>OU696698.1:82552997-83816984 GCA_916050605.2 Platycheirus albimanus | reverse complement strand
CATTTTGAAATCGTACTCTAAGAATGTGATAGATTTCAAAAGTCAAAGAGATTCTTTGATAGATTTAAAACAGTAAAATGATTTGAAGGGACTTTGCTTTCAGAATTAGTATTTTAAGAAACAATTAAAAGTGGTGTACCACAGGGAAGCACAATGAGTCCTTTGTTATTTATTAAAGTAAGATTCTGAATCAGCTTATTTCTGTTGACGTTGGAACAATCTTTCATCTCTGTTACAAGAACTTGATATTGATGTATGGACATTTTTGAAACATATTAGTTCCAAGTCTTAAAATGACAAGAAGGGCATGTTTAAGTTTTCTGGTCCGAACAGATGATAATTTTAAAGTGTCTAGATCAGGGGAATATACAGGGTGAGGTAGATAGCGTGGACGGGTTTTAACAAGGGGTTTGGCAGCAGCATTACCATCATCGTCTTCAAAAGAATAAGGACTCAAGAAACAAAATTGTATTCTTAAGGGTACCAAGCTATCCCAATTGTTGCCCAAAAACATACTAACGGCAGTTCTCTTTGAATCACCTTGCCATTTAGATGGAAGTGAGCTTCACCCCTCATGAACGAAATGAGGTTCCGAGTTTGCTTACAAAAGACTTTCATTTTTAGCGCCACCAAGGTCGCATCCTCACGTTGCAACTGTTTTATAGTGGCCAATTTTTTAAAGATGGAAAGGTATCTGATCTTACGGAGCCAATTCATATTTTGTTTAATACCCGGGGAAGCTCGCTCGTTCAACCAGCGAGCATTCCCAAGTAATCATCTCCGTTAATGAGGATAAGACAAAGTGTATGCTTTCTCCAGGTGCAGAACAGCACCAACTTAGGCTTGGACAAAACGTGACGCTGGACAGTTTCAAATTTGAAGTAGATGTGGATTTTGTCTATTTGGGATCCATTTTTACCTTTCAAAACAATAAAAGTGAAAGAATCCCTATGTTTCACGGTACGTAAGAAATTGTTGTCAAGTGTAAACTGATGAGCGTATTACGGGGGAAATGTTTAAGGGGTGAAACCCAGCTGGCTACCTCGAATGAGCATTTTTGTAGAAGAACCAGTAAAATAAGGAAAGACATGAAACATTTCGACGATGTTCAAGTGATGGAAATGTTTCCGCAATGTTTCTCTCTCCTATCAATTTTAACGCTTTTTTCTGAACTCTGTCGAGCAGGTGTAGAAAAGTTTGAGAAACACCTGCCCAGAGATGGGAGTTATTCTCAAATTTAGGGCGTATAAACGCTTTGTAAATTGTAGCCAGATCAGAATTCAGAAGGGGTGAAAAACTTCTTGCATCTATTAAGAAAGCTTAAGCATCTTGCAGCATTCTTGGCAACCTCAAGTATATGGTCATTCCAACGAAGGTTGTCACTGATACATATACCGAGTACTGGTAGCTTTTCGGCCTCCTCGATGCAAGAACCATTCATGGATAATGGCATAGGGGGTATGTTTAGCTTTAACGACAAAAGACAGCATTGAGTTTTCGACGCATTAAACTCCACACGATTTCTGATACCCCAATTCACAATGCTGTTTAAATCGGAGTTTAATGAGCTTATCATACGGTGTCGTTAAAATAGCACGTCCGAAGGTGAAGGCCGTGAATTATCAAACGTATATGAAAAGCTGAGGGTTTAGTCGTCAGAAAAACAATTTAATGGATTAGGAGTCACTGACAAGTATGGAAGACTTCATCAATGAACTTTTTGCGCGTAGCTGGATGCAACTGGCTAGGGACAGGAATTTTTGGCGGGTTATTTTGGATGAGATCTTGGCCCAGAGGCCAGACTGATGGACTGTAAGCGATACCTCAAGTAAGTAAGTACTTGGGCTACCCTTTGGGATAGTGGGTTGGATACCTACTAAAAGTCAGTGAAATAAGCAGCTTCATTAAACACAAAAACCGATGTCAAATTTCTAAAAATTTACGACAGAGATATATTTGGTCCATCGAGCCGGATTCACACCAATAATTTCAGATACACTTTTTATTATATAAGTAGGTATTATAAAGTTAAAAATAGAGATACCTGTTCCTATTTTGAAAAGTATATTTCTTAAAACTCGATTTGCTGGAAAAAAATCGCCGCTTGTTCATGTGATATGGTTTAAAAATACCCCACTCTTTGCAACAAAATAAAAACGAAACCTTTCGATTCAACTTTGAAACGTGTTGCCCAATAAATCCCCTTTATTCCAACCCGTTCTCGCCAGAACTAACTCAATTGTTTGGTTTAATGGATTTTTTTTTTTGAGTCACACAAAAAAAAAAAAATCCACACGACACTGACTAAAAACCTAAAAACCAATCACCAATGTTGAAAAGAATATTGTCAGGGTTGCGAGAGGGAATTTTTGAAGCATTGATTACTTTGCCACTCCAACACTCTTTTTCATATTTTTTTTTTGTAGGTATTCTTTTCGGTGCGGTGCCACAAAAACCCACCTTAACCTGACGCGCGTTGAAATATTTTTTCGCAGAAATTGCTACACAAAAGAAGTTTTAAAAAAACGGATAAAAAGTCAAGAAAAAAAATGCATATGATTGCAACTCGAGAGTTGAGGATTGCAAAGCCATATAGCCGTAGACGTACCTATATGCATGAATTCATCCGTTCCTAACACATAACCTATTCCAAGTATACAAAATGACGATGAACAAAACAAATCCAAAAAAGTAAAAAAAAATCTTTAAAAAACCCGGGGAAAAATAACTTCAACGCATCGAGCAAATATGCATCTCTTCGCCAAAACGTGTTCAATGATTTACTTTTCCATGCCACAGAGTCTTTCTCCATAACAAACGACCGAAAAAAAAATTCAATGTGCAACAGAGACGCAGCCAGAGCACGGAGCATGTAGCCGGGTAGGGGGACCGAACCCAAGCAAGAACCAAAAAGGAAGGGCCGGCTACATAACAGAGCTATACTATGCCGCTATGCTACGCTATAGTTCCATGTTGAGCTTGTACCGTGCTACTATACCACCGCAACATGCAATTACGTGTCCACTCCACTTGCTCCAGAGTCGGTCGGATGAGCTGTTGCTGTTGCTGTACCCCGGTGCACATCCAAATACACACATGGCGATGGCGGCGCGGCACGGCGGCAGCCATAGGTGAACACTGAACACGAAAAGATATTGCTGTGTGTTCCTCATGATGAGGACGACTGACTACCTATGATGATGATGATGATGATCGCATACCCGAACATACCCTATTCCTGTAGTTGTAGCCGTGTGTACGAGTATAGTGTAGTGTATAGCCCTTCATCATCTTTGAGGCACACACATGAGAAGGTTCAACAACAAAACAAAACAAGCAAAACAATGCGCAACAAAATAAAATCCAAAACCGAGAAATTGAGAACCGCTCTACGGCCGGGTCGGGCCGGAGTGGTGATGGCGATGCGATGGCACGGCGGCAGCAGCGGATGGGACTACGATGACGATGGAGGAGAGTGAAGCGGGCTGATAAAGATTGTGATGGTTCCATTTTGGTGAAGAGGAACAATGAAATTCCAGGCACGTACCATGCTTGGGACTCATTTCGACTCCAATTCCAACACTCCTCATCATCTGCCCCACCGCATACACCACATGGATATACATATACCCACTTTATTGTTCTTTTTTTTTGTTGTTGTCTTATTGTTGGCAAACAGGGCTAAAGTGGGTGCAAGCTTCATAGGTTAGCCACCAGAGGGATAATGCAAGTTTACACAAAGAAAATTCCTATCTTCCTCGCTTCTATCTGGAAAATTTTTTGGTGAATGAGATGAATTTGTTTTCACCTATCTTTCCGGTATAATCTGGTTCACATGTATCCGAATCCGAGCATCAGGGTATCATCTCTCTATCTTTATATCATGCGGATGGGAATACCTGAAACTTTTTGAGGTTTCCCAATATCCCAATCTTTCAAATCATCACATCTATCGTTTCGATTTGAGTTAAATAGAAGAGATACGACCAGACAGGGTGGCGGTGGGGGTTCTGATGGGAGTGAGTTCGTTCTTTCCGAATAAATCAAATTAATCCAGAAAATATCCGATGTGTTTCTTGTTCCTTTTTTTTTGTATTGTTGTTGTTGTGTTTGCTTTGCTTTTGTGAGTGGAAGTTTAAACCATGAAGATAGAAGCTAATCGCTAGGACTAATCTTATTCGTGATCACTCTGTGGGTATTTCAAGAGTGAGTTAGGGTAGAGTGAACTTCTTTAGAAGTTAGCTCGTAAATTCTTCTTCTCCTCTGTGCTGGATACTGACGTCTGATTACAAGGACAGAATGAGAATGGAATGTAGGTCGTTGGTTGGTTGGATTGAGGCGATGCATTGTAGAAATTGTAGGTATAGTTACCGAGAAACAGTTTGAAAGGACGAACTTTTTTAATGATGCCCTGGAGCAGGGTTTTTGAATTTTGTCTAAGTCACATATTCCATGTACGATTTTTTTGTGTTGTTCCAAAACGGGTCTTGAGATTTTGATTAAATTTCATTCTAAAACATATTTAAAGTTTTTGCAAATGAAGTGGTGCCTGAAATTTTGAATTTACGGAAATAATTCGAAATTGACAAGTCATTGGAAGAAAATCAAGTTTTGAGGATTCACATGTACATTCCTAATGAGGGAAAAGTTCCAACATCATGAGCGATGCCAATTTTAACATGCATGCTGAGAAGAAAAGCCTTCGTGTGGCTACCTCCAGAAATGAACTCAGACAAAACACCACATCTCAGTAACCATAAGGCTCGTGGGTATAGAACGTGCAATCCTACCAACAATGCTTTAATCGATGGAAGCAGTCATCAAGCATTCTGCATGACCTCATCTTCCGAAAAACAACACTGACTCGGCACACTACTTGGTAAGTATTGTTACACGTTTGACTCCTAGAATTTGAAGAACAAGAAACCAGAGTTGTCTTTAAAGGACTTGGGTGTAGCGGAATACCAGTGGCAGCGATGTCAGCAAGCCTTCAGAAATAGTTGATCAGAAAATTTGTGCTTCTCAAAATCACCCCGGAAAAAAAACATGGTACAACACCCACGAACGTAATTGAAGAAAATTGAGGAGGGGCTGAAATTTTGAGTAAAGAAGACTCCGATCAATATCTTCTCAACAAGCTTTATATGTAGGTACTGCCAGAAGAAAACATGGAATGAAATTTCTGCTGAGGAAATAGACAAAGATTCTTCGACTAATTGAAATCGAGGAATTGCTGACATGTTTCAGCAAGAATAAGGCGTGAAACATATTCAAAAGACCGAAACCATCCTCACCTACCCTGGAGCTTACAATAATGGAATGAGAGAAACTGCAAGTTACACTCACAACAGTGGCGTATCGTGAATATTTTCAATAGCAGAATTTTGCTTAACTACTTTGTGAGGGCAAAAGACACTTTTTTTTTTTTTTTTTTTAAGTAGTTCAAGCCAATTTGGTTATACATACCTTAAATCTTAAAGTTTCAATGATCTTAAATATTTAATAAAAGTAATTGAAAATTGTTTTCTTGGCGAAATGACGATTCTCAAAATTATGTATGTATTGTAAAAGAAAATCGGTTAAACAACAGTCTAATTTTATTAAAGCTCTTGTAGATCAAACGACTTAAAAATTTTGCACATACCTATAACATTACAACTTCAATTCACTTTTTTTATGAGTGGCAACTGGCAACTCTCTTTTTACCAAATAAGTTATTATTTTCCTTGAGAAAGCGTTTATTGAACAAAGAGGTTAGGCCGCAGCGAGAAGTAAAAGCAAAAGAGGTACAAACAACAAATCTGTTCTATCTAGCGATTAATTTCGTAAGTCGGGATATTTCGTGTTAAAGTTTTTGAATCATGAAATATATGTAATGTAGCAAGCGAGTAAAACTAAATTTTTTGGTTGGTTAAGCCTAGTACTCAGATCGCGCTAAACTAAATTTTATCTCTACAATTTTTATCTCTACACACCCTTGCTAAAAAGGCGCGCTTAATTTTGAAGTTGGAGAAAAAACAGCTGTTTTGTGTTTTACAAATCTGTGAACTGTGATATTTCGTGAAATATGCTTTAAAAATAATTCTGATAATTTCGATTTTATCTAAAATTTATGCAATTTTTTCTCGAACGATAACGCGATAATTAATGTTTTAAAAACGTAATTATTTAATTTTGTACAGAGCAATAATAGTGAACCATCGGAGCTTCTAGGACAATATCGATGCAATTATGAAAATTGTACGCGGAGCTACAGTACGATTGGAAATCTCCGTACACATCTTAAGACTCATAGAGGTATGTACTATAGTGATTTAATTAAATAACTAGAAATTATATAATGTATACAATTAATTAAGAGGATTATCGATTTAAATGCAATGAAGAAGGATGCGGCAAGGCTTTTCTAACATCAAATACCTAGTCTAAGGATTCACATACGTTTCCATACTAAAATTAAGCCATATGAATGTGAAGTTGTTGGATGTGATAAAGCATTATTTAACACTATATACAGGTGAGCAAAGGACAATTGAACAATCTTAATTTGGTATTACGAGTAAAAATAATTTTTTTTTAGATTACACGCTCTCTTGCGGCTTCATAATGGGAAGTGGGAAGACATTCAATTGTGAGCAGTGTCAGAAATGTTTCACTACCTTGGGCGATTTGAAGAAGCATATGCGAACTCATACTCAAGAGCGAACATAATTATCGTTGTCAAGAAGACAGCTGTGGAAAGGCCTTTACTGCTTCGCATCATTTGGAAACTCACATTCAAACTCATACCTTGCCAAGGAAACAGTTGTTAAAAGCCTTTTAGCACCTCACATAGTTTGAAGTTACACAAGAAGACACACCCAAGGCAGTCAGAAAGCAGGAAATTGAGTAAACGCAAGTCTAAGCGTTGCAGTTGAGCATAATCTTCATTTAAGGGTGTACGTTCGGACTATGTTGCCATACATAACAATATAGCCAATCTACCAATATGGATATTGATTCATACTTTGTTCACTTTGATCATTCCAACAGTACTCTCGGATGTCAGGGTGGCTATGTTCTAATGAAAAAGCATGTCACCATTCCGCTACTACTGGATGTTGTGGTGATAAGAAATCCCAAGTAAATGAAAATATTGAAGATGTGGCTCTGTTGATATAGGAGTGTAGGTTGTTGTTCTGATAAGACAGCACCGCCAAAGCAATGCTCCCACAATTCCTGATGATGTAAAACAACCTTCTTTTGGTTGCTGCTTAAAAGAAGCCTCGAAACATACAACTCCACCAAAAGTGTCACCGGCTACGAAGAATTATCGTGTACATGCAAAAGCCTGGCAGAAGGAGTCGCTAATGGTTGTTGCGTTGTGATATGCACGAAGAAACTTCAAGCTCTTGAAGATTGCTAACTCGCAAGAACATTAACCTTATGTTGTGTCCAAATCAAGGACCACTAGTGTATTTCTTTCACTTTGTTTTTCCCCACGATATTTTGTTTTTGCATTTTATATTTACATCACGTTGGAAAATTCTAATGCTTTTTACAATAATAAAAAAAAGTTTAATTTTATTATCTTTTTTTTTTAATCATCAAATTAAGAACCTGAATCAAAGTGATAATAGGGTTTTCTTAGATGTCTCAAGCTTGAAACATCTGAAAATAATTCCTTTAAACTGAAGGATCTGAAGATCTGTACCAAGTGCTATACAGAAAAGCCACAAATTGTACCTCCTCTTTAAGGACCAAACTCCCAAGTTGTTGATTGAATTTAACATTTGATTTTATTAATTTACATTAAATCATTTCCATTTGACAGGAAGGAATGTTTAACAAAGTATACACTTATTTATTATTTTACAATCTCACAATTATTTGTCCTCGCCAGCTGATAAAGCATCTTCCAAGCATCGAATAAATTTAACCTCTGCTCTCCGTTAGATTGCCTCCCTTCAGTTGATCCTTCAAAGTGTATTTAAATATTCGTTAAGAAAACAAACAAAAAAATAACCAAGCAAACCTGAACAAACCAACATTGCGACTCAAGTTGGACCATTTCGAGTGCACCGCGTATGCAGTCGCACAGGATCGCACTGTAGCGCAAGTTAGTCAAATCTGGTGGTAGTTACACAAACTCGTCCAGAGGATTTGTTTTAAATATATACGAGAACTCATCGGAGGCAGCTGACTAATTCGATATTGTCGGTTGGACACTGGTAAATGCGGAATGCATGCTGAATCCGATTCGCTGTTTCGCGCATTTCAAGACATCGCGGAGCCGATGTTTGAGGCAGAAAGTCCTCAATCGGACGCATACCCATGTTGTAGCCAATCCGTTCGAGGTGCTTGATCACATCGTCGACGTTCTCATAATCGCCTTGATGCAGTTAAAGTTAATAATTTGAGGTTGTCTGGAAGGTGCTGCTGTTTGAATCAAGTCCACACTCCACCATAGCTGGTTGATAGATACATGTCTGGCCATCGGGAAGCTGCAGTAGATGTACCGGTTGCGAGATTGTTGCTGTGCAGAATGCAGCAATTGGATGAGTTGCTGCTGACCCTGATGGACTTGTTGGCCCAGAATCTGCTGCCCACCCCCATTGGGCATTACTGCGATGACCTGTAACTGGGTGGTTTGCACTCCTTGCACGCTTCAAATGAGAAGCGTATCTCCGTCGAAATGTCTCAAGATGTGTGTTTAAAACCATTTGACCACGTTGAACACACATAAGAGCGTATTCTTCTTCACAGCTAAACAGAAGAAAGGGTGAGAAATAAAATATAATATAAGAAATTACAAATAAATACAAAAAATTACCTTCTTAGACCATTTGAAGCCTGAACCAAATGATTTATGCACTGAGATACAAACATATTTTTTGACAAGAAGCGATAAACGTCAAAATTTATCTTGCGAAATAATGTATTTTACATTCTTTCGCAAGCTAAATTTTGTGGAGACTTTTTTAGCCTGACAGCTGGAATTTAGCTTGAAGTGAGTACTGCTCAGCTAAAAACCCAAGCTAAAATTTATCTTGGGTGGAAATTTGTATGGAAGATAAATTTTAGCGCGATGTGAGTACTAGGCTTAAGAAAAGAACAATGCCGAAAGCATATTGTGCATGATTTGTTTAGATTCATGTTGCAAAAAGTTTATTTGTTTTTAGAGTAAGAAATATAAAAGGTAAGTCGATGAGAATCGACTTGTATGGAGCAAACGCCACTGACTCACAAATGTGAAGGGATCGCACCAGTGATCATTTATCGTCCCGAGCTCCGATAATTGAAACCTCACAGCACACGCCTGGCGCCATATCTCCCTTTGCTTGCTACGTCATAGCAACCTAAACTATTTCATTTGTATCCATAATTATACGTCGCCCATTCATATAATAAGATAAGCATTCATAGAAATATTCTTCAAGTGCATTGCCTTAGATACATAAGATACTTTCATGTGCATGCCATACTATGAAGCGAATGACCGAATGCAAGCGACAAACAACGAACGAAAATATTAAGGGTTCATGTTACGGCATGGCCCTCGTTGACAAAATTATATGAGATACATTTGAATGTTTAGGCAGTAAATTATAATGCTGATATGGCGATATGATAGTTCAAGGTGCGAGGTGATTGGACTTCAATTATCGAAGGCCGTGGAAATCGAAACAAAATTTGAATGGAAACTAAAGACAAATTTTGTATAAAAGAGGGATGAAAATCCAAAATAAATGTTGTCTATCTTCAATCGCCAACCAGTACGTTTTATTATTTCTAAGAGCAACTCGCTCGATTTATGAAACTTACTTTTCTTGCCTTGTAGTTTTTGACTAAAAAGGTTATTCCATTTTAAAGAGCAACTCGCTTAGATTGGAGTAACCTATTCTATTCTCTACTCGCTCTATTATATAGCGTTCGCGCTTATAGAGGCAAACGACGGCGTAACCGCCAACGTTTTGAGTTTGAGCCCTTCGTAGGAAATTAAATAGTCTAAAGACAAGATCCAAGAATCGAGATCTTTGCATGGCGATCTTGCCAGGAGCGCAACAAGAAGCTCTGGACTTAGCTGCCAGCTACATCGCTGAGACAGTTATAGACATTACATGGTGATGATTAACCTAAAAAAGTTGTAGTTTCTTCAACAACATCACGAACCGCCTAGCCCGGCATGGGGAGCAAAGAAAGTAAATCGGAAGTGATTAACACCGGCCCCCAAATCCTTAACGCCGCCAACTTAGGACAGAGCCAACCCGACCACACCGCGATCATACTGGGGTTAATGTTTATAACCGCCGTATTAGTGGGTCTAATATATCTGGGGCTACAACACTTCCGAAGGAAGCTCATCTCGGACGTGGTAGAGCACTTGGAAAAACGAAACGCCAAGGTATAAAACCTTATTGGCCATTTTTTTTGTTCTGTATGTTTTATAAAAAAAAAAAAATTTTTTAATAATTTTCAATTTATATCAAAAAAAAAAAATATATTATATATAATGTTTTGTAATTAAATAAAAAAAAAACAAAAAAAAAAATACTCGAACGACTCATAAAAAAAAAAAAAGATTTTTTCTTCTTCGTTGCTAACGGCTCTCTCTCCCACAAATTTGGGTTTCATTTTTTTCTATAGTCCAAAAGACCAATGAGTTTTGCCAAGTTAGAACTAGTCTTGGGCCAACTTAACCAAATTTACGTCAACCTTAAAAAAGCGCCGAATCGTACTAGGACTCCCATTAAAGCAGAAGAAAAACTTCAGCAAATTGGTAATCTTTTCGAAGCTTTCTCGAATCTTTTTGAAGAAGTTGACCAAAATAGAATATCTGAGTTGGAACGCATCGCATTGAAACGACTCGCCACCGAAGCCAACAGATATAAGAACGATTCTGAGGACATAGTCAACCGCAACATAAGAAGCGTGTCTCCTGACCTTGAAGAGCACAAAGAAGAAAAGCAAAAATCCCAAATATTATCTAAAACAGACACGATGAGTGGTGAAGAATTCAGCTTCAGTACAGCTCAAAAGCTGCCCACTCTGTCATTTGAGGAGAACACCCGATCTGAGAGCCTAAGAGATTTCCTAAACAGCATTGAATTCTATTACGACACGCTAACGACTACAGCCAAAGGTACCCTAATTAAATTCGTGCTAAAATGTAAAATACAAGGAAAGGCACTGACTGAACTGGGAAACACCAGTCCCAAGGACTTCACTGAGTTAAAGAAAAGCTTGCTCGAGAAATGCGGTCCAAAAGACACCATCGAACAAATTCAGTCACGACTAAGCCGAGCGACTCAAGGCAACCGACCTGCCCGAGAATTCATAACCGAAATAGAAACGCTAGTTAATCGGATGACTGAATTAGAAGTCGCATGCCACGGTGAAGAAACCAGAGCAACCCTGACCACTGCTAACGATCGTAGAGGACTAGCATTCCTAAAGCGAGGAGTGAACGATCGACTTAAACTGGTACTAGACAGCGCACGACACACGACTTTAAAAACCGCTTCCCAGCATTTACTAGAAATCGATCAAGGGTCAACCCAACCGGCGACCTTAAAATATTTCGGAGAACGGCAACAAAACTTCAGAGGATACCAAGCAAGAGGATCGAACTCTAGAGGTCGAGAAATCAGAGGCGACAGACATGCCAATAATAATTACCAACCAAGCTACCAAAATTATAACTTTAACCCAAACCATAATCACAGAATGGGTTCCCAACATATCCAAAATAATCCCCGAACCCAGTACAGAACAGGCTCCCAAAATAACCAATTTAATACATATAACCGCTCAGGATACCAAAACCGTCAAAATAATAACTATAGACAAGGTAACCAAATGGATTACAGCCAACAAGGACATCAACCTCAAGCCAATTTACCCACTAGAACCAATGTACCACACAACAACTGTCAACCGAATTACCAACCCCGTTATAACAGGGAAACTGGACAGCAAATAAACTACCCCAACTTAAGGGCATTGGGAAACGAACAACCCACCGAGGGGACTGCCGACCCGTCGGAGGGAAGCCTATAGAATCCCTACCAAACGCAATATACACAGCGGGGATAGAAAACGGCATTTATGTACAAATATTAATTAATAATGGCAAACCCGTACGATGCTTACTAGATACAGGTGCATCTATCTGCGTAGTCAAAAGCTCTGTAATCGAGGGAAGCACTTCAATAGACAAGCAAAATATCACCACCATCATAGGTATATCTGGAGACCTAAAATCCAAAGGTACATGTATTAACACGTTGCACTTCGGACGTAACGACCTTCCTTATGAATTTCATGTAGTACCTGATTCATTTCCGATACCCGTTGATGGAATTATTGGAGCAAATTTTTTAACCGAATTTGGTGCAGTAATAGATCTTGAAAACCTACTTCTGAAAATGAAAATAAATTACAGGCAAATTTCGATACCAATATTGTCACACCATAGCTTGATCACAGTAACCGTTTCTCCAAGATGCGAAGCAACCTACTGGTTAGATACACAATATACTGACCCTAGAATATTCCATCCCCAAGAGTTGTGTAAGGGTGTCTACATGGCCGGATCAATATCACAGGCCAAAGAAGGGAAAATTCCAATTAAAATTTTAAACACCCGCGAAACATGTGTTAACCTCAAATGGGCGGAACCACAATCACTACCCGCCTCAGAATATGATCTAGTATCACCAGAAAAATTCAAACCCACAGTATCACCTACCAGAGTTAAGAAAATATTGAGTGAAATAAATTTCGAAACCCTAAATAGCGAAGAAAAAGCCGAAATAAAGGCTATAGTTACCAAATATCACGATATTTTCCACCTAGAAGGTGATAAGCTTACATTTAGTCATGTAGGACAAGCGGAAATTACACTAAAAGAAGGAGCTACACCCAAATATACCAAACCTTACCGACTTCCGCATACACAAAAGCAAGACATAAAAACAGAAATAGACAAAATGATTGAAAACGATATAATAGAACCATCTGTCTCTGCATGGAACTCTCCGATTCTTATTGTACCAAAGAAAAAGGATCCTATTACTGGCCTACAGAAGTTCCGCATGGTAATAGATTACCGAAACGTCAATGAACGAATAGAAGACGATAAATTCCCATTGACCAACATAAGTGACATCTACGATATGGTAGGAGTAGCAATGTATTTTTCATGCATTGATTTAAGCCAAGGTTATTACCAAATGGAACTTGAACCAAAAAGTAGACCTATGACAGCATTTTCCACGGAAGACGGCCATTTTCAATTAAAACGACTTCCGATGGGACTTAAAATCTCTCCCAGCAAATTTTCGAGAATGATGTCCATAGCTATGGCTGGACTCACTTACTCACGCTGCTTTGTCTACCTAGATGACCTAATAGTTTTTGGCAAAAGCCTTACCGATCACAACAAGAATTTGATCGATGTGTTTAATCGACTTAGGGAAGTAAATTTAAAAATTCATCCTGGTAAATGTGCTTTTCTGAGAAAAGAAGTTCTTTATCTAGGACATGTTATTTCCAACCAGGGACTACACCCAGACCCTGAAAAATCAGCTGCTATGCATAATTATCCCACTCCCACGAATGCTGACGAAGTAAGAAGATTCGTAGCATTCGCAAACTATTACCGCAAATTTATACCCAACTTTGCTACAATAGCCATACCTCTCAATAGATTACTTAGAAAAAATGTAGACTTCAATTTTGACCAAAACTGTGAAAAATCTTTCCAACTCTTAAAAACAATCCTTACTAGCCCCCAAATTTTACAGTTCCCGAATTTCGAAAACGAATTCGTTTTACGTACAGACGCCTCAGGCTTTGCCTTAGGGGCTATACTTTCAAATTTCGATGAAAAGCCTATCGCTTATGCTAGCAAAACTCTCAATAAAGCCGAAAAGAATTATAGTACAATTGAAAAGGAGTTGCTAGCAATAGTATGGGCCGTAAAACATTTTCGACCATACCTCTTTGGCAGAAAATTTAAAATAATAACTGATCATAGACCTCTAGTATACCTGTTTTCCTTAAAAGAACCTTCTAGTAGACTAACCAAATTCAGGTTACTACTAGAAGAATATAACTTCTCTGTTGAATATACACCCGGAAAAGATAATTGCACAGCTGATGCCCTAAGTAGAATAAAGTTAGATTCAGACAACCTTAAACAACTCCAAATATGCGTAGTCACAAGGTCACAATCAAAGGCAGAGAAAATGGTTCAAGAAATCGAAAAAACAGAAACGGAAACGGAAGAAAATAATCGTATTATCACTGAATTGCTTAAACCACCAGAACATGGGCATAAAATAATTGAGCTAAAAATATGTAACAGTTTCGAGGATGATGAATATAGAAAAGATATAAATATGATCCTGGGACCAAACAAAGTGTTGGCATACATCCCAGAGATGAATTGTATACTCCTAAGAAAGCCCAAGGAAAGCACTACCGCCCGATCGACATCATTTTGCGATTTGTTGTCGAGGGACGTGCATAAAATCTGCGGACTATTATCAATAAATAAATTATATATTACAAAAGAAGAAATTAAAAAACTCACAGACGGCCGTCGAGAATGTAAAATTCATGAGTTACAAAAAATCTTAGGAGATATGTTTAAAAATAGTAAAGTAAAGGTGCACCTCATAAATAAATATATAGAAATTACCGATCCTCACAAAAAGAAAATATTGCTCAATGATTACCACGTATTACCAACAAGTGGACATGCAGGAATAAACCGCATGCTTAAAACGATTAAACAAAAATATTTCTGGACTGGAATGCAAAATGACATAGCTACATATGTAAAACATTGCCCAATTTGTCAGAAAAACAAATATATATCACCCAAAAAACAGCCTATGGAAATAACGTCAACTGCTGAGGCAAGTTTTGATAAAATTTATTTGGACCTAGTAGGTCCCTTGGACGAATCAGTCAATGGATACAGGTACATACTGACGTTACAAGATGAACTGACGAAATTTACGGAAGCAATCCCAATCGAGAACAAAGAAGCTAGCACAGTAGCTAGAGGACTAGTAGAATGCTTTATTCTGAGATATGGAGTTCCAAAGACAATAGCCTCTGATCAAGGCACAGAATTTATCAACAAAGTTTTTAAGGATATGTGCAAACTACTAAAAATTGAACAAATGCAATCTACAGCATACCATCACGAAAGCATAGGAGCATTAGAAAACTCCCATAAAGTCCTAGGAGCATACCTTAGAAGTTACGTATCCGAAAAACACACAGACTGGTGTACATGGTTACCATACTATGTGTTTTCCTATAACACCGCAGTACATACGGAAACAGGGTATTCTCCATTTGAGTTGGTATTCGGACGACAATGTACATTACCTTCAAATTTAACAAAACAAGTGGACCCCAGATACAATTATGAAGATTATGTAATTGAACTAAGAGAAAAACTACAAATTGCTCATAGAGATACAAGAGATGTGCTGTTAGAAAAGAAGAATACAAGAAAAGATGAATACGATAGAAAAGCTAAGAGTAAACCAATTAGTTTCGAAACAGGAAGCCTGGTCCTATTAAGAAATGAAAATAGAAAAAAATTGGATCCTATTTTCATTGGACCATACGAAGTATTGGCCGAAGATGGTGTAAACTGCGATATAAAGTACGAAGGGAAAAAAGTAACGGTCCACAAAAATCGTTTAAAGAAATTTTACATTTACATACTAAAACAATGCTTATTTGCATTAGATTAGTTTTTTTAAAAAAAAAAAAAAAAAAAAAAAAGGGAGGGAGAGAGCCCTCGCATGCATATAGTTAAGTAAATTCTTAATAGATAAATACATATAGCGAACATAATTAAGTAATAAACAAATAAATAATTAATTAAAAATTAAAGTAAATTCAAAAAAAAAATATAATAAGTATAATTTAAATTTAAATATAACTACATATAGTTGATTAACTTTAGATTCATAAAACACATAAATAATATACATTTAGTTATTAATTTTATATATTATAAATGTTGAAAAAAAGTACATAATAATTAATTAAGAAAAGAAACAAAATTAAGTGTAAATAGAAATAGTTTAAGAAATAAAGAAAGTTTAAGTAACGTAAAACTAGACAAGAAACAAAATTAAAGTTAAATGTAAATAGAAAATATTGACATAGAAATTTTAAGTGAAGAGACAAAATTTAAAACTTCAGTCTAATTAATACCAAATGTAAATAAATTCTAGTAAAAAAAAAAAAAAAAAAAATAAAAATAAAAAAAAAAAAAAAAGAACGTTTAAACTGTAAGAGTGAAAAAAAAAAAAACAATAATCATTATGTAATTAAAATCTTTAAATTTCCAAAAAAAGAACATTATTGTAAAACCCAAACAATGTAATTCCATTCAACAAAATTAAAAAAAAAAAAAAAGAATTTTTAACTGATCCCAAAAATGTACAATGACACAAAAAGAGGAAACCTCGCGCTACGAGATTTCATCTTTTTCCCCCAGGAGGGTGGTGTGAAGGGATCGCACCAGTGATCATTTATCGTCCCGAGCTCCGATAATTGAAACCTCACAGCACACGCCTGGCGCCATATCTCCCTTTGCTTGCTACGTCATAGCAACCTAAACTATTTCATTTGTATCCATAATTATACGTCGCCCATTCATATAATAAGATAAGCATTCATAGAAATATTCTTCAAGTGCATTGCCTTAGATACATAAGATACTTTCATGTGCATGCCATACTATGAAGCGAATGACCGAATGCAAGCGACAAACAACGAACGAAAATATTAAGGGTTCATGTTACGGCATGGCCCTCGTTGACAAAATTATATGAGATACATTTGAATGTTTAGGCAGTAAATTATAATGCTGATATGGCGATATGATAGTTCAAGGTGCGAGGTGATTGGACTTCAATTATCGAAGGCCGTGGAAATCGAAACAAAATTTGAATGGAAACTAAAGACAAATTTTGTATAAAAGAGGGATGAAAATCCAAAATAAATGTTGTCTATCTTCAATCGCCAACCAGTACGTTTTATTATTTCTAAGAGCAACTCGCTCGATTTATGAAACTTACTTTTCTTGCCTTGTAGTTTTTGACTAAAAAGGTTATTCCATTTTAAAGAGCAACTCGCTTAGATTGGAGTAACCTATTCTATTCTCTACTCGCTCTATTATATAGCGTTCGCGCTTATAGAGGCAAACGACGGCGTAACCGCCAACGTTTTGAGTTTGAGCCCTTCGTAGGAAATTAAATAGTCTAAAGACAAGATCCAAGAATCGAGATCTTTGCACAAATATTATCAGTCAGCAGCTGGAATCACAACAAACCTGGATGACAACCAAGCGTTTCAATCATTCAACAATTGCAACACAAAAACCCAAACCCAGACATTATCCATCCAACTCGTCGAAGTGTCAGGATAAACAAATGAGATGTTCACTAAAACACTTATGATCGCGGCGATGCTCTATGTTCCAAAATCATCTTAACAATAGTCTAGGCAGAATGACTTGCTTTCAACCACTCTTAAGTGATCGTTGTGAGTTGGCGGGAATGTTTGGAGCTCGATGCGTTTCTTGGAGGAGAATGGCTAAGAAAGATGCACTTTATCATGAAAACATTCACCTCTGATAATTTAAGCCCAGTCAGACATTTTTCGGTTTTTGGTCTTGTTTCTACGGACGAAGAAAGTCAAGCTTGGAAAAGAGAATGGACATCAAAGCTTAAACCAGCGTCAAATGAAGTGACTACGAGGAAGCGTGTCGGTTAGTTTATAATACAGAGTTTTCCAATAAGAGGTGTTATTTTGATATTCAACAAAATGGCATTTTTTGAGATAAATGATCGGATATTTATTTCAATGTAAAAAAAAGTATGCCATTAATAATGAAAAACAATATCAGCCAAATGGCCGCCACGGCTACGCTTATACAGCAAAATCCTTTTCATGAAATTTTCCATAACCAAATCGAAAAGTGGCTGCTGTATGCCCTCAATAACTTCACAAATTCCATCTTTGAAGTCTTGAATCGACGCTGGGTAAGGTTTTAAATCACAAGATCTCGATGGCCAATTGTGATCACCTCTTCGAGAGATAACACGGTCCGGAAACTTTTCCCGTAAAAGTTACTCGTTGTAGATGGAGAGGCTTTTCAACAATAAATCTTGGTTTTTCCGAGCCCTAGGTGCGAAAATTTTGCTTGTTGACGTAGCCGCTGAGGTGCGACAAGGTGCTTCACGACGACCAACATTTTTTTTAATTTTACGAACAGTCTCTGCCAAATTTTCACCATTGTTATAGTGAATATTTATAAATGCGTTGTTGAAGCGTGTATCGTTCTATTTTTATTGATGGCGTACTTTCTACTTGTCAAATGTCATTACAGCTTAAATAGTGACAGCTACCGAAATAGTGGGCTGTTCAAAATTACACCTCTTATTGAAAAACCCTTTTACATTAAATTGAAAACAATTCACTGCATGAACTTTATAAAATCTGAACAAAAAACCTGCCAAAAAGATCTGTCAAAAACATGCTGTTAGTGAAATGTCAAAATTTCTGCACGAATTGTTGCTAACCAAATAACCAACTCTTCCGACATTTCTGACTGCTGGCTCTATCTGCAGCTCCGACTGGGTCTATTGTATATGTTTAGGGTTCTGATGGCATGGAACGAACATTGCTTTGAATCCATTTTCATATGATTTTTTTTGAAGAATTACCTTGAAGCATTTTTTTTGTCTGAAGAAAAAAAGTAATTCAATTAATTTTTATTATTTAGGATCACTAAAGTCAATTCAAGACTCCAAATTCTCACATCTAACATCCCACTCGATCCAATAAATTGTCAAACAAAAAAAATTCCCCAGACTCATAAAAAAGCGATTTATCATTAATTTTTCACTTCCCGAGCTGCTAAAATACTTGTTCCAAACCACTTAATTACAACCGCATTCTTGAGCTACACCACATATTCATCGATTACATGACAGCTATAGCTAACCCGATCTCTTTAACAGTTGTTCTCTTTTAATACTCCAAGTCCAATACTCCATTACAGCCTTCATTTATTCCCAATTGCACTCCATTCACTCGACTAATTCAGATTAACGAATCAATTTACCATTTCTTTTCACAGTGGTAATAACAATTTGCCAACAATTCATTTCAAATCCAAACCAAATGTGTTACACAGTCACAGTGCCACTTGCCAGTTGCCAGTTGCCACACACAGCCCGCCCTCTTCTATTCCTATATATTTCTGCAGCTTCTAATCTCTAACTCCCTCGCGATGGAGACTGGAGACTACGACTACGTATATAGTAAACGACGATGGCGACGATGACTATGACTATGACGATGTCGATGTCGTTGGCCGTCTGGGACCGTCTCAATCTCAATGTGTGGTATCACAATTCACAATTTAGATTTATGGGTCTGCGTCTGATCTTTTTAAAATCGGCCCAATTCTTCAGTTGGGTCTCTCAGCCATATTTAAGCGAAGTCGCAGCCTGATGGGGTTGCTTGCAAATACCCATATAACACCAACTATACAGCACCAGCAGCAGCACCCTCTTTATCTCAAACTATGGAAACAAGATGAAAATGAAAAGCCCACGCTTACTCGTTGCTATATAAAATAACAGTAATACCCACTCTATTGTTGTGTTAATTTATTGTATCATTGTTTTAATTTAACAAATAAAAATAGTACACAAAAAAAAAGAGCAAACATTGTGTTCGTAGATACTTTTCTAGGATTATAAAATCGTATCCATTGGATTGAATTGTTATTGATGTTAGCAATTAGGAAGATTAAGTTTCATTTAAAGAAGAAAAGCACGATTTCCCCGCCTATTCGTTTGGGCCAACTGGTGGCGGGCGAGTCAGTCTTTCCTTTTTGTTTCACTTTGCGTGTCTTTTTGTTTGACTATAAATATTATTTTGGTGTCTTTTTGTTTCTAATTATTTGATTTCCGCGTTTTGTTTTATTTTTGTGGGGTGGAAACTTTTTCGAGCACGCAATATATTTAGCAAAGCCCCCAACCAACCCACTATACTATCCTTTTGTTAATTTGATTCGTGCCCCAGATATGGCACAGGGGTGGACCTACACACAAAACAATGTTAAACATAAATTAATTAGCAACAAAATTAATCTTTCAACATCAATTAATTAACAATCTTCGTTTTTGGCAGTGAATTTTTTTTTAGTCTCTGGAAAGTGTTGTATTTTTTTTTTTTAGTTTTTTAGTTGGTTTGGTTCGTTAACCATGTGTCATTGGAAAGGGGGAGAGAAGAGAGTGAGAGTGAAAAGTTGTCAAACGAAAAAGTTATCACCACATGGTTATAAATTAATTAGTTAATTTATTGTGGGCACAATTAGATTTTTATTTTTTTCATAATATGGACTTTTGATTAATATCCTGTCAAAATGTCAAACACTCGTTGGATGGAATATTTATATGAACCGACACCGACGACAGCGACATCGAGTTGAGTTAAGTTGAGTGGATGGGAGATTGCGTTGCAAATTTACTGAAGCTGGAGTGAAATTGTAAAATTCTGAATGGTTTGCATGTTAATATTGTGCAAGTTAGCCTTGGAATTTATATTATGTTTCCGCACAATCGACTGGACAGTGATATTAAATTATATAAATTATACATATTTATGCAAATACCGGACGTAGAACTATTAATTAAAAAATAATTACATACAATTTTTTTAAATATATAGATTGAACAACAATTTCCTCACCATAATTATGTTAACCATTTTTATATGAGCCGTGAATATCAAAAACATACCTGAAAATAGAAAGAAAAAATAATTCGTTAGATTTTTATTTTAAAAAGAAAGTCAGTTTTTTATATAAAAAACGTCGCCATACATTGGTGTGCATGTCAAATAATTTTTCTTAATATTCGTATAAGAATTTATCAGAAGTTTTTTTAAGTTAAAGCTTTGCAGAAATTGCAAAGTATAGTAGAACTTCTGTAATTCGAACTATATTAAGACCGACCCCATCCAACAAAAAAAATGTTGTAGTTTTATGAAACCACGATGCAAGTGAAACTTTTTTCGTTCTAATAAATTCACTATAAAAATCAAATGAACTCACCAAGAGCTTTTTCTTTTCCCTGCAAGCACGAAATCTTTTGGCTTTCTCTTACGGCCTAAAATTAATTCATCGTATGATATTTTACGCACTATTTTTTGCTTTTCCCTTGTTAACCGGTTTATTTAACTCACTAGCTATATCGTTGTCCATCACGATCAAGTTAGTAAACAAAAACATTTAATTTGAATGAGTGAGAATATAAATACTACATACAACATGGCCAGCTAATGCGAGCTATTGGCTGGCGCTGCCATATTGCGACATGCGACAGGTGAACCAAAAAATTTGAGGCGATGTTTCACTTAACAAAGGAGACCGCCTACTCTGCGCCAACATAGGTAAGCATAAGTCTTTTCAACATCGCTTATAAGATCCTGTCCAGCATTTTACCAAAGCGGCTGCAAAATCTATGACCGACCAAATACTCACATTACGACCAGAGGGCTAAGAAAAGGTGACAAACTGTCATACAGCTGTTTTAACATTGAGCTTGAAAATGTTGTACGGAACACCCATGCCAGTATATCGGACACTATCGTACAAACTTTCTCTAATGTGTTTCTCTAATGTCAGAAAACAAAAAATTTAAAATTTCAAAATTTAATAGTTTTTGAAAAAACCAAAAATTAAAAAAAAAAATTGAACTTTTTTTAAAAAAACTCAAAAAAAAGTTTTTTTTGAAAAATCAAAGAATACATTTTATTACCGTTATAAGACTTTCCCTGAAAAATCTGTCCCAACCAAAACATAAAGTTTACACAAAAAACACCACTCCGTTTTTGAGATGAATGAGTTTTTCATAAGAAAAGGCGGACAGACAGAATTGTCGGACTCATTTTTTTCGGCCTAAACCGCGAAGCTATATAACGAAACGGATGATCGTGTGCCTCAAATCGCAATTGGATCTTGTATCCGAGATCTTGTGAAGAATTTTCCTGAGGCTAGTGCGTGAAATGTTATGAGCTGTTGAGATCGATGGCGAGTTGATGTTCGTTAATAATTGATTCTCACAAATTTTTTTTGTACCGAGACCGAGTTCGCTACATTTTGATACCTGAAAACGAACAAACATCGAAGTGGACAGACAACAAATTATCAATCACTAGGTATCTATTGAATAAAATATCAAGGTTCAAGATGTCCTGAACGCAGTTGCCAAATACCTAGACTGAATCATTCGCTCCAATATGACTCAAAGGGTTCAAGAAGCGAGAATACCAAATCTTAAAAAGGAAACAATAAATTTCTTATGAACGATCCCCTTGATCATCTCATCAGCAATGGACATCTTTTCACATCGATTCCTTGATATTAAAGACCCTTTTTGCCTGCGCCGCTGCGCACCTTTTCTCCCTCTCCCATACAATTTGCAAATAATTGCTCTCTGATTCACCGTTCATTCTTCAACCATTCCTATTGGCATACCTAACATAATAGTTGATCCATTACTCATCGACATAATGAGACCTATTGAATCTATTAAGGTAGGTAGGTATTCAATTTTCCACCAAAGACTGTGTGTTGTTGTATAGAAATAGATGCATCATCAGAAGACTTCAACAACTTTGCATCTTAAGCAAATTACTTCACATTTCAACAAAAGCACAATGAACACATCATCTTTCCTCATCTTTTCTTACCCTTACTTACCCGCAAAACGTGAGTACTACTTATCAAATATCATTCTTTAGAAATGCAACGAAAACTATGAAATACAAGAATCCTCTTCAACATCATCATCATCATAATCATCATCATTAGAGTATACAGCTCATCAGCACATCACCCTAACTCATTGCACCGTCGTTCGCGTCCGCCGCCTGCCAAAATCCATTCCACCGATGCACTCGATGCACCCGCCGCCACCCGGTGGGTAGGTATATGCAATGCAAATCCGGCCATCACAAGTCATCAGCTGCAGCATTTAGCATAACACCGCATCATAACACTGCCGTATCGTCTTAAATAATCCCTCAACTCAACTACATGATTCTGTCTACGACTATACGGTACGGCTATGGCTCCTCTGTCCTCTATGATGGTCTTCAGTTTATGCTATACCCAACTATTAATAGAGCTGAGAGCGAGCATTAGTGTAAGAGAAGACCATAATCAGCAGACACAGTTATCCATGCATCCATCCATCCGAACCGAACCGAACCATCATCAGCACAACTCAATATACAAATACAAATACAAAATTATAAGACTCAAAAACATACAGATACTGCTGATGCTGCGACTGAAGCTGAAGCTGCCGTTGACGCTCCCATTGACGCTGACGCTGAATGCTGATTTTAAAGCTCAAAAGGAAATGCAAAATTATTATTTCCCGGCTTATCCCCCCCTCCACATCATGTAAGAAGATGAAATTGTTGACATAACTCAGCCGTCGCGTCCGTCTGTCCATCCGATTCGTTTGTGGAAAATAGTACCGACTTAGCTCACCCTGCAGGCCGAGTAGCCGTCGGTAGTTGCGTCGCATCGCTCTTCAACACTGTTCAACGCGATTAAATTGAAGCAAAGCAAAGCGAACCGCGAACGCGAACGCGAAGCCAATGCTGAATGCTGATGCCTGATATGCTGATGTTGATGCCGCTCTGCTGATGCCCGATGCCGTTGCCGATGTAAATTTTGATGGACGTGAATATTACAAGTAATTAACTTGTGGTGCTCGCGAGCTGCCGCTGTCAGCTTCAGCTTGTGTCAAGGCAGAGTATCTTGCTTCTAGCACCAGCGTCAGCACAGCCGAGCATCAGAACCGTGCAGAAACGAAGGATCCGAAGTATCGTCAGTAAATTATTTTTAATTCGCCTCTTCGCCTTGTTTTCTTTACTTTGTTGATTGTTGCTGTTGCTGTTGTCTTCTGTCATCCGTTCCGTCTGCTTATACGTCCGTCGGTCGTTCCCGTCTTGTATGACAAAAACACACAAAAAAACACTCACTCAACAGATGCTAGGCTTATTAGTGTTTCGTAATGAATTGTGTTCGGATGTCATTTATGCGCGAAAAGTTGACAAAAATTGTTAAACACATAATGTGACAACACAAGCGAACACTTCTGGTATTTTAATTTCCAAAAGACGAAGCAGGAGCAGCCTCTGCTCAAGGCGACATGGCAGCCAGCGGCCGCTGGACAGCAACAAGCAGCAACAGCAGGGAAGTAGTAACATCGTACTTTTTGTCGTCTTCACGTCTTGATTGTGTTAAGTGAAAAGCCAAACATTTTTATATTTTATGAGAGCACAAGAATAGTTTTTTTTTTGTATAATTTCTCACGTAAATTTAAATTTATGAAAATAGCTTGTGTTTCTGCCTTCTGCGTCGAGCAGCCGTGATATTGAGCAGCAGCAGCAGCAGCAACAGCAAGGAGGAAAGAGTACAATGTATCTACAACGACTACATTAAGCGTGTCTATATAAATTTTTGAATATGACATAGAAAATAAATTGTGCATGTAAGACCGTCTAGACGAAATTATATTTGACTTTTGTTTTAATAAAACACACACTGATGCTACACACACACACTTAAAGTATGTCAAATAGGTTGATTTTTTTTTTTGGTTCAACCAGACGCGTGATGTAATAGCTTTGGAATTTTTCATAGACGAACTGGCGGGCGTGGGTAGCTATTTAGCTAACACAGTTGGACTAAATTTTCTGTATGATTGATGTTTTAAATAAGGCAAGGTTACAATTTGACGGTAATTTTTTGGCAAACAAGATAGAAATGCATCCATTCATCAAGTTATAGATACAAATTGAAAGCCATTAGTATCTATCCGTGCGGATAAGGCGCGCAAACTATTTTGTTTGAGACTGCAACAAAGTGCTTAAAAATTATTGTAAGAACCATTGAACTCAGTTAACGAAATCGAAAATAGCTTAGTCTTGAGATGATATTATTATTTTTAGAATCAATTCTTAAAATGTTTTCTTTTTTCTTGCGGAATTGGCAGTTGTATCATCCTTATTTCAATATTTGACGCAGAAATCCCAAACTTGGCATTTTGTTTTTTTTTTTTCGACGCGACGACACGGCTTGGAAAAACGATATGGCTATTGAAATATGTAAAATATTCTGAACACAAGGAGAATACTGTTGCATTACTATTTCGCTAAATCAGTATGTTTCTTTTTCAACAATACTTGGTCCACCAGAATCTTCTGTTAATAAGAGAAAATCCGGCTCGATAAGGACCAATTTTTTAATTTATTTACTTAGCTTTCTTATAATCGGTGATTCAACGGGAGGTTTGATTTTTAATAGGCTTTTTAGGCCAGATCACGCGTCACTCCTATCAAACTGCTTTATCAGTGTTAAGTATCGATTGGCAAGTCATCATTGAAAGACTCTATTTTCAGTGAATGGGGTCTTGAAAAATGCAATGAAAATCCGATGTTTTATAGTGAAATTTTGTTCAGTAATGAAGCCTACTTCTGGCACAATGGATACGTTAATAAATAAAATTGCCGTATTTGATGAGCAATCCGAAGAGTACCAAGAGCTACCATAACATCCATTAAAAACAACGGTATGGTGTGATTTATGGGCTGGTGGAATCATTGGTCCATATTTCTTCAAAAATGAGGCAAATCATAATGTTACCGTCAATGGTAACCGTTATCGCGCCATGTAAATGGACTATGTGCTTCCTGAATTTTAAGCCCACGGTCTCAGTGAGCTCTGGTTTTAACAAGATGACGCTACGAGCCATACAGAGCGCGCGAAAAAATTGACTTGTTGAGAAATCATTTTGATGAACACTTAATTTCACGTTTTGCTACGGTAAATTGGCCGCCTAGATCGTACGATATCACACCTTTGGACTTTTTTCTCTGAGGATAAGTCAGGGCTTTAGGAAGAAGCCAGCTACGATCGACGCTTTGGAAGCCAAAATTATTTGTGGTTTTTGCGAGATATTGACCTTTTGAATAAACCATTTCAGACGTAGTCGTTGCCAAAATTTATATTATTTCATTTTCAAAAAGTAAATGCCATGAAAAAAATGTTCTTTTGAACAATTTTTGAAAAATAAATTCGGAAATGGTAGAATTAAACGATAATAAGGATCTATCACAACCCCTTCTTTCTCTTAGATTTGTATTATGAAATTTAGTACCTACTTTACAGGCGCAATTATCCTCAACATTTGTAAAAGATATCACATGAAATATGACGCCCGGCAGATGTGAGACATTCAAGTTAATATTTGAATTCATGATTATTAAAAACTATTAAAGAAAATATGGAGTAAAAATATGCAAATTCCTCAAACCCCCACACCTCCCCTAACCCTCAACCCAAAAACCAAACCCCAACCAACCACTAACCATTTAACTAACCACCAACAACAATTTTTTCCTAACCACCAACAACAATTTTGTCACCCCTCCCCCTCCCAAACCCTCCACCACTACTACCCCATCCCCCACCAACGACCACTCACAAAACCTACAACCACCACCCAACACAGTCAAGTCACACTTTGAAAAATTTTATAGACTTTGTTCATTTTTCTATGCTATCAAAGATTTGATTGGCCGGATAGTGTCCGAGCGTCATGCCATTTTTCGTCTCAAAACACGATAGATTTTACTGCCAATTCACATCAACAACGAATTTAAATGGCTAAACTAAACAAGTTATAAGTTTTAGTATCCCAACACGTGGACGACGATCTGTAAAAGAACTATGACAATGTCACCGAAGAAATTGCGATGAAAGTTGATGTACCGCAGGTAATCATTGTTAGTCCCACACTTTTAATTTAGGGCTTGGACTATCTTTTTGAAGTAAAATTGAAGAGCCGGTGAAACCAATATTATATCCAACACACGACTGGACGTGTATATTATTATTAAAGGGAGATTCTAAAAATACATTAGTCATTAGGCATTTCACATATAGAACTTCAATAAACTAGAGACTTGTCAATTTGTTTGAAGTGAAACTTCTTTAGGCGCATGGGAGTAAAATTTTTACTGATGCAGCGGAAATAAGCGTGACTTCCGTCCCCGAAAATGGAGAGAGCGATTGAGACCGATTGAGACCGATTGACAGAGAGTGAGAAAGAGCGAACGTAGCATGAAGCACAAGTCATGAAGCGAGAGTAGGGAGCAAGCGAGAGAGAGAGAGAGAGAGAGATAGAGCGAACGTCGCATCACGCACAGTGCCATGGAGAGAGAGAGAGCTGTAGGTTAGGTTAGGTTCGTTTTATAATAGCACAAACTGATTCTGGTAAGTCGGCGGCTGATGATTAAAAATAGAACGGTGGGTAGCAGGGACGGTATGCATTATGTGTGTCATAGCAGACAAAAGTGTTTCGTATATTCACTGTAGGCAGCAGTGAAAATACATTGAGTAGGCTTTTAGCTTTAATCATTCTATGAAATAAAATATGGTGGTTTTTTCCCTTACAGTACAAAATTAGTGGGATTTTATTTCGAATCCGGTGGGATTTCATATATTTCATCTGGCATCATTGGCAGTCAGGTGGTTGACTTTTTAAATAGATTGGCGGGTAGCAGGGATGTGACTTGGTATGTGGTTAAATGAGCGCTGGAAGGTTGATATGAAAAATGTGATGTGTATAATATTACATGTGTTAGGCGGCAAAGAAGTTTCACTTCTGACAAGTGTACTTTGATCGATATTGGTTCAGACCAGGCCCAGTAATAAGTGAAGAAGTACAATTATGATCCCTTCCAAAACAAATATACTCGTACATATTGTACATAAACTTCTGAGGGAAGCGGGAATTATTGGAAGAATTGGGACAATTTTTTGGAGCTCAATTTATATCGAACTTCGATCCACTGTATAGATTAATACAAAAGCTTTGAAAATATACTCCAATGGCCTTTTTTTCAGGAACAGGAAGTCTTGAATGGACCGCCAGCCACGATTTTGTTGATATTCAACAATCAAAAATGACAGAAAGATGGCAAAGCTTGTGGCATGGTTCAGTACAACCTGTCTCACTTCTGTCCACAATTCAAAAAAAATGTATTTTATCCCACTGTTGCTAGTAGTTTAGTTGAAGCTTTGATTTCGTTCAGCAACTGCAGTAGTCCCTAGATGAGTTTTTAATCTTAAAACTATAGACTCAATTCAGCTTATTGCAATTTTCAAAACTTTATGAATTTCCAAATGCCAAAAATATAGTATAAACTATAGACCGCTCCCCAAAAGCATTGACCGCTGTAATTATTTTGACAGTTCCCTTCGGGCTCATTGAAATATTAACGGATTTATATTGTTTCCAACAGCTTGACTGATATTATACTTATCTGAATCTAAATTAATGCAATTTTTCCCAATCAATCTAATTGCAAATATAGCATAAATATTAATTAAAAGATCCCATCCAAGGCCTTTCTGCTGCTATAAAATCAGGAATTCATCAAATGATTCAGCAAAAAATAATAATATTTAATCCATCTCCTGTTTGCCAGTCATCATCACCATTTATCACAACACAACGAACATCGTGTGTCGTGTCGTGAATCACTTTCTTCCGATAATGCCTTCAATGAATGAATTTTTTTGTCTCTAGATACTTCATGGAGTATAGACGATAGATAGAGCCTAGCACAGCCCCAGCACTGTTTTATAGTATTTTTTTTTTGTATCCAAGACAACGCCCCAAGTGCAAGTAATTAATTGAAATACTTACAAATCGCTTGCAATACTTTGAATTTTTCTTTCCATTTAAGGTTTTTCCCCATCGACGCTACATTTCTCAAATGACTCAAGGCAATACAAAAAAAAAAAAGATACAAACGCGTTTCTAATTCATCACAGATGTGGAGCACAGAGGCAGGAATTGCAAATAAAGTAATTGATTTCACATGGGAATCGACTTAGACATTAGACAATCATTTCAACTTAAATAAAACAAGCTATGTACTTCGTTTCGTTCTCGCCTCACGCTCACTCTATTCCAAATAGTCAAGCCAAAGCACTTAAGGGACCTTAAAATCCACGACTCCAGCTCCCTAGAGCTATATTCCTGACTTTTATTAATCATTTAGATATAAATAACTCTTGTTAATAGACTGAAATATATGTTAAAAAAAAAAAAAATTGGAACTTTTACGAAAATGACCTTAAGTTTTTTTTTCTGTCATATTGATTCAAAAAAAAAAAATCATAGGTCGTACCTTTCTTCAAATAGATACAAGATAGAAAGATAGATAGATATAGGAAATTAATTAATGGATCATTGTGACAGGTTGAAGAAGATTTTCAGCATTTTCCACAACCGAAAAGCCGAAATCGTAACGAGCTACTGAAAGATTTATTTTTAGGGGACGAACGGTCTGTTGAGTTTTTGGGGGTGTTCTACTCGTGTTGTTTTTGATGAATGGACCCGAAGCAGCCTAGGCAAGGCAAGATGTGAAATTTTCAAAATTATCTAAATACTCAACGAATTTGATGTGACGATAAATAATCTGCTAGAGTGCCGTCGCTATAAATGTGTGAGTGTGTGTATGTTGATTTATAATCATTATTTTTGGCATCATAATTCGGGTATATGATGGCTGCGACTAAGAGGATAAAAAAAATAAGGACTTTTGATGTTTTATTGCAAAATAGTATATTCGAAGTTCAACCAGACCGCTGTGTGGTTTTGGCTTTCATTGAAATTAAATGTTTTCCTTCTTGACTTCTTCATCAGCAGCTATATAATCGGGAACGAAAATAAGTTGAAAAACCATTTAAAAAAACCTCGAACTTGTTGGTTGATTAATTTGTTTTTAATCATCGTCATTCCAATTCGAATTTCAATTCCAAAGACACAAAAAAAAAGAAGATGCGAATGGATGATTCTCTATACCGTCGACGACCGACGACGCCGACGTAGGCAGATAGGAGGGTACTTAAAATAATAGAAAACACATTAAGGACAAATATCCAACCAAACAAGCCAAAAAAAAAGGGAAGAACGAACGAACGAAACTTTTAATTAAGTTGTGGGAAAAAGCCAAAGTACGAGTACGCACTCAGATGATCACTTTATAGTTTTTTGGGGCGGAAATGAGGAGAGTTCATGCGAACTGAACATAAAAGGTTCAAGTTATATTATTTTCGTCGCACAGATAGTTTGGGGTATTTTAATGAGGTAAACTTTAATGACCAAAATGAAATGTCTAATTTCGGTGAATTTAATTGAAATAAAAGTGATGAAATTAGAATTAAATACAAGTTCAGTGTCTGGAAAAAATATAAAAACTACCCATGTTTTGAAGTTCAATTTTGTTTAATTTTTTTTTATTTTTGTGGTTGCTGAAGATCAAAAAGTCACATTATGTTATTTCACGGGTAATTATGACCCTTGAATTAATTTTATGGTTTAAAATTTTATTTGCTTGAAAAGGGGTCCATTATTGTTTAAGATAATAATTTTAATGGCTTTTTTGATGGACTTGATTCATGGAGTATTTGATGGGACGATGATGGACGTGAGAAATGATTTGAGTGTGAGCTTCCGATGAAAATAAATAAAATTGTTTGATTGAATTAAAACTACCTTAATAATATAAAAAAAGGGACAGAATTTTACTTTACCTATACATCAATAACTTTACGGGGTGATTTCGCAATTTCCTAAAAAAATAAAAAATCTTACCCCCGATTGATTTAACGTGGCCTGGATGATGTAAGTATATTGACCATACTTGCGAGCAATATTTAAGAAGTGGCTTCAGGAAGATATTAAGTGACTTCACAACGAAGGGACAATAAAAAAAGGGTTCGAATGTTCAAAATTATGAGAAATCAAAATCTCGAAAAAAATCCCGAAAAGCAGTCAATACTGAGAAATCAATTAATTCGTGATTTGAAACACGTCCAGTAGTCTGGCAGGCGCCTGTGTCAACAGGTTTCTTCATTAGTACCTAATTCTTTTGGGTGACACTAGGGATTTGGTTTTGATCACTCTGGATTTTGATCTTTCGGGATTTTAAACGGCTCCCCTATGATGTGGGGGAAGGTATATTGCCAGATTCTATTGCATTTTGGATAGAGTAAGTTCAATGCAATTAATTGATAAGAGAAAAATAAGTGGTCCAAAGTCACTTCCTTGTGGTACACCTTATATTTCGTTTTAAGATTGGACTTACTGGATCTGACGATCAAATCAATAAGCAAGGAGGCAGAAATTGAAGAATGACAGGAAATAAAATGAGGCTTAAAAAACGTTTTACTTTCGCAACACTAGAATATCAGGAATATAATTATATTGTCTAAAATAGAGAAAGAGTGGCAATTTTCTGTGACAACGATTTTGACTACATGTGAAGTAGAAATCTGTATTTTCAAATTAGTTTTAACCAGAGATCAGAAATAACTCTCAACCTTTATTTGCAGTTGGTTTATTACTAAGAGTTACTTCATTCAGATTGTGACATTTTGGTTTTGGTCTGAGATTTATTTTTATCTGCTGACTTTTTAGGTGTTTGCTTGAGATTTATTTTTTACTTTAAAATATATCTCCCAATGGTTGACTTTTTTCATATTTCATTACTGGAGATGATCGACCTAAAACCAGTTTCGTCGAAAATAAATAATAAATGGTTAATGTTTGGAATTCAAAGTTTTGATATTTATTTAGTAATATTAATAAAATAAATCTAAAAATATACATTTACATATTTATTTAAGTGTTCAAAGCTCTTCTTATAATAACTATTATCGTTTGAAAAGATTTTAAGAAATTATTGTGTGTATGTACATTTCAATATACATTTCATTCAAGTATTAAGTTTTACTCAAAGTAATCTCTGAAGAGTTTTTGAACTTAAGTTATATCTTTTTTCGCTTAAAATAAAATTTAGAGATGAAAATGCTCTTTCCACTGTTACTTGTGTCGCTGGCACGCCAAGCACAACCATTGCAGTTCAAAAATATCAGGAGATTCAAGTTTAAGTTTGTCAAAAAATGAAAGAATATTGGAATCCAACGGCAAACTAGGGTATATAAATTCAAAATGTTCAACATCTGCGTATATTTTTGATGCATTATTTCTGGCATTACACCTTTGTTGTGTATTCTGTTGTCGTTGTTCAATATTAATTAAATACATACATAGAAGCGAGTCATCGGCATCGTAAGATGGACGTCTTGAACCTGTTGAAATGTCGTGGCTTAGCGTTGCAGTTTCTTCTCGAGGAATTGACGAATTGTTGTTCTATTTGAAAAAAAGTGTTGAGTAAAAATTGGCCAACAACTAATCAAACATATTAAAATGTAATTCCACATGTATTATACTTGCCAACTTTCTAAGGGAAAAACTATCAATAACGGACTGTACTAATTGAAAATATCAAGATGAATTTTATTTTTTTCTCTCAGCAATAAATGGTGACTGGTTGACCATAACCTAAAAACCACAAAAATAAAAGTTTATCTCTGACCGAAACCGACAAAAGTACTATGATAGAAAACCGGTTTTTAAGTGATCGGTGTTGAAAATATCAACAAGTGAGAGATATTTAAGAACCTTTCAATAGGTTGAGATTTATTTCAGACCTCTGGTTTTAACTCTGCTCAGTTGAAAAAGGCAAGACGCTTGAAAACTACTAAACTAAATTTTCTTTCCCCAAAAAACTTATCACATCGTTTTCAGTACTAATTATATCAACAGCGTTATCAAAAAGCTGAAATTAGCTTGGACCAAGACAGATTGTTTGTATGTAAAGACATTATTACTTGAGATGAATTTAAACGCATATCATCTTCAGGCTATTCATTTTAGACTTATTTAGCAACGATGCGTCAAAATCCGAATGCACTGCTTAGAGATCACCACGAACTCGAGAGTTTTGATCGAACCTTTTTTGTGGGTCGAAATCATCTTTGTATGAAAAATAGTTAATTAGACTAGAGGAAGAAGTAATTGAAACTACTCGAAACATTAAGTCGTATTTTGTTTAAATGCTTTGTCCAGTCGGGAACCCTGTCGCTCATGCAATCTTAATTCTTAAAAAAAAAAGATAATTGTGAATAAAAGCATCATCGAAAAATACAAAGATATTTTATTGATTTGGAATCAAAAAGGCCTCATATATTGACAAAAAAAGCTGTTCCTATTAAACAAAATTGGAAACTGTTTCACCATTGTGCATTCAATTTTATAATCCGTGATAAATCGGATGGAAACAAACTGGCTTTTATTATTATGTGCTAAGATACCTAGTTTATGAAAGTTTAAAAAAAGAAGAGGGCCTAAATGACTACCTTGGGGTACCCCATGTCACGTAGAATTAATTCTAAGGATCGAATTACATTAAGCCTTCCCGTCAAAAGTTGTTGTTACATTTGTTTGCAAATAGAAAATGACAGTACCACTTGAGCTAGTAGCACTGCATTTTTTTGACGATGGTATTTGCAAACGTTAAAATCTTTTCGGATCTTCTACTTGCATAAAGCTTTGTCACTCCTGCTTCCATTGTCTTGTTTTCAGATGAAGTTACTTAACGATCATCAATAGCGTACATTGTGAATGCCAGTGCTTGACTTACAACATACAAATGCAGTGATAGTCTATTTTCCGATCACAGAAGATAACACACTATTTCTGTTACTAGATCCACTTTACCATGCTCTTGCGGAATATGGGAGTTAAATATTTGTCTTTGATTAAATTTGTTTACCGCGCTAAATTTTAAAAGCTCAAGACAGTACAAAATAGATAGGTTATAGGTAGGACCAATTTACATTCAAGCCACCCATCCCTAGCTAAAACATAAAAGCTGATTGTACCAATGTTAGAATGTATATAAACATTAAACAACACGCCTGTGAATCTAAAATAGACACAAATTGAAAGCTTCCTCATTAGAGATTGTTTCAAAAATGTAACTTCAAATAAGCCGAATGTTTTCTTTGCCATACGTGACATATAACATGGAAAACTAATTAACACTAATGTTTCACTTCACGTTAAGTTAACGTCCTCATCCCCGCCGCATAACACTTAACAACAATTACACTGAGACTGACCACTTTATAAAATAAAATTATATTGTCATTCAGCAAATACGAACATTGAAACACTTTCTTTCTTCAATTGTATCTAATATACTTAAAGAAAAGGAAATGACTTAATTATATCTTTTCTTCAAAACAAGACAACAACAGAAATGCTGGTACTACTCAAAAAAATTCAAAGAACACAAAAATCAATTTGAAAAAAAATATGAGATTGCTTATACCAAGAAAAGCTTTTTATATCTTTTAATCACTTAAATATTGTTTACGAATTGGATTTTCTCCGAATTTATTAATTTTATATAAATACAACCGATAAAATTTATTAAAATTATCTTATCATTTTTCACAACAAAAATAGACTTCTTTTTCTGTTCGAAATTCACCAAAACCACCTCAGGACGACCATGACAGTACCTAAATAAAATAAATTACCTGAACATGAACAAGTTTAATTAAAAAAAAAAAAAAATTAATGTTGTAATAATAACAACAAACCGCTAAGTGCTTTTCACGGAAATGATAAATAAACCGTCAAGCCTTTCCGCCTCGTCCATATCAACATCATCGAATGGAATGGTGGCTGGGAGCGCAGCCAGCGTTGTAATGCAATAATTATAACTTCATTACAATTGCATCGATTGTTATAGTGTTACCAGGAAACCACACACATACCATCATGGTACTCTAATTTCGTGGTCATAATTTGTGCATTAACACATTTACACTCAACGAATTATTACTCTTTTGGTTTGTATCTATATCTATAAATATCAACCGTAGAAACCTACGTATACGTACCGGACCCGGACCCCCTATGTTCGAAGTTTATAATGTAAAAGTTCAAAAAGTTCATTATTCTATGAATGCACATATAACATGACACATGTTGTAACTGTAACATTGTTATTAGTATCAGATATACAGTTTTGATGAAAAACGAAAACAAAAATATCACGCGAAACCATATAATTACGAATTCGAGTCCATTTTGAAAGGAATTTGTATCTTTTCGTTTCGCTATACATACCGACCGTTAATAGTAAAATAATATACAAAAGTATCTATGCCTCTAGATATAATAGAGGGTGGCAGTGAAAAGGGGGATGAGAGCAGCAGCAGCAGAAAGAGTAATTTTTAAATTAAATTGTTGATTTATCAACGAGTGATAATGAAACCAATTTTAAATGAATGCGAGTATAACGATGTAATTAACTGAATGAATTCTGCATAACGTTAACGTTATAATGAAATTGCTGGACTCACCGATTGTGGGGTAATTTATTGAGTTATAAACACACTTGAATATTGGAAATATTTTATGTTTGTCGCAAATGTATAAAGTATAGTTAGAGGTATTGGCAAATATTGTTGACGAATTTTTTTAATTTTCCTCTGATATTTGACACCGTGGTATTGTAGCATGCCACGCAGCCAGATAGATTGTATTTTTTGTTTATATTTATCTTGAAAAGTATTTTTGGACAATGAGTTATTTGAAATTTTGATTAATACAGGATGAATTCAAGGGAACTCAACGCATGATATTCGGATACTTGGAAAAGGGTCACAAAAGGACATACTCATTACTCAATAACTGTGTCCATTTCTGTCAAAAATACAACGAATTGTTTTGAAATATCGGAAAAACTTGATTGCCAGAATAAAAACAAATCCTTGTCTTTTTATATTCATTATTGAAAAATTTTGTATCATATTTTAATGGACCTGAACTCAAGAGACTATTAGGGACTATTACATAATTTATAGGAGAGTTTAATAGGAGATGCCTATGATTTTTAGCATGTCGGAATATCGTAGTGGGAGAAAAAATTCAAGTCGGGTAAAGCATTCTACATTCGTTTAGTGCGGCTTAGGAATGAGATTTTACAATAGTACCTACATCTACGATACTTCCGAAACTTGGCTGAAGAATAAATGAATGTGCATTCCTATTAGGGACCGAGTGGTACGTTAAAATTCTTTCAGGGAATGAATGCAGGTCATTACTTCGCTTGACCACTTTTCATAATTGTAATGAGTTTTTGAAACATTAAATTTCACACGATTAATAATTCCTCATTACACAGTTAGTCCAGTCGACAGGTCGGAAAAAGTGGGTTTAAGTGGAAAAAGGTCGGAAGTTAATGAAACTTTGGAATATTGTTCATGGAAAGTTAATTAACATTTCCCTAAGTTGTTGACCTTGAGGGCCCTGTGTAAAAATAGGAGGGGGCGGGGAAACTGCAAACTTTTCGATCTTGCTCAGGTTCTCCCTCAAAAACTTTTTTTCCTTACTTCCTACTTCAAAAGCATATTTGACTTTAAATATCACGTTTTACAAAAAAAAACCTGAATATCATATTGCCGTAGGATGTAAGGAAAAAAAGAAATTGAAAAAAACCGGAACAAGGTATGAAATGTTAGTTTAGTACTCGATTGGACTTAGGTGGTATATAAACTGAAATTCAATGCGTTTATCACACAGCGTCATTACTGTTTCACACCAGTTCTCGTCAGCAAAACAATATAGTTGGTTAGAAGTCTAAGACAAGAGATCATTGATAAAGATACAGAAAACAGTTGGAGATAAAATGGTGCCTTGAGGCACACCAGGATTTATTTTGTGAACATCAATCTTAAAACCATTCAAAATAACGGAACGGAACCGTTCAAAAGGTAATTTGATGTCCAGCGAAGAAAAGGACTGAACGCATATCAGTGTCCACATGCCCTTAGCAAATAAAGTCCACGACTTGGACGCACAAACTTGCTCTAATGTGTTACAGGGATCTTGGGGATTGAGATTTTGAAAAAAAGAATTAAAAAATCATATCAAAAATCAAAATCATATTTAAAATCACTAGTTCAAACGTTTTTTGGAGAAAATGTTCTAAATTTTAAGGAACAACAATTTCAAAATCGTTCGAAAACTTTTCGAAAACATACTCCAATTTTTTTTTTTTAGTTTTTATCAGAAAACAAAAATTTTAAAAATTGTGAACAAACCGTTTTTGAAAAAAACTAAAAATTAAACTTTTTTTAACTCAAAAAATGTTTTTTTAACAAATTTAAGAATGAATATTATTTTTTTATTAAAGAGCTTTCATATTAAAAATTTCATCGAAATCTGTTGAGTGGTTTATGAGAAAACTTGATTTTGAAAAACCGGTCCTATGCGAGGTACCGTTACACGACTTTTCCTGAAAAATCAATTCCAACCAAAACATAAAGCTTACTTATTCAGAAAGTTTTATCAAAATCTTGAGAGCCGTTTTTGAGATAAATGAGTTTTTCATAAAATTTCATATGGCAGGTACCGTTAGTTTTGGAGCTAAAATGTTAATTCCAAAAACCCCTCTGTATGACGTTATAATAATACTATGTACCAAGTTTGAAGCAAATCGATCCAGACAGACAGACAGACAGAATTATCGGACCCACTTTTTAAGGCTTCTCTATCATCGTTACCTACCTATCATATTTCATTGTCCAAATTTTTGTTTAGAAATGCTAAAGATGTAAACTTAATTGGTTGGATATTAAAAGAGGATGAATAATACGTCTGGAAAAACTCTATTTTTCACCCACTCGGATAGACTTGTATATAATAAAAAAAACTTGTAAAGTGGTGTTTCCAGCATGGAAGCGTACTGAGCAGCGGATTTGAATAATGTTTATCGAGATCAGTAAATACTCTTTCAAATTTACGCGAGCAAACGAAAAATTGTCCTATAGCTATAAACCATATAGACTCCTCAATAGCTTCGAACCAGCTGCGAACTACGCTGCACATAGATAAGCTTTCAATAAAGAACCCCATCCCAGAAGTGTCATTGTAGATATGTCAGAAAAGAAGAGGTAGTGCAGTTTCAATTCAATTATTCTTGATTCTTTCCCAGTTGACTTTTTCGTAACGTCATAAGGTTTGCTTTGCGATGAAATACTCAGCTGATATGAAACAGTGCAGTGATCTTACGTGCCTTGAAGTGATAAAACAAAACAAAACTTGAAGTATTGGAACAAATCTAGAATAATTGCCGAATGACTAACAATATTAGAAACCAGCAACAATTTTAGCATACCTTCCTTCGGGTATTGTCTAGCCAGAAGATTGAATTCAATGGCACAGGCAACAAACTTTAATAAGTAGGGCTAATGATCTGTATTTAAAATTTTCTCTATTTCATCAATTCAGAACCTCATCCGAATATTTTGTAGGATAGTCTAGTATTCAATATAACATTCAAGCAGCCCTTAATTCTCATTCTTTTAGTTTATTCAAATTTCAACATTTCTGTGTATATTTATCGAGATAGTGTGAATTATAAAGGATGGAGTGCAAAATCCTTTAGGAAAATTTAATTGAAAAAAAAAATGTTCCGCAAATTATGGAAAGTAAAAAAAAATTATTAAATACATGGCATCAACGCACGAGCAAAGTAACGGGTGTTTTTTGTTAAGAGCTTGGAAGCTTTTATTGATAATATGCAGACAGAAATATTGCTGGATTAAATTTTTTATTACATATTATAATCTATTAGATAATTCCATGGCATTTATTTTTAAATATGATTTCCGGCATAAGTCCGGCGCGGCTATACGAGTTACATAGTCCATTCGATCAGTCCATTTTTTCAATAAATTTGGCAGTATAGCCTGAAAATTGACTTCCAAATTCCAATGCTTCATGAGTTTGCTGGTGTTTTGGGATAAACCGATGACTTAACCTAAAAAGTAATCGAGAGGCGTCAAGTCGCACTAACGAGGAGACCAGTAATCAGGAGACCTTCTGAAATTAAAGTTGTCACCAAATTGATTTTGGAATTAATTGATGGTGGTAAAGTACCCTTTGTGGCATAAATGTATATGGTGCGCCGCGCCGTTTTGTTGGAACTAAATGTCGTAGATATTTAGCTGATTAATTTTCAGAAATTCGATAGCGCTCGCTGTTCACCGTAACAGCAGCTCTTTTCTATTTTGAAAGAAATAAGTACCGATGATGCAAAAAGTCAATTTTAATGGATTTTCACAACATGGAAGCGTTGGCTCAGGCGTTTAGCGATTCATGATGAATTGCCAAACCTTACAAAAATTTCAACACAGTTTGGAATTCTCAACTGTCAAACCATTGACAATAATCATCAAAACTTCTGATGCATCTAAAATAAAATGCACGACTGGGTCGCACGAACTTGCTCTAATGAGTGACAGTGGTTTAGGGGCTTGAGATTTTGATAAAAATAAAAATTTCAAAATTCTTAAATAAATACTTAAACTAATTTGAGCTGAAAAAAAAAGTACGCCATTTTATTTCTTGGAAAAATTTGAATTTATGAGAAAAAATTTATAAAAATCTGTGGAGCGGTTTTTGAGAAAAAAAGTTTTTTTTGAAAAACTTTTTGAAAACAAATTTAAAAACGCCAGTTCATAGGTATTCAGCAAATACATTTATTTAAAATTTTTAGAAAAAAATTTAATAAGCCGTTTTCAAAATATTAATTTTTTAATTTTTTTTTTAAAATGCTTTTAAAAATACAAAAAAATATTTTTCAAAAATAATGGTATGCAAAACAAATTGAGCTACCTACAGCTATATGTGTGTGAAATTTCGAAAGAATCGGTTGAGTCGTTTTCGAGATAGTCGAAAGCAAAAAAAACGGTCCTATGGAAAGTACCGTTCTTAGCCATTTTTTAAAAAAAAATTTTCAGCCATATGATTCGTCCTACCTAAAAAGCAACACTGATTTTTTTAAATAAAAATCGTTAGAGCCGTTTTTGAGAAAAATAAGCTTTAAAATAACGGTTGTATGGCAGGTACCGTTATTTTTTGAGCTAAAAAAAAAATTTCAATTTCCCCTCTGTACAATACCTAAAAAAGTCTATATACCAAGTTTGAAGCAATTCGGCCCACCCGTTTGGGCTCTAGGTCTCTATACATACAGACAGACAGACAGACAGACAGACATACAGACGGACAGAATTTTTAGACCATCTTTTTTCGTCTTCGCTATCATCGTTATGTCATGTTTGATTGTTATCTCAAAACTTTTTTTTTCGACGAATGCATAACTTGCCTTATAGTACCTATAATCGCAAGTAAAAACACTCTTTAGAACCCGCGTATGGTAATGACCACTGTAACGTTTCGTTACGATGTAAATTTTTTAAAAATATTTTTGCTATTAAACTTTCCATTTTTGCTTCAAGTGATCCTGGATCGAATATGCACAACTAAATACTTTTAATGTTTGATTACATCATCGTTGTGTATAGGTCTGCAAATTTTCACACGTCAATAACAATTTTTCAAAAATCAATATATGCATGAACCTTATAAATTTTCATTAAAAACTAAAACTAAGTAGACATCTTTTTGTATAGCTATTTGTCAAAATGGTTCATTTTGTGCCTGTCAAAATCCTTAAGATACTGATTTATTACTTAAAATTTGCTTCAGGCTCTATCCACAACACATCACTACACGACTACACACACTCCACACCACACAATAAGGTCACTCTTGACTTTATATTACAACTCCATCAGTGCTTAAAATCTTAACTCCTATCAGTTCTCACATAAATCTTCTTTCAAAAAGGTCAAATTATATTAACAGCCTGGTCAAATGTTTATCAACTTAAGTGCTAGTGCCATATAAAACACACACAATAATTAATTCAATGAAAAAGTCTGAAAAGAGCAAAAATATAAAAATGAAGAAAAAAAAAAATCCCCATGTGCAATAAAATTAATGTTTTCCCAACTAAAACTAGCAAAAGAGTGCTTTGACATTTTGTGCAGTTTTGCCTTGCCTTATACTTATACTCTTAAGTCTTATAGTGACAGTGGTCGACATTCAACACACACGCACACAATTGAAACATAATTACAAATGGCAGCCATAGAGGATATCAATGGCGATGCTCGGCATGGTATTTCCTGTTGCGGATGTTGGCCAAATGGAAATTATTCATTTTATTTCACAAAATAGCAAGGAAAAAAAATTCAATCAAATTATCATGGGAAAATAATTTTAACAACAAATTAATAATTAGCCACACTTGATATAATAATCAAGGAATTGAATTATTATAAATTCAAATTTATTCATATAGTTGGGACAAGAACCATGCCAAGTTAAATGCACCACTGGGTCGCACGTTCTTGATCTTTTTTTTTTAAACATAAACCAACACAGTGCGAGCAAGTTAAGGAAAATTGAATAGGGGAGGGCACAGGTAGCACATATATGTACAGTGTACATAGGTACATTGGTTTAAAATATTTGAAAATCGTAATGGGAAGAAGAAATTGATCCAGATAACGCACATTCTTGTAGTGCGGCTAAAATATGAATGTCTATAGTAAAACAGCTCCAATGCAGCAAAGATAAGCTCGAAGGAAAATTGATTGGTATTTCTAGCAGAAAAATTGTGGTAAAATATTACTTATATTTCCCTACGGTTTGCAATTTCCCATTGAACAAAGCCGTCTAGATCGAAATTCAATGAGCTTATCATTCTTATTATTCAATTAAGTGGATTCTAATTCTTGGGCAAGAGATTGTTAATAAAGACGATGAAAAAAATCGTTCACAGGACAGAGCCTCAAGGGCATACGAGCATTTTGTAAACATCAGACTGAAAGCCGTAAAAAAAAGTTGGCTTTAACTTAACGACTTCTTATTATGGAAGCTACCGTTGAGAAACCTGTAACCTCGGTGACTTTAATACTGTCTTGTAGGTGGCTATCAAAGACATTAACTTAACAATTTTGTTAATATCTGCTAGCCAATTTTTGGCCAAAACCCAATTTCCATTATTTGTATTTTTAGCTAAAAACTGAAAAACAGCATTTATCATCTCCGAACTCCTAAATGTAGAAACATAAAAAGTTTAATCAAAATCGTTAAAGCCATTCTCTAGAAAATCAGAAATAACCACAAAACATTGGGTTGTTATTTGGGAACCATGTACAATGTCATTGTATATGAGGCTATACAAAAAAACATGTACAGTTAAAATTGGAATATTCGATCAAACCGTCTCCAACTTATGGCCATTTGGGAAAAAGTTGTTATGACCAGATTTCTGTTGGAGCTTTAGAGTTTAGAGCCAACATCTAACATCGCACTTTTGTCAAGAGCACTCTATGTAAGTTACATTAAGAATTTTTTCATTGCGCAGAAAACCATATTGTTACCAATGATACTTGGGAAAACCTGGATCAGAACAAACAAAAAATCCCACACAATTTAAATTTTTTAACTTTTAGGTAATTTTTCTTTAAAATTATTTTTGAGAAAGGCCCTACTGAAGAAAATCTTTTTCTTAGAACATACCCAAGAATCATGCCCTTAAATATGATTGACGAATTAAGGGGCACCTTGTTTAAGGAATTTTAAGCAAATCTGTCAAGACGCTAAGGCTGTTGCTCCACATGAAAAAGCTCACAGACCGACGAACAGTATGGGAAAAACTTTTTTTGACTTCCCCATCATCGTAGTGTCATAACGGGTGATTCATTGAAAAATTTGATTTTGATTTTAAATACGCTGTTTTTGACAGATCACGCGTGACTCCTATCAAATTGGTTTGTCACTTTTTTTCAGTATCGTTTTTAAATAAAGTCATCAAGACTCACACCACAACAGCGTCTCTATTTTCTGTGATTTTCAGGGCTCTGGAAAAACTCAATGAAAATGTAATACCGTGAAATTTTGTTCAGTGATGAAGCCAATTTCTGACTCAATGGATACGTTAATAAACAAAATGGCCGTATTTGGGCTGATGAGCAACCCAAAGAGTACCAAGAGCTACCATTCTATCCATTATAAACAACGGTATAGTGTAGCTTATAAGCTAGTGGAATCATTGGTCCATATTTCTTCAAAAATGAGGCAAATCAGAATGTTACAGTCAATGGTAACCGTTATCGCGCCATGTTAACAACAGACTACGTGATTCCTGAAATTCAAACCCATGGTCTCGGTGAGCTCTGGTTTCAAGAAGACCGTGCTACGAGCTATATAGACGGCGTGAAACAATGGACTTGTTGAGACCTTATTTTGGTGAGCACTTAATTTCAAGTTTTGCTACGGTAAATTGGCCACCTAGATCGTGCGATATCACTTTTTTTGACTATTTGCTGCGGGTGATATGTAAAGTTTCAGGTCTTTTTAAATAAGCCAGCTACGATTGACACTTTGGAAGCCATCATTACTCGTGTTATTCACTAGATACCAGTAGCTTTGTTCGAACGAGTGGCCCAAAATTGGAACTTCCGAATAGACCACCTCAGACATAGTCGTGGCCAATATTTAAATGACATTTATAAATCAATCCTCAAAATTAATCACGCTTTATTTGATTAAAATGTCGATTTTTTAAGTAAAACTTCTTTAGGCACGACTAGGGAGTAACTACGATTTTTTTTCTGACGGAAGTAACACCCAGTATTCCAATATAGCGGCACCAACGGCTCGCATCAGCTCACTGTGTGCACGAACGAGTGAGAATATAAATACTAGAATCTTACTCATTCATGCACGTCCTCCATGTCATTTGTGTTTTGATCAATGAAGGAATGGGCAAGTGAAACAAAAATATAATATTTATCGTATCGATATTCTTTAACAGTATCGATAATTATCGGGTGAAAAAAATCAATATATCGATATATACCTAGTCAGTTTTCGCATGATTATTCATACATATTCCCAAAGCATTCCAAATTCGTAAACAAGAATAGACAACATGAAAAAAATTATGTATTTTTTTAAATATTGTTTTGGCTAAAAATACAAATAACGGACATCTGTTTATAAACGGCTTAAGTTACTGGAGGTCTTAGTATAACGAAATAACTGGTAAAATTTACGTATCTAATATCACTGTCAGTATTATCAAAATGCGGAAAATAAACACTTCTTAAACAAAGAGTTTGAACTTCTTTGCTCGGAAACTGTATTAAATCGTGCATTTTATTTTAAGTTAAAATTTAGTCATTTCAGTGATATATCATATATGTCATAAATGTCAAAGAAGTTTTATTTCAATCACGCGTAAAGGTTACACGCACACACTTTTTTTTCTGTCCGCTAAACCAATACTTGCCCTTTAACAAAAAACCTCATGTTTACGTTGATTAATTGTATATGAATAATTTCATCTTTTGTTTCTGACAAATTTATATGTTTTCTTTTTCATCTTCAATGTGTCACCCGAAAATTATTTACCTGAAATGAAACAAAGGAAACAAATTAGAACTAAGTTTAAATTTATTTCTATTTTTTTTTTAAAGATTTGTGTATATCTAAGAAAAAAAATTCGTTTAAAAACAAATTGTATTTTTATGTTTAGCATACAAAATATCTAATTTATGTAAATATTCAAAAAAAATATATATTTAAGAAGGAGATGAACCCGGCCTTAAATAAATTAAAAAAAAAGCAACCAGACCTGAAAACTGTTTTTTTTTTGAGTTGAAACACCCACACATGAATAATTTTTGTTCGGCCATTTCTTATTTCACATATTAAAAAGTGGGGGAGCATATTTTTTTTTATTTTTCGTGTGTTATCCATTTTAGTTTTTTTTTTTTTTAATATTTTTTTAGGGAGGGTGAATATATATTATGAGACTTAACATAAAATTGATGTCATTATGCGTTTTGATAATATTTAGCAAGGGAGGGGTGGGTGGGTGTTAACGATAATGACACACGTCATCATCTTGGATTTGAATCAATTTATGTAAATTTAAACTAAGACGCATATAAATTTAATTTTCTTTTTTATTTGAAACAAAATTAAATAAGAATATTTTTCCACAATAAAAAAAAACTCTATTCAAGAGGGGGAGGGGATCGAGATGGTGTTATAAGGTTGATTGTAAAACTGTTTTATTGGCGGTTACTCGGCTGAGAGACATTTGAACTGCTGGAATGGGAATTCTCAGTTTCAGTTGAGGCGAAGGCGAAGGCGACTGAAGGCGAAACAAATTAGTGAAGATAATCGAAATTGATATCAGACAGAAGTGATATGGGTTCCCTAGTCGATTCGACTCGGCTTGGCTCGGGTTGGGTTAGGAAGTTTAACGGTTTCAACATCGTATTGTGGTTTTTGTTGTTGTTTTTGTTTTATAAGGGAATTCAAGAGACAAAGCGTCTACAAAGAGTCCGTATAAACACATACTGTGTTTAGGTGTGTGGGAGTGGGTATAAAAATCAATAAAATTTATTTCCATTCAGTAGTGTGGCAATAGACACCATACGACAACGAGACATAAAAAGGGAAGGTTGATCAAAGAGCATTTATATATAAAAGGTCGTAAATGGAGTGCTTTTAGAGGTAGTTTAACGAAATAGTAAATTTTAAATTAAAATTGAATTGTGATGCGAAGTGATGTGAGACAAGTTAAAAGGTTTGGCTGGTTCAACTTTTGTTGGGTTGTAAAAAAAAATTAGAGGAAAAGATACCGTCAATGAGTTGAGAAGAGGAAAATCAAATTGTTGAATGTTTAAAATTTTAAGAATAAGCCTTTTTATTGATTTACAGTAGCTACAGCTTTGAAAATTTTAGTACAAACAAATATACTTTGTTATATAGAAATCGGATAGAAAATTTAGGATAATAAGACTCTTTTGATGTAGTTTCGTGATTAGGATGACTTTTGAGGAACGAAAGGTAAGGTTAAAGTGGCTGTCAGCTAGAAAGGTGGTAGTTGACACACTTATTAAAAAAGGTTGTGATCCCACAAGGTTTGGAGTTACCATATAAAAGCTTACATACACATACACAGAACCAACTGAAGCTTATATAAGGAAGTGCACAATACAAAGAGCTTCCGTCTATTATTTAGTGCTGGGAATGTACAAATCTACAAAGGAGATGGACCCTTCATCTTCTTCGTCAATAGATATTCTGGAAAAGAAGTTTGCGAGCACGCCGAGAGTCACGGTACCTATGAGACAGTGTCTCATGTACTCTCAGTTTTGATCCACAGTTGGCCAAATATGTTCTGTAGATAGGCATTATGTTGCCACCTGTTCACCTAAGATTTTTCCTCTCAGTAGCGTCTTGGTCCTTCCTTTAGCAAAAATTTACATGCATTGATGGGAATATACCCAAAAACCCCTGCATAGTTAAAACGGGTAAGTTTTTCCTTGTTTACCAAGTTCGTTCAGATTTGCAGTTCTTTTTGGAATATGTCTATGTATTGGCACCTAGCAGAGGCCAGCGTAAAATTGTTTCGCCATCTCTTCGAGGGTTGTTTAAGAATAAGCGATTGAGGGGTTTCGGCTCAGCTGGTCTATCTGAGAAAAAAATCACGTAAATCACCATATCACGTTTTGTTTTAGCCAGGATTAAACCTCCTTTATCGTTACCGTCTTGAACAAGCTACAATGGCTTTGAAGACGGATGGTGTTTATGGTATCTGGATATCGAAAAATTTATTTGAATTTTGTAAAGGAATTATTGACCAATAGTTCAAGCACTTTCGAAATTGAAAACAAATAAAATGAAGTCCACGACTGATGGGTCGTACGAACTTGGTCTAATGTGTGACAGTGTTCTAGGGGCTTGATATTTTGATGAAAAGAAATTTTTCTTAATTCCTAAATAAATACTTAAACTAATTTGAGCTGAAAAAAATGTACGCCATTTTATTTCTTGGATAAATTATTTGAATTTATGAGAATAAATTTATAAAAATCTGTGGAGCAGTTTTGAGAAAAAAACATTTTTCAAAAAAAAATTCCAAAACGCCCGCCAGTTCATAGGTATTCAGCAAATACATTTCTTTATAATTTTTGAAAAAAAAAGTAATAAGCAGTTTTCAAAATATTAGGTTTTTAATTTTTTTCTTAAAAAATGCTTTTAAAAATACAAATAAATATTTTGTAAAAAATATTGGTATGCAGTATAAATTGGGCAATCTACGCCTATATATGTGTGAAATTTCAAAAGTATTGGTTGAGCCGTTTTTGAGATAGTCTAAAGTAATTTGTCAGCCATATGATTGATCGTATCTAAAAAGATACACTGATTTTTTTAAATCAAAATCGTTAGAGCCGTTTAAGAAAAAAATAAGCTTTAACGTTTATATGGCAGGTACCGTTATTTTTTTAGCTAAAAAAAAATTTCAATGTTCACCACTGTACAATACTTGAAAAACCAACTTTGGAGCAATTGGGCCCCCCGAAATTTGTGCGGCTCTTAGTCGAAACTAAGAAGATTGTGTATGAACAGAAATTTTTGAATTTCGGGCGTGGCTTACGCCCACTTGCCATGAAAGAACAAAAAACATAGTTCTAAAAGTTAAGTTATACAAATATTAAAATTTAAATATTTTTTTTCAATCGTTATTTTAAAAATTATATCTCTTGATTTTTTGTTTTAACATTTTTTCAAGACGCCCACTTTTATGGGCGTGATTTTTATAAAATATCTTTATTCGGGTAAAATCGTTAAAAAAACTACTCGATTCAGCTGTAGTCTTAGGTACACATATGTCTAAAAATTGATCAAAGCTCAGTTAGTGGTTTAATTTTTTAATTTTTAGGACACGCCCACTTTTTACGTATAAAGTCTTAATATGCAATAATTTTGTATACCCTATTTCATAGAATGGGTATATTGTATTTGGTGTGGAGTTTGTAACATAGAGAATTAATACCGTTAGGTATAGAAAAGTATATATATTCCGACTCAGAATCAAAAGATTAGTCGATTTAGCCATGTCCGTCCGTCCGTCCGTCCGTATGTATACTCTCGAGAGGTCGCAATTTTTGAGCTAGAAAGGTGAAATTTGGTATATATAATCTTTGGTTCAAGAGTAAGGCTAAGTTCTTGAGCCGGCAAAATCCGCCCACAAACACGCCCACAATCGCCATTTTTGTTGAACAACCTCAATTTGGTAAAATTAAATTATGTTTTTTGTACAGTTACGATAAAAGCATAACACTAAAATTTTGCACCCGTAAGCTTTAGGTAAACTTTTTTCCAATTCAATAAAAATATTTCAGTTTGGGCGTGGCTGACGCCCATTTTTCATACAAAACCATCAATATTGTTTTTATAAAATAACAATTGTTATATTAAAGAAAAAAACATTAAATTTTGTGGGTATTACTTGCACATAAACATCTTGTGTATGAAATCAAAAAAATTGATTTCGGGTGTGGCTGACGCCCATTTTTCACTAAAAACTATAAAAAAAATTGTTTTTGTAAATAAACGGTATTTATAATGAATCCGCAAGCCAAAATGTTGCGTCTCTTAATAGAAACTAAAAAGTTTGTGTATGAAAAGAAATGTTTGAATATTGGGTGTGGCTTACGCCCACTTTTCATGAAAGAACGAAAAACGTAGTCTCAAAAATGTAAGGTACTTTCAATATTCAATTTAAACCTTTTTCCTGCCGTTCGTTATTTGAGAAATATATTCCTACATTTTCTTGTGTATACATTTGTTCAATATGCCCACTTTTAAAGGCGTGATTTTGATAAAATACCTTTGTTCAGGTAAGATTGTTTAAAAACTACGCGATTCAGCTGTAGTTTTACACATGTGCCTAAATACTGATCAAAGCTCAGTTAGTGCTTCAAATTTTTAAGACACGCCCACTTTTCAGGGGCGTTTCCGTCAAAAGTCGTATAATGCATTAATTTTTTAACGTTTTTTAACTATCGGTCGCAGTTTTGAAGTAAAAAGATGAACACTTAGATTTAGATTTTTCCTTGGTTACGTAGCAGGGTATGGTTCAAGAATTGTTGCGTTCATATAAGAAAAGCAAGGAATAGGGTATCCAACAGTTCGTTGCAAGCAAACTGCAGCTCTCGCTTATGTTTTTAAATGAAATTCTCAAGAAGAAAGTTTAAATTGGCTGATAACTTTAAACATAAAGCTGACAATCACCTCATTCAAACTATCTAAACGTAAAACAATTTTGCAAATTAATATAAAATTAATAAATACAGCAACAAAAAAATTTATTGCTGATGTTGTTGCCCTGCAGAAATCATAAAATTGCAAGTTCATGAACACATCATTCAATTTACAATAATCGTTTGCTGAACTTTCCCCTCCCATTTTTTTTTTTTTTTACGCAAGCTAGTTGTATTAATTTTTTTTTTGGTTTTTATTTTCGTGTGTCTCACTGAACAATTTATAAAATAAAATTATATCAGTTTAACCAGGATGACCTTTAAATTGAAATTAATGATTATTGTAAGTGTAGAGTACTCATCAGAAGGAAAAAAGCACATTATGGGATTTTGCTTATCCCTCATTTCATCTTAACGTCTTCAATATGCCAGTGCCAGAGCAGCAGATACATCTCTGAGATCACCTCTAATTGAATTAAATCGTATGAATAATTGCAGCCAAAAAGAATTCAAAGTGAAAATTTAACTTTTGAAAAATGCTGCGCATAACCCAACAAAAAATAAAAAATTCAATTTATTAACTAAAACATATCATTTTCCTAAATGCAGTGTGTGTTCTAAAGGTTCGTTAGAGTTATCAAAAGGTCAATGCGTTCGATGCTCATTAAAAATTAAGAAATAAACAAAAAATTTAATTGAATAATCTTGATAGATACATTGTATATAATTTAGATGAAAAAAAAAACGTACACACGATTCGATCGGGATAAGACATTCCGTGTATGTAAGTCTTCAACATTTTTGTGAGGTTTATTTTTGGAAACTATAGTGTTTACGACTCGATTCGTATGTGTTTTGAAACGAACAAAATCCCCCTTTGTTTTCCCCACAACCCTTCTGAGATTATTTGTAGGTGGTGGTGATAAAATGTTGTTTTAATGTTTTGTAAATGTGTTCTTTTGCCTGCTTTCACCCTATCATTGCAGCGCCGCGCCGAGCCGAGCCGTCGACGAACTAACAAGGCAGATCGTTTTAAATTTTTATTTTTTTGTTTATGGTTTTTATGGCGTTAAGTCATAATTTTTTTTTTCTTCTTTCTAGAATGCAAGATTGCACATCTATTCATGAAGCAGGAGGCAGAAGGCACGAGGCACGTGGGGGTGGGATAAGGTCAGTTTTTAATGATCGTTTAGTTAACGATAAACTTGATGTATGTTATGAGGGCTGATCGTATCTCAGAGCAGCGCAACGGATGATATATAGGAGAGTAGTTCCAGTTCCAGAGACAAGCATTAATTCGTAGAAACGATGAGCTGGATGTGTGTCTTGTCTTGTCTATGAAACGTGATGATGTCAATGCGGTATTCCAATTCCAGAAACAGATTCTTTGTTCTGTGTTTGAATGGAAGATTTGGAGAGTATAGAGAACTTGATTGGTTTGCATTATTTATGAAGTGTTGTTCTGCTTTGATGCCATTTAAAGTTGATGATATTTTTTTTTTCACTTGGATGCTCCGATATGAATTTTGTTGATGCATAAAAGTCTCTTATTGACATCAGCTTAAGTAGATGATTAAATTATTAAAAGAATCAAGATTTTTTTGATAGATAGGTGGTCCATTTTTCTGGGAACACTCTTGAACTATAAAGTTATCGAGTTATTTTGGGATAAATTTCAAATTCGGAACTTGATCGAAAGCCTTCTCAAAACAAAGATTGACAACTGCAAAGACCTGTTAGGTGTTCCTTGAGTCTTGACTGATACAACCCTCAAGGTAATGGGGTTTAAGGCATTCTTAGTCATACTAGGTACTATAAAGATTCAGAGAAAGTAGGTAGTGATTTGAGGAGAGGGGAGATTATTTTTCTGGAAATCTGATTTTTTTTAGCGACATCAAGTCACTCCAAACAAGAGTTAGCTTAGGTACTCTAAAGCAGAAGGCCACCTATATTTTTTTTAGCTTCGTCAAATATGAAGCTATAGCAACTTCTAAAAGGTGTTTTCTTGGAGGCAGATAACTTTAAGTTTGATAGGAATGATTTCGTTGACAGCCATTATGTCATCGGCCATATGATATTTTTTCAGTTTCATTAAATTTAATCTCATAACAAATCGACTGACGCCTGAACAACACATGCAAATTGTGCAAATGTAGTTTGAAAAACGTGGTTCTGTTCGTGAAACGCATCGCGGAAGTAAATAGGTAAGATTCATACTTGAAGTTTTCGAAACGTGGATAAGAGTAGCAATTTTCCGCAACTAACTGCATTTCTTATTGAAGCGTCAACCCTACCCAGCGCCAGCATCCAGCAGTATAAATTCATGTGCGCTTGTCCGATAGGTCCAGCTACGTTAAAGAGAATTATAGCAAACACCCACTGCGTTGTCAATGTCTTTAGGAACTACGACATATTTGACATTAACGAATCAAATGTTGTGACCACAATATGGCTGAACCGGAACCGTAAGAGTTGGTTTACTTTTTAATTGATTTGGACCGCATTTTTTCCCATTTCAACTAATGTGGCGGGGCAATTGCCGCAACGCACGAACGTTTATTTTAATTGATTAGTTTTGTGTGAACGTTTTTGACAGGTCTTGCGTGTACGACTCTGATTCGGATTCCTATTTTCCATTGTTTGTATGTATGCAATAAGTCAGTTGGATTTTCTGTAGTGGTATCATACAAGATTTGCAAACAAAAGTTGCAGAGTTATGCAACGAGAGATGCACACAAATGCAGTTACCTTAGCATTTGTCTTGGTTTATATAGCTGGATCCTAATGCTAATTTGCGTCATCCTAGGCGTTTGCTTTATAATGTCACATGAGTGAAGCTGTCAATTAAAATACCGAAAAAAGAAGAATCGGCTTTTAATTGCTGATATTTTAAAAGTATTTTAAAGTGCAGCTTCGCATCCATGGTACAATGTTGTAGCTGAAGCTGCATCTATACATTTGAGTTTACTTGAACTTCAACTTCTTTTTGTACCACAGCGACAACTTTAAATACTAACTTTTAATTTTGTCAGCGCTACGTACTACAGCTGCAGCTACATTATTGTAGTTAAGGCAATACCGTACTAGACGGAACTGCACTTCAGCGGAACTGCACTGCAATTAAACTTCACGTATTCTTTGTAAAATTAACATTTATAAGGTAAATGACTTAGTTGGTAGTCTACATTACTATAGTGCAGTGCAGTTCATTTCCGCCTAATGCGGCATAAATAGCCTTGAGCTTAAAAAAAAAATCAAAATTTCATTGAAAGCAGATTTTTTAATGCTCTGCCGCCAAATACGCAAGAACTGAAGTGCATAACTCACTGAAAAATGTACGTACATGCAACGGAAAGTTAAAAATATCCCCAATCATAACTAAGTTATAAAAGCTCTACTAATTGAGCTCATTGAATAAATTTGACCCCTTTTGCGAATTTCCAAAATTCAGCTTTTTTTTGTCAATACCGCGAGCCGTGTCGTGCCTTCAAATTCTTTTATTTTTTAAAATAAAAAGTCCACATGCATGCACTTTAAATTTACACTAATAACTTCATCAGCATATACGAGTGAGTTGATTATATTCATTAGTTTTCACTCAAAACCAATTTGTTGTTGTCTTTTGTAAAACATTAATCTATTTACTACCGTTGGCGCTGTTGTTGCTTGATGTTGGTCATGGTGCAGTAAACCTGGAAAGTGTGGACAAGCTATATGAGTGTCGCATTGCGGCGCTGCCCCCAATAAAAAAAAATAAAAAAAAAAATTATAAAACAGTGAAAGTGAAATGCAATTCTTATGCCAACACACACACACACAAACACCTGTGACGCCGCCAGCCACCAGCCACCACATTACCACCGGCACCGCCGCCGCCAGAACATTTTAGTGTTATTTTTCATAAAAATAGAGAAAATAAAAACAAAAAAAATTGAAAGTGTAAACTAAGCCTTTTTTCATAACACTAACTTGAGTGTAGCCGGTAGCGCCCCCCTTTGGGCCAATAGCACACACCGACACGACACCACGACCACGGAACGACACGGCTCGTAATTCCTTGGTCGCGTGAAAGTGATGATATCTGGGAAATTTAATGCGATGTTCTACAATTACATCGGTTAGTTGGGTTTAATGTTGCGCTGAGTGCTGGGCTGATGGTCTAAACAAGGAATTTAAAAAAAAGTATAAAAAAGTGGAAAAGTGTAACGCATTTTCCTTCCCTCGTATCTTTCAGATCGTTTTTTTTTGCCGTTCTCGTTCAACACCAAAGAACTTAAAAAAAAAAAAAAAATACTTACCTGTTGTCAATCATCACCTGTCATGTCTGTATATATAATATTCCATCGACATGTGTGCACATTGCACACTGCACACTGCACCAGGTATTAACAGTTGCTAGGTGAAGATAACGGAGTGTCAGACGCAACGGAACCAAACGGAACGACACGACACGACACCAACAACTGTGACGCTGACGACGACGGCGACGCATGACGACAACCAGTACAAAAGCAAACGAGTGTATAATGCAAGTCATGTTATTATTAGCCGAGAGCTCCGGTCCCCGTCCCGGTCCGGCTTTGACTTATTCGACTTCGGCTTCGGTGTCGTCGATGTTTAGATTGGATTGGAGTGCTTACGCCATTCATGGCTTGGTTTGGCTTAGATCGAATCGTATCGTATCGCATCGGACAGAACTCGTTGTCCTTGCCCCTAGGCCTGTCAAGAGTGCAATTGTAGACGTTCTGTCTATTGCAGCGGATCACTGAGCAATTATTATATCCGACGGCTACTATGACGATGGATGACGACATATATGGCTTGGCTATTCGCTGCTTTGACTTCTTATCGAGAAGTTTTATTCCTGTTCCTTTCCCTTGGTCTTCTCTCTCGCACAGATGTATATCTCAATATGTCGTTGTTAATTTATATAATTATTTGTATCTTTGCGATACTTAACTGTTTCTTCTTATTTTCTTTTTTTTGCGCTACTTCATGGTATTGGTATGCATCTGGCTCTGGCGTGAATGCTAATTAAGTAATTTATTTATCGATTGCAGTTCAATTGGTTTTATGTTGTTGTTTTAACCCGCCCGCCCCACCTGACCGGCCGGCGTATCCCCCTTTATGTTCTCATCTTAAATTCGATGGGAGGTATCATTTGGTTGGATTATAATTGCCGTTTGATTTTTGTTTTGTTTTTGTACTTGGTGGAGCAAGTAAGTATGCGATGTTTTGCGTTCGTTTTGGTGCTAATAGCTGGCTGTGCTACTGTGTTAAGGCAGATTGCATTTTAAATTGGCAAGTTACTACAGTGGATGTTGGAAGCATGTGTTGATTTTTAAGGAAATGTTTTTAACTTATTATTAGTTTACAATTCGACATACCTATTTGTGATGCAGAATGGATGTAACTACTTAGTTATGAACTTAAAGCAACTGAAAGTTGCTCATAACCATAAATGTGTCATTCTCACTTCAACAAAATTGGGCTGATGGAATCTCAGGTCTTCCGAGAGGCTCGAAATTTTTTCTAGCAGAGTCGATTCGCAAGTGAAAAGTTTCACATGATTTGCCAGTGTTTCATTAAGAACCCCGCTTTGTAGGATAAAGCAAATTTCACTCCTATTTAGTAGTGAGACCCACTCACGCGTCTTTGTTGTGGCTTCGCTAAGGTTCCACTTGTTTGGCAGCACATTTATCAAGCGATTTATCATTCAAAAAGATAAAACCAGGATCAGTGACTAGACATATGAGATATGACACTGCCGCCTGCAAATAGACACTCCCAGGCAACGATGAGATTGTAACTTTCGTTGCTGGCAAGTCTTTTTTTTCAATTGTGAAGCCCTTAAAACTAAAGCTAGTCTCGTTGTTGGCAACAAAAGGTTCAATGAAAATTTAACTAAGTATAAAAAACGCTGCCTTTTTATTGTAGAATTAAATTTTAAGATTAAGAAAACAAATATTTATAAATATTATTGAGATGATTATTTCGAACTTGTGGGTGGATTCTATTTCTTCCTAACATACCGAAGGCGAAAAATTACCTGTTCCAATTACACGAATCATACCGATTTGTATGGGATGATATGAGCCGATCGATACTAAAGGAAATGTTAAGTTAAGGTTGCTGTCAGTTAGAGAATTATCGGCTAACGCACTTAGTCCACACGAGGACTGTTGTGGGTCCACCAAGTTATACATAACAAATAGAGCAAATTTCGAGGTTTCTAACAAAGCACACAAGAAGATTGATATCTGCAGTCTTTAAAAAAGGATTCTCCTAAAAACAGTTTCCGATAACCAGGGATGAAGAACTATCTTCTCCTCTTCTTCGTTCACACAGCTCCTGCAAAAGTTGTTTTCGAGCCCGAAAATTTTTCTAGCGGGTCAGTCTATGAGACAGTGTCTTGTAATGATGTCAATGATGATGATGTTTTTGGAGTATGTCACGTTTTCATTAAGACAGGAAAAAACCTTATTTATTGCCATTGTTTTTGCGTGGAACACGTTTGAATGTTTCGGAAGACGGAAGGCGAGACTAAGATAAGGATTTTTAGACTTTAATAGAGGCGTGGAATAGTTTATGTTATTTTTTGTTGGATACGGAAATTGTTCATTTTGAAAGAGTGGTCGTAACTATACTATTTTTTTATTATGAGATCGCCTTTAAGCGAGTTGCTGAGCAAGCAACAATTTGCTTGCTGCAAATATCTAGGGGTGTTGTAAAATGTAGAGGGCTTCAGAAGGAGTAAAAGTAGAAGCAGTATGCTGGACTTTCCCCAGCTTATCAAAACCTTTCGTTGTGTCGAGGGCAGTCCACCAATCGATCATCCCATCATAGGTGAAAATCGGCTCTTAGACACCACTTATTGCCAGTGTCTACCGTTTTTTGCAAGGGAAAAGAGCTACTGCAGCTTTAGGTACTTACTCTTTCTTTTATGTTAGATTTTCAGACTTTAAGACTAAGGTATACTATCAATTCAATATAGAAGGAAAATTAACTTACAGCATTTTGTTATTCCTTGTAAAGGGTACAATTTCAGTTCTGTCTAGCTTTTTCAGTTAAAAAGTGTATTTATAGTACAAATTGAATGAGTTCACACAGAGTCTGAAAACGGCCATAGCTAAGTCAACCACGTAAGCAACCTCCTTGAAGCCGTCCTCTTCCAGCATTGTAAGTAGTTCATTAAATAGGTGCTAAGTTCCACAGAAGTGAGGATAGGACACAACCTTGTGGCATACCTCTACTGACACCATTTGATCAAGCGATCGATAATGAGGCAAAGACAAAACTTTATAAAAATAAAGGCTCTTAAACGGGTCCAGGGTTATAGAGACTTAAACCATAAATCATCTTTGAGTGAACTTTATGTGTCAGAATTAATGGAATGGACCTATGTCGTATACAATTATCACAAGTATTTAGCAAAAATACATTTCTTTATGACAAGCTCTACTCTAAGACGTAACTTCTTCGCAGAATACCAAATTTCGAATCGAACCCGGATCACCTTCGCGTCATGATAATTCATCACATTCAAACAATTTGGTACCAATAAATCTCTCAAGTCCTTTTACACTTTGGGACATTGTGGTAAAAAATTGTCGGAAATAATACTGATGGAAAACCATTTGGTATATTTTTGATAGTCATATAAACTTTTTGACCGAGTATGTCAAAATATGTTTTTGTAATAGATTTCATATTTAGTTTTTGTATAAAACACTTTTAGTCAAAAAAAACTTTCGATCACCACTGTCGTATCTAATGGTCAGTTAGCAAGGCTGTAACGTGTCTCGCATATTAATTGCTTAAGATTATATTATATATTAATTACATTTATTAATAGAATGCATGTATGCTTATAATAATTAGAAATTACACCGTTTGTATTTGTATATGTCTACGTATGTATGTACAATGTAATATCCTCCGACATAACATAACCAATATTTACGCATTTATATAAACGGTTTTTTGCAAGTTAGGTATCTATTTCGAAAGCAGTAGCAGTAGGTTTATCTAACGAATATTTGCATCGTTGTTTTTGTTGTTTCTTTGAATATTTATGCATGGCGGCTATTGCGAATGTGGTTGGTCGTCGGCGTCATCGTCGTCGTCGGTAGCTTGTGCGGGTGCGGGTGTTGTATGTTGCGTTCCATTTAATGTTAGATTTATGATGGTGTAGCACTCGTATGAACATAGGAACATAGATTTGGCGAAAGAACAGTGCGGGCAAGCTGTTTGATTTAATGTGAATGGTGTTACTGTAATGTAGCAAGAAAATAATTAATGTCTCGTGATAAATTGCTCGGCTTATACAATGATAATTATTATTGTTGTTGTTGCCTATACGTAAGTCTGAGGGGTTTTTTTGAATCTTCATGTCATGCATTTTGAAAACAAATATTTTGTATTTAAGGGATGTAACAACACCATTAAATGTGTGTATATACAAATATGAATGCTATATGCTCACACTTTGGACTTTATGGATGCCATGCCGCTGCCGCTCATTTGCATGCAAAGAGTTAGAGTTTGTATCTACAAAGCCTGAAGAAATGATTGATTTGTTTTGATGGCTGCTTACATGACATAACCAGCGAAACTGCAAAGAAAGATTTATCTATTGACAGCTGATTTTCGAAGCAATTCATTAGGTAATTGCTTAAACTTAAAATTTCTGTTGGAAATTTGTAAAATATTATATGCATAGGCAATGACAGACGCATGCATGTTTCCAGCGATCCAGGAGCGTTGATGTCCATTCGCTCTACATGCCCCACACTCTTGTCGTTTGAATTCGAATTTTTCTAGCTAGGCCCATGTCACTGTATCTCACGTGTAGTTAGTTGTTGTATGTTCTTCGCTAAATGTTGTTCCCTCTGTTTACGCAGACAGGGCCATACGTACTCAGAACTTTTCTCTCGAAGGCTCCAAGCTACTTTTCATCCAATTTGGAGAGGGTTCATGCTTCTGTTCCATATAGCAGCACCGGAATGATGAATGTTTTTTACAGTGTCTTCTTAGTTCTTCTCGATAGGTCTTTGTTCCTCAATTTTTTATTTTGCCCGAGCCCAAAGAAACAGCGATTAGCATGAGTCTAAGCTTGATTTCAGCGCTGATGTTGTTTCATGTGTTTAAAGCAGTGCCCAGGTAGACAAATTCACTGACTTCATACCTCGAAGTTATACCAATGAAATGGTCATGGTCATCGGTAGTGGAAGTGGACTTTTTTTCAGTCACATTCTGCTTGCCGCTGACTCCATAGAAGTGAAGGCTCGCTCGCTTTTGTTCTTCCTATACCTTCAATGTCGTCCGCAAACCCAAGTAATTGTGTGGATTTGTTAACGATGGTGCCCGATGTGCTGGCATTGGTATTCCGTATAACATTTTTAAGCACAATGTTAACAGCTGCATGAAAGTGCGTCACCTGGTCTTAGCCCTCTGGTAGTGTCGAATTTTTCAGTAGAGTTCTTACCAAGCTCACTTCATTTTCCTTAGAATAGCAAACTTTTCTTTGAATAAAAGCTTCAAGATATCGCCATTTTCTCTATCTTCATCTTAATCGTTGAAATGCATTGTTTTCCTAAATGACCGAAGTATTTTTTGTTTGCCAAGATAGTCATCAACATGTACCTACTTAAAAGCAACACCAACCTTAACTGAAGGGACGAATCACTTAAACCTCATAAGCCCTCGTAAAAAAGAAGATGACAAAACTTGTAAACCAGCATTGATCCTCTTAAGCAAATAGTTACCTACCGTTTGATATCGCAAAAGCACATCATTTTCATCCTCTTATCCACTCCATTTAAATAATCCTTGTCAAAAAGTCAACTTCTTCACAAGCCACTTACAAATATCAGTTCTATTTTCTAGCACCCCATCAACAATTTTATGTTCGAACACAAAAGTGCCCCCATAAAACAAGTGGTCAATGCTAAGTTTAGAAAACAATAACTCAAAACATACACATACAACCAAGAAAAATAAAGGACCAAGAATTTGTTCACAAAAAGCATCATATAAAAACCGCTCACACAATCTGTCCAAAAACTAAATGGAAAGTATCGTCAACAAATTCCCACTAAGGACATAAAACTTCCACCCACACACACACACACTCTGTCCTCTGAACAGTATTGTTGGGCCAATAAAAATGAATAAGGAAAACAAAATTCACGTCAAGCAATCATCCAAAGTGTAACTAAACTGGGTACGACCATACCCAGTTATACAAAAGCACAAAAAAAGGATCTTGGAAAAATATAATACATCAGATAAAGTAACTGTCGTTAAGACGAACATATCGTAAAAATGGTTTTTTCTTCAATAAAACATCTCTGAGGGTGAGGGGTCATGTCACAGAGAGAGGAGAATTGTTGGTGTTTCCTTTTTAGTCTCATCGCATCGCATCCTCCCGTCCTCCTGTTATGATATTGATCCTTGGTGTGTCTTTTTGCTTGCTGGCTTACTGTTGTATTGTTTTGTGTCAATGTCAGTGTCGTTGAGTTTATTAGCTTTATTACATCGACGCATTCGAGTCGAGGGGTGAATTTCAAGAATTTTGCGCTCCCTTTTTTGTTTGCGAAAAAGATATTAATTTTCCAAAAGATAGATAGATACATTATTTGTATCTGATGCTGATGCTGATGCTACGTCAGCGTCGTCGTATCTTTCCGGGGTGCAATGAACGCCAGAGCATCGACTTTTTGAGAGAGCAAAAAACCTAGAACGACCATCCCAATCCCAAAATCTATTTGGAGGTGATTTATTGAATGGACGGGACGATATAGGGACACGTACCGTACGTTAGCATAAGCCATACGTGTGCCCAAATGAACTTGCAACTAGCTATATGTACCTATATCTATCGCTACCGCAGCTACAGCCCTACATTTACCAGCTGATGCAAGATGAAACGAATTTGCATTTGACCACAGTATGGATGCGGTGCAGCATTCGACGTACGGGGTATGGTGTGCGGCGAGGAGCGACCTGAGGTGGATACGTGAGCGTGCGGTACGGTAAATAAATTTTACAAACCGACAATTTCTCATTTTTATTTTTTACACGTTTGGTCGAAATTTATTTTTAATTTGTCGACGCGACGCGACGCGACTCGACTCGACGACAACTCGCGTCCCTTCCTAGTCATTAAACCCCAAAAACGTGCGAAAGAGTCAAGCGAATTTTGCACAACACCAACTCACCTTACCGTAACCAACCCCGTGCCGTGCATGCCGCGTAGTGCCAGGGTACACACTTCTCGCCATTTTGTCCTAGTCGTTGTCCTATACTGTGGCAATACCGCCGACCTATCTATTTTTGTGTAATTTGGTTGTAAGGACCGGTGATGGTGTAAACTGTAAAGTGGATACTGAATAGCTCTATTGCTGCCCTGCCCCGGGTGCTAGTTCTCACTTCTGTGATTCTTCTGTGAGCTGATGCCAGGGTAGCTTTGCGACAAAGTGAATATATAGATAAAGATATAGCTATATTTTTTTATGTGGTTTCCTGTAATTTTTTTGTTGGTGCGTGTGTGTGTGTCTGTTTTTACGAATAAAAATTTACGGTTTAATGTCTGCGCAATTAAAATATAAAATTGCTGGGGGATTTCGTGCGAGTTGAGGTTATGTCTTTTTTCTTCGTTTTTTATCTGATTTCGTGGCGAATTTTCCTTCACTTTGTTTTTTTATTGCCATTAAGTGAAATTGCACATGTGTAGGGTTCGGTTCACGTACTACGAGTAGCTACTCGTGTATCTCTCTCTCTGATGTGGTCGTTTGGTCATCATCGTTTGTACAAAAAGGAATCATCATCATCATCATCATCATCATCGCGATGGAAATGAGGGGTTCCATATTTTTTTTTTTTTATTGGTTATATGATTTTATTAAGATTGTTATGTAATTATACTGTGACTATGTCTGACAATGGATAAAGCAATGTCATTCAGTTTGTACCTCGTACCTCGTAGATCCGTAATTTTACCGTGTTCATGGAACCTATAGGGTTAAAGAACGACAATGCGAATTTAATGACTGGGAGCTTACGTTTGGTGTGCTTGGGGCTGGTGGGGTTTCGAAAGACTGACCTACAATTGCTCATTTCCAACCCTATTTTTGAGTGTAAAAGTGTAAGGGATTACGAGGTATTTGCCAACGCCATGCCAGATGTGTCCGTGTCCGTGTCGGTTGAGGTATAGGGTCGTTAAAAACCGTGGCTATCAACTTTTAATTTAATTGTTAAGTCGTGAGAAGTTATTTCGGTTTATATAGGTAGGTATCGTTAAAAAAATAAAATATATAATGAGTGCAAATTAATACGGGATTACAAATTTTTATTAAACAACTGAATTAAATTCAATTTTAAAGTTTTAAGTTCTTTTTTAAGAATTAAATTTAATTAAATAAAAAATTGTGAAAGATTTAAGGTTAAATTAAATGAAAATTAATTGAACTATAATTTTACAATTCGTATTTTCAAAAGCTATATTTTTAAGGTCACTTATAGACACCAAACGCAACTCTAATAATATGGGGTGCCGCAAGGCACTTTCCTGTGTCCAGGTTTGTTTAGAATAAATTTATATTTTTGACATACTGGGGGAAGTTGATCTTTTTATAGTGTTTGGTGACATCACAACATTATATGGAGCTATGAATTCAGATATTTTAAAAAAGGTGCAGCTTGTCAAGCTTCAAGCTCAAATTCAAAGCTTAGAATGTAGCATATTAAGGATTGAGGCAGTTTTGCAGCAGTTGATGGGTGTGAATAAAAAATTAAATAAAACGGGTAATTCGTTTGGAATTTCTTCTATTGAACTTCAAATCTTTAAACCAAAAGAGAAATCCCTATTATAGGGTATTTTTTTTAGACGTGCAGTTTTCAAAAAGAAATTAAACGCATAGAATTTAATGTTATGGCCAAGAATTTAGCTTTACTATAAAGATAAGGGTGTTTTTTTAAAATGATTTCGGACAAGTGGCAGCCGCGCCGCGACTGGGTCGAATAAATTCCTGGGCCATTATGTCGGCCGAATATTGGACGCATTTTGAAAGTGGTAGTAAATTTGCACGATTTGCAAACGTTGTTCAGGAGAAAGCCTATTCGTTATAAAAAGGGCAAACCAAACTGAACATAAATCAAGTAACAGCTGTCAAAAAGACCAACTCCGAAAAAAGCATAGCCAGATTGAAAACCAAACGTCTAAAAAACACCGTTTATTTTATTTTTTGAAGTTCCATATAACCAACGTTTAGCTGAGGCCAAAAACTGCACAGAAAAAGGTAGGTGCCAGCGTATGCGGTTCCCTAATCAGCTTGTCGGTTCCATAAGTAGATCAGAGAAGTTGATGAGGAAACCAGATGATAGCGATTTTTATTAGAAAATGGATTGAGTAAGTACAAGGCCAGTTAGGAAGCCGAAACCAATCCGGACCGCTCCTTAAGAATTAAATTAATATGGTTAGACCCAAGATTGTGTGTTGCAATTCTAAATAGATGATCTTTGTCCTTCGTATATGAAACTGAAGGGATTGAGACAGTTTCCTGTGAAAGAAGCTAATGGAACTAATATTGTCTCGAAGCTGAATAAAATACGATAGATAACACATTATTTAGGATAAAATTGGAAGAACTTAGATATTTTAATACTAGGGCCAATTTTTTACTTATTTAATTATGTAGGAAATTTAATTCTTTGTGTATTTTAGATGTATTCGAGTGAATATTTCAACTTTGGGAATAATGTATTACAAGAATCTTTATAGTGAATACTTTGTGGCATGGGAAAGAGTATTGATCTTGCGATCTTGAAAAGTTTTGGAAAACAAGATCCTGTCAATATTATGGATCTCTAACCCTTCAATCGATAGAATTTTTAAAAAAGGCTTACGTGAATTCGATCCAGGAGTTCGTGACCTAGTTTTTGATCTGCCGAGACACTTAGTAATTGATATACAGATCCAGTTCTAATCAAACACAAATGTTGACTCAACTGTAATACTTCAGTTTTAGATAATGGAAACAGTTTCTTTGAAATGCATGCACGTGTAACACACGCATAGGTACCGTGTTTCTTTTAAAAGTAGTATTCCGCAAGGCGGTCATCTAGGCACAATGATGTTTTTTTACTTGCGATTATAGGTAGGTACTATAAGGCAAGTTATGCATTTGTTCAAAAAATAAATTGAGATAACAATCACACATTACATTACGATGGGAGGAGTCAGAAAAGTAGTCTCGAAATTCCGTCCGTCTGTCTATTCGCAAATCTAAAGCCTGAACGGATGGGCCCATTTTTCTTCAAATTTGGTATTTATTTATAGACGTCCCTCGGAAAGTATTTTTAATTTTGCCCTAGGCCAACAAAAAAAACGGTACCTAAAACCGGCTTTAACAATTTTGATAAGAATTCTATTTTTTTAAAACAGTCTATCTTTTGGTTAGATAAGAATTTTCGGAGTTTGTCTTATAAAGGTACCTCTCATAAATACAAAATTTTCAAATATACATAGTTTTCTCGTAAACTACCTACCTATCTATACAACCGATTTCAATAAAATTTTGAAAACAGAAAGTCGTTTTTTTCCTTTTTACTTGCGATTATAGGTACTATAAGACAAGTTATGCATTCGTCGAAAAAAAAAGTTTTGAGATAACAATCAAACATGACATTACGATGATAGCGAAGACGAAAAAAATATGGTCTAAAAATTCTGTCCGTCTGTCTGTATGTATTGACACCTACAGCCCAAACGGGTTGGCCAAATTGCTTCAAACTTGGTATATAGACTTTTTTAGGTATTGCAAAGGGGGGAATTGAAATTTTTTTTTAGCTCAAAAAATAACGGTACCTGCCATACAACCGTTACGTTAAAGCTTATTTTTCTCAAAAACGGCTCTAACGATTTCGATTTAAAAAAATCAGTGTTATTTTTTAGGTACGACCAATCATACGACTGAAAAAAAAGTTTTAAAAAATGGATACGAACGGTACTTTCCATAGGACCGTTTTTTTTTTTGCTTTCGACTATGTCGAAAACGACTCAACCGATTCTTTCAAAATTTCACACACATGTAGCTGTAGGTAGCTGAATTTGTATGGCATACCACTATTTTTGAAAAATATTTTTTTGTATTTTTAAAAGCATTTAAAAAAAAAAATTTAAATTAATATTTTGAAAACTACTTATTAAATTTTTTTCTAAAATTTTTAAATAAATGTATTTGCTGAATACCTATGAACTGGCGTTTTTGAATGTTTTTTGAAAATTTGTTTCAGAAAGTTTTTCAAAAAAAACTTTTTTTCTCAAAAACCGCTCCACAGATTTTTATACATTTATTCTCATAAATTCAAATTTATCTAAGAAATAAAGTGGCGTACTTTTTTTCAGCTCAAATTAGTTTAAGTATTTATTTAAGAATTTTGAAAATTTTATTTTTATCAAAATCTCAAGCCCCTAAACCACTGTCACTCATTAGAGCAAGTTCGTGCGACCCAGTCGTGCATTTTATTTAATACGGCATTTCAAAATTCTCAAAGTTTTTTTTTTGATTTGTATATACATTTTTTTTTAGAAAAAATTTGGTTTTCGAAATATGTTCAAACAGGGGTATATTGAATTTTTTTAAAAATTATTTTCTCAGATGCAAAAAACAAATTGAAATACATTTATGTACTCGACCAAATTTTAAAATATTTTTTTGAGAAGTTTTTCAAAAATACCTAACCTTTTTAAAACAAATTGGTAGAACAATTTTGAATCTAGATAAATATCAAGCAATGATATATTATTGCATACATACTTGGTTTTTCCAAGAAAACTCTTTACTTCTTAAAAAAATATTATTTTTTAATACATACCGATTATCTAGCATAAGTTCTTGCAACCCAATCTGCAAGAGCGGATTGTATGAAAAACTTCAAGCGTAGGTATATTTGTACAAGTGGTTATTAACGCTTTGCGGAATCCTATATAGAGATCAAATTGCCGAATGTTTTCTTGAAAACGAATATTTTCCAAAACTTGCAATATTCTTGGTGATATGAGGACTTCTTTAAGCGTGATTTGGCAGAAAACGATTTCAAGGAAATTATAAATAACAACTCCACACATGGCTGTTTTTCACGCCGATGGAAAGAATTCCTTGACTCTCGCTTCTGCCGAAGGTCTGAACTCTTTTTTTTTTTACTGATAGCTTCCTAGTTTCCAAAGAAATCTCTTAGCTTTTAAAGGCTTAATTTGTTCCTCAACTTCGTCAACAGTAGGCCTTAAATATGCTTCTCAAGCTTAAATATTACATCCAATTAAAGGGGTCAAATCAATCTAAAAAAAAGGTTGGCTAAGACTTAACCAATGTTTTGAGGTTTCTTTCACTATTTTTTTGTACTTTAAGTTTAAGCCTGTCATATGCAAAACTTACCTCCAACCTACTTAAAAAAATTGCAGTCAATGTAATAAAAAAAAACTAATTAACATTTTCCTTAAACAGTAAAAATCTTGCAAAAAAAAGCAAAAATTTAATATTCCATCTACCATCTTAGCCATATTTTTCATAGCAAAACCATATAAGTCGTGTGTTATTGGCAAAAAAAAAACATGACGAAAAAATATTTCACATCACGTATCGTATCTTAACAACAACAGCAGTAATACTTATCGGCTTGTTGCTTTAACCATCATAACTTGACAAGAGTTATATGTATGTTTCCTCGCCCCTCTACCCCCCCCACGCACCATCAATCTCGCCCTCTTGTAATGAATTAGAGGGTATGTGTTCCACATAATCCCTTGAGTGGCCATTAATTATAAGAAAAGCAAATATTGCCAACAACTACAACAACAACTGTGCTGCCAATGTCTTCCCCTAAGCATTTTGACAACACAGCCGATGGATGACTCATCTCAGAAAAGAAAAAAAAAATTTTTTTTGTTACAATGACTTATGGATACAAAAAATTTTTGTTGGCTCAACTCATTCTAATGTCACAACCGTATGGCAGCTGCAAAAGCTCATGAATCAACCAACTCACACAACAACAACAAAAGCAACAACAATACCACATGATTGGAGATCATTAAACTTTGAACACAAAGGCCGAGAGAAGCCAAAGTTAAGATACAAAAAAAAAAAAAATACGGCATGATGCCATCCGAGGGCTATTATAAGGGGACACATGAAATATTTTTGCATCTGTTATGTAACACACGGAGCCCCCCGATGCAATAAGGTCTCTTATCCACACAATCAAACCCCTGAGAACCAACTTTCATTTGATGAATTCTCTACTCTCGAGCACTCCAAAATATCTACGTGAACTCACTTATAATTCAGAATACGCTGTGGCGACCAATAGCCGCACTAGTGTCACATTTCACTTAAAAGGCTATTCAAATAGCCATTACACTCGTACACTGAGGAATGTGTGTATAACTGTGGGAGACAGGGGGGCTTCTACTTCTACTCATGTCTAATGATCCCTTAAACCATTCAAAATCGCAAAAGTAGTTGGTAATAGTTGTCGAAATCTAACCTAGTTTTTCGCAACGCAACGCAAAGCCAACTTTTGAATATTTAAACGTTAAGATACTTCCGCATAAAATTCCCTTGAAACGTTAACGTATCGATATAGATACTTTGCGCTTTTTAAATATTCTGCTGCAGTGCATAACACAACTTTCGGATCACCTACCTAAAGCTCCCTAATCGAAAATTTGGCGCACGTACACAGGGTAATTGAATTATAATTAACTGCTTATTAGTTAGATACTACTTGTAGTTCGTAGTTAGAGGTTACGTTGAGAGAGAAATACGGTGGCAGTTTAAACTTTGTTCGTTCACTTGGCAGTGGCATAGTGGCAGTATGGCAACTCGATAGATATTGTATATAATATACATAATAAGGCCCACGAAACGAACATACAACAATATTGCTGCGAAGATAATATATTTTTAATGAGCAAGAAGAGGGGGCGGAATATTGTTCAGTTCTGTGAATATTGCTTGATTTGCATTTAACCCGGTATTGGCATTATCCATTAATAATATCGGTTGGTAATTAGGTTGTTGTTGTTGTTGTCATGAAAAGTATCTTAACTGTATCGCTGACGTTATTGTCGTCGGTACGGCGACGTGTGGCGTGCGTTGTATGCCACCCGCCGCGCCGCTGGCAGCGGATAACTTGCAAAATTCAATTGTATTTCAGGAAGTTCTTTATACCAATGAGGTGATTTACTGTTCGTCGTTCGAAATAGTTTTCTGTATCTCAAAGATATATATTTTCATGCTGCTTGTAAGTAAAACTATTGAATAACGTAGTTATAAGCATTAAGCTCGAAGAAATATATCTACACATTTTGTGTGGGTGTGACTAATTGAGTTGGAGCAATGTTGGCAGTACTCGTATAGTGGCAGGCAGATACATTTTTTCGTTTGGTTTTTTTTATTCTTTCGCAATTCGCATAGAGTAAGTATCTCTGTCTATGTATCTTTATGTGTGTATAAAATTATAATCGATATTCAATTGAGTTTAGTTTTTTTTTTTTTTTTTTGCATATACCTAGTAAACACAATCCAATTGAATGGAAATAGAGCGTGAAATTTCTTATAATAAGAAACAAAATAAAAATAAAGTGTACAGTCGATAATCGATCGTGTTTGATGTTGTTGTTGGTTTTTTTTTTTTTTGATTTTTTTTTTTTGTATTTCTATTTAAGGTGTGCGCTAAGTGTGTACTTAACTGCTTGACATGAGAAAAAGATAGATAAAATTCTTGCTGTCAATAATATACTGATGGTTGTGGCATGTTGTTTTTGTTAATTGTGTTGATATGGAATTAGAGAATGGACTTGGATGACAAATATTTTTGTAAGCATTGAAAAAAAAATTAATTGTATTTTTTAGAGTTAATGGACTCCTGTGGGTGTGCACCAACTTTCCGAAAACACGTTTTGCATTTTATATTTGTAAAATTTCAAAAAAATTTCCGAACATCGGAAGTTCAAAATTTTCTTCAATAAGGATTTCTCAGAAAACTAATATCTTAAGGACTGGCTGTCAAAAATGGAAAATGAAGCAATCAGCAGTTTACTATGGGGAGGAAGATCAATGAAAGATAGCAACATCTATTCCAGCGGTAATATAGGTATGAAATGAAGAGGCAAGTCAGTAAGACTTTGGGAACCTTCTTCGACCAAACTAGAATCGATAAGAACTTGGTTAGACGTTGTTGATTATTTCAAAACCTTCAATATAATTAAAAACGCTGAGAATGCTTTGCACACTACACTGCATGTGCCTTTGCAGAAAAAGCAAGGACCACACAAGTTCTCAATTTCAAGACTACACTCGGAAACTAAAAACTAAGTCAGGGGTCATTCGGCTTTCTGATATTTCTAGTTAATTATATTTTAGAAGATTGAGAAAGTATTTGCTGTGGTTGTGAATTGTGATCTTAAACAGTATTATAATGACAGATACTCACAATACAATGTTCACATGTTCTGAAAGAGGTTGCATATTTTTCGACCTTGATCTCTTTCTCTTACATCTTATGGCAAAAGCATATGTATCCAACCTTTTGCAGATAGTTAAATTTCCTACAATTTAGTTAGTAGGTACAAACGTTTTTGAATGTCAATTTGTTATTGATATATGAAGCTTCGAGAATCAAATAATTTTTCAAAACTTTTTGGAACTTTTTATGGATTGGAAAAATGGGCTGTTTTTCGAAGCACCATATCTTGGTAACAAATTGGCAACCAAATATTTTTCTTGTATGCAAATTTAACGTTCTACAATAAAGTCAGAGATATTTTTGCCATAGGACGTAAGAAAAAAAGTTATAGATGGAAAAACGCAGCATAGTAAACATTTTGCAGTTCCCCTCCTCTTTTTCCACAGGGCCCTCGGGGTCCAAGACATCGTCAAATGTTAATTAACTATCCCTGAACAAAATCCCCAAGTTCCATTAATTTCTGATCTTTTTCCACTTTAAATTCCATGTCCACTGGACTTTACTTAAAGAAAAATACTATCGAAAACAAGGTAGGTTATTTTATTGTTGATTGTACAGATCAGTTCTCCGAATGGTCTAGCCTCTTTCCAGACGATTTCGGTATGCCAACTACGGCCAAATTAGGATTGATATGCTCGGATATTATATCTTATATATGTATAGGTAGTAGGTACCACTTATTTTTTGTGTGTGTTAAAAAAGTGTTTTCTCCCGGAGATTTGACGGAGATTTTTTATTCCGTTGGGAGTTTTTTAATAAATACGTCACACAAATTCCTATAGTACGTCTTAAAATACTGTCAGTTATTGTAGCAGGAGGGTACCTAATATAGTCTGGGTTCAATTCCCATTTCCATTTTTGTGTTTTTTTTTTTTTTTTATTCGAGAGAAGTAACAAATTTTTCAAGATGGACTGACTTGGCAAACAATTGTAGGTCCCTTCCTTACCAGCAGATTCAACAACACAGGCAAGAAAACGGTCAAAAGCATTAATCACTTGGCCAATCCTCACAAAGAAGTACCGCTACCGTTCCAAAAAATATTTTGTATACTTTCTGCAGGAAAAAAATGTCATAAAAAGTAGAGGACTGATAACAGTTCACTGTAGTACACCAAATTATTTTTTTTTTTTTGGAATCCTTCAGGCAAAATGACAGCCGGAAGTTATTTTTGATGTTTATTTCGATACTTTTTTCAAAGCTTTGGGATGAAAACTATAAAGTCTTTCAGAATGGTTCGTCGGCCTTACTGTTTCCATCGAGTCTCTGAAGGTGATAGATATTTTTCTGAGGTCTTGTGACAGTTTAGCATGAAGTTCTGGAGCCAACGAGCAATAAGTGTTATTATTATTGGCCTATTTTGTGCAGATCTTAAGACTGTGTTGCAGTTCCATAATTGTATACAGGGTTTTCCAATAAGAGGTGTCATTTTGACATTCAAAGCAAAATAACATTTTTTGAGATAAATGATCGGATGTTTATTTCAATGAAAAGAGGAAAGTATGCCATTAATAATCGAAAACAATATCATTAAAATGGCTGCCACGGCTACGCTTACACAACAATGTCCTTTTCGTGAAATTTTCCATCAACAAATCGCGAAGTATGGCTGCTGTGGGTCTAGGCTAATTCACTGTGCACAATTCACTGTGCACAATTCACTGTGGGGACAATTCACTGTGCACAATTCACTGTTGACACAATTCACTGTGGCGGACAATTCACTGTGGTGGACAATTAACTGTGTGCATTTCGTTGTGGTGTACTATTCGCGCGCGCGAATAGTACACCACAATGAAATGCACACAGTTAATTGTCCACCACAGTGAACTGACCCCAATGCCTAAATCTTAAAATGGTTTAGTATTATTCTTTACAAAGTTTTTTCATTAAATCAATAAACAGAAAACAAAAATCTAACAGATTTTGGTTCCGATTGTAATAATTTTTTCAGTTATTGAAACAAATTGAAACCAGGTCGAAAACTGTCAGATGTCGAAAACTTAAAATTTTTATTAGTTTCATAAGGTCATATTCAGAAAATGAAACGAACACAACATACGGAAAATCATCTTCCATTTGATGTATTTCAATGTCTGCTCATCACTATAGAGGTGGAATTTATTCAACTTTTGCCACAGTGAATAACCCCACCACAGTTGTCCACCACTGTAAATTTATTGTCCATAACAGTTTATTGCCCGCCACAGTGAATTGTGTACCACAGTGAATAGTGCACAGTGAAGTGTCCCCACAGTGAATTGTGCACAGTGAATTGTGCACAGTGAATTGTGCACAGTGAATTAGCCGGCTTCGGGCCGCTGTATGCCCTCAATTCCATTTTTGAGGTCTTGAATCGACGTGCACGGGTTTTTTTCTTCACATCGCTAACTTGTCCCAACAGCTCAAATTTGTCCACCAATTTCTGAATTGCGGTCCGACAAGATGCTTCACGACGACCAAAAAATGTTTTAGTTTTACGAACCGTTTCTGCCAAACTTTCACCAATTTTATAGTCCAATTATTGTCAAATGTCAAAAAAAAACTGAGTTTCGAAGTGACAACTACCGAAATAGCGTTCTGTTCAAAATAACACCTCTTATTGGAAAACCCTTTATATTACATGCTCCTTCCAAAAATGAATTTTTCTCTTTTTTTTTAATAACAAAAGTCGTCAATTACTCATTAAAAAATATTAAATACATAGATTTTTTGATCTTTTAAGGAAACTGTCAATATTTAGAAGGGTTAGATTTTTGAGAATTTCAAGACATTCCACCTCCACTCTGATGTCGATATGTTATCAACTGACAATGATTCAATAGATTTGCTACAACTTGAATTTGAATTCGCATCCCATATTTTTTTCTTCTTTGGAATTCGAAATCAATAATTTTGCGCTGAAAACATACAAAGTGATTTCTGATTTAGGTATAATAATTTATATCTTCCAAAATATAGTTTCCGTGATGTTTAATTGAATAGCATGTTAATTTGAAATGTATCTAAAAATCATCGGCACCTTTATCCTTCAACCTTTGCCTGATTGAAAACTAGGCCCCTTTTCGGAATTCCAGATATTACTATACTCTATTCGAGGAATTTGTTCAGCACAAGGAAGATAGGACGTTTGCCTCTCAGTCTGGCTTTATTGGCTTGCATACATCGGTCTCAAGTTAAAGCTCTCACAGGGTTTCCATACTTTGCATAGTAAATTGCCGCAAATCGAGTAAATTATACATTAGGGTTACCATCTTATGATTTAAAACAAAAAATCAAAAATTATTTATCTTCTTCCACACCACCAAGCGGTTATTCAGAAAGGATACAAAAACAAAAACAAATGACAACACCTCCCTATCAATCAAAAGCTGAAAAAGCTACAAAATCCAAATCTCAACATAGAAATGCAGTAGCGAGATCCCTTTTTTAAAATCATGGCAACACCTTTTAGATGTGCTTTGTGCGATGACGATGAGGGTTGTTTTTGTTATACTGAACAAAAAGAAACACAAATTAGTCTGCTTTTTGCAGTCAAACTGAAAGGTTATGGGTGCGGCCAAATTTATCGAAAATCACAACAACAATTCTTGTGTGTTCAGTGGTTTGGGTTTAATTTCAGAGGCAGTTTCTGTTTTAGTTTGCCATTGGGATTACCTGCAGGCATCATTGGTAGATAAAAAGCTCCCTCATAAGGCATGTGCTGAACAAATTACTTGAATAGAGTATAGAATCAATTGATTTTTTTGTATACTAAACTTAATAACTTAAGCCCCTCCCGATATGACAATCTAAAAAAGTTATTTTCCCAGAAAATTGATATTGGGTTACCTACATCGAAAAAAATAAATAAAAATAAAATAACAATAAACCAAATACACCCGACAACATAAAACCAATTCATTTGTTTTGGTTTATGAGCAATTGGCACACCAAACAGCAGCACTAGCACCAGCAGCAGCAACAAAACCCACCACCAGCAGCAGCAGCAGCAGAACCAACAGCAGCAAAAACGAGTAGGACGGTGCGGTGGTAGACAGATCGTGCTCTGCTCATATGACATGTCAATGCCGTCCCATATGCGCGACTATAAAACGTTCGACATAAAAAAAAATGAAAAAAATCACAAAGTGTATAAAAAAAAAAATAGTATCCAAGAGTGCAACAGCAGCGCAAACACAACAATAAACTAGCAATTCTTGCTGTTTTGTCGATACAAATATACTACCTACATAAATATACAGTAAAGTGTATATAGGTATACAAAAACACGGCATGCGTCCAACACAATTTAAATATATATTTTTAGCTTCAGGAATTCGGAAAAGCAACTCTTGAATGCACTTGAACACCTAGCATAATCGAGCAGAGCAGAAAGTGATTTAAACTTTGCAATTTTAACCAATCAAATGACCTTTAGATACACAAAGAACATAAAAAGATACTTTATGCTGTTTGTGAGACTCACATCAGATCACACAGTCTATCGACCTGATTTTTGTTTTTTCTTAAGCATGGTTTTAATTTATAAAAATATGTTTTCCCACACCACCACATGGGACAGGACAACAAATGCCAAAAATTTCAATTAAAAATATAACTTTTCTTTCCTGAGATACACACACACCAGATAAAAGATACAAAATTTAAAATCGCGTTTCTGAAAGTTTTTTTTTTGGGTTTTTTATAAATTTGTTTTACGAAACGCATAAATAAAACAAACTCATGCCAATTGTATCTCTTTCATCTTTTGGTAGTGAGCATAAGGGTGGTGGCATAGGCGGGTGGTATCTGGTATCTCTGGTAGGTATATATGGCGTGGTGGCGTGTGTGTAGGTATCTCTTTCTATGATGCACGATTGCATAAATTAAACAGCAATACAAAAATATCTTTGCAGCTTCGACAGAGCTTTGAAAAACGTTTATTTCGGTTGTGCTACTACTGCTCACCGGTCTTTGACTCATTCATTGGCGCGAGGGCATCCATCCCACTTATCCGGATACCGGCACCATGAATTGCTAATTTTGAATTACAAAAAAAAAAAATCTGTGGAAATTTATTTTCAATTTGAGATAAATTTATAGATTTTCAAAAAAAAAAAAAAAAAAAAAAAATAGATACAAAACATGAAAAGAATTTCAGTTCATTTGTTGGCGTCCACCGAATGGGAATGAGAATGGGTGAGGTGAGTTCGTATGTTACGGTTCGTTACGGTTACGGCGGACTTGACAAATTGCATCGCTTTGTGTAGATATGTGCTCCGGGGATTGATCTATTATGATGTTTTTTTTTTGTAGATACTCGGTCGAATTTGGCCTCAGTATGAATGATGGGGAAATATATATCAAATCGATTTTGACTCACCAGTCACACCGCAGAAATATTGCAGACCGTAAAAATGTTATTGTTGGAAGTTTTTTTTTTTGCTGTCTTTTTCCTTATGAGTGTGTGATTTTTTCTTTTTTTTTTCTCATCAATATTACGGCCTTCGGGAAGAGAAACATGAGGGGTGGTGGGTATGGGTAGGTTGGTTGGCTTTGGCTGAGTTTCGGGACGAAATTATTTGCATGCATATTTTAACCGCCTCAATTGACAATCGAATGACTTACAAATTGGAGTTGACGTTCCTCTGTGTGTACTGCCACGGATTTTAAGTGAAAGTTTTGGGTCATGGGTAGATTTATATTGACGACTACGACAACGACAACGACAACGGTAACGACCAACAACCAACGACGGACGACATGACAGGATGGGAATGGCATGGATTTGTTTTTATTTTTAAAAATAAATGTACATTGGTGTGCCTTTAAGAATATATTATATAGTATATATTTATTCTGGGTAAATGTTGTCTCGCGGGAAGTAAATTCAGTTCACTGACTGAGAGTTATTTTTGTTCAGTTCAGCTCAGCTCAGCTCATTGATGGTATATAGGTTGTCATTTTAAGTAAAAACAAATATGGGAGTTATTGCATGGGAGGAAGTGCGATGTGTTATTAAAAATTCATTGAATATGATTCATGGAATTTTTACATAATAATTGCTTCATTCGAGAAGTGTGTAATCAGGTTGAATGGACAAAGTATGACCGCAAGGGCCTTTAACTTAATTGGAAGAATATTTTTAAGGAATTTTTTTATTAACCTTAATGGACTTTTTTTTTTAAAGGGGATCTGTGTTTTCAAAGTGTAGGTTGTCATAAATTTGGTTTTGTTTCGGGATTCCAGAAAGGCTTGAAATATTTTTGTTACCTTGGACAATCAGCAATTTCGGAGATGATTAAAAATCTTGACGAATACGAAGGTTTCAAAGTTCTTTAATACATACAGAAAAAGTTTCCTTCTTTGACATGAACAGCTGGGCTATAGGGAATGGTACGTTAGATGTAGTGGTACGTTAGATGTGGGTTCGAGCGCAGCAATTTTTCAATATTCCACCAGCTTCAACTGGACGCTATATGCGTGGAATTTTCGTGAGATAAATAATAATTAAATCGGATTGAGACTGTACCAACGAAAATTATTTCCTATCTTTATATTCCTTTTACTAAATGCCGTGCAAAAATTATTGAAACGAAATCTTTTCAACTTTATTTTAATTGGCGCCCAACGTGGGTCTCATGATACTTTTTCGTTCTGTAAATTCATATATACGCAACTTCCCAACTTTAAAAATATTTTTTGAAATAGGAGCTTTTACAACTTTCCAATCAAGACCAAGAAAACTCAAACTATTTAAATGGCGCCCAACATGGGTACCACAAAATTTTTTTTTGTTTGTTTTAGATTTATAATGAATTTTGAAATATGATATATTTACTTGAATCCCTGTTTTTCATGAGCAAATGATTCTGTTTCGTGATAGCGAAAGAAACAAGAACATTTTTAGAAACAAAAATTACGAAAACATCCGGGTGTTCTATAATGGTGCCAAACGTGGGATTCATAAAAACACTATTTTTCTTACACCATATTATTCAAATGTATTTTCAGGGAATTCTTCATTCACAACCAGCGCTGTGGCTTCGAAAAAAAAACGCGATACAAATATGCTCAATTTTTGTAGATGGCGCCCAACGTGGGTGTAAGAATATGCTCTTTCTCCTCTTGGAAATTGTTTCCTTATTTTTAGTAAAATTACTCACAAAAAAAAAACAGTAATCTAAAGTGAGAATGAGCCAGTATAGCTCAATACGCTTAGCTGGCGCCCAATGTGGGACTTATAAAAAAAAAATTTTTCTACATCGACTAAACTGTAACCGTTGCCCCTCTTGGTTACAAGCTCTAGGTGTAACACATAACTTATGATTGATTGGATTTTCCGAGCAAATGGTTCTGAGGTCTGAATTGCCATACGCTGTAATCTTGGAGAAGTAACTAAAACACGGTACGTAAGCGAATAAAAGTAAATATCGAAGTTACAACATTCCTTTGTACACTTCTAGTGCAAACTATTTTCCAAAAACTATTACTTCCACTAGGAACCTATTATACACCTACAGACATATACTCTATTTCATCCAAAACCAATTTTGACATTGTTATGCATAAAAGGTCTTCTCTTTTCTATGTGTGTAGACTGAGGGTAGGTAGGTAGGTTGGTACTTTCAAAAAGAAAAAAGCAAATGAATGCAAATTCTCATCAAAAACCGCACCCAAGTGAAGCAAATCGATATTTAGCATCATCGACGTCATAATAGTATCCATCCAAAGCAAAGGCAAAAGCAAAAGCGCCACAAGCAATCTTGTTTCAATGCAATCAGAGGATTTTTGCAAGCTATTCTGTAGTTGAACGAAAATTACATCACAAACTATAGGATATGAGGAGACGACGACGATATAGACGACGACACGACACAAAGGTAAAATCGAAAATAAAAGACCCTGAAGAACATTTGTCAATTTAAAGGGGAAACTATGAGGATAGCAGGGCCAGGAAAGGATACTGGAGCGGCGGAAGAGACAGCTATACAAAAATCTAGCAATACCTCTACGACGACATGGTAGACAATTTGGAAATCAAAGACCTATAGAAATGGATTTCAAATTGGGACAAAAAAAAAAAAAAACCAAAAACCCAAAACCATGAAGAATCGAGTTCCTATCCGTTTATCTGCTAAATGGTCACAAAAAGCAACACAATCCACTTAAAACCATTTAACTAACGACACAAGTCACCGAGAAGGTGTTTAAAATTCCTACTTCAATCACTTTTTCCGGATTTTCATTTACAAAGCAATCTAGCCCAATGCTGCTCAGGCACTTTTCTACTTATATGAGCCAACAACAATCCATCCATCTATCTATATCTGTCTATGTATCTGCATCATTCAACACACAATTATCTAATCTCTTGACAAGTCCAAGTGAAACATTACTATAAAAGGACAGATAATGAGAGTAAAAGTCTTGGACCGGTATCATGCTGGAGCTGAACCTGTTTTCACTGAATGCGTTATTAGTTCAAGCTCCGATAAAGATAGAAAGATAGAAAGATACTATATATAGAGGTACGGTCTCACTCGAAAGATAATAAAAACCCATCCATCCGAGAGTTCAATCTATCTGCCATGTTGTTGAGTGTGTCGTGTGAGGACAGGACAATAACGTTGCTCGTCAGTTGTTGGATGTCTTCTCCGTCTCCGGTCGTTGTCGTCGACGTTTGCCTCATCGAATCGATACCTCATTACATAATTGGGTATGTAGGTAGCGCTTGATGCAATTTATTGTTTGCCATAGAAAGCAGTATAGCAGTAGTACACACCAACTCCAGCTCGATTCTCTAGCACTAGCACATCCAACATTTATATAAAAAAGTGCACCATCTTGACATCCAGGGGGCTTATACTTCTGGCCTCCACTGTAGACAAGATGACGACAAAACATCCATTAAATGACTTCAGTCTGGAATATGGATGCAGCTGTGTGTATAGAGCTATCTAAAGAGGAGAGATGTGGAGCTCTTTTCATATAGAGCTATGCGAAGGGGCGGATAGGACATGTCCGCTATAGTCAAGTATCTGGAAATGGCAAGGAAAATGTATATCACAGAAAAAAAACAAAGCAAAAAAATAAATAATAATACGAGACAACGGACGGATGGAAGGAAACAGAGAGTGGGATGTTTTTCTTTACTCTTCCTGTAAGCATACATATATAGTTGCGCTATAGGGTAGGTGCGGTGTTCCATGTGGAAGAGGGGTAGGAAATATAAATATTTATATTTTGCTTTACTATAAAATATACACACGAGGGGTTGCTTTCATACGGTGTACCCTATACTGTTACTTATGCCTTGGGGTGTTTTTTCCAGCTGAAGATATATACATTTGAAGATGTGGGAGGGGGGGATTCTGGAGTAAAATCCAAAACCAAGATGTATAAAGATACGGATATCAATAAGAAAACAAATTGCCAACAGAGGGAATAGATATTATGGGAGGGTAGAGAAATTATTTGTTGTTATTTTGGCACAACTCAAAGGACCGACCATTGGAGGTTAAATAAAATGGTTTTCCGAGCTGATGAAAGTTGTGAAAGGAGTGGGAGAGGGGTTGGTTGAAACAAAATAAAGATTCGAATTGGAAGAATATTTAGGTAATAAACCCTAGAAGGACATTAAGGTGAACTAAGGTTGCTGTGTTTTTTTTTTCAAATGGCGCCCAACGTAGGTACCATGGAAATTGAATTCCCTTTTATTTAAAAATAAATTATTAAACCTTTGATTTTGAGAACCTTTTCAATACGAATAACCAATTATTCTAATAGAATAACAAGTTGATGACTACTTGAGTATACTGCAAAGATTAAAGTATTTATCAAAGCTAGCAGCTTGAGTCACTTAAGGTAGCTAGCGTTTAGCTTTTCGGTGATGTTAAAAAAAGACCAGATAGCAATTTTTATCAGAAAATTTTAAGCAATAGAACCGAGGTTGTTAAAACATATATTATCTTAATGGTGCCCAACGTGGGTCTCGAAAAATATAGATTTTCTATTCCCTTAAAATAAAATACCTAGTTAATTTAAAAAGTGACTATTGAAAGCAAGCTATATTAAGGCTATAGCAGGTTGAATGACTCGAGCTTATAAAAATTCAAGACTGTTCGGTGATGAAAAAAGAAAGATTATCCATGATTGAATAGTACTTAAACCAAACACTTTAAGATGCAAGACCGAGCTTACTTAAACAGCTTCAATGGCGCCCAACGTGGGACTTAACAAATATTGTGTTTCGGAATCTTTTACAAATATATCAAATTAATTTCAAAGCAATGAAACAAATCCAACTCGTGTACTAATTTAAAAAAATCTAAAACCATTTTTTTTCGATGGCAGTTTTGAAGAAAAATTTACCAAGACTATTAACTTTTGAGCAAACCGCAAAAATCTAGTTCAATCGTTTAGTTTGCTAAGGCTCAATTAATCCGTTTTGAAAAAAATAAAGTAATTACCATGGAAAACTGCAGCAGAGATAACTCAGTTTATTTAAATGGCGCCAAACGAGGGGCTCATAAAATTAACCATTTGAGCAGAGATAGCTCAATTTATTTAAATGGCGCCCAACTTGGGGCTCTTAAAATTTACCATTTGAGCAAAACCGCGAAATTCTAAATCAATTATTTAGTTTGCTAAGGCTCAACTAATACGTTTTGAAGAAAATAAAGTAATTACATGTAAAACTGTAGCAGACATCTCAATTTATTTAAATGGCGCCCAACGTGGGGCTCATAAAATTAACAATTTGAGCGAAACCGCGAAATTCTAAAACAATCGTTTAGTTTGCTAAGACTCAACTAATCCTCTTTGAAAAAAATTAAGTTATTACAAGTAAAACTGTAGTAGAGATAGCTCAATTTATTTAAATGGCACCCAACTTGGGGCTCATAAAATTGATCGCTTAGTTTGCTAAGAGTCAACTAGTCCTTTTTGAAAAAAAAATAAAGTAATTACATGTAAAACTGTCAATTTATTTAAATGGCGCCCAATGTGGGGCTCATTAAATTGATGAAAAATTCGTCTTTACTCCCGTTAACCGCTGATTAAAACCTAAGAACGGCGAAAGTCTGCAAGCTCTTCATGAAAATAAGATATTAGGCAAACAAATTGAGAAGTGGGTTTGTTTTTTTTTTTAACCGCATTGTAACGTCTAAGAACGGTCAGAAGCATACTTTTTTTTAACGAAATTGATTAGGAATATGGTTTCTACTTCGAATCTGTCCAAGACCGTCATCAATATTATCAATAAAAATATCAAAAACAAAACTTTGTATGAACTGCTCACTTTTGTATCTAAGAGTTCCATGAACGATTAAGATATAAAAAGTCAAATATCCTTACAACTCAATGCCCCACAGAAAACAAGGATATACCCCGCAATTCATTCTTTTATTGATTTTTATTTTCTTGTATAAAAAAAAAGTCACTTTTGGCCTTCCTTCCCAAATCACATTGAGAGAGTCCCTCAGAATAATTGCAACCGACTGTAACTGACTTGCAAAGAGTAAAAATGAGAACGACGATGTCGAGGACGAGAACAAGAACGAGGACGTCAAGTAAATTGCAAACAGCTTGGGTGTACGACCGTACTGTTTGAAGGGGGAGGACGCAATCAATATGAAGTAACTCATACTCATTCTCAACCCTCGCAGTATACTGAACTGACATCTTTGTTTCTTCATTGTGTTTTAGGTCTAAAAAAAAAAAAAAAATATCCTCGTGGAAGTAACTTGTCGGTGGCAATGGCGGTACAGGGTTGATTGTGGGTTGCGGAATGCCGTCTTCTTTTTTTCCATCAGCTGACTTAAAGTGTATGAACGGGCGTTGAGGATCGCGTGATGATTGGTGTGTGCTGCCAAGCCATCATACTACACTGAGAAGCTGCCTGTTATAGCTGAGGCTGAGACTGGGGCTGAGGCTGAAGCTGACTGCTCGTAGAATATATGTCTAAAGTTGTGATTTTGAGTGATGGCTTACATGGGTAAGCCATTTAGCTTTCTCTAACGCAAAAGGACCCACAAACAGACAGATGCACGACGAGCAGGGGTTATATAAAATCGATAACGCAATTATGGCGGGAGCTGCTACACAAATGGAAAAGTAATTTTTGTTTCTTGTTACGAAAAAAGGTTCTCTTTTATTTTGTTGAACAAGACTAAACGAATTTTTAAGTCAAAAGGCCGTGGCGGCGGCAGATGAGAGTTTTTATTTTAAATTTTTTTTATTTTGGGTTTTATTTTTTACCCTCTCAGGTTTTGAAGAGGGTGCGGTGTAGATTTGAGGTTTTATTGTGATTTTCATTTTTTTTCTTTTCTTTGCGATAAAGTTTTGTTTTTGTTGTTGACAGTGTTTAAAGTGCCACGTGGTGTTATTGTAATTAGGGATATTATTTGTTTGTTCTTTGTTTATTCTTTAAGTTAAAGAGTCTTGGGACAAGTAAATGAACTTAAAAAGGACAAAGGTCATGAGGGTTGATTTTTTTTTTTTTTTGAATTGGCTTTTAGGGTATAAGAAGCGGGGAAGAAGTAGTTAAACTTTAGAAGAAGCTTAATGGCTTTAAAAGTTGATGGAAGGACATGACGAAATGATATATCACCTAATTTTTAAGAATTTACTTAAGATTTATAGGTTCTTTCAAGACAGATGAGAATTTCGTTGTATTTTTCTTTGCATTTGAATATTTTTTAATGGTGATGATGTTTTAGATTTTAGCTTTTGTTGTTAAAATTTTCATGCGGCCTTGAAGGGAATAAAATAAAACTTTTTATGGCCAAATGAGATTTTTTTGAGAAAAGAGACGGGGCTTGAGAGGTATTCTTAATTTAAAGTTTTATGGAATCCATTAAAAACGATTTAGATTCTTGTGAAAAGTGAAGACATGTTGCTTTTTCCGAAACATTAAAATATTTAGTATAGCAGGTTTGCCGAATTCCTTAAGCTTGTTCGTTGTTGGCAACACTCTATAGTGTCAAGCTACACACATCTCTGGTTAAAAAACTTTGGCCTTCTGATAGGTAGGTGTAGGCGGAAAATAAGTCAAATCAAGTTTCCTATAGTAAACAACAGAATTTAAACTAAAAAATTAAAAAAAGCGATTTGGCTGAGATTGTTTAAATGGCGCCCAACGTGGGTTCACTAAAATAGTCTTTCCTTTTCTCCAGTATCAGTCTCAATTCTCTAGTATCTATACAACAGAATTTAAAGTAAAAAAAAAATAGAAAAAGAAGCGATTTGGCTGAAATTATATAAATGGCGCCCAACGTGGGTTCACTAAAATAGCCTTTTTTCTATGGTATCAGTATCAGGTCTCTAGTATCTATACAGCAGAATCTAAACTAAAAAAAAAATTAGAAAAAGAAGCGATTTGGCTTAAATTATATAAATGGCGCCCAACGTGGGTTCACTAAAATAGTCTTTCCTTTTCTCTAGTATCAATAACTCGGGTTTATGAAAGTGACAGTCTTCAATTGATGACAAAAAAAAAGATTTTTGATAAAAGGAACAGAAATTGTTCGAATAGCTCAAAAATCGGTTTCATGTGAACGAAATTTTTCTGCATTACGATGATAAAAATCAAACCGAGCTTCTTGATCCCTTGCTGAAACTCACGAACTGTATCGACTAAACAATTGATGGACTGCCGACAACTATTTCGTAGAGACTCACATTACTAAGGACCTTATTTTTTTTTAACAACCCAGTCCGGTAAGGGCTGCAGGATTTCGCTTGGTTCATTTAAATAAAAATAAATATTTTGGCACAACAGCTCGAAGCGGGGCCGAGGCCTGTAACTTACACTCTCAACCATTCCTGCGTGTGCGTTGATATTTTGCAGGAATGGAAGGGACCTACAATTTACCGCCGAATCCGAAAGGCTAACAGAGAAGTACTTTCCATGACGTTAATTACTCTTGGAGGATTTGTCACTTCCTCTCAAGAGGCAGTACCCCAGAAAAGAACTTTTAGGTGGAGTCGTCAGGGATCGAACCTTGAACCTTCGGTGTGGCAGTCCGACACACTAACCACTAAGCCACGGGGTACTACATTTAAATATTATTTTGAAATCTGTACAGAAAGCCACGCACAAAAAGAATTTTATCGAAGGAATTTTTCAAGCTTTGAAATTGTTTGTTAAAACAGCCAGATACATTCACGGTAGAAGACTTACGCTCACTCAGCTGTTCCAAATTATATAGCAACACCCAAAGCTCTTTCACATATTATAGTGTAGTCCTAGCTACGAAACAATGACCAAAAATGTCAAAAGAGTTATAACATCGATTGTCAAGATATTTGGTATCATTGAAAGCCTACCGAGATATGAAGTTATTGAGTAAAGTAAAACTTGTTAGCAAATATTTTACTCAACCAAGACCAGGATCCAGGAAGGACAATGCACATCGACTTATAATGTTTCAAGTTAAAAAAAAAACCACATAATAATTTTATATAGCAAAATTAAATATGTAAGTTAAATTTAAAAATACAAACCCTCTAAAAACCTTGACATTGTTTCTAGACCATTTCGACGCCATGAATATCAAAAGATACCTCATTCACTCAGTCCGCAAGATTTCGTCAACTTCAAGGCTATCTATTCTCGCATAGTTTTGCTTTTAAGAAACTCTTCAAAACTTCCGCTCTGACTAATGTCTCGGATATTTGTCCCTCAACCCAAAACGCGCGCATTTCAATGACAAAAAAAGATATCTCACAGAATGCACCAAGATTACGCCCGCCGAGTCAGTTTGATTTATGTGTAACAATGTGTGTGTGTTTGTATAATAAATATTTGCAAAACAAAACACTCATTCAAAATGTATACGTCCGTCCGTATAGCTGATGCGTTGTTGTTCCCTCGATGTCGTTCTTGTTGTCGGTCTTTCTTATAGTTCTTAAGCAATTTTATGCATGCAAATTTTTTGTCCGCCACATTGATAACAAAAGATACTTTGCTACACATTTCCTGCTTCATTCAATCACCCCCAACCGAACCCAAGACAACGCACAAAACACAGCTTAATCTGAGCGCATAAAACAAAAAATGAATCACTTTTTGGAGATACGATTTCGAATATGTGCGAGTCCTTGTGTCAAGGCACACCATTCTTAAACACACACCATCCAGTATCTGTAGGATAAGTAAATTGTGTCAAACCAAGCCGCCGACTCGACTCTTTGTTCATAGTGTGGTTGTGGTTGGGTTTTTCAAAAACAAAAAAAAACTTAAAACTTTAATCTTATACTAACGAAAGAACTAAATTAAATTCCATTAATTATGTTTAATACGTCGTGTCATCATCATCAATTGCAAAGCTGCGAAGCTGTTCCAGGTCCTTCCTGCCGGCTCGGCTGCCGGGAGAGTCCCTTTCATAATATTATATAGAAGTATCTTTTACTTTTCTATACATTCATAACAGTATACAGTGTAGGTATTTGTGATATAGAAAAGTATCTCAATGCGTGCTGCTGCAGCTATACAAATGGATTGAGAATGAGATCCATGTCATTGAAACAGTATGTTTTTTGAAAGAGTATAGGGATTGGAGAAGGCTTTGGGACATATGGCTGAAAGACTACCTTCCTCATCGTCGCCGCGTCGGTCGCGTCGTTAGTCGTGCGTCGTATGGAGAGGATGATACATGTGGGAGTTGCTGTGACAGGAGTGGAGCGTTTGTTTTCATTTATTTTGTATCTTTTGCCTTCAAATTTTTTTTCTTTTATTTTCAGAAAATCTTCTTCTCATGCGGAAAGTTTTCACATTTTAATTTGAATACCCTCCTTTCGTTGACAAATACAAAGCGTGTCGCCAAGCTGACTGTGCTCAACACAATGGGAAGGAGACAGTTTAATGTTTTTCTTTTTTTTTTTTCTTCGGTGTTCCACGATGATGGTAGTATGAACTTTAATATGCGCGGGCACAAAGGGGATGAAGAAGTTTGGTTATGGATATTTCCGGTTAAGGCTAAGCTCTTCCAAGTGAATGTGATGTTGGGAAAAAAAATATAGGAGCAACGAAAAAAAGCGACAGTTTTGTGTAAATAGGCTCAGGTATTGAGGCATCCAAGGGATCGCTGCTTCTGAACTTCTACTGTTGCTATTTTTTTATTCTTCTATTTTTTAAGATCCATTCGAGTGTGAAGGTGTTAAGGTGTTCTGTATTGTATGTTTTTTTTTTTATTATTTAGGTTCAAAAAAGGGAAGGTCTAGGAGGGGGAAGAATATAAGTTTAACCATTATTATACTTGGGAAGCGAGTTATAAGCGACTTAATGGTGTGTCTGTTTGGCATTTTTTTTTTCTATTTTAAGTGAACAACTTCAAAAATAAAGTTTTAAGTCAGCCATTATAAAAGGTTGTTGTGAGTGACAAAAAAGAAAAAGGGGGAGAAAAGGTTAAAGTATGATTTATGAGAAGTTTAAAAGAAAATTGCCAAGCTATTGAAATTTCTCAGCCTCAAGTACCTACCTTCCTATTCCTAGAAGGTTGTTGGATGTGGCGGAACTGCGCGCAGGGCGTGGAAAATATTATGAAAATCCCCACGATACTTTTGAAACTTTATATATATAATATTCAAACAATATTTTGACGGTTAGAAGAGTGTTGGAATAAATTGCTTCAATTATTTCGTTTGTGAGAACGATAAGATGGAAATGTGTTTTTTAATGAATGAAATTGGTTTTTCAAATAGGAAAGCTTATGAGAAAGGTAAATGACAGTTTGGAGTTGAAAAATGTAGGGTATTTTGACATCAGGAATGTGACTTAGGAATATATGAAAATGTGGCGTGGAAATCATTTGTTTTTATAGGTAATCATTTTAGGATCATGCGAGGAATTTCGGTTTGCTCAGTTGTCAAGGAAATGGGTTTACTTAGGACGAAAGTTTTTTTTTTTTCATTGTACTTTAGGAAAATCTTTATTTTGCGAGAAAGTTTTCTTTTGAATTATATTTTTTAGAACTTACTTGGTAGTTTTAGACAAACGCATTCTAATTTCTTTTTAAGGGATCTGTTTTATACTGAGTTTTTTATATTGACAAATCAATACAGTTTTTACAATGATTCCAAAATTAGTAAAAAATAGTAAAAACGTTGTATGAGGTGGCGCGGGGTTTCTATTTCAGCGGCCATGTTTTTTGTTGTTGTCAATCTGTTTGACTGATGCCAAATCATCATGCCTACGATTGAACAGTAACATTATAGAAGAACTTTTGAAAAGTTGGCGATATTTTTTAAATACATTTAAGTAACTTTGTAAAAAGTTGTTCAAGTCTTGGATATGTTATTAAAAATCAACGCATCTATGCTATAACCAACATAAACCGGCAGTATGCGTCTTATGGGGAAGCTTTTTTTAAATCAGCAGCGTGCCATATTTTTGTACCATACTAAATTGAAGGAACCCACCATAACAATTGTTTACCCGCCAGTGAATTTCCAATTGCATCTGACGTAGATTCTTCACGTCTTATTCAGAGCACATCTGAGTGTGTAGTGTGCACTGATTGGATGTGGCTGCTACTATTCAAAATTCAGCTCCTACTAAATTGATGTGCATTCAGAGTTATCGTTGTCCTTTTGGTAACTCGTTCAGCTTTTTTTCCTTGGGTTTTTATTAAGGAGCTTTTGGTGTTAGAGCTTTAAAAAAAATTTCTTAATAGTAACTGTTGTCGCGAAATGTGGAGATCATGTTTTCATTTTAAGCATTTCTTTTAATGTGTGGAAAATACTGCCACCGACCGCCGCCCCCGATCGCCACCCCCGATCGCCACGATGCCATCAAAATACGACCACCACTTCCAATCACCAAGAGGAATGCACATTACTAGCCAATAACCATCATCACCGACCGCCACCCCCCAATCACCATGATGAGTGCATCAGCCAGTGACCATCATCACCGACAGCCACCGACCGCCGCGCCGTCACAATCACCACGACGATTTTTCACAACGTTAAGTGTATATCAGAGACCAGCCAGTGACGCAACACAACCATTGTCCTCTATAGGAGCAAAACCGACCACCCCTCCGCCCCGCACCGCTGATTTGGACTACCAACCAACTCCGAACACGTATATGATAGTAACCAGCAGAAACATCCAACAAACAGAAGGAATTATTTTAGTACAAGTATTTTTAGTCTTTAATGTTATAATTCACACTTCCTTAGTACTGAAATATTTCATAAGTATAAGCAGAATTTGTACGGAAAATCAGACTCGAACTCCCAGCCATTGGTATACGATTCTATTTAATAGAATACCGGGAATAAGAGATCTCGAAGCTACGCTGCGGGGAATACCAGCAGAAACCTTATTAAATTTTGAAGTAAAGGCATTAGGCCATCCGTTTCTTGTCGTGGGGTAGCTGCATTGGTAAGCTTCACCACAGACCAAATTTAGTAGCATTCGTTTCTTGTCGTGGAGCACTTCTTTTCAAGAATCTCTACAGACCTAAAACCGATTATTGTCGTAGAGGCAACTCTACAAACCAAATATAGTTGGAATCGTTTCTTGTCGTAGGGTAAACCCTACAGGCCAAACTATTTAAGCTATTATTGTTGAATACTATATTATACAGCGAACTATTATCTTGGTTTTTATTGTTAAGTCCGTATATGAAGTAACCTGTAAAGAATATTCTGGCAAATAAAAAACATTGTTATTTCGGAGTTCAACACTCTTCAACCCTGAGTTTTTGCTTTCTTTGGGAACAACCCTGGACTTCGACGAGCCTACCTCAGCCTAAGTATAAAAAAGCATCACAGCAGTTACAAAATTTTAAGCTATTTTCTTTAAGGACATTTTATTTGCTAAGGTTTTCGTAGCGCGCTGTAATTTTCGTAATTTGGATTATGATATTAATGTTAAAGTTATACAATAGTGTTCTTATGTGAAGTGTATTTTTAAAAGTTGAAGGTATTTTTTCGAAGTTTGGTGAAAATTGTGTTTCTAAGACGGGTAATTCTTCAAGTTATTTATTTAAGTTTAGTGTTATTTATATTTTTAGGTCGTGCATTTTTTTTTTGTGCTTAAAAATGGTTTCCAAATTATCAAAAGACTTAGGTGCCGAAAAAAAAATTGTTGACGCGCCAAAAAAATTTCATACAAATTAAAAAAAAAAAAACAGAACCTGTTAAACTTAACTCATGGTGGAGCGGGGAAAGATAATTTTTTTTTTATTTTTATAAATAAAATTAAGTAGGTACCTAAATGAAAATTTCAATACATATAAATAAAAGGACGCTAACCCTACATACAATTCTTTTGTATGAAAAGCCCTTACGGAAAACAAAAGAGTGTGAATGAGAGACAAACATCTCTATCTTCCATGTACTGCCGATTTATGTTGGACAGAGTATAAGTACCTTTGATTATTTGTATATTGTGATTGCAATAAACCATGGAAAAGTAATTTTTTGATCATATTTTCACCCAAAAAGAATTCAGAATGAAAGCTGAAACCACTTCACTTGTACAGAGCTGGTTTTATTCAATATTTGGAATTGGCCGCAAAGTGTTTTGTACACGTTTGATGAAAATCTGTCCAACAGTTTACCAACAGGTGAATCATTTTAGGTGAATCAAGTTTGTTGTCCTATCCGCATTTTAGTGGATGTTTTTGTTTTCAAATAACTGGGAAATGTTAAGAACTATTGAGTAATTGGACTACAAAGTTCGAAGCCCATAAAAAGTTGCGATTTAAAAGTATCATTCACATTTTTTACCTTCCAACTTCATAGCTGAATATGGAGGAACCAAACTTAAAATGCACAAACAGCTCTTAGAAAAACCAAATTCTAGTGACTTAAACTATTCCTGATGTGTGTGCGTTGATTTTCTGCAGTATTGGAAGAGATCTACAACTTACTGGCAAATTCGAACACTATAGATGAAAAAATTAACTCTTTAATGTTTTGTCACTTCCTCACAATCAGAGGCAGTTCACCGAAAAATTATTTTAGTTCGAATAATGATTGATTCCAGTAAATTTGGGAATTCGGTATCCACTTTGTCTTCTTTTCTGAACAATAGTTGTATCAAACGAACGTTTTCAGAAGCGTTCCGGACAGTTCTGAAGGACCGAATCTTAATGCAATTAGCAATACACGTTTGAGGCTTATAGATACGATATTTATAGATTGTTTCTAGGAAAACAAGGAAATCATTTCTAAGATAAAAATCACATCGTCTATTCAACATACAAATAAAATTCAATGTGCTGCTGCCTATTTCTCATAACGCACAAGTACAGGGATACCACGGGGATATTTCTACATTTAGGGATGCGGCTGCGGAAATAGAACTGCCCAAAGCTTTATCGTACAAAGAGGACTTCATCCCTCCAAATTCGATAACAACCTACAATTCTGTCGCAAAATATCATTTCCTATAAAATCTCGAAGCATTTTTCCTCCAACACTAGTTCTCCTGACTGATGTGCAGTGCACAATAATTTTTTTTTAAAATAGGAATTGTGGGAAAACATCTAAGCGCATTTACCTGCAATGCCAAATGACCTCAGTTCCAAGATTAGAATTGCAATCTGTTCTTGCCTCGAGATACCGAAATAGTTTTGATGATGCAATCCTTCGGGGGCAAATCAGCCTAATTTTAAGACTTTTTAGCTTGAATGCGTTCTAAAAAGATAGTGTTGGTAAATGATGCAATATGCCATCAAGAATCAAATGAAAACGCCTTTCGTCTGTTGGATTGTGTCCAATATCGAAAGGCAGTTGATGAAAATTTGTCTGAAAAAAACAAAATGTATTCCCAGTTGCCGTTCCTTAACAATAATCGAAATGGCTACTGCTTATACAATTTTTAGGTATTTTGTAAGCGATTTTTATTTGGTATAATTATTTTGAACAATCAAAAGAGTAATTAACTTAGTTTCTTGAATTGGAAAATTCCTATCAAACCAGCATACAAGTCTATCTATATTCATCCATCTGTAAAAATCCATAACTTTTACCAAAGCTCTTAATAATTAAAATTTTGATACATTTTTTTTAAATACTGAACAAAAAAAGTAGACTCAAATTTCTGTTCAATAAAACTTTGATTCACCAGAAACGGATTCAATTCATTTTGCTTTCAATAAAACCTTATCATCATCGCATCGTCTAGTCACCACTCTCATATGAATCCATACAGCCAAGCACTACAAACCTTTCAAAACCCCCATTCCGTGTTTCAATCAATATTATATAATATCCTTTTGTCCTGTCAAAAATATATTTGTAGAACTTCACATATACTGCGGTAGGTACATGTGTTTCAAATTGCAATATGATGTGTGATATGTGAGGCATAAAATATAACAAGTATAGTGTCTATATTAATTATCGAATCAAACAATATCTGTGGGATGACAGATTGTGGTTACCGTTATGCTGGTACGGTGCAGAGATCCCAGAGAGAGCACCCAAACGTCAAATGCATTAAAATACACACACATACACACTAGATATAGATATGCTTTAAAGAACATAACAATACATGTTCCCACTTGAATAAATCCACCCATTGGCGCCCTCTGGTGCGCTTCGCTCCAGTTTGCTTTGTTCAAAATGCCTGTCAGTAACACTGAATGTCCTTGTGTATGCATATCTATTGTAAACTAACATTCCCCTTGAGGACATCGAACCGAAAGGCAAACAAAACCAGAATCAATACACACACCCAAAACAAAACAACAAAATCAGAGGAGGCACATTATACTCTCACTTCAATTGGCAAGTGAAGTGGTCTCAATGCTGCAGATTACACTGCGTCGGCATCGTCATCCTCATCATCATCATCAGCATCATCATCGCATATGGTTCTATACGTCGGCGTTGTCCGTTCTTACATACAAACAGCAGCCATTGCGATAGCCATTGAGCCAAAGCTATAAAAATAGCACAGGAGCCAGCACCATTTTCAAACATTCCCAATGCCGCCTCGCCTGTGCTTCATTTGCCCAAAAATTCCGTATCAATATGGTCTTGTTACAGCACAGCTTCAACTCCAACTCCGATTCTATGGATCATTATTAACCCATTTCGTTGCCAGGTTGCGGCTATTTGGCGCTATATACATAGATCTATATTTGTAGGAACACTTATCCAAGGAATCCCAAAAACACATGGTTCTCGTTTTTGTTGCTTGATTTCGATACCATACTGTCGGACAGGGCGACTCCTCTCAATTAACAGGGGTTTCAGTTAAGTTTAACAGAGAAGCTAAATAGGGACGAAACGAAACCAACAGTAGGACTTCCAAAAAGAAAGCCCAACTAATTGTGTAACAACAACCATTGCTGCGCAAACAATCGCATGTCTTTGTCCCATCTGTCAAATTACGAGCTTTTTGCTTCGGCTCTAGGATACTTTATGGCCGACTTTGATTAAATGTCAATGTCCATTTATTTTTGGCTTTTTGTATCCCTCTTTCTTCATACAGCAGCGTCACATTCACATTAAAAGGATATCAAGCTGAGTATTTATTTTCTCATTAGGTCGTTGAAAGATATATTAGATCAATAGGGATGGCAAAAAATTTTGATATGAAGGGCAAGCTGTCGGTGGTGACAATTTTAAGCTCAAAATTATACTTTTTGATGTGAAAATTGTGCGTAGGGAAGGTTATGGTGGCTTCTTGTATTAATGGTAGTTCAATTTAAACCAGAATTATTTGTGGGAAGGATAAGGGTACTCGGAGCTCGGAGGGTTGAAAATCATACAATTTTTGTTTTCTCAAGTGATGTGAAATCTCTCAAGAGAGGATTTCCCTTAACATTCCCAGGCCCAACAAATTCCCATGACAGGAATATATAGAGCCCAATAATATTTACATAATATGATTCCACTTGATGTGTTCGAAGTTTGATTATTCAAGACACAATCGATCGAAGCGCTTACTGCGGAGAAAATATGAACTTTGGCCGGCTCGAATGAAAACTTATTCAACGAAATAAAGATATCAGTTTTTTGAAAAACGTGGTGGGGTTAACACCGTACACACAGTCATTGGACAGTCATTTAATTTTCTATTTTCAAAACTCGTTCGTTTACAAGGATTTTTTTTTTAAAGCCATTAATCAAACTTACCTTAAAAAATTCATAAATTAAGAAACTACTTAAAATTGGGTTAAGTTCTTACCTGAAAAGAAAAAAGAAATGGAGTTAGTTTTGAGGTAAATTTTTTTTTAATTTATTGCTAATTTTTGTCAAGCTGGAAAAAATGTCATGGATTATCAAAATTTATTTTCAAAAGGTAACGATATAGTAGAACCTTATAAGACTCAGTGCCCTTGCAAGCAGTTCCAACACCGCACCAAGTCCTTTGAGAGGGACCATAAAAACCAAATGACTGTCTTGCTTTCTAGGAGACAAACTTAATACAAATGCGTGAAGCGGTTCTTCAATACTTTCTTGATAATAAAAGACATTTTTGTTTCTGGATTCTTTGAGTTGACCACATGTTCTTAAGAAGCGGCTAATAGCCGCTACGTAAGTGGCATATCGAAAAGGTAACAGGCTTTAGAATGCTGTCATGCAAAAGGCAAGAAAGTGTATTGACCAAAGAGAGTATACCTCACAATCAAAACCTGCCTATTAGTGCTTGAAATTTTTCCGGTAATTGTAATGAAACGCCCACACCACCGCATTACAAAATAAGCAAATATGTCAAACCACGGCACAGGGGGAACTCACTCCTCCCCTACCGTAGCAGATACTATTGCTATACCAATTAATACCAGCCAAACCAGTTTTGTCACTATACTCATTAAATACAACAACAATGGCAGCTACAATTTACTTGCGATTAGCAATAAATGGAATGTTTCATGCATTTTTGTCTTTTGTTTTATGATTAACACTGTCTTGCATCTGAAATATGCATAAAAGAGCCAATTTGATTCAGTGCAAATCGAGTCGTTTGCCGCCCGTGACCATGTACCAATCTTGAGAACAGTGCCCAACTTCAATATTTTAACATGCTTATAACTAGAACTCAAAGTTGACGTGGGCTTCCAGCTTTGAGTTTAGTGTCCGCTGCTATCTCAGTCGAGAGTTTAGTAGACCTTTGTAAGGTCCGTTGCAGTATTCGAGAGAAAAGACTTGGTTTTATGGTCTTGCATGTGTTTATGACGAATATTACATCTGGCAAAGAATATTCAACGATGAACTAAAGGATGTTTTTTCAGACTATAAAATGAAATAAAACACACAGATTTATCTTATTAATTGCCATAAGATTGACTTTATTTGAAAGATCATTCTTGCCATTTTTGTGTGCATATGATTTCTAGCTCAGATGTATTCCAATCTTGAGGTCCGATCTTCGACGACTATTTGCAGCATTTGGGGTCGTATATCGTCTCTGGCTTATCGGTGTAGACAAGCGACTTCACATCCCTCTACAGAAAATAGTCTTGCGGGTTAAATCGCACGATCTTGGAAGCCAACACGCAGTTCCAAATAACGAAACTATAGGTGCTCACCAAACGTGTCTTTCAACAAATCAATTGTGGCACACGCTGTGTGACATGTTGAGACGTCATATGGAAAACATAGCTCCCCCACATCAATTCAGGAGCAACATAGTCAATGATAAAGGTCTCCATTGAATTCAAATGGCAATTGTTCCACAAGCCGTCGGCGTCTCAACACTATCTTTTTGCTTATTGACTTAGCCATTCAACTAAAATTGAGCTTCATCGCTGAACAAAATGAACGATTGTGTCGAACATAAAATGGACGTATTCCGCGTTGCATTTCACGAACGCAACCATGTTTTTTGAAATAAATCTGCACAATTTGAATGCGTTGTTCAGGCGTCTGTCAGTCAATTCATGTTGAAATGACAAACCAAATTTAAGATAAATCACATTTAAGATGACAAAATGGTTGTCCATGAAAACAATGATGCCAACTTAAAGTTTTATATCTCTAAAAAAAAAATCACCCTTATCTGAATTCGTATTCAAGGATTAAGATGGCCGGGCTATTGAGAGCGAATGAACACCAAAGCTCCAGCAAGTCTTCAACTTTATAGAAGAGGAAGCAAAGGTACAGCTTATCTTCATCATGGAGCGAGAGAGAGGATGATTACTTTAAGTTCGAAATTCAAAACGCTGCTAAGGCGAACATATTAAGTAAGGCAAAGGAGCACTACATTTTGTAAGTTCATCGAAAGTAAGTCAGTAAAAAATTAGGAACTAAACTCAAGACTTCAGCGTATACTATTAGATCCTATCAAAGCAGACTGATAAATCAATGCTTCCATTTTTTTTTTGACAGTATTTATGGGAATTAAAGCAAATTCCATTTAGGACCTACGGAAGTATTGTTAGTGTTAGTGTATGCAAAAACAACTATCGAACCAAAATTCTAGCAAGAAAAAGAACCACAAGTATCAAAAGTAAAAAAAAAATGTTCGCTTGCTTTAAGAGCAAAATCTAAATTTTTCAGAGCAACAACAAAAAAATATCATTTGTTCCTGTCAACTTTAAAACTTCTAGTTTGGAATAATGGAAGTTAATAGGGGTATCCTGGTAACCTCAAGTTCGTTGCACACTTTTGTGTTCCCTTCATTCTGAGTGCACGCCTGCCCTCATCAAATATCTTGTTTGTACTGTTGACAGTTGTTTTTTTTTTTTTTACTTTTCAACAACCTGACGACGATACGATGTTGGTATAGGTACCTACAATAAATTCACTGACCACCAAGGCCACCCTCGTTTACGTTGGAAACAGCAGCACCCTCATACAGTCTCGAAAACAAATTAAACTTTAAACGAAAAAGTTCGCCAAACACTCAAGGACTCAACTCAAGATACAACTACACTATATTGGTGTCATGAAAAATTTCAGAACCAATATCAACACCATTCCTTCTTTTCCAACAACCCGACCGACCATGTTCTGGTTACGGTTTTTCGTTGAAATGGCCAACTTTTTTTTTTTTTTTTTTTCTTCCTCTCTGATTCATTTTATTTCACATAATTTTGTGCTCTCTACCAAACTGAACTCCTCGTTGTTCCTTGGCAAAAGATTCGAACTTTACCACACCATGACCATGGTTCGCATTGTGTCTACTCATGTGTGAGTAAGTGTATATAAATATAGTTCAAAACTTCCCTCTTCCAGCTGTTGTCCCACTTTTGGAAACATAAAATGTTCATGTTTATAACACTAGCGGATTTTTTTTTGAAATTCGTATTTTGCGAATTGTATCCCTTGGCAGCCAGCACACAGATAACCATTATTTGGCGGTTCCGGATGAGTTGTTTTAGTTTAAGGCTTTTTCAAATGAAACCAGTAATTTGCGCAGAACACCATTTGCCAATAAGTCGGTTAATAAATATGACATTTGCGAATTTTTTAGTAGCTTTCGATTTACCTAGTTATTTTTTTTTTTTTTTGAGGGGGTTAAAGGAGAGCCAGGACAACAAACCAACCCAAAACACCAGCCATAACAATAACAATACCATCAATTAAGTTCTATTAATAAAAAATACGGATATAAGCACAAAACGTTTAACGCGAAGTTCCATTAAAAATAGAAAACACTGCCACAGTTCAACCGCCCTACCGTCCCACAACCACGCCTCTTATACCTACTCTGGTATACTTATATTCGGTGTTTATGGATTGTTTAAGGATAGAAAATCGACCATTAACAATGACGATGTCATCGTCCGCACTCCGGACCCGCTTTTGTAAAACTTTGTAAATTAAGTATAAATAATCGCAAATTAAGTGTTCCAAGTACAGTTAAGATAAAAACTTTTATTAGGTATAGTATACACTTTTAAAGTATAAAAGGTAATGGGAGTCTTGTTGGTTGGTTTGGTTGGTTGTTATGGTCTTGGTTGTTCCTTGTCGTTGTGGTTGGTGTAAAAGACCATAGAATCATACACATCGTATACAGTGATAGTGGAACTTTGTTCTTTTCAGTTTTTTTTGATGGGTGTTGGTTTACTTTATTTTTAAGGATAACCCAATAGGTACTGGGTAAGTAGAAAGGCAGATATAGAAGATACAATGCCAGTGTTGGCTGTCTTGAATTTTCAAACAGGTAAGAAGATTCGTATCTTATTGACTGTGAATTTGTGTTGAGATGCGATGTTTCTGATACATTTAAAATTTTTAGGGAATTTAGTTTCTTTTTCCTTGAGGAGTTTTCCAAACTAAAAACATGTAAACGTAAAATCGTCTGAGGTAAGATCCTGAGATGAAGAAATTTGCGAAATGAAACAGAAGGAAATTTGTACCTGATTTATATCAACAAATTAATTCTAAAAGTTGAAAGGAAATATCAGTGATGTTTTGGTGTGGAGTTTGTAACATAGAGAAATGATACCGTTAGGAATAGAAAAGTCGATACCTATATTCTGACTTAGAATCAAAAGGATAGTCGATTTATCGATGTCCGTCCGTCAGTATGTATACTCTTTATAGAAGTCACAAGATAGCAAGATAGTGGCTAAATAGCTCAAATTTTGTAAATAAAATCTTTGCTTCAAAAGTAAGTTTTTGGACCGGGAAAATACGCCCACAATCTCTTTTTTTGTTCAACAATTTCTATTTCGCAAGATTAAATTGTGTTCTTGTACACAGTTACGATCAAAGCACAACTATTAGGCACATTTTGCACACGCAAGCTATAAGTAATTTTTTTTTTTCAGAATTAACTAAAAATATTTCAGTTTGGGTGTGGCGGATTCCCACTTTTCAATAAAGATTATAAAAAACTTATTTTTGCAAATAAACGGTAAGTACTTATAATAAATCCAAAAACCCAAATTTATGCGTCTCTTAGTCGAAACTTAGAAGCTTGTATATGAAAAAAATTATTGAATTTTGAGCGTGGTTTACGCCCACTTTTCACGAAATTCTAAAAAATTTAAGGTACCAATAATCAATTTTATTAATTTTTTTTATTTCGTTATGAAAAATATATCCCTAAATTTTTTTTGTGTAAACTTATTCAATACGCCCACTTTCAGGGGCGTGGTTTCTTAAAATATCTTTATTCGGGTAAGATCGTTGAAAAACTACTTGATTCAGTTGTAGTTTTACACGTATGCAAAAAAATTGACTAGCGATCAAAGTTCAGTTAGTGCTTTAATATTTTTTTTTTTTACAAATTTTTAAGACACGCCCACTTTTAAGGGGCGTTTACGTTGTTAAAGGTCTTAATCTGCATTAATTTTTCTAATGTTTTTTAACTATCGGTCCCAATTTTGAAGTAAGAAGATGAACATTTCGGTTTGTACATATTCCTTGGTTACACAGCATGGTATAATTCAAGAAGTGTTAATTACACCCACGATCGATATTTACGTTCAAAATCTAATTTTTAAAAATTCAAGTTTTGCCTTGCTTTGTTCAAATAGAGCTGCAAGCTTAAAATTGAATGTCTTTAAGCTCATAGTAATGGTTCTGCCTTGGTAATAAAATATCTAAGCTTTAGGCGTGGCACACGCCTATTTTTTTTTTTACTGCGCTAGCAGTTATCGAACATCGGCCACACAAAATTAATGTTAGGTATTGTATGTTCCCTGTATGTTAGAAAAGAATTTGTTTTCTGGAACTGGACAGCGGCTGGCTGTGGCTGGGACGAACGCATACATACAAATAAAATGCACGACTGAGTCGCATGAACTTGCTCTAATGTGTGACAGTGGTCTTGGTTCTTGAGATTTTGATAAAAATATATTTTTCGAAATTCTTAAATAAATACTTTATAACTAATTTGAGCTGAAAAAAAGTAAGCCATTTTATTTCTTAGATAAATTTGAATTTATGAGAATAAATTTATAAAAATCTGTGGAGCTGTTTTTGAGAAAAAGTTTTTTTTTTAAATACTTTTTGAAAACATTTTAAAAAAATTCAAAAACGCCAATTCATAGGTATTCAGAAAATACATTTATTTATAATTAAAAAAAAAAAAATTTAATGAGCAGTTTTCAAAATTTTAATTTTCTTAAATTTTTTTTTTAAAATACAAAAAAAATATTGTTTTTAAATATTAGTATGAAGTATTAATTGGACTATGTATACACCTATACATGTGTGAAATTTCGAAAAAATCCGTTCAGCCGTTTTCGAGATAGTCGAAAGAAAAAAAATAGTCCTATGGAAAATACTGTTTTTAGACATTAAAAAAAAAATGTTCAGCCATATGATCGGTCGTAGGTACCTAAAAAGTTACAATGATTTTTTCAAATCAAAACCCTTAAAGCTGTTTTCGAGAAAAATAAGCTATAACATAACGGTTATATGGCAATCAGGTACCGTTACTTTTTGAGCTATAAACAAATTGAATTTTCCCTCTGTACAATACTTAAGAAACTCTATATAAAAAGGTTGAAGAAATTCGGCCGATCCGTTTCGGCTGTAGGTGTCTACACATACAGACAGATGGACAGAAAATCGGGACCAACTTTTTTCGACTTCTCCATCATCGTAATGTCATGTTTGATTGTTATCTCTAAACTTTTTTTCGACGATTGCATAACTTCCCTTATAGTACCTATAATCGCAAGTAAAAATGATTAAAGCCTACATAAGTAGGTAATATGGCATTGTTTCATTTAAAACATCAGTAGAAACCGTATGTATGCCCACTATAAGTGATTAAAGTTAAGTGACAGTGTAGAACTAGCAAGTGTAACTAGCAAGAAGTGGTCAAATAACCTCAGATCAGGGATTCACACATTTGTGTTCTTACATTTTCACTCAACTAGTGTTTCAAAAACATGACTATTGCGTGAGATTATCCATGTTTTCTTGTTGTGCGCTATTAATTTTGAAAAATTAAATACTTGCTTCCATTATATTCTTCATTCAATGACAGCTTAAAAATAAATAAAATAATTATAGTCCCCACATAGCCTTAAGTTTATTACATAACAATATTCTACTTCCGTTCATAAAACACCTTTCTCATTAAAAGGACCTTACCTAACCTAAAACCATCTCTAAGAAATTATTTCAATAAAACACTTTTATTATAACTTGCAATTCTTGCTCCTCGAACCATAATCGCGTGCCTCCGAACAATGAAAATAACCTAAAATACCAAAATACCAAAAATACAACATCATCATATATCCCTTTCCATGTCGCATCCAGCAGGATTCAGGATAAATTCCAAAGCATTACCCCCGTTTTAAAACAAAATGTCTCTTTATTACTTCCGTAATTTTTATTTTACCAATAACAAACGAAAAAGATAATCATAACATAAACTTCCCACCATAATAAACTCGCATAAAACCAGCAATCCGTAAATTATCCTAAATTTAAGCTCATTATTCTACATGAAAACTTATCATGGTAAATAAAAATCATTCTTCTTTCTTTTTTTCTTCGTTTTGTCAGCCAACCTCCGGTCCGGTCCTCCAAAAAACACCATCCCGACCCGAAGAAAAAAACTAAACTCCTTTGAAGGATACAAAAAGCCTTGTCAAAAAAAAAAATTATTAACACGAAGGCTCTCTATGCGCTGTGTTGTTCCTTGTTCTCCCTACTCCCGGTCTCACTGCTGTGTGGATGTAGATGACTCAATGAGGCTATGGGGCAGAAGAGCCGACCAGGCTGAGCGCTGAGGCGACACTGGAAAAGTAGGAACTTGGAACTAAAAAAATAATTTTTTTTTTGGATTTTCGGTTCGCTAATTTTTTGCACCCTTGTTGTATCCACAAGAATGCTCAAACATGTGGCCGTGGACTACATTTTATTTTTTTTTTTTATTATTGTTAGACCAACAATGGCACATGTAAAGTACACGTACACATTTTTATTTTGTCATACTCATATATGAACAAAAAAAAAATCCAGTGATGTAGTGAGTGGGATCCAGGAAGAAGTATTGTTTCAGAAAAAGTGCATAATGTGGATTCAAGAACACTCTACGTTCCCATTGAGTATGTGCTCTTAGTTTTCAGCTTGAAAAAACAGAATACCATCAGTTATGTTAAGATTTAGGAATTCAAACTTTGTTGAGTAGGGGAAGGTGGGGCTTAAAGTTACAGGGGTAGGAAGTAACAGCTAAGAAAACAGGGTTCTCCTAAAAATTAAGAATTGTGTGAGGGAGAAAAATGTGCATCTTTTCCATATCTACCAACAAACCATGTTCAGGTGTCAATTGGACTTCAAAGAGAAAAGTTCTGTGGTGGTCCCAAAAAATGGAATGTTTCTAACTTTTATTTTAGAAATTTAGAAATTTTTTTGGTTGTTTATATTTCTTGTTACAACTTTCCCCTCTACCTATGTTAAAACTAGTCCCATCGTTGGGGTTAGTTGTAACAACACATTTATTTTTCTCAATGTAATATCTTGACATTTTCTGAGCAGACTTTACTTTTTTGGTGGATCATGTATAGCTGAAAAATGATTCTTAATTTAAAAAAAGTTTACGTGTTTTATTTTTATAATCTTTGGAGCTACATAGGTTTTCGTAAAAAGTGTTACTTTTAGCCCCACTCTCCCCTAAATGGCATGCCATGTGACATTGTCTACCCAAGGTAAGCCATTGCATTGTAGCTGCTGAAAGTGTTTTCCCAAACTGAAGACCGACAATATTGCCGAACCAAATTTTGGGCAGTATCTCGGCGGAATTCGCCCCTATAGACTACGGCTTCGTCAAGGATTCCATTAAAGTTTGGTGCCTTTAGAATACTCCGTTCTTTTGATTACTTACCTACTTACTCATGTTGGCTCCAATAGAGTGTGGTGCTCCTAGGCCTTCCTAAGTTTCCCCTTCCAGCCGGCTCGATCTCTAGCCTGCTGTCTCTATTTTTGCACTCCAAGTTTGTCGGAGGTCTCCCCCTACCTGGTCGCTCCATCGGAGAAAAGGCCCAGCCATCTTAGTCGTTGAATTCGAATTTTTCTGACTTATGTCACTGTACAGCACGTATAGTTTGTCGTATCTTCTTCGCCAAATGTTGTGTTCTCGGTTTACGCAGACAGGACCATAAATCGTTCGCAGCACTTTTCTCTCGAAGACTCCAAGTGACTTTTCATCCGAATAGGAGGGGGTCCAGCTTCTGCACCATAAAACAGTACCGGGATGTTGAGTGTTCTCCTTGGTTCTTCTCAATAGGGCTTTATTCCTTATTCAGCCCTAGCTCAATCAGGATGTAACTTATAATCATTTAGATTAACTGGTACAAGTTGATCTTGGGCGGGATCTTGGCTGTCATCGTCATTTAACAACTGGCTAAAGTAGTCTCTCCAGATAGATAACATCCAATGCGTTTCCACTATGGTGTTTCCATTCTTTTCCTTGCAGGGCGCAGGGCGGCTTACGAAACCTGATGTAGACTGTTTCACTCTTCTGTAGAAGTTTCGAACCCCTGGACTTCGCGTAGCTGGTGTTCTTTTTCCCCTTTCCTGAGTAAGCGCTTCTCATCCTTCTTTCGCTCAACATAGAGATTTCTGGACGCTTTAGTATCTCTCTGGAGCCACGACTTGTATGCCTCCGTTTTAACTTTGTTTGCCTGATCATATTCAGAGTCGAATCAGGGGTCTCTGGAGGGAGGCTGTTAGAAGCCTAATACCTCTGACGCAGCACTTCTTATGGCTAGTTGACAGAGCTGCCGTCGGTCTTCCGGGTTCATTTCATTTCTCTCAAGCTCAAAGGATACGCGGTCGGCATATGCAGTGGCGGTCTCTTTTGATTGAAGTCTTTAGACAATGAATTTCCCCGGCGCGGGTAGTTGTTCGTCTAAGAGCTTTCATCTACTACTCTTTATTTTTCCCCGACTATTTAGTGGTCCAAGTCAATGTTTGCTCCTCGAAATGTACGGACATTCAGGATGCTGGAGGAATGTCTCCCGTCAATAGAAACATGGTCGATTTGTTTGCAGGTACGACCATCTGGAGATCGCCATGTGCCCTTGTGGATGTCGGGACGTGGAAATCGTGTGCAGCTCAGCACCATGTTCTTTCCCGCTGCAAAATCGATTAGCTTGAGTCCGTTACCGGAAGTGGTGTCCCATACCAAAGATGTCCCCTCTCCCAATTTTGGCATTAAAGTCTCCCAAGAGGATTTTAATGTCATGTTTTGAGCACTGCTCATAGGTTTGCCGAGGAGCTCGTAGAATTTTTTTTGGTAGTGTCATCTTTCTCTTCTGTAGGGACATGCGCGCTTATTAGGCTTATATTTTGTGGAATTTGGCCTTGATGCGGATCGTTGACACTCTTTCGCTAACTTCGCGAAAGCTCAAGACGTTTTGACTAAGTCTTCCTCTGACAGCGAACCCGCACCCAAACAAGCGCATTAAGGTGGCATTTCCCATAGTAGAAAACACAGTTTCCTGGATCCATCCCATCGCATCTCCTGGAGAGCTGTTATATCAGCTTTGAAACTGTCGAGGGTCTCTGCTTGCTGTTTTACTTTACGCGGCGTGGCCGAGCTTTAAATCATTGTCCGTTTTTTTGTTTGCGAGTGGGTCGTCAACATTATTGGTTTGGTCACCCGAGACATTTTTTGGGTTTTTCATCCCAATGACATTTTCCCTTTCATGAATGGCTTGTGAGGCCTGTGCGTGACATGTAGATCGTAATGGTGGTTGGATCTTCAGAGCGTACCTTTCCTCATGATCCTAGTTCCTGAGAAGAGAACGCAGGATACTAAAACCTATGGACCCGATAGATCGAACGCTCGTCGTTAGTTCACCTTTCGCCTATCCAGCGGGCACCGCGTGGAGGTGACATGACGATACGATTTTGCCACCAGTTTTATAGTTTTTGTATATAAATACTTCCGAATTGTGATTAACTCCTTCCACAAGATTCAATAAGCAATGCAATAGAAATTTCCTATTAAAAAAATCATTAGGTTTGATCGATCCTTAAGTAGTCGGTGATAGCTCAAGGCAGAATAAAGCTTAGTTCCATGTTGAGCTGTGACCAGTCAATCTTTGCTTTGACAGAACATCAAACTGTCTGTATAAATGGATAAATCAAAACCACACAAAAACGTTTGAGCAAGTTTTAATTACAAACCTAAGCCTACCATAATCTCTCGTCCTCATAATGCTTAAATACACCATTACAGCTCAAGTTTTCTCTTAACCAAAACATCCTTGTCCAAAATTATTTCTAAAATCATCGCCACCGATGCGTGATGTTAAACATGAATATTATTGAACTTCACTATGCCAATTACAGGCACAAAAAGAGGACTTGACAAATTAACAAATCCCCATCGGCTATGTGTATGGTTCCAAATTGTGTAGGTATCTTGTATCTATATACAATTCTATAGCTCCTCGCCCAACGAATCACTTTTGCTCATCATCATCATTATCATCATCATGAGCCTAAAGGCCAGCTTCAGGCAGTTTCAGGGCAGACACAGGACAGAACACACTCACTCACACTCTGCTTTTGATGGTTGTGGTTCTGGCCAGCCCAAGAGGGAATTAGTAATGAATATGTTTCACATGAGTAGTTTCCTAATAATCGTTATCGTTCGCAGTTAATTGACAAAGTTAAGAGTCATCATATCGTCTTGATAGGCAATTTATCGTCCGTCATAGTCGTGCGTCGCGTCGTTCGTTATTAATCACAAACCATAGTACAACGTGACAATTTGCCATTCTTAATTATTGTCATACAAAGTTATCATACACACAACACACCTCTTGAGAACTCCAATCTCCAACGAACGCAACGCAAACGCAACGTACCCTCTGAGTTTGTTGTTGTTGGTTTAATAGTTGTTAATGTTAATATGAGGCCTTAATATGTCTCCTTCTCGTTCTCCTTCTTCGGCGCCGTCATCTTCGACTTCTCGGAACGTCATATCAAAGGAAAAATGCGTGACAAAATATTGTATATCTTAGTGACACAAACATGTGATGTGTTAAATGACGACAGGTATGAGTTCGAGGAGGATTCGTGGCCCCCAACTAAATGTCAAGGACTTTAATCGATTTTATTATGTGCGGGATGGAATACTCACCCGTTGTCGGTCGTCACGTCAGACGTCACGTCTGTTAGAGTGAACATATATATACTCACTTGAGGTAGTTTTGGTGAGATGACGCGACGTGATAGGATACGACTCGTAGATATATGGCAGACCTATGTTTATATTTTTTAGGTTAACTAGTGTTCACGGGGCATAGAGCAGCAGCGCAACGCAAAGTGAATGTTATTTCGTTTAGCCACCGAAACCAATAGGTTTTGAGTTGAGTCTTTAGCTGATTTCTAAGTTTATGTGTGCGTGTGTGTGTGTTTGTTTGGCTCCATTAACTCCATCACAAAGGATTACGATTTTACGAGCACGAGGACCGCACGACGACTCAACGTCAACGTCAACGTAGCAGAAAGAGTGGGGAATAAGAGAAAAATCGTTAAATAAATATCAATCACTTAAGTAAGACTCCTTTGAAGTGTGGTGAAAACAAGGAGTGTGGGGACGTTATATGGAGAAGGGGAGAAGTGCTGCAAAACCACCATCGTTTTATTCTTCGTCGTGTGATATTGCGTTATTTATTACAACCCCAAGGGGGAACCGTATCTATTGGGGAATAGAAAGGGGGTTTGGGGAATTGGTTAAGGTATCATGTGAATATGGAGGCAATTTATTTTTCTAATATTTTGTTTGATGAGGGGGATTTTGTTCGTGTTCTTTTTTCGTTTTTTTTTCTGTTTCCAATTTTTTTTTTTCCTTCTTGTTTTATTGAAGTGTAAATGGCATGGATTTGACTCTCTGTGTGTTTTCAAGGAGAAGAAATGGCAAATGGCATTGAATTGGGTGCTGAAAGGCTGCCGGAGACAAATGCCTTTTGTTATGATTTCTTGTCGGTGTTCGTTCGTTCGTTCGTTTGTTCGTTCGTTCGTGAAAACGACCTTAGGTGATGAGTTTCGATTAAGTAAATTGATGGGGTAATATCTTGAAGGTTGGGGCTTCGTGTGGAGGATAGAAAAGTTAGAAGTTTTTGCTTGCTTTACTTACGTCATATCATGCTATCATGCATGCTAGATGGGAATTTTTCTACGAAAATCAATACAGAGATACGTTTACATACCTTAACCTAGATAGGTCAACATTTTTTAGATGAAAAACTTCATACCGGGGGAATTTTTTTTTTAAATCAAGTTAAGCGAGCTACTTTAAAAGCTTAAGCTTGACGCTCCCCCGCCGTGTGGGGTGGTGTGAGTATGTTTATTAATTGATTCATTAAACTAGCAACAAATCGCTGCCATGGATGACTGAGCACGCGGCAACAGATGTGAGATACAAAGGTGAGTATCATATTTCAAGGTTTTTTTTTTTTTACTAAGCTTGGACATGTGACTTTGCGAGATCAAAACAAAATGAAAATTGTGTAAAGTTTAGTTATATTTTTCTTACGCCTGAAGTTGACAAATACCAATGTCAAAAGATATCAAGCGTGAAATTTTTATGAAGTAGCAATGCATGTTGCAAGTTGATGCAAGGTCTTTTGGTTTGTTTGTACTTTGATCCCACTTCTGACACCTATTCAGAAGTATTATAGAAGAGTGATGTGGAGTAGATGCTATATTTCTACGAGAAATAAAAGAGGTTAAAGGAAACGAATACATAGTTGGTTTTTTAAAGGGGAAGAATAATTGGATCCGCAAGTTTTTGAAAAAAAACGCCATTGTGGAATTGTTGAAGATTGTAAGTGGTGGGCATATAAATGTTCCACGTAATCAACCATAGACTAGACAACAATTTCTTTGTTTTAATTGCTTTCACGGGAACGATCTAAGGCTTAAAAAATAGTATAGTTTTAGGTATACGGGCCTTTATGTAGTTTGCATGATAATTTTGAGAGTTTAATCCTTTGGAAAACTATTTTGGTTGGTGTTGGCAGCATAGAAAGAGAACACAGAACAGCGTATTTGCCTCCCAGCTGGAAATCTGTTGATGTGTTTTTTTATTTTAAGTATGTTTGTGCATTGTAAACTGGGGCGAGATAAATCTACCACAAAATACACATGCCAAGATGAATGTGCATTCACACGTTTGTCGCTGTTCTGTGTTGTTAGAGCTTGTTAGAGTAGGAAGTCTAGGTTGGATTTTTCAATGAAGTCATCTAAATTGAGAGAAACATATGGCTTATCTCGGGATCATAGTCTGTTAGTGAGACTTTTAATATGGTTCTTGATCTGTTCTGACACGCCGAGAAATTCATTTGAAGAATTTGTCGCTTTCGTTATGACTAAAAGCCATCTCTTATTTCAACGCCAAATTCAAACCCATTCTTAAAATAAGCGCCGTCATTGGTACAAAGCCGGATTTGATCCAATTGAGGGAATTTTTCAGTCACATGCTGAATGAGGGCCCATCCTAAAAGATCGTTGCATCGCCAGTTTTCCGGAAGCAGGGCTCTCGGATGAGCCTATTCCATCATGCAACCCTAAATCGCAAGAGCTATTGGATTTGGAAAGAGAAAGAGAACTGGGCCACATTCATGGATTGTACTAGAATTATACATAGCTTTTTGGTAGCCTTAGAAGACTCATTTACTACAGTCACTATAAAATTGAAAAGAACCATTTTTGAAAAATTGAAAAATTAGAGAAAAGTGGAAGTAGTGGCTAGGAGCAGTGGAGGCCTTTTGTTTTTCAGGGATTGAAACACGAAAGTATTACTATCTCACGTATACCTATCTTAAAGCCCAATCAAAAAGTTCTGCAATACGGCTTTCTCTCTCTCTGTCCCCAGGATCTGAATAATTATTCTCTAATGAAGTCTTCAAAAAGTAAATAAAAGATAAGAAGGCAATAAACCCGTACTCGAGTCAATATCCATTTTCTTGGCTGATAATTGTCTCAGAAACTTATAGTCTCAATCTGCCGGTCAATTACCACATATCACTTCTACATAGGTACCTTTGTAAATACACTCACAAATAGCCAAATAGCAAATAAAATTAATCCGATCTAGATCTAACGGTCTTCATTTATATTCATTACAATTAACGCTTATAAATCATTAAATATCTTAATAAAGGACCAATATAGTAGATTTCCTTTGACTATAAAAGCACCTCCTGGCTGGATCCAATTTGGCTTCTTTTCCTTCTTTCTCGTCAATCTCTCACCCACTGCCACTACCCACACTAGACCACTAGAGTAATCATTAAGTTAATGTTTTACTGATAGCGTGCTGCTGTTTTACTTCTTCTCTTTCGCTCTCAGCTCTGTCGATTATCCTTCTTTAGCCAACAAATAAACGACAAAACCACCCATTTATTCGTAAATTCTGATCAAACATGGAAAACTGTTTTCCCAACTATTTCCCTATGTAAACACAGTTGGCTTTGTGTATTAGAATAACACACAAGTTTACATACCGATACCGAACCGACCCGACATGACATACTATGCATATGTACATATGTACGACTTACGAATATATGAGGCTCCCCCTTTTATCCTGTGGCAATGGCGATATGCTGCCCATAGATTCTAATTGGATAACTTGTGTCCTGTTCCTTTTCTATATTGCTTGGCTTGGCCCTGAGTTTTCTGGCAAGAATATTTGAACTTGTTTAAGAACAAACAAAACGCTGAGTGCGCTATGACAGCAACAAATTGTCTCCCACTTCCGGGGTTTTCTCTTGTCTTGTGACTCCTATCGTCCTATCCTATACTTTACATGGAACGAAGAGGATGAATGTGAAAAGTGCGCCTTTCTTTCTTTCTTTTTTATTATTAGGTTAGGTTCTTCTCTTGGGGTTTCTTTGCTTCGGCAGATTCTAGTGCTATTCACCAGTGTAGTAGTAGTAGTGGTAGTAGAAGAAGTTGTTGTTGTTGTTGCTGTTTTTGTTATGCATAAACTGTCAATGGACCGAGGACGAGCGTTCAGGAAAGTAAACAAACAAATTTAACTTAAATTCGTTCCGCATATATGAACATATTTCGAAATGCACGCACACATGGTCTGTTTGTTTAGTAGTTTTTTTTTTTAAACATGGGTGGATATGGTATGGGATCCAGTATGTATCTGTCATTTATTGTGGGGCCCGCTATTCAATGAAGTTTTCATCTCTTTCACTCGCCAGGATCAAATACTTTTTTGGGGTGATTTTTGTACGTACAACAAAATCTCTTTCAATAGGGAGCACAGTTAGAATTGAATCACTTGTAGATGGCGCTGCAATCACTGGATTTCTGGATTTTTGTCCGTTTACTCCAAATTGTTTGTTTTTTAGGTAAGTGTGGATTTTCCACTTGTAGACTTTTAAGTCTGCAGTTTGCATGTCATTATTTGATAGTTACGTATCGCATCGTTTTGTTGATCAGCAATGACAGTAAACAGCCATGTTTGACAGATGTCAAGATGAGGTAAGATATAAGTTCAATGTCTACCCTCTCGTAGATTTGAGGCACTGCGCCTATCATTATTTGACAGTTGAAAATCATGTCGTATCTCGTTTCCGAATGCTGTTCTTTCCTGTCAGCTTTTAAACAAAGTTGTTCCTTTTCACGGGAAACATGTTTAAATTAAAAAAAAACAGGTTGTCTGTAAAGTCGGTTTACGGACGATAATTTTACGTGATAACCAGTACACAAAACACTTCATGTGTGTAGGTATCTCTCCAACCACCAACCACCCACCATTTTAAAATTTGTTTCACCCTTTGAACACTAACCTCCCACCCCCACATACAACCACCAACCAACAGCTCTTCCTAACCACTACCAATCACCCACAACGCCTACAACCAACCACCCACTATTTTTGACAATTTTTTCCTCACCCCCTCCCAACACCAAATCCCCCTAATCCAACCACCTACCCCACCTGCCACCACCTTTCACTCACCCACCATTTTTGACAACTTTTTCATCGCACCCCATCTAATCAACCATCCCCACCACCGAAACTGCCAACCAATCAACCCACCTACAACCGCCAACCAACCACCCACCATGTTTGACAATTCACCCCCTCCCCCAATCATACCAAATCCCACCTACAGCCACCAAGGAACCACCCATTAGTTTTGACATTTTTGTCTCATCACCCAAACCAGCTACAACCACCCACCATTTTGGACAATTTTTCCTCTTCCCGACACTACCCCCCCCCCCCCCCCCCCCCCGCGCGACTGCCCCACCACACACTTTCACCACAACCAACCACCCAACACTCTTCCCTCCCACTTTATCGACTTTCTAGGCTATCAAAGCAGCTAGGTAACGTGACTGTGACTGTGACTGTGACATTTTTTCGTGCATTTTTTCCAACCGATTTATTAGACGTTATCACCTTAAAAAAAAAAAACACGGAAATATGAAAATGAGAAACTTAGTATAAAACGGGACTTATTTTAAAAGTTAAACCATTTCGACTATGCCGATGGCTTCTGTATAATGGTAATCGGCATTGGTGCACTTAACCAAATGTGTGACTTGCTTCAACGAAATTAGGAAGTGCCTAGTTTAAAGATCAAAAAGACAGTACGGTTTTTGGACAATAGATCTGGAACAGAATATATTGAGCTCGAAGTGCTTTTGGAAAGACAAAATTTAAGCTTCGTACCAAGTTGAAAATATTTAAATCCAACTTGAAGTCTGTACTATAATATGCCTGTGAAATGTGGAAAATTATAAACTCAACCGTTGTCTGCGTTGTACATCTTAAAGATCCGGTGACCACAAACCATATCTAAGAACGAACTTTGGTTTAGGAATTAGGACTCCACAAACAAAAATGGATGTAACACAGAGAAACTGCCGCTGGATTGGAAATATACCGAGGGAGTCCAACGACACAAAGTCGTGTTGAAAAACCAAAGAAAACCTGTTTTGGAGAAAGATCTCCGGTACCTGGAGCTGAGAGAAACGTAATAATCTGGTTGCCACCCAATTCTCCGGGAGGAGTTAAAGTGTTGGAGGAGTTAAAATGTTGCTTTGAATAATTTGAAACGCCTATCGATTCCATGATGTGTGGAATATAACATTGTTTAAAGGTCTTTTGATGACGCATCCGAAGTGTCCAACTTTCCATGAATCAAGATTCGCCGAGTTGTGGTCTGCAAAAAGGCAGACCGACACGAAATCGATTGCCCCAGAACTCGGATGCTCTTGCAGTTTTCATCAGATCTTGTGTTTCTTCGACGTATGGGTTTTGGTTGATTGTTTCCTGAACCATTGGACTCAAATTTATGCACCACACTGCAAATAGTCCTCTCGATAGGACGAAGTGCGCGGAACGTTGCCCGAAAATAAAACCCATTTTGATAAAACAATTTTATCATTTCCACGTGTTGTTAAACGCTATATCCAGTTATGGTGATTTGGCAAAACAGACTGAATAAATGAAAACCAAATTTGACAGATGAAGCTTCAATAAGATGGCTGCTATCAACTGTCAAAGTTCGAAGTCCCTATTGGAAGACCCTTTACAATGATTCCTATTGTCTACGTCTCTTCTTTAGAGGTGCTTTGTAGCCTCTCTTCTCTCGCCTTCAGAGCGCATTCTCATTCTCGCAGTTTTCTAACCGCGTGTGAGAATAACACACTTTTACTTTTTTTGACAATATCTTAAAAGTTGAGATGTTTTTATTTCAAGCAACAAATATTATTAAAAAACGTTGAAACCGATTAAAGATTATCAAATATTCTTTTAAATTTCCTAATATTCTCCATTCCACGGCCCTAATATGGAAGTAGGTACCTACCCTGAGCCAAGTCATATTAAATGCGACCCTGTATTTCTACAAATTTTTTTTCTTTTACTTGGTAGGATATAACATAAATATAAAGCTATATGTAATATTTACAGTGTGTAAGGCTTTGGTAAACAATAAGCACGTTGGCTTGGCTATAATATTCTTAGTTAGAATGTCTGTGTCCACATAGATTGTATTGAAGGAACAATCGTGTTTACATTGCGTATGTCGTTGTCGTTGCTCGTTGCCAACACTGATAAGATGGCCCAATCTCCGGTCAATGTGTTTTTAACAAACTGATGCCAATAAAAGGGGCTTATCGACTCTGATGTGTATGGTGGAATGACGATTACGAACATACGCGCCTGTCAGAGCCTCATTCTTATACGACTCCAGTATAGGCTTTCGTAGGTGCTATAGAGGATTTAATAAAAAAAAAAAAAAAAAAAAATTAGACATGATGTCTTTATTTTATATATCAAAATATATGTACTTGGGGTCCTTGGACGTGGAGGATTGGATGTTTGCTTTCGATATTGGTCAATCTTTTGTCAAGATATAGAAAAGAAACAAAAGCCTAAGTCGATTGAAAATAAATGGTTTAAGGATGTTATTGGACAATATATTATTATACTCGTGTGTGTTATGTTGTTTCTAATATGTAATGACAATGACAATGAACATAAAACTAAAATGTCATGTTACATCGATCTGATAGAAGAGCAAGTAATGTTCGAAGAAGCTTTTGGTATGACCAAGACAAATAGCTTTATTATGGTTATAAGATAGATGGGTTTTGGAGTGTTACAACATTATATTTGTGTTATAACTTACTAATGCATTCAAGAAAGGAAATATATTTGAGATACTTTTCATTTTGAAAAAGTTGTTTTATTTTTGTGATGAGATATTTTACCAACATTATTTTATTTCCTCTCTGCGCATCATTATCGAGGCGAGACTCACTATTTCGCGGAAAAAATTGGTTGCTTTGAAAATAATTTTTAAAATTGCTACAGACAATCTACAAAATGAAAATATACATGAATCTGGTGAACCTAATTATAGTAAAGGGTTTTCCAATAAGAGGTGTTATTTTGAATAGTCCGCTGTTTCGGTAGTTGTCACTTTTGAAGCTGTAATTTTTTGACATTTGACAAGAAGAAATTATGTCGTTAATAAAAATGGAACGATATACGCTTCAACAATAATTATCAACAACGTCGTTTCTTTGCTGATTGGGTCCTTGAAATGCATGAAAATGATCCGGAATTTAATCGAAAAATCATCTTGACTGATGAGGCCCATTTCCACCTTGGTGGCTACGTTAACAAGCAAAATTGTCGCATCTGGGGCTCGGAAAAACCAAGATTTATTGTTGAAAAGCCTCTCCATCCTCAACGAGTAACTGTTTGGTGCGGGTCATTGGACCTTACTTTTTCGAAAATGAGGATGGAGCAACAGCTACAGTGAATCGATTGCCCTATCGAGAGATGATTAATAATTTTGTGTGGCCGGAATTGGATGGTATTGATCTGGACATTTACTTTCAACGAGAGGGCGCTTGTTATCTCTCTAAGAGGTGATCACAATTGGGCACCGAGATTTTGTGATTTAACACCTTTCGACTTCTTCCTTTGAGGCCACGTAAAAGAAAGGTCTACGTCAACAGTCCAGCGTCGATTCAAGACCTCAAAGATGGAATTCGTCAAGCTATTGAGGGCATACAGCAGCCATACTTCGCGATTTGTTGATGGAAAATTTCATGAAAAGGATATTGTTGTGTAAGTGTAGCCGTGGCGGCCATTTAACTGATATTGTTTTTCATTATTAATGGCATACTTTCCTCTTTAAATTGAAATAAACATCCGACCATTTATCTCAAAAAATGCCATTATTCTTTGAATATCAAAATAACACCTCTTATTGGAAAACCCTGTAAAATTTTGCAAAACTAATTTATAAACTGTGTCCCATCAAAAATTTCCTGCCCGGGAGCCATTTTATGAAGCTTTGTTTGCCGATGTTGAGCGTTTGAGCTCGGAAAGAACGCAAAACACGGTGGTCTGAAGTGTTGCTTCTTTACCAAAAGTCTAAGCGAGTTATTGACCACACATGGTGTTTCCATTTCTTCTTTTGCGATACGCGCATTCATCATATTCTTCTTAAGAAGATCATAAAACTCCATTTAAGCTGTTACACCTTTCTCCTCAGGTGGGGACGTGCACGCTTATAATCGAGATGGGCTTGAATTCGGATTTAATGCGGATAGTGACAATGCGTTCGCTTATGCCACGAAACCCCAAAAATTCTTGTCTCAATCTTCATCTCATCATGCTTAGGCTGTCTTAATAGATGCAAGAAGTTTGGGTTAAGAAAAGGTGAACCTTCTTATCTGGCTACAATTTACAAAGCGTTTATACGCCCGAAACTTGAGTATAACTCCTATCTTTGGACAGGTGCTTCTGAAACTTTTTTACACCTGCTCGACAGAGCGCTTAAATTGATAGGAGAGAGAAGCATTATTTAAACATTTCCATCACTCGAACATCATCGAAATGTTTCATGTATTTCCTTATTTTACCAGTTCTTCTACAAAAATGCTCACTCGAGGTAGCCAGCTGGGTTTCACCCCTTAAACATTTCCCCTGTAACACTTGCTAGGAACGCTCATCAGTTTACAAGTGAGCCTAATTTCGGACATACCGTGAAATATAGGGATTCTTTCTTTAGCCGTACAACACGAATGTGGAATGAATTGCCTGGCACAACTTTCTCTTGCCATTTTGATCTTCAAACATTCAAGACTTATGTTCATCGACACCTCCTTTCCCCTCTTCCCTATTTTCCTATCGTTCGCGCTGTGACTAATCTTTAAAAGGGCTATAACAAACAACTTGAGCGCTTGTACCGTATACAAAAAAAAAAAAACGCACCAAATCAACCTCCGTTTTCTTGTCCTGTAACACTTTGTATAATAGAAATCAAAGTTTTTCATATTCCTTGCGCCTTCACTATACCATAGCACGTCCTGGCTGGATGTAATGCCTGCTTTCATTCTGTTTTTAGGGTTTCCACTAACTATGGCCTGTTTATGGTCCGGACATTCCACGTGCTGAACCAAAATATGTTTTTCTTATTTCGTTTGCTTGGGGGTTCATCAGTTACGTCATTAATATCCGAGGCAGTTGGTATCATAGGAGCCATTTCTTAAGGACATTTTGGCTCAAAAAAAAGTTTTTAAGGATTCTTCGAATTATAGTAGAACGAGGACAGTAATTCTGGTACTAGACGTTCAAATACTTCTCCTTCAAAATAAGGTAATGAATTTTCCAGCTTCGTCAAAATGGTACGTGAAAATTATTAAAAAAAAAAGTCAGGGCATAAAACTCTTATACATTTCTGTAATAATTTTTGTAAGTACCCTAACATCCTGCCACTCTAAAACTTTTTTATGTGACAAACACTGTCATTCACAAACGAAATTTTGGACGAAATTACCAGGTTCAGGTGTTCGTGTTTAGCCAACAGATTCAACCTCAAAAAGTCCGAACAAAAGTCCACAACTCTTACCTACTTTTTTTTACGATTTTATTGAATTTCGAAAACACCTTTGACATAATCCCACACAGTGTATCCTCCTAACCCAATGTCATTTAAACCCAATGTACCATGGAGCACTCGAAAAAAAAAAACTCATTTCGATTGACACGTAAAGACAAAAACAACAACACACAAAAAAATACTCATGTTCAACACGTTCTAAGTCATTATCTTACGCGTCGCATTGAATTCCATCAACGAACCGTCACCGTCATCGGAAGGGTGTATCTCCAATGTAACCCATTCAATCAGAATCACCGAGTGTTTAGAGATGGAACACCTTCCATTCTCTTATCTACGTATTCGGATCTCATTTCAATTTTAATTGTACTGAAAGGTATGTATGACATGGAGCTCGAGCTGGAGATGGAAATGGAAATGGAAAGGCACTATCTCCCTCGCTCGTAAAAAAAAAAAAACTCATGGAATTGGAAAAAAGCTGAACAAAATATCTAAATTGACAGACAATCCTCGTCTACAAGGTGAAACATTCCGCATTGACAGAACACAAAACGAATTGAATGAAATTTGTTTTTCCCCATACTTCCTAACTTGTTTACCTATACAAACGTACATACATATATGTCATCGCCATCGTCGTCGGACGGAGCGGAGGTCGTACAGGGACAGGGAGGAGTGTATAAATCCTATTTTCCATTGGGAAACCTTCTGTCATAGACACATTTTTCCCAGATCGACGTTAATAGTTTAGTTTTGTGAAATAAAGTTTTTGTTCTATGCTACATCCAGATTGCTTTATATCAGCCATAGTTTGTGGGTGTATTCTGGGTTGGGTATGTGTTTGAGTATTTCGGATTTGATTGAAAATCTAACTTCGTATAGATTAAGGTTTTGACATATAACGTATAAATACCTTTTCGAGATAAATAAAATATAAACTCAGAGAGCTCAAAGGATGCAGGGGAAGCTAGTTATGAAGAGTTGATTATGAAAAAAACCAGAACAAAGGTCTTTCCAAGAGTATATATATGACAACCTTGACATTTTGTGACAGTTGGATGAATAGCAAAATATTAGTTCTTATAAATATTCTTCAGCATGTCACCCTGTTATATAAGCTGTTGTCAAAATTTTGTATTAGGTTTCAAAATTTATATTAGAAAAGCAAAAAAGGACACAAGTTTGAATGTGTCTTTTGTTTTGGACATCTGTTTGAGATTGGCAGAAGAAAAGGTGGTTAGGTAGGAGGGACTTGAATTTTTGAAATATCGAGGACTTTATTTTTTTGTCTAAAGATGAATGTAGTATTGTTTGCTTTGCTTTCAAGTGCTTAGAAATAGATGACTGATTCATTTTTTTAGGAGCCTTCAGAGACATTTGTTTTTTAAAATGTTAAAAGAATTAGCTCTCTTTTGGACACTATTTTCATCATCTTGACTAACTTTATAAATGTGGATGTGTTCCACTGTTCACCATGAACTTTTTTACACAAATTTTCAGGTTACAGAATAGAAATAAAATGCACGACTGGGTCGCACGTACTTGCTCTGTGGGTGCAATAGTACGATGAAAACAAACTTTTCGACCAATGAGAAGAACTCATTTTTGAAAAAATTGGTAAAACCTAAAAAAATTTTACTGAAACTGGAAAAACCGATATACGGGAGCTAACGTTAAGAAACCTTTAATATTTAAAATTAAGACGTTATCTTTTGGGTGTTATAAATGATACAAATGTCCACTTATGGCCAAATTAATAATACTGTTAAAAGCAATTTCCGCTATTATCATGTGTAGCCAAGAACTAAAAATGCAGTTTTCCTTGAAGTATTCTATATATGTTACATACAAAGTTTCATAAAAATCAGGGAAGCCGTTTTTGAGTAAATTTGAAAAAACGAACAAATTGGCCAAAATCTAGTGGCTCTTTGTATTGGAGCCACCATTTAAAAAAGAGAAACCGAAAAAAAAATCAATGCCATCTGGTAGGAAGCTGTAAGGAACTATACCAAACAATGTTTGAGTGAATTCGATGCAACCGTTGACAACTTATGGCCATTTGAAAAAAAGCCGTTAAGAGCAGATTTCCGTTATTTGCATTTTTAGCCAAAAACTAAAAACGCAGTTCTCTTAAGAACACTAAAAGAATATAGTACACAAAGTTTAATCAAAATCGTTAGAGCCATTTTTGAGCAAATTAGAAACAACCAAAAAAAGTTGGCTAAAACTGAACGGCTCGTTGTATGGGAGCTACCATTTACAGACTTCACTGAAAAATGTATAAAGCCATCATATAGAAGAATATAAAGAACTATGCCAAACGAAGTTTGAGTCAAATCAATCGAGCCGTTGCGAACTTATGGCCATTTGAAAAAAAGCCGTTTAAACCTGATTTTCGTTACGACCATTTGAGCCAAAAACAAAAAACGCAGTTTTGTTCGAAATGCTTAAAGTTAGCTAAATTTTAGGTTTAATCAAAATCGTTAGAGCCGTTTTCGAGAAAATCCAAATTAAAAAAACCGTTACTTCAAAGGTACAAGTTTGAGCCGGGCTAAGACGAAATAAAAAAAATCTCGACAACCGTTTTTCTTGAAACTGCTATATATCAAGTTTGAAGAAAATCCGTCAAGCCGTTTAGACTGTAGCATGACGTGAAAAAGCGCACAGACGCACATACGCACATCCGCACATCCGCACAGACAGACCGACGGACGGTATGGCGAAAACCACTTTTTGGGGCTTCTCTATCATCGTAATGTCATGTTTGAATAAAACCTCGATTTTTTTTTCTGCACGAAACCAATACTTGCCCTATAGAGCAAGTAAAAAGGTACAAAATATTTATAACGAAGTTAAAATTTGTATGATTATAAAATATACCAGATGGCGCTGTTATCGTGATAGAGAATTTCCTTCAACTAATTTGTGGTAAATAAATAACTCAACTTCACACCTCTTTTTTTGTGTATATTCGTATATTCACACTGACAATAATAGCACTCTTTATTGGAGGAAATCCAGAATCATCCGAAAGTCTTCTAAATACAAAATGTCACTTGATACAAAAATGTCACTTGTCACGATTCTTAGAATAGAATTTCGCTTCTCGAATTTGAATTCAGAATCCACTCAAGAAGAATAAATACAAATATAACTCAAATTTCGGCCACAGAATATTCTTAAGGAAGTGTTTATTGGCATGCAGCATTTCCGAGAGAATCGATAATGTCGACACATGTGACATATTGTTGAATCCAAATCTGATGATATAGGCATCGAAGCCCCAGAAACGAAGTTGATTTAGAGGTATTCAATACGAGAAGTGACTAAAGAGCACTTTTTATTGCTAATCGGGCTACGCACACTAGTTTGAAGTTGGCAAAACTTGTGAAACTAATGCGTGCGGACAGAAGTTTTGTCACTTGAAGAAAACGAATTCTAATAGCTTAATCCTTAACTTATGTGGATGCATATTTTTCTGTGCCCATTCTTTTAACGAAACCTTCCCAAGGATATAGGAATTACATATATTTAAACAAAACCTTCATTTAAGGTAAAATGGAGTCGAAAGGAGTTTTTTAAGGAATTTATGTTATACATACATATATTGATACTCACATGTCACATGGAAAAGTCAGACATTTTTTAGATTCTTACCTGAAAATAAAAAGAAAAAAATATAAGTATACACATGCCAAATATTCAAAAGTAAAAGCAAAAAAATTAAGTAAAAAAAAATAAAGCGCACGACTTGGTGGAACGAAATTGCTCTAAAAAAAAAGCAGGGAAAAAACTAAGTATATATATTTTATTGATTACTTAAAAATCAATAGTTAAAACGTTTTTTTTGGAAAAAATTAAGTAAGCCATATGATTTTGTTTATTGTTAAGAATTTTAAGATTTTTTTTTCCAAAATCGTTCGACCAGTTTTTTCAAAAAATAGTTTTTTTTGAAAAACTTTTCCAAAATATATTCCACATTTTTTTGAGTATGCCAACTTCTATTCTAGCACTTCGTAGTTTTTATCAGAAAAATAAAACTAAAATTAGATTTTTATAGATTTTTTTTTAAACTCAAAAAAACTTTTTTTGAAAAATTTAAGAATTTATAATATTCCGTCTATATTAAAAATTTCATCGAAATCCGTCAAGTGGTTTACGAGAAAATCTGATTTAAAATACCGGTCCTATGGGACCAAAACATAAAATTTGCACAGAAAACATTATTCAGAAACTTTTATCAAAATCGTAGGAGCCGTTTTTGAGAAAAATCAATTTTCCCCATGGTACCATTATTTTTAGAGCTAGAATGCTAATTCCAAAAACCCTTCAACTTTTTCTTTGTTCATACACAAGATGTTTAGGTACAACTTACACCCACAAAATTAAAGGATTTTTGCTCGAATATAGGTTACCATTGTTAATTTATAAAAATAGTAATGATGATTTTGTATGAAATGTGGGCGTCAGCCACACCCAAAGTGGAATATTTTTATTTAATTTAGAGAAGATTTATATATAGCTTGCGTGTGCAGAATTTAAGCATTGTGCGTTGATCATTCATGATTTATTGTTAAGACCAGAAGAAACTAGCTTCAGAACTCGATTTTATAGCATAATTTCATTTAGAAAACATTGGGCTGAATTTATTCCAAGTAACCCGTACGGCATACATTTGTTTGATATTGCTTTTTCAGTTAAGCTCGCCAGCCAGCATCGTTTAAGTTTACTTGGACAAGAAATAAATAAATGACAAATTTTTGTATCCTTTCATTGGTAAAGTTCATATGAGGTGATACTATCTCATTGAGTTTGATTGTACTTTGTGGATTTCGCAGTTCTTTTATGCCTTTGGAACGTATGTTTCAAACACTAACATTGAAGTACCTTTCTTTTATGCGAAAATCATTATGGTAGAAATGCTATCAAAACAAGCTGCATAATAAAAAAAAGAAAAAAAACATATAGGTCCAAAGACAGTCTCCTGCGGAACTTCAGCTATATTTTTCTTCTGTTCTGAATATTCTTGATCGTACCTCAATTTAAAGGGTGTATCTGTCCCTGTGCAGTCAGTACTAGAGTTCTTCATGTTAAACTTTGTCAAAGAATTGTAGAACAACTACCAAAGACAGTGTTTCTTCCAGCGTTTGCACTGAATCCGAGTTGCGATTCACTTCGAAGTTTCCAATGAAACTTTAGTAAATGGTTTAGGATAAGTTTTGGTACTGTTCCTAACTATACACCTAATTCCTTTCACCACAAATTTTTGCGTTCAGTGTTGAATCTGTATAAAAAACATCAACTGTAGGTATTTCAAAAGTGTCTGAACAAGTTAAAGTTGAAAGAACTGTTGGAAATTCGTTTGGGAAACGAGCTATGTTTTCATTGGTGCAGGGAACTAACTTCACGGGCACTACCTTCACATGGGAATTACCTTCACCACTGGTGGGAACTAATTTCACTTTTTTTTGATGAAGTTGATTCCCACCGTTATTATCATCTTCCTTCTTTTCAAATATTTCAAACATTTTGCGAAAGATTTGAAAAATTGTATCAGAATCTATATTTTCAACAAAATGTAGGTGCATTAATCTGTGAAAAGCATACTTTTTTCTTGAAACTGATGTATTCGACGAAATGAATAACCATCTCCACCCGACCACCAACCTGATGACCCAGAAACTTTCAGGTAAAATTCGATTTCAAACCACAACTTACCAACTCAAATGGAAAACTTGTTTAATACAAGTTTCCTCCTTAAAAAACAAAAAAAAAGAAAACATTTCAAAGCTTTTCCACATGACATCACTTTGCACAATTTATAAATACATGACCCCATTGACAACGCAATAAAATAATCTTACGCGATTTAAAAGCGCGCTACTTGCTGCTTGCAGCCAGGGGCAACCATCCGATTGCAGCAAAAACCAAAAAAAAAAAATATATACTTGTCTTGCATTGCAATTCGAATTAAGAAAACAACAACAAAAACAACAATGAACAAACTATAAACTCGAATTTAATTAAATTGTTTGTTTTCTTTTCAAGCCAAAGCCAAAGCCAGCTAGGGGTTGTGCAGTTTTACTTGATATTTTTTTTTAGGTTCTTTTTTAAATTTCCAACTTGCACACATGTTGTTCTTAGTTTCGTTTTATTTTTTGTTTTTTATTTTTTTCTATTTTTATTTTTCGGAAGCAGAGCAAAATTACCAAACAGTGAGTCAGTCAGTTCCCTCCTCATTCATGTGCCGAAAACTGAAAAATTCTATTTCCGACAAAGTGAAAAAGAAATACAAAAGCCAACGAAGTAGAAAAAGATAAAACGAAGCAAAAAAAAAAAATAAATGAAAGACCAAACAACATCGATCGTATGTTTGGCCAAAAGAATTCCCAGAATTTTGGCAGAAAACTTACCTCTTAGTCTCGTGTTTTCAACAAATGACCTGGCATAAGCCAACAACAACAACTACACTCATCTACGATATAAAGCTAGTTTTAAAAGAAATAGAGTTTTTTTTTTGTATTATTTAAAAATATTTAATGTGAAAATTAATTAGCCCCCGACTTCCACTTTGTTGCTGCCACTGCCACGCCACCGTCCTCCCGCCGCCCGCCGTCGACTTAAAAGACAATTTAAATAAATTGTTCATTCGTGATGCAGCGAATGGAAAACTTAGACTTGACGTCGCCTCATATTTTTTTTTGCTAATAACACCGCACAAAACCCCCTTTTTCAGAGCAAACAAAACACTTACTTATACTCGCCGACCGACCAAAACCTTGTATAATAATATTTTGTTTCGTGTGCACCCATTTTTGGCCGGCTAGCACGAAGCTGCTGTAGAATTTAATTTGAAAAATTAACTCGAGTCGAAGCTTTTTGCGCGCGTATTCAAATTTTGTATTTAATAAAATTATTATAAAATTGTATATATGCGCCTTGAAGCGAAGGAAAATTGATTTTATTTGCTTACTAATGAGTTTGGATGTAGATTTCAATTTTCATAGGCCAGGGATATCATCCAACCCAGAAACAGACACAAAAACAGAAACGGAATATACCTAGCTTATCTCCCGAACTACCTGGCAATTTAAATTGACGTTTTTGTATGCGAAACAAAATGATGAGATAGGCAATTTTTTTTGGGACGCGACGTGTGGAGGGGGGCTTATTACACGAAAAATAAAATTGAGAGAAAAAGATTTTTTTTGGATATTTTTAGATGTTGTTAAAAAGTGCCGGATTTTTTTTTTTGGGAATTGTTTATTTGTTCAAACTAAAAAAAAGTTTAAGTGTTTTTGTTTCGTTTTTCATTCCACAAAATGGGTTCATGTCTTTTTTTAAACCAAAAAAAAGGTCGGCAATCTACATCCAATCCAATGATGACCACTTTATGATTTCTAAAGATTGGAAGTTTTTAACCTGCAATCCAAACATTTTGCTCGGATTATCGGTAATATCGGCATTTGATCTAGTTCTCTTTTGAAAACAAAGCTACCAATAGAATCAGGAATCACAATCTTTTTAATTTTATTTCTGGTCATCTGCTCATACATACAGGGTGCTTTTCCAATAAGAGGTGTTATTTTGATATTCAAAGCAAAATGCAATTTTTTGAGATAAATGATCGGAAAACTTTTCCCTTAATTGATATATGGTTTCGTTGCTTGTGTGACATGTAGCGCCATCTTGTTGAAAGTAAACCTTGTGAAGATCAAATTTGCTTATTGACGTAGCCACCGAAGTAGAAATGGGCCTCATCAGTAAGATGATTTTTCGATGAAACTCCGGATCATTTTCATGCGTTTCAATGACCCAATCAGCGAAGACAAGACGTTGTTGATGATCGGAAGGCTTGAGTTCTTGAATTAACTGAACTTTATAAGCCTTAATACCAAAGTCTTTATGCAAAATACGGTGTAATGACGTTTGTGGAATGCCCGATTCCAAAGAACGACGAGGAATGGACATGGACAAACCTTGGGTTTTCTTCAACACTTTGGGCTACAGCAGCAATATTGTCAGTTGTTCTTGAGCGACGTGCACGGGTTTCTTCACATTGCCAACTTGTCCCAACAGCTCAAATTATTCCACCACTTTCTGAATTGCGGTCCGCCAAGGTGCTTCACCACGACCAAAAAATGTTTTAGTTTTACAAAGTCTCTGCAAAATTTTCACCATTTTTATAGTGAATTTTTATAATTTTAATGCGCTCTTGAAGTGTGTATCGTTCTATTTTTATTAATGGCATAGTTTCAACTTGTCCAATGTCAAAAAAATTACAGCTTCAAAAGTGACAACTACCGAAATAGCGGGCTATTCAAAATAACACCTCTTATTGGAAAACCCTTTACTTAAGACTTTTTGAGCTGCTATACCAGGCAAACCTTTGAAGACCTTAATCAAACTAAGGAGAAGAATAGGTACCTACTATAGTCACCTGCAACTGAAACACAACCACACATGGACCGTATAAGGCGCGAACAGTTTTAAAGTCGTTTGAACATAGTCACAGGCAATCTTTTTGCAATTTCAAGTTTGATTACTTGACAAAAGTTTTTAGTTTGAATTAAATGAAAGTTTAGAGCTACATTGCTACATTACAATCGGTTAGTTGATTTGCAACTCAATTTACAGCCATGCAACCATTTGAAAACCTTTCAAGAAAATTTAAGTGAAGAACCAAGCCAGACATTCTGAAAAAGTTTTGAGCTTCAATAAAAAGGATTTCAGGATAGATTTGATAATTATTGAGTTGAATCAATGACAATGAAAATTATGAAATTAAGATCGCTTACTTATAACATCGACTGTTCGCAAACTGTTTTGAAACTTTTTTTTGAAACGTGTCGTTTGGCAACGTTCAAAGAAATTTTTTTGGAAGGATTCCCAAAGATGATTGCGGTAGGCCTGGATATTTTTGTGTGTGTTGAGACATCATCGTTAACCTGTGATTCTATCTTCCGATTGCAAGTTTTGGCGAAATAATTCATCCTTTTCGTTCTAAACTTTTGTTGATATTTTCAAAACTATAAATAAAATATGTGGTTCTACCTTACTCACTCCGGCTAGCTTAATTTAAGCTCTGAGCTCTCAAAACTTAATTATTTCCAAAATTAAGTCAATACAAGTACAAGTTGTACAGTTTCAGTAAAAATTTCAAATTTTTGTTTCACACTGTATTCGTTTAAAATTTAGCGAACATATTATGGCTTAGCACTGTACTTCAAGATTAATTTTGACAGCTCGTTGCAGGATTAAGCTGAATGGGCGAGAATTGTTAAAGCAATTCAAAACTTAATTTAATTTTAAAAAATAACACTTTTTTTTAGAATATTTCGGTTTTAGAAAAAAACACACGAAGTGAAAAACGACGGTCCTGTTTTTTATTTTGTTTTTGTTTTTATTCTTAACAGCTTGGTTGTCAAAATGAATCTAGGATTTAATCTGACGTTTGTTGTGAAGGACAAAGTAAAAATGTTAGCCTGAGCTATAACTTGGTTTTATTGAAAAATAAAATTTTAAAATAATAAAAATAATCATTAATTTTTCTTTAGATGTCCCCCTTGCTCAGACGAATTTTATTGAAGGAACTCAAAATAAGAACGCCCCAGACTTTTTTAACCTTTGTGCGAAACACTTTTCATAACAACTGCTGCCCAAATCTTCGAAATCGTATAATTCAATACCTACCCCGGAAGAACAAAAAAATACAAAAATATAAACCCAAATAAATATTTAAAATGATCATCCCCTTTCAAGCATTTTCTATAATTCAGGTATATGTAAGTATTTTAGATTTTGCTGCCCTTTCACATTATTTAATAATTTAAACATCAGCATAACGATTCCAACGGTAATATCCATTTTAACCTAACAACAAACCTACATAAGTTTTGTTAGGTATAGATAGGTTCGTTCGGTAGGTTAGGTACATGGAATACATTTTAAAATTAAATTTCGAATCCCAATTCCGGCTAATAAATCCCTGCGTAATGTTTCCGTATTATAGATTTTAATCATGGTTAACCCTTTATTTACAAATGCAAGCATAAAAAAGTTCAATTAAATTTGTTTAAAACATTAAAAGGTTTTCCTCGTACCAAAATTTTTTTTTTCCCTTTGCTGTCATTCAACCCTGAACGCACCCCACACACAACGCCATGATTGAAACAACACTACGATCCAAAATTATTATTTATTTATGTACAGTCAGAACGGAACCTATGTTATGAATATTATTCCAAACAGTTTTAAGCTCTTTATTATGTGTGTGTCTCGTGTCACCTTGACATTGCTCTTTTTTTTTTTTTTTCTTTGAAAACAGCAGAAGCAGAACTCTACACGCACACATACACTCACACAAGTTATCTTCTACACTCTACTAGGTATACTTTAAGCTTGTGGATTTGAAATGTCATCGTCCAATGTCATCTTGTTTGAGTGTAAGAGGGGGTGCGTTCGTTACGTATGCCAACTAAATTGAAATATCAAAATAGGTTTTTTTTTTCTTTTGGTTTCAAAAAAGACAGAACTTCTCTAAATGAAAGAACTATATATGTGAGCTGTCAGTATCAGTATGTGATGTGTCATCTGCAAGGCTCTTGGGTCTTTTCGGGAGCTCATAGTCGTTTAAGACACGTGAAATAGCTTCTATGTCCTGTTTTTGGTGTGGTTTAAGATGGGAGATGAGAATGAATGGGAAGAAGAAGAATGGAGGTGGACAATTCTGGAATTTTGTCTTTAAGTAATTTGTTACAGATAAATGGTACTCTATCTGTCAAGTATTATGTCAAATGACACAGATTAATGGTGTACAGGAATTTATATGGTTCACCGTAGTTTCCTACCACACACACATCAGTTGTTCAGAACTTCACAACTAGGTATTGTTCTGTTCAGTTAATGATCTTTTTTTTTTTTTTTTGGGGAAGAATTGAGGGATCTCCTACTTTTCGACTTAGAAATTGAATGGAATTTTTCGATTTAGTGGTAAAAATTAATGACAATATTGCGAGGGGTTGAGAAGTGGAATTTCATCTTCTTTATTGGCCGCTCTCAGAATTGATTAGGGTAGCAATTTAATTGATATATTTATCTTTCTATAGCATTCGGCAGGTCAATGTCGATTGAAATCTTTTCTTTTTTTTTTGCTGTCCCCTGAAGTGACAAATATTTGTGCGTACTAGGTGTCAGTGTCAGAGAATTTTCTGATGAAACTGTTTTAGTGTGGAATTTCTATCCATTTCACCTAAATTGACTTAGAATCCTCTCAAAAGAATGAAATCCACTTCTCGAGAGTGAAGAATGGAGATTGTGTATTTTCCCAGCAAAAGAAAAGGGGTGAAGATAGTTCAATTTAAAAATAAACCCAGGTCCCAGAATTTGGTGACCTAGATTCTTTTGTTGTGTGACAACGTTGACATCATGTCGACTTTTTAAGTGACTTTTTTGGTTTTAGATATTTTTTTTTCTTTCTTTTGTTTTATTCCATTTATCTGGAAAGAGAAACACAACTGAAATCCTAAGGAGAATTGATAGAGTCTTTTGTTTAGATGTCAAATATAAAAAGAAAGGGAGCTGTGCGTTTTTGGGGGTGGTGTTTAAGCTAAGGGTTTCTTTCATATATTCATCCCATTTACTGAAAAGGTACGTTTTCAAAAGGGTTGAACTGTAAATATTGTCTAAACTTGAAATCCACACGTCATATGATAGGATAATATATCAAAATTTATTATTTCATAAATCGATTATATTATTGCAAGATTGAGGATTTTCGAGAGAGATGATGGCAGCCCGTTTGAGTTGATCTACCACGATGGTATTTATGAAATTATAATAGTGCTGTCTCCATTATATACCAGGATGGGATATGGAGGTACTTTTGAGGGTTCAAGGGGTTGAGATTTTGTCTTTGTTTAAGTTGATCCCATCTGTTCATATATCATAGCAAAGGGCTTTTGTTTATTTGTAAATGGAAATGGGTGGAGTCACTTTCGAGGGGTTCTGTTTTTTTTATGTCAATCAGATAATATCTTTTTAAGGTAGTATTTTTTGAAAATATTAAATTGTCACTCATAAACAGGCTTTTATTTGGTATAATACGGTTTTCAGTATTTAAAGAACTCGTTTTATTGGTTTTCTGTTATTTTGCTTTTGTGTTTCAAAATAAGAGTTTCAGCTTTTTTTAATATGAACAATAAAACAAAACACAAATTTTCACAAATTAGATAAGTTTAAGACATCAAGTGTGGTATTGAAATGCTTTTCAGACCAACAGGCCGTTTTTTAAATTGTAAAAAAAAACAATTGAGCTTTGAAAACTTAGAGGTTAGGCACCGATTTATATCTTCAATTATTGCGGGTCTAATGGCTGTTGAGTTGAACAGTATCTCAAGGGTGCATTAAAAATCTATTAAATAAAGGTAACATGCATTGTTCTCAAAAAAGGTTCAAATGCTCAGATATTCTTGATCCTTTCTTCGAAAAAGTCAACAAAATCTCTTTTTTAATTGATGTTGTACTCAAATTGTTGGTTTTTGCCATATTCCAATATCTCAATGTTTCATTATTTCATTACATTACATATTAATCTACTCCATTGGTGAATCTATGAAATAGACACACTTTACAGCACTATAGAAACTGAGGCCACCTGCTCAAGAAAACACAAAACAATAACACGACAGAGAGAGACAACAAACATATCAACAACACGCTGCAAACCACGTGCAATGATGCTTGATTTAGGAAGTGATGCATTATTGCAGCATGCATTACCGTTGATAACTATTCATGATTTCATTATTTCACAATATTTCATTATTTAGTTATTTCATTATTTTCTTATTTCATTATTTCTCTATTTCATTATTTCCTTATTTCCTTATATCTTAATTTCATAATTTCGTAATTTCATAATTTCATTATTTCATTACTTCATTACTTCATTATACTCTATTCCATAGAATGGGTATATTGTATTTGGTATGGAGTTTGTAACATAGAGAAATAATACCGTTAGGTATGGAAAAGTATGTATATTCTGACTCAGAATCAAAAGCCTAGTCGATTTAGCCATGTCCGTCCGTCCGTCCGTCCGTCCGTCTGTCCGTATGTATACTCTCTAGAGGTCGCAATTTTTGAGCTAGAAAGCTGAAATTTGGTATATATAATCTTTGGTTCAAGAGTAAGGCTAAGTTCTTGAACCGGTAAAATCCGCCCACAAACACGCCCAAAATCGCCATTTTTGATGAACAACCTCAATTTGTTAGAATTAAATTATGTTTTTTGTACAGTTACGATGAAAGCATAACGCTAAAATTTTTCACACGCAAGCTTTAGGTAAACCTTCTTCCAATTTATTAAAAATATTTCAGTTTGGGCGTGCCATTTTTCATACAAAACCATCAATATTGTTTTTATAAAATAACAATTGTTATATTCATGCGAAAAACATTAAATTTTGTGGATATTACTTGCACATAAACCACCTTGTGTATGGAGTCAAAAAAATTGATTTTGGGCGTGGCTGACGCCCACTTTTCAATAAAAAATTGTTTTTGCAAATAAACGATATTTATAATTAATGCGCATGCAAGCCAAAATCTTGCGTCTCAAGTAGAAACTAAAAACTTTGTGTATGAAAAGAAATTTTTGAATTTTGGGCGTGGCTTACGCCCACTTTTCATGAAAGATCGATAAAAATTTAAGGTACTATCAATATTCAATTTAAACTTTTTTCCTTCCGTTTGTTATTTGAAAAATATATCTCTACATTTTCTTGCGTACATTTTTTCAATGCACCCACTTTTAAGGGCGTGGTTCTTATAAAATATATATGTTCAGGTAAGATCGTGTAAAAACTATTCGATTCAGCTGTAGTTAAACACATATGCCTAAAAACTGACTTATGATGAAAGCACAGTTAGTGCTCCATTTTTTGGGACACGCCCACTTTTAAGAGGCGTTACCGTAAAAAGTTTTAATATGCATTAATTTTTTGATGTTTTTTAACTATCGGTCGCAGTTTTGAAGTATGAAGAGGAGCACTTAGATTTGTATTTCTTGGTTACGTCGCAGAGTGTAGTTAAAAACACCATAAAATCGCTATTTCCAATCAAAATCTAATTTCTTAAAATTTTAGTTTTGTCTTGTTTTGTTCAAATCGATCTGCAAGCTTAAAATTGAATGATGAGCTCATATAGTGATTAGGTACCCTGGCAATAAAAAGTCTCAGCTATAGGCGTGGCACACGCCTTTTTTATTGTGCCAGCAGTTATTGTACATCGACCAAAAAAAATTTATTTTATTGAATTTTTTCCTGTCTGCTTAAAAAGAATTTCTTTTCTGAAACTGGAACAGCGGCTAGCTGCGGGAGGCGAAAGCATATTTATATACATACATATACAAAAATATGGGGAATAGGGTATCCAACAGTTCGTTGTATACGTACTGTAGATCTCGCTTATGTTTACTTCATTACTTCATTATTTTATTATTTCATTGATTAATTTGTTTCATTATTTTCAAAGAATGAAAACGGCAATGAATGTGGCTTTTAGAAGCGTAGTACCTGAGTAGTATCCTGAATTCTGGAACACGAGGGCTAAGAGTTTGATATGGCAATTTGTCTTTCCGTCATAAACTAGGTATTTGGCATTTAAATACGTTTTGAAACAATTTTTGAACCGTTAACTATGCTTTTAATTATTATTCCTAAACTAGGTTCTGGTAGTCGAGTTATTTATGCTAGTCCTTTTCAGCTGAACAAATTAAAGAAAATTGGCCTGCTATTCATTTTAATGTCCACACAACAGGGCCAAATTTCTGTGTTATCTCCAACCAAGGTATATAATGAAAATGACTTTTGATTTATAATTTTGTCCAGGTCTTTAATCTTAACACACAAAGCTCCAATTTTCCTCTCTCTCTTTATCCTTTATTCTTAATGTTTAATTGCTGCTCGGTACGTGTTGCGTTTGCAAACAAGAAGAAAGAAAAAAATCTGCTAATGACTTCTTAGTAAAATACCAACATTGCTCTCAAGTTCCAACGAATAACCAACCATACCAGAAGTCATATAATTAATTAGAAAAACTAGGTCAACAACACCGCCTTTTGCAAGGACTAAATAAAACACTCACACACACACACATCCATTATACAACACAAAAACAAAACAATTCCATGAATGAGATTTTCTTCATAAAAATACAAATTAACTCGACATCTGATTGATTGCGATGTAAAAGAGCACTTAAACTCGTTTTTTTTTTTAAACATACCTAACCTGAATTAAAGATTCATAAAGTAGGAGTTAGCATAATTTTTACATCGTTCATATTTTTTTTTTATTTTTAATTATGATAACATCATAGAGATTGATTTACCAGGTGGACGACAGTTCATGAACGCAACTAACTAAAATTAATATGATTTCCCAATCCCAACCCAAAAGGTGATAAATTTAAACAAATTTAAATAAGAGAAGTAGAAGAAAAAAAAATTGTAATTAATGGGACTGTCTGCCAAAATTTGTACAACCCACACACCTTATCGAAAATTTATAGTCATCATCAGCTTAAGCTTGAAGAAGAGCCTAGTGCTAGCCAGATAGGTATTCAGCCAGGCCTTCTATCTTTCGAAAATAATAATTCTCATTTGCATAAATACTCAATTAAATCACAAATGTAATTCATTTAATTTTCGTTTCCCCCCACCAAGAAACAATAAATAAAAGAATCACTTTCAATTTAACATCAAACACAGCAGCTCGAACGAAACAGGGACACCCCCATCCCACAATTTAGAGAACCCAAAGAGAGACTTACAAATTACAAAAATATTATGCTAGGCAAACTCCTCAACTTAACTCATCATCATCATCGTCGTCGTCGTCTCCTTCTTTAGGTGGTCTCTGCATGCTCCTCCCAATGGATGAGGGAGACGACAAGGACTAGAAAGCAGCAGATAGTGAAATTAAAAAGCACACAAAAAAAAGGACGAAGAAAATAAAAAAAAAAAACAACAAATCGTAATATCTGCGCCATCTAAATTAAACAACGGAAAGAGGATTCCACTTGTACTATAGGACAATTAATAATCTCTTCGTCGTCGTCGTCCGGAGTCCGGTATACATTTATACTATTCTCCGGTGTCAGAAACATCCTCTTTGGAGGCGCCTAAGCCACCCTTGTGGACCAAGTTGTATATGTGGTCGGATGGAGAAAGTTATCCTTTTTGGGGACTCGTTTCGTTTGTAGATATTTCATTTTCTGTTTGTGCTGTTTAGTCTTTTATTTTTTGTTCCTTCATTTTTGGTCTGGTCTGGCCCTCCAGAAAATAGTTCTACCATTCTACCACTCGGCCTTGCTGCTGTCGTCGTCGGTCGTCGTCCTGTAGTATAGTATAGTCATCATCACCATCATCGTTATCCTGGATACTGGTCTCTTTTTTTTTTTTGGTATGCAAATTTGATTTGCGCCCTCACAATCATCATCAGTTAGATTGAAAACTCCAAACCTTACCAAACCAAACCAGAGCCAAGTCGAACCCAACCGAACCAAGAGAAAGAGAAGTCGGTGTGTGTCTGAAAAGGAGATTGGAATTTTCCAAAATTACTTTCTAATTAAATTTAATTGCAGTTTCTCGTTTTTAAGTTGTTTTTCATTTAATTTTTTTTTTTTTTTTTTTTGTTCTTGTTTTGTTTTTTGAATTTGGATTTGGTTGGTTTGGTTTTGTTTTGTTTCGTTGTTTTTTGCTTTTAAATATTTTTGGAATGTTTATGAAATTTTAATAATTTTTCAATTTGCGTCAACGACCGTCAGCCGTCACAGCAAGCCCAGGAACAGAGAGCAAAAAACGAAGAAAGAAATTCATAGATGTTGGTTGGTTGTGGCAAAATATATATTTTTTTGAACAACTTTTGTAAATTTTTTTTTTTGTTGTGGGAGTATTTATCCGGTTGTTAGGTATGTAAATATTTATGAATAAATTAACAAAGAAATATTTGTTAACATACTCGTATACAAGTTTGAGTAACCTGCTAATGGTGTTTCACGCATCAGAACGGACGTGATGAATTGAATGCATGCAATATTATACCCACACCAATTTTTTTTTTTTTTCAAACAAATTAAATGAGTAATAATTCATATGGAAATGTACAGTGGCGTCCGTCGCTGTCATCGAAAGTTGTTTAGAAATAGAAGAGCGAGAATATTTTTTTAATATTAAATATTTAAATTCGTGGCATAGTTTTGTACTTTATCTACGAAGACGAAGTGTTCAAATAGACAGTCATCTGTAAACAAATGACCTAATGACATTTTTGATTAGGTTTCGAATACTTTTTTGAAAACTCATACTTTTTAGTACATACAACATTTAAAGGACTTGGAAATATCACTTTATTTTAATTTGGACACGCTTTTGTTGCCTTTTCTTTGACAAAGAAGTTTTAGTAAAATCTTCAGTGGCCTTTTATAGAGTGAGATAAGCTTGTATTGATGGCTGGGTGCTGTATTAATAGGATAGGCTCTGATTGATATCATCTTGGCGATGCCCAGTGTAACTATCTCATACGCATTAATTGTGCTTATTTTAAATCCATTCAGCCACCGGGTACTGGTCTTGTCCACCCGGACTTAACTTGCCAAACTTAGTAGCACGAGCGTTAAACATGGAAAAATAGCAACACTACTGTCAGAAAAACTTCCCTGTTTCCCTTTTTGAGTAGCAGTTAACCTGGACGAACCCCTCAAAGAGCGAGTGAGCCGCGGATGAGTTCCAATTTAGTGAACCAAAAGTGACACCAACAGTCAGCATCCCGCAGTGCGTTACTGACTCTGGTTTTCTCCAGCTCCTTTTGTCCAAGGCCTGGTACTCCAGGTTGGAGGTTGTGCGCCGGGGAAACTTCCCTGCCACCTAAATAATCAATGGTTCCGATACAACAAACTGCCTCGGATATGGATGACCTTATTGATGACAAATCTAGCAAACGAAACAAGGACAACGAATTTCAGTTCTGCACCTGGAACTCCCGAACCTTAAACAGACCACGTGCAGCCGAACAATTAGTGCAAGTCCTTAATGCTGTCAAAGCCGACATTACAGCAATTCAAGAAGTGCGATGAGATGGTTAAATCACAAGGAGGATGAAAAACTGTGACATCTACTACGGCAAGTGCTACAGGACAAGAAAACAGCTGCTGTTTATATGCTGATTTGTGATAAGAGGAACGCCAAGGATAGAAGTCTAAGGGTTTCGTGGCATAAGCGAATGCATTGTCATAATCCGCATTAAGTCCAAATGATCAGATGATCTGTGTCCACGCTCCCACTAAGGAAAAAGATGACACAGCCAAAGAAGAGTTCTATGACGTTTGATGAATGCCCGAAGTATGACACTAAGATTATTCTTGGTAACTTAAACGATAAGATCGGAAAAGAGAGTAACTTTGGCTCGACAGTCGGAAAGCCTACACGACAATACTGATCGACTTTGCTGGCGCGCAGTGTCATCAAAGGTCATAGCAAACATGTACTTCCCAAACCACAATATACACAAGGGGACTTGGCGGTCTTATGATCAATATACCATCAGCCAAATTGATCATATTGCGATCGATAGCAGACATGCCACCAATATCTTGGATGTCCGCACTTTCCGAGGGGTCAACAAAGACTTGGACTTCCTTCCTTGAATTTCCACCAGACCGTAGGATCGAGCATCCACTGTGTTAAAATTGGATGTTGTGAAGCTGCAATCGCAAGAGACCGCTAGAACCTTACCAAGAAGTGACATGGCTCTGTATAGCTCGTTCCTATTTCCGCTGTCATAGTCGACTTTAAAATCGATAGAGGCAGTGAGTATCGAGCTGGAATTTCTCAAGTCAAGTGCTCCTTGCAGGGACGAAGGAAATGACGTCAAGAACTGCAATAAAGAGCAGGGGACTCAAGAGTTTCCCTGGTGTAGTACACTTAATGTGGAATTCTTCGGAGACTCCATTGCAATTGTTTTCTCGTACACGTCCATGACCATTCGCTTTTAGGTTTCTAGAATTCCTCGGGTTCGGAAGCCACCCATGCAAAGATACAAACTACTGGTTTAGCAACAAGAGATTACTGTTGGAACTCGGAAGATGCTCTTATTTTCGTAGTGAATAGTGAAATTTATTTTGAGCAAGATTAATATGTGAACAGAGAAAAAATGTTCCTTTGGATATCTCGCCACTAGATGACACCATTCATGTTTTTTTATAATTAACTTTCGGGAAAACCTATTAACTTTCCGATCCAACACTGAGACATAGATGATACTAGCAAAGATCAGAGCAATTCAGGGTCAGAACTTCTTTGCGCCACTTTTCATGCAATCCAAATTCTTTTTCTCCAATTTAAAAATTAAGCTCGACCCTTTTCTCCGCCACTGGCTTCGATTCCTTGAGTACTTTTGGACTCCTACCCCTCTTCAATTCAAATACGGTGAGTCACAACTATTTTGGCAAACACGCCGACATTGTCTTTCACAGTTAGCTGCTAAAAAAAAATGTTTCCACATCATATTAACTCCACTTTTGTTTAGCGTATAGTTCTTCAAATCGTTAAGTTAGCCAATATGAATACACTTGTGGTATCGAGATGATGAATAGTTGGCTGTCTCTACTTCAAAGCCATCGACATACCTGGTTCTTGTGTCCATCTTAACAGAAATTTTCACATCAGATGGCGTTAAGTTATCAAAAAATTAAAAACCTTAACTTCCCAGCAGCATCACACAATAAAACCAACGAAGACCACTTTTGTGTGCTGCTTCCATGAATGATCTTGAGAAAGGAATTTTTTTGGTTTTTATTTTTTATATCGCGTTCCCTTTTTTCCATGTTTGCCATGGTAATGGAGGAATAATCAAGGAACACAAACCGGTTGTATTCGTTTGGTTTTGGTATGACTTGGCCCCGAAAGTCCACGTCCAGTTCGCGGTCCATGTGGTGTATAGCGGCTTTCCAGCCCCCAGACAAAGGTAAAGAATTTTTTCCTTCAACATACACAAACACACTCATACAAAATTTTTTTTTACAAAAACAAAGAAAAAATAAAGAAATAAAATAAAATAAACTAAAAAAAAAAACAGGATGGAAAGAGGAGAAAAAGTCTTGTGAGTGGGATTATTCGAGTTAAAAGTGCTCAATATTCAGATCACGATTTAATGTATCTTTAAACAATGAAGTAGGTCCCTACTACAAACGAAGGGTATTTTTTTTGTTTGTTTTTTTGATGAAAACAAAAAAAGAAACTCCCGATTGGATTTGTTTCATTTTTTTTTCTTCTTTTTTTGAGATTTTCTTTCCAACATGCTTCCGGATTGTATTTCATGTAATTTTCTGTAATTTTTGGTTTAAAGAGAATGTTGATTGTATACCTACCATCACCATGTACCTCAACAAAATATAAAATACAAAATACAATGTATAGATACATATTATATAAAGTCATTGTCATGCCAAGATGAGGCGATTCGAAGGAATGTGGTTGCTTGGCCAAGTACATAATTTCGAAGAATTCTTTCCATCTCATCATCCTTTTTTGCGGTGTGACTTTGACTAACCGTATTGGGAATTTTTGAAAGTTATATAGCTACATACTATGAAGTTTTGGGTTGGTATGTTTCAGAGAAAGAGAGAGATGGGAGATGTGGAAACTAACGGAATGTTTAACTAATTGGAATCATGACCTTTTGTGTTTAATTATATATTGCATCCAAAAAGTGGGTTAAAATTGTATAAATAAATTGGGATCTTAATATGGCTCGTTTGGTTAACACAAGGTTGGTTGGTTAAGTGAAAATGGTCAAAAGGATAAGAGTTACTGCTTCATTATTGCAAATTCTTTATTTGTAGTTCATGATAGTTGTTATAGTGGTCCTTTTGAAGTCCTAGGAAATTTTAAACCCTTGTCAGAAATTTGTTTTTGAAGTGAAACTTCTTTAGGCGCATGGGGGTAAAATTTTTACTGATTCAGCGGAAATAAGCGTGACTTCCGTCCTCGAAAATGGAGAGAGCGATTGAGACCGATTGACAGAGAGTGAGAAAGGGCGAACGTTGCATGAAGCACATAGCCATGGAGATGTCAATGAAGTTAGCAGAACAAAGTCAGCAGAACCAAAAATTTTTGATTGCAGAATTAGACGCTTATTCATTGCCAAAGAAAAAAATTTAATGTTCTAACGGTCTTCGAAAAAATTAATGTTTTGCTAACTTCACAAAAAGTTAGCATTATCTCAACAAAATTTTGAAAACCTGAATTCAAAAAATGAAATTTTAAAAAAGTCAATTTTCGTGTTCTGCTAACTTCATCCACGAATTTGGCCACACTTTTTTGAACTTTTTCTTAGCAGAACATACATTTTTTCGGAAACCGTAAGAGCATTAAATTTTTTCTTTGGCATTTAATTAGCATTTAATAAGCGTCTAATGCAATCAAAAAAATTTGGTTCTGCTGACTTTGTTCTGCTAACTTCAGGGACATGCCATGGAGCGAAAGTAGGGAGCAAACGAGTGAGAGTGAGATAGAGCGAACGTCGCATCACGCACAGTGCCATGGGGTGCGACGTGCGAGAGCTGTAGGTTAGGTTAGGTTTGTTTTATAATAGCACAAACTGGTTCTGCATATCAACTGTGGGTAGCAGGGATGTGACTTGGTGTGTGGTTAAATGAGCGCTGGAAGGTTGATATGAAAAATGTGATGTGTATAATATTAAATGTGTTAGGCGGGTAAGCGGCCTTAAACGGCACTGGTCGGTTGATGCGGTGCAAACAAATAAAAATTACTTTGCCAAAGAAGTTTCACTTTTGACATGTGTATTACTTTGGGATACAAATCCTTTTTTTTGAGATAATACCAATAGATCGATCATCTGAAAACTGTTGGCTAAAATAAAATGACAGCCAGCCCATCACCGACTAAAGCTGTACGGTGGTCCCCGAAAACTAGAAGAACTATTTCCTATTTGTAAATTTCGGCGTGCAGAGTAGTCCAAGAAGTTTAATGAGGGCTTGGAGTTGGAACGTTGGATGCGGGTGACCAAAATTATACATCTTGTGTGTCCAAGAAACAAAATGGAGAACAACTTTATAGAACATTTATTGAACAAATATTTTAACGGAGGTTTTGGATAACGTCAAATTCAACAAAAATGTCAAGAATTTAAACGAAGACTAAAAAAGCTTCTATGGAGACCTGGAAACAGGCACTTGAATTCAATTTTGAAACCAAAGTCGTATCATGCTAAATACGATGTTCTTAATCTGAACAAAGCGTAAGCTTAAAATGAAAAAATTGTTGTCACAACATTTTCGAACGGGGCTTGGGCAAATTGACTACACTCTCAACTCAACCATTCCTGTCTCCTGTGTGTGCATTGAAATTCTGCAGAAATGCAAGGTACCCACAATTCAACGACGATTTCCCATGAATCCGGAACCTTTGGCGAGGTAATCCGACAGACTTACCCCTTAATGGCGAAGTACAATAATACAGCTTGAACCGAGTCACAACGGAAGGTTAGGTTAGGTTAGTTGACTGATGGATGAAATTGTGTCCGTCACACTTAGAGCAATGTAGATCCATTGTGTTACCCTGGGGGGTTATGGGCCCAATAAGCATGGGACCTGTGAAAAACCTATACATTCTCAGACCGTTTTGAAGCGTTGATAAATCTGAGCAGGTTTGTACCTGTTTGTTCTGATAGTTCTTCTAAGTCCTGGAAGAAGTGACTTCCTAGAACTTCATTTTTTAAGGGGCCTAGTGCTGGGCTGTGATAAAGGAAATGCGGAGTGTCCTCAAGCACATCTATGTCGCCACAACATCTGCACAAGTCGTCTGTGCTAAGCTTCATTTTCTTTTTGTGGTAACCCAGCATGTTATGGCTGGTCTCTGTTCTTCGTTTATAAAAGTAGGGCCACAGTTTCCTGGTTATGACACAGGAGTCTAGCGAGTTTCATCTCTCGTTAGCTGCAGGGAGTACGTTATTCCCAATATCGTCTGTCTAATGTTACAGGTTGGGATCTTTACAGTTGCGTCTGCTCAGTTAAGTTTCAGGGATGATCGCTTTCTTGCCAGCTCATCAGCTCTTTAGTTTCCTTGTACACCACTGTGTTTTAGATTGAGAACAGCTTCCAACCCTGCAGTACGGGTGGTTGTGGTTCTCATAGCCCCGGTGGTGCCTACATATACATGCCATTCTTTGAATTCTTGTAATGGTTTTTAGGTTGGAGGCAACTTTAGTTGCTTGCCACCAGAGTCATAACCGTAGGCAGCAAACTGAAAACTTTTAAGGACTGCGATGACCTAGCAACACTTAACATTAGGAATAGAAAGATAACCCCTTTTAGAAGGACATTGCTTTATGTAGTAAGGAAGTACATATGTATTGTAAAAGGAAATATTGGATTTTGGAAGGATTGAGGCGAATTTCCAAAAAGAGATTGCGTTGATTGAAAGATTGATTTTGCAAGTCATTTATTGTAATGGTTCAGACACAAACTCTAAATCTTTTATCAAAAACGCAGTGGCTTGGGGTGTCCTACGGAATCAAAAAAAAATTCCCATCGACTAAAATCCCCAAAAAATTCAATCCATCAAGCTAATATCCCCACAAACATAACACACTTGGACAAAATCCCCAAAGGAAACATTCTTTTTTTTGCCAAAATCCCCACAAAATCTCCAAATTTCCAGTGTCCGTGTACAATGTATAACAGTTTAAAACAATAAACAATAGAGAGGATCTTTTTTTTGTGTGCGCGATTTTATCACATGATTCACTACTTGAACATATTTGTTTTGGAGATATTGGCTTGGGGATTTCCGCACTGGGAATTGTTTCTTTACGGATTTTGCGAATGGGCATTTTACTGTGGGCATTATGTCTTGGGGGGAAATGCCACCATCCACAGTAACATTATGATAATGATAACAATGTCAATCATTGCGTTAGCGTTGTTTGGGCCAAGTGACAAGAACACTCCGGTAGGTACTTTCTGGAAGGCTTTTCCATGCCATCATGATTTGACATTTGGGGGTTTTTAATATTATATTGAGCCCCGAAGAGACCTATTCATTTTAAGAATGGAAATGAAAAGATCCAAGGTTGACGTGTTTGGCTGATTTATTAGATGCCTTGCAACTGCCTGCTAAACACAGTAGTTTATGAAATACTCAAGAATTCAAGAAACAGTTGAAAGAATGCATAAATTTGTTTGTCAATAAAAAATCATACATTGTAAGTTCTAATTAAATTGGCATAATAAATTTGAAGTAACTTTAATAGTTTTCTTTTTAATTAATAACAAACACAAGATTGGTCAAGAAACTAGGTACCTACCTACCCACCTTCCATGCAGCTGCAAGTTTTAGTACCTAGTTCAAAATATGTAATATACTTCTTTAACTACTCCTCTTTGTTGCACAATTCCCAGTTCGTGGTCTCGAAAGATTAAATATTTTAGCCTTGAGCCAACAATTAAAAACAGTGGACTGGACACTATAGACATGGACAAGCCTCACGTTAGCCTGTAAAATTTTTAATATCCAACACGAAAAACAAAAAGCGAAAAACTATAACCATACCTAACGATGTCTGCACCAATTAATTACTTGACTTCCAACACCTTGGGTATTAATTTTTTTTTATTTTCGACTTTGAAATTTTAACGCTCTGTGTGCGGCGGCGGTGGTGGCGGCGACGGCGGAAAGCAATAAAACTTATTCTTGTTCTTTTTTTTTAGTGTTTATTGCAAAAAACAGCTTTAACTAAGTTAACTGTTTCACGTGGTTTGATTTCCTAATAAATTGACATTTTATTCAAATGGGCGTGAAAACATTTGGTTTTTATGTTCTTTCGAGTCACACTATACCTTTTGAAAAAAAAAAAAAATTAACAAAAGCAATAAACATTGAAGTAAATTTCGTGTTTTGTGTATCCAAACAAAGAATCCAGTTTCCTATAAACAAAATAAAAATACCTAACCAAAAAAAAGATGCAATTTCAAGTTGTCACTTCTGAAACATCTTTGTGTTCGAGAAAGAAAAAAAAAACAATTTATTAATGAAATCAATATCTTTCGGTAAACAAAGACTCGTAAAGAAATCCCCCTCCCCTCGTTTTTGCTTGATTTAATTTTTCATTCATCAACAAATCCAATCCCACTCGAAAAGATACATCCATTTCAATCCAAACAGCAAACTCAAACACTCATTCCGAAGAAAACCGGCTGTGTACCTATACCTACCTAAATGTCTGTCAATTTTTGGCACTCCTCTGTCGTCTTGTAGATACCTAGGTACCTACCTTTTGCCTATTAAAAACATCTTCTTCCTATATTTTATTCATCATCTTATCGATCTGAGTATGCAAATTAAGACAGAGTCGTTTGTTAATTTAATTATACTCCTACAAACAAAATAAGATGAACAAAAATCTTTCAAACAACAACAACAAGAACAAGAACAACAAAAACCTCACACGAAATTAATTAAAAAACAACCTCTTGTTCATTCCAACTACTACTTCCAAGTTCCAAGTTTCAACCAAACATGCTTTTCAATCTGAATTCGAATCCGAAAATCCCAAGGAACCAGGAACAAGTTTTTCAAATTGTTTTATCACCCCAACGCGGCGCGGAGTGGCTCGGCGAAGCACACAAAAACCATCATCAGCCAGAGCACAGATACACCGACAACAAGAATAAAAATAAACAAAAAAAAAAGGTATCTATCTGACAAATACCATACATTTCTATTGTTGTATACCTAGGTCGCGTCAACGTCATATTATATGTCAAACGCGACAAGGTACACATAGATACACATACAGATAGACGACCGATAGAAGCGACATAGGTTACCTTTACCTTCCGATAAGGCATGTGAGTTTGAAAGCAAAGGCTTCCTTCTTTTGGGGGTTTGGTTTTCGTTTTCGTTTTCGGAGGAAGAGATAAGATAAATTATCTCTTCGTGTCATAAAAATGAAATAAAAACAAATCCACATAATAATCGTGTGAAAAGTGCACAGGTAGATTTGTATCTGTAGATACACGGATGGATGGTTCTATAACCCCTACAAGCTACAACAAGTACAATCGTCTGTTTTACAATATTTTTTTTTTTTTTTTTTTTTTTTTGAAGCCTATTATTACTCATGTAATCAGAAAGTCCGTTTCGTTTTGTTTCGGTTTTTTTTTTATGGCTGTGTACATAGAATTGCATGAAAAGGGAAAAAAGGGACAAATAAAAATGCCTGGTCTGGCTGTCCTGTAATAGAGAGACGAAGTCGCCACCTTAGTAAAATAAAAAGTATGGAAACATCAAATAGGAAAAGATTATAAATTTCGTGTTTGAAGAAGGTGCATGAACCTGTACTTACTTTAAGGATTGCGGCTCACGTGGGAATTATACAGGGTGATGTATAAGGTGCACCAAAAAGCTAGAGCTAGTAGGTTGGGTCAAGACAAGAAAAAATTCGTACGGGAGAGGTGTCTATTTCGAAAAAGGCTCTAACGATTTTGATAAAATTTTCAGAATGATATTATAACGGCTCCGGAACTTACGCAAAAGAAAATTACGCCAGAATTTTTATTGGAAAAAACCGCAGAAAATTTTTTATACAAAATTTTGGACTTTTTTCCTGGGAAAAATAGCCAAAGTTTTCTGACATTGTTTCCCAGATTTCAGGCCTTTTTCCAAACAAATTTCTGGCGTTTTTTCGAATTCTGGAAAAAGAATTTGGTCTTGATGTGTCTCTGAAGCAGTTACAGGGGCGGGGTGAGTGCGCAACACACAACCTTCGTCTTATTTAAAAATTGAAAAATTAAATTTCTGGCCTTTTTTCCAAATCGTTATTTGGAAGCTGGTGACTGGCTGTTGCTTGTCGGCAGTTTTTTTCTGTCAAATTTGAAATGTCAAAATAAGTAAATTCTGCTCGATTAGCTCTCACTGTCGGTCGGCAATTAAAAAATAGTTGTATCAAAAGTTGCCAGACGGGAATTTTAAATTTTAAATTCCAACCTCTTTTATGTTGCTTTTGCTATCTGGCTTCCCACTCTGATCTTTTGTTTTACTGTGGTTTTTCTAGGTTGCGAGGATGTGACCCTTTCAACATCATTTCGAAGCAATTATTGCTTCGTGTTGGATATAAAAGATTGTCTACAGAATTTATCCGAGAAACCAAATGTAGGTCAAAATTTTGGCTGAGCAAGGATTTCAAGTCCTTTCTACATTTTTTGAGCTTATACGTGTCGATATTCTTGCTGTTAAAGGGAATATTAAGATGTATTTTGATTTTTTTAAGCTAAGTTCTTAAGTCTGTAGAGTTGTAATAACTCATGTGTTTTACGGAATTAATGGTCCCACGTTGGGCGCCATCGGTGTAGTAATGTTTCCAGGAACGAATTTTCTCGCACAATGGTGAGGTAATGTTTGCTTTTCTAAGCTCGCTTTAATAGGCTGTAGAGCTGTAGTAAGATAGATAATGGGTACCTAATTCCCGAAATTAATGGTCCCACGTTGGGCGCCATCGGTGTAATAAGGTTTCCAGGAACGAATTTCTCCGCACAATGGTGAAGAAATGTTTGCTTTTCTAAGCTCGATTTAGTAGGCTGTAGAGCTGTAGTAAAATGGGTATTGTGTAATTTTCGGAGTTTATGTTCCCACGTTGGGAAATAGGTGTAATAAGGTTTCCAGGAACGAATTTCTTCGCACAGTGGTGAGGTAATGTTTCAAAATAATTCCGTTTCAGAGAATCAAAATAGCACGTTTTTTCTTTGGTTATAACAGAAGTTGAGATGTGATTTTTAAAAAAGAGAAAAATATCGTATCTTCCAAATTGACTGTGTTTTCTTTTTCAATTACAAGCCGATCGGTATGGTTGGGGCACCCTACCTAATCATAATTCCGACATTTTTAATGAACATGTATCGAATGATTAACATTTTGTATCTAAAATTATGTTAACACGAAGCAATGATACTTGTATGACCTTTCTTTATCAAAATTATTTCTAAAAAAAAAACTTACAACACCCATACATCACCTTTAGAAACAAGTGCTTATCCAGTACAAGCTATCCTAGTTTCACTTCAGATGTTTTCCTTCAAAAAAAAAGCGGAAACAATAAACCGTAAAAAAGATACAAAGACTAACAGAGATCTCCTAGGTTCAACGTTCTTCATAACTAACTAACATTTACTTTGACATAAAAACATGGGAGAAACAAAAAAATAAATTAAAAAAATAAAAAAACACGACGAAAAGCAAGTAATTACGGACCATGCATTTGACTTGTGACTGTAAACGAGATTTAAGGATTTCAACTGGCTTTGGCTTGCGCACTCCAAGGTTGGACGGTTGTCATCATCATCGTCGTATGGTAGCAGTCGTTGCCGTAGTCGTCGTCGTCCGTCGGTCCGTAGGTTTGTTTGAGTGAAAATCTCAAGGACATTTTTGTGGGAAATAATTTTTGCACGAGTTTTCCCTTCCTTGTTGGTTGTTGTTGTTTTGTCGGGTAGGGTCGGTTCAGTTCGGTTCGGTCATAGTGTTTGGTTCCGAGAAGGAAGAAAATCGTTAGAAACAGCAGTAGGTGTCACATAGAAGGATGCAGTTTTTGTTTTTTTTTTTTTTCATAAACGTAGGTACATATTTAGAAAATGAAGGAGAAAAAAAAATACAGAAAAACTGCTTGGCGGCAGTTTTGTATATAATTCTAGGAGGAAGGAAGTGTGTTTCATGGTTCAACGAGATTACTCTTGTCCTTGATGTTTTTTTTTCCTCATTCCTCGTTGTTTTTATGCTTTCCTTTTTTATGTCCTTTTTAATGATAAGCAATTAGTACGAAGGATGCAAGAACACACATTTCGTTTAATTATTTCTTGAATAGCTTGATTTTTAAGAGAGAGAAAAAAAGTTTACTTTTTCGACAAGTGTCAAAGTCAAAGGATACACTTATAAGGATAAGGAAGTACGTTTAAGTATAACCACAGTTAGTGGTTATGTTGTTATCAATACGATACATGCGAGTGCGATGCAAGTTTTAAAGGATTAAAGTGATACAAACTAAACGAAACTTAAAAGCAAGTGCGGAATTATTATTATTGTATACGTGGTGGTACGTTATAAGGACGAATTTCAGATGGCTTTGAGTTTTTTTTGTGAGTAGTCCTGTGTAACTGTGTATGATTAATTCCTGAATGGCTTTGACTTGAGGTTTTTTATTTTCCTCTTTCTTTGAGGTAATCTTTTGATCTTCTTGTTGGTTGGCACTTGACAAAACAGTTAGCTGAATTGGAAGCCTTACAACACAACTTCAGTGAGTAAGCTTGTAAAGAGCTTTGGTAAGATGTGAACTTCTTTGTTAAGAGTTGTGAAAGGTTTTTTTATTTAATGGAATAAACGGATTTCTCAGAATTAAGAGTTAAGACGGCTCTAAATGTGTTTTTTTTATCCACTTTGTTGGCGACAAGGTATTAATTATTTTTGATCTTAAAATTCAAATATCTGTTTGCAAATCTAAGCAGAAAATGTTTGTTGTGTAAACTTATCTAATGGATACAGGTGTTCGTTTTTCTGAATACCTTTATTTAAGAACACTTGCTTGGTTAAGATAAGAATTTGAAATTTATGACGTTATGGCAATATTTGAGTTCGTGTTTAACTTGCAAATTTTCAGCTGTTAGACGCAATTGGAATTTTATTTATTTTATTGTCTTGTGGAATGTGGGTTTCCAAGACACGGCATTGTAAATAGAGCTTACTTAGTCTAAAAATAGAGTTGACATTATCAATTTTTTTTTGTGAAAGCGTTAGCACCCCTTTTTGGTTATATTTAAACTAAAAAAAAATTCGATTCGAATTTTTTTTTTAAATTCCAAGTCAAGAAATATAATATCCAAATGATAGTCCTTAATCACTTCCTAGATGGGTGGGTACCTACTCAGATACCCACATTGCATGAGAAAAGGTGTTGTTCTGACGATTCTAGGTTCAATTCCTGATACAATCTCAATTTTTTTAAATGTTTCAGCTTACTACAAATACATGTCGATATTCTTTCTTTTTAACCGAATATTAAGATTTAATTAGCTTTTCTACGCTCGGTTTACAAGACTGTAGACCTGTAGTAAGATAGATATTGGGTGATTTCACGAATTAATGGTCCCACGTTGGGCGCCATTGTTGTAATAAGGTTTCCAGGAATGAATTTCTTCGCACAGTGGTGAGATAATGTTTGCCGGATTGAGAAAAGTTAGTTACCCGTCATTCCTATTTTGAGAAATATTTGTTGCAACTTGGTGTGCGCAACTGGAGGTCACTGGCTATAGGGACCGGCCTAGCTGGAGAGGATTGTTGGTTGAGGCCGTGGTCCACAATGGACTGTCTGCGCCACCTTAAGTAAGTAAGTAAGTAATGTTGGTAATGAAAAAGTGCATCTCTGCTTGAGGTTTGGACTCGGCGGTAAATTGTAGGTATACTTTCAGTATTAACGAAAAAGTAAATGTCAATACAAAACTCCAAAACTGAACACTTCGAAGAAAATATTAAAAATAAAAATCACAAAATCTCGAAATTCCGAAAATTGGAACATCTGCAACAACCCAATCAATAGCCACTAAAATTAAGGGAACCCAGGGAAAACTCGAAAAAATCCATTAAAATCAAATATGTGGCCACTTCATAGAATTTTTCAATAAATGTGGTTATGAAGATCTAGTAAGGAACTGAGAAAAGACTTTGTAAGCAAAAAATTTTGCGTGAAGTTCAATTCTTTTTCTTTCATATTTTCCACATGATTTACCTATCTGGAATATAATATTAATTCGCCAAATTTCACACACTTTCTCAACCAAGTGGTTCGAGTAGGTATACATTTTTCTATTTTTTTTTATTGTCCAAGCCCAGTCATGCATGAGTTATGGATTTCAGTTGTCATGAGTTATGACTCTTATGATTAGAAATAAAAAAAAATTCAATGAATACAAAACATATTGGGCGGTCTCTAAATAAAAAACAGAGACCAACAATGAAGCCAGGAGATGAATTTCAAATTAAGTTTAATATTTTAGTTGATGAATTATATTTAGGGAACTTTTGATATCATAATTTTTGAGGGCTAAAACTTAAGCAAAAAATGAAAGCAGCAAAAGTAGAGCACCCCACGGCATCACCCTTCAAATCTTTTGTCTAAAAGCAATCATCTGCGAAATATTTTATTAAACCCTGCCGTATAATTGAATCAAAAGCACTAGAATAATTTTTGAGAACAATTAGGTAATAAGTATGTATCTAGGGTTCTTGAGTAGATTTCTAGCGAAAAAGTCAGCTGCATTTTCCCCCTTAATCTATTCACCATAATACTCACTTTTCTAGGAATGCCCTACTGTGAACGTATTGTTAAATACCTAGAGAGATTTGTTTCATTAGCGGTATCAAACGTAAATAGTGTATAGTATATAGTATAGCGTACCTATATAATGCTTTGTTTCTGACTCCATTTTTGTATCAGATGGCTCCACATCTACTCCCAACTAAGCTCCAGATCAGACACTCTCATAATTTTCTAAGGCTCTCATATTTTGGCTCCTTTATCGCAGCAGAATGGAGAGAACTGTCTAGAAGTGGGATCATCTATAGTATACCTAATGGGGGTGTTATGCTTAGCTCTCTTAAGACACTATTTTGTGATATTACTGTAAGAGGGTTAGGGACAAATCTTTTTTCCTTCTTTGATATTTTCAACAAATGGTGGAATGTCCAATAATCATAGAATCCCAAAAATTCAGCAAATGGCGTTTTTTGACATTTGGCATAGTCTGCTATCATTGCCATTTTTAAATTTTGCAACATGATGAATCCCAATGAGAACCGTAAAACCGCAAGAAAGTAAGCTCTGGAATAGACTGAAACCATTTCTCCGGAAACTTTAACTGCGCACTACGATTCCTCGATAGTGACGTAGAGATTTCAGCATTGATAATATTTATGTGTATAAGATAACTTTTGTTTCGAACAAACTACACTCTATACATCTTCCTAACCTTCGTAGATGTAGGCAGTTGCGTCAAGCGAAAGTTGGCTTAACTTGTGAATTCAACACTTCCATATAGTGATATGGTTCCTCTCTAATTCTACTTTCGAACCGCTATAGTTGCAAGATTACTCGGATCTCGATATACCTAAATGAATTGCACTTACGTCCCTTCTTTCCAAGATCATGGAACGCTTAATAATTATCAGACCAAGAAATATCTTGAGCAACGGGAACCTCTAATGACCGGCGGAACAGTATTAGTCCCTTGGTGATATGATGGTATAACCCGAACAGTCTTCGTTTTGGAGAAAATAAGATCACTGCTCTCTTATCAAAAATGCGTGCTTTTGATATCTTCGATGGATAAGAAATTTAAATTAGCTTTCAGACCGTTCAATTCGAGTTGTCTTAGACGAGTTTCAGTCTGCTATCTACAAAATTAATGCCGGTGTGCCCCAAAGCTCCGTTCTGTCTACGACTCTCTTCTTAATCTTTATAACTGATCTCTTGTCTAATACTTCTGATCCACATAATTATTTTGCTGACAAAAGTACTTACAGCTTTTCAAATTCGCTTTCAGATTCACATCCCTGGTTCCTTGAATGTGGAACTGCAACGGCAGTGTACGATAAGTTTATTGAATTCCGATCTCGACACCATTGTCAAATGAGGAATTATATACCGTGTGGAATTGAATGCTTCGAAAACTCCCTACTATGCCACTACCCATGAGTGGAACTTGCATATTGATAAAAGCGAACAGCTTTGCGCTCTAGATATGTGTACTGCATACCATTTTCTTTGGAACGATCACACATTTGAAGTCGGCAAAGATGCCGCAAAATGCCAAGGTTTCCTTAATCGATGTAAGAAATATTCTTCCCTTTCTGATCTGGCTACAATCAACAAGAAATAAATTCGCCTGAAGCTAGAGTACAATTTTCATATCTGAGCAGGTGCTCCTGTTACCCATTTGTGTCTCCTGGATAGGATTAAAAAAAGAGCCTTCGAATTGATATACATACGTGAGAGAACTATTAGCGAAGCATTAGTTTCCCTCAAACATCACCGCGCCGTAATGTTTCTTGTTTCACCTTGTTATTGCTTCTTTTAAAAACAGTGTTCTAGCGAAGTAGTCAAATGCCTTCCTCCCTTTAAGCAATTTCCCCGTAACGCACACATTGCTAGGAATGCTCATCAATTTACCTTGGAGCCTAACTTCGGATCTATTTTTCAGTAAAAAGACTCGTTTTTTAGCCGCACTGCAAGTATGTTGTATGCTTAGCCCGGCTCTAGTTTTTTCCCATTGTGATCCGCAAACATTCAAAAGCACTGTGCATCGGTATCTCCTTGTATCTCCTATCCAAACTTCCTTAATGCTCGCACTGTGTTAATTCATGTTAAGGCTATTAAAAACCCCTTCCTTGAGTGTTCGCAAATTATTAAAAAAAAATAGATTTTTCAATATTTAACACCAAGTTGTTGGTCTGTTGAATAAGGGTACTAATGTAGTATCCCGTGGCGTAGTGGTTAGTGTGTCAGACTGCCATGCCGAAGGTTCTGGGTTCGATCCCTTACGACTCCACCTTAGTTCTTTTCTGAGGTATTGCCTATTGCGAGGAAGTGACAAATCCTCAAAGAGTAGGTAATTAATGTCATGGAAAGTTCTTCCATGCCGTGCGAATTCGGTGGTAAATTGTAGGTCCCTTCCATTCTTGCAGAATATCAAAGCACACACAGGAATAGTTGGGAGTGTAAGCCACTGAACCCGGCTCCGCTTGGAGCTGTTGTACCAAAAATTAATTTTGTTTATTATTGAACAAGCGTAGGTAGGTACTCCAAAAGGTGAGAATCACCAAAATAACGAACATTTACACCGATATTTTAGAATAATTTCAAATAATTAAACTCACAAATTATTTATGTAAGAATTAAGCCTTAGTTCGATAGTTTTGTGAAATATTTAATTGCATTTTCATTGTAGTTGGGTAATTTTTACAATCAACAAAACAAAAGTATTAAAGTATCTAAGCTGTTCATTTTAGATAAGTAATTCGTTTATCAAACTATAATATAGATTACAAACCGTCAAGTGTGGATTATAAGCTCTTGCATAACTATCGCGACAACAACCCCTCCGATGCCATGCCATCGGCCGGCGGTAGACTTTGATCAAATAATTTTATCATTTTTTTTTATTTTACATAATCTAAGCGTATTCATCAATCCATCCATGTGACCTGCACTAATTAAAAGTGAATACAAATTAATACTGACAATTTTTCTGCTAAATATAATTTATTTATTTTTTCTGTACACACACTTGGTTGTTCATGCCTAATGCCTGTCTATGCATGTGCTATCTATCGCGAGTATAGTAATCAATTAACACCATCATTAAGTGACGCCATTTGTAACGATAGATGGTGTCAAACTGTCTACACTCTACAACACTCTACAGTCTACACTCTACGCTACACACCATACCTACTATACTAAACATCGTGGTCGTCGTCGTCATCGTCGTTGCGTCGTTTGCCTGTTCTCTGTTCGGTGGGAAAAAAAAATATGGAATACGGAAACAGGTACCTATACCTGTCGCTATAAACGTCCTATACCTACCCAAACCCATTCCTATACCATACCAGTAGATTATCTTAATTAGGCATATGAATAGTGTATATTTAATTTTGTAGTTTTTTTTTTTTTTATTTGTTGATGTATTTTTTTTTTTACTGCAGCTGAAACTGGTTTAATTTATAACATCCTTTTACGGCAATTTGTTTTAAATAAAAATGTAGCTGTCGGTTTCAGTTGAGATTATAATGTGTATCCATAAAAATCGATCTAGAGCTCTAATCAAACAGGGTATGATGATGATGGAGAAGATACATGGAACAGGTCTCGTAATTTTGTCGCTTAGACTGTCTTTTGCAGATGACTAAGGAATAAGCACCGATTTTCGTATGGAGTTTGTATTTTTCTCGCTGATGGTTGTCGACATACACGGGCACGAAATTCGTCTTGAAAACATATCTTCTCAAAAATTCTTCAGCGGAAAATCGCGCGATTTTTTTTTTTATCACTGATCAAGTTTCTTGCTGAAGATTTGAAATAAAAGTTTTAGGCTCATGTTAAAACCCAACAACTAAAAGAATATCAAAAAAAAAAAATCGCCCGATTTTCGCAAACTAAATGGTTTTGACTCCGATACTTAGTTTTATCAGCTTGTGAGCTCTTTAAGGCTTACTTAAATTGAAGCGAACAATTTACATGCGAAGATGATAAATAAAACACTGTAGACAGATCATTTATGAAAAGGAACACTGCATATCGCCATGTTAACATAATATCTCATGGCAACGAAAAATTTCGCTTTTGCTGCGAATATTTTTGTTTCGGTTTGGGTTAGCCTCAAATGTAAGTGGAATGGTAGAAATCTGCGAAAAAGGTAAAATGTCCTTTTAAGCTCCGCCAATGCTATTGGTAAAGACCACAAACTCACAATTATTTTGACACAAAAGCGAGTAACGGCACAATCGACAAAGAAAGACAGTCGATTTCTTTCGCATTTTATGTTTTGTAAAGGAGTTTCAACATGAGCCATAAGTTAGTAAACGCCATCTAGTAAAAGAATCGTTGAAAAAATTTAGCGATTTTTTCGCAATAATTTTCAATCAGTCCTTTTCATCATTTTTCATTTTAGTATCAATCGTAGCAATGCAAATTGAAGTCAGTTAGTGAGTTGTAATGTAATGCGGAGCGATTTTTATTTTAATTCGCGTTGTAGTCTTTATTCTGGACTTTTGTTTTAATTCCAAATTTGTAGTATTCTCAGTAAAACCTTTTTGAATTTCCAAAACGTTTTGCCTTAGAGACGCTCCCATTCGCCCACGAAATGAAATGTGAACCTAAGTGGCGAAAATGATGCGATTCTTTAGTTTATCTCTTTAGACTAGATTTATATTTTAACAATTCTTTATAAGCGTTTTCATGTTAACCAAAAAAATAAAAAATTCTGGCGATACAGCAGTATTTCCACTAAAGAAATTTAAAGATCGGTGATAAAAATCGCGCGATTTCTGTGCGATAAAATCGCAAGATTTCTGTGCGATTTTTTTTTTCAATATAGACTTAAAATCAGAGAGTTATCAATTTGATTGCTTTGTTTCGAAAAAGTGTGTCGTCCAGGTTAACTTAACCAATCCGGAGCAATATTTTCCGAGCTAGTACAACGAAACTGTTATCTGTCAAACCAGGTATGTTTTCATTTCTATAAATGTAAAAACTGACGTTAAAAAGCCAAAAAAAATCATTTATGTCGCCATCACTACCGAATCTCTTGCTTTTGTTTGGTTTAACATTTAATTAAAGACTCTCTGGAAATGAATGATATCAGAAAAAATCGCGCGATTTTGGTTTGTAATTATTTTTGTCAATTTGTTTGTGTATGTTTTGGAAACAAAGTTTGGAGTGTTGTATAATCTGATCTTGATCCCAGTGTCGATATTTTTTCATCCTCTCCCATAATCCTTCTCAACAACATGGAATCAAAAAAAACCCTATAAATTACAGCTTGTTAACGGAGTTTTTCACAAAATTTCCTCTTCCATTAGTTTTGCTTTTTCAAGTGTAATACTAAGCACGTGTCGTAATTTATTTATTTTTTCTCCGCTTTTGTTTCTTTTTGGCGAAATTATTTATGCAGGTCAGCTTTGAGTTCATGCTGTTTTGATGGATGTCTTTTAACTTGAACATGCGTCAGTGACATTGATTGTCATCGGGGTATATGATGGTAACAGCAGCTTTAGGGTACCCATACCCATACCCATTTATATCATACTAAGTACCTATATTTGTAAAAAAAAAAATGTCAATGTTTTGGTTTTTGGTTTGGTGTGTGGGTTTTTCTGTAAATTCGTATATTATTCTCCAGTGCGGTTATTTTTGCTGATTTTGATTTTGTATTTTTGGCAAGTTTCCGTTTGATTTAATGAAATTCATTTATAAGTGCGCGACTAAATTTAACATGCGACCGACGACCGGTGCGGCGACGGCGCGCGGCAGAAGCAATAGCGTGCGACGGTAATGATAAACGGGCAATGGCAACGGCAACAGCATGACGATGATGATGATGGTGGTGGTGGAGTGGAGAAAATAATGCATGTAATAAATTTATTTTATATTCATTTTTATTTTCTCAAGAGAGTTCCAAAAGCTATAAAATTTTAATGTTTGTTTGTTTGCCTTTTTTTTCTTATTTTTTAACTTTCTGAGTTATAAATAACATCGGGGTTTCGGAACAACGTGTTGCTTTGATTCTGATTTGGGGAAGAATTTATAAGCTTCATTAGTTTTTTGGGATTTTGTATTTAAATCATAAGTTTTGTATTTTTTTAGTAGGTATTCCTCCACAGTCACAGATGATGCAATGGTGCTGTGTTATGATTTATGTGAGGAATGTTCTAATTTGTAGATAATTTGTGAAACATCGTACCATGGTCTATTTCGATAAGATCGATGGACCAAATAAATTCTTTATATTTTCCCTCATACAATTTTTTTGGAAGATTTCCTTAAAATAAACGTTAGGTGCCATCGTGCTATCCATATGAATCATTTAGAAAAGCACTTTTTGAGGATGCTGTTCTGAAAAAAACAATCTATTTTTCTAGAAACGAATTCCTTAACTCAAACTTCTACGCCAACAACTTGACTGGTTTTTATTTAATATCGGACTTCCATTCCTGCAAAGTATCAACATGCACACACAGGAGTGACTGAGTTCACAATTAATTGCACCTTGAGACTTGAGTCTTTTTACTTGTTGCTTCTTATTGCGAAATGACCAAAATGTTCTCAATAAAGCACGTTTTTGAATTCGAGCTCTCGGTGCTCTGCCAGGAGTGCCAGGCTCATACTTGCCAGACTCTGAAACGAATCAGCCATTATGTCCTAGGACACCGAAAACGACATTTGGTCAGCAACAGAACCTTGTCAATTATCAAGCAAAGTATGGCTAGAGTTGTTCATGAGAAACATTATAATGACCTGTTCAAGAAGTGGAGACTTTGAAATCTCTTTTTGATTTTAGTTCAGGTCACAGACATACAATACAGACCACCAACTCGTACTCTTCTTCCTTGAACACCCTTAACATTTTTTATTGAGCACGGTATATGTTTACCTCTGTGGTCCAGGCAGATGGAAACTATGCCCTCAAACACGTCTTATCTAACTAGGTACTAGGGCCTAAGACTGGCACTATACAGTAGTAACTGCGCTCAATGCTTTTTGTCTAAGTTTTTATTAAATATAATGAGTGTCTATTGTCTAAGCTAATTAGATTTATTGGTAGGAAGAGCTTATACAGCTCAGGCATTGTGATATCTCGATGATCCCTATTTTGCCAACCCGTGTGAGATTCTACAGCAGTTCTGTTGCTCCAGACTGAGACCAGAACTTTAAGATATTCTGTGGGTGGAGGGTTTTGAGTTTTTCCAAGGGAACACTCTCATCACCAAGTGTCCGCTTTATGAGGCTGAGGAATGTTGGGCATTCTGTGAGGATATGCAAAGATGTTTCTTCACTTTCGAGGCAGAGTCGGCAAGCGGGGTCTGATTCCACTCATTGTTTTGAGAGTTTTTCTATCTAGAATGAGTAGGAATTTTGAGGTTTTGTTTGAATATTCTGGTACGAATTGTTTGGATCGATTTGACCAGGAGTTGTTTGCCAAGCTGCATTGGATTCCCTGAGTAGGATGTTCTTGACAGTGTTTTTATTGTTTTATTTTTGGCGTTCGAATGACAAATTATCCTCGCGCATTCGTTAATAGCGAAGACCTCTGCCTGGAATATTGACGAATGAAGACCGAGAGGTGATTCCCCAAAAATACCGGAACCAGTACCTTTTTCTATTTTTGAGTCATCCGTATACCAGGCCAGTTTTTCGCTAGAAGGGTGTGGTTTAAAGTTTTCCCAAGTCTGGGTGATATATTGGGAAGTTCTGTGTGAAGTAAATGTGGGGATTGTGACATCCAGGCTACTGCTGAGGAGCGAAAGGTGGCCCCTTGAATTTGGGTTAGGGGTTACATATTCTTGGTAGAAGAGACGATGTAAGCTTCCATTCTTATGAAAATGTGCATTGGAGGTAATCCCAAAATTATACATTAAGTGCTAGTCTTTGTATTTTTTTTAGCTTATATACCTATTGCTGACATCCCCTTTATTTTTGGCCACCAAAACAGCTCTGCGTATGTCTAAGCTAATTTTTTTTTTTTTTGAAATATTGTCAAACTTAAATTTTTGGGTGTAAATACTAAAATCGAGTTCGCAACATACAACATAGCATGAGAATATACACAACTTATTAGGTATTAACAACATAAACATACTCTAAAGTCTAAACGACTCGGACGCCTACGAACAAATCTGATGATAATCCATAAAGATCCTACACAAATATTGAACATAGTAAATCCAGTTAAGTTTTGAATTAGGTTGGCGGGAACATAATCTGAGCTCTTTTTTGGAAACCTAAAATCTAAAACTTTAAGACCAACTTTAGTTGGAAATTTTTTTTATTCCTAAGGTAAGATGGCACATTGAGATTATAGATTTTCGAAGTGGGAAGGTATTAACCAAAGCCCCGCAATTATAACCATAAACATAGAGATTCCAATAGATCATGTCTAATTATAAGAAAATATACGAGTATATACTATGACTTTATTAATACTTGAAAAGGGGTCAATAACATAGAATTAGCAAATCACTAAACAATATTCCATTATTGTATACTTATAGGTACCTACCTACTACACCATAAATTCTGATTATAATATTGTGTTCAAGCCGGAGAGTGTATAAATTATAGAGGAATACGTAGCTGATAATCAGTAGGTATATTAATAGTCATGTAGTTTAATGCGAACAATCGAACTTCGACACCCATTAATTTTGAATTCTAATCGTTTGGAAAATGAAATATAATATACTACTCGTAGTCGTACTCGTAGATACTCGTGAGTTGCGCATGCAAAACATAATATTGACATCGAAGGACACATCATTGAGGTTATACTCATACCTTCATACATATCATACACATACTACTTCATAATATAGTATCTAAAGCATAGTATACCTACCTACCTAACTACAGTGCAACATCAGAAGCATAGATAGGTAGGTAAGGTACTTAAAAAAAAAAAGAAGACAAGTTGACGTCAAGTAAATATTTTTTTTTAAAGTGATAAGAAATTTTGCGAACAAGGTGGTACAACTGAAAATATTTACAGGGTGTCGTTGCAAACAAATAAAAACTTGATGAGCAGAGCAGCATAATTTGATGATAACAGCGCAGCGGTGAGGATTGTGATATCCGTAATTTTAAAAAGATTTTTATGAGCTTGCTTACTGTAAGTTGTGTATTTCCTTCATGAAAATTATACCTACCTAATTTAAGACGAATTTTAAGCTTGAACTACAATAGGCAGAACGATGCATACGGGCCCGGACATAATTGAACGAGAACAAGATGTTTCGTTAAGTTTTCGATCAGTTTTGCTTACGAACGTAAACTGCGCTCCCCATCATATTTTACGGGCGGAAATTTGACATTTGACTGTGAATGCATGCCGATGTGAGGTATGTTAACTTTGCGTAAGACGTCACATTCATCTTATTGTTGATAGGACAAACGAAAATGTTCATTTATTTGTTGGTATTTAATATTATAATCATTGTATGATTTTGTTTCTTTATTTTGTGAACGAAATAAAACTTAATTATAAATTATTTAATAGTTGTATTATCTTTTTCGGATGTAGAGCATGCAAAGGTTTGGAATAAAGTTATTATTATTCTTTTAAATTGAATAGTGTTTACTTTATTGTCTTTAATTTTTTTTATTTATTTATTTAAATAGTTTAAAATGGTAAAACAGATAGGAAGGGCACTTTTTCGTTCGGTTTTGACACTAGCTTTCGTGTGGTTCAGTCCATTATGGTTCAGCCTTTAAATGTAGCGCAGTACTTTTTAAAACTGACACATTTCTGATAGTTGGAAATTATTTAAAAGAGTGCAGTTTCAGGTTCAAAGATATCACTTTTTAAAAGCTTGCGGATTTGGAACCGCTTAGGTTGAGAAAATTATTGAAATTTTTCAACTAAGTCTCAGACAAGCTGTCAATATCGTTTCAGTTTATAAATAAGGCGTGTTTAAAACTTTATTATCTTATTTTTAAGGTAGTCATGTCCTTGTGTGCATGAATTGAAAAAAAAAAAATCAATAAAGAAGTGCTCTATTCTTAGAGCTAAGACCGAACTTGGCGGAACTATACTTCAGCGGAACTGCACGTTGCACGTATTCTTTGTATGAAACTTTGTGAGTTAAACTGCACTTCACTGCAACAAAAATTCAGCGACACTAAACAGCATAATTGGCAATCTACCCAACTTTGCTGCAGCGTGTATTTGTGCTGAAGTGCAGTCTAACTTCTGCTTAGTGCGGTTTAAATAAAGTGCACGACTGTGTCGTACGAACTTGCTCTAATGTGTTAAAATGGTCTTGGGACTTGAGATTTTGGGAAAAAAGCGTTGAAAAAATCATATGAAATTTTATACATCACTTAAAAATCACTAGCTAAAGCGTTTTTAGAATGAAGTAAGCCATTTGTTGTCTTTTTGCTGTTTTGAAATTTAAGGAAAAAACAATTCAAAATCGTCTGAAGTTTTTTCAAAAACAGTTTTTTTTTTTAATTTTTCGAGAAAATATTTCATTTTTTTTTGAGTATGCCCATTTCTAGCACTTTGTAAATTTTATCAGAAAAATAAGATTTGACAAAAATTGATAAAATCTCAAAAAACTTTTTTTTTTTTAAATTTAAGAATTCATGTTATTTCGTCTAGAAAAAGGCTCCCACATTCAAAATTTCATTGAAATTCGTCAAGTGGTTTACGGGAAAATCTGATTTAAGAAAACCGGTCCTATGGGAGGTACCGTTATAAGACTTTGTCTGAAAAATCCGTTGAAACCAAAACATTAGGTTTACACGAAAAACACCATTCAGAAAGTTTCATAAAAATCGTAGGAGCCGTTTATGAGAAAAATTAATTTTTCATTAAAAATCGTATGGCAGGTATAGCTACTGTTATAGTTTTAGAGCTAGAATGCTAATACCAAAAACCCCCTGTAGGACGTCATAATAACACTATGCACCAAGTTTGAAGCAAAAGCAAAGTGACGGCTTTTGTGCAACGCGATCTTGCCTAAACTGTTAAGAACCCTCAAACACTTCCACTAATTTTTTTTTTGAATGAAAATATTCAAATTCGTCACTCTAAAAATCTTCAACCAAACTAGCATTTTTAACAAGAAAACCAGCAGCTGCAATGATACCAAATTGTGCAGACAGACAGTTATAGGCTTTCGAAAAATATTTTCTGTCTGGATTCTGGAAGTTAAACTAAAACCTTCACTGCTGAGCTGCACGTTATAAGACTACTAAAGGGGGCGAACTTCACATGCCATCACCCTACATTTCGCACGAATATCTGACATTTCTTTTTTCTAAATGCTATTCTTCTTTCTTCTTACTTTTAAAGGCTATTATTACCAACCGATGTAGGTACTTGAAAGATCGGAAAGAAACTTTTCGTTCAGTATTGACACTTGCTTCCTTTTTCTTTCGCGTATTATGGTTGGGCCTTAAAGCTGTTGATTAACGACAAAACTTAAATGGAGGCAACGTTGCATATTTGTATGTTTTGAGGATCAAAACCGAGGGTAAAAGTCAACTCCTACATTTCTCAGGGTCAATGGCCAGTTGGTAGCAATTTTAAAATTTTGAGCAAACTTCCTGATGTTTAAAAAGTAAAATCCTGCTCTCGGATAAGCCAAGAGAGCTTCATGATATAAAAGCAGCCTGTGTAAATAGGTAGACAAAGCCACAGACCTTACGCCTTAATCAAAATTCAGCACTGGCTCTTGACACTTCGAAATGATTTCCTACCTGTTTGTTGGTCAATTATTTGTCAGATTTAACTTCTCAACTTTCCACAAATCATGTTAAATGTTTCTATTTATAGGTATGCAATTACACACTTCATTAATCATCCAACTCCTGCCTGGATATCATATTCCCTTAACAACTACTCGATTCAATTCCCTAATCTCTGCCACCCCAATGGGTAATGTCCTCAGCTAGCAGAGGGAGCTTTAAACAACACGAAAAACAAACAATATAGAACAGTTGATCCAACTTCCAACCTATAAGTGCATTTGGTATTTGTGACAACACTGACAAGTAATACGATTAAGGTTTTAACCTAAATCCGACCAACAAATAGGTTTAAAATATATCAAAAATAACGGTGAATAGACATCACTCACCTCTTATATCGTAATTCCCATCAATTTTGACATCGATCGACTCGAAATATCCGCTGACCGATTCGCATGCTTCGCGTATTGTATCCCTATTTGAGTCAGCATGCAAATGATGATGTCCTGATCCTGATGATGCTGACGCAGACGCTGCGGCGGAACCGGACGCCGAAGACACTGAATCCAAATTCAAATCCAAATTTTTCGCATTCACTAATAGAAATAACAATTGAAAACATAACAACGACATCACATGGTAATTGCACTTTTTATAACACTTTGATGATGAGGCCATTGTGAATTTTTTTTTTAACTTTTTAACTTTTATTTTCGATCAATAAACGAAATAAAAAAAAAAATTGCACAAAATCAACCGAAAAATTGCTCTTCAGCGGAAATTTGAAGACAAAAAAAAAATCGATACTCTCGTCGACAAAAAAGTAACGAATTACACGACCGAATGCACTTTTTACCAAAAAAAAAATCTAAAGAATCAGAACCAAAACCAAACAGAGGGCAGCACCGACCAATTCGCAATCCGAATGCACAAACGACAAAGGCAAAGAGCGACGAGCGGACGACGATACGAAAACGAATTGTGTATGCAGCTCAAAGGCAAAAGGCAAAACAGTGGCGAACAACAGTGGTTAACAACAACAACACACCAGACACCACTCAAAAACGATCGAGAGAATTGAACACCAACAACAACAATCACACGGTGAACGACGACGACGTCAGTGTGTTTTGCACCTTTTTTCACGTTTGCATAATTTTTTTTTTTTTTTTTGCAATCTGTGTTCGTTGTTTTTTTTTTTTTTTTTATCACACACGAAATATACGAAATACCACTCGAGTGATGTTCTGCTGCTTCTGCTGAGTTGAGTTGGAGTGGGTTTTTAATATGTATTTATGTACTAGCCAGACAGACAGTTTTGGGGCGGGCGGCCAGAGTCAGAGGCTCAGAGCAGAATATACTAGATGGGGGCAAAAATTGGCAGGCAATCCACTCGTTACTGCGTGGATATATTTAGCCCCACTTGCATTAATTGTACCTCATAGAATTTATGCTGCTGTCAGTTGTACTCGTTGTTATGTCAATTTTTTTTTGCATTCGTTTGTTTCCTGTGATGGTATTTGACAGAAAATAATTCACTCTCTAATTTCGTTTGACAATCACAATTCACAATAATTTAATTATTGATAAGGTGCCATCATTGATAGTACAATGAATTCCGTCATTTTGACAGATAACACTCGATACAATTTTTTTTCTTGATTTTGAATTGTTTGACTGATCTTGGATCTTCTTTACTTCAGGAAAAAAAAGATCTACTACTTCTCTGACACACACAAACTGCTCTTTGACAGGTCAAATTTATCGCCGGTTCAATTAATTGGAAACCGAGACGATTGTCAACGATATGTTACAATTAAAAATATAAAAAAAAACACACGAATAAAAAACAATATACTCGTTTTATCTTTTTTGTTGTTTCTTCTTTTCACTCAGCCGATCGACCGACAGACAGTGACAGAAAATGATTAGATTAAGAAATCGAACTCTTTAATTATTTTTTTTTTTGCAAAACTGTCTCAAGTTCTGACAATAATAATTATTTCTTGAAGAAGAATCACACACAACAAGAGTTTCTGAATCAGAAAATAGCCAAAGCCAAGAATTATGAAAAAAAATGCAAAAAATTCCGGAATCGCGTAACGCTCTCGCAACACAGACACTGCACGAATAATATGTCTCACCGTTTGAATAGCTCGTCCGAAACTGAAAATGAACAGCAATGGCACAAGAGAATCTACCACAAAACTCGGTTATTTACTTCGTCGAACCAACGAACTCACTCAAACATGACGAGCGACGAGGAGGGTATGTTCGTTCGAACATTCGAACATCACTCAAATGGATGCACATTTTTGTGTTTTGTTTGGAAAGATGACAGTGCTACACGTTATTTTTTGTTGTTGTTTATTCCTCTTGTCTCTTGTGTGTTGGCCTTCCTACGTATGTAGATGTAGGGCTGCTGCTGATTCCTGCTGTCTGATGGTGCTGCGAGGTGCACCGGCTAAAAAAGGAATTAGGAATTAACCAAGGCAGTCAGAGTGGAACCCGTCAGACCAGAATTTACCACCAAAAAGCAACAACAACGACAATGAAACCCTTGGTTAAGCATCGGAGTTGGGACTTGGGACTTCGGGACTCTGGGGAGCTTGGAGTTGGAATTTGGAAGTGGATGGAAGACAGAGAAGAAGAAGAATCACCTCAACCGAATTTGTTCAACTCAACCAACTCAAAGTGCATTTTTGAATGAAGCCGAGTATTAATGTTGTTGTTGTGTGTTTGTGATCGATTATGAGTGTGCGTAGAGTTTTTTACTTTTGCTTTTTTAAATTTTTTTTTGGGAATAAAAATTGAAAGAATAAAATACAAAAAAAAAACCAGATAACGATATGGGTGTTAGAATGAATAACATAATAACCGTGTGCACCACCGAGTTTGAGTTTGATGAGGAGGACGAGGATGAGGATGGGTTGAATTGGGGCGGTGCCACAGGTAAGAAAAAAAATATCCTTGCGATACTTATTCAATGGGCGGAAGACACTGACATTGACGTATTGTCAATAAGGAATTGATTTTGTTGTTCTTTTTTTTTCGAAATATGCACGTTTTTGTGTAGGGAATTGAGAATTCACACTTTTGAAGATAAAATGCTAATGTGATGACGTCATGTCTTTGATTTTAACTTGCATAATTGAGATAGACCAGACATAATACAGGGTGGTTCTTTTTTAATTTAAATATTTTTTTTTGGCTGTTTAAAAACGATTTGGGAAATTTAAAATGGAAAAGTGTAGAACATTAGTTTGAAGATAAACGATCGTTCAATAATTTTAACAGAATGCGCATATAGGCTTATAGTCGTTGTGGGTATGAGGAATGGAATGTCAAAATCAACGATAAATATCTAGTTCCTTAACAGGCTTCTAAAACAAAGAGGTGTCTCTTAGTTTCTTTGGAACTAGAACTTGAAGAAAGCTAAACACTCTCCCGAATAAAAGTATTCAGTTCATGGCAATTAGGGTTGTCGCTTGTTGTGGGGATCGACTTCAGGGATCAAAGCTGAATTTGCATATAAAGCCACAGGCACCCACAAAGTATAGGTACAGGGTAATCTGTACAAGCTGCACCAAAAAGCAAGAGAGAGTAGATTGGGTTAAGATAAAGAAAAAGGGTCTATTCTTCTCCGTTTAACCGGGAGGGGCAATTTTCAAAAAAAAAAAAAAATACTTCAAAAATAACCGAAGCTACTTCTTCACAAAAACAAACAAATCTCGCCTTACGACCATGAAACGGTGATCATTTAGCCACTTTTTTTTGTAGGGGAGAGTGGCCTATAATGATTTCCTAAGGTAAAATGGCACACTTTCTAGAAAACTTATAATCGAACATAATTAACATGTTTTGTGAACACAGTTGTTTAGTTTGTCAAACATCACTGACATCAAACGCAATGTTACCAACTTCAAGCTGTTATTTAAAACTTGACAGATCAAACTGTGTCTTAGCTTTACCAAATGATGACAAAATTATTTTTGTGAAATTTTTAAAACTCTGAAACTCCTAATAAACATTTCATTTTGTAGAAGGAAGTAAATGTAAGTAAGTAGGTATAAAGTTTTTGATTTTGAGAAAAACGACACAGTCCAAAGTGCCATTTTAGGCAAGTAGGTACTCATTTTTCAATCTCCTTTTAATAGCAAAAATGGTTGGAAAGTATCAAAGGTCGACTAGCCACTAGCCAGTCTTGGATGGGGGAATTTATGTCAAAAGCACTGGGAGTGGTTAAAAAAAAAAGAAAATGGTTGCATTAATGCCTCTAAATCATTTGGAGTGCCAATTTGTATTTATAATTATTAACTTTGTTCCTGTTTTTTTTTATTGAAGTAAATAAAGTCTATGTTCAATTATTGAAAATGGTTTTTGACAAACCTGGGTGTCATTTTACCGAAGTAATTTTAGTGACTAGAACTAGGACGTTTTGAAAAAAAATAATGTAAATACTTCTTGAAACTATTTTAACTTGGTAAGCTAATAAAACATTTATATTGATACAACTATGAAGGTATAGCTGACATTTGAAACGAGTTATACATAAGTAATTTTCCCTAGGGGGGGGGGGGGTTGGTGCATTTTAGGCCACTTTCCCCTACGTTCGGTTATTTTCTAACAGCTTGGCAACAAAAAGTCCAAATAAGCCATATGGTTTTCAGTGCTGGACTCAAAATTTTGAGAACAGGCAAAGTATACTTAAAATTTTGAAAAAAGTAGTTTGAAAATGTATTTAATTTTTTTTTCAAAATTTTAAGCTTCAATTTAATTTTTCTTAAACGGTTCACTTAAATTACTTTATTTGAAAATACATTAAAATAAGAGATTTATGGCTCTGCAAAAAGAAATGACATGGAGTTACTGTTGTTTTTTAATTAATTTTTTTTTCAATCAGTTATTTTTTTAAAAAATTGCCCTCCCGTCTAAACGGAGTGAAATAATGATTCTTCTAGTAGCGAGCTCCGGGCGTTAAGTGCGGATTTCAGAACCAGCTTGAACTTCAATTATCGTCGACACGGGCGGCGACCATTTTCTTCTTTTTGGGATATTTAAAAGGAATTGAAAGAAAGAGTATATTCCAGTAAGCCAGGGATCATACTCCAAATAATTACAATATTCGGAAAGAAAACCAAGCAAAGTCCACTGGTAGTTTCGAGTAAAATTCTAAACATTACTTAAAATGAGCGTTACCTTGGTTTTAATTCCCTAAAAAAATTCTAGACTATTTCAGTCCCATCCTCTTCGCTTCCTTTGAACCACCCTGTATAATTAAGGCCTCTCGATGATATCTTATGTACTCACTGTAGATATGACACACAACAACAATGTACTAGACACTAGAGAATAGGTGAAAATAATTTGCATCACTAAGTGGAGTTGAAACTCAGAGTATAATACAGGGTGACATGCGGCTTTCGCTAGAATTTGAAAATGTTATCGTTCCCTTTCTTACGATCGTAGTGTTTTGAAATGAGAGGTTTTGCAAAGATAGTCTGCTCAACAGCCTGCTTAATTGTAGTGACCATCACCTCCCAACGGACACCTCATTTGTTTGCAACACAGTTTGTTGCTGATTCGACGGTACCACAGAGAGAAAACTCCCCTCTTGTTCTATTGTTTTGAAAAGTATTCTTCCGTCTTGACATAACAAGAAACAATATTTGTCCAGGCCGTTCCTCGAAAAAGGTTTTTTTTCGTCCCCTTTCAAACAAACACCTAATGCACTTAATTGTCGTTCTATCACTGCTCACAGGCCATAGAAGCGCTTATGTGACATTTAAAATGGCCATGTCCATACCTTTAAAAATTACACCCTTAACCACAAAAGTTGGGACCATTTTATATCAAAAAAAGGTCTTGAAAAAACCTGGGGTGGAATCGGCTAATGTGATTTGTGATTGTCACATTTCTGACAATCACATGTGATTAAATAATTTTGTGCGTCTGCATAATGTGATCACCGGAATTTTGTTTATTTTCATTATGTCATTTTCCGTTGGGCAATTGGAGAGAACTCCGAAGACAAATCGTTTCTCTTCGGAGTTGTGTTTTGCGAGTCTTACTTCTTCTGCTTTTTATGAAATATGCGGTCTGAAGGCGCATATATACGAACGTCACAGTTTCTATATATTTTGTATTTCAAATTAAACAATTCGAACAATTTTAATATATAATTTACATTAAGGGACGTGACAATTATGTATTTATTTAGAAAAGATTAATTTAGTTGTCACTTCACGTGATTGCTCACAACATATACGCGTTTCAGAAAAATATCTCAATTAAAAAAATGTTCATTTCTGTTTTTTTTTTTTGTATTGTTTTTATTTTTACTTTAATCATGAGGAAAAACTAATTTCTCCCAATCGAAAACAACATTAGTATAGATCTTTGACAAATCTTTGACAGCAAAAGCAAATAATTTTGTTTTATAAGTCAGCGTCAGAGGTTTATTTTTTATTTATTATTATTTTTGTATGCAAGTGACACCTAAATAGCTGTCACAAGAAAAAGTCACAAAAATGTGATTGTCACATGTGACAATCACCTTAGCCAGACGAAATTTGTATATTGTGACTATCACATATCACAAATCACCTTAGCCGATTCCACCCCTGCATTCAAAATTGTGATATTTTTATAAATTCTGATTCAAGTCTTCGCTTGAACTAGTTGCTGCACTTAAAGATTGTCTTATTGTTTAAACAACAATTGAAAGTGATTAGCCCAAGTTTGCAGTTGATTGATATAATTAAATTAGGTTTGTCTAATGCCCCAGGCAGTACCATCTTTGCATATAGAAATGTTTGATAAGCGCCGTGATAGTTGTTCTTCAGGTACATTATAACATATTAAAGTTAGAGCAACCGGATGCCAAATTATCGTATATAATTCAGTACCAACCGATATCAAAATCAGAGTTCTCAGAAGCGAGTACTAGTTCACATCACTACATCAGCGTCTTTGTAGTTTTATCATATTCTCCACCATCATGAAATTATTTGTTGCATTCTCTGCTTTATTGGCAGTTGCCTCGGCCAGCCATTTGTATTTTGCTCCTCGATTTATTGCACCAGCTGTCTCTTCTAGTCAATATCACTCTCAGGATGGAATCGGCCAATACGCATATGGATACAACGATCATCTATCGACAAAGCAAGAAATCAAATCTCTGGACGGAACCACCCGAGGATCATACAGCTACGTTGACTCAAACAATGTCCTTCAAACTGTTGATTATGTTGCTGATGCAGGTGGCTTCCGTGTTGCTGCTACCAATTTACCAAAGGCTCCAGTTGCTTTGGCTATGGAATTGCCAAAACAAATCGAAGACACCGCTGAAGTTTCCGCTGCCAAGTCCGCCCACTTCGCTGCTATCGAACAAGCCAAAGTGCAATTTGGTGATGTTGAAAGGGCTTCCAAGTTAAGAGCTGCTTCTATGAGTGGAGAATTACCAAAACAAATTGAGGACACTATTGAAGTTAAGGCAGCAAAGGCTGCTCATTTCGTTGCCATAGAAGAAGCTAAGAAACAAAATGCTATTCTTATTCAAGCTCCAATTGAATTGCCACAACAAATAAAGGATACACCAGAAGTTGCCAAGGCTAAGGCAGAGCATTTGATTGCTTTCGAAAATGCTAAACTAGGCAATAGAATTTCGCTGATTCAAAATGCTCCTCTGATTGCACCAGTGCAACTCTCGGGTTACAGTACCCTGCCTTTGACACGAGGATTCTCTTACTCTTCGAGTACATTGAATACCCCGGTTATAAGCTATAGCGCAGCCTATGCACCATACTTGAACTCCCAAGTTGGTTGGTAAAATTATTATTCAACAGTTTTTGATTAACAGGAAATTTTTTGCTAAAATAAAATTTAAAATAAAATTTACAATCAGTTTTTATTTAGTGTGTTTTTTTGACCACAGGTGGAGCGTCGATAAAATTGTGAAATAAACATTACTTTTAGCTTGTTAGCACGCATTGCAAGACTTTAAAGTGCCCCCAAATTGTTCTATATTAAAAATATATCATATTAGCTGCTTTCTTCTCTTCTCCCTTGATAATTCTGTGTAAGACTATATTTTTCAAACGTCCACTCAAACATTGAAAGTTATTTCCAAGTCATTGCTTAAGGTTTCCTTTCCTTAATATTTTTCGAAAAATTTGTTTCCTTTTACTTTACTTGTGAGCTTGTGACATAAGGCTATATCACACTGACAGTGAATTCACTGACCAGTGAAGTCAAAATCGCGTCAGAATGCCGTCAGTGAAGTCATCCGTAGTGTGATAGCCAGTTTTGGGACGCCAGTGAAGGTGTCAGTTCACTGACGTGTTCACTGACCAAACCAAATCGCGTCAGTGACTGACTCGAAAAATGACAAGTGTGATAAGTAGTCACTGGCGCATAGAACCACTGACACACTTTTATGACAAGAGCGTCAGTGTACTGACCCTGTCCCATCACTGGCAACACACGAAATTTCTCGTTGTGCCAGTGAAGAAACCCGTCAGTGAACTGACCTGTTTTTTGATATTTTGTTTGAAAATTTTTAAGTACATACTGTATTTTTTGGGAAGTTTTGACAAAAACTTTTTTTACCAACTTTTTTTTTTGATTTTTTAGAACTGGCATCTAGATTACGAAAATGCGTTTTTGCAGTCGCTAGGTCGCTTAGTTTAGCAGCAAATCAAGTTTAAAGATGTCAACTTTGATGCCTCTAGCATACGTCTACTTTAGCCGCAAATCGTGTTTAAAGATAAAAGTCGATTCTTCATATAATTCGATACATGAATGGAAAGGTGGCATTCCCTAGATCGGTAGTCAGTCAGTGTGATATCAAAACTGCCCACTGACCCGATTTCAGGTAAATTTCACTGACGCAACTTGCCAGTGTCGTGTGCCAGTGAAGAATGTGTCAGTGTAGTGTGATAGTCAGTTTTTCAGGCGTCAGTTCACTGACCGACTCGGGAAAAATATCACTGACTAGCATGAGGTGTCAGTGAGTTTTAGGACACACTGGCACAGGCCTGCCAGTAGGTGTGATAACCTTTTTTTCTCAACTGACCATTGACGAGAAATTTCTTCACTGGCGTAAAAATCACGTCAGTTTTCGTGACGTCACTGCACAGTACTCACAGTATCCGAATAAAAAATGTATTGCAATCTATACCAGGAAATATTAAGAAGTAATGCAACAAAAAACAGTTCCAATCGCATAAAGAGGCCAAAATTAAAATAAAGTTGTAAAGGGTGATTCATCGTCAGGTTTGATTTTTAATATACGCTTTTTTTGACAGATCACGCGTCACTCCTATCAAACTGCTGTGTTTTTTTTTTTGTTCAGTATCGTTTGGCAAGTCATCATGCAAATACTAACACCACAACAGGGTCTACAAATTTTTCAGTTTTATTACGAAAATCTGTGTTCTGTGAGAAAGGAAAATCCAGTTTTTTTTACAGTGAAATTTTGTTGAGTTATGAAACCCATTTCTGGCTCAATCGATACGTTAAAAAAACGAAATTGCCGTACTTGGGGCTAATGAGCAATCCGAAGAGTACAAAGAGCTACCATAACATCCATTAAAAACAACGGTATGGTGTGATTTATGGGCTGGTGGAATCATTGGGCCACATTTCTTCAAAATGAGGCAATGGTAACCCTCACCACGCCACGTTACCGGATTATGTATTTTTCAGGAAGTAATTCAAGTCTTGGTGAGCTTAAGACGGCACTACGAGCCATACAGCGCGTGAAACAATGGTCTTGTTAAGAAATCATTTTGGTGAGCACTTGATTTTTAGTTTTGCTATGGTAAATTAGCCGCCTAGATCGTGCGATATCACACCTTTACACTATTTGCTCTGGGTATATGTTAAGTGTCAGGTCTTTTAGGAATAAGTCAGCTATGATTGACGCTTTGAAAGCCAACATTACTTGTGTTATTAGCGAGATACCATCGCTGTGCTTGAACGAGTCGCCCAAAACTGGACCTTCCGAATGGACCACCTCAGACGTAGTTGTGGCCAACATTTACATGATATGTTTTTTAAAAAGTAAATGCCATGAATTGTTCTCTTAAACCCATAGTAGACATTTTAAGTTCACTTTCATGTGTTTTATTTAAGATTATAAATCAAACTTCACGATGAATCACCCTTTATAACATTGACATAAAACGCACCCGTATCGCTACTTGCAATACGGACAGATTAAAATCTAGTACACCTGTATTAAAATAAAACATAGTGGTTATAAATATTTAATTCCTAGTTATTACTTCTTAACATGCCTACTTATGCTTTATATTTTAATGTATCTTTATTACCATATTAAAACGTGATAAAATAAATTGTATAAAAATACATGTTTGCTCGCCAGTCTGTCTGGACTCTGGACAGCATTGGTTAAATATACCTAACATGGTGTGTAAAGATTTAATAAGAAAGTACGTAGCATGCTGCAATTTTGTATGTATAGGTTTTTGCTAATGCAAGCTTGTTGTTTTGTGATGCAAGCTATAAGTAGGCATTTAATAACCATCTTCTATAGATAGCCCCATTTTTAATAAAATATAAAATAAATGATGATTATAGAATTTAAAATAATAACTATGATGTCATTGAAAACTAAAACCTTATGACTATGATTTGAAATATAAACTGAACTAGCTTAAATTGCCCTTTATTGAACATAAAATAGTCATATTTTAAATATAATAATATTTTATTGAGACTGAGTTTGGAAAATAAAATGCACGAATGGGTCGCACGTACTTGCTCTGCGGGCGAAATAGTACGATGATAACAAATTTCATAAGATACGTTGATTATTCCCTATTCTATAAAATGGGTATAATATTGTATTTGAAAATAATACCATTTTATAGACAAGTATATATATATATATTCTAACTTAGAATTAGAACGCTAGTCGATTAAGTGATGTCTCGTCCGTCCATGTGTATACGCTATAGACGTCGCAATTTTGAGCTAGAAAGCTGAAAGTTGGTATAAATAATTTTTATTTCAATACTAAGGCTAAGTTTTTAAACAGGCGAAATCCACCCACAAACACGCCCAGAATCGCCAAGCATTTAGGTAAATATTCTCTAAATTAAATACAAATATTTTAGTTTGGGCGTGGCTGACACCCACTTTTCATACAAAATTATCAATATTATTTTTATAAAATAACGATGTTTATATTCGAGCCAAAAATCTTAAATTTTGTGGGTATTAGTTGTACTTAAACATTTTGTGTATGAAAACAAAAAAAATTATTTTGGGTGTCTCTGACGCCCACTTTTCATTGGAAACTATAAGAACTTATGTTTTCAAAAAAACGGTTCTTATAATAGATCCACAAGCCCAAATGTGTGCGTCTCTTTGTCGAAATTAATAGCTTTTGTATACAAATATTTTTTAAATACCGGCCGTGGAGGGAACCTATACTTTTCATGAAAGAACAAAAATCATAGTTTTAAAAATTCAAAGTACCATTTTTTTTTGTTCGTTATATGTGTAAATTTTGTCAATACGCCCACTTTCGAGGGCGTGATTTTTATAAATTAAATTTTTATTCGGGTAAAATCCTTAAAAAACTACTCTATACATCTGTATAAGTATATATCGTTTATTAAAAATCGTTAGAGCCATTTTTGTCCAAATTAGAAAAAACGAAAAAAGTGTGCCAAAACCTAGTTCGTCATTGAATGGGAGCCATCAGCTATACTACCTATGTATTTAAAAAGGAGTCACTGAAAAAAATGAAGCGCCATCATTGAGACCAGATCCCCGTTATTTGCATTTTTAGCCAAAAACTAAAAACACAGTTTTCTTAAGAACACTCTAAAAGTTTTATGGGAGCCACCGTTTAGAAAGGCTTTACTGAAAAAAATTGCAATGCCATCCCTTTGAACATTTTATAGAACTATGCTAGACAAAGTTTGAGTAAATTCAATCAAGTATAATATAGCCATTCGAAAAAAAGCCGTTTAAACCTAATTTTCGTTATGACAATTTAAGACAAAAACAAAGAAGGCAGTTTTCTCAAAATGCCCTAGGTTTGTAAAATTTTGAATATAATCAAAATCGTTAGAGCCGTTTTCGAGCAAATCCAAAATGAAAAAAAAAAACGTTACTTTAAAGGTGCTCTAGTTTGAGCTGGTCTAAAACGAAATAAAAAATCCTCGATAGCGCGTTTTGTATAAACTGCTAAATATGAAGTTTGAAGAAATTCAAGAAGTTTAGGCTGTAGCTTGACGTGAAAAAGTGCACAGGCGCACATAATCACAGACTCACAGCAGACCGACGACGGACGGTTTGGTGAAAACCACTTTTTTGGGCTTCTCTATCATCGTAATGTCATGTTTGAATAAAATCTCAATTTTTTTCTGCATGAAACCAATATTTGCCCTCTAGAGCAAATACAAACAAATTTAATATAATAAGAAGTTTCATACTAAATACCACTTATAAAAGTTTTCAGTTAGTTATTGACTTTTTTAATTATCTAAGGAATTTAATTTTAATACTAAGGAATTGTTTTTTTTCCCGATTATTAAAAGATCTAACAATATTTTTAATAAGAGTTCAGTATTAAAAATTATAGATATTATATATTTCTTACCATGTAATTTCTCTAAGTTTGAAAATGAAAACTTTTACCTATTTCATAAAAAAACTATATTGTAGTAAGCCATAATTATTATAATATTATTTAAATACTTATTATTTATTAGCAAACTAGAATTAGATCTGATTTATGGAGGAGAGTATTTACGATTTAGTATTCCTAATTGCAAACATAAACCTTAAAATTTATTAACTTGTGCTTACAGTACAAAGGAAAAGTAAAGAGACAGATTTGCTAGGTGGTGTTGGAAACATAGAAAGAGAACACAGAATAGAGAGCGGCACACGTGGTTTTCTGTTTTTGCCTATACAAGCTGAAAATCTGTTGATGTGTATTTTCGTTAAAGTTTCTTTACGTTTACTACGATGCATTTATGTGAACAGTTCAATTCAAGGATAAAATAAAATACACCTACTCACCTGGTCCTGGCCCATGTGAAAACAATTATTTGAATTTCATGAATGCAGTTTGACGACGTTTATAACACAAATTGTTGTTGATACTAACAGCCTCTCCTCACATTTTGAAAAATTGTATCGGCTTTGTTTATTTTCTATGATTTTAAAGATTTGATTGGATGGATGCCGTCATGCCATTTTTCGTGACAATTATGAGCGATTTTACTGCCTTTGAAGTTTCACATCAAAAAATTAAATACATTTTTTTTAGTAAATTTGCGTCTCAAAAAGTACATTACATTACATTATTAATCTACTCCGTCGATGAATCGATCGAAGTAGACTCAGTTAAAAGCACTGGATATTTAGGCCTTCGGCTCAAGACAACACAAACACGACACAAAGAGACAGACAGAGCAGAAGAGTGAAGAACACACAAACATATGCCAACAGCGACGCAGTTATTACCACGCGCAACGATGCTTGATTTCGCTGATCTATTGGGAAGCGATGCTTTATCAGTGCCAAGGCCGTTGACATCTCTAAGAGTATTTTGTATGACCTTCAAAGGAAAAGCAAATAAATTCTTGATGCTGAAACCATGTGTATTAAGGTTATGGACAAAGTAGTAGCTTTCGAGTTGAAAATTCACTTTTTTTTATGTCCGTCAAGTTAGCACTACCACTTTCATTTTTTTTTTAAAATGAACAATTGGAATTGTCGTGAATTTGTCGTAAATTTGTCGTGAAACAAACAAAAATTTGTCGCGCCCCGATTTTAAATGTTTACCCCTGGTAATGGTAACTTGACAGTCAAGTTACTCAAAAGCAAAAAAAGAGCATGCCATTAAGGGGCCAGTTATAGTGATACGGAAAACCAAACCGAAAAAAATTTTCAAATGGAAAATTTTGTATGTTCTGATTCGATTTTTAAGACAAATGCTACACTGATCGATGGAAATCAATGCAGAGAATTTTTTTTATTCATAATAATTTTAATTGAACAAATACTTTTTATTAAAAATGTATTTGTTTATTTTTCTTTTATACGTATAACAGAAAAATGAATAAATACTTTTTTAACAAAAAGTACAAGTTCAATTCAAATTTTTATTTGCAAAATAAATTCTCTGAGTTGCCATCGCTCAATGTAGCATTTGTGTTTTAAATCTGATTATAACATACTAAACTTTCCATTTGAAAAATTTTTCGGTTTGGTTTTCCGTATCGCTATAACTGGCCCCTAATTGTCTTGAACTTGTCATAGACAATCCTCATTATTTTAAACATTTATACTAAATTGACAGCCACTTTTCGAAAAAGTCAAAAAAAAAATTAAATTTTTTTTATTGGATTGTCGAATTATATGACAACTTTTTTGACATTTTCAAAATTGATACACTTAAATATTTAAAGCTTTGGAGTACATATATTGTTGAAATTATTTCACATGGAAACTGATTTGGAAATGTTACTCCTTACCAGACGCAAGATACTGTTTCTATGTGTTTGCTTTTTGTCATCTTAATTTTTAAGCTTTCCTCAGATAAATTTAAAGCAAAACGACACTGAAAAAACACATGCTTTTCCTGTTAAGTATATCCAAAAATCCTTCTCTTCATACATTTATAGACATAGCCTTAAACTTTTTGGCCTATAAGCTATTAACAACTTATTTACACTCAGCGCCACGTGTATAGTCTCTAGGAAACAGAACACAATAACAACCGCATAATTGTGTTAATTTATATGCAATAAAAACTTTTATCAATTTTATTGATTCTCTATGATTTTATTAAAAGGGCAAGCGAGTTCCATGTTCCCAGTTAAGTTTCGTGGAATAGGCCCGCTAAAGGATAACAATCAATTGTCAGACAATACAATAGAACCAACCTGCTGGTGGGGGATACACGAGCTACAGAAAGTTTATAGGAAACTTGGTCTTTGTAGCTGTGAATTATTTTTTTGTAACATGACAGTCAAATTAACATGGATTAAGTTTAAGGGCAAAAGCAAAAGTTTATGCAATATCCTGATTTTTTTTTTGTTTAGTAATAGTTGATATCCTACGTGATTGTTTTGAAGCTATGCCTGGAAAAAGACACTGATTGTTGTACGAACTCTAAAGCCTTAGGTTTCGAACCCGGACTGTTGATGTGATATGTAAAAGTTCTTCCTTCAAGAACACGCGTTCACATTGTCACTCAAAGCCCATTAAAAAGTTGGAAGTGACGATGAAAGGAGAAAGGGCAACAGTGGGCCAAAAAATGCTGCACGCCAAACCATTTATTTTTATGAACTACAAAAAAATCCAAAGACAAGTAGAAAAGAGAAATCCAAAAAAAAGTCCTTTTACTTCCCACTATCAAACTTAACCCAACACGTTGAAAAATCTGAAACCGCGTGGCTTTTTATTAGATTTTTTAAATTGAGTGTTTATTGAGTGTCTTTCAAGGATGCACATGTACATCCCTATGCAATATGCATGCTGTGCTGATGCTGACCTGCGTGCTGATGCTGTCATAACTTTTGTTCAATAAGTTGAATGAATAGTAAATAAATCTCTATATCTCACAATTACAGCTGGCAGTCAATGGAAGGGATTTTTTGTGTGTACGTCTGGGACTCATTTCTATATACATCCCACACCACCCACACTCACTCTCATTATGTTGTATGCCGAGAACCGACTTATCTAGAAACCCACCCACAGGCGTTTAAAATATCATTTTGTAAGATAAAACTAAAACATTTATGTTGTATCCTCGTGGTTCGTCGAATTTGTCGGTCTGTTATCCCACACCCTCGAAGAATAAGGAACAAATCCTATTATAAAAGGATTTTCTAAACACACCTCATTACGTTCATTCGATTCCATGTCGATATTCCACCCACATAATCTAAAAATCCTATCCATCCTGACCTTTCCCACGGCACGGTATCAGCACGGTGGCGGCAGGAGCACATACTCAGACAACACTCTCCTTTTGGCATCCACATCGCACATAAATTGCGTAGCCAAATTGAAATTCTTGTGCGTGATTGCCAAACGAATTAAGTTCAATCCTTCTTCTTGTTGTGTTTCGGTTTCGGTGTCGGTGTATGTGTATGTCTCTGTATGCGTGTGTTCTAATTCTAAAAAAGAATCTCCCAAGTCTTTGGGAAAAATATTTTATTCCATTAACCTGAGGGCATAAAGTTTGTTCTTCTATCAATCCTGACACACACTTAAGGACGAGCAAAAGAAGAACGATAGAACAAAGGGGTTTTGTTGCTGTTGGTTGATGAAGATATACTATATAACCACCCCATCCTTTAAGTAGAATTGTATATGTCTGCTTTATCTGAGAAGCTTTTGCGTTAGAGAAGCACACATAAGCACCTTTTCTTTTTTTGCTTTAAATTGTAAGAGCTGAGGATTGGATTTTTCCTGCACGGAAATCCTTATTTTTCTTCAACTTCTTCCTGTGTTTTGCTGTACACCGCGCCACCAATTAATGACGACTTTTATGACCTCTCGATTGTCCTTTTGAATGCTTTGCTGGCATTCTGCATCTATATTCCTTTCATATCCTTGCCACCATTTAGATGGGTGACGTATACGGTATACGACCGACGTCGTTTTCGTTCTCATCCTTATCCTCGTCCTACCACAAGGAGGAATTTTAGTTTTTTTTTTTTAACAATTCAAAACACACTCGTAGAAGTTTTCTGTTCGTTATATTCGTGCTCTCGGCCTTAAAAGCTGTTGCCTAACAATGCTCTTCAAGATGTGTGTTCGAGACGAAAAACCGTTCCTCACCTAGGTTATGCCATAACCACTATGTGGGGGATACAAGAAGATGCTTCCTACTTAAGGCTCTTTTTGTGGTGTGGTGGGATTGCAATATATACTTTTACAAATTTAGGGATCAAAAATGAAACCAAACCGCTCACAGGCTGATGATGAATCATATGGTGGTTGTATTTTGTAATGCGCATGCCACCTTCCTTTTTTTAAGTTTGAGTATTTTTTTTTTCTTCTCACTCTTATAGTGTGGGGATATGCAATATTGAGTGACAAATACAGATGACAATGCCAAGTGGAAGGATGCTAAAGTTGTCGATGAATTGACAGGAGCAGTGTTTCATTTAGTAAACCCAGTATGTCTTGCAACTCCAACTATTTCCATGCTATTTTCTTAAGGAAAATAGTAGGGTCACTTTTTGGTCGTGTGAATGATGTATTTGGAAGAATTTTAAAAATTGAAATCTTTGACCAAAACACTCAGAAGTGTACCTACCTAAAGATTAAATGCAAATAAGAAGAAACGATATCACCTTCCATGGCTTGTTTCCAAATGTGTTAAAGCGAAAGCTTGAAACCAAGGATAGTATACCGCAAAATCTTGACTGTAACAATATGTAGGCTATGTATAGGATATTTTGTATACCTACTGAGTGCGTCCATTGTGTAAATGATAGAGACATTCGCATTCGATGCTTACAGACGATTCCGGTGAGCATCGAAATACCTCATGTTAAGGATTTGCCATAGTTTCTGGTAAGGAAATCGATACGAAAGATGGGGAAACCTTAACCAAAGCAATTTCTGTCTTAGAAAACGTTTATGCTGGAGCTATGGCGATCTGTTCTTCACAAGGAAACTTTCTAGAAATTGTTGCTGATAGGACGTTTTGTGGTTACACAAGGCGTGTCTTTAACGGTGCAGGGAACTAACTTCACATGGGAATTAACTTCACCACTGGTGGGAACTAATTTCACTTTTTTTTGATGAATTTAATTCCCACCGAAAGTTGGAATTGATTTCACTTTTGTATGAAGTTATTTCCCTCGGTGGGTGGGAGATAACTTCACTTCTTGTTACAGTAAATGATATAATTATCGTTATTGTGTTATTTAGTTTAGCATGATAAACTAAAAAAGAGGGAAGAAGCGGGCTTTGTATTATAGAATGCACTGATATTCGCGCGAATTTTTAACTAAAACTAAAGTTGATCTTTGCAAACATTTGGTTTTAATTATTTTCGCTGCTAATGCAGTTTCAGTGCATTCTATAATACAATAATTTCTTTGAAAATATGAATAATGCATACATATTTCTTTAAATGGTCTATCCCTTTTTGTAAAAACTTTTGCTTATAAATTATAATAAATTGCTTAAATCCATATGATTTCTTTCATTTTTCGACAGTTTTTACCTCTTGAGATTTTCAAAATTTTGATGGGAATTTATTTCACACGATTTTTTGGTGAAATTAATTCTCACTTTCGGTGAGAATCATCAAAAAAAAGTGAAATAAGTTCCCACCAGTGGTGAAGTTAATTCCCATGTGAAGGTAGTGCCCGTGAAGTTAGTTCCCTGCACCGCCTTTAACCATATTGTAATCGGTACTGTGAAGAGCTCAGATTTTTTAAGAATGCAAAAAGAGAGAGTTGAAAAGGGGTTGGGTACCTACGATTTGTCGAAAGTCGATTTAAAAAAATCGATCGTCTTAGGCTAGGCGCGTACTAGGACAGGTTTTACATCAGTTTGGCTTAAGAAAAACTCATTGGCCGCTGCGGCCTGGCCGCGCGAACTGGCCGCCTAAATAATTTAAAAATTTAAACTTTCGTTGCAATCCAAAGAACTACATTTTGTATTAGGATAAAAGTCGACATTATTACCGACACTTTTTCAGTCGACATTTTCATAGTCTGGATTTTAAACTGTCAACTTTTTTTTTTGTCGATCAAACATCAGTCGACATTTTGACAGTCGACGAAATTTGTATTTATCCAGTCGACCTTTTTTTGTGTAGGTTTTAGGTGTAGGTTTAAAAAAACCTTCCTTGGGTGTATTTCATCAGTTGCTGATGAAACTGGAGTTCAAAAACAAAATAAATGAGTTCCTTTATAGTTTTAGAAAATATTTTCAAACCTTATATTATTTTTATTTGCTCAACAGGGCAAGTATTAGTTTCGTGTAGAAAAAAGTCGACGTTTTAATCAAACATGACATTTCGAAGACCAAAAACGTGGTTTTTTGTCGGTCTGTTTATGTGTCTGCGATATGTCTTTTAGCTTCAAGTCTATAAAGCTAACAGCCTAAACGACTTGACGTCAAACTTCAGCTTTAACGGCTTGACATTATGTATCTGCTTTGAAGGCATATAAAGTCGATAAAGTGGAAATAGAGGCTGGAGGGTGTTGGGGATTGTAAGTGGTGGTGGGGAGGGTGGTGTTGGTGGGGATGTGTTTAGGAGGGGGGGTGTAGTGCCAGGAAGAGGTAAAATTGTCAAAAAGTGGTGGGTGAGTGGAAGGTGGTTGTAGGTGGGGTGGGGTGGGTGGTTGGATTTGGTGTTGGAAGTTGATGAGAAAAAAATTGTCAAAAATGTTAGATGGTTGGTTGGTTGCTGTAGGTGGAATGGGTAGTTGGCGGTGATGGTAGGGGGAGGTGATTTGGTGTTGGGGGGAGGCCAAAAGTGTAAAAAATGTTGGGTGAGTGGCTGGTGGTTGTAGGTGGAGTGGGTGGTTAAATTTGGGGGATTTGCTGTGTTGGAGGAATTGGTGGAATTGGTGGAATTGCTGTGGTGGTGGTTTGGCGAAGGGGGATGAATTGGTGTGTTAGGAATTTTCAAAAATGATGGGTGAGTAGGAGGTGGTTGTAGGTGGAGTGGTTGGTTGGATTCGGGGGAAGGATTTGGTGTTTGGGAGGAAATTGTCAAAAATAGTGGGTGGTTGGTGGTGGTAAGGAAGGGGTATTTACTGTGTGGGGGGAGGAAAAAATTGTCAAAAATGGTGGGCTGTTGATGTATGTAGGGGTTCGAGGTTGATGTTTGGGTGAAGGATTGAGAAAAAACAAATTCAAAAATGGTGGTTGGTTGGTGGCTGGAGAGATACAACCTATACATGAACTGTTTTGATAACTGCTTATCACTTCAAATTATCGTCCGTAAACCGACTTTACAGACAACCAAGTTTTTTTAGTGCTTTCTTATTTTCTCAAAATATGTTCAAACAATTTTGATTTAAGTCCGTTGGTAGTTGGTAAGTTAATTATGCCACAATTTTTGGCTGATAGATTCTTTTTTGTATACCCCTAATTAAGATATTGTATCCACAGATCAAGAACGTTGGACCCAGTCGTGCATCTTATTTATATTATTCGCAGAGTGAAAAGTGAAATTATAAGAGACACAATCGATTGAAGCGCCAGTTCCGAGTTGTGGATGAAATTTACAAACCAGCTCTTTGAATAAACATAAAACTCACAGAACAGAGTTGAAACATCGCTTATTTGAAATAGTCATTGTCAATATGAAGTCATCTTTAATTTTTTTTAAATTGGTGTATTCACTGCGGAAAAATTACAGGGACGTATCTACTGTGAAAATAAAGAGGCGGTAGTATCTTGCACAAAACAGCTGTAACCTAGAGTATTGATGAAAGATGCGTTCTTGAGCCTAACCCATAAATTAAGAGCCTAGAACTAATTTAAGGATGAGTGATAATAGACATTTTTTTTACATATAAAGCAAGTGTTGGGCAAACTGCTCTTATTGAAATTATTATGGTAGCCAAAAAATGTCTGTCAAGAGACATAATTTCCTTCAGTGCGATACTTTAATTTTTTCCAAGATAATGTATTTTGGGTTTTAAGCTATTAACGAATGTATCTTGCAGGCAGAAGACCCCGCATCTAAAGTTTCATGTATCGAAAAATGCTTTGATTCGACCGAACCTTTCGAAATCCATATAATCGAATTAAGTCTTTATAAAGTAAAACTAATGCGGTCACTTTCTGAACAACGATTTAAGAAATGACAAAACAAAGACTACTTATCAGCTGTCAAATTGACAGTTGTCGTTGCCAAAAATGGTATTGCCATTAAAAAAAAAACTTTAAATTTGTATGTCTTGGACGTGCCCCAAGTTAATAATATTTGCGGATATAGTCCTTTTATTTTAAAGGGCCCAAACTATGTTTAAACGAAACTAATTTGTTTTTCAATTAACTTAAATACCAGAATTTCAGAAAATCAATAAAATCGAATTGAAAGAATGTTAGTGCTGGCAGTGATTTGGGAGATTTTCTTAAAATATAAAAAACAAACAAGAACACCATCTAATTTTGTGCCTACCCTTTTCTACTTTAGGTATCACAATCAAAATCATTCCTTATAAGGTACCTGTATAACGGCAAGTAAAAGTTATAGTTATTCTAAAACTACTTTCCTTTGACCTAGTATTTGAAGCACACGCTAGCTGCTATTAATAAAGTTCTCCACTAATATTTGATAGTTCACAAATAATAATAATTTGCCAACTTACATTCAAACTTAATTCAAATTCATCCAAACTCAAACTTTTCCAAATACTGTCCCGAACCATTTCCGTAATTCAGAGCGGAAAAGCACCAAACTATCATCACCAACTAACTACATACATACCTATATACGCCCATTCTAACATTTGTATAGGTACATGATGGAAGCAAGGCAACAGCCACTTCACTTCACTTCCGGACTTGTCCCACAGTCCCGAGAAATATATATGCGGCAGATTCTTCTCAGCCCACTTATCCAAAAGCCTTTATTGGTTACACAATTTTCACCATAAGTCTCATGCTAGCAGCCTTCGTGTCCCCAAAAACTCCTAACACTGTATGTGCATGTGTCAAAATGTGTGCACCCAGCAAATGCATAACGGAATCAATATAGCTTTGCCGGCGCCGCCATTTATGACCACTGCCAAGCTGTGTATAGCCTTTCATAGCAAAATAGCATCGCAGCTCAGCTTCAGCATCAGCATCAGGATCAGCAGCCACACAAAAATGTCCTGTGCGAGTTTCTCTCTGACAATGAAGTGCTTCTCTTCTCATAGTGATAGGACATAGTTTGTGATTTATTGTTGCCTCCGCCCTCCATCTACGGATCCACCACGTGTTGGGAGGCACGGCGGCGCGGCATAGGGATGTGTAACGGCATTGCGAACACTAGTCGTGCCAATTTCATTTGACCTTCCCTGGATTCTAAGTCGTCTCCTCTCCGGGAATCGTTTCTTCCTTTCCTTCTCGCCGCCTTCCCGCCTGCCATGCCAATCCACGAAATTTTTCGGCAAATTGAATATTATGCACTAAAGTATATGGCATAGGGCATAGCTAAAGCAATGCAGGCTCAAGGATTTTTAAAGATACGATATCCTTACATGTGTATCGTCGTCGACACAAAAAAAATATTGGAGGAAATATCTTCTTGAGAGCTAAAAGAAATCCGAGAAATATTTTGAGGGCAAAGCAATTTGGCTGCTTTTTGTGTGTAGTTTAGTATGAAAGTTTTGTTAAAAGAATAAAGAATGGGGTAAAGGCGAAAGGGGAGGATGGTGATGAGAAAGCAGAAAAAAAAATAGAATTTACAAAGGATGTCAAGGGAATATCCCTGTTGGATGGAATAAATAACCTGTGCTAGTTTATCCAACAGATAAATATTTTATACGTCAATTGGCAGTGTTTCAGAAAATGTTCGTCTTACCTATGTGGGTATACAAAACTATACTGGTTTTTCGTACTTGTTTCCTACTTTTTTTTTTTTGCTTGTCCTCCTGTATTATATTGTGTTACTTTGCGAAATGTTATAAATCATTTTCATGAGACTTTTCGACGTCCGGAATGTGCTAATGGAGTTCGAAAGCAAAATTTGTTGGCTACTGAAAGTTTTCCTTTAATGAAATTCTAACAATCACAAAACAAAAAAGGAATTCTTAAATTATTGGGAGTGTTTTGTTTTTGCGGTCACCACTGTAAGTGGAGAATTTCGGATTGATGTTTTTTAAGTAGAACCTTTGAACGTTGACAGTATTATTAAGAGACTTTTTTAAAAAAGACAAACAAAACTGTCTGCCTGTTGAAGAATGTTGGGTCCACTTGATAGATATCAGAGATTCAAAAAATCGTTTGAATAGTCCAGTCAAATGTTTGACCTTTGTATATGAGGGGGCCAAGGCACTCAGACCCACATTTTGGTTTAATTCTTGAAAAACACTTTTCCTGCGAAAATTGTATGTGTCGAGAATTTTGTTTGGGTCTATTCTCATGACAAACTCGATCTAGAGATAGAGTTTGAATTAGTAAGTTGCACTCCACTTGAGCGTGGTGCTCCTAGGCCTTGCTTAGTATGCGTAGTCGTTGAATTCGAATTTTTCTGGTTAGGCTTATTTCGCTGTACAGCACGTTTAGTTCGTCGTTGTATCTTCTTCGCAAAATGTTTTCTCCCTTTACGTAGACAGGACCATAAATCGTACGAAGAACTTTTCTCTCGAAGACTCTAAGTGACTTTTCATCCGATTGGGAGAGGTTCCATGCTTCTGTACCATATAGCAGGACCAGGATGTTAAGTATTCTATTACAGTGTCTCCTTGGTTTTTCTCGGAGGCCCTATTCCTCAATTGCTTATTCAGCCCAAAGAAGCAGCTATTAGCAAGAGATATACTTGTTGTTGAATATGCTTACAGCAGTACCCAGTCAGACAAATTCACTGACTACCTCGAAGTTAAACCTATCAATGGTCACGTTCTCACCAATTCGGTATTGGAATTCGTTTATTTTCAATCCCATCCTGTTTGCTGCTGACTATATAGTAGTGAAGACACCGGTTACGGGTTGTTTGGTTGTTTGGTTGTTCCGATAACGTCAATGTCGTCCGCAAACCCAAGATTTAATAAAGATGGTGCCCGATGTATTGGCCTGGGTGTTCGGTATGACATTTTCAAGCACAATATTAAAACAGCTGCATGACAGTGCGTCACCTTGTCTTAGCCCTCTGGTGGTTTCGAAGACTTCAGTAGGGTACCTAATAACTTTGACGGAACAGCGAGCATTTTCCAACGTCATCCTGATAAGGCGTATCAGTTTAGCAGGGATTCTAAAGTTAGAGAAGGTACGATACAATTCAACTCTATTAACACTGTCGTAATCTGCTTTGAAATCGAGGAACAGGTGGTGGGTATTGCTGATGTGAATATTTGGTCGGTCGTAGATTAGATATCTCAGCAAACTTATGCCTCTATAGTCGGCGCAGAGTAGGTGGTCTCCTTTTTTGTGAATCGGCCAGATGGCACTGAGATTAAATTAAAAAAATAAAATTGTCTACAGTATTAAAGTATTAACAGCCGAGTACAGTGGTGCGAATTTAGTTTTTATTGTAACAAATTCAATTTTCTTGGTCTCCAAACGGAGAGTGGGGCTAAAAGTAAAACTTTTTACGAAAACCTATGTAGTTCCTAAGATTTTGAAAATAAGTCAGCCAAATCTTTTTTAAAATTTAAGAACCATGTTTAAGCTACAAGATTAACCAAAAAAGTTAAACAAAGTCTATTCAGAAGATGGCAACATATTGCATTGAGGAAAAAACGTGTTGTTACAACTTACCCCGACAATGGGGCGAGTTGTATCATAGGCAGGGGTAAGTTGTAACAAGAATTATAAAAAAACAAGCCAATTATTATTTTATGAAAAGCTGATAAGGAAATAAAAGTTACGACAAGAATATTGTATTATTTGAATATATTATGAAAAAAAAACATTAATTCACGCAATTCTTTATTTCTAGGAGAACCCTGTTTTTTAGCTGTTACTTCTTACCCCTGTTACTTTAAGCGCCACTCTTCCCTAAGTTTTTCTTTTATGTCAAATTCTTTAATACAAACACATTATTCAATATTAAAAACCATCTGGGAGTATTTCTTTATAAATCAACATAGGGACATTTTGCATAACGATGTGAATACCTCAAAATTATGCTTTATTTAAAAGTTGAACATGATTAAGCATGAACCAATTGAAAAATGAAGAAGAAAACTTTGTATGAGAAACTAGAACTACCATTCAATCCTATGCCTATGTAGTTTACCTCCGAGTCGATTTAACTCGACTTGATAGCTCGCGATCAACGAAGTCGAGTCGGTGTAGCAGCAGTAGTACGTAGCAATGTCAAGGTTAATGTTAAAAAAGTAGTGCACTAAGCAGCATGCATGAATACAATGTGTAGCACTGAACTCAAACAAAAATCATGTCTGCCATTTTGGTTTTATGTTGTTTTGCAGCGCAGCACGTTCGTGAAGTTGGAGTCTAGTTGACTTGTACTTCAGATACTCTCTGTGCTGCAGCTGCTACTTCACATTGTAACCGTGCAATACGATTTACAATTAACTTTTAAAGAGCTACGTAGTACTGTTGCAGCTACACCATTGTGCTCAGGAAGTTAGTCAGGTGATGCTGCTGATGTTGCAGCATCAGGTTGAGATAACCATTATGTTGTTACCATATATCATCATTGCAGACATTGAAGTAACAGAACAAGACAGGATACCAAATTAAGAGTCGATCGACATCTGAAAGTTACTCACATCCATTCATCAACAAAAAAGGGCCCGAGAATTGCATTGCCTAGGGCTCCGACTTTTTTAATCCGGTCCTGATACTGGGGATCAAATTTTCAATTTCTCTTTCGTATAGATCTGGCTGAATTTTGGGTAAATAAACGGCGTTGTCTATGGTCATGAACCTTAGGCACCTGGTTCAATTAGATCTTTTACGGCGTAAGCCTATAAGTCTCGATGCGAAATTCACCAAATTGAATTTGTGAAAAGCCGAGTTCTACTCTACTGCACGGCAAGTAGTTGGCTACCCCGCCTTCTATTTAACATTTTCACGGACTTTTAGGATAAGTACCTAACTGAGTAATAAACAACAAATTTGACATATGTCACTAAAACATCATGGCCGCCATATTACAGCAGTGCCATTTGAAAACTCCTTCACAATGGAGTGTCTTTGGGTCCAACCTGTTTGTTGCAACCTGTTTTTTCTACCGATGAAATTGTAGGTAACTTTTTCGGGATGATAAACGCACCACAAAGAGGCACCAATTGGGGGTGGTTTTTTGAAAGTGGCTATAAGAAGAAGTCAATCTTAACTTTGGTTTCTCTGATATTCTTTTTAATTTCAACATCCTTAAGCTGCAATAATACATTGATACTGCCCAGAACTGCTATTCATACAACAAACTTGGTACTAGATCTCAATAATTAACGATGAAAGGAATGACTTTTGTTCACAACAAAAGATCATCTTCAACGGAATATCGACATCGTATCCGCATCCTCGGTGAATCATCTATCATGGTCCTAATTCAATTTAGTTGTTTGCAATACAAACAAACATAACTGATGCTTAAAAGGTCAAAGTTGAAAGAATAACTACTTTTCTCTCATAATTTTTTAAACATCCATGCGGAAGAATTCAAGGTGCACACGTAGCAAGTGGTGCATAGATCATCGTACAAACCACTCCACCTGAAGTAATATTTTAATGTGTACATAAAATGTTCATTCCTCAGATGATAGTTCGTACGTATATTTACCTTCACTCAGGTTCTTCTTCTCTCATGAACCAGAGATCCATCCTTTGATACTTTTTTTTGTACGCAAACAGAAAAAAAAGGGAAAATACCACTCAACTAGTTCTTCAACCGCATCCAGACCAGAGCCACCTCTCTGTTCAAAATTGTTTGATTACACATACTGCTAATAATTATTATGTGTGCCCTGCTTGTGCTCGTGCTCCTCCGCATATGCCCAGGTCCAGTTCAGCATGAAAGCAAAAGCAACTCTCATAGGCCTTCAAATGAATGTGTTCCTTTGCCCTTTTTGTGGATAGTTTTTTTTTTTTTTTTTTTTGGTGCAGAGTTTGCACTCTTAGCTGAGCCTCCCTTTGAATAGCACCTTCTTTTTGTATCTTCTTTCCTTTCAAGGCATGTGTATCTCTTCTATCGGTGTTTGTCTTTTATTTTTATTTATTTTTTATCACCGAAAAACAACGAGGAGGTGGAGGATACACCTCCAAGAAAAAGAAGAAGAAGAACAACAACAACAACACTAAAAAAGAACCAAAATGAATCAAAGGTGAGATACTTTATTAAGCATTCGTCCATGCTATAGGTTTGAAAGAAATTCTCTCCTCAATCGGCTGCGTTTGGAGAGCTCAGAGGATTTATCCTATCGGATGCTAATTTAAAATCCGTGTAGGTATGTGTGACCAAACGAAGCAAATAGTGCGGTCTTCGTCTACGTTAGACGAAGAAGGAGGATGCGAGAGGTAGAAATTGGATGCTACAACCAAATGACACTCAACGCCCTGAAGATAAAAAAAAATGCCGAAAGGAAACCTGGCTGTTTGTTGTTTGGTCTTGAAAACACGTTAAAACTCGAATTTGAAATTGATGAAGAAGAACATCTGAGACCGAGGGGTTTGGAGATATATAGTGACGAGGAAAAGGGTTGCGACTTGCAAGGCAATAAGCGACGATGGTCTTGGTCATATAGTATGTTTGATGATGGAGCGGAAAATGAAGTGGAAGAAACATTACTCCAGTCGAGTGTGGAATTTTTCGAAAGGGAAGCTATATATTTTATTTCTCAAGTCGGCCGATCGGCTGGTATCTTCGTTGTCTTCGTCGTCGTCATATGATCGTATGTAGAATATTGGATCAGTCAGAAGGACCAGGTGAGATCATAAAGCAGATAAGAAGATCCCCCCTCTGTACTCTGGGACATTCCACATTGGATACCATCAGTTTGGGTTATATATACTACAGTTATGTATCCATATCGTCGAAGGGCAATGTGATGAAGAATTCTATACACACATTGAAGTTGAAGAGGATTCTGTTTCTTCTTCTGCTGCTGCTGCTGCTGATGATGATGATGATGACGATGATGGTGGTGCTCTTGCTCGCAGTTTGTCCTTGTGAGCTGCGATGCTGGTTCGCTGGCTGGGGCTGATTGTGCTGCGACTTTAAGAAGAAGTCTGTTTTGGTTTTTTTTTTTTTGTAAGACAGTTCCTTTTTCAGTGCTCTTTTTTGTGTATACGTCTTTAGTTTTGTCGCTTTGGGTTGACTTGACTTGCAGTTTTTTGTGGTAGAATCTAAAAGAATTCTGTTGGGTTGGTTGATATTTGCGCACAGATCTTCGTTTCCAATTTATTTTTTGTAAGTCCTTTCTGCATTCAGGTGATACATTTAGGGTGCAATGATCTTTGGAGAAATTTGATTTTTTGTAAACTCGAACCTACATATATGTATTTTTTTTTTGTAACGCATATGGAAATTTGATATTTTATGGATTTTGGCTTGGTGTTATGTGAAGTTCATAGCACTTACATGCATGTACCTACCTGTACAAGAACGCTTTATGTGGTTCGGGTTCATTGACCTTAATTAATATCAGCATTGATAGCAAAATGCTTATAGTTCTTTCCTCTATTGACTACTCTGTTATGCCATAATTCAAAACAAAGCTATTTCAGACTTGAAGATATTGATTTTTGCAAGCAATATTATCCTAAAATTTGAACTCAGAATTTGATCAATGTAACTATAATAGCTATTGCAGCTAATCAAATTTTGCATCATTCAAACACACCGATTTTAAAAAATTCCAACCAAGATCACGACAAAATTAAAAACACACCTATTTTAAAAAATTTCCAGCCAAGATCACGACCAAATGAAGAATTTTCAAAACTGATTTTTTCCCTGTGGGGTATGATAAACCTGACGTTTTATTACCTATTTAACAAACTATAATCAATGCAAATTAGAGTTTTATTGTAATTTAATTATTTAATATAATTATCTGGCACAGTCGGAATCAAAACCAACAAACCATCGCCGCCATAGATTAGCTAACATAGAATTGCATTTCGTCCTTATTGTTTTTTAACAAATATAATATAGTATGTGCGACAAAATAAACACTTTGAAATTACTTTTTTTCTTAAGAGCTCCATTAATGTATCCATAATTTTCAATTGAACCACCAAAATGTAACTATTTTCACGAATGTTTTTTCATATTTTTTCATAAGCATAAACGAAAGAGCTGACGTGCAAACCTGACAATACTAAATAATTGTATAGAGGCCATCAGTTGTGGTAGAATATTGGTTTCACCTTTGAACTTGGATGAGCTCATATTCAAATTTTTAAACCCTTGACTCTTAGACCGGGGTGTCCAAAAAGTATGTTTTTTTTTTTTAAACCTGAATTCGTTACTACTCTGTAACTCTGAACTGTTGACAGATGTTCATCCGAAAATAAAAGTGATTTCCAATATTTCTGATCACTTTATGTCCTTGGCTCTGATAAAGCATCGCTTTCTGATAGATCAGCATAATAAAAAGCATAATTGCTCGTAGTTTGCAGTCGGATGGAGAACCTTGCGACATCAACCGAGTGCTGTTAACATGTGTTCTTTGTTCTTCTCTGTCCTGTTCTTTCTGTCTCTCTATAGTGTTATTGTCTTGAGCCGATGGCCTCAGTTGCCAGTGCTTTATTGGTAGATTTATCTTCGGATTAGATTAAAATGCAAATGTCAATGAAATCTTTGGGTGAGTAGAAGTGGTGAACAGTTTTTTTCTGAAATGATGGCACCGGATGGAAAATGATGCATGTAGCTGAGATGCGTACTCTATCTACTCCTAAGATACCTAGTTTCATTGTTGCCACAATAACAAACGTACAATCAAAATAGTTGGTATTGCTAATAATGCCAAAGTAGGGGATATGTTTGTACGCACCGGTATCGTCGATATGATTTGTGTTTTTTTGAATCCAAAAACTGTGATTTATACACGTACACTCTAGTGAAAAATACTTCAAACAAAGAGTTTTAATTAGTCTGCCCAACAAAATTTGCCCTGCCAATGGAGTTTGACAGAGTTGAAACTGATGTTGGCACTGGTGCATACGAAAAGACACTACCTACGACAAATTAAATGTTTTTTGTTTTAATTTGCACATAAGTGCTAAAGTGCGGGTTAAGGACACACCGTTGCATCCTAAAGTATTCAAATTCATATATTTATTCGCATAGACTTCTACAATCTTTTAGATTTCAAAGAAAAATAATTTAGTTAATGTTGCCCCTTATTATCAGGTTATAAGTCTTTTTAAGTACAGATACTATTAGCAGCTTCAAGAATTATCTTTGTCTTTTCCCTTTGTAATTGCAACTTCAAAAACCACAAGGGTCTATTGCCTTGATGTGAATTTCTGCAAGCTACTTCAATTGACATAAAATTAGCAAAAATCCGCTGTTCAAGAATGGGCTCGCGGGAATGTCAACTGTGGGTTTGTGATGTTTGGTTAAATCCCAAAAATAAAATCAGCAAAGATAAAATCCCCAGGAGAATCCCAGGCAATGACAAAATCACCCAAGAGCAAATCTTTAAAAAAAAATCCCCAAGAGAACATCCCAAAAGGATGATGTCAAAGTAGAAAATCAAGCAATAACATCGCACGCTCGGTTTTATTGCTTGATTTGCACATCATCTTTTTGGCCAAAAAACATGTTTTCTTTCTAAAAGAGATTTGATGACTTCTTAAACTTCCTTAACTATTGAAATATAAACATTTTGTTTTAATCCACTTTAGGTACCTTTATTTTAAGTAATAAATTCGAAAGTTTACATAGTTATAATTAGTTTTATTTATTGAAAATAACGGGTGATGCTTAGTCAAACGGCATAATCACAAAAAGAAAATCCCCAGGAGAAACCCAGGCAAAGACAAAATCCCCAAGAGGAAATCTCAAATCGCGCGATTTTATTGCTTGATTCACTACTTGCACATCATCGTTTTTGTCAAGATGGGAAACATTTGTTCTGGGAAATTCGTCCGATTGAGATATTGATTTTTGGAGATAACGTAGTATGGCTCCCGGTCAACTGTAACAATGGTTATTAAACATTTATGTGGTAACATAGTTGACACTTCGAAGTCTACACGACATTATATTATTAGTTTATTTACATTGACAGATCATGGAATTTCTTATTTGGACCACCCTGCTTAAAAATATATTTACTTGCATATGCCAAGAAAAAAATTACTGTTTTCGTAAAAAAAATATAAAATATCGAACTTTTATAATTTCCAAACAAATAAGGAGAATAAAATAAAATCAAATAGACGAAAAATTTTTGATATTGATCAAATTTTTGTTCACGACTATTAAGTTGTAATATTATTAAGTACCTGTTTAGTTTTCAACTTGTTTATTTTTGATCAATTTATTATATTCAAAGAACAGAAAATTAAAAGTCAAAAATGTGAAAATAATAATATTCATTCAAATTAAAACTGTAACGAGGGAAACAGCTTAAAATATTATTAAAATATTATTTTTGAAATAAAATATTTGTGTTTATATTATCCATTACATCTTCAGAAGTGGGATAAAGCCCTGAAAAGAATAATCAAATTTAAATACAGAAGCCGAAAAATCAAATAAAGAACCTAATTATGTCATCAGGCATGAATAAAGAAGAATTGGTTGCTTGGCTGACTGAGCGCAACATCGAATTTGCTGCGAATGCAAAAGTTGCTCAATTGCGTGCTCTGTATGCAGAACATTCAGAGGATAACCATTCCGAACATTCTCCTGAAGTGGACGAGAATATTAGTCCTAATTTTCCAGCAGCTGAACAAAATCGAGAACTTACTACCGAAAATGAGGCTGATATGGACAAAGAAATCCGGATGTTGGAAAAACGATTGAAGTTGATTGAGATGCGTCGTGAATTGGCACAATTAGAAGGAAATGCAGCTAATTCGCTATCACCATTGACTCAACCTACGTTCAAGGATATTAAGCATTCTATTCCGTTGTTTTCTGGTGACGACTCTTATGATGCTAAAAAATGGATCGACACATTTGAACGAGCTTGCGATTCAGCCCAAGGTAACGCTATATTCAAGTTGAAGTCTGTTCGTAGATTAATGAAACCCGATTCTGCGGCTGACATTTTTTTGCAAATTGATGAATCGACCACGTACGAGGGCTTTCGACGCAATTTCTTAGCCAACTTCAGTCATAACTATTCCGTTTCCGAAATAATTGATAAAATGCGAAAAACCCCATTCGTTAGTTCGAATACTTCGGTTATGGGCTACATTTTAAGAATGCAAGAGTTGGCATCACGTGCGGACATAAATGAAAAACAAACAATTGAGTTTATCATCGATGGATTCCGTGATCGTTCTGCTAATATTGCAGTGTTGTATCCAGCTCGAAATATTGACGAATTGAAACAACTGGCACACCGTTATTCTCAACTACGAGAACAAACTTCCTTATATTCTAGGCAATCTTATTCCGCTTGTACGTCAGCCTCAGCTACCCAGCTGTACACAGGTGCAAAGCCTAAAGTCAAGTCTTCCGCTGCGGAACCCGAAAAAAAGTCTGTTCTGTGTTATAATTGCTCTGGTACTGGACATTTTTCCACCTCGTGTCCACTTCCGAAGCGTATCAAAGGATCTTGCTTCAGATGCGGCTCAACATTGCACATTTTAAAGGATTGCCCAAAACCACCTCCTCAAGATCATCGTGGTGTTGCATTAATTGACGAGTTCTGTTCCGCTGCCACTAATCAACAACATTCCGATTCTGATGTCGATTCTGTAGTTAAGAACTTCAGCGAAATTAATACTGTAAGTGTTGCTTTTCATACGAATGATTCTGTTCCTCATTATGATAATTATGTTTCTCTTTTCGATACCGGTAGTCCGATTAGTTTAATTAAGCGTTCCGCAATTCCGAAAGAAGTGCATTGTGGATCTCTCAGACCAACCGGTTACTACGGGGTAGGAAATTTACCAGTTTGCACATTTGGAATTTTTTATACGTCAGTAAAATTTAATGATGCTACTAGCAATGTTAAAATATATGTTGTTCCGGACACATGCGTGCCTTATCCTATTTTAATGGGTCGCGATTTTCTGCGATCTTTTCAAATAAAACTATGTTATATACCAAATACTATTCCAAAACCAAAAATTGAGCTTAATGTTGATTCAGATGTCAATAAAATTAAAATTGCTAATCAATTATTACATTGCGTGTACAATTCATTAAATAAAATCGATCCATATTGTTTGGTGTCTTGTTCTTTATGTAGTCCGCTGCCGTATACGACAAATGCTTCATTTGATGAATCCAACCACATTGAAAATCGTTCGTTACCTTACATATTTTCAATTGATTTAATTGAAGAAAGTGAAAACAAATATGACATAAATCCAAAGTTGAGTTCCGAGTATAAGCAAAGAATACAGAAAATTATTCGTAACGAATATTTAGCTCTTGACAACATTCCAGCTATTAAGCATGGTTTCTCAATGAAACTTCGTCTCACATCAAATATTCCGATAAGTTTTCCTCCACGGAGAATATCTTTTTCTGATAAGCGCATTGTAGATAAACAAGTAAGAGAGTTATTAGAGAAAGGGTTTATTAGGCCAAGTGAATCACCTTATGCTTTTCCGCTGGTCTTAGTCCCGAAAAAAGATAATGAAAAACGATTATGTATTGACTATAGGCCCCTTAATAAAATTTTAGTGCGAGATAGTTTTCCAATTCCAGTAATAGACGATTGTTTGGGAAAATTGGATGGGAAAAAATATTTTTCTATCCTTGATCTTAAGAATGGTTTCCATCATATTCCTATTGATGAAGATTCAGTACAATTCACAGCTTTTGTCACGCCTGATGGGCATTATGAATATACAAGGTTGCCATTTGGCATTAAAAAAGGTCCTGCTTATTTCCAAAGATTTATGATATTTATTTTACGTAAATTTATTGATGAAGGCTCAGTGGTAGTATATTTTGCTGATATAACTTTAGCCACTGTTACTATAGAAGAACACATCACCCTACTCAAACGAGTTTTAAGGCGTATGGCCGAATTTCGACTCGAGATTAAGTTCAGTAAATGCAAATTCTGCTATGAGGAAATTGAATACCTAGGATTTACTGTGAATGAAAAAGGCATTCGGCCAAATAATCATCATTTAACTGCAATTCAGCATCTTCCGATTCCGAAAAATATAAAGGAGTTACAAAAATTTTTGGGATTGTTCTCTTATTTCCGAAGATTCATTCCGTCATTTTCAGCCATTGCAAAACCTTTACGAGATTTAATTAAACCGAATGTCCCGTTTGATTTTGACAAAAATTGTACCGAAGCTTTTAAGTTTTTATGTGAGAAACTAGTGTCTTGCCCTTTGTTAGCAATATTTAGTACTGAAAGAGACACAGAACTACATTGTGAAAGTAAAAATAATTTTTTTAAATTACAAAATCATAACATTAGGCTCTTTTAATTAAAATTGATGCAATCGATTTGACAACAATCCCAATGCCATGGGAGTATCGATTACGAAAACATTTATTATTTCAAAAATCACGGAACGAAACTCAATTTATTTGACCGCTTTACTTTCAACAAAAGGTGTGAATGTCAAATTTTATTGCAACAACGATGACACAACCAACTTTGGAATTCAAATACTTAAACCATAAATTTATTCCCAAAATAAGTCATAGAGACCAAATGAAATGTGGTTCCAAACTGCATTCCAGCCACTTCCAGACACTCTTTCAGCCCAATCAAATTATCTTGCGGTTGTATCATTCCCTCCAGATATTTCTGCATGCATTCAAAAAAAAAAAAAAACACCTACTGACCTTTTCAGTTCCATCTTTCATCCTCTCGCCTCACAATAATAAATGTTTGTTGGAGACACACGAGGAAAATCGCGACTTTGATTTCAAAGTTACCACGGTTAATGTTCGGAAAAAGGTATCTCTACTTTAACATTGATCATAACGAATATTCAATAACGATTCTTTTCAAGCCACAGAGTACAAGAATAAAATAAAGGACAAACAAATACAGGCAGGCTACAATTTATTCAAATGATTATAACAGTTCCTATGCTGACGACTCTTAAAAGTTTGAGTAACAATGTGGTCTGTGATCCTCCATGGTTAAATACATTATGTGTTTTTTTTTTATTTGGTTTTAACTCAATTGGAACTAATATTATCAATGCGTACATTTGTGTGTTTGTTTTGTTATAAGGCTTTCACGCCTAAGCTACTAAACCGATCATCATGAAATTTTGTATACACCTTGTAAGAAAAACAGGAAAGGACAAAAGGTACCCTATCACAAAAAAAAACTGTTCCTCGGCTACTACTCGGCTCTCTGTAAGCAATCAAAATACAAGTCTTCATCTAGAGAAAAAAGTAAATCTGTAAAATATTTTCAGACAAATCCATAATACCCTATGCTTCGAGGTATGAAAAAGTGTAAAGGATAAAGTTAACCGATTGTTGTATATAAAATACCTGCAGTTGTAGCCCTGTCTCTGGCACCATCATGTAGTCACTTAAACATAATGGAAATGCCGACACCAAAGGACAGGAGAAAAAAAAAAAGAAAAAGACCATGGGCAACTTCAGAAAACGCGCAGCAGCAGCAGCCAGCAGCAGAAGCAGCAACAGGGTTTCACTGTGCTACAAGAAAACCTTCACGTCTGCTAAACATTGGGAATGGTATTTTTTAGTTTGACCGTAATCGACCACAGCCATGGCACTGGCACGTTATGATTCAGCTAGCCACAGCAGCAACAATCTCCGCCAGGACTTCGAGGATCAGTTAACAACAACGAAAGCAACAGTTATATTGGTATGGTGGAGTGTTTAGTGTTTGTAGTATGGTATGCTTCATATATTGCTGGGTCAGTCCAGCTCCATAAGATCCACTTCCACATACGTTGATTCTCGGCGGAGTTTAGGTACATCTTGGACTTATTTTGTTGTTTTTGTTGTTGTTATTATCGTTGCTGCTCTTCATTCTTCCCCTTTGTTTGTATGTTGTGTCCACAGTCCACCGTTTTGGATCGTCTTTGTGTAGTTTGTCCTTTGTGTTCGTGATTTTTTGAAGAAATTAAATTTCTGTTTTGAGAATTTATTGTGTATTTAGGTGTGCGCCGCGCCGCAAGGTATCCAATAACACCTGAATCTAAATCCGTATCTAGAGAATATTATAAATGATGGAAGGGAAGAAAACGATAACACAAAGGAACCAAAGAGGAACAAATAAGACATAAAAATATATATACGCAAAGATGAGGATGATGATGATGATTCATAGCAGCACATTCCTTTGGCCTAAGTTGGAGCAAGTTTGAGTGGAAATCTGGACATTAACTCATTCCCACAGTATTTTGAATTGAAATTCCTTTGCCAAGGTACCTATAATACATAAACCTGATTTTATTGGTTTTTTTTTTTTTTTTTGTGTTCTGTTGGTTCCTTTTTTGCTTTCTTTGGTTTTATGTGTGCATCCCAGTTTTGAACGGGATCATTTTAAGACCATTATTGGCACGTTATAATTTGGCATTTGGAAGTGTTTGATTTTGAAGATTTTTTCGTTATAAAATTGCAGTGTATGGTTTGGTAAAAGGATTCAATTAAGATACCGCCCGTGAGCCGTTCTCTGTTTCTTTTTTAGTCATCTTATTTCGCAGAAAATCATATAAAAACTTAGAGTAATAGACGTTGTAATATTAAATTTAATTTTGAAAAGTAAGTTCTTTGATGTTGTATTTATGTATGCAGTGTGGTAACAATATCGTAAACATTAAGGGAATTAATACAGAATCGTAAACTTTACAACGTCGTAAAATTGAAAAGTTTATGACCATGTCTTTAAATACCCTTCTGAAATTATCATTTTTTCGGACTGTATGTACACAAATTTTATGCCACATAAGCCGTTTACGACAATCACGGCACAAATTTGTACGGGAAAGTTTACGATCAATCGTAAGAGATCTTCAATAAAAAGTTCCAATGCTTACGACGCACGTTTACAATGGTTTTACGATGTTGGTTGCGTGAATACTCCTACCTAATGAACTGTCAAAATGTTTAACATTAAGATGACTTTTACGTTACACACAAAGTCAGCATACATTACGTTTCCATTCACATTGAGAAGCCAAATTTTCGTCCGTACTGCATATAATGGATGGTGTACGATGCAGACAGGCCCGTACGTAATCAAGTGACAAAAAGCAATTCATGCCTTGTGCCGAAACAGCTGATAACTTTGTTTCGTCAAGTTTTCGATCAGTTTTGTTTACAAACATAGCGCCCCCTATCGCCTTTAAAGACGAAAATTTGACATTTGACTGTGAATACAAATGTTTGGGTTACGTGTCTATTTGACAGAAGTCTGAGGAAACGTTTTGTTCGGTTTTTATACCCTATTCTATAGAATGGGTATATTGTATTTGGTGTGGAGTTTGTAACATAGAGAAATAATACCGTCAGGTATAGAAAAGTTATATATTCTGACTCAGAATCAAAAGCCTAGTCGATTTAGTCGATTTAGTATACTATCTAGAGGTCGCAATTTTTGAGCTAGAAATCTGAAATTTGGTATGTATAATTTTTGGTTCAAGAGTAAGACTAAGTTCTTGAACCGGTCAAATCCGCCCACAAATACGCCCACAATCGTCATTTTTGATGAACAACTTCAATTTGGTAAAATTAAATTATGTTTTTTGTACAGTTACGATAAAAGCATAACGCTAAAATTTTGCACATGCAAGCTTTAGGTAAACTTTCTTCCAATTAAATAAAAATATTTCAGTTTGGGCGTGGCTACCGCCCATTTTTCATACAAAATCATCAATACTGTTTTTATAAAATAACAATTCTTATATTGGGCCCTATCATGGTAACCGATCGGAGAATCCTCCGACCGGGGAAATGTTTCGATCGGAGCATTTATTGTGTTCATGGTAACCGAATCGGAAGAGAAATACAAATGCGTACCGACGCGCATACCATGGCATGAGGAAAACAAAAAAATACAATATGAACCTCATGTGTAGTCAAATAAAACTGCACAGCGCAGTTGTATTTTTAGGGGATGAAATACATAACACAAGCAGAAAGCCTCAAACAAAGGAAAAAGAATAAAAAAAAACAAATACACACGAAATTAAATGGTTTGTATTTTTTTATTACCATCCGACAAAAGTCCGCAAGTAACTTGCTGCCGGAGACAATCGAGAGAAATACAAATAAAAAAAAAGCCATGCATCGCATGAATTCGCTGTGCGTCACTGTCATTTTGACATTTTCAACGCATGCTTTATTATTTTTCGGATGTGTGTCCGATTTATCAATCGGATAGAGGTCATGATACAAAATTCGTACATTTCGTCCGAATTAGAGACAATTTTTCTCCGATCGGTTACCATGATAGGGCCCATTAATGCGAAAAACATTAAATTTGGTGGATATTACTTGCACATAAACATCTTGTGTATGAAATCAAAAAATTTGATTTTGGGAGTGGCTGACGCCCACTTTTCACTAAAAACAAAAAAATTGTTTTTGCAAATAAACGGTATTTATAATGAATCCGCAAGCCAAAATTTTGCGTCTCTTAGTAGAAACTTAAACGTTTGTGTATGAAAAGAAATTTTTGAATTTTGGGCGTGGCTTTCGCCCACTTTTCATGAAAGAATGAAAAACGTTGTTTTAAAAATTTGAAAAATTTACCAATATTCAATTTAAGCTTTTTTCCCTTCCGCTCGTTTTATGAAAAAAATATCTACATTTTCTTGTGTAAATTTGTTTAATACGCTCACTTTTAAAGGCGTGATTTTGATAAAATACCTTTGTTCAGGTAAGATCGCTTAAAAACTGCTCGATTCAGCTGTAGTTTAACACATATGTCTAAATACTGACTAATGATCAAAGCTTATATATTGCTTCAAATTTTTAAGACACGCCCACTTTTATTGGGCGTTTTCGTCAAAAGTCGTATAATGCATTAATTTTTTAACGTTTTTTAACTTTCGGTCGCATTTTTGAAGTAAAAAGATGAACACTTAGATTAAAGTTCCTTAGTAACGTAGCAGAGTGTGGTTCAAGAATTGTTAAAATCACCCGTAATCGCTGTTTCCATTCAAAGTCTAATTTTTAAAAATTTAAGTTTTGTCTTGTTTTGTTCAAATCGATCTGCAAGAATAAAATTGAATGTCGCTGAGCTCATACTAATTGCCTTGGCAATAAAAAGTCTTAACTTTGGCCGTAGCACACGCTTTTTTTTTACTGTGTCAGCACTAATTAAACATCACACCACACAAAATTAATGTTATTGAATCTTTTTCTGTCTGGTAAAGAAGGATTTTGTAAAGAATTAAGCTCTCGCTTATTTTTACACTTGCTTCCGTTTTTTCCGCCTTTTATAGTTCAGCCTTTAGTTTCTGTTTTGTCTCTTCAGTCTGTCATTTATCCCAGGCTGTCAAATTGACAGCGTTAGGACAGCGTTATTAACCATCTCCAATGTCAACTGTTGCTAAGAAAAAAATACATCAGAGAACAAATTAAGTTAGGGTCACTCACTTTTCCTATGAAAGACATAAATTCCAATAAATATCGACATAGTTTCTGCTATGCCCTCTCACCCTTATTAATTCAGAACCCAAGTGCTTCCTCATAAATCCACATGAACCAAAAAAAAAATGACTTTCATTAAAGCCAACTCACACCTGACACAAAATGTCGCATTTTGCCATCAATTTGCGCTTCCAAAATAAATTAGAAAAAAAAAAAAATAATCAAAGGAAACAGCTGAAGCTGACCTCTAACATCTAATTATCCCATATACAATGAAGGTGTCATCATTACCACGAGATACGATCTGGAGGTTGCCACCAAATTGCTTTCGGCTCAAGATACAAACGCGCAAAGAGAGACTATATACAACGATGATAATGATGACGAAACCAACGACGACATCCATTCCCACGTAATACAATCGGTTTAATTAGTCAGCGGGGAACAGTTAATATACCGGCAGTTAAGACGACGGGTTACATGAAGGCAAGTTGGTTTGAGTTCCTCTTTGCGGCAATATCAACATCATCGTTGTCGTGACATGTCTATAAATACCATTGAATGCCAAAATTACCTGCTTCCTCTTCAACAACCTTCAGGAATGAGTAACATTGACAGTGCACCGCTTCATGTTGATAGTGGCATAGAAAAGAAAAGAGAGTTCCAAGATTAAACGAAGTGGGTATACATCAGTTGCAGTTGGAATTTGAAGAAACCGCGGACTTGATCTGGACTGGGGTGCACAGCATATACTGTTGTAGGACGGCGAAGGTAGGTGTACCTGTACGTGTACGTGTTGTTAAGGAAACATACGCAAAACCTGTTACCGGGGAGATTCATTTTATTTTTATGAAACATACTTAAGGAGAAGTGTTGTATGTTTGTGGGATTGGGATATACGCAAGTATGTTTAACCTTTTTCTAGGAAAGACCTTTTGAAGTTTTCCCCTTTTTCTACCCTGATGTGTGTTGTTTGTTGTTTGGAAAAGGAAAATGCTATTCCAAGCATGGAACTGCGCAGGAATTTCAAGGTTTCAGAAGTGAATTGAAAGTGGACGGTGGAAAAAGAAAACAAGAAAAACTGAGGTCACACTGCGTGACCACCTGTAGAATACACTTCGGGTGTGAATCTCCATCAGTTCATATACTGCTGGTCCCTAACAAAAATATAGAGGCACAAGGTACTGCCGGCAACGCGACCTCAACCAACCAATTGGCCGTTGGCTAGTCCGGTTCCAAATAGACAAAATCCTTGAATATGACAACGATTTGTCGGGGGCTACCCATAATGATGAAAACAAAATCTCTTCTTAAAATGTCCATTAAGTATTCGGGTGACACAGTTCTTCTTCTCGAAAGCAAGCACAAAAATTGATTGAAAGCTCCATGTCACTTATTAGTTTATTTGCTACATTCTAGGTTTCGTACGTCCTACTCGAAACAAAAGAATAGTTATTGCACATCAACTACGACATGACATAAATTTACCTTAAAAATTATAATTTTCCAAACATGGTGGTCTTAGTGGCCAGTTACAGCGATCAGAAAAACCAAACCGAAAACAATTTCGAACGTTAATTTTGTGTTTTATAATTCTGTTTAAAACACAAATGCTACACTTATAGAGGGCAAATAAAGTAATTTTGTAGTAAATTTCCAAATTCTATATAAATTACCTACCTCATTTCCCATACAAAATCAAATTTCGAAGTTACCTATCTCATTTCCGCCTAATTAAGACGAATTTTCATTGCAAATTAGGAAGAAACAAAATTGAACATCCCTTACTTCAATACCATTGTGGGCGTGTAGTGGTAGGGGAGAGTGGGGCAAGAAGGACCACGGTGCAAAAAAAAACCAAACCTATTTTTACATTTTCAATAGTTAGAATTAATAAGAAACCTACTTTCAGAACACATCCCTTAGTTTCATTGAAAAACTAAAGTTAGGTGATAAAAGTTTGAAAACGGCCTATTTAAAAAAAACTTCCATTTTGTAAAACCCACCCAAGACGATAATTCAATAATCACGAAGGTTTTGTTCATTTTGTTTTGTTTGTAATCGTTATCGTTAGTGTTTTCTTTAACTGCTGGAAATAAAGATAAATAAATAATATTAAGGAAAACAAATATTTTTTGTAAATAAACTCCAAGGTGGCTTTACATGGAGCTGCAAGCCATGATCAGCAAAAAAGAGGATGCAGAATATACAAATCATACTTGTGTGATAGAGAGGCAAGAATAAAATGAAGACGTCTTAATGGATGCAGATTATAGGAAAATTATGGATGCAGCTTGAAAACTATAGTGAAGACGAACATGTTCATCTTCATCGTCTACTCCATTTTCGTCTGCACTATCATTTGTCGCAGCTCCATGTAAAGCCACCTTTATGGGGCAAATGGAACCAGCACGTAGTGGGGCAAAATGGACTACCAGTCCTTACTATCATCACACGGAGATCATTTAGCCAATTTGTTCGTGTTTTTATGAAAAAGTAGAATCGGTTATTTTTAAATAGCTTGTTAACAAAAAGTCCTAGAGCCATGTGGTTGTTAGTGTTGTACTAATAAATACATTGAATTTTGACAGCAAAAAAGGACTTAACTATGTGAAATTTAAAAAAAAATTAGTTAAAAATGTATTTTTTATATTTTTTTAGTTTGAAAGTTAATTTTTCAAAAACGGTTCACTAAAATAACTTTATTTTACAAAAAAAAAATTGTTGACACAACAGCTCCAAACGGGGCCGGGGCGTGTGAGTTACACTCTTAACCATTCCTGTGTGTGCGTTGATATTCTGCAATAACTTTATTTTAAATATAACAATAAAAGAGGATAACAAAAGGTATGATTTGGCATTGCTATTTTTTAATATGTTTTTTTCCAATTTAAATAAAATTTTTAGAAAACTGTCCCTCCCGGCTAAACGGAGGGGAATAGACCCCTCCCATACGATTTTTCTTTTCTTAACCCAACCTAGGTTAGGTTAGGTTAAAGTGGCTGTTGATTGAGAAGACCAACACACTTAGTCCAGAAGAGGACCGTTGTGATACCACGAGTTTGGGGTATTTCCCCCTAATAACTCAGAACCAGTTTGTGCTTCTAATGAATTTTAAAAGAGAGTTAGTGTCCACGTTAGTCAGATCACTAATATCGTTGAAGAAGTATGCTCCCAGATGGAGTTTCCTTTTGCGAGCTAGTGCAGGGCATGTACAAAGAAGATGGTTAATTGTCTCTTCCTCCTCTTCGTCCATACAACTTCTGCAAAAGTCGTTTGCGAACACGCCAAGTCTCATTGCGTGTCTACCTATGAGGCAGTGTCCTGTGATGACACCTATAAAGGAGCTAATGTGCCGTCTGCTCAGAGAGATCAAAGTCTTAGAGCGTTTTGAATCCAGCTTTGGCCAAATTCGTTTTGTCGCTAGACATGTGTTGCCACTTGTCCACCTAAGATTTGTTCTTTCCATAGCTTCCTGCCTTAGCAAAAGTTTACATGTAGCGATGGGAATACCTAGGTAACTGTGTTCAGTTACTAAAGGTAGTGTTGTTCCTTTTTTGGCAAGTTCGTCGGCCTTACAGTTCCCTGGAATATCTCTGTGCCCTGGCACCCAACAAAGGTGAATGTTAAACTGTTCCGTCATCTCGCTAAGAGATGATCGACAGTCGAGAGCTGTTTTAGAGTTATAGGAGATGGAATCCAGGGACCTCAGCGCGGCTTGACTATCAGAGAAAATGATGATATCCTTAGAAGATATCACGTTTTCTTTAAGCCAAGATAAAACCTCCTTGATTGCCATTAATTCCGCCTGGAACACGCTACAATGGTTTGGTAGACGGAAGGAGAGACTAAGATTTAGTCTATTAGAGTAAACACCTCCTCCCACCCCATCATTTGTTTTCGACCCATCGGTAAAAAACTGAATTTGATCGTCGTCCTGTAAGGCATTTTCCTCCCAGAGTGATCTAGAGGGTATGCTTACCTGGAAGTTTTTATCAAAATGAAGTTGGGATGTGGAGTAGTCTATGTTACTTTGGGGGATACTGAAGGAGTTCAGTATACTAGCATGGCCATAATTATTATTTTTCCATATAGATATCGCTTTTAAGCGAATTGCTGAGCAAGCAGCGGTTTGCTTGCTGAAAATATCTAGGGGTAGCAGGTTAAATAGTACTTCTAGCGCTGCAGAGGGAGTAGTGCGGAGCGCACCGCCTATACACAGGCAGGCGGTACGTTGAACTTTACTGAGCTTAGCACTATTCAACGCTGTGTCTAGGGCAGGCCACCAGACGACCACCCCATAAGTGAGAATCGGTCTTATCACCGATGTGTAGAGCCAATGCATAACGTGGGGCTCTAGACCCCATTTATTGCCGATAGCTTTTTTGCAAGAGAAAAGAGCTACTGTGGCTTTCCTTACTCTTTCTTGTATATTGGGTTTCCAGCTTAATTTCTTGTCCAAAATAAGACCCAAGTATTTTGCTTCGTCGGAGAATTTAAGACTTATACCATTAATAGAAGGAGGGTCAACGTGTGGAATTTTATATTTCCTTGAAAAGAGGACAAGTTCAGTTTTGTGGGGGTTAACGCCTAGTCCACAACGACTTGCCCAATTTGTGAGCTTATTGAGTGCAAATTGGAGAAGTTCACATAAGGTGTTGAGATGCTTTCCTGAAACGGCTATAGCAATGTCATCCGCATAGGCAATCACATTGAATCCCCTCTCTTCCAGCATTATTAGCAGTTCATTTACCACTAAATTCCAAAGGAGTGGAGATAGTACACCACCTTGTGGCGTACCTCTACTAACAGATCGTCTTGTGGATGTTACACCCAGTTTTGAGTTGATCACCCTGCTTATCAGCATTTGGTCGATCAGTTTGCCAAGTGAGCCATCTACCTTCAGACCTGAGAGTGCATTAGCGATTGCAGATGTGTCGACATTGTTAAAGGCGCCTTCTATATCGAGGAAAGCCACCATTGTGTATTCCTTGTGATGGAGGGAGTATTCGATAGTGCGGACAAGCGAATGTAGCGCAGTTTCTACCGATTTCCCTTTGCAGTAAGCATGTTGAGACATCGACAACAATTTAGCATCAATGTTATTGCGTAAATATATATCAATCAGACGTTCTAAGGTTTTCAGAAGGAATGATGATAGGCTTATGGGTCTTAGATCTTTAGGGTTGGTTTGGGAGCTTTTTCCCGCTTTTGGTATGAACACTACTTTAACTTCTCTCCATGACCGGGGAATGTGAACCAGTTCTAAACAGCTTCTCATAATATTTTCCAATACAGGTAGAATAATATCTGAAGACTTCTGAAGTTCGGCAGGTATTATGCCATCTGGGCCGGCAGACTTGTAAGGTTCAAAGCTGTTCAGTGACCAAAGCAGTTTGTCCCTGTTGATCAGACCTTCAGGGATATTTTGAATATTTGACCTATTAGAGTGAATATTACTGATATCAGAGGAACTACCAGGAAAATGGGTATCCAGTAGTAAATTGAGCGATTCTTCGCTTGATGTCGTCCAGGAGCCATCAGGTTTTTTCATAAAACTTGGTACAACTGGGTTTGTTGAGAGAACTTTCCTAAGCCTTGATGCTTCAGAAACATTTTCGATTTTACCACAAAAATTTCTCCAAGACATTCTTTTTGATTTCCTAAGTTCTTTTTTGTATATTTGAAGGGACTTCTTGTATGATTCCCAGTCCGATTCATTTCTTGAGCTTTTGGCTTTGTTAAACAATTTACGACTGTTTCTCCTAAGCGGTTCTAGTTCTGTATTCCACCAGTAAGGCTTCTTCTTGCCTCTTGGTGTTATAAGAGGACAAGAGGCTGCCAGAGCATTGTTGAGGGCCAATGTAAGATCATCAACCTTCTTGTCAAGCTCCTGGGTATTACAGGGTATTGAGAGATTACAATCTAACAGGTTTTTAAGTGTATCTCTGTACTTTAGCCAGTTAGTTTTCCTGTGATTTCTGAAAGCTACCTGGCAAGGGGGATCATCTTCTAACTTGAATTGGATGTAACGGTGATCAGAGAACGAATGGTCAGGTGACACCCTCCAATCCTTGATACTTGAATAAATGATATCAGAGACGAGAGTAATATCAAGTACCTCTCGTCTGGTTTTAGTAACAAATGTAGGTTCGTTACCTATATTGCTTACAATTAGGTTAGTGCTTAAGATAAAATCAAAAAGTAACTCACCCCTATTGTTTATATCGGAACTGCCCCACACTGTATGATGGGCGTTGACATCACTACCGATGATGAGTGCAGTGTTAGTTGATTCAGCTTCCTTGACCAGCCTATCTAGGCTATCACCAGGGATAGGAAGGTCGTGGGCAAGATATGCCGATGCCAGCCAGTAAAAATCTTTAGCCGTTTCTAGCCTTACGGCAGTCGTATCTTGGTCACTGAAATTAGGGAGTAAAAATACTTTAATGCTACTTTTCACCATAATGCATGACCTCAAGTTACCTTTGTCTGATGCATACAGTGTGTATCCCGGAGTCCTGAGTCCACGGACCTGGTTGTTGTGTATCCATGGTTCTTGGATCAGGACTATATCCTCCCCAGTATTTGACAGCCGAAGGAGGAGTGAGGCCGAAGCCTTTTTGGAGTGCTGGAGGTTAATCTGAACTAACTGCAGCATTGTTGCTACAATCAGGCAGAGAAGCCTCCACCACTGTGTTATTCAGGTCTTCATCTGAAGATAAACCGAGAAGTTCATCTTCATTCAGAGAGCCTTTTAAGGAGTCGTACGTCTCTACTATCAACTGTTCGTCAAAGGTAAGAGAAGACAACGTTTTACTTGTAGAGGATGAAGAGTCAGAGACATCCGCGTCCTCACCCATGGAAGGAAAGGTGATCCTCACATTTTCGGGTGGAGAAGTCGATGCCTCCGACATAAGCACCTCGTTTTCAGAGAGTGAAGGATGTGGAGGAATAATACCTGCCTCTAACTCGTCTTTCTTATAGACTTTTAGGGTTATGGATTCGAATCCATACCTAATCACACCTTGGGTCTGTGCCAAATGGGCAAGAGACTCCTTATTGATCACAATTAGCGCGCATCTATAAAGACCCCTCTGCTCATCCAGCTTGGCGACCTTCCAGTTGTGAGTCGGTATATGCGGGTTACTTACCCTGATTATTTGGATGATATCATCCCATGCGGAGGGTTCAGCTGGGATCCAGGTGCGAGTCCTGGGTCTGCTCGGGATATCCTCCTTTGCTACGACTTCAAGATTCGCTCCTGGCCATACTTCCCCAAGACCACCGATCGCAAGCCTGTACAGATCACACGATCTTTGGTCCTCACAGACAACTAGTTTGACATGCCCCTGGTACCAGCCTCCATCACTAGTGATGGGAGGTGTACCAGGATTTGCCCTCATTAAACTTAAGAAGCTAGCCGAGAGCTTCATCTTCACTAGTTGCCATCTATCGGAAGAGATCGTGCCATCTGGATCGCTCTTGTCAATAACGGCGATAACTATTTTTCCCTTCAAGGCGTCGCTGAAAGATTTCTGCTTATCGAGCCCAGAAGGATAGGGAGGGTTGCTTTTGTTCCCCTTAGGTCTTTTGGGAACCGGTGCAGCCTCCTCCATTGACCTCTGCCTTTTGGACGTACAGTCCTCTGGCTTTTTGTCCTCGGTCAATACCTTCAAGGCCTTGCTCAACTTTTCTTTCTGCTGGACGGTTCTTTCACTCTCTGGAATTGCTTCTATGAGTAGTCGAGACCGTTCAGCATAGCGACGGTTTTTGTAGAGGACTTTTGAGGGAGCTATGCTCCGTTGTCCTTTCCTAAGAGGAGGGTTACCCCCCGGGGTGCTGGAAGCAGAAGGCCTACCAGAATTGACCTTAGATGTTCTTCTGCTTTGCAAATCTAAGCCCTTCGGAAGAGGTTTAACCCCTGTGGCTTTAGGAGTGGTGATGAGACCAGGTGTGTCCTTAGTCCCATTCCCATGCCTAGAGAGAACTTTGCCTACTCTCTTCTCGCTGCGAACACCGCTTGTAGAGGGGCCATGAGTAGCCACAAACCCTCCACTGCACAATGTAGCAGGAGAACTAACGCCAGACAGCTTTAGCGCCGTGCTGTCGCCCGGTTTAGAAGGAGAACCGGTCTCAACTGTTTTTGTTTTTATTTTGTTTTGTTGTTTATTATTATTTTCATTCATTATTTTTGGTCCCACGAGTTATGGGGGAAAACAAGTCCATCTGCAACACCCCCTGTAGCAGATAAGGCACTTACTCTTCGATTTTGCCTGTTTCAAAGAGGTTCCGTTAGAATACAGCCGGTATACCCCCTGGCTGCAAACCATCCAATGGGCACGGGTCACATGACACCCTGGATTAGGGGGGGGGGGAGGGGAGAGGGAGTGAAATAGGAGGGATTTGTGGATGTTGGATAGGAGGGGAAGGAAAGGGTGAGGATGAGGTGAAACACCCTTTGGTTTTCGGGACTCTTCTAGTGACACAACGCCGCAAGAATCTTTGACCCTACTTAAGCCTCTACAACTCGACAAGTTCGGTGTTCAGGTACTTGTCTCAGCTTTTTTATGCACCTTATACCAAATACCTGTATATTTTTGTTAAATGAAATCAGTCATTCGTTTTGCCCCATTCAAAGGTCCATTTTGCCCCGCTAGTGAGGCAAAACGGACTTTTGAGATAAGGTTGTAAAATTGTGCATATCTCTTAATACAATTATTCAATTATTTTGATTGTAGGTATACTTTGATGAAGTTCAAAGGTTGAAGTATTATTTGAAAAAATATTTGCTTCTCTTTTAGGAATAGAAACAAATTTAGGAGTGTCTAAGGCTTAAGTGGTCCACCTTGCCCCACTCTCCCCTAAACAAACAAAACAAGGAAAAAAATGAAAAAGATGGAAATTAGCAAACTCAAATGAAAACACTTTCTCTGCTTATTTCGAAATGAGATTATTTCGACCCCAATGAAAACATAGTATAATGAATGAATTAATGTATTTTTGTGCAAGTGAACAAATTAATGTTAATTTAAATCATTGTGAAATGTACAGAATATATTATTATAGTTTAGCGAGACTTTAATTTTCTTAATAAGCACGTCAATATAACACACACAATTTACAGATCAAATCTGTTTCTATTTCCATCGGGCGGGAAATCAGAATTTAGGGGCCAGTTATAGCGATACAGAAAACCAAACCGAAAAAAATTTCAGATGGAAAATTTGGTATATTATAATCAGATTTAAAACACAAATAGTACCTACACTGATCGATGGCGAGATGGCAACCAACTCAGAGTATTTATATTGGAAATAAAAATTTGAATTGAACTTGAACTTTTTGTTAAAAATGTAGTTTTTTATTTTTCTCTTATACGTATAACAGAAACATAAATAAATAAATTTGTAGTGTGCTAAAGGCATGCGCAATGTTCATCTCCCTCAGACTTATTAGATGACGATAACACCAGCAAAAAATTCATTTATTTTTGAATCAAAATCTTGTAACAAAATATTTATTTGCCTTCATCTGCTTTGCAAACTGTATTTCTGTATAACACTTTCATATTTTGGTTTGTGTCCAAGATATATCATTACACCCCACGGCAACTCAACCGCTTGTCATTAGATACATTTCTACCCTCGGGAACGCATCCATACATTTTGACAACAACTGTCACTTCTGTCAGAAGCCTTTGTATATAAAATCTTTTATATACAAAGCAGAAGCTTTAAAAAGTTTTCGGATTCCTATTTTAAGGTTTAATTTTTGTAACGCAAATTGTAATGAAATAAATAATAATTTTATGAAATAAGCTTCAAACACAACCAATTTATGAAATATGTCCCAACGATGACGCTTGCAGAAGAATTTCGTTCCTGTTGGTTAATTGCCACAATTGGGTGTATTCTCCTGACCGCTGGGACATCAATCCTCTTCTGGAATGAGGTAATAAAGCCCTCCTTTATTTATTTTTAAATTTGAGTATATATCTTCTTTTTATTTCTTGCAAGGGTCGAGCAGCACATATGATAGTTTCCTTGGATGAAGCACTGGATTCTGCAATAACAATCAATGCTGGCGATGAAGTTGAAAACAACTACGAAGGCCGCATCATTCACATAGCTGGGCCAATTGTCGTTGGCGAACCACTCACTGAACCTGACTATGACATTCAAATTTTAGCTGTCAAACTAAGAAGACGAGTGCAGATGTATCAATGGGTTGAGGAAACAATGTAAGTAATTCATTGATTCCTCTGTGATTCCATCTAATCTGTGATTTAGGGAACAAAACTATGGTGACTCCTTGGCCACTGTACAGACAGAAAGCAAGACCTACTACTACACCATGCAGTGGCGGGACAAGCTAATTGATTCCAGGAGCTTCTACATCCAAACCGGTCATCACAATCCAAAGAAGTTCCCAGTTGAAAGCCAAACCCAAGTTGCTGATAGTGTTTTCCTAGGCCGTTACGAACTGGGCAACGAGATTAAGAACAAATTTGATAAGTTTGTTGAGCTGACATCTGACACAAGGCCAGAAGATCCTTCGATTAAACTTCATTTGGGTCTCTATTATCACAGCGATGATGTTTTCAATCCACAAGTCGGAGACTTTCGCTTGTTGTTCTCCTTTGCAGGCATGGAGGGAGAATTGGTGAGTTACAAAGAAGAAATTTGAGAACTGAAATGAATGGCATTGTATCCTTTCAGTACACAATTGTTGGCCAGCTACACAATGGCAAGTTAGTTCCATATGTGACCTCGAGAAATGCAAAAGTTCTGCTAGTCTATCCCGGCGAGCTGAGTCTAACGCAAGTCTTCAAGATGGAACACCATACTCAGAGACTTAAGACCTGGGGATTCAGGTTCATGGGATGGGTGTGTTTGTTCTTTGGAGCCACTTGTACTGCCTCACTTTTGCATATCATATGTGAGTCTATAAATGCCTCTATTATAAACCAGAATGAATTTCAAATGTCTTTAATTGCAGTGTCGCAGGTATACTACCTCTCATCCCTAGCACCAGATCCCCGGTATCCGGCCGGGACAAATCTAATGCTTTCGCTTTCATTGGCTTTAGTTATTACATCAGTTGCTTGGGCTTTGCACAGACCGTGGGTGGGTGCGGGGTTGCTACTTGCAGCGGCATCGCCGTTTTTATACTGTGCGCGGACAGTGACGCAGTACCAGGACTTGAACTAGGACGAAGAAAAGATATATACTATCGAGATACGAGTACCTGCCCGTTGTGTTGTTGTTTCATTTTTATTTAATTCATTGATGTTCCTTAAAATTGGTAAATTTAGTTTAATAATTCGTGTGTGAGAATATAATAGACGTTTAAAAAAAAATTAAACTTGAGTGTTGGTTGGAAAAAAGGTTCCATAAATCAAAAAAAGACGTCCTTTTGTGGAAAGTATACTACGAAATGCACCGCGATGTGATTTTTGTTTGTCTGAGTTCAATCGACTTCTCTTGTAACGTTTGGATTTGCTTCAAAGGACACCTTAACAACATTTTAACAGAGTCACAGCCTTATCTAGAAAAGTTCTAAGTAGTAAAAGGACAAAATAGACGCTATAAAAGATTTAAATCATCCCGATCCTAACGTATTGGCTGGGAGAAGAGTGGGTCCTTTGGCATAGTCGGAGGAATAGCAGACCTGTAGCCTTGATGAAAAGATTATTGGTATTCGGACCTTTATAAATGACAAAGTGTGGAAAAGAAGATTCAATCATGTTGGCCTTGATTGAATGCAGAAACAGAGGAAAGAAAACAACGGAACAAAAAGCCGGGAAATATTTGCAATGCAGGGTGAAGGACTCTGTCTTTTGAAAAGATAAAACATACTATCCAGACAGGATTATCAACTACAATTTATATATTTAAAAAACAAATATGTTGCTTCAAACGACTTACCCGAAAAAATAGTTCTTCAATCCAGCGTTGCATGAATTAATTTGAAAACTGAAATTTAGACGTTACATGTGCGATTTAAAGAAACACAAAAACACCATTTCGTTAAGAAAATGAAATTAAACGAGACTTTTGATTATTTTGACGAAAGAAAGGCCATTTTGGTGAGCTCTTAAAAAAAATCACTCAAAAACCGAAAACACATTAAAAAACAATCACAACACTGGGTATTACAGATTTTTTCGCACCAACATTTAGGAATAACATTTAATTACACTTCTAGGATCAAAAGAAAACGGACATTTTATAAAACTATATTTTAACTAACGGGAGAACGGCCATTTTGGTGGAGCTCACCTTGAAAGACACTGGGAACACGTTGGGGCAGGGAACACTTTCTAAATTAAATTGAACAAAAACAAAGATCAGACCTTTTTTCATCGAATAAGCTTTTTTTTCTTAATTAAAAACAGGGGATAGGGGCCACAGAACTTTTTCTTCAACAAATAACCGACGCTCGACCAGACATAGATAACGGTATCTCTAACCCGACGACGCACGACGAAACCCAATCAAGAACACCGATGAGATTATTATTGCACTCGAATTTAGATTTTACAATTAAAACACTTTCCAATCATTAAAATGGATGAAACCTTTTTTAAATATGCACTTTATGTATTCAAAGACATTTATTTCATATTTTTAAGACCGAAAATTGAAAATTTACATGCAAAATTAAAATTTATTTCCAAACGATCGCGGAGACGAGCCGAACACCGACATGAAATGCACTTGACTAACTGAACGAAGTTGTTTTCTTGTTGTAAAAAATATTGCACAGCGGCTCTGCGTGATGTCCAAAATTATGCAGTGATTATTTGAATGTTTGATTTTAGAATTTGATTCTTGCCAGTTAGATTACTAATTTTTTTTTTGGATTTCTATAGAATTCAAAAACTAAGATGAGTTAGAAAATAATGTTCACATTGTACATATTTATTGGAAAGTAGTCACATTCACTACGCAAAGTTATCAAGTGTACTTTGTAAACCCCCTAAGCCGAGGGCGAGGGAGCCCGAACTAAATAAACATATTGCTGCGAACACTGTTTTTTGACATAAACTACCTCCAACGCTTCAAATGTGTTAAATAATATTCTGATATGCATATTATACTAAAAACAATGTCAGATGTAAGAGGAAAAGAAGTCTGGAAGCCAAAGATAAGCAAAGGCAAGAAAAAACGGAACAGTACGATAGAAAACCAAAGTTTAAATTCCACCCAGATATCAAATTTATTTAAAAGCAGTTTAATAAAGCGGGTGTTTTTTAAGAGGTTTAGAACTTTAAACTGGCAGCATTGAAACGTATCACGCACTACGTTCATTTCAATGAAGGCAATTTTTGGTTGAATGGCATGCTTGTGAAAGAATGTGGACTTTGTTTCACATCGAGCACCTTAGTGCATAATTTTAAATAATGACAGCTCCAATTTGTTACCCCGACAAAAACCTTTGGTGAGTTCATTGAATATAAAACTATGGTGTTTGACTGCGTGTCGCTATCTATCAAGTGCCTCAACACTTCGTTATTATATTAGCTTTATACAATACAATTTGAAGATAGCAATGGTGCCCACTATTGCCCACTGATTGTAACAGTAATTACTTCATAGTTAAAGTTATTGCACTACAAACTCAATCACAGAACTCACATCGAACTCTTGGGTGACAATAATGTCACACACTAAATGCCTCAGTGTTGACCGAGCATCAGTACAATCCAATATCGACAAACATGATTACTACGACGGCAATACGTTTTCATCAGGGCAAAAGATGTTATTTCGTAGCAAATTTCCAAATTCGACTCCATTTCCCATACAAAATGAAAATTTCGATTTCTTTTTATATGGATGAAATTGAGTTTGCAAATTATGTGAAAACAAATAATCAAACGCAACTCAATTGAAAACAGTTGAACAGATTGGCAATTTGGTAACAACGTCCAAGGTAACGGCAAAAGTATAAACAAAACCAAATGAAAGGCAACGGCAAGATTTCCTAATTAAAACATAACAAGAAGAAAGAAAAGTTTGTAAAAAAGAAAAAGAAGAAAGATATAGCTTGGTGTCAAACCAATTGCGCAAACCTAGATGAAAATTTAAAAAATACCTCATTAGATTATTTCAGATTTGTATTTTCAAACTTACAACATTGTATATGAAATCTATAGTATTATGGATAGCAGGATCGACTGTGGCGACACCGTGAGTCTCCAAACCTTTTTTTCATAATTTCTCGTTTTGGAGAGAAAATGTATTTGGAAAGGTTTAAATGTGTGATAATTATCAGCGACATCTATGTGTCTCGCGACATCTATGTGTCTCCAAACCCCGTTATATCTTACTCGTTCCGTGGACTACTATACAATGCTTACAATTAGTAAGATCTTTATTAAATATCCACTTTTATGAAATTTGAAAAGATTCAGATTCAGATTCTTTTATTGAGACTTATACAAAAGGTTTACATATGTATCTGTTAAAATTTGAGTTACTTTAATTGATAAAATTAAATTATTTATAGGAGGCTATAATGTATGGCTCTCACTAGTGTTCACTTTGTAAAATGCCAACATGGCTGATGTTGTTATAAGAATGAACTAATGTTTGTCTGCTCTTGCTCCCGGAGCTATATACTGTTGCGCGTGACGTGTTGTCACTGTTGAATATTTACATATATACAAATAAATACTTAATCTAGCCTAATAAACCTAAAATAAATAACCAGAAAATATAAAACTATATAGATTTGTTTCGTTTGAGTGAAATTTTAAGAGCGAATACGCTCTATATCTTGTTGTATGTAAAAAGAGATCACATTGAAAATACATGAAATAAAAGAATTATCAAGTTAACAGAAAGTATTTTTTAGAGCAGGAACGCTCTATTGAGTTACGGGAATTGAATAAATCACATTTGTAACATGAAATCACGAATTACGTTCACATAAAATATTTCCTTTTAGACGATTACTTTACTGTATAATTAACAATCACTGGTTAGCGTTAAAAAAAAAAATTTGCTAAGGATTTCTATGTGAATAGAATATTTTAAGAACTAAGTTGCTGCATTATGACGTTGCTGCTGTTTGCGGTTTTGGTGCTTGTTGCTCTTACACCAGACAATGTTCCTTGTGGACTTCTGTAGCCGATTAAAGATGAATTTACAGTTGCTGCTACAGAATCCGTTGTTTGAATTCGCCGCCAGTTTGCGGTGGATGAAAATTCCGAAAGTTTACCGCTCAGCCTGTTGCTTTAACTGTACACTCTCCCCAAAGTTACAGTTAATAACCGTGAAGAAACTTCTAGCGGTGCTGAAGGATACGGGGCTTTCGGATGACGAGTTGCTGGGCACTATTTGTGCCCTGGTTGTTTATCGGTAGACCGATGAATTTTTTTTTTTTAAATTAAATTTACTCAGTTACTTTTTTAACTCCCGATAAAAATTGAAAAAATTTGCCAATAAAACGTTTACTTTTTTTTTTTTTAATAGATTAATGGACGGCAGTGCTTGGCACAGCACAACCGTCCTCTATCACGACCTCGACATCTCTCAATTTGAAAAGATTGGCACTATATACTTGACATAAATATCGTTCCAGTTGACTACAAAAAGCGTTCCTTTACACTTTAACGAGGATATTCTTATGAAATCCTGACACTGTGAAGGTTACCACATTTTCAATATCATTTACGACACATTTTTGTGTAAGAGATAGCCTACGATGTGCAGTAAAATGTTGTCTCTGCTAATTTTGACAGTTTGGTTACTATACGTTGAAAAATGTCCGATACCTACGAAGTTTACAATTGTGTTTCAGCGTTTCACGACTACTCTATCCATAAAATCATTTCTCTCCCTAACGATTCGATGTCAAATCAGCAATTTATATAAATTTAAAAGTTTTGTAAATAATCTAAAAAAATTAACTATTCGAATTTTTGTATTAAATTTTCTTTGGTTTAAAAAAAATGTAATCATACTCCTCGAACACATCCACTGTTCTTCATCTTCGAACACACTTCTTCGCCGCAGCGATCAACAAAACAACGTCCCCCATCGCACCCAATCGCACCAAATCGCCCATGATCGTTCAGCGCGGGCCGTTGGAATTTCATTTGAACGCACACAGTCGGTTGTTCACTGCTTCGCGGCTTCGTTTCTGTTTCTGTCTGTTTGTCAATTGAATTTGTCCGTACGCGAAATTTGTAAAAAAAAAAATAAAATAAATTCTTTCTAATTAATTTATTCATCTATGTATTTTGTGTTAAAAACAAAAAACGGTCGCGATAGAAAGTGCTCAAGCCACAAATTATAAAAATCTAACTAAAAAAACTTAAAAAATTCAATTCCCATGTGAAAATCAACATTTTAAGTGAGACAAACCAAAAAAAAGCAGAAAATTTCCTGTCCCTCGATACAAAAAAAAAAATTCCTGAGGACACTCAAAAAAGAAAAGCAGAAGGTTTCCTTCTTCAATCTTCATCTTCATCCAACGACGACGAAAAGAAAATGAGAAGAACAAGTTCTCTACAACATGCTACGGCTGCGGCTACAACTACGGCTACCTAGAGCTAGAGCTATGTACTTCCTGTGAAAAGAATTTCAACTGACCAAACATTTTTAATTTTTTTTTTTAAAGTGCAATGTTTCTTGGTTTCGTGAAGAATTCAATGAATTTCCGCGTGCTAACCGAAAACTCAGTTTGAAAATAATTTTTTTTTTCTTTGAGAAGTCGAATCTTTTTTGCGGATTTGCGGATTAACCCTCAAAGCAGAAACTACAGAAAGCAATGGAAACCATCGAAGAACAATCTTCGGCCAAGAGCGACGGTAAGAATTTTTATTTTGATTTTGATTTTGTAAAATGTTTCATTGATTGCGATTGCGAGAAGATACGCGGAAAAAATAAGCATTTTCTCGTTAATTTTGGCGTTCGAATTCGAATCTCTTCGGCCTAGAACAGAAGTGTGTGTCTGGTGTGGGTGCAGGAAGAGGTGCTCTTTTTTTTTTTTTATTTGGATGGAAGGCAGATGGTTTGCAGCTATTTTTATAGAAAAGAAAAAAATCATCTAAATTGTTTCGCGCCTCGCGACAAATGTTCTTGTCGATTTGTTTCTTCTTTCTTTCAAAAATCTTGACTGTGACGTCGCGTCGTCGTCGTCGTCGTGACCTTCCTTTCAATTCTTCTCAATCATCTTTGGGTGGTTTTATTTTTGTCCCCCAATAGCCTCCTTCTCATCGTCTTCTAATCACACTATCATCATCGTAGTTCGTAGTTCGATGTTCATGTTCTTTTTTGCGCATACCTATTTTGTTTAAGATTGAGAACTTAAGTTGACAAAAATACAAGCGGGAAGCAGCAGGAGTTGCATTTGGATTTGCATGTCAATGCATGAGATAATGGACACAAAATAAAGATGCGCCAACACTGCTTCGCTGCCTTCATTCATCTGCTAGCTAAGTGGAATCGAGTGAATTAGGCATGCCTTACACGAACACTATTCGGCTTGGCGCGGCGGCGGGGCTATTCTATTCGAATTAATTTATGCTTTAAGTTTCATCAAATAAAACTGAGCTGACTATTGTTCCAAGTTCCAATAAAAAAGAAAACAAAAAAATAGGGGCAAACTAATTGAGAGCCATTATAGGGGTGGAATGGAAATATTGGCGACTCAACTCATACACACTTGTTAAGCTGCTCTGTGACTTTGTGGTGCGAGTGCGAGTTGGCAAATTTATAAGTCGGTTGGGCTTAGGTGTGCTGTTTGTAGTTTGTTCATGGAACAAGTGCTAAACACCACTTACTTACCTTACCTACTTGGATTGCGATCGCAGCAGGTACTTCCACACTGTAATCGTTTTTATTGTTTTTGACCTGTAAACTGCGACTGGGCTTGGGTGCTGTGCTGTGCTACAACTGCCAGTGCAGAGAAGTAAACAAACCGTGCATGACTAATGCGTTTGGGATGACACTGGTGGAGTTTTGAAAGCAAAAAAAGGTATTGTTCTTCATTGAGGCAGTGGATTCGGAACAATTATTGGTGAATTTTATAAGAATTAGGTGTTTTGGGAATAGGGCAGGTAGGTAGGCAGGTAACATAGCTTTCTGTCCTAAAGACGAAGCTGGAATATTTTCTGATCAATAAGAAGGCTTTTATAATCCTTTTTTGTTAAGCCTTTTACTTAAGGTGGCACAGACTAGGCCGGTCCTTAGCCAGAGGCTTTTAGCGCACACCAAGTTGGTTGAGTTCGTTCTCCAGTCGATCGCGCCACCTTAGATAGGGTCTTCCAAAACTGAGTCGGCCCTTGGGTTGGAATTCAAGACTTGCCGGGCTGGTGTGTTTTTGTGCATACGCTTCACATATCGCAGCCATCTAAGTCGCTGTATTTTCAGCTTCTTCACCAAGTCAATGTCGCTGTATAGCTCGAACAGTTCGCCATTGAATCTTCTCCTCCATACTCCATTGATACATACAGGACCGAATATCACCCGAAGAATCTTTCTCTCAAAACACCCCAGTCTGTATTCATCCGATTGTGTCAGTGTCCATGCTTCTGCCCCATACAGCAGGACTGGGATGATAGTATAGTGTCTCCTTAGTCCTTTGAGAGAGGGCTTTGCTACTGAGATGCCTTCTAAGAATGAAGAAACAGCGGTTGGCAAGAGTGATTCTTTGACTTTGATATTATTCTGATAGGTTATAGTGGAACCCAAATAGACAAAATCCTTGAAAAATTCAAGGGTACATCTGTCTATCGTGACGTTTCGCCCGAACTTAAACGCCACAATGGACAGATAGTAAGTCTTTTCTCAACACCAAACTGAACCACACAATGTTAAAGCTTGACAGGTGGAAATGATCTCTAAATGCAAGCGCCGGCCGGCACCTACATAGTATTGTTTTTTGTCTCTATTTAGCTTTGGAAGCTAAGTAAAAAAAAAAGACCTGCTTTTAAATATGAAGTTTGTGATGTCTCACTTAAAAGTACGCCTGATAGATAGGCATTAACGTAGGTAAGTCTTGAGATACGGAAACGACAGTGTAAATATTCAAATTGCCATTGTCACTGTTATAGCACTTTCTTCCAATATTAAAAAAGAATCGTCAGGAAGCATAGCGAAGTCCTTTTAAAGCGCCCGCTGCTCCGTTCTATTGATACAAAAATGATATTTCTGACGATTTTGAGAAGAGAATTTGGATTCTTGATTTGAAGTCAGAATCCACTCAAAAAACGTATATACAATTGCGTCTGGAATGTATGCCACAATCTATTTGGATGCAACATTTTGGAAAGTTTTTTAATCTAAAGCTGGAAAAGACCTGGAACCCGAGCTAGGAAGTTGTGAGAGCGGTTTTAAATACTAGGATGGAGTTATAATATTAATTTATCCTTCGACCCGGGCTGCACACACCAATTTGTCATTGGAAACCATAGGGAACTGCGTTAAAGTTGAGCAGAAGTAATTTTTCGGTTTTTAGAATCAGCGGTTCCCTGACTGAAACGATTGAAAAGTGCTATTACGTTTGCCATTTTGAATACAATTGCTATTTTGCTATTAACATTCGTCTTGACCAAAAATGGTGTCGAATCGCTATGATTTTCGTAGATTAAACCAACAACAATGCTCCAATCAACCAGCTTCGACTTTCGATAATAAAGCACAATCTCGAACGAACGCGTTTCGCTTGTTTTCCAAACTCGTGGACATGCAACACAGATGAGAGATTGAGGTATGCTTGGGTAATATTGGTTTCAATATTAAGTGAGTATTTGACCTTTGAATAGATTCGTTGATACCGCATAGTTTGACAATTGTGCTCGTGTCGATTGGTCCCAAGAAATGTCAAAAAATTCAATTCCGGTCTTCAAAAGATGGCTTAGCAATCGTGCCAGGCAAAGATTCTTGGATATATGCATACAAATCCCAAAATCAAGAACAATCGACTGTATAGGCCTCAACACGAGCCAAATCCAACAATAGTTGTTACCCAGCGCCAGCGCACAAAGTAAATATAGCCGCCTGTTTTTATTTTTTGAAATAAATTGACATATCGCCATCGAGTCGTATAACATTTTCATTCTGATAAGGCGTATCAGTTTAGCAGGGATTCTACAGTTTAACTCTATGAACACTGTCGTAGGCTACTTTAAAATCGACAAACAGGTAGTGGGTATCGATGTAATATTCTTGGGTTTTCTCCAGGATCTGGCGTAATGTGAACATTTGGTCGGTCGTAGAAATTCCAGGTCTGAATTGGTGAGGACCTATTAGATCATCAGCAAACTGCTTGAGACGTTGACGTGTTCCAAAGAAAACACTACTACAAAAAGCCCTATCATTTATGGTAATGCAAGCTCCCAAAGTGAATTTTTGAGCATTCAAAGCATGAAATTTATGTGTCATCTGCCGTACAATCGTGAATTGGCACCCAATGATTGCTTCTTATTCTCTCTGTGGCGATAGTTTCTTTATTCGACAATGCCGAAACTGAACAAAATGCTGAGTATGCTCGCTAATTAGGAAATAAATCCAGTTTTCATCTGTTTAAACTTTTCCTTGTGTTTTTTCCTGTACTGTACGCTACGACTGCCCATAAAAGATAAATCGAACCAGGTTTTTCGACAACTCTTGGGGAACACCAAGTCTGATCCAAAAAGTTTTTGTTGAGACTGGTGGTGGATATTAGTTCCCCTTGAGTACTCGCTCATTATACAAAAATAAAGTGCACGACTGGGTCGGACGACCTTGCTCTAATGTGTGACAGTGGTCTTGGGGTTTGAGATTTTGGAAAAAAGCATTGAAAAAACTATATGAAATGTTATTGATCACTTAAAAATACCTAGTTTAAACGTTTTCTGGAAACAATTAAGTAAACCCTGATTTCTTTTAATGTTTTGAATTTTAAGGACATTTTTTTCAAAATGTCGGAACCTTTTGTTTCAAAAACGGGTTTTTTGAAAAAAAAAAAATTCGAAATCATATTCCAATTTTTTCTTTGAGTATGCCAACTTCTAGCACTTTGGAGTTTTTATCAGAAAAATAAAATAAAAAAATATTGATCACCGTTTTTGAAAAAAATCAAAAATTAACTTTTTTTAAACCAAAAAAACTTTGTTTTGAAAAATGTAAGAATCAATATTATTTCGTTTATAAAAGAGCTGTCACATTAAAATTTTCAGCGAAATCCGTGTAGTGGTTTACGAGAAAATCTGATTAAAAAAAATAAACGTTAACATGGAAAGTACCGTTACTAGACTTTTCCTGAAAAAATTATTTCAACCAAAACATAAGCCTTGCACACAAAACACCATTCAGGAAATTTCATCAAAATCGTAGAAGCTGTTTTTGAGAAAATGAGATTTTAGTTAAATATCATACAGCAGGCGCCGTTAGTTTTAGAGCTAGAATGATAATTCAAAAAGTCTTCTATACCTAGGACTTCAAAGTCATACCGTTAACCAATTTTGAAGCAATTTGGTCCAGCCGTTTAGGCTGTATGTGCCGATACAGACAGACGGACCGACAGACAGAATTGTCGGACTTTTTTAGGCTTCTCTATCATCGTCATGTTTGATTGTTAGAATTGTTTTTTTTTTACCAATGCACAACTTGCCTTATAGTACCTATAATCGCAACTAAAAATGTATACATTATACGATGATGGCGAAGTCGAAAAAATTTAGTCAAACAATTGTGTCTTTCTGTCTGCCTTTTCGCACCACTGTAGTCTAGGTCGATAGGTTTGTTTTGCTTCAAACTTGGTACTCAGGATTTACTCGGTAGTTTCCCGGAGGAAATTTTTCGTTTTTATTCGTCAAAAAAAAAAATAGTACCTGCCATACTTTCATTAACAAAAAGGTTAACAAAACACGACTGCAAAGTTTTCGATAGACCTATCTTTTGGCTAGTATGGACTCTTCGGGATTTTATTTGTAACGCAAGATGACACAAAACTGATTTAACGAAGTTTGGGGTGTTATCCTTTTAAAACTTACACACTTCGAGGTATACAAAATAATCGATGTCTAAATCTATCAGTTCACCAATGTCTTTAAAAATGAATTCTCGAAAAAATAATTTTCGTCTATGTATTGAAGCTGATGTGGCGTTTACTTAGAGAGATCAAACCTTTAGAGGGTTCGGAGTCCAGCTCCGGCCAAATCCACAAAAACACAGTGGCATTTTGCTTTGCAGTTCCCTGAAATATCTCTATGCCGTCGCAACCAAAAGATGTCAATGCTAAATTGTTCCGCCATCTTTCTAAAGCGGCATATACACTGGTCAAAATCTCATCAAGCATGTGAGAGTATGTGCGTCATGATTGATGAAAAATAAATTTTGTTTGATTTTTCTTCAAGCTTTCAACTTATACGTATTGCACACACTCTCGCATGTTTGATGAGATTTTGACCAGTGTATATGCCGCTTAAGAGATGATCGACAGTCGAGAAATGTTTGAGGTTAATGGAGAAGGAATCAAGGGATTTTAGCACCGCCTGGCTATCCGAAAAAAATGATCTGGAGAGTAAGGGTATGCTGATTCGGAATTTATTCGTGAAAATGTAATAGTGGCGTGGAGGGTAAGATTGAATAAAATATCGGTCGCCACAGAAGTAGTTCCTAATCCGCTATTTACATTTCTGACACGGTCTTTACGGTTCATAAACGCTCTCGAAACCTCGTTTGTAATTGGCTATGTACGCTCTAGAACATAAATGATTTCTGAGGGCCAACCACCAACCCATCAGGCGCTCAGCACGAATGTCAAGCAGAAAAGTCATAGAGTTATAATCCTAGAAATGGAGACTTAAAAAAGATAAGTGGGGCTGGCGCTAACTAGAATGTTATATAATGTTGAATAATTGGAATAGTTTCATTCAGGATCGGGACAGCAGGAATGAATGATCAATCCACAAGATCCACAGTGAAAACTGTTCCTAGTACACTCTCAAGGTGTAAATCTCGCTTGGTGGTATTAACACTGACCCATTTAGTATTCAGTTCTTCGGCATGTCAATGTCCTTCGCTGTTTTTTTTAAATGAAAATATCTGTGCAAACGATTTCGTTGCTACCTCAATAAAAGCTAAAATCCGAGGGTGAATACCAAAATAAACAAAAGAACAAAAAGATACAAATTCCACCAAACTAAAGTGGTATTCCCACAATGCAGATTGCGCACAGGGATTACAATTGAAATAAGGGTGCATCAGTGCGATGCATTTTCCGACGCACCGTGTAGGTACTGTACAAGGACACTATGATAACAACAACAATCCGGCGTTGGTTAGTGTTTACAGATGCAAGATGCAACCCATCAAATACCTAATACGGCGAGGGTAAGTTTGTGCATCAGCAGCAAGCCTAGACAAACAGTTGAAATTTGAAAAATCTGCTTCCTCAGGTACAGTCTAGCATATGTATTTACCTGGGAACTTTATTGCAGCTTAGGTAGGTTGAATGTTTACCCAAAAAAATAGTTTTTTTTTCTATCCTTATTTCCTTACTCATCGTCATCAGGTAGAAGTTTGAAAACTGTGCGTAGATGTATCTAATAGTAAAAGATTCATTTTCGAGTCCATGATTCATTGTGGGGTATTTAATGACTTCAAAAACAATTCTCTATTTGTATTTAAAATATAAATTAATTTTAACTAAACGAATGCCACTCACATCTTCACTTAACATTCATTCCGGCAATTCGGTGAAGAACGACAAGAACCTGACAGCAAATCGATCTAGATGAGCGTCTCGTACGCTACTACCGCTCCGCACCATCTGGCCGTTTGTAGACCAAGTCGTCGCGTCGTCGTCGTTCTCCTAAGTAAATTGTCTTGTTACTTTGGATGAACTTTGGATCTTCCTGATCGCGATGTGTTTATTGATTAAAAAAAAGAAAACCAAATGCAAAAAAACTGCGATCTATTTAAAAAAAAAATCTACTAACGCTTGAGATTTTTGTTATCATTGGAATTAGCAAGTTCACTGCCCGGCCCGGACCTGACTCGACTGGACTGGACCATACGCATACACCATCACGACCATGAGAATGTTGTTTCTTATTTTTTTTTCAGCACTTGTAGAGCACAGGAGATCATAGCCCCTTAGAGCTGTGTTGTACTGGTTAATAGTAATCTGGGTCAGGGAAGGAAAGTGCTTTGAATTTTTTTTTTCTATCAAAAAAGAATTTTTATTGCCCACTTTTTTTTTTGCACGAATTAATTAATCTTGTTTTTCGAATTTGATTTCAATGACATCGAACATACTTTATTTCTTTGTAATTCGGTGGTTTATTTGTTTGTTCCAATAAAGACCATGGAATGATAGAAGTCATGTGCCAAAATGTTGTTGTTGAAGCACGAGGCAGTTCATTGAAGTTTATTTTTGAAGAGGCAAGCAATTGTGTGAAGGCTTGGACTTGGACAATCAAATTGAGTCCGGGAATTCTAATTTATTATAATGCGCAATGTATACTTCAATAAATTGCACTTGGAATCGTTGTTACGTGTTTGGCTTATCTACTCGTATATCAAAACAATACGACGCAACGTCTCCCAAGATGTTTGGGTCAAAACAAAATTAAGCCAAATTGGTCGGAAGACAATCATGTAAGGCTACCATTAGCTGCTTTATCTCTGTTTTAGAAGACGACGTCATCCCGAATCGAGATTCAAAGGGTTATCTGGGAGCTTTGAAGAAGGCATCCAAGGGCATTCACTGCATCCAATTTGGAAGATAATCCACGAATTCTTAACTAATTCTTGGCGCCAATTTATTGATTCAAAAGTTGCTAATGACAGCGTGAATTGAATATGTCATCCAGTTCAAGACATATTAATTTGCTTGAGAAAAGTAGTGACAATGTAGAACATTTGCTGTTTTGAATTTTTTAATAAATTGAAGGTGTGGCTTGGCGATGGCGTCATTCGCGATGTGTAAATTGTTTCAGCTGCAAAGTGCAGTCAAGGGATCAAACAAAACAAATTAACAGATGTGATGTGGTTTAATGTGATAAGATAGCAGCTAAGAAGAGGAATCAAGGTCGTTGTAATAAATGTGAACTCGAAACCTTGAGGAGGAGCTAGAACCTGGTGACTTGAACTTTCAACCGTTCCTGTGTGTGCTTTGCGAGTGAGCACTAACGTAAATACTTGATTCGCCTCTGGGCATTGCGGTAGTGTACCTAGATCCTGATTTAAGGAGAATGGGGACGTAGTAGGTATAGTTCTATGGAATCTATGTTTATAAGATAACCTGATATTGAAATATTCGAATGGAGCTCCACTTTGATAAACCATAAACCGTAATGTCGCTAGTTTTTTTTACTTGTGATTATAGGTACAATAAGACAAGTTATGCATTCGTCGACAAAAAAAAATTTTGAGATAAAAACAAACATGACATTACGATAATAGCGAGGACGAAAAAGGGGGTCAGACAATTCTGTCTCTCTGGGTGTATAGTTACCCACAGCCTAAACAGCTGGACCGATTTGCTTCAAACTTGGTACACATTATTGTTATGACGTCCTACAGAGGGGGTTTTGGAATAGGTAACCATTCTAGCTCTAAAACTAACGGTATCTACATGCCATACGATTTTTATGAAAAATTCTTAAAAACTGCTTCTACGATTTTGATAAAACTTCTTCAATGGTGTTTTTGTGCAAACTTACTGTTTTGTTATTATGTGGGGAAGTCTTCATATTGTGTAAAATTTTTGATTTTATTATAAAAATAAAAACACAACAAAATTAAAATATTAATTTTATTTGTTTTTAAATTAAACGTTTAATTTCACAATATATTTTGTAATAATAGACACGACGCGTTTCGGATTTACTTATCCATCATCGAGCGTTGCTACTCGTTTGCCAAGTCATTCTTTGTTTTTGTTTTGTTGATGTTGTTGTTAAATTTTGGTTAAGAATTATATAATAATTAGATGTTGTCTTATTTATTCTATTGTTTTTGTTATTGTATTTAATTGCAGTGTCATATAATGGGTTTATTTTAATTGCCTCGTTCTATTTTGTTTGCTTGGTATATGTATATCATATTCTTCAAGCGCTTCTAGAAATGTCCCTTTTTTACAAAAGTGTAAAGGTATAAGGTTAGTTTCTAGATTCCTGGCTGATTTGAATTATGATATGCATTTATTGAGGATCTGGTTTGCTAAACACAAACTTTGCATTAGCAACAAAACTAAAGTTATGTACTTTGGTCTAAGACTGCGAGATGCTCCTGATTTAAATATTGTTTTCCATGCACAAAGTTGTTTGAAATATAAACTCTCTTATTGTTCATGTAATGGGGGTCTAAATTCATTACCTTATGATCATGAGGATAACTGTAGTCCAAAATGTTTTAAAATAGAAGAAGTAATTGATTTCAAATCCTTGGTGTTATTTTTGACCAAACAATGAGTTGGTCCAACCATATATATCGGCTCTGAAACAATATTTAAGATCATCGGTTAGAGCTCTCTTCCATCTCAGAAAATACTGTAATAATGCAATACTCAAAACAGCTTATTTTGGTATATTCCATTCAAAATTCCAGTATGGCTTAAGCTGCTGGGGAGGGGCATACTATACTAAAATCAATCCTCTCCTTGTTCTGCAGAAATGTGCTGTGAGAAAGATTTGTGGTGCCAATCGCTTTTCTCCTTCTATGGCACTATATAGGTCCTTAAAGGTTTTACCTCTCAGACATCTTTATTATTTCAAAACTTCCGAAATATTTTTCATGAGGGGTGGTTATTTACAAAGCCCTATTTCTAATGTACGTACTATGCGAAGCAACTTTGATTGTCTTGTAACCATTCCCCCTTTCCGTACCACTCATCTAAGAAATTTCTACTCCATTGCGTCCTGCAAGCTCTTTAATACGTTTCCAGCCAATATTCGTTCTATTCGCTCATTATCTTTATTCTTAAAAAAAATTAAAAACTGGCTTTTTGAATTTGATCACAACCAGATCGAGGTTTTGTTGTCCCATGTCTCTTGATATACTCAACTTTTTTATTGTTCATCAATTACATGTTAAACAATTGTATTTATACCATTTTAGTATTATCATTTTTGTATATTATTTCTTTTATTTATTTTAAAATTTTGTGTCTGCTAAATTATTGTAGCTTTCTTTATTGCATTAATCACCCCACCCACACTCTAAGTTCAAAAATAGAGTTATGTTTATATGTATGTAAGTGGTATTTAATTTTATTTTAATCTCTAAATACAAAATGTCACTATAAATAATAAAAAAAATAAATAAAAATAAAAAATTAGTGTAGTTGTGGTTTTGGTTGGAATAGATTTTTCAGGAAAAGTCATAACGGTACCTCCCATAGGACCGGTTTTTTTAATCCATATTTTCTCGTAAGCCACTCGACGGATTTTACTGATTTTAATTTCGGAGCTCTTAATAGACGAAATAATATTAATCCTTAAACAAGTGTCTTTTTAAGTTTAAAAAAAAAGTCAATTTTTTTTTAATGTTTTGTTTTTTCCAAAATTTTGTTTTAATTTTTTTTTAATTTTTGTATTCTGGTAATAACTGCAAGCAGGTACCTAAATGTTGGCGTACTCAAAACAAATTTGGAATATGTTCTCGAAAAGTTTAAAAAACCGTTTTTTGAAAACAACTGGCTGAACGATATTGAAATTTGTTTCCCTTAAATTCAAAACAGTAAAAGAAATTAGATGGCTTACTTATTTTTTCCGAAAAAAACGTAAACTAGTGATTTTTAATCAATTAAGAAAATTTCATATGAATTTTTCTATTAACTTTTTTTTCGAAATCTCAAGTTCCAACACCACATTAGAACTCTTCTTCCAACGTGCAGATTGGCGAAGAAATGTTCTATGACGCTCTTTACAAAAAAAAAAAAAAAAAAAAAAAAACTGGTCGAAATAAGGCCTTGATATAATAGTTGAGAGCCCTATCGGATATTTAACTTGCACATTTTTCGTAACAGTTCTACTTTTCAACTTCTCATTGGTATCAAAATATTGACTATTCAAAAAAAAAAAAAGGAATTCGTTTCAAAAACTATGTGTGCTCGAACATCAACAAACATCAAAACCCATCCAAAATCAGAAGGAAAGCAAAAAAAAAAAAAATCAAATTAAAAAACCTTGACAAATCTCAATGATTTTGTTTCCCGCGCGAAATTTATATTCGCCTTCACGTTCGCGTTGTAAGCAAAAGTTTATGTAGAATCCCCTCCCAGTTCACACCTCACCATAATATCAGCATGGCCAATCACTCAAAATTCCACCGCCCGGCATCACCTCTTCATCATCATCATCATCAACGCTGTAGTTTTAGTCGTCGTCCATCGTCGTCGTGTCCATGTCCACCATTATTGCATTGGGAATAGAAATATGGGATTCACAAAAACGTTTTACATTTCATGTGGACAAAATTCAATTAGTTGTTTATGCTACACACTCCCGGCTGTTTGTATTTGAGTTTGTCGTCGTCTCTTTCTTTTGGGGGGTTTAATTAGGTTGGCCCAGTGCCAGCATCAGCAATGTTGGCATCCGCGCGCACAACTAAGTTGTCAATTTGAACAATTATATAGCGACACAGATGAATAAAATTGTTTATCCAACAACAACAACAAAAAAACAATAACAACAATAAAATAAAACTATACGCGAGTATTTAAGCACGTACAGTACATCGTAACATAGAGTGCGAATGCATGCAGGTGATGGTGCTCCCTATACCCTCCTCCTGGTTTCATCTATTTTTTTTTTTTAGGATTGTTTCTGGTCAAATAGATTTGTCCTCTAAAAATGGAACTCTTAGTCACACACTTTGGTCTGGTGGTGAGTCCTAAACCAAATCAAAACAAACTTAAAAACCTGTTCAAAAAAATATAAGGAGGCGGCATAGTACTTCCGATGATGATGATGAGGATGACAATAATTTTACGTTCGAATCTACACTTAGTCAGAGGGGAAATGTTTTCGAAAATGTGTTGAATGTTGAATGTTTGAAACAAGAATATCCATCCCGACGCGACGCGACGTGTAGGCGAAAGTGCGGGAGATTCTTCAACAAATACTAAGTCTTAATTTTTCAATGATTTCCAAGAAGAATCCATGACACTTTATTTTTATTGTTTTTATTTTGATTCGGATCGGATGCACACAAGAATGTTAAGAATTTTTTTTTATTAAAAATATTTAATATTGTTTTTTTATTTATAAATTTTATTTTTAAATCAAAAAGAATTTTCATTGAATAAGAAATTAAAGAATTTAGGTTAGTTGTAGGGTCAAATTAAAAGTATTTTTTTTTCTATCACAAAAATGTCCTTTTTTTGTTGGCGTGTGAAAAGTCGAAGAACCTTCTCAAGACCGTTTTGTCAAATAAATCTTTAATCTTCGGAATGTGCTTGCTTGCTCGCTACTCACTGGTTTTTTTTTCTTTTTGATACATTTTTTGAATATGATAAGTATTTGTTGGTTTTTTTTTTATTTTAAATTTTTAGACGAAAAATAATATTCTTTCGTTTTTTGGTGACATTTTTATTATCATTCTCATAAATAAAACTGGAGCTTCTGTCTGTTTTTTTCTTTTGCTGAAGGTATCCCCTCTCTCTGTTTTAATATTTAATTTTGAATAAATACTTTATGTTATTTACAAGATGTGTTTTTTTTTGCGCGCAGGTTCTAAAATATCTCTTGTGTCTATCTTTTAGGTTTGTTTTACGTCAAATAGATTGGTAGTTCAAGTAAATTAGGTAGATGTGTAGGACCTTGTTAGAAAAGTTTATGACTTGATATTAAAAAATATATCGTGTTTTATTCTTTCACTATTTTTAAATCAAAATCTGTTCTTTTTTTTCATTGTAAACTCAATATTTTAATGTTCATTTCATAAAATTTTATCACATACTACAACTCGTCATAAAAAAAAACTGTCATTTACTCCAGAAAAGATAACAGGGAATGATTTATTAAAAAATTTTATTTAAGAATAATGATCTAGAAACAAGAGCTTTTGATGGATTGTTGTGGGTATTTAAGCACCACACACGAAATGTCTTTCTTAATTTAAAGTTTGTGTTTGTTTTTTATTTGTTTTTTTTTTTTTATGAACATAAAATAATTTTAAAAAAATGCAGAAGTTGGAGGGAAAACCTAACCGATGCATTTCGAAAGGCGTCTTTAAAGATTCATGGCTCGAATTTCAAGGGGTTCGCCTGACCTGATTACAAATTGAGTTCTGCCAAAAATATTTTTGTTTGAAAATATTTCGTTACGTTGACGATTGGTAGAATGTATGACTGATAAGTTAACGGAGCAGACTCAACCGAAAGTAATTTTTAAAATTGCATAATTAGACTTTAATTAAATGCTAATTAAATACTGAATTTAACATTAAATAAAGCTCTGACATTTAAGAAAAGAAATATTTATCTGTACTTTTCGTAGGGAGTTAGCCGTTTCCATTTTTCTAATAATGTTATATTAAGGTATCAATTTTTTTTTGCTTTAATATTTTCAATTAGCAATTTAATTAACGTCTAATTATGCGACCTTTTTTTCAATTTTCAGATTTGACATAAGTTTTTACAGGAACACCAGTTAGGTTTTTTTAAGAGCTTGAGAACTCGAACAGATTTTTTTTCAAAGTAAATTTCCACAATTTTGAATCTTAAAAACACCCTTTATTACAAAGAACATTTAAATAGATTCGCCTTTAGGAGGACTTGAAAGATAGGATAGAATTATTGGTAGTAGAGTGGATTGAGATTTTAAGTTGATAATATTTATCTCAAGAAAATCCCACGGGTGGCATTCAGTTAAAACTAGGGGAATATGGAAAAAATGCTGCCAAGGCTTGTGTGCTCGAACCCACAACTCTAGGTTAGCAACCAAGCACTACATCCTCTGTACTATTGACACTTAGTTTTTTTAAGTTTAAAAATATGAAGATCTGCAAAAAGTTTACAGGGTGTCTCAAAATAATATAAAAGGTCTCTATTTTTTCTTAAACAAAAAGGTTTTACATTATATTTTAAAAGTATTAAAGTATTAGACAAGTTAAATCCTGGCCTGACTGAAATATGATTGTAACTTAAAAAAAATTTCTGTTTCGAAATCAAAGTAAGCTACGTTTTACTTTTAGCCTCTCTGGATTCTTAAGGTAGAAGGGGTTTGTTGAATTCCTGACTTTATTCGGAACGAAAAATGAAATTACATACTTACTTTTTTCATAACTTCATTCTTTTGAGACACCATTCACGATTTCCTGTGTGGTTACTGCAGTCTTCCATTTTAATATTTTGCCTCAAAGTTACAGACATTGAAAACAGTTGGGTTTTTTGTGGTTGAATTGAAAATTTTTAAGAGAAATGGTATATTGAGTTGAAAACCAATTTCTAGAATACGTCTCAAATAATTTTGTTTAAAGAATGTTGCATACGAGATCTTTCGTGCGAAAATGTGTTTCGCATGCGAATCACCCTGTACCGTAGCACACCAATAGTTACAAACGTTTTTTTTTAATAAAATTATATTATTTATCGAGTTAGGAGGAGAAAAAAAAAACTCACTGAACACAATTAGTCTGAAATCACCCACGCACGAAAGAATGTATTTATGGTTCCGCACTCATACAGTCTATAAAAAAAAAAACAAATAAAAATCTATTTTCAAGTTCGCGATACCTAGCAAAAAAAAAAAAAAATTTAATATACTTTGTATGCCTAATGACTCATGCTGTGAAGAAAAGAACAATTTTGACCTATAAGATGGACATGAACTCGCTTCATAACTCGCCATCCCTGACCAATATTTTATTTTCAAAAACAAGACAAAAAAAATAAAGAACACAGCAACCTTGAGAAATTTCGCAGATTGATCTATTTTTTTTTTAATTAATTAATTAATTGGTTAATTAAAGTGGAAGCAAAATTCATCATGTTAAGCTGTCAGTAGAACATTTTTTTCTATTTTCTCTGATAAACTCGAAATTGGTTTTACAAAACCCTGAACTTTTTACAAAGTTTTCAACTCAAAAACAAAAACATTGTGCTCATGAAACAATCGCAAATTGGATTGCAGGAAGATTTTTGTTTTGTTGTTGTTTTTTGTATTCCACTCCTAATCCTGCTGCAACACTGCGTCGACGGCGGCAACCTGTTTAAATAGAAATTATAGATACAATATCTTTTCCTTACATTTGTTATCTAAATAGCTCCATTTGTATGCACAATTCCGTGTGGGTTTCGAAACAATTAATTCAAATTTACTCAACCATTAATGCAGGCATTTTACATCTTTTTTTTTTATTGTTGTTTAGTTTTTATTTCTAAATTTTTCTTAGGCTAGCAGCTTTCGCAAACAAAAACGTATCTGTAGCGGTGTAGATATGTTGTATCTATGTATCTGCCTGAATAAGAAAATTAAGATCTTCTGTAACTTATACTGCACGATGATGATTATTTTCGAAAACAAACAAACTCTCTATACATATGAGAGTGATAAAATTATCTAAGAAAACAAATCAATTGAAAACACATCTATCCGCCGCCGCCGCTCTACGCTGCCATCTCCAGTCTCCTCTGGCCTCTGCAACATGCTCATCTGCTCTGGTCCGCTTTTCTCTAGTGCGATACTGCCTAGCCTTTCAAACATTATATCAAGGGGTGGCCCGGCCTCAGAAGAGAAAGGCAATGCAATCAAACTATAAAACGTCTGGTTTTGTTACGTATTTCAATAAATTTCATTACCCCCGTGACTTGGCGAGGAAGGGGTGGGGGTGGGGGTGGCAATGAATTAGCCCAGCAGGACGAAGAGTATAAAATAGCACTCATCCAAGATTTCTATGTACAACGAGATAGTTTTGGGTTTTAATTACATTTCGATGATTGCAATTGAATTGCAAAGCACACATCGGTAGCGTGGCTTCAGTTCTCGAAATAATCGTTCTGGATTTATTTTGTTCCAGAAAAAATATAATTTATTAAGCAACAAAAAAATTAGAGTACATCAAAGAAATATAAATCATTTGAGAGTGCATTATTGTTTAAGGAATGCATGACGTTGTAAAATTTTAATTTATTCGAAAATTTAGTTATCGACAATGGCAGCGAAAAAATATGTTTTTTTCTCTTTTCTTTAAAAGGTATGTATTTTAAATTTTAAATTTCATATTTACAAATGTTTTGTTACGTTGTAATTTAGGGAATGTTTTCTTCGCACAAAATGGGGAAGTTATTAATTTTGGTTGCAATTTTAATGGTTTTTTTTTTGGTATTGCATCTGGAGAACATTTTTAAGATAAACTTTACAATATTTGGGTGGGATGGAATTCTTTGTTTTATGGCTGAATATGTTAGGTATACAATGTTAAGGAGAACAAAGATCTATTACTTTTTGTTTATATACTATAGATGAGGTAGAATGTGTGATTCATATAGAATTTCATCAAAAAAATGAATTTTGGGTCTGGAACAACACATTTATAGAAGAGAGTGCAACAAAAGCATATGAACGGTGTTCTTTTTAGAGGTATAGAACCTTAAATTGGCAGCACTGTTTTCATTGACAGCCATATTATCATCTGCCATGTGATTTATCTTTAGTTTTGATTGACATTACATCATGAATGAAAACATGTTTGAAAAAACACTGTTGATCTCGATTTTCACAAAAATATTTTGTTCAGCGATGAAAATCATTTTTGGTCCAATAAGCAAAAGTACAGCATATTGAGTGTAAGTAGATAGTTCTCAAATCATTGTTGAGACGCCGCACAGTGGCGCATAAATAATATGCAAGATATAAGGCTTCAAAGTTATTCTTTTTTAATTTTTTATTTTCTTGCAATAACTTTTAGACACAAAAAGTAATATTTTAAAACTGTCTTTAAAATATTTTTTTATTTGAAAAAAATGTATTTTAAGATTAAAAAATATATTTTGTTTGTTAAACTAGTTCCAGTCAGAGTAAACTAGACATAATATTTAAATGTCCTTCTCCTTGATTTCCAATTTTAGCTTGTCTAAGCTTAGCGTTCTAGTTACATTTATTTGAAAGCTACAATATTCAACTCCCTATTTATATAAAAATTGTATCCTGGACGATCCGATCTTGAGCGCAGTGTTCAAGTTTGTTCTGCAGAATCGCATTTCAAAAAGCATGGTTTTGACGATGAAACGATGATGTTATAAGAGAATTCAAGATATAAAATGAAATTAATCCATTTTTAGGGCTTCCCAAAAATGTAATAATGTACTACAGACCTATTGCAAAATTATCTGTGATACCAAAACTGTTTGAGTCAATTGTATGTAATATTCTTTCCTTTCACTGTTCTTCAATTTATATGTAAAAACGGTGCCGTGAAATAAGGCCGTACGAAATAAGGCCATATTTCAAAATTTGGCCTTATTTCACTTTGTAATTGTGAAAGAGGGCCATATTCCAACATATGGCCTCATTTCACATTGACGAAGTGAAATAAAGCTAAAATGGCCTTATTGCGCTTTAAGTTTAGTTGGCCTTATTTCACTTTCAGTAAGTGAAACAAAGTCTAATGTGCGGGTGGATTTTGCTGATATTTCCAATTAAAATATATCTAAAACGAAATTTCCCCCATTACACCTTATAGTTTTGATTACCTGATTATACATTTCTTCATTATTATAAAAGTTCCAGTTGAGAAAACAGCCTTCATTTTAAGTGACAGTTAAATGAAACAAGATATTTAATGAGCAGTTTTTTATTTGTATTTGATTTAAATAAGTAAATAAAGTATTTGGAATTGAAGTTAGTTTTAATTTTGGAGAGTTGTTGAAATTGATAGCCTAAAATTGTCGCAAATTCGCGCGAATTTTGGGCTATTATTTTCAAAAACTCTCCAAAACAAAAACAAAACTATATTTCTTTTCATATTATAGCTATTCTTTTTAAAAACTCTTCAAAGTTAAAACTGAAACATTTCGTTTTTAATATTATAATTTGCGACAATTTTAAGCTAGCACTTTCAACAACTCTCCAAAATTAAAACTGAAACATTTTAAAAGCTTCGGTTTTAATTTTGGATAGCCTAAGCTGGCAGTGTTAATTTTGGAGATTTTGTCAAAAATAATAGATAGTCGCACATCGCCCAAATTTTCTTTAAAAAAAAAACTGCAGCTTTGAAAATGTTTCATTTATTATTGTACAGCTTTTAAAGTTTTTTCAATATTACATCATTGTATATGAAATCGTAATATGGATAGAAGGATCGACTGTGGCGACACCGTGAGCCTCCACACCTTTTTTTCCAAATTTCTCGTTTTGGAGAGAAAATGTAGGTGGAAAGGTTTAAATATGTGATAATTATCAGTGACATATATGTGTCTCCAAACCCCGTTATCTCATACTCGTTCCCCAGACTACTATAGATTTCATATACAATGATTACATTAAAATATATGCGCAAATATACTGAAAGTTTGTGTAATGAAAAAACGCTACATAAATGGCCTTGCTACACTTTCGAAAAGCGAAATAAGGCCATATAAGTTTGGCTTTATTTCACTTCGTCAAAGTAAAATGAGGCCATATGTTGGAATATGGCCCTCTTTCACAATTACAATTTACATTTCGTACGGCCTTATTTCACGGCACCGTAAAAACCAACATGGATTTGTCAAAAAAAAGTCTACCGTTACTAATTTATTTAACTTTACGTCCTTTTGTTTAGATGTTTTTGAAAAACGTGAACAAGTCGATTGTGTGTTTACCGACTTTAGTAAGGCCTTTGACAAGTTGTGTGATCGCACTTTAATTTTAAAGTTAAGCAATCAAGGCTTTAACAGCAATTTCATAAATTGGATCTCATCATATTTAAAAAATAGACTATATAGTATTGTGTTTCGTTATGAGTATTCGAACTGGTTCGTTGATTCTGGTGTCCCTCAAGGCAGCCATTTGGGTCCAATTTTATTTGTTTTATTCGTAAATAACTTGATTTCGATTATAAAAAATTCGTCCGTTCTTATTTATGCTGATGACATTAAACTTTTCAAAAGTATTAAATCTACTTCTGACTGCTTGCTGTTGCAAGAGGACTTGGTAATATTTAGGGAATGGTGCAATATAAATCGTCTTGTCTTAAATGTTGACAAGTGTAAGGCCATGAGTTTTACACGCAAAAAATCTCCGTTTGTTTTTAACTACACGTTCGACTTATGTCTTTTTTGTATAGTCTCCTTGTTTTCTGACTTAGGAGTTATTCTTGACCCTAAGTCAACTTTTATTAATCATTTTAATTAAATAACCAAAAAAGCTAATAAAGTCCTGGGATTCATTAAGAGAATCGGCCGCGAATTCCGCGACCCATATGTTCTCAAGATTCTTTTTGTTTCATTTGTGAGACCAATCTTAGAATATGGTTGTGTGGTGTGGGCACCTCACTACTCCATTCATTCAACAAGACTTGAAGCAGTTCAGAGAAGATTTTCGCGTTTCTGCCTTCGTTTTCTTCCATGGTCACATCATAATACTCTTCCTTCTTATTCTCAAAGACTCGCTTTAATAAGCCTTCCTTCACTAACTAATCATAGGAAATACTTGCAATTTTGTTTTATTGTTGGAATTACTAATGGTTCAATATCATCTCCATCGGTTCTTAGTCGTTTAAACTTCAGTTTTAGTCGTACAAGTATCAGACTGCAGCAACCACTTTGTCATATATTTAGTAGAACAAACTATGGTGCCAATAGCCCCCTCAATCAATTAATAGAAATATTTAATAAATTTTATTTTTGTATAGACTCTGTAAATGAAAACCTAAAATGTATAAGAATTAAAAATTTGATATTTAACAGCTTAGAACAGTTGTCTTAGTTTATAAGTATTATGTAATTAGAATAAGTTTGTTCACGTTAGTATTTAACGAATTAAATAAATAAATAAATATTTGATTTTAACTCAATCAAAGTATCTTGCCTGAATATTTTTTAGATTTCCAATTTTTTTTTCTTCTTGGAAATATATGTTGAAAAGATATTTTTGTTCGATGTTTTAATAATAATATGTTAGTTTTTTTTTTCAAATTCAGTTTTAATTAATTCATTTCTTAAAACTATCTTAATGCTAGACCAAAAACCTTAAAAACTAGCTTAAAATATCTTCTTAAATACCTAAATTTAACCTTACCTAAAACTAGAACAGCCACGGCAGCGGTTTTGTGTTTTGGTTACTCTGTTGTGTTGTGTTTTGTATTTTCAATAAAAAAAAAATAATATGTTAGTCCTTAAGAAAATTATGTTACCATTAATTGTGCAAAATTTAATAGTTTTTTTGGGATTGCGCAAAAAGTTGACATAGGTAAAAAAAATGTTAATGGTTCTTCTACGGATATAGGTTTTACCTAATACCTGTTTCTTTTTTTATATAAATCAAAATCAAAGAGTTTTTGATAAAATAAAAAGTTCAGAATACACCTAAAGAAAAAAACTTTTGTCTGAGCGTCAAAACCCTCAAGTTGTAGAAAAATGTGAATAACTTTTTTTTAGTAAATTTTTCCTAACTAAATTTTCACTAATTCTGCATATGATCAGTTTTGACTACTGTGCCGTTGGGTAATTCATATTTAACAGACTTTTTCCGCTTTCCTATACAAACCAAACCCTAAAATTTAAAAAAAATGGCATACACTTATTTTCTATCAAATGTATTTTAATTAAAGTTTTACTAATTATGCATAAAACCAATCTTGACATCTGTTCTAAATTTTATCAAAATCAATTTGAAAGGTAGGTTCTCCCATACAAACCGAACCAGTGTGCGCCTGTACATCCAGGAAAACCGACATTTGGTGGAATTATTGGACGTTACTTCTTTGAAAACGATTCTGGCCAGAGGTCAACAGTCAATATAGACCCTTATAGAGCCATGGCCAATGACTTTTTCGTTCTTCAATTGAATCGCCTTGATAATGTCACACCTCAAATGACGCGTGCCACAATTGATATTTTGAAGGAGACGTTCGATCAGTACAAAATTTCTCGTTTTGGACCCGTGAGTTGTCCTTCAAGATCATGTAATTTAAAACGCTTGACTATTTTCTGCGAAGGTATGGAAAGTCGTTTGTCTATACGGATAAGCCAAAGCCGACTTACAATGCTGTAAATAGTGTTTGAAAATTGGACCTGAAGATTAGACTTCTCCCGACTCTCGAGCCAGGCGGAGACCAAATAGAAATGGAAAAGAATAATCTTATGGCAATAAATACAATCGATTTGTGTTTTACTTCATTTGATAGTTCTATACCTCTAAAAAAATCCTTTAGCACGTCCTAACTCTTTCTGGAGAATAGGTTACATCCATCTTTCTATTTTGTAGCATTAATAGTCCAGTCGACAGGTACTTTTAGTGGGAAAGATCAGAAGTTGATGAAACTTGGGGATTTTGTTCAGGAGTAGTAAACTAACATTTTGCTAAGTCTTTGGCCTTGAAGGCCCTATGCTAAAACAATAAAGGGGGGAAGGTTGCAAATTCGTTGACTTTTTTCTTTAGGTATGTCGTACGGCAAAAGCATAATATTCGACTTTTTTTTGTAGAGCATTTCCTACAATTTTGTTTGTACAAACATTTTTGTATGTCAATTAGTTACTGATATATGGCGCTTCGATAAACAGGTCGTTTTTCAAAATTCGTCAAAAAATGCCAATGAAGAATTCAACTTTATTTCTTCGGCTATACCCGATCAATCATGAAATATTGTTGTGTTCATGGTTCCTCGTTAAAGTAAAGTCGCCAACTTTTGACACTTCACCACCCATCCCCGCTTGCCCACCAGGGGTCAGGTCATACCCATTGTCATCCCGCCGTAATTTTAATTTATTTTGTTCTGCTCCGGTTTTCACTCAATAACTTTTTACTTGCGATTATAGGTACTATAAGGCAAGTTATGCATTCGTAAAAAAAAAAAATTTTTTTTTGACAATCAAACATAACATTACGATGATAGAGAAGCCTAAAAAAGTGGGTCCGACAATTCTGTCTGTCTGTCTGTCTGTCTGTCTGTCCGTATGTCTGTCTGTATAGTTACCTACAGCCTAAACGGCTGGACCGATTTGCTTCAAACTTGGTACATAGTATTATTATGACGTCCTACAGAGGGGTTTTTGGAATTAGCATTCTAGCTCCAAAACTAACGGTACCTGCCATACGATTTTTTGTGAAAAATAATTTTTTCTCAAAAACGGCTCCTACGATTTTGATAAAACTTTCTGAATTGTGTTTTCTGTGCAAACTTTATGTTTTGGTTGGAATAGATTTTTCAGGAAAAGTCTTATAACGGTACCTCCCATAGGACCGGTTTTTTAAAATCCGATTTTCTCGTAAGACACTTGACGGATTTCAATGAATTTTTTAAGGTAGAAGCCCTATTATAAAAGAAATAATATAATTTGGAAAATTTTTCAAAAAATTTTTTTTTGAATTTTTTAAAAAAGTTTCAAAATTTTTTTTTAATTTTAGTTTTTTCCAAAAACGGTTAAATTTATATTTTTTTAATTTTATTTTTCTGATAAAAACTACAAAGTGCTAGAAGTTGGCATACTCAAAAAAAATTTGGAATATATTTTCGAAAAGTTTTTCAAAAAAAAATGTTTTTTGAAAAAACTGGTCCAACGATTTTGAAAAAAATTTTCGCAAAAATTCAAAAACGTAAAAGAAACATGATGGCTTACTTCATTTTCTCCAAAAAACGTTTTAGGTATTGATTTTTAAGTGATTTATAAAATTTCATATGATTTTTTCAACGCTTTTTTCCCAAAATCTCAAGCACCCAAGACCATTTTAACACATTAGAGCAAGTTCGTACGACCCAGTCGTGCACTTTATTTTCTATACTTCCTACTTAATGTATGTATGTCAATTTGTTCCCAAGATATGGCGCTTCGAAAAACAGGCCATTAATCGATACAAAATGCAAAAAAAAAGATTTTAAAAATCATTTCCGAAGCGTCATATCTCGGTCACATTATGACATATACAAAAATGTTTGGACTAAAAAATTTGTAAAAAATTTAACGAGCAAGGTCGAATAATTTGCAGGATATTTGTTTGGTATTATAAAATTCGAGGTTTTGGCCTATTCTAGAAATTTTTCATTCGACATTTTAGTTTTCGATATTTTTTTCAGAAGTACATGTTCAGAAAAATAAGGAAAACAATCGCAAAAGACGAATAATTTTTTACCACGATAATGGAAGCTCTCACACATCGGCTTAAACAAGTGAGTTTTTCACCATTCAAAACATCGAATTAATAGGTCATCGACCGAGCAGCCATGATTTGGCACCCATTTCTTTTGTCTTACTCCTGCTGATCAAACGTTAAATTCGAGTTCAACATTTTTCGATGCCTGAAGAATTATGTCTTAATGCATGTTTTGAAAGTACCTATATCGGAGTGTAAAAAGATTTTCACATTTGTAAGTAGCACCCCTCGAATGGATCCATAGAAATGACGGTGGCATACTAAGAAAAAAAAAAACCAAAACAATAAAAACACGAATTCTCGAAACTCTCAATGCGGATCACCCTGTTCGAAAATCCATTGTTTTTATCAAATATGCTAATGAAATGTTACCAACAAAAGTATAGTTTGATTAACATTTATATCTTTTTTTATTTGTTTATTGCTATTTTCTTTTTAGACGAGAGTAACTACCTACGTCAAGGAATAAACTTAAACTTAAACTTGAACGATTTTTTCAACAAGTTTGATTATAATTTTTTTTTATAGGTGAAATAAAAAATGATGTTTCATAAAAGTTAGAGTTTTTTTTCATCCAGCAAACACTATGTGATGTTGCCTATACATTAAAATGGGGAAAAAATTCATTTACGATCGAACTGAGAAAAATTTTAATTTCCCCAACCTACGTAGTTCAGTTGCCTCAATCCGCCAAATCTGTTGAATTTTTTTTGTTATCACCGAAAAATTACCGAAAGATTCCATAAAAATGATTCATAGGTGTATTTTTCAGGCGGAAAATATAAGCAAACTTGACCTTCATGTTTATTATACAAAAGAGCATTGGGCGGCGATGTGGTTCGGTCCAGTCAGTCGAGATCGGAGCACCTTTAAATCTTCTTCCCACTTTGAGATATTGCAAATATTTCTACTTTTAGCTTGGTTTTTTTTCACACAGCATGGGATGAATGTTCTGTTTCTTCTTCTTCTTCGCAATAACAACAAAAATCTTGCAATCAAAAACAATTGAATTAAATTATTCTTCAATTACAAATTGTTATTGTTTTTTTTTTTACATTTTCTTTTGCTCGAAATGCAGAAGTATCCAGACCAGACCAAACGCAGCGATTGTTTGCATAACTTACGCACGTTTCCAATGAACTCTTCATCTTCATACGGCTTCCATCTGTTCTCATCGACCACACCACATCGCATCCTATAGATAAAGATACAATATTGAAATTACTACAAAAAAGCAATTATATTTACATTTGGTTTCGTTGAAGAATCCAACAAACACAAACATCATTAAGAGGTTAGACCAATCTTTTTTTCTGTGCTTTCTCAGATACTTTTCATATTTTGTGTTCGGTGGAAAAGGTGCTATATGCTTCGTTGAACTTTTATCTTCAAGATTGTCGATTTTTGCTCTGAAATCTGTCAAAACGTCATTTCCTCTGAGTAATCCTTCGAGATAGGTTTCTTTAAATATTCTCCTCTTTGGTCTGATGAAAACAATCGATTTTCAATTTGGCATCATTTTGTCGTCTATATACTCGGTTGAGTATCTACAAGATAATCGCTCTTAGCCAAATTGTCAACACAAAGCGATCTTTGGTATATTTGCAACTTATTTATTTATAAAAAAAAAGTTTATGTGGTTATTTTAAAAACTATCTTTAGGTAACATACGCAAACCAATGTCTCTTGTTCTAGTCGATGTCGGGCGTTAGACGTCAGCGAGATTTTAAAAATATCAATTGTCAATCAATTGACGCGAAAAATCCGTAGCACCGGTAGGTGGTGTGATACAAGATGTATAAGCACTCGTACTTTTCGTGTTGGTTTTTTTTGTGTGGCTATTTCTTTGCAAAGGAGGTCTCTTACGATATAATTTGAATGTAATATGGACCCAATTTTTTGGTTTGTTATGGCTTTTTATATGAAACGTTTAGTAAGGCAAAAACTGCTTTACAAAAAAAAGTGTATTTGTGATCAATAATTGGGCTGGAAAGTTGTATGTGATATTGTCTTTTCGAAAGAGTTCTGAGAATCCCTCTACTTTATATGTTCATTAAAAAAATGTTTCACTCGGGAGACCACTTGCTCTGAAAACCAGTACAACAAGCCAAATTGCTTCTGCTCAATTTTGACACAGTGTCTATTCGTACGCACCACTTTCACAAGTTTTGCTAATGTCAAATTGGTGTTCGCAGCTTGATTCGCTGTACTCATTGCTCGTATTCAACAACGTTCACCCAACTTCGTTTCTAGGCTGACGATCATCATCCGATTTGGATTCAACAATATGTCACATTTGTCGACACAAGCAAAACTTTCGGCAAATCGTATGCGAATAGACACTCCCCAAAAAATATTTTGTGTCTAACATTTTATTACCGGTATTTATTTGTGATTCTTGTGTGGATTCTGACTTCAAATCAAGAAGAAGTGTCATTTGTGTACCAATGAATCGGTTTTAGAAGACTTCCGGATGCTTCTGGGCGATCTTTTTCTCCAATGGAAAGTGCCTATAAAGCTAAAATACTACAGTATTTGGGGCATTTTCAATAAAGGGAACCGGTGCTTCTCTGTCTGGTAACTGCCCATAGGTGTATTAAAGTGGATTTACATTGTTCTGCATCTTGATTTCTGTAAAAAAGAAGATACAACATATAAAAATCATACTTGTTCGATAAAAATGCAGATTATCTTGTTAAATCAAGATTATGAAGTTGGAGAAATCAAGATCAAGACAAACATGATCTTGACAAGTACGTATATTTGTTTATCTCTTTACTCTTCTGTATAACGACGTTAGCTCTCTCCTGCTCTACTTTTCTTGAAATTTGCAGATCAAGATGTTGCAGATCAATGTAAATCCACCATTAGTCTTTTGTGCATTAGTGCACTACATTTGCCTTAAATGTGATCCGGTGTTTCCCCGTTTTGTTCGCAGAAGCTGCATGGTGCACTGCTTACTAACATTGGTATATTTAAGTGTCTTTTAGTTCTTGGTTCTTTAGCTGTTTTTGCTAAAGATTTTTCAGCCTTTAAATCGTTCCTGGTTCTAGTTTTACAGTAAATGTTTGCCTTTCTTAACTAGGGGAGTGCTTCCAATAGTTGAATTTTTTGGTCTCCTCCTTCATATTGTTTTTGATCACCTTTCTCCCAAAACACAGGTATGTTTTTGTATCTTTTTTCGCCATACAGTAATCCTCTTCATTGCCTTCGACATCATGGCCTAGTATTCAGTGCAGAGTATGTATCAGTTCAGTGCTTACTTGCTCAAGGTGTTAAATTTTTCCAGGCACTCCCATATCAGCATTGAACTGATGCTATAGGAGTTTAAAGCGTTGAGTGCTGTCTGACATGATTGCCGCTTGGAAGATCCTTGTCACTGATATATTTTCTCTACGCCGCCGCCGTTCGAAATTGTTCTCAAAGTTGAAGTCGCATTCCTTAATAATGCTATTGGGGAAATCAAGGGATCGTATTGATTAGGACAGCGAGTCTCTTGATTTGCTTGTCCCCGTCAGTACCTACCCTATTTTGCAAGTCTAATAATTGTACCCTCAGCTAAGCTTTGGATTACTAAGATAATTGGGATGATAGGGAAATGCAGGATGACCGCCATTGCAGCATTATGCACATCCTTTTGTGAACGTCTATTTTAAAAGGGGTCTCTCTTAAATATTTTGCCTTGTAGCAGTTCTTTCCTCAAAAATTCATCCCTGCCCCTGTTTCAAGTTTATTGAGTTGTCTTGCAATTTCGGTACTTCTGTATTCTGCTTGCTTTTTATCTAAAAGCTGAAGACACTTTGCTTCTTTGTTTCATATTGTTTTGAGCCCCTTACAGAAAATTGGCAAACATTTTATATTTCAGTATCATTTTAGCAGCAGCTTTGATGCATATTTGCTTGTAAACCAGTTCCGTCGGTTGCCTTTTGGTGTTCTCTTTCTATGCTGCCAACACCTACATCTCACATCTCCCGAAATCAGTTTCAATGAAATCTGTCTCTTCAAATTTCGAACAATTAAAAAGAGAACAAATCACCTGATATGTAATGGGGGTTCTTAATTTGGCGCTTATCAAGTTGGTTTTAATTTAATTTTGTAAGATCTCAGGTGGATCACATCTCTCCCACGCGTCTGCTTCACACTAGTGATTCTCTTGTGAGGCTCGCTGGGTTGACCTCAGAAAGCATAGGCAAGCCTCCTGGATTTGAATTGCTCCATTTTTTAGGCCAACTAAATATTGGTGTCGCTGCATATGTTTGTACCAGGAGTTTTTAAACCTAACTCTTCTATTCCTCGCGATTGCATTGGAGTTTTTGACGTGAAAGCTTTTCCTGATTTTCGTACACCTTATTCGATTAAGCCTTGTAACTTCTCCTTTAATACTAAGCATCTTTAGTTGAACATTGTCCAACATCGTAAACCGTATGAGAGTACCGGACTCACAACTGAGGTGTAGAGTCTTTACATTTTGCGGTCACAAAAAGTACCGAAGTTTTCCCGCCACCACACGCTTACGCGATGATTGATGTCGCCATCATAAGTTGCTTCGCAAAAAGATCCTAGATATCTAAACTTTTCACACTTAGGAATTACTGTTCCATTTAAAGAATTGTCTGGAATTGGCATGTGTGTATCAGAAAATGGTAAGCACGAGTATTCCGTCTTATTTGTACTCTGGTGTATTGTACCCATTTCCCTTCAAAACATTCACCCTGAAGTCGTTCCAGCGATTGACATTTTAAGTGTTGCAGGTACTTTAAATCCAAGTTAAATTTTTTTCATAAAATAAATAAAAAAACTTTTGACAAACCTAATAATAAAACCTGTTTCTTTACATTTCAACGTCACTTAAATCCGTGAACATAAAAAGCAGTTCGCGCTCAAAAAGTCACGCATTATGGTAACCCTATAAGGCTTGTTTGATTTTAATGGATTCAATATGCAATCTATGTCTAAGTACAGATTTATGCGAATCATAGCAACCATACTGTCAGGCGAGTGGGATTGCCCCATCTTCTCTGTACTGACAATTTTTCTTGGACAGTCAAGAAGAGACATGATATAAGAAAGGGAATTAAACAAAATAGCCAACACTCTCAATTTGCAGCAAAATTGATATTTTTATAGTTTCAATATCACAATCCGATTTATATGTTTTTAAATGTAAATTTTAAACAATATAACAACTTAAAAACAATTATTATTAAAACAACAACATTCATGCCCCTGCATAATATTTTATTAAAAACAAAACAAAGCAAAACAAAAACATAGTAAACTACATCGTTAAAGAATTGTAAAATTGTTTTGTGATGAAAAAAGAAAAAAAAAATATTTTCAATGTGCTAACAGAAATTAGTAACAACGACTTGTTTGATTTATATTACCAATAAAATTATTTTTAGTACCAATTTCTCTCGCCTGGTTGAGAAATCCAATGAGCCTGAAAATGTTGTTTAAAAATATTGATGAATAGCCAAAACAATAATAATTTGTAATATTTTTTTTCTTTTCGCCTGCGTTTCTTGTCATGCATGATGCGTGGCATAGAGACCCAGACATGCAACTCTTTTTTTTCAAATTTTGTATATTTTGTATCTTTTAAGAGGAATCTTCTCCACACTTTGATTTTAAAATCTTTTAAATAATAATTAACTTATCAAAAGATATTTTTATAATTTTGAAAATTAAGACGTAAAACATTAAAATTCTTGTGTTGTGTTGTGTTTGATGATGAACGCACATTTCTTTGGATTTGTATTGTTTTTATTTTTTTTAATATAATTTTAATGATAATCCTTTTGACAGCTGAATGTTATTTTTCTAAAAATAAAACAAACATTTTTTTTTCTATAAATGTTTGAAAGACATATAGCGCACCATAGAATACTAAATTGTAATAATAAAAAAAAAAAAAAAAAAAAAAAAACAAGGATAGATGGACATACAGTCGTGGTCAAAATAAATGACGGTGGCGCCTTCATTCCGGAAAGCCATCATGAAAATGTTTAGTAATCTTGTTTACATGTTAATCAATACTTTTTCCAAGTTCAAATAATTGTCCAACATTCATTAAAACAGATGTTTTGTCTCTTTAACGTTTTTATTACTTCCGTGTGAGAAAGCATTTTGATTTTATAGTTTACAAATGAACTTTGTTTTGGCAAATTTCCTCTTAAACGATTGTTTTGATGACTATTTGATGTTGTTACCCAAATATCGCTTGGCACATGTCAAGACCGAGTGAGTTGGTAGCAGCGCAGTTTTGGTAAAATATCCCAATTTCGCTTTTCCTTCAGGGAGGGGAGAAGACGGGGTGGAATATCTGAAAGAACAAGTTTTGATTTCTAACTTTATTAATTCAAATGACCGCTGTTCTAATACTTATGGCTGCAGCCTTTTGAGTGTTAAAGTAGAAATATCAATAAGTTGGCTTATCTGGGAAAATCTACAGAAAACTAGTTTAGACAAAGAGGCAGAGCAATATCGCTGCTCCAGGCAAAGAAGTAACCCTCATACGAGAAGAAAACTGTTTGATGAAGTTTGTTGTTCCTGGGGCACAGGAACTTGCTTTATTGGTCGTGGCCTCAACTTTTGATTAATCCCACAATCTAATTTATTTAACAGTTCTGTGTTTTACAAAAATTCAAAACCGTTTGATCAGTTTTCTAAGGTTTTAAAAATCTTTGATTGGAAACAATTGTTCAATGAAAGTATTCTTACAAAACTTTTCCTGAAAAATTCATTCTAACAAAAAAAATTGATCATACATACTGAAAAACATAAGCGAGAGCTACAAAACGTTTGCAACGAATTGTTGGATTTGGATACCCCAGTTGTGTATGTGTTTGCGTTCGCTCCCCGCAGCCAGCCGCTGCCATTTCCAGAAACAAAATTCTTCTTTAGAAGACAGGAAAAAATCCAATAACATTAATTTTGTGTGGCCGATGTTCAATAACTGCTGGCGCAATAAAAATAGGCGTGTGCCACGCCCAAAGTTGAGACTTTTTATTGCCAAGGCAATTAATATGAGGTTGGTGAGATTCAATTTAAAGCTTGCAGTTCGATTTGAATAAAACAGGACATAACTTGAATTTAAAAAAAAAATATTTTGAATGGAAATAGTGATTTTGGGTGTATTTACCAATTCTGGAACCATAACCTGCTCGATTGCCAAGGAATACAAATCGAAATGTCCATCTTCCTACTTCAAAACTGCGACCGATAATTAGAAACATTAAAGCATAAACGCATATTAAGACTTTTAACAGAAACGCCCCTTAAAAGAGGGCATGTCCAATAAATTTTAAGCACTAACTGAGATTTGATCGTTAATCAATTTTTAGGCGTATGTATGTGTAAAATTACAGCTGAATCGAGTAGTTTCTTAACGATCTTACTCGAATAAAGGTATTTTATAAAAATCGTGCCCCTAAGTGTGCGTATTGAAAAAAATGTACGCAAAAAAAATTAAGAAATATATTTTTCATATAACGAACGAAAAAAATGGTTTAAATTAAATACTGGTACCTTAAATTTTTAAAACTGTTTTGTTCTTTCATAAAGAGTGGGCGTAAGCCCCACCCGAAATTCAAAAATTTCATTTTATACAGCACAAGCTTCTTAGTTTCGACTAAGTATACCGCTTATTTGCAAAAATAATTTTTATACAGGGTGATTCACCAGCGTTGTGCCAAAAAGCTAGAGCGTGTAGGTTAAGTTGAGACAAGAAAAAAATCGTATGGGAGGGGGGGTCTTTTCCCCTCCGTTTAGCCGGGAGGGGCAATTTTCTGAAAAATTGACTTATTTTGTAAAAAAAAATATTTGAAATCAACGGGTTCGTTTACAACACCGTGTTATACCTTTTTGGAAAGCCAAAAACTTTTCCTTTTATTTTGTTTTTAAATTAAATTGTTTTAACGAATAGTTTAAAAAATATAAATTTTCAAACTCAAAATTTTGAAAAAAAAATTTGAAAAAATAATTTTAAAACTAATTTTTTTCAAAATTTTACGTAATTAAGTATAATTTTTGTTCTCAGAATTCAACGCTTGGCACAACGCTGGTGAATAACCCTGTATAGTTTCTAATGAAAAGTGGGCGTCAGCCCCACCCGAAATATATTTTTTTTGTTTTCATACACAAGATATTTAATTATAACTAATACCCACAACATTTAAGGTTTTTTGCTCGATTATAAAGATCGTTATTTTATAAAAATAATATTGATGGTTTCGCATGAAAAGTGGGCGTCAGCCACACCCAAACTGAAATATTTTTTATTTAATTTTGAAAAGATTTACTTATAGCTTGCGTGTGCAAAATTAAAGCGTTGTGCTTTGATCGTAACTGTAAAAAAAACATAATTAAATTTTGTCAAATAGAAGTTGTTGAACAAAAATGGCGATTGTGGACATGTTTGTGGCGGATTTCACCGGCTCAAGAACTAAGCCTAACTCTGAACCAAAGATTATATAGTTAGTTACGAGTAGGCTGATTTCAGCTTCAACTGGTAGTCAAAAAAAGATAACCAAGTCCATCGGACGCTGTTCTGTGTTCTCTTGCTATGCTTCCAACACCACCAAGCACCCATTGCACATTGCACTTGTTGTTTTGCAATATCTTAAAAAAAACTTTACGCTGGTCTCTTAAAACTAACTAACGTCAATAGTATTTATGTGGCTGGTACTGTATTTTAAAGACCTGGTATCTCAATTTCAAAGAAACTATGTAGGCAGCCTAAGATATGGGGAACTAGCGCAACTCCGTGAAGTTTAAATTTTGTTCTTTCTCAAAAAATATCTTTTTTTTTTATTTTTTTCAGAAATGTCAATATCGCCTTCACCAGAAAACCTAAGAATATGCCTTTTAGGCTGTGTTGTCGATGACAATTCCATAGTAGAAGCTGCCCGAACATTTGGTGTGCCCGTTCTAACATCGGAAACAGGTCTGGAAATCTTACCCGATAATGAATGGACAACATACTTTGTGATGAAAGAGTTCGATGGTCCCATCTACGAAGCGATACACAAGAGTAAACACAGGTGAGCATAATAGCACCATTTTTTTTTTTTTTTTTAGTAAGTCTTTTTATTTTTTAATACGATGCGCACCGTTTTCCATTAATCCGCACATAAATGGAAATGGCGGTGGTATAGTTTCTCTTCAATTCGATGATGATGATGACTACCATCACCGGCAGTGATGCAAAGCGCTGTATCTATGTTTTACAGTTAAACAAATAAACGTTAAAATTTTTATCTGGAAATATACTGACGTGATTTATTGGCTCCCTTTACGGTGATTCGATCATCAATGTTAAGGTTACAGGAATTAAACTTTGCCTCACAGTCGCGTCGTCGTCGTCCGTTCATCATTATTGTTGTGGATAATCGTTGTTATGTCATATCGCGCTGAACTCTATATTTCAATCGAGAGATTCACACCGCACGATAAGTAGATAGTTGATACATTCTAAAGGCTGCTGCTACTGCTGTTAATTACAGATCTCCTCTCGAAAACATTCAAATTATTTTGATTCCATAGTTAAGCTATGTATCTTCTCCAGCCAACACAGCACCACCACCACCATCTAGTGAGTAATTTGCATAACAATCAACTGGTCACACCATCCGTATAGTCGAGAGGGCGGTAGATTTTGTTGGGGCGCTGCGGGAGCTGGGGAGGCACTTGCGAGAAATAATGAAGCAATAAAAATGAAAACGAATGCAGTGCATTAGAATGGCGATGGCGTCGTGTCGTCCACGTCGCATCGTCGTAGTATTCGTCGTTGCGAATGTATGTAGAAGCACTTGTAGCTACACACCATGCTACTACATCGCCATCACCATCACCATCGTGGAAGCGTCGTCGTCGCGTTGTCACGACAGAAACCTTTCTTTTTTGAGTTTTCATTGTGCGAGCGAATTTAAAAATCCCGGTCCCTCGCGCGCGATGCATTGCCCACTGTGCGGCGTGGCGCGGCGGTCGTTCACGCAAATATTGTGTACTTGAACAAAATACCATTTTGAGTGATCGTCTTTAACGTATTTTTTTTTTTTTTTAACTTTTATCATGAACATCATCATCAGTGTGCATTGACCGTAAAACTCTTGAGATTGTCTTCTCTGCTTCCAGCCAAAGCGAGCGCAGTGTTTCATCGCCATAGTAGCATAAGCGTTGTGGTGTGGTGTAGTATTATTCTTCAGAAGCACTGATGTTTGCCCAATGAATGGCTTTGTTAGCGCAATACTTCTTCATGGTTTGATGAGAGTTGAAAGATGTTTCTCGAGAGGAGGAGGATTTTATAGAGGCGTTCTGCTGTAGTCAGTTTTGTAGTTATGGAAGAAGAAGTCAGTGTATAATAATAAAATTTGTAATTGTGATGTGTTATTGATCCAATTAAGGAAAGGCAAGGGCATTCATTTATTGTTCCGGAATTAGAAGAGGCTGTTTACAACACTTTGGGCCTTGTCGTAATGTGGTGAATACATCATCACTTTTATTGTTGCGAATTATTATTGTAGATGTAGTGATGTGGTTTTTTTCGCAATGAAAGTCTTTATTGGCAAACTACGGAGGCCTAATTAGATGATGTCTCAACAACTGGATCATCTGTCCACAGTTAAAGGGGGAGAATGTTCTTTTAGTTCTTCACTTGAAGATCTTTCAACATTCGCTAAAGAATAGGGCTAGACTCGTTCTACTACTCGAATTGTGAAGTATTGACAAGTTTTTTTTGCCATATTGATTCAAAAGATTGGAAATATGTTCGGAGATTCAGAATGTTTTATTATGGTCGTGAATCCAATAATTGTGTATTCTGTAGCTTTGGTTCTAAAGTGCCCCGTGGCATTGTTTTTAGTGTGTCGGGCTGCTACTCCAAAGGTTCTGGGTTCAATCCCTGATTGCACATTAGTTTTTTTTTTTTTTCCTGAAAAGTGCATCTCTACTAGCCGTTGGTATCCGGCTGTAAATTTTAGTTGCCCTCCATTCCTGCTTAGTATCAACGCACACACAGGATCAGTTGAGAGTGTAAGTCACTAGTTTTTGGCATACAGGGGGTGTTACGTTACATTCACATTGTGTCATATGTATGTAACGTAACCATTGGCTCCCAGATAGTAGATCGAAAATTCCAGGGAAAATTACAAAAATACAACAGACCAGAAATTTGTAGTCCAGAATTAGAACCGGAAGATATACAAATATGAAATCTTTTCTATGAATCGAATCAGGGTCGGAGAAAAATGGATATCATCCTTACAGAAAAGCTGGTTGGAAGTTTCTATTTCGATTTGAATAAAGTAAAATTTCATGTTTTTAATTAAATCAGTGCGAAAAATGCATTTTGGCTTGATTTTGGCCAATATTAATAAAATTAAATAGATTCAGTGATTGGTTTTGATAACCTAAATCGCAATGTGGTTGGGGGACAAAAGCCGCATAATGTTATTCAACATTCGTGTAGTGCGATACAAAAATCTGTCTCCTAATTTTTTAACCACACATTTAGGGACAGAGAAAATACACATAAGTTCGTGGTTCGAGCGGAAGTGATGTTTCCGTCACGGTAGAATTTTTTCGACGTCAAATTTATAGACATTTTGCAAAAGGATGCTCACTGACCGCGAATTTAGAAAGGTAAAATACGTAAAACTAGCGTAGTCTCGCAGATGAGATAAGATCAGGTTTTTTTTTGAAAACTTTTTTAAGATGACTGATCTGAGAATCTAGCAGAAATCCTTTGAGGCTACGGGGTACAGTTATAACTTGCTAAGTGTTTGTTGTTAATATGGCCTTATCTACTTTCTATAATTGAATCACTTATTTTCAAAACAGGATAGGTCCACGATTTGAAAATTTTCAGGAGATGACAAAAACGTTCTAAATTTGTTGTTTGTTGTGTGAAAAAAAAAATTGAAAAAAAAGTATTCTGCTTTTTTTCACACAACAAAAAAAAATTACGTTTTTTGAACTCCTGAAAATTTTCAAATCGTGTTTTGAAAATAAGTGATTCAATTAATACATCAAACAATGTCAACACTAATTCACTTTGAGCTTTGTTAAAGTAGAACCATTGTTGGAGCTGCGCGGAAAAAAGTGGGTCCGCAATCCGTTTTTTGTTTATTATTTTTGCACAGAAGTTTTAAAGAAAAACAAATGATAATTCCGACAAGGAAGACAAATGCTCAAGAACTTCAAGAAGTCTTCTGTGGCATGAGTCGTTTTTGTAAGGACGAAATGCCCCTTTATAACAAAGCAAAAACGGGGCCCTACGTCCTAGCTCCCAAATCGACTAACTCCCACGAGGCAAAATGAACTAACTCCTACCAAATTTTGTAGTGGGATTTAGTTCATAATATTAGGAGAAAATTCAGTTGGGACATAGTTCATTACGAACTTATTCCCAATGAACTAGGCCCAACCCATCAACCAGTGGGAGTTAGTTCATATTGTGCACAAAGAAGAAGTGGCGCTGTTTTCGTGCTGAATGTTTGTGGGCAAAATAGGATAAACCTGTAAGAAATTTAATTTTTAAAAAAGAATTGAAACTTAAGTAACCTAACAGAGTGACGAATAAAATAAAATTCGTGCAGTGTTTGGAAAATTATTTTGGTAAAAAATCGCATACCAAAAAATTTAAAGGGAACGGCCGGCCGTGTGGACGCGGGTGCGGCGTGGGCGTGGGTGCGGCGTGACCGGGCCCCCCTGCGCAACGCGTCAAGCGCCCTTGCTCATTTTTTTTCATATAATTTTTGTTCCCTTTAAATTGTTTGGTATGCGATTTTTTACCAAAATAATTTTCCAAATACTGCACGAATTATATTTTATTCGTCACTCTGTTAGGTTACTTAAGTTTCAATTTTTTACTTTGTTAAAAATTCCATTAAAAATTTTATACTTTTTTCATTCCAAAGCATTAATTTTTGTTTTATTTTCTAACGATTTGGGAAAAACCAACAATACTCAACTCTTGGGATTTAATTCATATTTATGGGACTAAGTTCATTCTACATTTGGGATATAGTTCCTTAAAAATATGGGAGTTAGTTCACATGAACCAAGTCCCATATTCGGTGGGAATTGGTTCATTGGGAGTTAGTCGATTTGGGAGCTAGGACGTAGAGCCCAAAAACGGGAGTGGTCCGCAAAGGGCTAATTAATTGTTCTTACTTTTTCTTAACAAGAAAGAAGTGTTTCAAGCATTTATTCGATTAAAAACCTAATTTCGAATTGTCGGAAAAGTATAAAGTATAAAAACTATGATTGATAGTGAAGCAATTGATGAAAAAGGTGCAGCTATAATCTGTAAATCATTATAGCATCTGCTGAGGTCATAATATTGTCGAGAGATCAAGAGAAAAAAAAATCAAAAATGCCAAAAATAAAATGCTCGGCTGGGTCGCACGAACTTGCTCTTATGTTAAGCAATTGCTTAGTGGCTGCATCAAATAAAATAAAAAATAAAGTGCATGACTGGGTCGCATGAACCTGCTCTAATGTGTGAAAGTGACTGAAAATTTTGGAAAAAAGCAGAAAAAGATGATATAAATTTTATTGATCACTTAAAAGTCTAACGTTTTTTTGGAAAAATGAAGTAAGCCATCTAATTTCGTTTACTGTTTAGAATTTTGAGAAATTTTTTTTTTTCAAAATAGTTCGTTTAAGTTTTTTTTGAAAAACTTTTCGAAAATACATTCCAATTTTTTTTGAGTAAGCCAATTTCCAACACTTTGTAGTTTTTATCAGAAAAATAAAATTTAAAAAAAAAATTGATTGAACCGTTTTGAAAAAAAAAAAAATTTTTTTTTAACTCAAAAAAACCTTTTTTCAAAAATTTAAAAATTTATATTATTTTGTCTTTAAAAGGCCTTCTACATTAAAAATTTTATCGAAATCCGTCAAGTGGCTTACGAGAAAATCTGATTTTGAAAAACCGGTCATATGGGAGGTATCGTTATAAGAATTTTCCTGAAAATCTATTCCAACCAAAACATAAAGTTTGCACAGAAAACACTATTCAGAAAATTTTATCAAAATCGTAGGAGCCGTTTTTGAGAAAAATTAACTTTTCACTAAAAATCTTATGGCAGGTACCGTTATTTTTATAGCTAGAATTATAGGAGAAAATGCTGCCTTAAATGGAAAAAGTCCAAGTGGTCAAACTTGCCCCTGCCCCTATTTGGGGCAAGTTGGACCACCATAAGGGGTTAGAAAAAGAAAAAAATATCATGCGTATTTTTTACATTTTCACTTAAAAAACACAAAAGTGTGCGTGGTTCCGTTTCTGAGGATAAAATGCAACTGAAACCAGCAACCGGCACGTGCCATGCTGCTCAGTGAGCAGAGAGTTTTAGTGCTTTCGGTTTCTGAGAAATTCTCGTGGTCCAACTTGCCCGTGGTCCAACTAGCCCCACCCTACCTATAATCGCATGTAAAAATAGGAAAAGGAAAGAAAGTAAAATATTTCGATATCTATTAACTTTGTCCTCTTTTGAAGTGTACAATTTCACATTTTATTTCTTGGAAGGCTTCTATTTGCAGGAAGTATATTAAAAATATTAGAGTTTAAAAATCCAACACGGGGGATTTTTTTTGTGTGGAAAATTTACAAAAAAAAAAAAGATGTCATTTCACAAAGTTTCCAATAAGAAACCTCATTCTTAATCATCATTTAAGAAATTGAATTGAACGAACATGTCTCCTAAGCGTGGTTGCTTCAGACTAAGTGTCGACACTTCTCATATATCATAAATATTTGAATAGCTCAATAAACAAAGAATAGCTACGTATCGATTCATATTTAATGTTATAAAAAAAAACACCAAAACCAAGCTCACGCAGTCAGATACCATTTTTAATGGATTATTATTGTTGGAATTGAAAAAATGGATACATTTGATACATTTCAAAGCGGTGAACAATGCAAACAAACCTTGAAAAGAGAGTCTGTTTAAATATTTCATTGCTCGAAATAAAAAAAAAATCTAAAAACCCCGTATTATTTTTAAAACAACTAAGTACAATTCTTAAAGAGAACGAAAAAAAAACTAAAACCAGACTTACATTTTTTCGTAACCTTTATTAAAGTAGGTATAGCTTTAGAAAAACCATGAACTAGTTACACAATTCCGAAATGGGTGCATTACTTAAATAAAAAGGGTGTTTTTTTAGAAGTTTAGAACTATAAAATGAAATAAAACACAGATAAATTGATATTCGCCATAAGATGGGCGTTATTTGAAAGTTTTGTTTTGCTTATTTACGCATTGTCATTCAACCAAAAATGATCTTCATCGGTGAACAAATTTGTTTTTGTGAAAATCGGGAAGGACACCCAATTCACCGAATGCACGCCACGTGCCCGGTGGTCGTGCGGCTTAAATTTTTGCACGAGGTAGATTTTGTTGGCCAGCAAACCAATATCTTTCCGAAAATTTTTCCACAAAATAGATCGAAAAAGATCAAATTGTTGTGCACGATGGCGGATATACTCATTCGGGTATTCCTTGGTGCTGCGCTCTACAGCAGCAATTGCTCTGATAGATGATTTTGTCGACCATCAAATGGACGTAGTGCGCCATGCGTTTCACGAACGGAACCATCTGCGCAATTTGCATGCGTTGTTCAGGCGTCAGTCGATTCATGATCTAAATAAAGGTTATGCCAAAATGGCTGTCAATGAAAACAGTGCTGCCAAATTAAAGTTTTAAACCTCTACATCCTTTTGTATATCCTTGAATAGGTATTATGAAGGGGAAGTTTGCAGAATAGTTTATTTTTTTGTTTCTGTCTTTATATTAAAATATTCTACCGAAATGATGTAAAGAAATTTCGATCACATGTAGAAATCCTAGTTTATAGAAATCAGTTGTCATTAAATACATATAATTTAATTTTTATTCATACACAAAATTGGAACTGATTATGCATTGCTAGGACAACGACCCTATATTTAAATATTTCCATCTTTCTTAAAGAAAGTCATTCAACTTCATATTGAATTGAGAGGACGGACATATGTACAAAAAAAACCGCGACCTTCGTTAACAATTTTCGAAAAAAAAACTTTAACAACAATACTAAGTGCAAAGCAATTACATCCAACCGAAATTGAAAAGCAATTTTATTTCATTTCATCATCTCACTCAACTCGAAACATTTTGGAAATATTTTCAAAAAAAAAAAATCTCCAAAACCCCACCACACAGATATAGAACAGCAAAGCAAAATATACTGCCTGCAAGTGCGAGGACTATACATTTACAATACACGCTCCACTTTAGCAGCATCCAATGTCAGAAACGCTTTTATTTTCCAGGCAAGCATTAAATAATATTATTATGACAACATCTTGCTTGAAAATTTTTTAACGTTTAAAACTGGCGCCGAAAGACACATGGATGGATGGATAGTCAGTCGGATGGTTGGATGGGATGGGATATGGAATTGGAATGGCACTCCTGGTGTGTTGTTTCGCAACGGGGTTCTTAATTTATAACACATCAAGTGGTTGGAATATAAAAACCTCGTCTATAGAACATTTCAGACACGACAGAAACGACAATTTTCGAAAAAAAAAAAAAAAGAAACAGAATCAGCTTTGACAACGTTTTATTCGTTTTGGTGCTGCGTTCATGGAAGTTCTAGCGCCGCTTCTCCCGCCGACCGAGACTGTGACACCGCCGCCGCGCCGCGGCCGTACCGTGATTTCGTGTTTCTGTTTTTCATTTTGATATTTTAATTTGCTGAAAGATTAAATCAATGAATGAATGGAATATGTGGGGTTGAGTTGGGGTGGTCCGTCCACCCGTGTTGGTACTATGAATTCTCTCGTGTCCAAAAATAAGCTGTCGCCATGAAATGACATGATGGGGGGACGCGAGTTTTAGAAAATAAAATACAAAATTTTAATGAATATAAATTATTTGCGTGATAGTATACTATAAGACATAGACAGTAGCGACCTCTGTCTACACTCGTTTAGTTTTCAAAAATCTTAATGGTTTCTTTTTTTCGAAATCTTTCTTTTACCTCGCCGAAATGTGAAGTGTGAATCAACAAATTCATTCGTAAAAGCCCCTCCTCAAAGCAATTAGATTATGAGATCTCTAGGTGATCCGTCAAAATCATCTTCACACAAATAAATAACGCCAAAATGTGCTGTGCGAGTGTGATGTTGTTCGTTTTTTTGCTTTTTCTTTTTCTAAAACACTTCAGGAATTTGTGTTGGATTAGGTGTTTCCAAGAGCGCAAAAAAAAAAAATTCTTTGTATTTTCTCGCGATCAAGATCATGCATCGGGAATTTCCAACTTCTGTATTTCAGTTCCAGCAAAAGAGCGGAAAGGAATGTGTTCTTTAGAATACAACACAAAAATGTGTATCTTATCTGTTGTTCTTATTATTAGCTCATTTTATGTTTACTTTTCAATAATTGACAACATTTGTTTATTAAAAGAGCTTTCAGCCAAGTGTTCTTGCGTATCTCCAATCCTCCTCGCTCCTCTATCTCCTCCAGCCTCTATTCTGTCTCTGCTCTGACTGTTAAGAAGAAATTTATTAGATTTTTTTTTAAATTCGAATTCAGATAGTAAAGGTTTCTAGACGTGAGAAGATGCAAATTTAAAAATAGTCTTGTGTTTAATACGGGCGATGATAGTAGACGAATCCGATGTTTTGTTTAGTGTCGAGTGTGTCTTAAGTGCGGATTTGTTTAATTTAGAAACGGTTCAAGAACGGCAGAATAATGGGAGCCGTAGAAGGAAGGCGTTTGAAGCAGCTTGAATTTTGTTCAAAAAATGTGTACCATGTTAGGTGAGACGATATTTTTTTTTTGATATGTTTATTGAGTTATTTTTAGTGATCCGAAATGGGTACCTAACCTACCTCCAATAAGTATTTGGAGATATTTATTTAACAATTTGGTGATCAATTTCAATATAATCTATTTTTAATCGCTCGTTTCAAATTTAAAGTGCATTTTTGCCTGTCAATTGAAAATTTATGCGTTTTAAAATAATTCCGTGGGTTGGGTACGATTTGATTCGATTTAAAAAATCCATCATCATTCATCATACCCATATCATAATTAACTATTTTTACTTGCGATTATAGGTACTATAAGGCAAGTTATGCATTCGTCGAAAAAAAAAAGTTTTGAGATAACAATCAAACATGACATTACGATGATAGAGAAGACGAAAAAAGATGGTCTAAAAATTCTGTCCGTCTGTATGTCTGTCTGTCTGTCTGTCTGTCTGTCTGTCTGTCTGTCTGTCTGTATGTATAGAGACCTACAGCCCAAACGGGTGGGCCGAATTGCTTCAAACTTGGTATATAGACTTTTTTAGGTATTGTACAGAGGGGAAATTGAAATTTTTTTTTAGCTTAAAAAATAACGGTACCTGCCATACAACCGTTACGTTAAAGCTTAGTTTTCTCAGAAACGGCTCTAACGATTTCGATTTAAAAAAATCAGTGTTGTTTTTTAGGTACGACCAATAATATGGCTGAAAAAAAAGTTTTAAAAAATGGCTTAGAACGGTACTTTCCATAGGACCGTTTTTTTTGCTTTCGACTATCTCGAAAACGACTCAACCGATTCTTTCGAAATTTCACACGCATATAGCTGTAAGTAGCTCAATTTATATTGCATACCAATATTTTTGAAAAATATTTTTTTGTATTTTTAAAAGCATTTTTTTAAAAAAAATTTAAAAAATTAATATCTTGAAAACTGCTTATTAAATTTTTTTCTAAAAATTTTAAACAAATGTATTTGCTGAATACCTATGAACTGGCCTTTTTTGAATTTTTTTGAAAATTTCTTTCAAAAAGTTTTTCAAAAAAAACTTTTTTTCTCAAAAACCGCTCCACAGATTTTTATAAATTTATTCTCATAAATTCAAATTTATAAAAGAAATAAAATGGCGTATTTTTTTTTCAGCTCAAATTAGTTTAAGTATTTATTTAAGAATTTTGAAAAATTTATTTTTATCAAAATCTCAAGCCCCAAGATCACTGTCACACATTAGAGCAAGTTCGTGCGACCCAGTCGTGCATTTTATTTTTTATCAGTATAAAAGTCGTAAGTCGATATTTTTACCGAAACTTTTAAAATCGACGTTTTCATATTCTGGATTTTAAACTGACAATTTTTGTTCGTCCATCAACCGAAATTTGTTTCTACTCGTACGCTTCATGTTTCCGTTATTATTTTCTAATTCTATAGAAAATTTTTAGAGTCCTTATCCTCGTGTCTTCTTTTTTAATGATTTTTTATTGTAAAAGAAACAACTTGTGGATCTTACTTGCACTTTTACACTTTTTCACTTTCAAATAAAACAAAACCCAACAGCCGCAAAAAGATGCCTTCAAGTCGTTTCAACTTCCCATTAACCGACTCAAGTCGAAGCAGTGTCATTTTGTCAAAAAGTGGAAAAAATGTTATTTGAAGTTGGTTCCACGAAATGACAATTCTTGCCAATTGACACGATCTTAAAAATTGGTTTACCTACTGATTTATTTGGAAATTTTGGGAACTGAAGAAGCCCAGTGACCAGATTGGAAGACGACAAACATTTCTTCCGAAAATGTAGAACTTAGGTCTAAGAAGACCAATTGCAATGCCCAACAGCTTTTACAGATTGGTCATCTGGCTCTTCCCATTGTTCCTCAGGGAACTTTCCTGCGCGAACCTGAACAGAATTTTCTTGGAATCTGTTGTTGGTCGAAACCCGGGTACTTTTGGTTTGATTTCGTGGTTTTGAGCTCACAGAATCGACTAGACTTCGTGCTTGTAATTTTGTTGGCTCTGTTTTTTCCCTCGATCTCCGCAATGTCAGGAGAACAGCACTCTTGATGTTGTTTATTAATGCAAGGACCTTCAGTTTTGGAGTTTTAAGGTCGCTTCGAATGCACCATGAAAATGACTGACAAATTACCGAAATTTTTGCCATTTCTGTCCATTTTTTCCTAAAAAATTTCAGAAATTTTGGCAACTTGTCAAACGTGTAAATAGGACACAAAAATCATCATGCATAGAAATCAAGTATCAGTTAGTTCAGTACCTATATGATCTCAATTCCTGATTTCGATGTTGTTCATCTAAGATTTTTGTCAGTTTCCTTACAATATTTGTGTGCCAAACTAATCTCGAGGATGTTAGAACGTACGACAGAAATATGTTCATAAGAAACGTCGCATCATAGAAATCTAGAACTCCCCACAGAAATGGTTTTGTCGGAGGGACTTTTTACAGTCAGTGATAAGGAGCTTGAGACGATACGGTGTGTAAAAAATTGTGCGGTAAGAGGAACTGAATTTAACAATTTTCCTTGCATTATCAACTATTCTCGAGAAATTTAAAAATCTGCGGTAGGTATTTCAGTAGAATATGGTCAAACATTATCTACTATATCTGTTGCAAGGTTGTACTAAAATTCCTGAAAAAGTACTCATTATCTTCGATAAACTTTTATCATCAACATAAATAACTTTGTGAAATATAAAACAAAATAAAAATAATATTTATATAACCTCAACATCAAGATTCTGTTGTCTGTTAATTTTCCAAAGCAAGCAAAAATATCATAAAAAGAGCTTAGGGTTGGAATTCGATGTGAGGAATTTCTTGAAGATTACCTACTTGTGATTGTGACTGAAAAATCAACATGTTTGCCTACTTGGTGATAACAAGATAATATCGCTCTCTTATTTAAAAGTATTCTTGAATGTCAGTCTTTTTGTCAGTTTTTTTAGAACGTTATAAGAAAAAGCTTTTTCATATGTACAACACGATTTCAAGCTTCATACACATTTATTTCGGATTTCAACCGGAATATCGTTTTTTGATCTATATTTCGAGTATAACACGCTTCTATAACTTCGCATATCTGCATTCCACAGTTTCAAAGCATCATGTGGTCTAAAAAGTCAACCAATAAAACAAAACAGAAAAAATAAAAAACGCATAATAAGCCAAATTAAAACCTGTTAGAACAATAAATAAAGAATAAAAACCCAATTTAACCCGTGTTTTAGCAGTTGGCATGGATTTTTTTTTGTATCATGAAATTAAGTTAATAGCAATCTCCCTTGTTACCGGGACAGGGCCATGATTAAAATTAAAAAACAAAAACAAAAAAATGAAAGTGCAATAACATTAAGGCATCTCTATTCATTAGGTGTCAGGGATGATTTATGTATTTTGGGTTTTTGAGATCAAGGTTCTAACTCACAACAATAATTATTATAAGTCATTGAAATGGGCTTGACTCCAAATATGGACATATGAAGTAGGAAAATGTTCTACATTAGTATGGACTTTTGTATTCTTGCGTCTCTTAGTTTCTTTTTTGAGGCTGATTCCCTTACACTTTTTTTTTTATAATGGCTACCCTACAACGAAGCATGTGCACATAAATATGCTTTAAAAAGATCAGGGGAGATTCACTCGTTATGTCTTCCCTAATCTGACAGAATTTTAATGTCCTTTAAAAAACTCGAGTTTCGAAAGGTGTCAGCAAGTCTTACAGGTGGCGTCAAATGCAACATTTTATGTGCCTTTTCAAAAGATAGCACTTAAAATTTCAAACAGATGACAGATCTGTCAAATAGTTTTGTTGTCACATCTATTTTAAAAACAGTCGCTTGAGAGCATTTTCGTATCAATAAATTTCGTGTGCCAATTAAAATCCGTCAAGCAAACCAATCGTTGGCTTTTTGATATAAAATGAGGAAACACTATGTCTCAAACTAAGTTAATATAGATAATCAACAAAAAAGACGAAATAAATAAACCACGGTGAGCCGAATACAGAATTTCGTGTACTAATTGACCTGTCTCACAAGCTTCTTTATTCACTGATTCAATTGCCCAAACATTAAGGCTTATTAGGCAAAGCATTTTTTTTGAAGTTTTGTGGATTAGGCGGAACAAACGCAGAAACTGCCAGGCGTAATGATAATATTTTATTAACTCTATGTTTTTCACCTGAGTTTAAGTTCCAAATAGAAGCTCTTGTATTACGCAAACTCAGAAGACGAAAAAATGACAAACTAGAGCTTGCTGATCCTTCCTTTAATGTGTCTGACCCCATTGACAAGATGAAATGATGCGTTTGGTGAAATCTCCAGCTGCTGCTCAATTTACGAAGAAGCAGCTGGAGGAATTTTGGGAGTGAGAAGAAGAAGCCCAAGCAAAGTATCAAAATAAAATTTGTAAGGACTCCCATTATGTTCGCACAATTGTTGAATCACCACACGAGAAAAGCTGGGTAAACTTCACGTAACGATGAAGTGGGCTACTGGTGAGTCGTCGAAACCGAAAATGGCCGAGGTGAATTTTCCGGCCTACAAGGTAATAAGTAGATTGGAAGAGCTGGAGTGCGCTAATTTTTATATAACTTAAATATGTAAACTTTAAGATAAAGGGTATACAAAAATGTTGTCTGTTGGTGGATGGTCACGTTGGTTAATTAGTTTTCCTCCAAAAACCATAGCCTGCCAGAGGCCAAGATTGAAGCTGTCTTTTTTTGGATAATGTGCACATTTTATCTATGTTACGATCCCAACCAGAAATCTCATGTCTTAATTTTATCTAGTAAAATTGCTGGTTGGTTAGGGTTCATTTGATCCGTCATTACGGCTAGGATAGAAAAATCCACATCATATCCACTTTGTCACATCGATCTTTTTTCGGAGAGTTTCCCAATATATTTTAAAAAGATTAAAAAAGAACGAAGGTTCAAACATGGCCGCAATCGGCGAAGAAAAAAGTTATCTTGCACAAGTAGCATGCCTCCGCAGCCGAAACTGAAAAATTGCACTGATTTGGCGTTCTCTGATCCATTTTGTACTCCAGATTTTGCCGGACTTTTTAATGTTTCCAAAAACTCAAAATGAGTTCCAACAAAATACTATTTAATTGTGCTGTCGGGTTAATAACAGGCCTATTCAATGCAACAGTGCCTCGAAATTTGAGCACCCGGGATCCATTATCAATTGCGGAGCAACTTGTAAAAACGATCGATTGACCGTAGAGTGGATGAATGTAGTAAAACTCCTCCATCTTCTGTGCGTAAAAAATGTCCTTTTAGCTTTAAGGTAGTCAGTCCATACACTGCAATCGACTGTCCAGCAGTCACGCATGGTTGACAATGTTGGCTTAAGTACAAAGAGAAAAGGCCGGCCTGAACACTCCTAGTACAAGAAAATACAGAGCCAACAGCATTTGACTGGCCCATGAAATGAACCTATTTGATCATTGCCGAAGTTTTTGATGGAAAAATTGTAAAAATGTTGTTTCATTGTAATTTGAAAACAAACAAATGTGGCCCACACACTCTTCGTGTCTAGCAATTTTTTTTTTAAACAAGTTAACACATCGACTGAGAAGTACTTCTGACTTGACTTCCTTGGCTAATGTTTAGAAATCCCGCCAAAAATATAATTTAAAATGGGAAAACCACAATTTTAAATAAAAAATTATTTGTTTTTATTTTCAGAATAATGGGGCCACCTGCTCTAGTCTACGCAGCAAAAATGAAAGATGGTTTAGTGCATAATGCAAGACCAATATACAACTACTCCATGAAAGGAGTAATCACATGCTTTACAGGGATACGGAAAAAGGACGAGTTGGTGAGTCAAACTGATCTCTCAAACACATTCTCTTTTACTAAACTCTTATATTTTTTTTCTAGACAAAACTTGTCAAATTAATTCACTCAATGGGCGGTGGAATTCGCAAAGATATGAACTCCAAAGTCACCCATTTAATAAGCAATATCAGTGGAGGAGAGAAATATCAGTAAGTACACCCTTGAAGTCTCTCCAAAAGCACTTCTTATTTAAATCTACTTTTTTCGTTCCTCCTTTAGATATGCGAAAACATTCCGTCTTACAGTACTGCGCTCTCAATGGGTGCACGACGCGTGGGAGAAACGTGATGAGCCCCAGTTTCTAGCCACAGCTGATGACTTTACCAGAGATCACAAACTGAAAGCTTTCGAAGGGCAGAAAATCTGTTTCTTTGGCTTTCCACCAGATGAACATCAGCATATGTTGGATGTTCTTCGAAGCAATGGGGGAGTTCCAGCTGAATTGGATGATCCAGATTGCTCGCATGTTGTGAGTAGTTAAAGAAACCATCCGAACTTTGTTTGTGTTATTCGCTAATCCTAATCCTATAATCTCATCATTGTTGTTTGTTTGTTATATTATATCTATATCAATATCTTTGTTTGCTTTTTTGGTGACGTTTCAGGTAATGGCTAACACTGGTGGTTATTTCCCAGAAAACCTTTCTTCCTCTCCCACAACCACAATCACTACTACCACAACCATAATCAACAAAACTAAATCCTCTTCCTCTCCTTTAAGTAGTAATTCTCCAAATAACAATAATAACAATACAGAACTCCAAGCCGAAAGTTCTAATGAAGCAATGGATATCGATGCAGACAATGCGTCTTCGCCGAAAACTCCAGAGAGAGTGCTTGAAAAACCAGATGGTATTGTGCTCACACTTAACGATGCAAATGAATTTCAAAATCCAAATAATATTTCACCTATTCTGGTGGCATCGGCATCGGCACAATCCAGAGTGCCAGAAAAGCTATTTTCAATAATTGAGAACAATGTTAGTCCACCAATCAATGATGATGAAGACGTTGACGATTTGGACATCGATGACACCGAATCGTCCGATCCAAATAAAGATTTAAAACGTAAACGTGAGAGTCTAGATAGTATGTCTATTATCTCGGTGGACTCATTTGCCCTACCCTTGAGTGTCCAGAGTGCAAAGAAGCCCAAACTAATTCGCACTGGTTCGATTACTCGCAGCATAAAGCGCAGTATGAGTTTTGTAGCTGTGCGAACGCCAATTGCCAAGATGCTACGCCACAGACGTAGTTCAGTTGATCCAGATGCATCAATTAGTTCAATTACATCGCTAGAGAGCACATTCAATGAGTCAATTAAGAAGCCAGTCAAAGAAAAATTACGAGGTCTGCGTGACCGCCTTACAAGGAGTTCCTCAACAAGCGCCTCGATTACATCGTCCAACAAAAAAATACAAAAGTCTCTCAGTGGAAAATTCACAGCGAAGAACAAACATGAATATGTTACTCCTGAGAAAAATGAAACACAATCCGATACAATTGATTTCAAAACACCCAAAGCTCCAAAATCAATTTCGAAGAATATCCCACAGAATCGTCATCCTTACTTACATCCTTCTAACCACCACACATCAGAACAGCAGGGTCCTTCTGATTTGCCTGGTGTTGGTCCTATTTTAACTTCTAATTGTTTAGCTAATACTAACTCTTTCACTACTACTACTACTGCTGCTACTACTACCACTTATCTATGTAACCAACAAGAACCATTGTCATCACATCAATCCTTGCTTGCTCAACCACCAGTAAGCATTTCGTGCACTATTGTTGATAGAATAGATCCTTCTACTGGTAGTGTGGGTGGTGCTGCTGCTACGAGCACAACAACTAGAAATGATAATGAGTGTGATATTTCTACTTTGTGTGCTATTGATCGGGGACGTTTGACGGTATTTAAATTTTATTGTTATTTTTTTTTTTTCTTGTTCTTGTAATTTATGCAAAATGATTGGAAAATATTTTTTCAGTACCTACAAACAAAAATTATGAGGTTCAAATGATATTTCAATATTAAATTCGAAGATTTGGAAGAAGTAGAATGGCGTCAATGTTTTGAGCAAAGACTGTTTTGTGTACAGTATATATCCCGATAGTATCCTTTTTTACGATGAGCCTTAAAATTTTGTGAACATTTTTAGAAAGGCTGATTCAGCTAGGATCAACAAATTCTTCTGACCCTTATTTAGCTTCAAGAAGTCGATACATTTTTTAAGATGAATTTAGGAACCATGTTTTATTGTTCGAACCACAGACTTACAATACAGATCGCCAACTTTTATAGATTCTCTCTTTGCTTGGTGCGCTGTTTTTATTTTTTTCGAACCATTAGATTAACTATGAAATCAAATAGACTAAATTCTTTGACGAAGGATTCTTAGCCTGAATGCTAAAGAAAACAAGTAAGCTTAATAGTTTTTGAGGAACCAATCGAGAACTATCTTCTTGCATTAGATTGACGTCCACCGAGTTTCGGAATGGCAGACCTTGGTAATGATACTTTCAAGAAAGTAGGCTTTTTTTGTCATTGATTCTAAATACTCGTAAAAATCTCTGTATTCATTGTATTCCTCCTCTTCAGTAAACATGTTCAGCGAAGGTTTTGAGGAGTTTTTCTCAACATTAAACTTTTTTCTGACTTATGGCTTTTTAATGCTGGGTTATCTTAGGTCAGTAGGCTGATGGTTGATGTTGAACCCATCACACCTAGATGAATGTAGATCCATTGTGATACCGTGTGGGGCTTTCGGACCCATATATATGTGACTTGTGAAAAACCTTTACATTTTTGGCAAGTGTGAGTTTAGATAGTCCTTCTTTGTCCTGGAGGTAGTTACTTCCAAGGAGTTTGTTTCTTAAGACACAGAAAGCCGAACTGTGACTGAGAAAGCGTAGAGTGTCCTCATGTTGTCCGTCTTGAAGTTTTATTTCATTTTATGATATTCCAACAAGTTGTGTCCGCTCAGAATGCTCACAAAGGATCAAGGCGATATCTTGTTGATTTTAAAAACCTTCTTAGTTTTTTGTTTCTTAAAAAAGATCATAGTTTCCTCGTCATGACACAGGAGTAGAACGACATCCATTTCGCGTCAGCTGCAGCTTCCAAGCAACTGTTAACCTAACCTAACTTTCCTGAACACTACAATTATTTACCAAAAAGATTTTGCCTGAGAAGTTAAGACACAATTCTTAACGTGTTCAAGAACTATATAGGTGGGTTTGTAATAGGACTATGGCATGTTCGGAGAATATAGGTACTCAAGCAAAATTGGGTTTTAAAGTTTTTGGAAATCTCTTGCAACAATATATGCCCACTATTCTTCAAGTAAAAGATCATTAGAATGAACGAGAGTGAAAAAAGATACATTGTCTCTATGTACGGAAACTAGAACTTCGAAGGCAGAAGTTTTGATTCTTATCTAAGTAGACCGAAGGATGGATCATGTAAATGAATGAACTGATGGAAAGATACACCCATCCATCAAAGAGATACTGATAACTGATGATAGATCTACCGCACTAGTCTCCAAATACTACTTGTCCGCGTAATTTTCCGCAGAATAAAACGACAGATTTTGCCGATTGTTTTTTTTTTTTTTTTTTTTTTTTTTTTTTTTTTTTTTTTTTTTTTTTTTTTTTTAAAGGTGTTCGCTGAGCGGATCTAGGAAAGTATACAGTGGCCATTTTTTCGTCCTGCACTGAAAACTGCATAAGCACGTAAATTATATTCAGATGTGTTTATGAAGTTCTTATGAGGCAATGAGGTGGCAAATGTTCAAGTTTTCTGTCACTGGTTGTTTTTCCCATAAATAAAATTTGGTCTGTCTCATCACTAAAGATTCCACTTGTGAATCTGAGGTTTGCTGTGGCTCCGGATTAAAATGAAGATATTTTTCACTGACAATTCAGGTTCTGCTCTGAACGACAGGAGCTATCAGTGATCTTCAGGGAGAATAATTAGAGTTAGAATAAAATGTTTTTTTTTTCTTGAACGATGGTAGTTTAACCTTGAAAGTAGACACTGATCCTTGACCGCAATCGATAGGTCATGCTATAGTGTATATCAAACATATTTATTGGGTTGCTGTTCTGGACTCTCCCTTAATCGTCTTTTGTACAACTTACAAACTTCCATTTCTGCTCCCCGTACGCATTTTACTAATGCACCTTATTTAAAACTAAAACGTATGTCTTATAGCATAGTTAGCCAAGTTCACCACGTAATTTATAGATATCATTTGAACCAACGCACACAATTATTAAAAATTTCTTATATTTTGCAATTTGCGACGCACTTTTTAAATTTCAACACAACACTAGAAATATAACACTCATTTTATTTGTAATTTTGTTTTAAATTATAAGTAATAAAAATAATGTTTCTTTCTGGTATTTTAACATTAATCTTTAGTTTTAAAACATTTAAATAACAACCAAAACATACTCGTAAAATCATAAAATATAAAATACAGCACAGTAAATTAATTTCAATATTTTTTGTCAGGCGTTTCGCAAATTGCATTTCCTTTAATTAAATTGATTCTTCCTATCTCGGATCTTTTTTTTTTTTTGTTTTTAATATTTACTGAAAAAGTATTTTAACGATCATAAAACGATACTTTTTATGTTGTCTTGCATTCATAAAAAAAATCAAAAACAAAAACATTTTTAATATTATTCTTATTGAATGGCTGAATTTTGAGAATTAACGTTTTGATATTAAAATTAATTTATTGTGCTGTTTAATCCAGTAATTTTATTGTCTCTCATAATTTTAAGAATTTTTAATGTTTTTAAGTGATGTTTTCGTAATTATATTTTGTTGTTATGTCATTCATTCATTCAGCCATTCGGTAATGTTTTTGAAAGGATTTTCATTTATTGCAATGAAATCGGTGATTTTTTTAAAAGTATGAAGTGTATTTTTTTGACGGGGCAGTGCTTTATTGTTAGAAGAAAAAAAATCTTGAAATACGGAAAAACATCGTTCATAGAAAGAGTCAGTGATTTAAAAAAACACTTAACATCCTAGTCACTAATCAGTAATTTTTCAAGCAAGCACTTCATACGCCAATCATTGCCATATTAAAAATGCTTTCTTCTTTTCAAAAACCTTCAAATTTCTTCCTGAATCATTTTTTAATGATTACAATTTCTAATTTTCAAAACCAAGGTCGTTGATGAGCATTTTGCTCAAGCCAAGCCAGAGCCGAAAAACAGTCGGACGCATATACTTAAATCGGATTGGTTTTGGTATACGATACAAAATGGATATGCGGATGAAATGGATTATCTATTTGGCGATGTAAGTTGATGTCAGAAATGCTTTCAAAAATAATTTCTTAACACTCTTTATTTTATTTTTTTAGTACTTGGATAGTATAGCAAACACTCCAAACACAGATCGACGGGATTCGTTACCGATCAGCTTTAACAAAAGAAAAAGGAAACGTTTTTCACAGCGAATCCAATTGGAAGGAACACCCATTGGTTCGGGTAAGCGACGTTCTTCTGTGTCTGATGCTGGTCTACTGTCAGTGTCTGGCAGCTTCTTCGATAGTACAACAAGTCCGGATAAACTCGAAAGTGCTGGAAAACTTTTATCCGAACCAGAATTATCAGCAACAGAACAAACTCCCAAAAATAAATCTATGAGATTCAATCATTTCATGGATTTTTACAGTACGGAATCGAATTATGTTGGTATTCTAGATACTATTGTTCATGTAAGTAGTGTCAAATACAATTCCTCCAAGAATAATTGATTTTGATTGATTTTATTTAATTAACAGCTCTTTAAAAATCCTCTTGAAGAAAAAGCTGAATGTTCAGATGCTCTTTTAAATAAGTCAGAAATAAGAGCAATATTTCAAAATTTCATACCCATCCATGAAGTGCATCAACGGATGCTTGAATGTTTAAAAGATATTCACACAAAATGGCGTGAGGATTGTTCGATTGGTGAAATAATCCTACAACATCGTGATGAGTTAATAAAAGCCTATCCGCCTTATGTGAATTTCTTTGAACAAATGAAGGAGTGCCTTATACATTGTGATACGCAAAATCCTAGATTTCATGCATTTTTGAAAATCAATCAAGCCAAGCCGGAATGCGGACGGCAAACATTGCAAGACTTGATGATACGTCCTGTACAGCGACTGCCTAGTATAAGTTTATTGTTAAATGGTAAGTTTATAATTTTAAGTTAAAAATGTTGCTTCATGTTTCAGCTTTGTTAGATCAAAATCGGAAGCCATTCCATGAGCTAGTGACCAAGCAGCTTAGGTAAAATGTAGGAACAGTTTTATGCAAAAGAAAATTCACTGCGGAGGTTGCGCAGGTCAACTGTGATATCGTAGTATTTAAATTAAATAGAGCTTCTGATGACAATTGAAACACAACTAATCTCTGTGTGAGTCATATCGAAAAAGTTGTGGTAGCTGAAAGCCTTCAAAAAGGAATCTTTGTTTTCTGAAAAATGTAAAACATTTACGTAGAAGTTTTGTGAATCGATAAGCAATTCAAAGTAACGACATCTAGTATACCGCTAATATGATGGAAGATCAAAGTCTTTAAAGGTGTACGACCCAACAAATCTATTTCAAGACATTTCCTTAAACTTGTCCATTTCATATTTAATCTCTTAATGTTGGGCCAAAGTGCTTAAAATGGGGAGGTTTGCCTGGCGGGTGCTGCTTTAGAATACTATTGTGATTCTAGGACTTTTTCCTTATCCTGATGTCGAGGGTTGTTCCTCTTCAAAAAAGATGGCAGGTGAGTGTCCGCCTTTATACGATCGGGTAGTGAATAATTCGGCCACACATTTATTTCCTTATAATCACTTTCCAACAATTTCTGCCCGACTCCTTCATTTGGAACAAAACACTGCCTGTGAGGATTGCTGAGTTTAGACAAGCCACTTGTTATTCCGAAAAGCTAATTTGGTACTTACCAAAAATGTCCGCTCATCCGTAAACTACTACTAACACACCCACCTTCGTAACGTTCTATCCCAAAAGAATGGTTAATAAAAATAAATTGTTGGCACAACAGCTCCAAGCGGGACCGGGGCCTGTGACTTACACTCTCAACCATTCCTGTGTGTGCGTTGATATTCTGCAGGAATGGAAAAGACCTACAATTTACCGCCGAATCCGAACGGCTAACAGAGAAGCACTTTCCATGACATTAATTACTCTTGGAGGATTTGTCACTTCCTCGCAAGAGGCAGTACCCCGGAAAAGAACTTTTTTTAGGTGGAGCCGTCAGGGATCGAAACCAGTATTCGGCGTGGCAGTCCGACACACTAACCACTACGCCACGGGGTACTACCAAAAGAATGGTTACTGTCTCAAATTTAAAGTTCGTCCTGTTGTTCTAAAGAGTAATTACTCGACCAGAGCAGGCCGCAACTGTTTTGAGCAGAATGGGCAACAGCAAAAGAGCCGGGTTCATTTAATTTCCTCTGTGAGTGCTAGGAGACAGCCCTCTGAGAACACTTCTCAATGAGCTGAGCGATGTCTGGAACAAACCACTCCACTAAAATCGGGTTGGTTTAGCGGGAGGCCCACACACACATACGTAATCCACTATTTTCTTTTCACTCCCCCTTCCTAATTGTGCCCACCTTACCCTAGGGACAAAATCCGAGGGATGTGATGCGGATACCGTCATCACTCTTCTAACCTAACCATTTTGTGTAGATTGATTTGAATGATATTAACTGGTGACCTCCTGCAGTGACGCTAGCTTTGGCTTAAATGTTAAAGCTCAGCTGATCTTTAAATGACATTGGCATCCGCTTTGCTAACATTTTACAGGAAACTATTTAGTTTATCAAACAAGAATTATTTATTTACTTTTATGTTTCACTTTTATATCGTTTCAGACATTCTAAAGCACACAAATAAGAATAATTCAGATTATCAAAAGTTGGAGGAAGCTTTAAAAGCAATCAAAGAAGTGATGGCTCACATCAATGAGGACAAGAGAAAGACAGAGGGTAGAATGGCCATATTCGACATTTTCAATGATATTGAAGGATGCCCTGTAAGTCACTTTAAAAACTCAGCCATTAAAATCCTATTATAATTTATTTTTTTCTAATTTCGAAAAAAAAACAGGCCCACCTAGTGTCCTCAAATCGAAGTTTCATATCCAAATGTGAAGTCACCGAACTGTCTGACAATTTAAGTGGTCGCGGTGATACCCTCATGCTTTACCTCTTCTCCGACACCATCGAAGTATGTAAAAAACGGTCGAGGGGATTCAACAGTGCCAAATCACCAAGCACAACCAAGTGCTTCAAACACATCAAACTAATGTCCTTAAATGCGATCCGGTTTGTTATCGACATCACCGATAGTCCACGAGCATTTGCAATACTTTGTCGCCAGGACAAGGATAAATTACATTCATTTACTATTGCCGATGAGGAAATTGACAAATGTGTGTATTTGAAGACCCTTTGCAAGCAAATGGCTGAGAATGCTTGTCGAACTGATACGGTTGGTTTTGAGTTTTTATTTTATTTTCTTCCTTTAATTAAATGATTTTTTTTCTATTTTTTTTTAGGATAAAGCGCTCCTCTTTAGGACATCACAAGAGCTTGAAGTTGATATTAGTGATGTGAACCTAAGCACGCTCTCGAAGGCATTTAAACTTGCAGCAAGAACGAGATTAAAGGTGGGTTCTTCGTTTTTAAAAATAAGCTAGTGTAGTTCGATAAATGGTTTTGATAGAGTTTTTTGAAAATTGGCAGGTCGGAAGAGCGTTTTCATTCAACAAAACCCCTTCGAAACTAAAGCGAGCCGTTTCCACAATGATGACTTCGCCGTTTGGGAGTACGAATTCCCTAACTCCTGCATCACAGCTGGCTCAAATGAGGCTAGCCAGCTGCACAAATATAAATGTAAGCTTGGACTTGGAAAATCATCATTTTTAACAACTCTAACAATTTTTGTTGTTGGTGAATTTAGGAGGTAGCCGGTGAAGAAGATAGTAATTGCGGCTCACCCACATCACAATCTGAAGTTCTAGTCGCTCCTTTGTCCATCCAGCCAACGAGAAAAGCCAAATCATCCACCATGTCCGGACTGAGGCGTATTTGATAATTAATCAAGGTCTCCACTAAAAGAAGACATTATCATCATTTCAAAAGTATTACAATCCAATCAAGGACATTCAATAATTTTCTATTCTTATTTTATTATACTATATAATTTTGTCTACGTTGGCGGTCTCTTTTATTTAGAGAAACCCTCCCAGCGGCAATTGTCGTGTGTATTGTATAAGTCTCCTGTAAATCCATGTTTAGTGCCTTCTAGAGATTATTTCTAGACGGATTTTTAAGCAATTGACAGCAACAAAATATTTTGTGTATGTGTGCTGTTGTTCTTGGTTAGATCAGAGTTAGCTGGACCTATTTATTTGCTCTGATCCAGTCAGCGAACAGCCACACAAAAATAAACTTTTAGTATGTACAGAGCATGACCAATTTAAGAAATCAAGAAAATCTATCAATAGGCGTTGAGCGCGTTCGCTCAACAGAATATTTATATTATGAACAAACATACAAACTTTTTTTTTGTATATATTTAAAAAAAATCTCAATTTTGTTTTTAAATTTTAATTAAAAACTTTGCCCATATCTAAAAATTTCAATGATAATGAGGATATTTAGAAAATATTGCGAAAATAATCTCAGAAAAAATACACAACACAAAATACTCTCTTTTTCGCAAAAGAATATAGCTGTTTCGCTTTATCATAAAAAAACCAACAGCAGCCTGTCTCATTATCGTTTAAACAAATTAAATTAAAAAAACAAATTTCCATGATCGTATGAATGAAAATAATAATGAATCAACAAAATATTATTAATAACTTTAAATATAAATTTAATAAGTAGATTTATGTATTTAATGCGAGAGTGTGTTTAATTTTATTCTAATTGTGTATTATTATTTTACATTTTATTGTATACTATGTTTTTTTTTGTTTATTGTTGTTTAAGTTATTGTAAAAAGGTAGTGTAAAGGTATATTTTACATTATATATCTATAAATATTTATAAATTAAGAAATATCACAAAACAAACAAAGGAACATTTATAAATAATATAATCGATTATGCGTATCCTATAATTTTAATGATAAAATAAAAATATATATTTTTATTAAGAACTATTTAAAAATGTGTGTTTTATTCCGTTGTGTAGATTTATATATTTCGTTTTCGTAGTTTAAAAACAAAACACTACTTTCAACAAGTAACACCCTGTAACCAATCAAAACAGAAAAAAAAATGGAAACCAATTTGTTTTTGCTGAAAATTTTGTATTTTACCAGGCGCTCATGAAAAGCAGAAGGCTATTTATTTTGATTTGTTTGTATGAATGGGAGCAGTCCAACAAATGTGAGAAAGAGAAAATGTCACCGATAAAGGATTTTAGCCGATGCTTTCTCCCTTCCACATGTCCACAGTAACAAGCATATATTTGAGTAACAATGTTTTTTCATTCACACTTTGATCATGATCATGATTTCTGGTCTGCTTCTTATAATCTGTCGTCTTTGAATGCTTTGCCAGAGTGAGCCAAACCTACATACTTTTAAAACGAAGAAAGAGGAAAGCTGAAGCCTGAACTTATTAGTATTTCCTTGATTTTAAAAATTTACAAAACAAAGATGGAATCACATATTTTGGCGATATAAATGTTGTGTCTTAAAATTCTGCGATATGCTGAGGGCTTATCTACCATCTCTAACTCTGTTCTTACTTCCTTGCAAACACTAAACTTTCGACTCAAACTGTAAAACAAACAAAAAATGGGGCTCAGAAAATGTAGAAGGTTGCAGATTTTATTTTTCTTAAACGGTTTGATCGCAAAAGTGCAAATTAAAAAGAATGAATTGGTTGCACCTTTCTTTTTCTCTAATGCCTGCAGTCAAAGTTAAGTATCAAGAACAAAAAGGACGCCAATGCTTTGAGCCACAATATTGATTCTTTTGCACTTTTACTATGACTTCTGTCTCCTTTTACCAGTTTAATACCCTCACAACACAGTACACAGAGTGTGAAACATTTTCACTTATTTTTTGGGATCACATAATATAAATTCGAATAATCTTCCACGAGTCCAGGGCGCCTTGTAAAAGAAAAATGTTTTGAAATGCTGAACATTCAATAAAATGAAACAAGTTGTGTTAATTAATAAAATTTTTATTCAATAGTTAATTTTTCAAATCTAAAGAAATGATCGTCAAAAATTTCAAACAAAACATCAATAACAACTTTTGGCGCCAAATATTATATTAATGAGGCCGATTTTCTTCAAGAATAAGTTTTGTTGACCAAAAAAAAAAAAAAAAGAAAGTTGAGAAAGAGAGTTGCACCTTTCTCTCTTCCGCATTCCTCCAGTCGAGTATAGAGAAGTTTGCGAATACGTCAAACAGAAATGTCAAATCACTACTTTGAGGGAAAACAATTAAATTCTTCCTGTTGTTGTTGTTGTTTCCAGTTGTTGTTTTCCCTCAAAGTAGGATTTCACATTTGATTTTGACTATAGGAGCGAGAGGGAAGGAAGTATATTGCCGTTTGCTTAAAATCTCTATTAAGAACAAAATAGAATAAGCGCCAAAATTGTATTTCCTTTTCACTTCGACTGTGACATCTTTGTCCCTTTCGAATATAGTAAATACATTCTGTATTCTAAGGCTTACATACATCAGTTGCTATTTTTAATAAGAGGAAAGAAGAAAGCTTTAAAATTAAACTACAATAAAAACTTCTTATCTCCTTCCACATCAAGCTTCAACACTTTCTCCAACCAACCATTTATAAAGTTTATCATAACAAATACCTTCTGTTTTCTGTGTATTCTGAGCGCCTGGTGAAAGACAAAATTTTAAACAAAAATTGGTTGATTTTTGTTTTCAGTGGTTTTTTTTTTTTGGGGTTTTGGTGGACAACCGTTTGTTTTGATCTTCAAAATTTAAATTGAAGATAAAATACAACTTTAGACGACAAAATAACAAATTAATAAGTACAATTGAAAGAATCAGAACAACTAGGGCTCGGACGCAAAAATCCTACATCCAGCGATCAAATTGAAAAAGTAGAAAAATAAAAATCAAAGCAGATTTTTAAATGAATTTTGTCTTCTTTTCTTCAAACAAAACATAAAATTACACTTGGGGAGCAAATAAAACTGCACTTAATTGTTTTTCAATCACTTAAAATTTATTTTTGTACCGAAATTACCAAAAACAAAAAAAATCGACTTTCTTATTTGCCCCGCTTACTCCTGTTACACCAAACATAGCACTAAATTAATAAAAATGGCGCCTTTCTTAAAGCACCATGCACGATAGTTTTATTTTCCTGCTCCCACCTAAGTTCCTCCCTAATATGAGTTTTAAGATGTTTGTCCTTTTCTTTCAATCACCACCAAATAAAGTTTTCGTCAAGTAAAGAAAATAACAAGTAGCCTTCTGCGTTTACTGAGCGCCTGGTCAAAGACAAAGATTTTGACGAAGGGTTTGAAATTTGTTTGCAGTTTTTTTTTCTATGTTGGTGGGCAACAACAAGGTGACTGACTTTTCGTATATAAGTATAGCATTACTTTTGGCGGCAAATGTCTGAAATGCCCGAGAGTGCATCACGCTTCTGCATTTTCTGGTTGCCTAGCTTTACTTCCTTCCTCGCTTGGAAATAAAAAATATTCCACCCAGTTATGTAGAAATTTTTGTTTGTTCACTAGGCGCAGAAAGTAGGAGGGAAAAAATACTACAAATATGGGTCTCCCTTTCTTGTGTGGAAAAATGGAAATACTTAAGTTAGATAAAAAAAAAGGACAAGATGACTTCAGTAAGTTAATGCTTTCTTCCTTCTTCACATTGAAGTTAAAAAAAAAAAAAATCATTCAAAAAAATGTCAAAATGCTTAAAATGTTTTATTTTTTTAAGAACAAAAAAAGAAACAAAATAATAAACAAATTAATTAATAAGTACAAAGTGGAAGTTTTAGTCACAGCCAGGGTTCGGACTCAAAAAATCATTATCATATTTATTTATTTATTTAATAAAAAGGAGAACAAAGGAAAAACAAACAAAATATTTGCACATTATGCATCGAATCAAGATTCAAATTTGATAACAAAAAAAATTAACACTTGGAAATCCTCAAATTATAATTAGGTACTGTTGTATTTTTTAAGGGAAGAAACAATTATAAGACTTTATAAAAAGACTTTTAATTTTTTGTTAATTTTAATGTTTTTGTTTGGTAACTGCTCTTTCTGACACCCCAACCACAAAACTAAATAAATAACAAAAATGGCGCCATGTTTTTGTTTTGATCGCCATGTCTCCAATACATGGCGAATAAAACAAGGCGCCATTTTTGTATATGTATATCTTTCTTTCTGCTCACACTTAAACTCGTTACTCTGATGTTTAATATTTAATTCCATGCAACCAAAAAAAAAAAAACACTCAATTTGGTCTCGATCACTTTTCATTTTACATGAAGCCAAAAAAGCAACTTGTTACATGTAATATTACAAAACAGCTGTTAATTGCGCACACACAATAACAAAAACAAAATCAATCTATTTTCGTTTTCCATGCAACCAGAAAAATCGGGAAATCTAGATCAAATCGTGAGCAAATCTGAAATTTCTGTGGAAAACACAATAAGATTTGTCCTTCTCTCGTTATCCGCTCCACGTCGTCAAATAAAATAAGGTTATACATATTTCTTATTTTCTAGAAAATATTTTATTCATAATAAAATTTAGTATGCATTTGCATTTTATATTATATATTATATTTTTTAAAATTTGATGTTTACAGTTCTTACAAGAAGATTCATACATTTCATATGTTAACAATAAACTCATGTTTATAACTCTAATAAATATTCTTGTAATGTTTTTCAAAGAATAAAATTAAATAAACATTTTTCGTTTTTTTTTGTAATGAAAGAAAACATAAATTAAAAAGTAAAAAATGTCTTAAATTCTAATCATTGGATGCATCATCAATTTGAGCAAGTCTCAAGACATCTTATTTAAAAAAAAAAAATTGAAGATCATATACATTTTATACTGATTATTACAAGGAAACAGGATAACAACTGTTCACTAGGTTACACCACTGAGACATACACTCTTTTTTAAAAATTGTTTACAACAAAATATATCAACTTAGAGCGCTAAAACTTAAATAAATATTTTTTTATATTTTATTTTTAATAAAATGCATTTTCAAAAATAATAATCATTATTTTATAAGAGTGTGGGTTTTTGTTAAACCCACAAGACGGTGGATGAATCCTCATTGGAGAGTGTTGAAAATCTCTGGAATTTATTCTTGCGATGGGTTTTCGAATCCCAGCGATTGGCATCGTGGCTAAGAGGTAAGCCAACATTATTTGCGAGCATTGACGGTGAATGAATCCCTGCCGCTTTAAGGGTAGAATTACGACTATCTAAATTGTAATCACTCTGATCGATGGTATCATCTAGGTGGGATGAGCTCGTTGAGCTGGAGATCATGGTTGAGCTCAAAGGAACTCCAATCTCTTGAAATGAGCTTATCGAACTAAATCCACTCTCGTCCTCTGTTGTCGAGCACAAATTCGAACATTGTTTGCTTAACAATGGAGGCGAGTAGTTTTCCTCGTCGGTTTCGATCTTTGACGAGGATGACGTCGAATGGACTGAACTATCGGTGCTGCTACGTAGCGATAGGCGGGAATCTCGCATGTTCATGGTGCGCAGAAATAGCATTTCGGCGGTAAGATTGGCTTTCTGGTGGGTGGCAGCTACATCTGGTGGCATATTTTCACTCGGATTATTCTTGACTCTGGAACTAAGAGATTGCCTGTGTTGTGTTAGATCTGGCTGTTGTGTGTGTAGCAAGTTGTGGATTGTTCTCGAGAGTCTGAAGGCTTCTTTGTTAAGTTTCTCCTCTGCTTCGTCGCTGGACTTCAACTCGGCTCGTTTCTTTGGAGATCGACGCCTAAAAAAAAATTTATATTTTATAAATTCATTTTTATTTTCTAAATTGTTTGAGTTCAAGCTTACCATGTGAAGTCCTTGAAAGTGCTGTATGAATTGATTGGAGATGCAAGATCATAGTGATCTTCTTCACCGCTTTTGGTGCTATCACCGCCACATGAACTGGGTGACATTCGTTTCAAGTCAATCAGATTGGTGCTGCTTCGGGCTCTGGGATAAACTGAAGAGTTTCCAGAATCTGAGCCTTTATCATGATCACTATAGACATGGTACATGCTCTTTGATCGTGAGATTTGTTCACTTCTGTTGCAGGCAGAATTTTTCTGGAAACGTTCAAGGAATCGGGCAACTTCTTCCATTACGGCGCGGTACATGCCACAGCTTGTTTCGGCCTAAAAAGAAAACGGAATTAAAACTTGTGGTTGCATCTTAAAATTTCGGTACATTTAGGTACTATTACACAAACATTTTTAGGAAATTTTAAGAGGCGTAAATCGTTAATGCATCTGCAGATCGTTTTTTTTTTTATAGAGGTATCTCTGAGAAAACCGCGCTGTTATTAAAGAATCCTACAACAACGCAACACCGTTCAGCACAGTGGACTTTTTCGTATTTTAAAACTGAACAAACAGAAGTAGATGCAGAAATCACACAGAGAAAGTGGCGCTGGATTGCCCATTTTTTGTCAATGCATTTCTTAAGATGAAATGCGAGTTGGAAGACGAGGTCAAATTTTTTAGAGGAAGCTGTGTCCCAGATTTTGCAGAGGTGGGCCGCGGTATAGTTCTGCGAATAGAGGGAGACGAAAAGATCTAGTTGCTGCCCTGTGCTCCAGAAGGATAAGAAAGTGTTAGAGTGTTTACTGCCAACAGTAGTTCGCAGTCAATATACGAGCAAATGTTCACAGTTAACACTTCGACAAATTTGGAATTCCAGATCGATTTCATCTGACTGATATTTAGGACCAGAAAAAGTAAAGGGTGGTTTTTAGCCAACAGTTCACATAGCGGGCGCCACAATTGATTTGTTGAAGGAAACGTTTGATGAGCGTATAATTTCGCGTTTTGGACCTGTGAGCTGACCTCCAAGATCGTACGATTCAACACCGCTAGACTGTTTACTGTGTAGGAGAGTATGTGATGAAGTCGCTAGGTAACATGGATAAACCAGAGATAATGGACGACTTGGAAAACAACATTCGCTGCGTTATTGCCGATATTCGCCTCAAAAAGTGATCAAAAAGTTGACCTCAAGATTGTACAGGGTCACTCATTTCCTGGTTCCAAGTTGGTATTGCTGGCATTTGTAATATTATTAGTTGAATATTTGCTTTTTACGCTAATCGATCTCTTTACAATCGAAGAACGCGTTAAAAATATTAAAACATTACTAGAAAAGTGGGTGTCAACAACGTTAGAACAGACAATAAATACCGATTTTTGAAAAAATTTTCTTCAGCGATGAGGCACTTTTCTCACTCGGTGGGTATATGTTAACAAACAAAATTGCAGCATATGATGGGGCTTAGAAAACCCACAAGTGATCGAAGAGGTGCCGTTGCACCCAGATGTAAAAGTGACTGTTTGTTGTGCTTTATGGTCATAAAGACATAAAGGTGTCATTGGTAAGTATTTCTTCGAAAATGCCAATGGGCAGACGCTTACAGTCAATGCGGAGCGATATGGTCGAATGATAAACGGTTTTTCGACCGGCGATTGAAAATCATGACTTGGACGATATGTGATTCCAAAAAGACGGGCCAACAAGCCGAACAACACGATTAATTATTTCTTTATTGCGTAAAAAGTTTCCTGGTCACGTAAAATTTCGCGTTTTGGAGACGTCAATTGAACACAAAAATCATGCGATTTGACACCGTTACATTAAAGTAAAAGACTGTCTTTACGCGAATAATCCCTGAACCCTAAAGACGCATAAAAACCAACATTACTCAAGTTATGGCCGAGAGCTTTACTTTCGAAATTGGAAATGGAACACCCTATACTACATCCTAGCCAAGCGCGGTGGCTATTTTCCGGAATCATCTTCAAATAAAAATGGAAAAGAATAATTAGCTATATAACTCTAAATAAAATGCACGACTGGGTCGCACGAACTTGCTCTTATGATAAGCAATTGCTTAGTGGCTGCATAAATATATGGATATTAAAAAAAATTTAAATAATTTCGAAAATTCTTTTATTTTTTAAATTAGTTTAAGAGTTTTCTCGGAAAAACAAAGTATGAAATAAAATTTCAAAACTATACGTTAATCTAGAAAAAAAAATATTGAAAATCGTTCGACCAGTTTTTTTTTTAAAAAGGTTATTTTTGAAAAAACTTTTCCAAAATATATTTTGAAATTTATTTTAGTATGCAAATATATGGCAATCTGAAATTAAGTTATGTGAAAAATAACTTAAAAAAAAATTAATATACCCGTTTCCAACATATTTCGAAAACCAAAAAATTTTTTGAAAAAATTATAAAAAATCAAAAAAAAAAGTTTTTGAAAATTTTGAAATGCCATTTTATTAAAATTATTAATGACTTCCTGTGCTAAAAATTTTATTGAAATCGAATGTTTAGTTTACGAGAAAATTTGATTTGAAAATACTGGTTCTATGAAAGGTACCGTTATAAAAAAAATTAAAAAAAAAAATTTCTAACTTAAAGATAGACTGCCTTAAGAAAATAGCATTCTGAAAGTTTTATCAAAACCGTTAGAGCCGTTTTTGAGAAAATCAATTTTTTCTTCCCGATTATGTATGGCAGGTGCCGTTATTTTTGGGTCTAGAGCAAAAATAAAAAATTTGTTCCGAGGGACGGCCAAATAAATCCTATATACCGAATTTGAAGCAAATCGGCCCATCCGTTCAGAATCCAGAGACGCGAACAGACAGACAGACAGACGGACGGAATTCCCAGGCCCACTTTTTTCGACTTCGCCATCATCGTAATGTAATGTTTGATTGTTATCTTAAAATTTTTTTTCTGCACGAATCCATAACTTGCCTTATAGTACCTATAATCGCAAGTAAAAAACACCCTCTACGGAATATAAAACCAAGAACCTTGCCAAAATAGGGTAAATGAATTTGGTTATCCAAAATGTATCCACAAAGTATTAAAAATAAAATGCACGACTGGGTCGCACGAACTTGCTCTGTTGGTGCAATAGTCCGATGAAAACAAACTTTTCGATCAATAAGAACAATTCATTTTTGAAAAATTTGGTAAAAACCAAAAAAATTTGGGTAAAACTGGAAAACTTGATATACGGGAGCTAACGTTAAGAAACCTTTAATATTTAAAATTAAGACGTTATCTTTTGGGTGTTATAAATGATACAAATATCCACTTATGGCCAAATTAATTATACTGTTAAAAGCAATTTCCGCTATTATCATGTATAGCCAAAAACTAAAAATGCAGTTTTGTTTGATGTATTCTATGTATGTTACATACAAAGTTTCATAAAAATCGGAGGAGCCTTTTTTGAGTAAATTAGAAAAAATGAAAAAATTGGCCAAAATCTAGTGGCTCTTTGTATAGGAGCCACCATTTAAAAATGAGAAAATGAAAAAAAATCAATGCCATCTGATAGGAAGCTGTAAGGAACTATACCAAACAAAGTTTGAGTGAATTCGATGCAACCGTTGACAACTTATGGCCATTTGAAAAAAAGCCGTTAAGAGCAGATCTCCGTTATTTGCATTTTTAGCCAAAAACTAAAAACGCAGTTCTCTTAAAAACACTAAAAGAATATAACATACAAAGTTTAATCAAAATCGTTAGAGCCATTTTCGAGAAAATTAGAAAAAACCAAAAAAAGTTGGCTAAAACTCAACGGCTCGTTGTATGGAAGCCACCGTTTAGAAAGGCTTCAGTGAAAAATTTACTAAACCATCCTATAAAACACTACGAAAAACTATGTTAAACAAAGTTTGAGTTGATTCAATCAAGCCGTTGTGAACTTATGGCTGTTTGAAAAAAAGCCGTTAAAACCTGATTTTCGTTACGACCATTTGAGGCAAAAACAAAAAACGCAGTTTTGTTAGAAATGCTTAAAGTTAGCTAAATTTTAAATTTAATCAAAATCGTTAGAGCCGTTTTCGAGAAAATCCAAATTGAAAAAAACCGTTACTTGAAAGGTACCAGTTTGAGCCGGGCTAAAACAAAATAAAAAAAACGTCGACAATGGTTTTTCTTCAAACTGCTATATACCAAGTTTGAAGAAAATCCGTCAAGCCGTTTAGGCTGTAGCATGACGTGAAAAAGCGCACATCCGCACATCCGCACAGACGCACAGACAGACCGACGGACGGTATGGCGAAAACCACTTTTTTGTGCTTCTCTATCATCGTAATGTCATGTTTGATTAAAACCTCGATTTTTTTTTTCTGCACGAAACCAATACTTGCCCTATAGAGCAAGTAAAAAAGTCCAATATATGTATTTGGCATAATAATAGTGGCAAATAAATCCTAGCTTCACCAAAAGCCCAATAATGTAATTAAAAACTTTAAATCTCCAACTAAAAATTGCATAATCGTTTTATTGACTACTATTAACTATCTCCTGATTCCCACGACCAACTATTATTTTTGTATTGTGTCCACAGCCAGTTCCAACATGACCTCCAATGTCATTTTCAACAACAAGCAGTAGCCCAAGCCTCAGTTTAATCTCACGAAGGCATTTAAATGACATTCCAAAAGTGCACAAGCCTATACGCTAGACGTCGTCGTCGTCGTCCCAAACGCCCTCGGCTGAACTCCAAAGCTCGTGCTTCGGTCTACATTGGCTACCTGGGTGGAAACAAGAAACTATAAGACCTCCAGCTGTTTGAATTCGAATACAAATGTAATAATCTATTTATTTGTTCCCTGAGATAATTTAATGCACTCCGCATTAACATTTACATGAGTTTGAGTATAGATACGCGAGTAACTGCAGTTCCATTAATAAGGCCTCGAATCTTTTTTTTTTTTTTTTTTTGAATTTGAAAATATATTATTTATTAGTTCCAGCTTTTGTTATTACTCAATTATGCTAGAAGCTTACTTAAATAATGAAGAAAGTTATCTGTTGCAGTGATTTTTGTACGTTTGACTATTGTTAGACGCACGGGTATAGGTTTGTGAAGTCACGCGATGTGTTTTCGAGCATAAAACACAAAACAACCGAAACACAGTCTTTGACATTATTTTTTGAGCTAACAAAAGAAGGAGAAATTACTTCCTAGATTGCATGATGTATGATGATTTCTAAAAGGGATTGCTTTAGACACCGCAGATAGGAGGCGAACCTAACTGTGTTTAATGGGATTGATAATAACGGCATTTAGCAAGACTGCATGGTGTATTTTTGAAGAAATACATAAAAAAAAACAAAAAGATGAACCATGGCCGCCGCCGCGCCGCCATGCGCTTCATCAATTGTTAAGTGTAATCGATGTCATGGTCAAACGGTAGGTATCTATTGTTTACGGTGGTGGCGGTGATGGGAAAAGTAAAATGCAATTTTTAATTAATACCGCTATCCGTCTCATTGTTTTATGTTTGTTCGGTCACCTACATTACATATTCTGAATGAAAACAAAACTGTTTCGACTTAGATTTGTTTTTTTTTTTAGAAATTAAGTGAAAACAATTGTTGAAAACGTTTTGTCCCATAATTTTCAAAGTTACTGGGTTGATCAAGGACCATAGCATTTGGAATACATACTTGCTTTGGAAGGAATTCATGACCTTTAGAAACCTGTAACACCAATCTCGAGGTTTGGTGCAAGTTGTTGGGGAGAGGTTTGCTAAGGAATGGTAAGAACATCTTGTAGGCGGAAGATTTGCGGTGGGCTAAATCGCATCGTCACCTCCACAAGGTGTTCGCTGCATATAGCTGAAAAGTTGAACTAACGACGAGCGTTCGAATCGTCGGACGTATGTCAGGTATTGTAGATACCTGATTTTGCTTTCTCAGGAACAAGGGGCAGAAGGAAAGATACGCTCTGAAGATCCAAGCCAAGCACGATCTACACGTCATGCACACTGCATGGGCATGCCTCAGGTCAGAAGCCGGCCATGAAATGGAAAATTATATTTTGATGAAGTTTTTGACATGTCTCGGATAAGTAAACCAATAATGTTTGAGGCAACCCCCCTCCCTCCCCCACGGCAAAAGAAAAACAAACAGAAATGTAAATGCTTGCACTTGCACGTGCAAACATTAAACAGGCCGCGCAGAATTAAAAAAACTAGCCGAGACCCTCGCTAGTTTCTTAGCTGACTGATGGGACGGGCATGACAATAACTGGAAGCAGTGATCTTGAATTTTAAAAAAAGCCATCTTGATTTGCGATTACGCTTGTTTGGTTGTGGTTTTGTTGTCAGAGGAAGAATAAGGCAAAGTGTCTTAAGCGTTCGCGAGGACAGCGAAAGAGTGGAAACGATCCGTATCAAAGCCACATTTGATCGCTTAAACCTTTAAGCACCCATGCCGATTCAAAAAGGAAAGATGACGAAACTACCAAAGAAAGTTTTTTCGAGTTCCTCTCCGAAACCTACGAGCATTCGATAATGTCTCGATTTACTAGCATTCTAGCATTTTGGATGCCCATGCATTCCAAGGAGATAACATCGACTCGGGCCATAACCTAGTTGGTTCAAAACTTCGAGTACGGATATCCATGGAAGCTGTTTTTAAATCAAACGAAATAGCACTATGGCCAATCGCTGATTCTAGGAAAGCAATCAAGAATTACCCCTTATGAAGAACGTTCAACGACGACCTCTACGGGTTGTTAAAGGTTTTAAAAATCTAGCTGGTAGGGCATCTCATCTGATTCCAACACAATAATCCGTCCCGAAATACTAACGAAGAAAACCCAAGTTTGCAGAAAAAAAATGCCATGTGAGATGTGGCCAAGCAACATAGTTTCTAAAAACTGTGAAGCTGGTACGTCAATAAAATATAGGCGAGAAACTTGTTGGGTGAGTTACAATCAAACCTCAAACAATTTTGAAGATCGGTTGGCCACTAATAACATGCAGCGTTCAATATGAGTACCGTAAAGAAAAATGTGATGAAGACGACCCAAACATAACTTAGAAATTCTTTGTACGGATTGTTAAGAGTGAAAAACAAATTGGAAAGAAGATCAACATGAAGTTCAACTTAATTGGTGGAACAACTTACTTGGCTACAACTTAACATTCCAATACTTCCTCTTCATCAGCCAAGTTACAGAGCATTATATCACAGCTAAGATGTTACTGGTGTAGAAATCCTCACAAATCACACTCCGAACCATTCCTGTGTGTGCGTTGATATTTTGGAGGAATGAAAGGAATCTACGATTTACTGCCGAATCCCAACTGCTACCAGAGATGAATATTTCCATAAAAAATCTTATACTTTTGGAGGGTTTATCCCTTTCTCGAAAGAGGAACAAAAATTAAGTTAGAGTCAGAGATCGAACCCAGAACCTCCCGCGCTGCAGTCCGACACCCTTACCACTACGCCACGGGGTACTGCGGGTAGAATGGATTACAATTACACCAGGTCAGTTCTAGATTTTGAGAGTCCACAATGTATAAATATGTATCTGAACTCAAGTCAAGTATTACCCTTTTCAACAAACGGAACTGATCTCACAGTTCTGCGAAATAGCGATTTCAAATAAAGAACATTTTCTTGAGACAAAATTAAATTATATTTATATTCTTGTCCAGGCACCTTTTTTCTCAGTTTTCTTTGGAAAAAAAAACATTTTCTTTTTATGGAAAGGAATAATATTAGCTATTTTCCTTACTTCTTATACTGACCGATTAGCCTCTTAATGGTAGAGCCTGAAAGTCATAGGCAATAAACAAAAAACAAAATTAATTTCCATTTTCCGATCCTACTTTCCCACTGCTCCATTTAATTGGCCTTGAATGGAAATCTATAAAGTAACAACCAACATCCTACAAATCACCTTTCTCCCATAGTTATAGATGCATAGATAGGCAGATAACTTTTTCCCAGATCGAGCCACCGCGCCGCCATTCCCGCAGTCTTTTTATTCAGTTATAAGATCTTCTGATGCAGCTCTTCTCTTCTCTGTCTCCGTCTTCATCGTCGGTCGTCATCATCTTCGTCAATCTACTTTTTCTTTATTCTAATCAAATCATACTTGCACACCGCCGCGTTGATTTCGCTTTCCAAGCCCACTTCCTTTACATTGTGTATCTTCCCCTAAGCAATGTCTATGATTTGAATGGGAATCATCTGCATGCTGCATCTGATGCGCTTGTGGCATGGCATGATTGCAAAAGTAATCTCGCCGCAACATCGAACTTACAAGTGGTGTTCACCACACCACCACCACCGACCCGACCGTGCACTGTGAAAGAATCTTCCAAATCATGATGATGATGATGATAATGGCCATCTTTGCAATCTATTGAATGCATTTAATAAGTATTCATCATCATCTCGAACAACATCACCATGTTCCATGTTGTTCTTGTTGTGTAGCACGACGACCACGACCACGATGATGTGGTGATGGCTGCATCTAGACTAGAGGTTGAGATGTGTTGTATATTCTCGTATAGTTGCTAAGAGATGTAGCTCGAGATACTTTCTGACCGACTTCCATTAACCCAAATTTTATTGTGAAAATATGTACACGTTCCGCCATTGTGTATAATGCAACCAATTTAAGTACAACAGTTGCGCTCTTGAGCGTATACACAACGGTAATGATGATGTTAACACTTGGTTTTCGGGCGGTCTTGTTATGATGGCTCGTCGTCGTCGAGCGTGGGGGTTCCTCCGTGTCGTCCCTGTATCGTCATCACCAGGAATTGCCTAATCAAATAGTTGACAACAAAAATAATTGGTCTCACACTTTGTTAAGTTTTTTTTTTTTTGCTTCTTCTTCTTAATTAAGTAGATAACTCAAGATAGTCGTTAGTTGCGCTTCAGGTACAATTAAATGACAAGTAACTCTAACTATTATCAAACGATGTTTTTTTTTTTGCTAAAAGATACTTTCACTTTTTCCAATTTTTCAAAATGTTTTTTTTTTCTCCATTTGGCATATTTCATGGTAAAATAAAATGTGCATGCAATTCTTCTTGGTCTTGTTGGGGAGTTTCCAGTTTTGGCCATTTCTTGCAGCCTCCCACCGAACCCCAAACACACTGTAGTGGACCGACCATGTGGTGTAACATGTTTGTTTATTTTATTTGTTCGTGCAAAAATTGTTCATTGAATAGATCCTGATACTGAGATAGTAAAAGCCATGCCTAATGTCTAATGTCACGATCTTATGAGCTGCACATTTATTAGGAGTGTTTTGTATCCAATCCAGGCAAGCAGGTGGTGTGATGGTGTAGGTAATACAGTAGGTTGGCAATAAAAAAATAATGGATAATCTTTCGAGCAACGCCATGCCATCTAGCAACTCGCAACCACCGCGCTACCAACCGACGACGCTGCTGAGTCGCCATATTCATCGACCAACCAACCGGTGGAATGTGTGATGCAATAGGATTTTTTCGGGCGGAAGCTGTAATACTCCGAACTATGATGAGGAAAGAAGGACGGCATAGGTACTTCGATAATGCGTAATTAATGCGTGGAGTAGTTGAGTGGAAAAAAATTGAATGAAAGAAGGTTTCGAGTGATGAAAATGTTATGAGATAGGAAATCACTATGTCATTTATGTGTAAGGGCCATAAATGCTTCCGTAATTAAACGTGATTTCAGTGTGGTTGTGGAGCTTGTGAGTCTGAATTGAACTATATTTTTTCAAACAGATAACAGAGAGATGATTATGGGAATCAGACCTTTTGACACACATAATTAAAATTGGAGCAATAGTTTCAACTATCTACATAATTTGCTTGCGAAAAAATGTTGACACTATTTACTAACCTTTTACTTGACGAATTCGTAGTTGGAAACGGATGAGGACAGTGGAATTTGTCTATGGGATTGGAAGGGTGGAGTTATTCTGAAGCGATCAAAGAGAGAGGAAACATCCAAGACTGGCATAACTGGCACGTTACCGCAGTTCTTTCCGTTTTTTTTTCGGAAGCTAATGGCAGGTATTATATTTGAAAGGATAAAGACCAGAATTTGAACCTAGACTCAAGAGGCACTAAGTGAAAGCCTCACAATAGTCTAACGTCAATACATTCAACACTTTTAGAATCATCGTTGAACAATCAACGCTGTACATCACGTTTGTACATTTTGAGATGCCGTTTGATCGGGTATATCGTGAATGCGTCTTGGAGATCACTTTTTGGATGGAAAAATTTAGGTAGCTGTTAATAAAGCACAACACAAATGAACAGCTTTCCGACTCCTTGGATGTGAGTTAAGGAGACAAACAGGAAGATGTTTTGTCACCAATTTTGAAAACAAATAAAGAAAAGTGAATAACTTAAGGACCAAAACAAAGTCCCCTGCCTTTGCAATCCTTCCTCCTGTTTTGAACTCCAGCAAAATATCGTAAAGCAACAAATGGGAACTTTTCGAATCCAATGTTATATTTTTGCTGTTACATACTATATGCTTCTAAAATATTGTAATGCCCAGCCAACATCTCTAGTAGGCCTTAGTCGTTCGTTAACTGCTGTCGGAAGTATATTCTTATGATCTTCTCCCAAAAGTTCAAAGACAACGGTCATTTGAATTGAATCCCCAAAGTAGCTAGTCGATACGTGAGAAGACCGAACAAAATTTGGACATTATCTTTTTTAACGCCAGCCTCAGGATATTCAATTGTGGCAAAGCCAGAGCCAGTCGCGGAAAATAGGGATAGCATCTTACAGAGCTGCTATATACTTTCAGCCTGAGAACATTATACAGGGTGATTCGTTTAAGGTTCATCAAACAGTTAGAGCTAGTATAGTAGTCCAGTCGACAAGTTGGAAAAAGTGGGTTTAGGTAAAAAAAGGTCGGAAGTTAATGAAACTTTATGGGATGTTGTTGAAGGATAGTTCATTATCATTTGACTAAGTTTTGGAACTCGAGGTCCCTGTGGAAAAGAGGAGGAGGGGAAACTGCAAAATTTTCGACCCTGCTCTGGTTTTCCCTGAATAACTTTTTGCTTGCGATTATAAGTAGGTACTATAAGGCAAGTTATGGATTCGTGCAAAAAAAATTTGTTTGAGATAACGACATAACGATGATGAAGAAGTAAAAAACAAGTGTATGTCTGTTTGCACCTTAGAGCCTGAATGGATGGGCCGATTTGCTTTAAATTTGGTACTTAAGATTTATTTGGCTGTCCTTCGGGATATTTTTTTAATTTTTGCTTTAGGTCCAAAAATGTTATACAATCTTGAAGAAAAAAATGATTTTCTCAAAAACTGCTTTAAAGATTTTGATAAAACTTTCATATTGCAATTTTTTTAGGACAGTCTATCTTTTGGTTAGAAAAGATTTTTCAAAAAGTCTCTTAAAACGGTACCTCTCATATAGAACCAGTCTTTTCAAATCAAATTTTCTCGTAAATTATATTTCTGATTTGAATAACATTTTGGACACAAGAAGTCATTCATAACTTCATTAATATGGCAATTCAAAATTCACGAAAACTTTTTTTTTTTAATTTTTTTCGAAATAATGTTGGAAACGGGTATATTGATTTTTTTTAACATTATTTTTTCAGATGTAAACTACAGATTGCCATGTATTTACATACTCAAACAAATTTCAAAATATTTTTTGGAAAAGTTATTCAAAAATAACCTTTTTTAAAAAAAACTGGTCGCAAGCTTTTCAATATTGTATTCCTAGATTAACATTTAGTTTTGAAATTTTATTGAATATTTTTTTTGTGGAGAAAACTCTTAAACTTATTAAAAAAATGAAAGAATTTTCGAAATTATTTTTTTTAATATACATATGCAGCCACTAAGCAATTGCTTAGCATAAGAGCAAGTTCGTGCGACCTAGTCGTGCATTTTATTTTCCTTACGTTCTAGGGCTAAAGCATTCCACACTTTTTTGTAGAGCGTTAAATTTCCTACAATTTTGATCATATGAAAATTGTTGTATGTCAATTTGTAGCCAAGATTTGGCCCTAAACAAGCAGGCAAAAAAAGTTTTGAAAAATGACCTATTTTTGGAAGCGCCATATCTCGGTAACAAATTGACATAAATAAAATGTTTGTACTAAAAAATTTTAGAAAATTTTATGCTCTACAAAAAAATTGCATTTGCTTTCGCCGTAGGACGTACACAAAAAAAAGTTTTTAAAACAGTCCCCCCTCTCTTTTAGCACAGGGCCATCAAGGCCATCAATATAAGTTCTGACCGTTTTCCACCTAAAATTACCTGTTGACTTGACTACAGGTTGGACTGGGACAAGAAAAAAGTTGTATGTGATGGAGGTCTTTTCCCCTCCTTTTAGCCGGGAGGGGCAATTTACTTAAAACATGACTTAAAAAAAATATTAAAAAATAGCGGTAGCACCTACAATGTCATGTTATACTTTTTTTAAAGCCAGAAACATCTCCTTTTTTTCAAATAAAGTTATTTTAATAAAACGCGCGTTTAAAAAAAAAGGAAAACTTTAAAAGAAGCTATTACAACAAGATATCAGCGATGGAGTTCAGCAAGCCCCCAGGAACGTCTGGGTCGCACGAAGGAAAAACACCTCCAAGGCCTCGTATCGTGGCTCTGGATCGAGCAGAATATTGGCATAAGAAATGCTGAAAAGTCCTACTTAAAAAAAAAAAAAAATAAGTACCACAATCAACAGCATAATGTGGGCAGGATGGAGTGGTGTTTTTAGCAGAAATAAAAGAAAGGCTATATCGGTATTCTAATGGGAACTATACTTTTAGACAAGAATTCGATGTAAAATACCATAAGATACCACGCAGATTCTCTCCAAAAAGAAGTATATAGAGTAACCTTTTGAAGATTTTTGAACTTTATCTAAAATCTTTTTTTGAATGCACAACATATTGTTCCAAGAAGCTAAAATACCGTGTGTAAATGTTTTCTGAAGACAAATAAGAAAATTAAAAAATTAAATCACTCATCCAAGGCAAACCCATTCATGTGCCATTTGGAATATTTTGCAAAACATATTCAGAGTTTTTCATAACCGTATTTCCAAGAAATGATTATAAAAGTCAGAGCTCATTTATTCAACACCTTAACTTCACACCATTTTATGCTTTTAAGATAAGACTACACTGCGACTTTCATTGTGTTAAATAAACTAAAAAAGAATAATCGTTTGAGGTGTTTTTAAGCACATTTACAAAAGAAAATCACCAAAAGCATCTTTATTTGGGAGCTCATTACTGAGTTATGATATTTTAAAAACCCACGTTTGTCTTAATTTGCAAACTATAAAACAAAACGTATATCGAGTTCGCTCATCAGCTCTTTTGTTTAAGTTTAACATCAGAGTTGCAGTTGTGTTTGTGTACAAATTTTAAGAAAAAAAACTTTTATATTTTACCTGTTTCAATTGCCACTGAAGTGTATCAACTTGATTTTGTAAAATAACAGCTTCCACATTAGCAGAAGGGTCCACAACTTCAAATCGAGTATCCGAGTATTCCCCATTCAATTTTAGATCATGTTCCGATTCGTCAAGCAGCTGAGATTCCTAAAAGAAAAAAACAAAACACGAACTTTATTAAATAAAATACTACAAAATTTATCTAACAATCTACAAGTACATGAACTTAATCTCTTAATTGAGGATTTAGTAACCTATTAATGCTTATAAGAAGCCCTAATCCAAACACAAACCCAAAAGACCGTGGGATGTCTTCTTTTTTGGCCATGATGTAAGAAAATTCAGAGAAAAAGCTTTTAATTCATTTTAAGTTACTTGACAGGCATCTAAATTAATAACACAACGGTATAGTAAAAGATGTACGTTCCACAGGCTAAGCAACCTTTTTTTTTGCAGACAATGGGAAACAAAATTTTTTGTTTGCTTGTGCAATGTACCCAGTCATGTTTCTTCTCCTAAAACATGAATATCCAACTTGAAATAAATTTACCAACTGTACAATTGAAATACAAGAAAATAATAATTTTAACAAAAAAAAAAAAAAAAGCCACCTTGTATGACACCTTTTAAAAAATAATTATGAAAGGTAGACTGGTTTCCAAGTAATTGATGTGTTTAACACCACAAATTGACTTGACACAAACAACTCACAAGTTCGTTGACTTTAATCTTGGATTGCTCATTTAAATCTCAAATAGACAAACATACACACGATTTGTAATTAAAAAAATAAATTAATCAATCAATTTCTCAGTCAGTCAAATTAATTGAGAAAAATAGAAATTGTTAAAAGAAGAAAAAAATGGCTGCTAGCTTATTTTTTATAAAACTGAAATTGCCGCCGCACAAGACCCTTCATCCCATCATCATCAGCGTCTTCGGCCAGAGTCTGCATCTGCATTTATAAGGGAAATGATGGATTCATAAAACCTTTGCATAAATCACGAAAATGAATAGTCGATTACCACCATGAAGTGCGGTAATGGCTTTTGTCAGCTACCGGGTTTAACTTGAGGAAAAAACGATAGTCACCTCAAAGGTATCACTGTACATCGGGAGATACCTTCTTCCAAGTCTTTTTTGTTGTCGTTTCTTGGATTCTTTAAAGGTTTGGTGTTATTATTTATCCATTTGTGGCTTTTTGCAAGCAAACTGCAATGTATAGATTCGTTCAGCTTAATTTATGACGGCGCGGCGGCAAGGATTACGCAATGGGATTTTTCCAATCCATTTTGTAGTTAAAAGATTGCTTTGGAGCATTGCTAGCTTTTTCAGGAAGATACAATGGCTTTGTCAGCATTTGAAATCTTGATATTGCAACAATGTTTTGTGTGACTTACAATCACATTAAAAGGAACAAATTTATTGACAATCAGCTTAAAAAATTCAAGATTCAGAAGATTGGGAAATCAAAAGAGATAATATTCGTGGGTGTGTATGAATCTGACCCGAATATGACAAAATCTTGATAAGCTGTTTTGGGTCACAAAAAACATGACAGATGACCTCCATTTTTGACGGATTGCATAAATTATAAAAAAGCAGCTAATGATCTTTGCAATTTAGGATGGTAAGGTGTGTTACCATTTACTGAAAATAATGATCAGTCAAAGTAGAGTTAGATATTGCAATTTTTTTACCATATAAACTTACAACTTGTTTTAACTGATCCAGCTTCAAAAAGGCAGTTAAAAAGTCAAATAAATCAAAGACAAATTCCAGCTCGCAAGCACTAAATAAGGCTGAAGTTGAAAATATTCCAAGGCAGGCATGCCAGCTATAAGACCCTCTAATGGTGTTGTCCATGAAATAAACATCTTCTATCAGCATGACTTCAATGAGGCATATAGCAAGGGTGCATAGCGCTCTGACACAGTCAAAAGCTAAACTCATTCCTAATGCAGTTTCCAAAAGTTTTTGATTTTTAAGCTACTTAACACTCGTAATATCTTGAAATAGGTTTTCTTTATGAAATTTAAAGCTGAGAGGTTTTAGTTTTGAAATGTTCTCAAAAGTTATTCCTTTTATGATTAAAATCAGCAACTTTTTTTTTAATTAACCAGTTATAAGATAATAACTACGCGAAAAATGTAATAGAAAAAAGAAAACGAACTTGTGTGACAGTGGTCTTGGGACTGGAGATTTGAAAAAAAAGCAGGGAAAAAATCATATCGAATTTTATTAATCACTTAAAATATGTAACTGGTTTAAACTTTTTTTTTCGAAAAATGGAGTAAGTCATCTGTTTTCTTTTACTGTTTTGATGTTTAAGGAACAAAAATCAAAATTTTCTGACCAGTTTCTTCAAAAAACTGTTTTTTTTGTGTTAGAAACTTCTCGAAAACATATTTCAATTTTTTTTGAGTATGTCAACTTCTCGCACTTTGGAGTTTTTATCAGAAATATAATTTTTTTTGGTCAAAACGTTTTTTTCAAAAACTTCAACTTTAGAAAAAAAAACCAAATTCGTCTAAAAAAGGGCTCTTACACTAAAAATCGTACCGAAATCCGTCGAGTGTTTTTCAAGGAAATCTGATTTTAAAAAACCGGTCCTATGGGAGGTACCGTTATAGGTAAGACTTTTTCTGAAAAATCTATTCCAACCAAAACATAAAGTTCTTACAAAAACATCATTCAGAAAGTTTTATCAAAATCGTAGGAGCTGTTTTTGAGAAAAGTGCGTTTTTCATTAAAAATCATATGGCATTAGTTTTAGAGCTAGAATGCTAATTCTAAAAATCCCTCTGTATTGCGTCATAATAATACTATTTACCAAGTTTAAAGCAAATCGGTTCAGCCATTTAGGCTGTAGGTAACTATATAGACAGACAGAATTGTCGGACGCACTTTTTTCGGCTTCTCTATTATTGTTATGTCTTGCTTGATTGTTTTTTTTACGAATGCATAACTGGCCTTATATAGGTACTAATAGCAAGTAAAAATATTCCAGTGATGCCGCGCATGAAGATACACCGTGGCGTTGTGTTAGTGTGTAAGATTGCTACACTGAAGGTTTGAAGTTCACTCTTCTATTCCACCTAAATTTCTTAAAAGTTTGCTGTGAAAAATTCTGCAAAAGTTATTGCCGTCACCAAAAGTGCACATCAGCTAGACGTTTGAATTCGGCGATTAATTGCAGGTTCCTTCTGTTTTCCTGTAGAGTATCAACGCACACATATTTCAGTATTTTAACTTCAATAGTTTATCTTCACGTTGTTTAGAATTCTTTAAAAAAAGTCGTACGACCGGGTTAGGTAAAAAATTTGGCTTTGAAAAAGCTACCGTGAACCCGGGTGACTTTAGCCTCGTTGGGTGACTTTGGCTCATGAGTGGATTTTTTTGTAAAAATATTGTTAATTTTTTTCAAGCTTCTTTGTAAATTTGTATAATTGAATTAATTAAAAAATTATCAAACTAGCTTTATTTAATTAAATTTAGATAATAATTATACCTACTAAAATGTAATTTTTTTAAATGTTAAAAAAATAAAATGTACGACTGGGTCGCACGAACTTGCTCCAATGTGTGACAGTGCTCATGGGCTTGAGATTTTGATAAAAATAAAATTTTCAAAATTCTTAAATATACTTAAACTAATTTGAGCTGAAAAAAAGGTACGCCATTTTATTTCTTGGATAAATCTGAATTTATGAGAATAAATTTTTAAAAATCTGTGGAGCCGTTTTTGAGAAAAAAAGTTTTTTTTTGAAAAACTTTTTGAACAAAATTCAAAAAAGCCAGTTCAGAGGTATTCGCAAATACATTTATTTATAATTTTTAGAAAAAAAAAATTAATAGGCAGTTTTCAAAATATATATTTTTTAATTTGTTTTAAATGCTTTTAAAATACAAAAAAATATCTTTTTGAAATATTGGTATGCAGTACAAATTGATCTACCTACAACTATACATGTGTGAAATTTCGAAAGAATCGGTTGAGTCGTTTTCGAGATAGTCGAAAGCAAAAATAGAACGGTCCTATGGAAAGCACCGTTCTTGGCCATTTTTTAAAACATTTTTTTCAGCCATATGATTGGTCGTACCTAAAAAGTAACACTGATTTTTTTAAATCAAAATTGTTAGAGCCGTTTCTGAGGAAAATTTTGAGCTAAAAAAAAAGTTTCAATTTCCCCTCTGTACAATATCTAAAAAACTCTATATACCAAGTTTGAAGCAATTCGGACTTGGACTGTAGACAGACAGACAGACAGACAGACAGACAGACATACAGACAGACAGAATTTGTAGGCCATCTTTTTTCGTCTTCGCTATCATTGTAATGTCATGTTTGATTGTTATCTCAAAGCTTTTTTTTCGACGAATGAATAACTTGCCTTATAGTACCTATAATCGCAAGTAAAAATCACCTGAATATGTTATACTGTTTCAACATGTTGCAGAAATATGATTGCAAAATGACTTTTACTCCGATATATGTATTGTTTTGCAAATTGAATTCTCTTCATTCTTTCCTTTTAACTATTTTCTAAACAATAAATCTTATTTTGTTTATAATTAAAACTCACAATTTTGTTGATTTTATTTCAACGATTTTTTCCCACTTAATGCAAACACAACGCTACTGAAAGAACATTAACAACTTATAATATTGTTTTTAAGCCTTTACTTCTTTGCGAAATCCCGAAAAATTATATATAAAAAAAAAATACAAATAAATAAATAAAAAAAAATTGTATTTATAAGTGCCCAATGTGACCCATTATTCCCTATACATAACTATAAATTGATGTTATCTGATGACAATTTAAGTAAGAATTTAAAACTAAAGATAGATATGTATCAAAATAAGATAAACAAATTCATAAGAATACAGTTTTAAAATCGTCCCATAAAACGATATACATACATAATTCTTATTTATTTTTAATGGCTATGATAAATAACTCAAATCGAAATATATGTTACAAGGAAAGTTTTATGGGAACTTTAATATCCAATTAACTCATTTTTTACTAGTTTAACATGCTTCCCCAACCCACATTTGAATAAAATTAATTAAAATAATGAAAAAAAGAACACCCATACAACATGCGTGTAGGCCTAAATAATGTAATAAATTTATTTTCAAATCTATTGTTTTATTTAACCACAAGTCTTTGTTGTTTACCTTCCCGGCAGTGTAGTGGAACCAACCAATTCAGATGCCAAAGATTGAGTTGTAATTAATTTTGAAATCAAAGCACATCATCACCAACATCACTCACCATCTTTTTTGATTTCAAAAGTACAAAACTTGTCTTTATAATTAATGACAATTTTCCATCCCAGGAACTGTTATTGCTTAAACGGTATACTTGGTGTGAAAACTATAAAATGTAGCGGAAAACTCAGTCATTGAAAATTTTAGTTGCAAAAAAGTATTTTAAAGTTAGTATCTCATTTTAACGTCGAAAGTTAAGAGACAAAAATAGTGTTCACAGTAAGTTTTTTTTTTTACATAAATGATAGATTCGGTTAGGTCAATCGATTTGGGCAACGTCAATTAATATTGAACCCATTTCACTATGTACTACATTCCCGCATGTACCTTAGTATATAACTGAAATGCACATAGATATCCATGGATTCACGGGCTGTGAAGTGGAACCAGTGATATCCGTTTGTTACGCGACAGTTAATCTCTTCATATGCAACAATCAAAGAAATATAAAAAAAAGATAACCAACCATCTATGCTGTGTGTTGTTGCAAGTGAGTCAGACTTGTGCATATTTAACTTTTAACTTTAAAGAGTTCTATAGAGGGTGTTCCAGTTTCACATTATTAATTCTAAATGTACGTTTTTTTATTTTACATTTTATCAGCGAAGTGACACTATTTTATTGTTAGATACTGACAGATGACGGACATGGTTGCCATCATTGTATATAAAATCAATAGTTCCCTGTAGATGACGTTCGAATGTGTTGCCCTCTAGTGCCTTAAAACCTAATTTTAAAATGGCCTGGTATAATAAAGTTTGAAGATAGCAGCGGGGCGGCCCTAAATACCCACTGATTGCAACAGTATTTACTTCCAGTACATCTAGCATCTTAATGAGACAAAACAGAAATTAACTTTAAATTGGGGCTTGCATCACAAAAAACAGGCCTTAAAAACATTCACGATGGAGGATATACCGAGCATTATTTTGGGTAACAATCGCTTCGCGCCCTGGGAGTTAATGAAAACGACATAATGCTCGAGGGCATATATACTATGATAACCTTGATCTCCCCATGTCTTATGCATTAATAATAAATACAAAACATTGTGAATTACATGGATTTAGGAGTAAGGAGAGTTGGCCAGTGACTACGTTGATGTTGCAAAAATGGAAGGGACCTACAATTGGATGCCAAATCCGAATGGCTAGATAATTATGCACTTTTGTAAACCAGAATTTACTCATTTAGGATTTGTCATTTTCTTGAAAAACTAACGTGGAATTGGGGCTTGAATGTAGAGCCCTTGCGGAGATGTGGCAGCGTATCAGTCAAACACAAAAACCACTACGCCACTATAGTTTCACTTGCGATTATAAGTACTATAAGGCAAGTTATGCATTCGTAAAAAAAAAATTCTAACAATTAAACATGACACTACGATGATAGAGAAGTTGAAAAAAGTGGGTCTGACAATTCTGTCTCTCTGTATCGGCACCTACAGCTTAAACGGCTGTCAAACTTGGTACATAGTATTATGACGTCCTACAGAGGAGTTTTTGAAATTAGCATTCTAGCTACAAAACTAAAGGTACCTGCCATACGATTTTTAATGAAAAATTCACTTTTCTCAAAAACGGCTCCTATGATTTTGATAAAAATTTCTGAATGGTGCTTTTGTGCAAACTTTCTGCTTTGGTTGGAATAGATTTTTCAGGAAAAGTCTTATAACTTCCCATATAACCGGTTTTTTTTCTTAGATTTTCTCGTAAGCCACTTGACGGAATTCGATGAAATTTGTTAATGTAGACACCCATTTATAGACAAAATAATATAAATTCTTAAATTTTGCAAAAAAAAAAATGTTTTTGAGTTAAAAAAAAAATGTATTTATTTTTAATTTTTTTTGTTTTTTCCATAAACGTTTCACTCTTTTTTTTTAAATTTTATTTTTCTGATAAAAAAAAGTTGTAGAATTTGGCATACTCAAAAAAAAATATATTTTTTCGAAGTTTTTCAAAAAAATTGTTTTTTGAAAAAAACTGGTCAAACGATTTTGAAAAAAAATGTCTCAAAATTTTAAATAATAAAGCAAATCAGATGGCTTACTCCATTTTTTCTAAAAAAACCTTTTAACTAATTTTATTTTTTATTTTAACTTTTAACATCTTTTTTTCCAAAATCTCAAACCCCAAGACCACTTTCATGCATTAGAGCACGTTCGTCCTACCCAGTCGTGCACTTTATTATTTCATGAAAAGCTTACGAACTTTTCTAATAAAGTGCACGCCCGGGCCACCCCAAATTGCTCTAATTTGTGACAGTGCTCTTGGGGTTTCAGATTTTGAAAAAATAATACTTGGAGTCGAACAAATTTATAAAAACCATAATGAAACTTTATTTATCTCTCAAAATTTGATATTTAAAAAGTTTCTTTTTTGAGAAAATTAGGTATGATATTTGTTCATGTTTATGGATAATGGTTCTGGATTAATACATAACCATTCTACCCGTTTTGTTTGTTTTTGTTGAACATTTTTATTTTAACTTTCCTAAAAAATACTTCCGAACGAAAAAAGAAATGTACACAATAAAAAAAAACACCATCAAAAAAGTTTATCAAAATCGAGGGAGGAATTTTTGAGGAAAAATAGGTTTTTTATTAGAAAAACAATTGAGAAAACCGCTCTTTAGAATACACTAAAAATACTGTGTCCCAAGATCATAGACAAGGCCGATAGGGCTGCAGGTACCGATACCGATTTTTAAGCATGCATAACTTCAATATTACCAATATACCAATTTATTATTGCAAAAAAAATGTGGCTATCGACTAAAATTCGCTTCAAAAATTATGTTTGCAGAATTCATAAAATTACTTTTAAAAATTTAGTATGAACAGTTTAAAAAGCGTACATATCATTGGAAGGAAAAAGCTTTCCCAAATTTCTTTTGCCCAGCTTAAGAAGCAGATCTTTGGTTTTCTATCGATTATAACGTCATGGGTTTTTTTCTTAAAAAAAAAAACGCTTATAAGAAAATAAAAGAAAAGCTCCTGGGAATCAAAATCTAATGGCTAACACTCACATCCATTCTTCAGTGCGCCTGCGCACGTTGATACTATACAGGATTTGAAGGGACCCACACACCACTTCCTCTAGGATTTGTCACTTCTTTGCAAGAGACAGTAATCCGGGAAAGCAACTTAGGTGGAAGTAGGGATTGAACCAAGAAGTTTCAGCGTCGAAAGCGAAACACTAACCGCTACGCCACAGCGGCGGCGACGGTGCGGGCGCGCGGCCATCTCGAAAACTACAATTATAATATAATGTTTTACCTGGTTCACCCTGTACTAAATATCAAGCTCAAATATTTTTTCTTGTGTATCATTTTATTTTAGCTCTTCGCTGAAAAAATTTAATCGGAGCACATTTAAATTTCCAAACCTAAAGCCAGCATTCCTGCTCTGTTTTTTTGTTTAAATAAAGAATCTGACTTAGTTCCCAACTCAACAGATTGCCAAGGCTTCCACACATACAATCAAAAACTTGCATATAACCACCTGTTGTTGTTGTTGTTGTTGTTGTTTGCGCTATGCTATCCTCATATAAATGATGATGATAATAAACTTAAAAAAATGCGTTAAAAACATTAGGTGATCCAGTGTCTGTAATATTTCAACATTTCCATATGAGTACATGGTCGGTACATTTCCTGTTTCGTTCGTGTTAGGTATAGTATAGTTGTTGTTTCTCTTTATCTGTGTTTTTTTGTCCTTCTCTTATTCGCACATGTTGTTGTATGTTTTTAGTGCACTTTTTGTGTAACAACAGAATATTTATGTGCTATGCTGTGTGCTCCCCCACACGCTGGGAATATAAATCCACATTTTGTGCTCCAATTTGGAATTATGTACATTGTGTGCCGACCCCGAGGGTACGATGGGAATATGAAGCCCTTCTGCTGACGCTGAGTCGTTTTAATTTGTAAAACACCTGTACGATGTACGTGTATGTGCTGTGCATGGGGTGCGGACGTATGTATGTACGTTGAGAGGAGATGATGATGATGGCGTTGTCCCCCGCCTGAAGTTATCCGAGCGTCACAAGAATGCATTTGTTTGGTTATATTATATTGTTATCTGTCAGATATTTGTACGGTGTATCTTTGTTCATCGAGGCCCTCATACCTCAACTTCATGCTTTGTAAATGAGATTTTTTGCTGTTTTTTTTTTCGTTGTTGTTGTTTTTTTCTGTTCAGGCTTTAGGAAAAGAAGAGACTATCATGAATGTGGGTGGGTGTTGGTAGCTGTCTTACGGATTCTGAAAAGATATGCACTTCACACCGGGCTTATTTTTTTTTTTTTTTTTCAAGCATATGCAGTTGAGAACAAGAACAATGTAACTGTTAATAAGTGATTTTTCTTATTTTTGCTATGATTTTTTACTCTTTTTGCTCTTCTTCTGTACGAATCTATTGTTTATTTTAAAGATATCTTAAAGATACTTAATGCTAGACTGCAGGGTAGAGTGTTTTTTTTTTTTTTTTTAAGATATGAGTTTTAAGTCCATCTCCAGATACGTTTTTATTGTGAAAGAAGGTATTGTTCTCAGACGAAAATGTTTCGCAGTTTAAAAGCGTTGACCTTAATGGAGATGTGCATACAAAAAAGTATCTTGTAGGTTGATTTTTAATGTGTCTTCTTCGTAGGTATAGTAAACAATATGAAATGTTTAGAAAATTTCGCAGATTTAAAACAATTAAATGTGAACTTCCGTTTCACATTCCTCAGAAAACAATTAACATTCCATTTTCCATTTTAATTAAGTTGATTTTTATGATCATAATTCATACAACTTGACTAGCTACTTTCTAGTTCAACTAAGGTTTTTTTTTTTATGTGACAGAGGTCTAGAGTCTGTGTCAGACGGTGCTACTTTTTTTTTTTTGAAAGGTAACATGTTTTAAAGTGTAATAAAAAAAAATGTTTTAAAATATTTGTAGAAAAGATATTTGTCCTAAATTGCACAAAGGTTAAGTGGTTGAGAAAATGTACTTGCATATTTCTGCATTTCAGAAACTGACAGCTTGATAAGTTTCTTAACTTGAAATTGGAAATCATTTAAAGTTTTTTTTTAAAGAAACTATGATACAAAAAAAAAAAAAAAAAAATACCATGCTGAGCCAATGTCGTTGAAATATTGCGGCTTTCTGCTTCAATCAATAATTAAAATCTTCACTTGAAAAATGTAAGTGCCTTCAGCCATTCTGTAGGTAGGGTATCTTTTAAGTTGTACCCCAATCTCAACATTTAAAAGAACAAAAGAAATTTGTAAAAATAAAAAAAAATACTTTGTCAGTCTGCCTAAGGTGACAGTTGAAAGTGATTAACAAATGATGGTTCTGATGATGCTATTGAATACTAAATTGATAAATTTCTATATTTTGTATCTCACGGATGTCCAATTAATGTATTTTTGTTTTTTCAATCTTTTTATTTTTGGAAACTTTTTCATATGCGGAGGCTTGTGCCAGATTTTTGTTTGAATCGGGTAACCAGCGGCCCGTGCATTTTCAGACTTTTTTTGTATACCCTATTCTATAGATTGGGTAAGTATATTGTATTTGGTGTGGAGTTTGTAACATAGAGAAATAATACCGTTAGGTGTAGAAAAGTATATATATTCTGACTCAGTCAGAATCAAAAGCCTATATAGTCGATTTAGCTATGTCTGTTCGTCCGTCCGTATGTAAACTCTATGAAGATCGCAATTTTTTTTTAGCTATAGAAAGCTGAAATTTGGTACACATATAATCTTTGGTTCAAGAGTAAGGTTAAATCTTCGAACCGAAGAATCCACCCACAAACGCAATTTTCGTTGAGCAATCTCTATTTGCCAATATTTAATTGTGTTTTTTGTTATAAGTAAATCTTCTCAAAATTAAATTAAAAATATTTTAGTTTGGGTGTGGCTGACGCCCACTTTTCATACAAAACCATCAATATTATTTTTATAATATAACGATCTTTATAATCGAGCCAAAAACCTTAAATTTTGTGAGTATTAGTTGTACTGAAACATCTTGTGTATGAAAACAAAAAAAAATTACTTTGGGTGTGGCTAACACCCAATTTTCATTATGGACTATAAACAATTTTTTTTTTGCAAGTAAACCGTATACTTATAATAAATCCACAAGCCCAAATGTATGCTTCACTTAGTCTTATGTTAGAAGCTTGCATATGAAAAGAAATGTTTGAATTTCGGGTGTGGCTTACGCCCACTTTTCATGAAAGAAACAAAAAACATAGTTTGCAAAATTTAAGGTATCAATATTCAATTTTAACCATTTTTTTCATTCGTTATATGAAAGATTTATGTCTTAATTTTTACTTGCGATTATAGGTACTATAAGGCAAGTTATGCATTCGTAAAAAAAAAATTTTTTTTTTGACAATCAAACATAACATTACGATGATAGAGAAGTCGAAAAAAGTGGGTCCGACAATTCTGTCTGTCTGTCTGTCAGTCTGTCCGTCTGTCTGTATCGGCACCTACAGCCTAACCGATTTGCTTCAAACTTGGTAGATAGTATTATTATGACGCCCTACAGAGGGGTTTTTGGAATTAGCATTCTAGCTCTAAAACTAACGGTAGCTGCCATACGATTTTTTGTGAAAAATTAATTTTTCTCAAAAACGGCTCCTACGATTTTGATAAAACTTTCTGAATTGTGTTTTCTGTGCAAACTTTATGTTTTGGTTGGAATAGATTTTTCGGGAAAAGTCTTATAACGGTACCTCCCATAGGACCGGTTTTTTGAAATCCGATTTTCTCGTAAGCCACTTGACGAATTTCGATGAAACTTTTAATGTAGAAGCTCTTTTACAAAAGAAATAATATAATTTCGAAAATTTTTCAAAAAAAGTTTTTTTGAGTTTTTTAAAAAAGTTTCAAAATTTTTTTTTAATTTTAGTTTTTTCCAAAAACGGTTTAATCCATAATTTTTTAATTTTATTTTTCTGATAAAAACTACAAAGTGCTAGAAGTTGGCATACTCAAAAAAATTTTGGAATATATTTTCGAAAAGTTTTTCAAAAAAAAACTGTTTTTTGAAAAAACTGGTCCAACGATTTTAAAAATTTTTTTCGTAAAAATTCAAAAACCTAAAAGAAAACTGATGGCTTACTTCATTTTCTCCAAAAAACGTTTTAACTATTGATTTTTAAGTGATTTATAAAATTTCATATGATTTTTTCAGCGCTTTTTTCCCAAAATCTCAAGCACCCAAGACCATTTTAACACATTAGAGCAAGTTCGTACGACCCAGTCGTGCACTTTATTTCAATAAGCCATCATTTAAGGGCGTAATTTTTATAAAATACCTTTATTTGAGTAAGACTGTTAAAAAACTACTCGATTCAGCTGTAGTTTTACACATATGCTTAAAAATTGACTAACTATGGAAGCTTTGTTAGTGTTTTATATTTGTTTAACAAATTTAAGAGAGACAGCACCCATTTTTAAGGGGCGTTTCTGTTAAAAGGCTTAATCTGCATTAATGTTTTAATGTTTTATAACTATTGGTTTCAAAGTAAGAAGCTAAAAATTTTGTGTTTGTATTCCTTGGTTATGTAGTAGGGGTGTGGTTCAAGAAATTCTATTTTGAAAAAAATCAAGCTTTGTCGTGTTTTGCTAAAATCTGCCTTGTTTTATTTTTATTGCGCTAGTAGAAGTAGTTCTTGAACGTCGGTCACTCAAATTTAATGTTATTGTATTTGTTCCTGTCTGCTGTAGAATTTTACTTGTAGAATGTGAAACAGGTGTTAAATTCCCATTGAACAATAGTGTCTCGATCAGAATTAAATGAGCTTATCATTAAACTTTGGCGTTGCAGTTTCACATCCGAAAAACATGGATCTAAATCTGGAAACGATATAAAAAGCTGATGTTACTGTCATCAACAAAACAATTTAGTGGGTTAGAAGTCACAAGAGATCATTTTTAAAAGGAATAGGGAGCGATTCGGAGACAGAATGGATCCTAGGGGCAAACCAGCATTTATTTTGTGGATAGTAGACTGAAGATGGTCGGAAAGGTAACTTTAAATTCATCGAAGAAAGTTTTCCACTATACCAAATTCACGCAATTTTTGTATAAGAGAGCTCGATACCAAACTCTATATCAAAAGCTTTTGAAATATCAAGCGTGATAATTATTTAAATACAATTCAAGCCTTAAACGTAAAGCCATAAGAGCAATCACATGCTCATCGTCTTATGTTCGATTGGTCTAAGCATTTCCATGTGACATATAAATAGCATAATCTTTTTATTTGAATAAAAAGAAAAGATTTCAAAATACTCCAAAAACTCTGCCTATACTAAATCGATTTGGTCTTTTGCATTGACTTTTGCTTCTATTTAGAATCGATTAATTTAAATTAATTTTATCACAATTGATATTCAATATTTTTGATACAAAAAAATGTAATCAATTATTTTTAAAGTGTTAAGGAATTGAAACAAAGGCCAATCAAGTCAAATAGCTTGCTTTTCGTTAAAAAGTCCAATGAATCTTTTTCAAAGACAAATATCTCAAAGCTTCATAAAAATTCAATTTTTCATAATAATAAAAAAAATATATGATTTTCAAGGTAAAGTGGAATTTTGATTTATTGGTAACTCCTTCAAAAACTACAAAACATCGATCTGTCGAAAGGTGAAGGTACTTAAACTTTGAAGGCACCTGTATGCAGACAAAAATTTCTTTTTAAAGATAAATCAGTTTTAAAATGCCTACCTACATAATTATTTAAATAGACAGATTTTTTTTTCTCATCTTTAATTAAAAAAAAAAAAAAAAAAAGAAGAAGCTTGAGGCTGCGATAATAAAAAAGTGTCTGTGTTCAAAAACTACACTTTCAGCAAATTCGAGCCGACTATACACTCTTCTTCTATAATTAGTTCAAAGCCATAAAACTTTTACAACAAAAGCACTGGAATTTTACATTCGGCGTACATATAACTGTTTGAGGAACATTATAATAGAACTTGTTGGGTGAACTGTGAGCAATTCACAGAGGGATTGAGGTGTAAAGTGAGATGCTTTAAGGATGGCTGGAGGCGTTACAAAAGAATTAAACTGAAACTACAAGTTTTTTTTTTATGTGTGTTTAAAATAGAAGAGATTTTTTTTTATATGTAATGAGTTTTTATTTGAACATTAGTTCTTGTTCAAAAAATAATTTGTTAAAATAATTAAAACCAAGAAAAAATAAAAAGGTATATCATTAAATTTAATGTTTTATGTTTTTGTGCCCTCAGCGAAATTGGATGTGTGATTTCAGTTCAAAAGTGTTTGATGTTTCTAATTAACTTGTAATAATTGAATTCCTTTCATGTTTTCCACAAAAAAAAAAAATTTCAAAACCACAGTTTACCAATAAAATATGGAATATGTTTTGTATTCTCCAAGCCTGCTTTATTTATTGTTTGTCCTATTTTTTTTTTATTTATACGACTTCAAACCTTCAAAGTATAGACCTGTAACGTATTGAATACATACGAAATACATTGGGACAAATATTTTTTCAAGTAATTTTGGGTATTTACAACCCTTTAAGTATCAAGTTAATAAGCAGAACTTATGCAAATGCTCGGCAGCTTTTCTTGATCAACATTTCGAACTAGTTTACTAAAATTTTAAAGTACTTTGGATGTTCCTCTATGTACTAGGGGTTGTTTTAAAAATAATTTAATTTTTTTAAGACTAGCTATTTTTGATAGCCAAGGAAATAATTTTTACTCCCAAGTTAATCAGTTGTCAAACCAGTACCCTGTTCAGAAATTCGTGTGAGTAGATTAAGTTTGTTCTAGTTCAATTATTTAACTAGAAGCTGCATCTTTTTGCTTTGGACAGCGGCCTTCCTTTTAGAGTTGAAGTACAATAAATTGTAAAACTAAATAAAGGATAACGATCGAAATCGTTCGACCAGTTAAAAAAAAAAACGAGTTTTTTTAACTTTTGGAAAATATATTCTAATTTTTTTTTTTAGTAAGTTACTTTGTTAGTTTTTATCAGAAAAATAAATTTAAAAAAAATCCTAAGTTAAACCGTTTTTGGAAAAAATAAAAAAAATTTAAAAGTTTAAGAATTTTAATTATTTCATCTATAAAAGGGTTTTTACATTAAAAATTTCATCGAAATCCGTCAAGTGGCTTACGAGAAAATCTGATTTAAAAAAACCGGGCCTATGGGAGGTACCGTTATAAGACTTTTCCTGAAAAATCTACTCCAACCAAAACATAACGTTTGAACAGAAAACACTATTCAGAAAGTTTTATCAAAATCGTAGGAGCCGTTTTTGAGAAAAATCAATTTTTCACTAAAAATCGTATGGCAGGTAACGTTAGTTTTGAAGCTAGAATGGTAATTCCAAAAACCCCTCTGTAGGACGTCATAATAATACTATGTACCAAGTTTAAGGCAAATCGGTCCAGCCGTTTAGGGTGTAGGTAACTATACAGACAGACGGACAGACAGACAGAATTGTCGGACCCACTTTTTTAGGCTACTCTATCATCCTAATGTTATGTTTGATTGTCCAAAAAAAAATTTTTTTTTACGAATGCATAACTTGCCTTATCATATAATCGCAAGTAAAAAATCGGGCCTCGGGAGTATATTAACCGTTTTTTTTTGCTTAAGAAAAATTTGAATGTAGAACCAAGCTATAAAGAAATTTTTCTGGTAATAAATGAGGGCGATGACATCACAGGTTTTGATCAATCATTCCAGATATTGAAATTTTTTGCAGTTGCAATGCACTGTTTCTGGAAAGCACATAGTCCATACGCCAAACATGAATTTATCGTCTAGTCTCTAGGACGATGTTAGTGAAAAACTTTTATCGAACAATTAGGTGGACCTAACCAAAAGAACGTAGAAATTGTGAATTGAGCAAGGGTCTCTTAAATGTTGGGTATTTTGTGTGAACGTCTGAACCCTATCAGTATGGTTTCAGGCAAGGTAATTCAACCATCGACGTCACACTTCGAAAAAAATTAGAAAAGATCAAAGAATGCCAGATCGATACCCACCATTGTTATATCGATTTTAAAGTCGCCTATGACAATAGTGATGAGCTATACATAACCATATGTTACTACTTATTGCATCCCTGCCAAATACACTCGAGTATGCAGGATGAAAATGGAGATTTCACGCTGCTTCGTCGAGGTTCGTTAGAACACCACCGACTCCTTTAATGTCGGGAAAGGATTAAGACATGACATACTGTCCTGCAATCTCTTCAGGTTCTTTTAGCACTACGATTTTGTATAGCTCCGTTCAATTACTTGGCTATGCTGATTTTATTGACATCATCGGAAAAACGATGTGCGCTGACAGTGGAGAATTCGCAAGTATTGAAGTGGAGGCAGTGAGAATAGGTCTGGTTGTAAATGAAGATAAACCATCATAACCGTAGGCTTGGGCAAAACGTCACAATCGACAGATATGACTTTGAAGTAGTTGATGACTTTGTCTTTTTGGATTCTACTATAACCTCTAAAAATATTATCAATGAAGAGATCAGTGGAAGATTCATAACGCCTGTATCTTCTATCTTAGAAGTTATCGTAGAAGCAAATCCCTATCTCAAAGGACCAAGGTGATAATCACTATGCAAGACTTTTATTATCCTAGTACTGCTGTTTAAGGACTGGACCCTAACACAATTGGATGAAAAGCGGATGGGGTGCTTTGAAAGAAAAATTCTTCGGGTGATATTCCGGCTATTCAGCATCATTGACTGGGGCAAGTGGAGCGTGTGGACGAATTCACATTAGTCCACTAAGTCTTAAATTCCAACTCTTAGAGACAACGCTTCATTGGAGGACCCCATGGTGGATGAAGTTAATGACGACCTCAATCAACTTGGCGTGCGTAGATATAGTGACTGGCTTCAAACCGGACTTGCTGGCGTGGTATGTTGGTTGTGGTTTCACAATGGACTGTATAGACAAAAACAATTAACAAATCTACAAATTTGTATAGGTTCAAAAATTGCAAGCATTAACTAGTTATAAAGAATTTCTTTTTATATTCACAAAAAAAAATTTGCTAGAATAAATTCTGCACAGTCTCTGAAAAGTAATTTAATTTAAAACGAAGTGAATGATCTGTAATATAGTCAAAATAATGAATTAAATATTCTTCTTCGTGATCATGGCCTTTAGAATTTTATGACGCAACAAGAAATATATTCCTTTGACTCAATTAACGGTTACCAAGAATTCTTCTACCACTTTATTTAGAATTTTGCATTGATTATATAAAACGATTATATAAACGAAAAAATCTACCTTCTCTAAACACACAAAAAAAGTATCCGTTAGATTTAAGGTTTAGCTAAGATTTATGCAAAATAAATTACGAACTAAGAAGTAGGTATACCTAACGCGAGTAGAATATATTCAAATATTTTTGATATAAATCTTCTGCAGTTTTTTCGATCCTCTTTACGCATTCTTTTACCTATCTTTATTGGTCTGGGATGAATTTTAATATAATTTTTAAAGTAACTTGTCCATGTCCATCACAAATCTTAACTTTTTTTTTTTGGTTTACACAAACATGGTAATAAAATTTGTATTGCGTAACGCAGTTGCCATATCTCCATTTAAAAGTCATCGACCATTATCGTATCAATTGAAATTCAAGCCATGTTTTTATTTCGATTAAGTCGTGTCATGTCATCAAGCTTAAATCCCACCATGCGTCGGTTCTTTCTGGTGTCATTGTAGTACATCATGATAGAGTACAAACATAAATTGTATGTAATAGTTCAATTGAAGTATCTTTTTGTATGAACAGTTACTTTTTGAAACACAAATTTTATCGATTGGCCATCAAAAAAAAAAAAAAAAAAAAAAAAAAACAATATAAACACTGTCTGCAGTCTCGCACAACATGAACTTCCTCTCGTGGCGCGGCGTTGTTTCCGTTGACATTAAGGGCCAGGCCAGCTGGTGCCGGCCATACTGACCCAGCCACTCCCTCGCTTCCTCCTCTCTGCTAACTGGTATCAAGGTTTTTTGTTATTCTTTTATCCAACTGGCAGGCATCATTGTCTTGCAGCAGTACCCAGTCCAGTACGTTTCGATTCGAGCCTGATTGTATCTTGTAGATATCTCAATTTTTTATCTACGTAGGCACGAATGTGTATTTTACTTTTTTTTTTTGTGTTGATGTCTAAAAATAGATCGTTTCAAAGAATGAGTTTTTCAAAAAAGCAAAAAAAAAAAAATACCATACACGAGTGTACCTCCAAAAATATAGGTCAAGATCTAAACGGTTTAGAAAATGAGTTGGGCGGGTGGTTGCCAGTTGTTGCCAGTGCCACCCGCTGCCATGCCAGCAATCATTTGAGTATTTAATTTCTGAGATAAACGATTGCGGTATTGTTTGTTGTGAAAGCGACACGCATGACGACCTATAAGTATTTGTAGTGTATCTGTCGTATGAATTTCAAACTTTTAATAGATAGGCTTTGCAAATATGTAGATATATTTTTTAACCACAAAACGCCCTCTCTTCAATCTACACAATGAATAGATATACGGATTTGTATACTGACCTGTATCTTTTTTGCTGCCATAGATACAATTTTTCGCATTATTCACTGCATAGATACTTTTCTTTTGTATTACGGCCTAAATCTGTCATATGGATTTGGTAGATTAATTTATTTTCAAACATTCTGTTGAGATATATGTAGCTACATTTTTTAATGTCACTGATTGAAGTGGTTTCCTGTCGTCGGTCGTCGGTCGACATTCACATTCAAATGTTTTTGTGCATTTCTGGTTGTGGAGAAGGAGGTATAGGTAAGAAAGGTGGTTAAACCGGATGCACTTGCATGAAGCACTTCCTGTGCTTTGGATTAAAACCACGCATTAAGATTCATGCCAAAGCTTTTGTGCGTTTCCTTGATCTGTAAGATTTGTTAGGCGGTTCAAATGAGATTTTGATTGATTACATAAAAGATACAAACAAAAGCTATTGTATCTGAGCCAACAACTAGGGCTGGGACTGGGTTGGGGCGTTTTCATCACTTTTGTTGTTGTTGTTTTTGTTTATTGCATTGTGCATGGTTTCAGGTCATTTAAGTGATAAATCATTGATCAGTCAAAATGTCTTTCTTTTTTTTTTTAGGGAAAAAGATACCTAAGGCATGAGTTGGGAAATCTTCAAAAGCATGAAAATTTATATTTAATTAATTTAAAATTTAAAATTCAAATGCTGTTTTTTTTTTGACCAGTTAGTCTACCACAGCTTCTGTAGCATGCAGATGCAGCGCGTAGATAAATAGATTAATGATTTGATAACGCAAATGAAGTTACTTTAAACTTTTGAACTATGTATGTGTTTTTGTGTGGAAAGTGTGAGGGGAATCATTTGGAAATCCATTTAGCTGTTGGGCGTGAAGAGTTGATGGGACGACTTGGAAGCAAGAATTAGTGTATCTTGTAACCGTAAAGATGTTAATTGCTCAATGATCGTGCAGAAAATTTAAGTAGCAACGATGGAACGGGTTGGTGTGGTGCAAGAATTGCTGATGGATGGTGATTTCGAGACTTTTTAATTCATCTTACCATATGAATGTGGTTAGATTTTTGGCAGGAATGCAATGATGTAAGAGTCAATTTATAGTAACGTTATTAGTATGGAAATAAAGAATTCAAAATATTGGGTCACGAACAACTCCGGGGAGGCAAGACCTACATATATAGTGACTTACACTCTTAATCATTTCTGCGTGTGCGTTGATATTCAGCAGGAACGATCAATTTTCCGCCAAATCTGAACGACTAATATAGATGCTCTTTTCTCGAAAAGATTAACTCTTGGAAGATTTTTCACTTCCTCGCAAGAGGCAGTATCCCGGGAAAAAACTAATATGGAATCAGGGATAAAATGGATACACAATTTTTTTGTTGAAATGATTTAGCCGAGTTTTGCTATTGTTTAAAAAAAGAAATTTTATTTGGATCAAAAAAAAAATGTTCATATAGAATCCAGGAACGAGATTATTAAGTAATCCAAGTCTTCAAATAAAAAGTACTCAAAGAGGAAGTCATTAAGAGATTGGTTCACCAAAGCTCAATAACTATGTTCAAGGCCAGGCTTCGTGAAAGATCAGCGATATTTTTCACAGTTAGCAACAGTTCTCCGAGAGAATGTTGAACAACAGTATCCCTGGATATGTTCCCCAAAAGCCACATAGAACTCATTATTCTTTTCTTTTCATTGGTCCGAGATGCTCTTGAGCCAAACGAATTGATGTGGCTCCTCCATTCGGCTCGATCCATATCTTGTCCAATTTCGTATTCCCATGCAAGGGGGACCTCCACCTAGCGGATAGCTACATCGAATTTAAGGTCTAACTTGGAATCACCTTCTCATTAGTAGGTATGGCGTGGAATATTTTACGGACTTGAAAACGTAGGTATGTTTTATTAATCTGAAGGGCATTGGTAGCCTATGGATCTAATTGGAGACGATATGGGAACTGAGCTTCAATTCATCGGAATCGGAGTGTTGATGTATGTGTAATTTTCTAACGTTCTGGTTCTCCAGCTTGTAATCTACATAAAATGCTTTAAGCTTGAAGATGGTTATAGTTTATTTTAATTTTGGTTAGGCGGTTACAACTCTTCATCATATTGACTGCAATGGCGGGGTGTTATTAAAGTAGTTTTTTTTTTTCAAATTCTTCAGATTTTTTCTAAGGTCCACGTAGAGCTTGTTATCTGGATTCATGAGCTGTACTTCTCCGTTTTGACTTTGTTTTCTTGAGCATGTTTTTAAATCGAACCAAGGATATTGGCTGTTGAAAGTTAAACCAGAGCTTATATGGCTTCTTGACATTACTACATATACTATTTGCCTATCTGGTACAATTTTCAGCTTGTTTCAACATGAATATCAACGAACCCGTACTCCATAAATCTTTTTGGCATTTTTTCAAAATCTGATGCATGCTGAAAAAAAATACATCGAATCTTAAGGAGCAACTTTGTTGACGATGCATCGATGAAACCTTCAAAGAACTGTTGAAGGAATGAATACCTAATGTTTGCAATGTCCGCTCGGTTATCAGATGTAATTTCTTATTCCAATTCTAGAAATTTTGTATTTCAATGACAGAGTGCCTTATACCAACTACGAAATATTCGAATATCTAGGATAGATGATTAATAGCGAAGCAACTTAGGATGATGACATCTTGGCATGGTCGAACAACACTAAATACGATTGAAGAAGCAAGCTTCATATTGTTTTGTCATTCTGGAACGACCTCATCATTAAATTCAAAAGGCACCTTCTAACATTTTTAAGCTACGTTATGTCTAACTTCAACTTACATCCTTTTGTATTCAAATAACGTTGATTTAAAAGCTAACAACGTATTCAAACACTGATAACATATTTTTCGCATTCTTATGCATAACATTCGAGGAACCATCAAACCCTCAAATTCTCAAGACACCAAAGAAAATTTAAGAAAAAAGACAAAAATGGCAAACCAACATATTATGCCCCAACAGAAGCCAAATATCCAGCGCGAAATATTTTTGTTGAACGTGATTTTTATTTAAATTTAAAAAACATTAATCATTAAAAGTTATTAGGGGCCAATATCACCCGGTTATCATTGATCTTGTACACACTCTTTCTCCAAAAAAAAAGACACTTACGACAACAACTACCAACAGTCAACTTTTTGGTCGTTGTGTGCTAAAAATACAAATAAGTCTCAAAACGAAGCACATTTCAAGGACACGGAGAGGAACAAAAATACATAAATAAAAACAAAACAAAAAAATTAATTAAAACAATTTTTTTTTATCGTCTCCAATCCATCTATCAGAAGCGACTGACATGCCAAATAGTTTCTGGAATTTTTTTTTTCTTTCCAAAGAAGGCACAAATGCGTTGTAAATGCTGCGATGGCGATGCGACAAAAAAAAAAAAAACAAGAAGAATATAAATGTTTCCAAATTAAGCTAGGAAAATCGGAAATCAAATGAATTTCCCTTAAAAAAAACTTAAGATGGCAGACAGTCTATGATTCTACTAGATAAGTACTGAAGCTGATGGTTGAAAATTGTCTCGATGTGATTTATCTAAAACTACTGCGAAACAAAAAAATAAATAAATTGTTTTCCGATTTCTTAATCGTTCTTCATTCTTCTGGAGCCGACTTGGGTACCATGATGCTTCAATCAAAACTCGATTTGTTTTAATTTCAATTGTTTTCGATTGCTTGGAATTGTATTTATTTAAATTGCTTGTCTATTTATCGAACACTGTTCAATGGAATGGAAAAATTGGGAACTTTAGGGAATAAATGGGTTTTAAACGAATCTTCCATACACGCCCAGATTTTATTTAAAGAGCTTGTTCTAAATTTTACAGGACTGAAAAATACTTATCTATTTATAAAATTGATATCCGTTTCAGGGATTGCATTTGTTTGGTTACGTCTTACGTGTGAAGTGAGTGTGATATTTTTGTATGACTATGACTAATGTTGAGTACCAACTGCCCAACCTGACCCATAATAGACAACATTGCGAGTTGTTTGCAGAAGTGTTTTACAAGTTATCCGGGATAATTCGGTATCTTATATCATCAGGTCTTTGAATTTTCTGGGATCAATACTTTTTGGGTCACATTCTCGATTGAGTATGAAAATTATTTTTTTTTCAATCAGCTGAGTGACACACTATTTTGTGAAATATTATTCTTCGGTTAAGGTTTTTTTCGGTTAATTTTATTCTGTTCAACTGAAACTGTTTCGTTTTACAGAATCCAAAATGGTCAGTTAACCAGCACAACACACTGTTCAACTGAAAGTAATAACTCCACTTAAATATGCCAGCGTGGATTTTAATCCAGTATTATCCTTCATCTTTTAAAATTTTATTCAACAGAAGATTTCTTAAAATTATTTCCCATTTTTCCTGCTTTTTTTTAATGTTTCCACACAATGTGAAACTCAAAAATTGCATGGAAAAAATCGTAATACAAAAACCTCGCATTAGTTTCCGTCTATAAGAAGTAATAAGCTGAATTTTTTGGAATTTTTTTTAGCAAATTCTGAAAAATTACCTGTTTTTCGAAGAGCTATATCTCGGTAAAGAATAAACATACAAACATTTTGGTATCAACAAGATTGTAGGAAATTTGACGTTCTACTATAAAATGGAATTTTTTTTTGCTATAGAACGTAAGGAAAAAAAGTTACTAGTCATTAGCTTCTGACCTTTTTCCACCTTCCACCCACTTTTCCAACCTGTCGACTGGACTAAATTTATGCATGTGGCATATACATATTAGCATATCATGAAGAACGTGACTCCTTCAAGTTTTAAAATCACAATATCTCCGAAATTGTTATTCTTAAAAAAAAATGATTAACCAGTTTTGTAGATAGTTTCATTGTCTACAACTTTGTCTCATGTATTTTTATGATAAAGCCTACTGTTTACCAGAAAAATTGTAAAAACAGTTTATTTGACCTTTTGACCTTGAATAACTTCTAACGCACCAGTCGGATCGATGGGGATGTTGCTTAGTTTTTTTGAAATGGTATTCCCAACGTCTGTATCAATTTTCAGCTTTATGCGAATTTTTGCAAACCGAAATGTCTATTTTGACCGGACTATATGTAAAATTTGGAGGTATTTATTAAAATTTACACTTTAATTACTCGAAAAACGCGAGACAAACGAAAGGATAAAATGGACATATGTTAAAATTAAAAACCAGGCAAAGGTGAAAAATCCGGGAGACGGACATAATCCCGAAAAAAATGACCCCGAAAAGCCAAAATCCCGAAAAGACAAAATCCCGAAATCAACAACCCCGAAAAGCCATAATCCCGAAAACTGAAAATCTCGAAAATCCATAATCTCGGAAACAATTATCCCGAACGGCCAAAATCCCGAAAAAAAATCATTATAAAAAAAACATTTTCAAACCACACATTATTATGTAAATAGAGTATTTATTATTTTGTCAATAACATAAAAACAAATTCAATAAAAAATAGTTAATTCATAACAAAAAATAGATAATAGAAATTATAACAAAAATAGACAGAAATCAAACTAGACTTATGTTATAAGCTATACCCTTGAGGAAATTGGTGTGAGACCGATCACTTCGTTCACTATATACTTTTCTTATTTGTTTTTCTCTTTTTATGAACCGGCTTCTACTTTTTATTTCTTGACCTAAAATATTTTTTTCGACACAGTTCTTCACTCTGATTTGCTCTTCTCCCAGAAGAGCAATGAGTGCGTACACCCCAATGTGAGGCCGCCCTGCAAGCACGTTTAGTCTTCGATGCCAGGCTTCTACACTGTTTTGTGTGCGCGGATGATTTGCTTCAGGAAGACTAGCAACTGACCAAAATGTCCGAGGATATTGCGGAACAGGTGGAATTAGTAATCCATTTGCGCAAATTTTTCATTTTATATCATTTATCGGGAAAATTTTTCGGGATTTTCGGTATTATGGCTTTTCGGGGTTGTTGGGTTTCGGGATTTTGTCTTTTCGGGATTTTGGTTTTTCGTGGTCATTTTTTTCGGGATTTGAAAAATCCGCAGTTTTCATTTTATGTCAATTATCCACTAGATTTACCAGATCGAGTAGTATTGAAAAGTACGGCGAACGAATATTATTTTTCACGGCAGGCAAACATGAACAGTACTTCTTACAAAGTCTTCTTAAGAACATCAACATTTTTAAACGTAGAATCTCGATGCACCAAGTTTTAACATTTTATTTTTCGTTCAAAGACTAGTACACGGTTCAAGTGAAAATTAAAACTCCATACAAATATGTCGGCGTGGATTTCACACGTTTACCATCCACATCACATGGCGGAATTTAAAATATTGCGTGTTGAAAAATAATTTGGAAAGTATTAATTTTAAATTTCACTGGAGGTTAGAACTATAGGCTCAAAAAGTAAAAGATTTGTGTACAGTGTCCGAAAGTCTGAAACAAAATGAAGTAAAAATGGCCATGTTGCGGAAAATTTCTCACTGTCTTATTTTTTCCCAAGAACTTCAAAGCTTCCTTAAAGATATATTCCCACAATCCTTTTATCAGCCATTGTCTTCGGCTGTTCAAAGAGGCAAGCAGACATGATGATGATTTTATAAAAAAAAAATGTCAATTTTTTGTTAAGCAACACCAAACTTCAATCACGTTCTTATCCCACCAAAAGAACCACAAAAAACGCAAGCAAATGAATCCGACATAGACAAACATATTATGTCTGCTGCATGTCCAACGGAAAACCGGCAGACGGATATGGAATCCATAACGCCATTTGCATACAAATTAATCGCTCTTTGATCGAAGAAACTTTTTCCCTAGAGAAGATACAAAAAAAAAAAAGAAAAGAAATTTGCTTTGTGTGAAGTAATAATAATTGTGATCCAGTGAATTTAGTTAGCGTTAACGTCAGTGCGATATTAATTAAGATTTCGTCATGAAAATGGAAAATTAAATCAAAGCTGGAGATAGTCATCGGCAACGGTAAGAGTGTCACAAATATTTGTTAACAAAACAATAGAATGTTGCTCATTAAAAACTATCATCTTACAGAACAATGCTACAACATCCAGGATTTCTCATCGTTCGTTGGAGCGATCCTCACAAACCATTTATATGATTACCTCAGAAACTGGAGCAATTGTAACGGCTACGAACGGCATGTAATGTATGGAGAGAGAGAAAGAGATTCCATTACACATATCTCTTTCCAAGGTAATGGCAAAAAAGACTCCACGGTCCACATGCCGATACTATACACCATCTAGTAGATAAACTATCTTTTGTACGCTTACAACATTTGTAGTTTAAATTGAAAGATGGTATGCAACCAAACTAGGCTTCGTATAGAGCCACCAGATACAATTTATATTGTGAGAAAGAAAGTTTCCTTTTATATCTCAGAGATTTAAATTTACGTTGGATAGGTCATTAATCCACAAAAAAAATAGCACCAAACTAGGAGATACAAACATAGTAATATGTAGATATACGTAATACGTATAGCTATTACTGGCCAAACCAAACGGGTCTATAAGGAAAAGATGTTTATATAGAAAATGAATCCAACAGATGCATTCCATACAGCTCTTACGATGACGGAATTTCATCGTTCGTCAGCGATATGTGGGAAGCTAGAGTTTCACATTCGAGTGAAACTTGCAAAATACTCAGACATCGCTGACGCGGTCGCGGTTGTCGTTGCTAAGCAAACTGGTGGACGGACGGCGCAATGGGAGACCGGGCTGGATCGGGGAGAAAGAACCATCTTAAATATAGAACTGACACTAATATTTTGAAATTCTTTTCTAACATTGTTGATTCCAATATGTTGCACACTCCATGCGAGTATAGCCAGAGATAGAGAGACTGGCTAAGGGAGATACATTTTCTGTAGGTATGTTAATTTTTTTTTTTTTTTGGCATAATCCTATTTTAAGATCAACGGACGATGGTGACGACAACGACGACGACGACGGACGCCAACGAGATTTCGCTTGATTAACACGACTCACCTCTTGGGCCAGTTTGTTGGACTTTTTTTCTTCTACTTCAGATTTTCCCTAAATCCTATTTTCAATTCGTTTGTAGATGGGCCAAGCTAATTCATATATTAAAAAACAAAAACAAAAAACAAAAACTTGTATACAAATAGATTTCGCAAGTGGGTCGCACGTAAACGCTCACTTATTTATTATTACGTTTGGATTTATGTGGAATTTGTTTCTTATTTACAAAAATTTCTCACAAATGCCAATGGTTTAATGGAATTTAGAGCTTCAACCATGTGTTTACTTGCCTTTTGAATGCGATAGCTAGAAAATTACAAACTGATGTCCAGTTTTGCTCATAGTCTTTTGTTTTTAAACCATATTATTTGTTTTGTTCAATTTTGCTAAATATTTCTTCCCTTCAGATTTTTGGGATTTGAGGAAACAAAAAAAAATATATGATTAAATTGCAATCCAAGATAAACGAGAAAGAGTAATCGCAAACTAAAAAATTCAAATGAATTCAATGGTTTTTTAAATTAATGTAAAAGAAAAGATATAAATATAATGCTAGACTTTGTAGTAAACTACCTACGTTTTTAATTCTATTAACAGGCGCAAAAGCAAACAGAGATGATTGCTTTCCAACACGAGAACACGAGAGTTTTCCATGGGCAAACATAAACCCTCTAAGATATTCCCGCCAACTTAAAAAGACTGGAATTGTAAGTTAGCAAACAAAAAAGATTCATTAAAATCAATAGATCAGTTCAGGAATTTTAGAAAGACTTTTTATATACAGATCGATAAATAGATTCAATGCTCTTTTTAAAGTCAACTCAAAGGACGACAAATAGATGGTTCTACGGTTTGATGATTTTTTAATTTTTCAAAGACTATTCCTCTCAACAACTTGATTTGAAAAACATCACTAATAAATTGTTTTCTTTAAAAAAACTTTATTTATTTATTTATTTTTAAGTATTTTGTTTCTAATTAGAACTCTAAACCCCAATTAGACAGACAGGTCATGCACAGATTCTACAGAAAAATACGATTATAATGTTTGCACAGACTACAGAACATCCAATTTAGATTTCGATGGACTTTATCCAACAGAGAAGACTAGTTTAATAAGAAGTCATCAAACAGTATATGTATAGCAATTCAAATCCCTACAGATGGTTCCAAGATGAAAATGAGTGTTGGTGCAGGTTTCTTATTAGAATCCCCGAATACTGCAGCGTCTTGCTATTAAAATAAAATCAAAGCTTAGAACTTGCTGTTAGCTAGAGGTTCTTGTGGCGCAGCATAAAATAAGACTATGTTGGGTTCCTTGACACAGTCGTTTCTAAGAAACGAAATGGCTAATGAGCCTACAAGAAAAAAGTCATTCCAAGAGCTCATTAAGGCAGACGCAACGGTAAAAATTCAACTAATCTTTAACGTTATACAGATTGGGAATAATGTACTCTACTAATAATGAGAGATGGATATTTCTCGATTCCTGTATCACAACCTGGAAATTGTGGCCATACTTTAACAAACATAAAACTGAAAAAATTTTACAGCTCAACAAGAAATCACTGCAATCCCTTGTGATTAAACTGACAGGGCACAACATGCTAGAATACCACAAAAAGAGATGAGAACTCAGCAGGAACGAAAGTTACTGTCTTCAGAACTTGTATCTTCTTGCAAGCAAGGCTGGACCGATTTTGACGGGATTTTCACAGACAAATTGCTGATGTTCTAAATTTAATTAATTTGTTAAAAACCCTTAGGTGGCGAAGGGGATATTTCAATTAAATTAATACTTGATTTTATTCTATTTTCGCCAAATTTTCAACGCTACGAAGTCCGTCGGGTCAACTAGTGTTAAAATAAAAATTACTACATATTATATTTTATTGAGTAGGAAATTAATGTAGCTAAAATTTTGTACAAAAAAAAAACTTGGTTGTCTGTAAAGTCGGTTTACGGACGATAATTTTACTTGATATTGATAACCAGTTCATGTGTAGGTTGTATCTCTTTAACCACCAACAACCCACCCCCACTTACAACCACCCATCATTTTTGAATTTTTTTTCTCAACCCTTCCCCCCAAACATCAACCTCTTACCCCAACATACAACCAACAGCCCACCATTTTTGACAATTCCCCCCCCCCCACACACAGTAAATACCCCCTTCCTTACCACCAACAACCACCAACACCACCTTCAACCACCACCAACCATCCACGCCGCCTACAACCATCAACCAACCACCCACTATTTTTGACAATTCCCTCCCAAACACCAAATCCAACCACCCACTCCACCTACAACCACCTGCTACTCACCCACCCTTTTTTAACATATTCCCCCCCCCCCCCCCCAACCACCTTCACCCACCACTTTTGACAATTTTTTCATCGCCCCAAATCAAATCAACTATCTCCACCACCTAAAATGCTGGCCATCCAACCCACCTACAACCGCCAACCAACCACCCACCATATTTGACAATTCCCCTACCAAACCATACCAAATCCCCCGCAACACCAAACACCCATCCCACCTTCAGCCACCAACGAACCACCCATTATTTTTGACAATTTTATCCTCACCACCCACACCAACTACAACCACCCACTATTTTTGACAATTTTTCTTCTTCCCAACACTCTCCCCCCCCCCCCCGCCAGCCCCACACACTCCCACCACAACTAACCAACCACCTAACACCCTCCACTCCCACTTTAACGACTTTCTAGGCTATCAAAGCAGCTAGGTAACGTCAGTGTGACTGTGACTGTGACATTTTTTCGTGCGTGCAAACTGATTTATTAGACATTATCACGTCAATAACTTTTGATCGACCCAGCAAGCATGATGTAAGGTTTTAATGCATTTTCGAAAATAAATGAAGATTGATCAAGAATAAAGGTGATTTGGAGGGGAGATTTTTCAGCTTCCCAAATCCCCAGAAAATTTTGTGCTCATTTATAAATCTCGTATTTTATAGATATTGACGAAAATTTAGTAAAAGGGTACCTTAAAGCCCTCCGAATTCTCTTAGCCCCATGCACATTCATGGGTGCTTCGGATAGGAAAGTGTAGTAGAATACATCCTTTAAATGAAATAAATTTACGAATTTAATGAGTCTCTTAATAACAGGCTATTGATGTGATTCAGCAACCCCTGGCGACCTTTTCAGAAAAACTGAAAACTACAGTAAAGAGTTTAGAATTTAAACTTTATCTCTTTACTTTTGTTGGTTCATTTAACTTTAAATATTAATAAGTAAATTTTGAATACGTTTTTTTAAAAGTAACACGGAATGTGCTTCATTTTATGAACGTGATCCTTAAACACCCTACCTTTCGCAGAAGATATCTTTAGCGAAACGGAGTGTACAAACTCGTTTGTTAAAAGAGTTTTGATATAATAATAATTTTTGGTTAGGTATTTCTATATTGAAGCAGGAATGGCTTCATCACCAATAATGATTCAAGGTTAAAATTTGGCTTAAAAAAATCTCATTGTAATTTTGTAAAAACAAAATTTCCAGGGTCAGATTTTCATAGAACCAATACATCTATCCTTACAGCTGTTGAAAAAAACTAAACAAGACATAACAGAGGAAACAAAAAAGTCAGCAAACAATAGTGTTTTATTTATTTTACACAAAATTATTCATCAAAATTAAAGCTACACAGATGCTATACATCCAAGACAAAGAAGATACAAAATTTATGGAATATAAATTTCGCATCCCATTTCATGGGTTTAATTCGTGAATAGGCGCATTCAACTTCAACTTGGTGTTTTAATTTCAAATAGCACCTTAAAAATTCACAGACATTATAAACAAAAACATACGTATTGCTCACACACCCACGTACAATATTATTTGTCTTGGAATCGCAAGGTAAAAGTATCTTAATATACATTTTTTTGTATCTAAAAGTGGTACTTGTTTAAAATTTGCTCTGACTTTTATCTTATGAATATTTTTGCAAATATAACTTTATTTAAGCTTTTGAACTAATTAATAAACAAATTAATGGTTTCCTCTTTTTAACGATACGAGAATAGAAAGTTCACGTTGATGATGGGTTATTGGCCAGACTTTCTGATTTTATTCTTCTTCAGCAGTTTTTTTTTTCTTAAAAAAAAAAAAAAAAAAAAAAAAAAAAAAGTATCTAAATTCAGTGAAAGTAAATCTTTGAGTTGATTTTTTCTGATTCTCGTTAAGAATCTTTATTTCATTTTTTTGTTTAAAAGTTCATAAATTTTGTAGATAAAATACAAATGAGCTGTATAATTTTTACATTTTATACGGTGTTATAGTGGGTGAAAGAAAGAATGGAAGAATCAGACAGAAAACAGAGAATCATGTGTGGAAGAAATTTGCATAGGCAAGTAATTATGTCTTATAATAAGCTTACACACAGGCCTAAGGTGTATCAAATCGAAAGTGAAGTTTTACGGCGACATATTGATGGAATGGCGATGTAACTGGTTAAAATTGAAAGTCACCATTATTTGATAGCATTAGCAGAAGTGACAGTAGAAGTATCAATAACAAATTAAAATATTGCCCGAAACTATTTTACAAGACAATAATTAAAAGTTTTAAGGTTTTCAAATGTTTTGAGAAAGCAAAAAGAGCACTTAATAATTTTGGAGATTGTTAAACGGAGAACACAACCAACTAAAAGCTGTCAGAAAGTATGATCCATTCGATTCGGACGATGATGGACAAAACCTCTATACTATAATTGCCCTGCCCGAAAGCTCCTCTGTTTCTCTTGTTGGGTAGCAGTTATTCTGGACAAACCCCTCAGAAAGCAAGTTCTAATTAAGTGAACCAACGGCGACGCCAAGAGACAGCATGATAGGCACCCCATTGAGCTACTTAGTACTTTGACATATTCTGAGCTCAGGTCATTGGCTACTATTAGTCAGGGTAGTGAAATAGAAAAGGTGATGAGCCTTTATAGGGCCAACGGTAGCTCTTACATCCCCGTAGTGGGTTACTGACTCTGAATCTCTCCAGCTGTGTTTGTCCAAGAAGAGCAGCATAGAGCCTGTTCCCTCAGTTTCGGGGGTTGTGAATCGGAAATGACCCTACTGATGACGACCCTAGCAAACGAAACAAGCACAACGAATTTCGGTTCTGCACGTGGAGGGGAATGTCCGGACACTAAATGGTGTCAAAGCAGGCATCACATCCATCACAGCCATTCAAGAAGTGCGATGGGATGGTGAAGGCACAAGGAGGATGAAAAACTATGACATCTACTACGGCAACTGCTATAGGACGAGAACACAGCGGCTATTTGGATGCAGAATTGTGATAAGAGGAAGGCTTAGGCAAGAAGTCTAAGGGTTTCGTGGCATAAGCGAATGCATTGTCACAACCCGCATTAAGTCCAAAGTCAGCAACATCTCGCTGATCTGTGTCCAAGCCCCCACGGAGGAAACTATTGAGGGGTGCTACTGCACCCTGTTTTACCAAAAGGTAAAACATTCATCTAGGGGTTACAAAGCCCGAGCGGAAGCCTGTAGAGATAAGGATGGGAATGTCGTAGTAGATACGCAATCGGTGCTGAGAATTTGGAAAGAACACTTCTGCTTCTGCACTCTGTTAAACGGTGAAGACAACTAACTAACCGCTGTCGGAAAGAATGATCTATTCGATTTGACTCGGGAGAAGACTTTGCAAGGAGCCTAAATCAACTCATCTGTACAACATTGTCGGATGAAAGTATGCCTGAAAAATAGAACATTTTAGTGAGTGTCCACTTGGTTATAGGTTTTTTTTTGTTTGTATTACTATTGAAACATTTTGCTTCCAACAAGAGAAGCCGCTATCCAAAGCAAAAGGCTGCACTTCTGAAGCTGGTTAGTGGATTAGGAGATTGGGACGGTTTTGTTAACGTCAAACGTCGATATGAATTTACAAGTTTCAACGCCAATATTAAAGTTTGTCTAGCCTGATGAGTTCAAGGATATATTTCACATTTATGTCAATCCAATAGCAGGTGAAAATGTTAATCGTTGTCCCATCATCAGCCAACAAGTCATACGTTGCTGATGATTGATCAACAGGAATATCTCTCTAAGAAATTAAAAAAAAAAAACTGCGACATTAAAATCTTCCATGCACTGTAAGCGTTTTTTGTCATCGTTCTCAAAAGTTTAACAATATTTCCGTCGCTAAGTTACCGTGACTATCATTCTTCATTTGAAAAAAAGTTAAAAAAAAAAAAAAATAATAATGTCTTTGAACTCCGTATGACGCAATAAGCCTAAATTACACCAATTTCGAGCATACAAACCCGTATATCTTCTTCACCTTCTATGATTAGCTTTTAATTGACCTTTAATGTCCCGGACCTATTTGTATGTTAAAAGAACTAGATAATATATGGCTGACACTACTACCTGATAGTTGATATAGTGGTGTATGATGTCAATAACCTTCACAGTCCAATGCCCAAAGAAGTCTTCAAGGATTTAAAAACTCTACAAACAAGGAAAATCACTTTATTCAAGCGATTAAGTCAATTCAAGTTAAATTAAAAATTCACTTGTTTTCGAGGTTTTCCAAGAAAAGAACTTCCCATTAAAAAGGTATATATATGAAATTCAGTAGAGCTTGAAATTCAAAAGACCAAATCACCCCTTTGAACCTGGCTGGCTCCAGGTTGGTGGTGGTATGGTGGTGGCGTGGTAGCTGGTCTCATGTGATGGTTTGTTGTTCCTGTTGAGTAAGCACAAACGAACCATTGTTGGTAAGAAATGATTCCCTTAATAACCCTGATGCGTGACGCATCTTTCGAGGGAAGAAGGATTTTTTGTTTCTGTTTTGGGTATCTTTCACTATAGTCGCTTGGTTCTTGGTTCCCATGAGGCATGAGTGCGAAGGCAGGGCAATTTGAAATTATTCAACCTGTTGCTGAAAGAAACTGTCTGTTTCTTGTGTGGTTACAATGACAGCACACTAAATGAAAGAACGAAATAATTTTATCTTGTTCTTGTTCCAAAAGCACCCAGAAATATGCGGGCTACCTTGGGTGTATCTAATGTAGATTGTACTTGTAGATACTTTGTTCTGAGTTTAAGACTTTGTGTATTTCCGTCGATGATATTATAATAAAATGTTGAAAGTAGTTTAAGTCTATTAACAAATTTAAAAGTTGTTTCGTGCCCGATTCGCCTGTTATGGCGATGATGATGGGGGCACCTAATCTACTCCGGTAAGTACTAGATTTGACCGGCCGGCCGGCTCTTTGTAAAATGATTAGTGGGTGAGTGAGTATCATGCCACAAGCAAATGGTAAATTTGGTATCGTTCCCACGTCTCAAAAGAGTTGATTCCCCCTTTTTATGCGATGGCGGTGGTAGTTCAAAATTTGACTTCCTCTTCTTAAATGGTTGATGATGGTTAAAAAAAAATAAAATTCAAAAACAAAGAAGATACAGCTCTTTCGTATAGTTGAAGTGGAAGAAGATGTTTTTGAGTATACGTTAAGTGCGCCTAAAAGAGCTTCAAATTGCTTGAGATTATATTAAAACAATTTTAAACTCTTTAAGTATTTTTTAATGGCCTAACTAACTTATATAATAGTTCCTATCACATTTCTTGTAAATTGAGGCAATTTGTGAATTTAAGTGAATCTAATTTTTTTTTGTGAGTTCATAGAGCTGTTATATAATTTGTTTCAGTACAAAATATAGTTCTGTAACCAATTTGCTAACTTTGTTTTTTGCGCATTTTGTTGATAAACAAAATATTTTTTAAGAATTAATACAATAATTTTAAGATAATGAGCTTTTTAAAATGAATACATAATAATCAACACTCACTGAATCTTAATCCAAGACACTTGGTTGTGCCCCACGTTGGGCGACAATATTGTTTTGATTTGGAGAAATTTCTTCAACTCACGCAACTAAGGAATTGTGGTTTTAAAACATGAACCATTTTCAAGATATTCCATCATCAATCTCGGAAAAACAGCCTTTGTTTTGGATTTTAAAGATGTTTTTTGAAGTATTCTGTACATAATCACGATAGATGGATGACGCATGATAGATATTAATTTCTTCTTGGAAAAAAATATAATTATTATCACTTCAAAACTATGTCTTAGATTATAGGAGACACCAATTTTACGGATTGCTTAACCAAAGGTTCAGGGTTAATCCCTGGATTATAACTAAGTGTAAAATGGAGGCGTACTGTTTCTTGGGAGAAAGTGACAAATCTTTCAAGTGATAACTTGTCGAGAAAAGTGCTTCTCTGCTAGCCGTCAGTCACTTGGATTTGGCTTCCAGAAGTTTTTCGTGCCACAATATTTGATTTTATTAAAGAAGATAGGTGATTAGGAGAAGCTTTAATAGGAAGAATGTCGTGCTATAACCCGATTCAGAATACCTGCAAAAGAAATACCTCCTATCATATCAGGATAACGATGGAAAATGACCGCTGTTCCGTCAAAATTGGTAAGGATTCAACTGAAATTTTCGACTCCACCAGAGGGTTAATGCAAGGTGACGCACTGGCTGCAGCTGTTTTAATATTGTGCTTGAAAAGGTTAGGCGTATACATAACACCAATGTCAGTATGTTTGTGGACTACATTGACGTGATAGGTAGAACCTTCGCTTCCATGGAGTCAGCTGCAAGCAGAATGGGACTGATTATCAACAATATATACAAGTGTACTAGACGAAGCTGTCATCAACAAACGTAGCATTCCACAGCTGACTTGACCACACCGTGACCATTGACAGATAAGTCAGTGAATTTGTCTACCAAGCACGAAAAACTGTAATTAACGAGGAAATAAGGAATTAAGAAATAAAGCCCTATCGAAAGGAAAGAAGGAAAAGTTGTACATAACACTCATCACCCTTGTCCTGCTATATAAGTCGAGAGAGAAAAGTTTTACGTACAAATTATGGTCCTGTCCGTGACCACGATAAGTGGAACCTTTTTCGACTGGTTCATAAACTTTATAAAAAGTTAATTAATCGCGCGGTAAGTCCGAAAAAACTTAAAAAAATTACAATGGTCCTGTCCGTGTTATTTGAGCAAACTAAGGGAAAAAACTGCGCCTGATTGACCACTACGGTAGCTGATGATGATTAGGAAATAGTCTTTTTGTGCGTTCGAAACAGTAGAGTTTCCAACTGAGAGCACCCTTACCAACCTTATGTCTGCTTCAAGACTACTAAATGCTGAAGTTTTAAAATTCCAAGGAAAAGTATGTATCTACATTTACGTGGGAAGTTGTGATATCAAGACTACTACTTGTACAATAACCCTGCTGGATCTGGATCAAGTTTGAAAAGCTGCAAACATCAGCCTCCCAAACGTTGCTTACAACGGTTGATGGCCAGCTCCTAAGCGTTCTAAGGCAAAGAAGCTGCCAGTTAATGCAACCAAGGCATTTGAGAATGATGAAAGGCTCAGCTTTGACGGATATACTAGATGGAGCTGCTGGAAACAGAATATCACGTGTAGCGACTCTTCATGCAATTCCTGTAAATCTGAAAGCTTTGTAAAACTGCTTTAATTACCTAATTTTTTTTTCGTATAATAAATCCGCAATTAAAATGTTATTAATACTCTCATCATGTCTTCCCACAGTACGAGCGTTGAGAAAAATTTATGACGGGGGGGGGGGGGGAGGGGGTCAACAGACGAAGAACGTTGCATTCGAATGTTTTTGTATCGCAATGGGAGGGGGAAAAGAGCTTGGTAAAGCATGCTACATTCGTATAGTGCGGCTAAAGAAAGAGTCATTATACCTAAAAGTACATCTGAAATAAGGCTTTAGGTTTTGGTGTTCATGGGTATTCCTAGCAGATCGAGTAATAATGGGCTTTTCAGAAAGGGGAAATGTCTTTGTGTTCCAATGAAACAAGCTCTCCAAGAAAACTATTGTTTTTTTTTTTTATTTTGCTAACCAAAACGGATCTGGACAAGTGCACTTTCTAAGCAATAATCCAATTTATTCATTGATTGTCTCCTATTGTCATCACACCATGCAACGCTAACACAATAAAAAATTATGTTTGGGAAGCGAAATCCAATTATTTCATTACTTTGACCTTCCTCCTAATATAATGCACTCAATTGTTTCAAATAATGAACCCACTCCGCAGACATCAACGCTCACCGCTAATCCAGAGCAACGAACCTCCCATCAACACCACCATGCTCGCAGTCTCAGTCTGTGTGGCATCGAATTACATCTTTGCTCACCCATCAACGCGACCACAATAAAAAAAAATAAAAATATCAAAGATTTAAACTAAAGGGGAACTTAAGCTTAAGTGTACATAGTTTTTTTTTTTTTAAATTAATACCTCATAACGAGCAGACGGATACCGCAAAAGAGTCATTGTGTTGTCTCAGGTTGATTATTTATTTTTATAAATTAGAAGATGTTGGTGGGTTTAAGAAGAGATGAGGAGTCGCGAGTAGTAGTCTTGAAATCGAATTTCTTTTGCCGGTCTCGGCAAATCGTGCACCACCCATCGCCATATTAACCAAAAAGTGATCTCACATCTAACCTCAAACAAAAAAAAATCAGTTCAGTGCGCGATTTCACTGAACCGGGTTTGAATTTCCACCAAACCCCAAACTTGAGCAACCTCTATATGCTTTATGATCCGGTCTCGTAGAATGTTTTTCAATCTAATTACAAGCTCCAATCACAATCACAACGACCACAAAAATAATAATAATTAATCTTAATACGCCAACAACAACACCAACAAAAATTTAAGCAATAATCGTTCGGTCGTTCCTGCGAAAGATGATTAACGTAGATCATTCAAGAGCTGGTGCGAATGGGTTTTTAAATTATATTACCTAAACACCCACTCCGAGAAGTAGGTATTTATGGAGCGCCTAAAGGTATAGAGGCTGGAATTTGAATTGGCAAAGTTTTCTGCCGCTTTTGCAACTGCAACGGCCGTTCGGGCCGCTTTAAAACGGCACACGTCCACAGGCTGGCGCCGTAGATTAGAATTATTACAGCCGCCTACTTAACTCAAGTCTATTACAAAATGGCTGCATTAGCTGCCATTGTTGTTTGTAGAGTGTTTATTGACAGTTAAAAGCAAAATATTACCGCATGCTGCTGATGTATAGAGAAGACAGATTTAGTTTACTTGTTCGCCAACAGCTTACATGCATGCAAATTAACTGTTTAATTTGGAATGGTTGACGGAGAGAATTTTAAAATGTCAAATATAGGTGTTGCGGTGGACTTTGCTTTTGCTGCACGCTCCTATAAAATACCGAGCTGCTTTGAATGGATGCAATGCAGTTATATTGTTAGTACCAAGTTTTCCCACGGTTGGCAATAAATATTAAATTTAATGTAATTGTAGGAGATACAAACAAATGAATATACGGTTTAGCTTGAAAGATTGATACTATCCGGTTGCGTATTTTACACGGTAGGTATACTCGTACGTATTTTGAAAGGTGCTTTTTTAAGTGTGGAGGGAGAGACTTAACTTTCGATTTCATTTGATAGCTGTGATTTATAGAAGTGAAGAGATTGTATCAGGGAAGATCTTAAATTAGGCAGATTTCATTAATTACTTAGCCTGGGAAACCGCTTAAGCTGACTTACAAACCTGACTGAATGGGAAAAGACAAAAAAAGATGATGATATAAATAACCTTCTTTCAGAGAAAGGAAATTATTATCAAAAAATTTAAAGAGCTAGGTACCTACTTGTGCTGCCTGATATTAAAAATAAATTTTTAACCTGCTGAAGTAGATATAAAGGAAAAGATGCATTTTTGGGGTTTTCCATTTAATCAGGATATACGTTCGTCGTCGTGTATATACAATTTGGAAATCACCTTTTATTTTATAGTAATGAGTTCATTGAGAGTTCTTTTTTACAACTCATTTTATCTTTAAGGGAAATCTAAGAATCAATTATATTTCTATGAATGTATAAAAAAAAAAAAAATACAAAAAGGGTATAGCTTTGAGCATAACCCATGATATAAATCGAGTACCTTCGATGACGAAGTATATCTTTACTGTCCAATCATTATGAAAACCTTTACAACCTCACTCGCATGTCATAAAATAAAACTCTTATCCCATTTTTATAATGCGATCATTAAAATTTTATTAGGAGTATAGCAGATTTTATTGTGTATTACATTGACGGGTAGCAAAGGGCTATTAACACCCTTTCAGTTTTTGAATACAGCGCTGGGATAAGATTTAAAGGAGATATTGGTGAAGAGTGAACGGGTTAGATAATTTCACATTCGTGTTGTTCGGCTTAATTGTCAATTTCTCTTTTCCCTAATGTTTGATTCGAAGTTTGTTTTGAAATTAAAATTGATGGCAAACAGGACAGGGACATTGTCTCAATAATTTCGAAAATTCTTTTATTTGTTTAATTAGTTTTAGAGTTTTCTCGGAAAAAATAAGTATGCAATAAAATTTCAAAACTATATGTCTATCTAGGAAAAAAAATATTAAAAAAAGTTCGATCAGCTTTTTTTTTAAAAGGTTATTTTTGAAAAATGCTTCCAAGAAATATTTTGAAATTTATTTGAGTATGTAAATATATGGCAATCCGTAGTTTACATCTGAAAAAATTATGTTGAAAAAAATCATTATACGCGTTTCCAACATACTTCGAAAACCAACAATTTTTTTGAAAAAATTATTAAAAATCAAAAAAAAAAAAAAGTTTTTCGAAATTTTTAAACGACATAGTAATTAAATTATTAATAACTTCTTGTGCCCAAAATTTTATTGAAATCGAATATATAGTTTACGAGAAAATTTGATTTGAAAATACTGGTTTTATGAGAGGTACCGTTATAAGACAAATTTTGAAAAATCTTTCCTAACCGAAAGATAGACTGTTTTAAAAAAAATAGCATTCTGTAAGTTTTATTAAAATCGTTAGAGCTGTTTTTAAGAAAATCAAGTTTTTTCTTCACAATTGCATGGCAGGTGCCGTTATTTTTGGGTCTAGAGCAAAAATTAAAAATATGTTTCGAGGAACTGCCAAATAAATCCTAAATACAAAATTTGAAGCAAATCGGCCCATCAGTTCAGGATCTAGAGGCGTGAACAGACATACAGACAGGCAGACAGACGGACGGACGGACGGAATTTCCAGACCCACTTTTTTCGACTTGACTTCTCAATCATCGTAATGTCATGTGTGATTGTTATCTCACAAATTTTTTTTGCACGAATCCTACATAAATATACAATGTATGTAGTGCACATACGAACTTGCTAGAATGTGTTAAAATGGTCTTGGGGCTTGAGATTTTGGGAAAAAAGCGTTGGAAAAATCATATGAAAGTTTATAAATCACTTAAAAATCAATACCTAAACCGGTTTTAGGAGAAAATAAAGTAAGCCATCAGGTTTCTTTTCCTTTTTTGAATTTTTACGAACATTTTTTTTCAAAATCGTTCGACCAGTTTTTTTCAAAAAACAGTTTTTTTGAAAAACTTTTCGCAAATATATTCCAAATTTTGTTTGAGTATGCCAACTTCTAGCACTTTGTAGTTTTTATCAGAAAAAAAAAAATTTTTTAAAAAATAGATTAAACCGTTTTTGGAAAAAGAAAAATTAAAAAAAAAAGTTTGAAAGTTTTTTAAAAAACTCAAATAAACCTTTTTTTGAAAAATTTAAGAATTTATATTATTTCTTTTATAAAAGGGCTTCTATATTAAAAATTTCATCGACATTCGTCAAGTGGCTTACGAGAAAACCGGATTTCAAAAAACCGGTCCTATGGGAGGTACCGTTATAATACTTTTCCTCAAAAATCTATTCCAACCTAAACATAAAGTTTGCACAGAAAACATTATTCAGAAAGTTTTACCAAAATCGTAGGAGCCGTTTTCGAGAAAAATTATTTTTTCACTAAAAATCGTATGGCAGGTACCGTTAGCCCTTCTGTAGGACGACATAATAATACTATGTACCAAGTTTGAAGTAAATCGGTTCAGCCGTTTTGGCTGTAGGTAACTATATACAGACGGACAGAATTGTCGGACCAACTTTTTTAGGCTTCTCTATCATCTATGGTTTTTGAAAGATATTGGAAACGGGTATTCTGAAATTTTTTTAAATATTATTTTCCCAGATGAAAACTACAAATTGCCATATTATATGCATTACCATTAACCTACTATTTCTATTCATTCTAAAAAAAAACTGGTCGAAATAATATTTAATATTATTTTTCGCATATTTAGGTTTTCCAAGGAAACTCTTTCTTTAAGAAAAGTTAATGATTTTTTACATATTTTTTTTTTTTTTTTTAAACGCATAGGTACCGATTATCTAGCTTGCATACGGGCAAGTTCATGCGATCCAGTGGTGAATTTAATTTGTATCCGATTAAGTTTTTTCAACTCATTGCTTCGGAGAAAACTTCTATTTCCAAGCGAAGGATTCCAACGTTTTTTTTTAAGGAATTCCTCGAAGAACTATATAAGTAGGAAATTTGTCTCGTTTTTTCGATGAATTTGAACATGGCTTGTGTATTGTTTCTGAGTCGCCGGTATCTAGGTTCTTAATTCCCCAAAGTGAACTTATGGAATATTTCACATTAAATATAGTATCTCTTTGATTTTTGATGATTAAAATGGTTACTGTAGACTTTTGTCGTTTTGACGAAAAATTCATATCAAGCCTCTATTAAAATTTTAGCCTCGACATTATAACGATGTCTATATCAACAGTTCTGCTGGATATTTGAGTTCTATTTATTTTTTCAGGTGAATTTTTTATCAAGAATTAATCGCTTTTTACAGCTTTGCAGCATAATCTTTCTCCAAAAATCGATCCAAACATTTTGATTAAATTTCTTATATATCATGAATTAGGCTCAGAAAATGTATACAAATACAAAGGTGTTCACACCAAAGACATAACTTTTGCTTACTCTTCTTTTGGTTTCAATAATAATCCCGTTTTTTTTTCTACCTTGAGTCCTTATCCAACAAAAAGTTGGCAAGGTTTTTCTTTAATTTACCTCAATGCTTCCCATGACACTTGTATCTTCATATAAATCAATCAATTAATAGGTACAGGTTGGCAAATTAATTTCTCAACCGTTAATTCTTCAGTCAATTGTTTCAATCAACTTTGATTTGTTTTCAAGAATAATAAAAATTTCTTCCTGAACATCTCACGTCGGTCGGTCGTCGCCGTCGAAAGCAAGTCAATTATTATTTATTGGATATCAATCTTATCTTTCCTAACGCAAAACTTTGCTGCCGCCAGAAAAATCTAGCCGCACAACAATCTCAATTTCAAGTGCAACTGAGTTATGCACAAAGAAAAAGAAGAAGACAACCAAATAAAAAAAAACTAAAAAAAAACTAGATAGATAGATAGATAGGAGACAGAGACTATCTAAGAAATATGCGAATTCGCATTCTTTCAACAGTAGGTAGGTAATACAGTTGAAATAATTCACATGCTTCAGCAAATAAACGGCACGGTACAAGATACTTTTCGAATACCAACTTGTTGCTGTTGCTGCTGCTGCAACCTGCAACGCTGCAACCTGCAACTGCTGCCGATATAGATAGAGACGATTTCTTGGACATGGACGCGGACATACCGATTACCGATATATTGTGTGTTATGCATGACTTATCGCTCAACAAAATAGATATGCAAAAAGCGTCTTCAATTGCATATCTATACGCGCCTAGCCGAGCCAAGCCGCCATCGCCACTCTAATAAACCGTTTTATTTTCATGCAAACAAGATGTATCTTCGTATCGTATCGTAACACAAACATGTTTAATTTAATTGTATGTTTATAAAAGTATCTTTTTTTCTAAATTTAAATCTTAAATTACCCACCATCAGCTACAGCTTTAATAGTCGCGTCGTCGTCCAAGTTAAAGACTTTTTTGTTAGATCTTCTTGAAAGGTAACAATTTTTGAGGCGGCCGACTTCCGCGGACAAGGTAAAGTCGTCTTATATTTTTTTTTTTCTTATCACTCACTCAATATACAACTGCAAACTATGCAACTAATGCACACCTACTTGCCGCTACTGATGGCTGGTTAATGTTTGTATCTGTATCTTGATGAACTTCGTCTTCATCTTATCCAGTCTTTGTCGTACTGATGGATCCGGCAATTTAACTGTGCAGGAACTTATAAAATGAAAAGTTGCAATTACCGACCGCGAATGATGCTGTAGGTACCTATATACTAGTCAAGCTGTTGTTAAAAGTCTCAATTGAGTGTATGAATTTACGAGTGGCATTACTAGATTCTTGGTCTCGGATTCGGGCTCGGTAATAGGATGAGGATGGAGAAAACGGATGCAATAAGGAATTGCTGCAGAGTCATCTTGCGGGAAATCAACCGTAAAATAAGGAAAAAAAGATGTAATTTTGATTTGATGTTGAGTGAGTTCAGATTTAAAGAGTTTTAATTTTAATTTTTTTATTTTTAAAGCACTTAATGTAACTTTACTTAACTATGAAGTTGCGGTGTAAATTGTAATTTGCGCAGAGTTAATTTTTAACAAGATGTAATTTTAGTTTTATTTTAAAGGAAGCAATTAAAAAATAAAGAAGAGAGATGTAATATAGGTTTAGTGGTTCGCAAAAATTATCTACTTAACGTTACCTTAAGAAGAACTGCAGATTCAGAGAGAACTATAATTATGAGGTCAGATTTTTATTAAACGTTTGACCGTCAAAGTGTTCCAATTATAGTCAAGATGAATTAAAACAGGTTGCGACTGGGAATTTGGCTTTTAAAACAGTAGGTACAATAATTTGCTGACAAAATTAGCCGAATTTTAAACAGTAAAATTTTTAAGCGATCTTAAGGATTTAAAATTAAAAATTTATGTATTACAGAAATAAGAATGAAAAAAAAAACTTATTGAAAGTAAAGTGGTTCAAATGGTTTGTGTTTTCACAGTTTGACAACAAAATGCGCCAACATGACTGGGTTGCACAAACTTGATCTAATGTGTGACAGTGGTCTTTTGAGACCAAAAAAAAAAAAATTATTCGAAATTCTTAAATAAATACTTAAACTGATTTGAGCTTAAAAAGTTCGCTATTTTATTTCTTGGATGAATGGAATTTATGGGAACAAAATTATCGAAATTTGTTAAGTGGTTTTTAAGAAAAAATATTTTCTTGAAAAACTGATTGAAAACTTAAAAAAAAAATTCAAATACACCAATTAATTGAAGAATTTTTAGACCAAATCTGATTTTGGGAAAAAAAGAGTTGAACAAATCATATGAAATTTTATAAATCACTTAAAAATCAATACCTAAAACGTTTTTTGGAGAAAATGAAGTAAACCATCAGGTTTCCTTTACTTTTTTGAATTTTTACAAAAAAAATTTTCAAAATCGTTGGACCAGTTTTTTCAAAAAACAGTTTTTTTTTTGAAAAACTTTTCGAAAATATATTCAAATTTTTTTTGAGTATGCCAACTTCTAGCACTTTGTAGTTTTTATCAGAAAAATAAAACTAAAAAATATACATTAAACCATTTTTGGAAAAAATAAAAATTAAAAAAAAAATTTTAAACTTTTTTCAAAAACCCTAAACTTTTTTTTGGAAAATTTAGGAACTTATATTATTTCTTTTACAAAAGGGCTTTTACTTTTACATTAAAAATTTCATCGAAATCCGTCAAGTGGCTTATGAGAAAATCGGATTACAAAAAACAGGTCCTATGGGAGGTACCGTTATAAGACTTTTCCTGCAAAATCTATTCCAACCAAAACATAAAGCTGGCACAAAAAACACTAGGTATTGAGAAAGTTTTATCAAAATTAATTAATCAAATAAAATTAATTTTTCACTAAAAATCGTATGGCAGTTACGGTTAGTTTTAAAGCTAGAATGCTAATTCCAAAAACCCATCTGTAGGACGTCATAATAAAACTATCTACCAAGTTTGAAGCAAATCGTCCAGCCGTTTAGGCTGTAGGTGCCGATACAGATGGACGGACAGACAGACAGACAGACAGACAGAATTGTCGGACCCACTTTTTTCGACTTCTCTATCATCGTAATGTCATGTTTGATTGTTAGATTTTTTTTTTACGAATGCATAACTTGCCTTATGGTATGTACCTATAATCGCAAGTAAAAATTACGACAAAAAAAAAATGCATATTACGACTTTTCACGGTAACGCCTCTTAAAAGTGGGGTGTCCTACAAAATTGAAGCACTAACTGTGCTTTGATCATCAGTCAGTTTGTAGGCATATGTGTTAAACTACAACTGAATTGAGTAGTTATTAAACGATCTTACGTGAACAAATGTATTTTATAAAAACCACGCCCTTTAAAGTGGGCGTATTTAAAAAATGTACACAAGAAAATGTAGATATATTTTTCATATAACGGACTTAAAAAAGGTTTAAATTGAATATTGGTATAACCTACCTTAAATTTTTAAAACTACGTTTTTCGTTCTTTCATGATAGGTGGGCGTAAGCCACGCCCAAAATTAAAGTTTCTTTTCATACACAAACTTTGTAGTTTCCACTAAGAGACGCAAAATTTTGACTTGCGGATTCATTATAAATACCGTTTATTTGCAAAAACAATTTTTTTATAGTTTCTAGTGAAAAGAGGGCGTCAGCCAAGCCCAAAATTCAAACATTTCTTTTCATACACAAAATTTTTAGTTTCTACTAAGAGACGCAAAATACCGTTTATGTATCTCCAAAAACAATTCTTTTGTAAATTCTACTGAAAAGTGGGCCTCAGCCACGCCTATAATCAATTTTTTTGATTTCATACACAAGATGTTTATGTGCAAGTAATACCCACAAAATTTAAAGTTTTTCGCTTTAATATAACAATTGTTATTTTATAAAAACAAAATTGATGGTTTTGTATGAAAAATGGGCGTCAGCCACGCCCAAACTGAAATATTTTTATATAATTAGATGAAGGTTTACCTAAATGGTAGGTAACTGTAAAAAAAACATAATTTAATTTTATCATATTGAGGTTGTTCAACAAAAATGGTGATTGTGGGCGTGTTTGTGGGTGGATTTTACAGGTTCAAGAAATTAATTTTACTTTTAAACCAAAGACACAACGATTGCAATGAGAACCAAACCAATCGCAACCTTTAAAACATTCTAAACTCGATCTATTTACGAAAAATATGGCGGCCAAAGGTGCATTGTGAGGTGACCACAAGTTTAACAAATGGCAACTCAGTTCGCAGGTTAACAATGAACTTCGTAGATAGACGATCTTACTCCGTACATGAAATGTAAGCCAGAACAGATCGAAGTAAATTATTCTGTCACACAGACGGCTCCAAAAGGAACGATGGGGTAGGATAGGGCATCTTTCCAAACAACCCACCAAATTACCTTGCAAGGTGTGAACCGCAATGTGTTCAAACTACTTGATGCAAGAAATCCATTTACCCTTCAATTAGGTCCCAGAATTTTTTGACATTCAAAGGTAACGGAAAAGCTCACCGAATGGCCAAACACGGTTCGCCTAGAGTCGATAAAAATGGTTGACTGAATATGTTTGTCGCTAGAAAACCACTAACGATAGGTGGCCATCAATTGAATTTAACGCGAACAAGTCGCTAAATTTCAGCATCTTCGTTGCTCAGTATAGCTTTTGAGGATACACAAGTTGCCTAAGAAAAAAAGATTTATTTTCTGGGAGAGATTATTTTGTTACCGCTTAAAGTAAAAAAACGTGCATTATATGTAATTGAAAATATAATATGTTTGCCTAATTAAAAATTTGAATTTTCACACAGAAGCAAATAAGGATCAATAATTTAAACTGCGGGAAAAAATTTCATATAAACTTTGCGAAACTGATCCTCATATTGTAATGCAGTAAGTCAAGAGGAAAATTCGCCCACAAAATTTATCCAGGGGAGAAAATTAACCCCACCTCAAACCTCAAAGGGATTCCAATTTTTTTAGAGATGCAAGCTTGTCCAAGTGAACATTGGAATGTTTAGGTTAGTATAAAGAATTAGCATCATTTAAAACAAAAATTACTTATGTCTCATAAATACTCTCAAACATAAATTAATAATTAAATCTTGATAGTATTTAAAAACTTTTTTTAGGAATCTGTACAGGCCTTTAAGTTTCAAATACATTTTAAGAAATTCGAAAAATTATGCGCTGAAAAAAATCGAATGACCAGTCCGCACTATGTGGGTGTTGATGTTATCAAACAAAAAGATTTCGTATGACTGCCAACATTTTTAAGAATAAAATTGATAAGTCAACTCAAAAATGTGGACATTTTTAAAAGGCCTCTTTCACTTGTTCGCATAAGTGCGAGGTGACGTCGATAAGAATAAAGGTTAAAATATTACGATTACAATCTTTAAAAAAGTGTTTCTCCTAAATGACACGTCATACAAAAATTCTAGCAACTAGAAATCCGAAAAAAATCCCGGAAGCTAAAACTAAAACTAAAACTAAAGAATCACCAAAATTTCAAATAAAGGTATCAATTTCGAGTCAGTGGTTTACTAAACAAATGCGAGCATGTCGGAGATCAAGGATTAAGATATGTAGAATATTTAGAGACAAAGGTGTATTTAGGTAGATTAGAAGAAAAGTAAGTAATTCGTATTAGATAATCAGATCCTATCATCAACTTGGTTACCATTGTCTGCAAAAATGCAAGATAAAAGTAATCGCCATCTGCATTTATTTTTATTTAGAAAGTGTTTCTTATCAGAAGGTGAGTAAGTAAATATGTAATGGGCCTTTAAAGATTACAATCAATCGGTTGGTTGTCCCACTAATCGGCGAGAACTACGAGACTTAAAAGACCTGAACACAACAGTCGTGAATCGATTAGAATACATCCATGATCTTACTAAATGATATCTTCATTGTAAAAAAAATCAGATAATCCTGGCTTAATTTAAATTTTCGAGATTTTTCTAGATTATCTACTGTCATTTCACATGTTAGTACTTTCTAGTTACCTTTTTTTTTTTTTAGATTTCTTGAATACATGATAGTGCTTGTATCTTACGTCGTGTTCCCTATAATCCTATTGCAGGTCTGCTTTTAAACATTCGCAGGGAAAGATTCATAATGAAATGATGAATTTTAATAGCAAAAAATAAGAACAACAATTTGTAATAATTTTAAACAAGTACTCGTACCTACCTATTCCAAAGCATTACAGATTTACTGAACCATCACCAACAAAAAACCTCAAAACCTTTACAAAAATTACTAACAAACTTTTTTTTTAAACCTGACCCTTCACAGAAGGTGGTAATGTAAGACTTTACCGAAAGTGAAAACCCAATAAAATCTCCTCTAATCTCTTAATTTCAGTTAAAAGTTAAATGATAAAACAAACCTTTTCTAAAGACCTCTTGATTGTCTCAAAAAAAAAAATTATAATATCTTCCAGACACCTAAAATTAACATTTAATAAAAATTATGTCAACTTTCTTAAAGCCTTAATGGAAATTATTATTGTTTATGTCTTTTTTCTTAAAGTTTTTTTTTTGAATGTGCCTATATTATCATGGGCTTTGATTTTATGAGTCACGATCACGAATGGTCTTGGAGTTTTCTTAAATTTATTGTGGTTCCGCCAAGAAGCCGCGCCGGTCGCCGCCCATTATAATACGGTTCTTTGGTTTTATAAATTAACATTATTTCAATGCTAATGAAATAAAACGAGAATGAAAGCTTGGATTTTGTTATAATTTTTAACAAAATTATAATAAATCAATTTATCAAAATACAATGCAAATCATTGCTAATTCTCGGAACAAATTGCAAGCTTGAAGTATTTTTTACTTTTACGAATAAATTATAAGAAAATTCACATGATTCAAGATCGAATAATTTTTGAATTTAGTTTTTGGACCATACGTTACAAAAATGTATACAATTTTAGTCTTAAAGATAAAAAGAAACTCCCCAATGACACACACAAAATCTGAAATGATGCTTTTAATTATGTTTAATGATTTCCGAAAAATTTACAAATTTCCAAAGTAGAGCATATTTCAACAATCAATCAACTCAAAAAGCATTTTATGAAGAAATTCAGCCTTGTTTAAAAAATATTTGCTGATTATTCACAAAAGATATAAAAATGAAAATTGAATTAAATTTTAGATCTTTTAATTGTTTTAAGTTGGAATTTTTGCAATAAAAAAAGCTGATACAGATTTGTAATAAATAACTTTCATTTGTTAATCTGAATTAATTATTAATCTTACAACTTATTTTTGAGGCCGTTTAATGGATTGGTTTGACTGTCATTCAAAGATTGCTCCAATATTCAAAGCTCTTTAAAATGTATCTTTTGATTTAGATGTGGGAATCTTGAGGTAAGTAAGTGGAATGAAGTCATTTTTCAAAGTCATAAAAATAATGTCTCAATTTTATGTTGTTTGTTTTGTAAATCGAGAAATTAAGTGATTTATGGTTGAACAAGATTTACAACACTGTCGTAGGAAACAGAACTAGATGTAACTTTCAACTAAGAAAAGATTTAGGGAGAACGAGTCCAGTGCAGTCGGTGAATTCATCTAATTTTTATTGTGATGTTAGGTGTAACACACTAACTAAAAGTCATGTTATGCATTCGTAAAAAAAATTCTTAGAATTAAATATAACATAACGATGATAAGAAAGTCAAATATAGTGCACGACTGGGTTGCTCTAATGTGGACAGTGGTCATGAGGTTTGAGATTTTTGGAAAAAAACAGGGAAAAAATGATATAAATTTTATTGATCACTTACAAATCACTAGATAAAACGTTCTTCGTTTAATGTTTAGAATTTCAAGAAATTTTTTTTTCAAAATCGTTCGACCAGTTTTTTTCAAAAAACTGATTTTATGAAAAACTTTTCGAAAACATATTCAAAATTTTTTTTTGAGAAAAATTAATTATTCACTAAAAATCTTATGGCAGGTACCATTAGTTTTAGAGCTAGAATACTAGTTCCAAAAACCCTTCGGTTTTTTTTTAAATCAGATTTTTTCTTACTTTTAGGATTTCGATAAAACTTTTAATGTGAAAGCCATTTTATAAGGAATAATAAAAATTCTTAAAATAAAAAAAAAACTTTTATTGGGTTTCAGAAAAATAAGTTAAATTTTTTTTTATTTTTAGTTTTTTGAAAAACTTTTTTTTCGAGAATTTTAAATTTTCTGTTCTCCCGATGAGAACTACCTGCTAGACGGGATATACTCAACAAAAAAAAAAATTGGAATAGGTTTTGGAAAAGTTTTTCAAAAAAAACCTTTCTTTGAAAAACCTGACGCGACGATTTTGAATTTTTATTTCCTTAAAATTCAATTGGCTTACTTCACTTTTTCCAAAAAACGGTTATCTGAAAACATTTCAAAGGATTTTTTCCTTGCTCAGGGCCCGATCTAGGGGGGGGGGGCGCCGGGCATTTGCCCGGGGCGGCAAATTTTAGGGGCGGCAAAATTTGAAAATAGAGGATTACTAAAGCGTGTTTCCGAAAAATTTTTACTTGTTTCCTTCTAATTAAGATCATCATGGGAGAAAATATATAAATCAAAAAGAATTTTGATTTTTCTCACAAAAGTATGATGAATGTGGGGAGCTGAAGTAAATGTATTCTCTGAACTCTCAATTAACCGAAGAAAAACACAAAACATTTTATCCGTCATCAGAAATATATTCATCTTTCCCTACTGGGAAAGTACATAAATATGTAGGTACAGTAAAACTACTTTATAACGTACTCTCCTTTCTATAGCAAATTTCATTTTGTTCCCCTTCTTCTTAAAAAAATATCCCATATTAGTTAGGTTCCATCGAATGTATAGATGTATTAAAAAAATGTACAGTTATTTAGTTTAAGTTTGCAAAGTCGCGTTTCGAAGGTAAAACAAGTTCAATCCTCAGTAGTTGTTTTAACATTGGTACTTTTGACAATTGGTCAGCGATATAATCAATAATAATCGAGAACAAGCAATTTGAAAAGAGTTTACTTCAGACGAGACGAAAAAGCACTACTATAGTGATAAGAGAACTGCATTAAGAATTTTTGAAGTTTTATTGAAACAAGTGATAAAAATAAAGATGCTGCAAATTTTTTGTCTTCAAAATTGGAAGATTTGTATAATAAAATAAAAAACAAAATTTTAAATGCGCAATCAAAAATTGAAGTTTTTAACAAAAGATATGAATTTTTTTCATTAATTTCCTTTGTATACCAATTTTCTTTGAAAATGAAAAGAAACACGAGGTTTCAAAACACATTTCACATTTCTTTATAACGAATTTTATAATTTTTGTTTTCCCCTTGAAGGTTCGCTATAAAGAATTTTGACTGTGTATGTCCGTCAAAAATATAAAGTCGAAGTATTTTATTAATCACTTAAGACCCGCTAATTAAAACGTTTTTTGGGGAAAAAAAATTAAGTCATCTGATTTCTTTAACAGTTTTGATTTTTTTAGAAAAAAAAAACTTCTCGAAAACATTTTTTTTTTTGAGAATGCACTTTCCAGCACTTTAGGCATTTTTCTGTTTTCATTCAGTAAAGTGCTCTGAACAAAGTTCGAGTTTATCCAGTTCGCTCTGAACGTACTGAAAAAACTTATTTTTGTTTGACAACTCAGGCTCTGCTGTGAACTAAAAAAAACGCCTTTTACTGCTTTTTATCAGGAAGACAAAATTAAAAAAATTATTTAATTGTTTTTGAAATAATCAAACAAAAAACTTTAATTTTTTATGAAATTTTAAGCAACAAAGTTATTTCGTTTATAAAAGACATTTCACTTAAAAAATGTCATCGAAATCCCTTAAATGACTTAGGAGAGAATCTGATATTCAAAATTCGGCCCTATTGGAGTTACCGTTATAAAGAATTTTCCAGAAAAATTTATTCCAACCAAAGCATACATTTTACAATTTTTTTTAACAAGATCGTATAAGCCGTTTTTGAGATACCTAAATAAGTTTGTCAATAAAAATCACATGGCAGGTACCGTTAATTTCGGAGCTATAATCTAGGTCAAAAAATCAATCTATCAGATGTTATAATAATACTGTGTTCTGTGTACCAAGATTGAAGCAAATCGGTCCAGCCGTTAAGGGTGTAGGGTCCGATACAAACAGACGGACAGACAGACAGAATTGTCCGACCTATTTTTTCATCTTCTCTATGATCGTAATGTCATGTTTGATTGTCCAAAAGAAAATTTCCAACAATATTACATTCTTACGGGTCGGAATGAATACCTCCATTTTTAAAAAGTCGGTCAAAAAATGCACCAACGATTTTATAACTTATGAGTTCTCATTGCAAAAGGGCGTCAAATTAACTTTTTGCCCAGGGCGGCGAAAGTGCTGGATCGGGCCCTACCCTGCTATTGGAAAATTATAGAAAGTTAATGAAAGTTGGTGATTTTGTTCAGGGATAGTTAATTAACGTTTTACTTAGTTTTTTGACCTCAAGGGCTAATGGAAAAGAGGTGGGTGGAAGGGAACTGCAAATGTTTCCCCCAATAACTTTTTTTCTTACGTCTAACGGCAAAAGTATATTTAGTTTTTTGTAGAACGTTAAATTTCCTACAATTTCCTACGAAAATTGTTTTATGTCAATTTATTACCATATGGTGCTTCGAAAAACAGGCCATTTTTCAAATCCATAAAAAAAGGCCAATTATTTTGAAAAATCACCTTTTTTCTGAATCGCCAAGTGAGCAATTTTATTAGAACTTTTTTTTTCTAAAAAAACAAGTGTCAAAATGGACAGATACAGAATATGGAAAATATGGTTGCATTTTTAAAAAATTTAACATTGTGAGAACATTTTTTAGGCAAGATAGGAGTTAATGATAGGAAGTGAAGTGGATTGAGAGTAAGGTGATTTTTATCCCAGGGGTGGAATCAAGTTGAAAATAGGGAAATATAGAAAAATTGATGTCCGTCAAGTTACTACCGATTTCGATTTTTTTAAATGAACAATTGGATTAATTGTCGTGAATTTGTCGTGAAACAAAAAAATTTGTCGCACCTCTATTTCAAAAGATAACCCCTGGTATTGCTTGACAGTCAAATTAGCATTATCAGAGGTTAATTTTTAAAATCGAAGCCCGACAGATTTTTTTGTTTTACGAGAAATTTACGACATTTAACCCAATTGTTCATTTAAAAAGAAATCGAATGTGGAAGTGCTAACCTGACGGACATACTCGTAAGTATTTCACACCTTTTAGTTTTAAAATAATAACTTAATTATTGTAAAAAGTGTTTCGTCACAAATTGCAATCATCATCACCATTGCCAATTGCCTTATATTTCCTTTTAGTTTAACAAACCTGCCCAGTCGTGTCCTGTCCATTTTCAAGGTATTTACCCAAAAATGGCAAAAATGTATTCATCACCTTAAAAGAAGGAGCTACTTGTCGTAATCAACCTCCATTTCAAACAAAACAATGAAAATAATGTAAACAATTTTTAGTCCCATAACACAATTTTCCATAAAATGTTAAAAAAAAAATAAGGTATGCTACCTGTGTACAGTGAGAGGACGGACCGAACGGTGTAAACTATGTGACTGCCAATTTAAGGCATTTTAACTATACTACATTTCATCCAATTAAGGAAAACTATTAAAATTGAAAATTCAAATGAAAGTGCACCAACGTGAGAGATGTGCAACTCTACCCCCTTCTCCCATCCACCCCTCACCCAAAACTATCCCATTTGAACATTTTCATCATGTTTCATGTCGTGATGCAGTGAGTACGGGCACGATGACGCTACGACGTGTATGTGCGAACATCATCAACTTTACAAGGAAAACATTTAATTTGTTTTTTGAAAGACTTTGATTATGGCACGGCCGGCGCGGAGCGAAGAAGGGGAATTGAAGTTTAATATGGTTTATCTAGCTGAATCAATTTGCTATAAATCTTATTACAATTTGCCTGCAAATCGGTTATAAAATACCTGTTGGCTGTAGTAAGGTGAGGGCAAATATGGGAAGTACATGTTATCCTTGTAATATGCGTGCAAGGCGGCCTGGCCGGCCGGCGGCGTTAAAACTTTATGGAATTAGTGTTTGCCTTTAAAAGGAGAAAATTAAACGAGTTCGTTTGTGCGTTCCTTTTTTTTTTATCTTACAACACCAACACGACTTACTACCAAGTTAAGTTTAATAGTCTACGTTTATTTCATTACCACAGCAGCAGCAGCTACCGCATAGATACTTAACCACCATCGCGTAGATACTTTACGCACTTTTAATAGCTCTTTTTTTTATACAGGCAATGCGTGGCCATCCTTCCTTATTAGTGACAGCATCACCTTTTTAAATTTATCGTTATATTCACAAAGGAGAAGGGAAGGGGACTACCTTGTTGAATAAGAAAATTGGCAAAAGGAAACAAAAAATCAGGCCGATCCCATAAAAAGGAATAACTGGTCTGGTTTGAGTGTAATATATCATCAAAAACTAGGTACTTCGGCGGCTGTTTTAGGGGTGCAGCGCATTTCGTATGCCACACGCGTTTCGGAAAAGTATGGAATTGTACGTATCTTTTAAAGAAAAGATGGAGAACAAGAATCTGCATAAAAACAGATTCGATAAAAAAACAATGTGGGAAAGAAATGTGAACCTAAATCAGCTGGGTGCGATGCGAGTTTTCAAAGAATATCTACGATGGTATCCTATTTCAAGGGCGGAGATGGAAATATGCATAGATATAAAAAAAATTGAAACGGCTAAATTAATTTTTTTTTATCAACAAAATTATTTATGTTCGAAATTTGACGCAACGTAAAAAGTTCTTAAAACTTGTTGTTTCCGGTTTAATACGAGTGATATCTATGAAATGAAAATATAAGATTTGTTCTATAAACTTTTACAAATGGATGGCCAGGATAGATTCGAAACACTTTAGGGTTTTCAATACTTAAAACAAAGTACCTAGGGGTTGACAGTTGATTTTTTCGGAACACCTGAAGTTTCCATTTTGTTTGTATAATGATCAAGATTTCTTATTTTTACCCTTATTTAAGAAAAATGTGTTTTCTTTAAATTTTTTTTCGAAAGATTGAAACAGAAAATTTTTGCAGCTAGAAATTTGCAAATCCACTTCAAACATACTTCAGAGTTTATGCGGGTCTAAGAACAAACTGAATTAATTTTCTACCATGTCGAGTTAAAGTTTTTCAAAAAACAAAAAATTCTTTGAGGTGACTTCAAAAGTAAAGATTGACTGTGGGAAGAAGACTTTTACATAGAGTCATGGGTAGTAGACCAGGGTCGATAATTTTTGAAACCAAAAAAAAATAATAGAAAATTTACCATAGTAATTAGTATGTTTTTTCTTCACCATTAGAAAGTAGAGATTTAAAAGAACAAAAAGCCCACCAACTTTTTTGGAATTTTCGATTGAAAATTAGGGTAATTTTTTGATCTCAAGTCAAAATAAGGTGAACAAATAAATATTTTGAATCAACAAAATTAAAATGTCTGTCCATTTACCGATCTCAGATCCCCCGTAATTTACTTTTCCTTTCATTTTCGTTTTTCACCATATCTACTATTTTTTCACTTTTAATCATTTTCAGAGACTTCAGGCCTGGTCTTTATTCTGAAATAAGCAAATTCCATCCCATCCCTTGCCATTATAAATAAATTTGAATGTTTGGATGGATGGATGAATGAATGTTTGTTACTCAATCATGCCAGAACGGCTGAATGGATCTGGATGAAATTTGGCCAGATATATTACCTATAGTCTGGAATAACACATAGGCTAACATGTATGGTTCCCGTGGGATAGATTTGTTTTAATTTTTCGTAGAGCAAAGGATCGACACAATTTTTGGTATAAGTAGTGGTAGTTTAAGAGTAAGAAAATGAGATAGGCTAATTTTTGTCTAGGAATCCACGGTTCCCATAGCATATATTACAGGAACCGTGTTTTTAAGGGTTTTGTAAAATGATTTGTATCGAACCAGGAAAACAAATTTTGAACGGAAATGAGATGGGACAAAGTTCGCCGGGTTTGCTATTACCTGTCAAATAAATATATAAAAGGTTCTCGAGAAAGGCTCTTTAGGACTTTGATTTAAGTTTCTAGAGTCTAGAGTTGATAGAGTCTAGATTCTAATTAAAATAAATAGTTCACAAAATTTTAAAATATTTTTAACAGACTTTCTCGAAAAACCACTCGACTGGTTTGGATAAGATGTTTTAAGTGTAGGTATAGATATTTAGAATTTTTGCTTTGTTTTTCAGTTTCGAAATGGAATGCAAAAATTTCACATATTTCTTCGTGATTCTTTTTTTTTAAATCGATAATTTATCATTCGTGGAGACATGGTACAAGGATTATAGCAAAAATAATATAACAAGTACCTATCTACTTGTATATTATTGTTATCTAATCTTTGATGATAGGGAAGTCGGAAGAATAAGGTTGGATAAGCTTCGTCTTTTTAGGGAAGGAACAAAAGGTTTCTGGAATCGGGGTTCTAAGCTCTAGCGTACCTATCAGGAAAAAAATTATTTTACTCGAAAACGGCTCGAACTTCTAAAGTGGAGGTAGGTATACCCTATTTTTTTGATATGAATGCATTTTCCAGTTAAATCCCATAGGTATATACATATGTACCTACCCCTACCTACCAAATTAATTTAAGACAAAAAATGACGCATACAACTGATAAAACAGATGTTGAATAAGCAAGCTTGAATTCTATATTTAAGAAATGTTAGAGTCGATTTTGAAACTGTAAAAACTTAAAATCTGGACTAAAACCGAATGGTTCAATTTAAAGGATCTATCAAGCAAGGCAAGATATTCCACTTATCATTTTTTGACAAATTATGGTCAGTTAGGGAAAAGCCGTCAAAATCAGATCTCTGTTTTGAGCTTTAGAGAATAAGAGGGGCTCCTATTTTTTAAAAATTGAAATTTAATCAAATTCGTTAGAGCAGTTTCCTAATAACAGAAAAAAAGGATTGAAAGTGAAACAAATTCAATTAAATTTTTCAAGAATTAAACGAAATATTTAGTAAATTAATATTTTAGATTACTTAGGTAAATATTAATTTAAATCTTCTAAAATGTAAGCTCTAATCAAAGTTCCTTTTGTAGGAAGATATTTCTTAATACCCTCGATAAATTATGTTAAAATTGGAGATGTACCTGCCCTTGCTACAGAATAATATTTGTACTTTGGAAACACCCTGTATATCTATTTAAAAAAAATTCAGGAAAAGAACTGGTCAAATGATGGTGAGCGGTAGGTGACAGTTGCATAAAAAGCAGCAACATTTAACCGAATTTAAATAAAGGACACGACTGGGTCGGACGAACTTGCTCTAATGTGTTACAGTGATCTTGGGGTTTGAGATTTTGGAAAAAAGTAGGGAAAAAGTGATATGAAATTTGAATCATTTAATCATTTAAAAATCAATAGGTAGGTAGTTAAATCGTTTTTTGGAGAAAATGAAACAAACCATCAGATTTCTTTTACTTTTCTGAATTTTACGGAATTTTATTTTTCAGCCAGATTTTTCAAAAAAAAAAACGGGTTTTTTTAAACTTTTCGAAAAAATATTCCAATTTTGTTTGAGTATGTCAACATCTAGTGGTTTTAAGTTCTTATCAGAAAACAAAAATTTAAAAAAATTTTAACAAACCGATTTTGAAAAAAAACCAAGTTAAAAAAATGTAACTTAAAAAAAATTAAAAAAAACTTTTTTTTGAAAAATTAAAGAAGTTTTATTATTTTGTTTATAAAAGAGCTTTTATAATAAAATTTTCATCGAAATCCATGAAGTGGCTTACGAGAAAATCTGATTTCAAGAAACCGGTACTGTGGGAGGTACCGTTATAGGAATTTTCCTGAAAAATCTGTTCCAACCAAAACACAAAGTTTACTCAAAAAAAACAATTCAAAAAGTTTTATCAAAATCGTAGGAGCCGTTTTCGAGATAAATGAGTTTTCCATAAAAATTCATATGGCAGGTACCGTTAGTTTTGGAGCTAGAATGCTAATTCCAAAAACCCCTCTGTAGGACGTCATAATAATACTATGTACCAAGTTTGAAGCAAATCGGTTTAGCCGTTTAGGCAGTAGGTAACTATACAGACAAACAGAAATACGGACAGACAGACAGAATCGGGGACAGTTTTCGCAAAACTCAACAAGCGCCAAAAATCGAAAAATGAGATATGGGTATCGAAATTTTCGTTATTTCAAGGCGCATCGACTAAGCTTAAAAAAAATTGCAAAACTCAACTGGTTCTATAAAAAAAAAACTTTGAAATCTATGAGGTTTTTTTTTATTTTTGAAAAAAACTGTTGATTTTTGGGACTTAATATTTTCTAAGTTCAATACTTCATTATTGCTATTCTTCCGGTTTACTATGACAAAGTTGTCTTAGCGGAAAGGCGTTTTTATATTTTTAAATAAATTTTTTAATGTTTTTTATACACACACAAAAAACCTTCTCCTGAAAAATTTACAAAATGGACTTGTTGAGTTTTGCGAAAACGGTCCTCGTCGGACCCACTTTTTTAGGCTTCTCTTTCATCGTCATGTTATGTTTGATTGTCCAAACTAATTTTTTTCTTACGAATGCCAAAACACGTTGGTTAGTTTCTTTCAAAATTGCATGAACATTAACATAATTTGAAATTTTTCGGATTATTTCGGAATAAATTTTAAAATAAAAAAAATATAAAAATTGTAGTCAGGATTTTGGAATTTATGACCAGTTTCCATGTTATCTTCAAATTCCCGTTTAATATTATTTTTCAAAAATTGTTTGTTCCCGACCCCCGCCTAGTTCAGTTTAAAATTTTAAATTCGTGCTACATTTTGTCCTCCACAATCTTCATCGGTTTAAAATAATGGTAAAAATTTCATAAGACTCATCAACCCTAAAACTTAACATTAATTAAAATTTTAAGTGGTATCTTAGCATCTTGGTCTTTTTTGTTGCAAATTCTCACAAAACTAAAAACAAAAAAAAAAAAGGCTGCCTACCTACTTTGTGGTGATGCCTACTTTAGACCAACTTCATCTCCAAACTTGCTAAATAGTTAAATGTACATTGTTGGAAGTTGGATTTGGAGGTAGATACACCTCCTGCGTGAATTATCTTAAAATAGTAAAAAAGTAGACGAACCTGTTCTCCAGAGGACAGCAGCCCCGATGACGATGATGCTGATGATGATGCTGATGCCGATGCCGAGGCCGACGATGTTGGAGGCCAGCAAACGTTTCTCCTTACAAAGTGGCTGTTGCCACCATTATTGGCTACGTGAGGCGAACGGCTATTTACACCACCATTCGACGTGGACATGATGCTGCCATTCCCATTCCCATTGCCCATGGTTAAGCGATTTGTGGTGCTGCTGTTGCTGTTGCTGTTGCTATTGCTGAGACAACCGTTCCTTAAAAGGTGCGAACCATTGACGACACTGGCTGTGGGAATTATGGCAGACGTTTCTATGTTCTGCCTTCTAGCTGGAATCGGGGGCACAGCGATGGTTGGTAATATTTCTGAATTCCTTCTACTGCTGCCATCGTTGGCGCGAATGTCAGTAGAGCACTTTCGATTCATCATTGGCGGTGGGGGCGTGTGCGTGGGGGCTGCCGATGGCGATTGGAATCCACCATTTCTGGCCGTGTTAATGAAATCCATAGACTTGGACTGATTCGCGGCAACGACAGAGGCTCCAGAATTCAATGACAACGATCGGGCAAATGAACTCTTAAAATATCGGCATGGTAAGTTGAAATCAAAATCTGGTGGTGACAAATCTGGAGCTGTTGCGGGGTTTTCCCCCTGAGAACCAATTGGCGTTGGTTGGCTAGTTTGATTGGATTTGTAGTTGTTGTTAATGTTGTTGCTGATCGTGAATGTAGACAGCTGCGGTTGCTTTGATTGCTTTGGAGTACTATTGATCGCAATCATCACGTTTGTCACGGGTCCGTTGTTGGTTGGTTTCGATATTGTTTTGCAATTAGAAACGGCGCAGGAGTTAATCTTTGAATCCATTATTGGACATGATCACAAACTTTTAAAAGACACACAAGTTGCAATAAAATTCATAAATTTATGAAGAAAAAAAAAACAATCACTTTAAGTTTGCACGGTTATTTTTATTTGTTTGGACTGACCCGTTTCACAGTTCACACACACGATATTTTTATTTTTCTTCAAACAATTTCTTTTTATGATTTTCACGCGTCACTGATATTATTTGTTTTCTTTTTTTTTAATTTTTTTGGCACAGTATTTTAAAGGTATATATTTTTTGTTTGGAAAATATTTTTCCTTCTTCAACTTCTAGGTATAATATGAACGATGGGAAATCTAGGTGAAGCGGAAGAAAGAAAACACGAAACATACGCACAATAAGAATAAAAACAAAAATGACCGACTGATTCGTAACGGCACTGAGACGGATAGGTAAATTTGAAATTCTCAAGCACAAAATTTTTATATCAAGATCCAGCATCGACCATCGACGGAGGTTTAACACAAACTGTGCGGAGAGAAATGTATTTTCCTTCCAAAAGACCGACCAGCAAAACAAAGTGGCAAAGCAGCGGCAGCGTGTGAAAAGTGATCACACACACACAAATACCTACAAGAAAATCAACGTGTGTAGAAAAGTGCCGCCATAGCGGAACAAGCAAAGGTAGTGATAGTGAGTGAAGTGATCCTCTCTTGTGGAGCAGTAAACAGTGTTGTCGAGCGTAGTTTTTTTTTGTAGTGAATAACAGGTGGTTTTAGCAGTTTGTGATTTTTAACATGAAGAAATTGAAATTTTATTGAAAAATAAGAAAAATTACTTAAACATTGAGAAAATCATAGAAATATAAGAAAATTGGATGACTCGGTGAACTTCGTTGCACTTTTTATTGATTTTATTGTAACTCTTCATCTTCATCATTTATATTTCATTTTAAGATTTATTATAAAACACGTTCTTAAATCAAATGATTTAATGTCATTTATATGTACATACACAACAAATACAGAGCTTTGAAGTAAACTCAACTACGGTTTTAATCTTGTTCACAATCTTGTTACCGACACGCGAACCCAAGCAAAACATGGACCCTCTCAAGTTGTTCCCGAAAACTTCCAGTGGATTTCATTTTAATTTGTTGATAGTCATCTTGAAAGCCGAATGCACATAGAACTGCATTAGTTAGAACTCGAATGGAAAGTCCGCTCTGGAATCATAATGCATAATGCATGTGATTCTAGAACAGTTCAGAGTTCTGTAATTGATCATGGCTTGCGAGTTTGTCAATTGATTTTGGAAAGCCACTTTTCCGGAATCAAATTTTGAATAGTCACTTTGAAATCATCGACATCTTTGATTTTCGTCCTTAATGTTGGTAATACACTTAGAAAATCATGTGTTTGCTTCAAAAACACTCAAATGACAGTCATCAATCTGAGTGTCTTCACATGCTGCCACAAATTTGATGATTACTGAAATGCATTTAATTTGTAGTTAAACATAGAATTTCGGACAATAAAATAATATGGTTTCACAAAACATATTTTGGTTGTCATTCATTTTCTATAGAATGATCGTCATTGTTCTGTTTTAAATTCACATTATATTTTGAAGTTATGTGAAAAAAGTATAAGAACAAGGTGGTAGGTATTTTTATAACCTACAACTTTTCTATTTAATTTATTCCATAGGACTTGTATTTTTGCCGGAAATCGAGATAAACCGGTACTTACGCTTAATCCCCCATCCTTCTGACTCAAGATCACCAGTAAATAATTGTTCCTTTCTTTTTTGCTATGTTCTCTTCCTTTTCCGATTGGTTTCATCCTACTTTTATTTTTTTCTCACTTTTTACCATTTTCCAAGGCTTCCAAACCTAGTCTATTGGGCTTTTGACCAGAAGAATTATTCAGGATCATGAATTAATATGAGAGAAAATTAAAATACTAAAATCTTTAAGTTCAGTTCACTTTTTCCTTAAAGTACCTACCTTTTTTTATCTTCCAAATAATACTTAAGAATTGGGAACACTGGAAATTAACTAGTATTCTATTCTATTCGCCACAAACACAACTATACACCATCAGCTGATTTGATATACTGAATTTAAATATGGAATCGAAACACAACACAAAACACAAAATAGCTTTGATTTGGAATAGTTTTCCCGCTCTCTATTATGACCTATTGTCATTTTTCCTTTCCTTCGTCAGCCGATCTTTGATCAACCATCTCACTTATTGTGAGGAAAATACAACGAGTAGACTGAGTTAAGATGTATTTTCTTTCCTTCCCACTTTACCCATTTCTTGTGCAAAATGTACACACCTATGTGTACATACATACATACATATTTATAAAGAAACAGATGTTTTCAATATTGTACTCTGCTCTCACCAACCAATACCAACCACCCTCTTTCAAAATAAAAAGGAAAATTATATATGTATGTTATGTATATAGAAGATTTTAATTTATTAATAATCATTTATTTCTAAACTTAAACCAATGTTTATAGTAAAAATGAATTTCAATCGCCCAATCGCCTTTTAAATTCGATATCAAAATCAGAGTACATTTATTTCCTAAGAGTATGCATTACCTGATCTAACATACAAGATACAACATCATGATGGCGGCACATAGTTTTTATTGGCTGATATTTTATAGAATACTTTTAGGTGTTCCCCATAAATGAGTGAAATTTGTTCTTGTAGTTGTAGAGGCCGATCCAAAACATAGAGCAAATCACATTTTAACAACGAAATAAACACTTATGTGATTTTTTTTTGGGTCGCTTGATCAAATCTTTTTCGTGTGAAATATGATCAAACATCAAAAAGTGTTTTTCTTTTGGGCAATGATCATATCTTTTTATGGTGTTTGATCAAATCATACCTCCCAAATGAAATCTCATTTTAAATTGAGATTTAACACACATTTGCACGCACACTACAATAATTTGACATTTCTCAAACGTCAAATTTTGTTGTTTATTTTTTTAGCATTCTGTGAATTTCATTGTGGAAAAAGAATTCTTTTTAGATAAGTGAACAAAGTTTTAAAATAATAACAAATAAATACAAACGGTTGAAGTGAAAATTAATTGACAATTTAAAAATAAATAGGTATGAACTATGAACTTGCAAAATTAAAATGAACAGAGTGTATAATGAATTGAATCGCTTTGAAAAGGATGCAGTGATTGAGCCCGGATTTTATTCCTACTTCATAACATAGCTGTTCCATAAGTTGGCAACGGTTGTGTCGAATTCACTAAAGATTTGTTAGGTACCTATAGTTTTTTATAGCTTTCTGTTCGATGGCTTTTCATTTTTTCCGGGAACACTTCTCCCATACAACGAGTCATTTGTAAACTTTTGTTTATTACTCTGACAATGTTCATGACGAAGTGATTTTAATGCATCCTTTAACGAATCCTAGGTAGTTGTTATTTTATATATATGTAGACATATTTAAGGGTGTGGGAGGCCATTTAAATAAACTATCTACTTTGCGGCAGAACTTAAATTAAATAATGTCCACCCGAATCGAAATTCCGTTTACAAATTGTTTGCATTCCCTCGTGCTTGTGTGTAAAAATCTGACATTTGCTTGGTTGGATGTGTTCAGCCGCTGAACTTTATTTAATCAATATTAAATTATGACTCAACTGCGAACAAAACTTTCCGACTTACAAAACATTAAAAAGACATTGAAGTACATTTTAACTTATGAAATAATTAATTGCAGCTACATTATTATATTAATGTCGAAATATATATATTACACGAAAATCTAAAAAAAAATTGCTTAAAGATTATTCCAACGAAGATAACATGACAGAAAAATCAATCTCGTTAGACATTGTCGTATGGTTAAACACGCCTCAAATTAAGAACGTCAAAAGAAACACACACACAATAACAAAAACTTATCTTAGCTATCTGCCGTTTTATTGGACAGCAAATTTGATCAAATTTTTGATCAAATTTCCTTTTCCCAAAAAAAATCCACATTAGATCGTAAAACCATCAGTTGAGTACATTACAAACACTCTCATAATTAAGCGTTTAGGAATATTGGATAGGAGATTAAAAGAAGTACCGACACACTTTGGTTTTGAATGTGTATATCTGTATATCACGATGGGGGGAAAATTTGAGTGAGTCAAATAGTTCCACATTCGTGTCGTGCGGCCAAAGAAATTAATTCCACTTCGTCCGAAATTATGATCGAGAGTAAACTAATGATCATTTCTAGGGGACCAAGTATTATAGGGAAACTGACTATTTCACTGGTGCATTGCTTACAGAAAATAATCATACAAAATATGATTCGAGAAGCACTACGGAGTGAAATATATCAGTTTTAAGGCTCTTATCCGAAACAATACGAGAACAAGGAAATAATAAACATGAGCACCTGACAAATTATATTCAAGCTTTGGGCAATTGCATGCCTTTAGAGTTCGGCCTGATCGGTGGGCCAAACTTTTGTTTGCTCCGACCGACGTTATCTAGAGTGACAAAATCTAAAAAGGAAAAATCTATAAAGGAAAAATCTAGAATGTGGAAAAATCTAGAAAGACCGACATCTAATATAAACTAGAAAAAAGAAATTCTAGTTTTTTGTACCTTTCGTTTACTTGAATTTTAAATTTGTCTGCTTACGTCGTCGAGTATCCTACATTACTTGATTCTAATTTAGAGAAATTCCGAATTGTAACTTATGTCTCAAAAATTTATATTAATTCTTGATTTTGTCCATTCGACATTTCTTTTTTAGGATTTTGGTTTTTCTAGATTTTGTTTCTAGATATCGTGGTAAACCCGTTGAATAAACGATGAAACGCGGTGGTTTTTCAAAATAGTTTCCTTCACTATTTAATAATGGAGTATAAAGTGATGTTGTTTTTCAAATCAAATTCGCAGTGGAAGATTTCAAAAGGAATACTTGCTTGTTTGGGTTCTTATAAGCTTAATAAAAAAAATTGCTCGATAATAAAACTAGATTAAAAACTTTTGGGCCCGGGCAGCGATACTTGTGTCAAGTTAAGGCAAATCACTAGCATCTACAAATTAAAGATCTTAACATTGATTCATATTTTGATATAAACCAAATTAATGATTTAATCAAACCCACACAATATCATACTTTCATAATAAAAGTTTGTGCATTTATTTTTGGAATGTCACAATGATTCAATGATCTCAGAAATGTATCCAATGATAAGTTAAAACCGTATACAATACAAATATACTTTCTGTTAACCATAAAAAGTCGAATATGATAATCTTCCAAAAAATTACTAAGAATTGTTGATTTTTATCTGTAAAATTAATCTTATCAAAAAAAGATAAGATCCAATTATATTCTGTCTGATGAGTTGACGATTATGAAATATAAATGAAGCCTGGTTAATTTTTTAAAGATAAATGTGAGTTCAAAAATGTACTGCGTCCTTGTTATTATCAAACTAAAAGGCCCATAATATTATTATTTTTGATTGAAATTCAATTCAATGGATTAAACTTTAGCGCAAAATACATATGTACATATATGTATATCAAAAAATTGATAAGGGAATCAAGTTAGAACATACAAATGATACTAGTTCTTACTAATCGCGGAGGCCACCGTTCTTTATCGTGAAGGGTGAAGTACAAAATACTCAATTTTTTTTGTATACATTTTTTTGTACACTTGTACATGCGTAGTACAATAAGTGCATAAGGCCCATGCTTCATATACAGGGTGATTCACGAGCGTTGTGCCAAAAAGCTAGAGCGTGTAGGTTGAGTTAAGACAAGAAAAAAATCGTATTGTAATGGGGGGTCTATTCCCCCCCGTTTAGCCGGGAGGGGCAATTTGCTGAAAAATTGACTTATTTTGTAAAAAAAAAATATTTAAAATCAACGGCTTCGTTTACAACACCCTGTTATACCTTTTTGGAAAGCCAAAAACTTCTTTTTTCATTTTGTTTTTAAATTAAATTGTTTTAACGAATAGTTTAAAAAGTATAAATTTTCAAACTCAAAATTTTGAAAAAAAAATTTGAAAAAATAATTTTAAAACAAATTTTTTTCAAAATTTTACCTAATTAGGTATAATTTTTGTTCTCGTAATTAAATGCTCCCATCAATCTTTAATCCAACACTGGAAACCGTAGGTATGGCTCTACGACTTTTTGTTGCCAAGGTATTCAAAAATAACCGAACCTACTTCTTCACAAAAACAAGAAAATCTAGCCTTACGGGATGGCACAAGTGATCATTTAGCCAATTTTTTCGTGTTTTTGTGAACAAGTAGGTTCGGTTATTTTTGAATACCTTGGCAGCAAAAAGTCGTAGAGCCATACGGTTTTCAGTGTTGGATTAAAAATTGATGGGAGCATTGAATTATGAGAACAAAAATTATACTTAACTACGTAAAATTTTGAAAAAAATTAGTTTTAAAATTATTTTTTGAAATTTTTTTTAAAAATTTTGAGTTTGATAATTTATATTTTTTAAACTATTCGTTAAAACAATTTAATTTAAAAACAAGATGAAAGAAGAAGTTTTTTGCTTTTCAAAAAGGTATAACACGGTGTTGTAAACGAAGCCGTTGAATTTTAATATTTTTTTTTACAAAATAAGTCAATTTTTCAGAAAATTGCCCCTCCCGGCTAAACGGGGGGGGGGGGGGGGAATAGACCCCCCCTCCCATACGATTTTTTTTTTGTCTAAACTTAACCTACACGCTCTAGCTTTTTGGCACAACGCTCGTGAATCACCCTGTACACATATGTATTCTTGTTTACTTATATTTGTTTCCTTATCAATGTTGTACGTTGAATTTAGAAAAAGATTTACAAAACACTCTTGACCTAAGGAATCTAGTCGGATGTTCTAGTTGAGCCTATCAATTTAATAGAAAAGATAGGTCATGTGACATGAAGAACAAATTTTTGAATCACAAATTTAATACAAAGAGATGGTATTACGAAATATTTGTTAGATTTGAAAAATTTTAAATTAAAAAAATATTGGAAATTGGCATTTGAAATAATAATCTTGGATGGCTATAAGCTCTTGGTTCAAAGTTGGTGAGCACCGACCGATACAAAGTTCAGTGGAATAATGTCTGGAGATAGGGACATGCCATTAAATATAAAATAATATTCAAAGATCTATTCGATGGTAAAAATGAACACTTAAAGTTGATCTTATTTGGTTTCCGGAAATTAAAGACGGCAGCAACAATTCAACTCGTCATGGAACATAGGGCATCAGAGATCAGAGGTCCTTCCATACATCTCTTTTCTTTGTATGAAAGCTCAGCTGTGCCCTGTGCGCACAATTCCAACTTCTTTGATCATCGCTTTGGTCTTCTTTTGACTTATGGATTCCATTGATAAGACTACTTTGTTATGGTGTCATAGAGCTTCCTGAGTGAATGATCCAGTGCCAATTTCTCTGAGTGATGTCATCATCCACTTTTGTTCGTCCAGTCCAAAGACGGAGTTTATTTCTGAATGTGTTTTGTCTACACCCGATCTTTAAGATGTAACTAAGACAAAGGTGTTGGCATAAAGCGAAATAGTTCTATGAGTTCAACTTTGGAAACATAAGCGAGAGCTACAGTACATTTGCGACAAACTGTTTGATACCGTATTCCCTGTTTTTTTATGTGGATGCGTTCGCCTCCCACATCCAGCCGCTGTACAGTTCCAGAACCAAATCTCTTCTTTAGCAGACAGAAAAAAATACAATAACATTAATTTTATGTAAATGATGTTCAATATAGCAGTTATGGCAATTAAAAAAGGGCGTGTGCCAAGCCCAATGTTGAGACTTTTTCCTGTCAAGGCAATTACTACGAGGTAAGTATATTCATTTTAAAGCTTGCAGCTCGATTTGAACAAAACCACACTTGAATTTTTAAAAACAAGATTTTCAATGACAATAGCGATAATGGGTGTACTTAAAAATTTTTGAACGACGAACTGCTACGTAACCAAGGTATGCAAACCAAAATGTTCATCTTCTTACCTTAAAACAGCGATTGCTAGTCAGAAAACATTAGACTATGAATGCATATTAAGACTTTTAACGAAACGCCCCTTAAAAGTGGGCGTTTCCTACAAATTTGTAAAAAAAACTTAAAGCACTAGCTGAGCTTTGATTTTTAGTCAATTTGTTGGCATATGCATATGTAAAACTACAGCTGAATTGAGTAGCTTTTAAACGATCTTAGCCGATTTTTTTATAAAAATCACGCCCTTAAAAGTGGGCAGATTTGAAAAAATTTACACAACACAAATGATACCATGAATGAAGGGTTTCAAACACATGCAAAAGTGTATGGATCTTCGTGGGGAATATTTTGGAAATCTATTAGGCTATATTATCGATCTTGAATATTTAATTTTTACTGTTCAATCTTAAAGTTTAAGTAGCAACCCTCGTGCCCCGAGGGATCATCTACATTAATCTACCTATGATATCAGCTATCAGTCCACTTAACTAAATCGTGGAGTCAGCTTGCAAAAAGCACCTGTTGACCAGCTTACAGCCTAGAACAAGTCATAAATCTAGTTTGAAGCAGCTTGAACTTAAAAAATATGCATCAATGTCTATGGCAGACCCTAACTTATCTATTGTCATAGAGTTCTTTCATTGGAGTGGGAACTGAAACCTACCTACACACAATTTTCGTCATTTAAATTGGCCATCATCAACAGTATCTTCGTCTTTTTTTGCTTGCCGTTGCCATTTTTATTATAGAAAAGTTGACCTAATTTAATAAATTTCAATTGTGCTTCTCGTGTTCAAAACAAGCTTCTAGTAGGTATCCACGCAGTCATTTAATGTTCATGGAATAGCATCCCCATTATCAAGAAACCTTACATCATTAAAAGTGTGTTCTTTTGTTGGCTTGATGCATTATCTTCAAAATCACGCACTTAACTTGTGTGCTGTCGGCTGTCGCTGTGACGTGGGGATAGTTTTGAAGAGCTTCTTCAAACTCACCCACAGCCGTTGTCACATCTTTTGTCATTAAAGTCAATTCTAAAAGTCCCAAGTGCACACGCTGGATTCATGCCTTTTATCTTCAAGATTCATACATATTCACGTGCTGATTATTATAAATAAAAGTTGTAACTTTTCGTAATCGATTCGAATGTCTTGATAAGCAAACAACCCCTCTTATGAATGAGATAAGCTTTAAAGTTCAGTATCCTAATCAGTGAAGCTTCTTCACAACTTACTCTTTGTTGCACAATTATTTTATTTTAATTTCAATCAATGTGACGTAACTTTCGATTACATCAAAATCGAGCCGAGTCGTTGTGTATCTGTTTTGTTTGGTTGAATGGGAAGCGTTGTTTGAATAAGTGTCCATGACAATAATAATTAGGTATCATTAAACCACGCTCAGGTTAAGTGGAGAAACAACAAGTTGAATATCTTAGAGATACGGCATGAGGCTTTGTATAGCAAAGCGTTCCGAGCGTTTAATGTGTTTGTATCTTTTTTATACAAAAAGTTGTAGATAGATGCTTGCCGCGCCATTGTCGCTATACTTCGTGCCGCCCTCCCGCCAGCCGCCGCGTCGTTTTCTTGGAAGAATGACTTTTTGCTTCGTCTTGCTTCTAATGGCGGTTGGGTGATGAATTGTTTTTTTTTTTTAATAGTTCTTACGACAACGAGAGACTAAGTGGTCTCTGGTCTGGCTATCAGATTTATCGTATTGGGAATCACACCAGCAAGGGGTTTAACCGCATTTGTCAATTAGAATAAAATATGCGGTTTGTCGGTTTTGTATTTTTATTGTTGTTAACATTAAATATCCAAGTATTTACTAGTTCTTTTTTTTTCACAGGAATATACAATTACTTGTATCTTTTGTAATAAGTTTTATTCTTGCGTATAGCATCAGTGAATTCCTTAATTATTCGATTATTGAGTGACGGGCAAGTGGAGCTATTTCAATGATCTCCAGGCGATTTTATGTTTGGAGTGATAACAACTATCACTATATTTACTTTCTTTACCGAAATTGAGTTCTACTCAGCAATTCAAACGATGTGACTTATTTTGTTCTGACTAAGCCCAAATGTATGAAACCAAAAGACTTGAGCTTTCGAAAAGAAAGAAGTAAAGTTTCCATTGTTACAAACCATCCTCACTGAAGAAAAACTGAAAAACGTTTACGCTGGCTGGATACCTAAAGTTAAAGTTGAAGACAGATGATTTGCCACTAAACCACGACTTAACTTGTTTTCAAGTATTTAATCTGCGAATTAATTTTATTTACTTTACCTTTGACTAAAGCCTTTTGATGGTGCTACAAGGCGTGGTGGTCCAGAGTCCCGCTTAATATGGTCTTCCAGCAAGCTTGGTCTTAAGCCTGTCGTTTTCCAATTTTACATTCCAGTTGGATATCGGGATGATATTGGTTTTATTCGTCAAAATTGTTTACTTAGGCCAAAGAAGCCACGGTTATTCAACGTTTGATTATCACACTGATTTAAGTTTCAATGCTTGCATTCATTCCCACTAGGTAATCGAATTCACTGACAACATCGAAGTTATACCTGTCAATGGTCCTCCAACTAATAATGTAGATTGTATAAGCTCCAATTGATTGAATTTGGTAAGTTAAGCTTGTATACGGCTTGTATAAGGCAAAATTTCGCAAGTCACACATTTAAAATATTGACAATTTAAAAAAAAATTAACCGTCACAGCAGATGTGAATCATACAAGTTTTCAAATTTATAATTACAATTATTACAGATTACATTCATTTATAAATAGGAACAACATTTTCCTCAACCCGCCCATCAAATCCTACAACTACCAACCAACTATCCACCATTTTTGACAAAGTTTTCCTCACCCCCTCGACACCAAATCCCCACCACCGGTAACCACCCAATCCACCTGCAACCACCAACCAACCACCTTAAATTTTTGTTGACCTTCCCCCCAACAAAGTCCCCCCACTACCACCATACATCCACCTAGAACCACCAACCAAACATCCACCATTTTTGACAGATTCCCCCCCCCCCCTGATCAACCATCCAGCCCACCTACAACCACCGACCGCAACCAACCACAATTTTTGACAATTGCCTGTCTAACGCTTCCCGAAGTTGCTTTAACTAAAAATTAAAGAATAACAGCTGTTATAAGGCCTTCCACGACAAGTCAATGCCAACAACTTGTGTAAGACTTGTCTATAAAGGCCTTATGCAAACTTACAAAAATCTGCTACACGTTCTTTTCAAGTCGGTGGTGGGATGCGAAATTTGTTGATGAAAGCATAAACTTCGTTTTGCAATCAGCTTGTTGTTGACACCGCTGGTGTCTCGCTTAGTTATTGTTTAAAAGTACTATTAATGATAATATATATGATGTATTGTCCTGGTTTGGGTCTTGGGTGTTACATATTACAAGACACTTCTTATTGCACTATTGTGAGCTGCTTAGAAATCGATGAACAGGTTGTGGATCTGTCGATGTTAAATCCTCGCGGGTTTTCCCGAATCTGATAGGTCTTCTTCAGATGCTGGCATAAAAGGCTGAACAGGATCTTATAAGCGTCGCTTAAAAGACCAAAACAGCCGATTTTCTTATTTGTGAATGGGGTAGACAAGATTCCAATCGTCAGGCATTCTTTCCTCATTGGTGTATTTGCAAGACCTCGAATTCTTCAGTATGTTTGAAAATGTCAGCTTGTATCGGCTTCACCTAAGCTGGAGACACTTTGTTGAATTGGAAAGTTTAGTCTTAGCATAATTTGCTTAAAAACAAATTTCCTCATTCCTCGACAGACTTGGTAGATTCCACCGTTGAGATGTTTTATATTTGGGGCAAGTAGTATGCATCGTAGACAATATTTGGCAGAAGACTGATTCCTAGATATTGTAATTGAGAGGTTCGAGGTTCTACAGTTGGTTGACTCAATTTCACCTTTAAACACAGAATGATATAATTTCTTCATCTTTTTACTATTAGTCCTAAAAAATAATAAAAATATTCAAATTCAAAGCTTCTTAGTTTAATAAGATGTCTGAATTTTTTGATCGACGCGACGTAGCTACTGTTAAAAATAACACACACAAAATACGGAATCCTAAGATCTTGGACACAAACCTCGGAACTCAAAATACATTACAGAATTCCAAAGCACGAAATTCCGACACACAGAAACCCGAATGGTATTTTCGGGATTCTAAATTGATTTCGCGAAAGAAACGAAAAATTGTCTTCGGTATAATGAAATAATATTTAAGAGGGTATTTGGCGGTAAAAATAGGAAAACTTAAGTGCATGAATCATATAGAAAAATTAATATTTGTTAAACCATTCAAATAAATAAAAAATAAACTGTAATAACCAAGAATTTTATTTGTCACATGGCAATGAAAACCCCCAGCACAACGCAGTTAATCTGATTTGTCAATGACAAAAAAAGAAAAGTTAAACCACTCCGTAAATCTTTCAACATAAATATTATAATAAATCTTCCCTACGCCACCGCCTACAAAAGCCCAACAGAACAGCCCTCTTCAAAACAAAAAAAAATATTTTTAATGTGTGCCACGTTCCATAAAAAAATTTATTTTTATACATCGTCACCTAATTTCAAACAGAATTTTTAATTTGATTTTAAATAGACCAACCAACTTGTAGCCGGTAAAAAAATCTCTAGCAAATTCAAAAACACCTTGCGTATATCTTTCCAAGAGTTCACACATCTCTGGCAAACTTTATTCGATGTAGTATGCTAATTTTGACAGTAGCCCTTTAAGTGACATTAATGACAACCCCCAACCCCCTTTTTTTCTAATAAAGCTTAAATCCACAAAAGATCCCATAAAACAAACAAAAGCTTGCGGTTTCTAAGACTTATCAGCGTGGGTGCTGACCAAACGACCTCCTGTCCCATTCTGCACCAAATTACACTCTACACTCTACCCTCACACAAACAAAGTAGAGCTCGTTGCTATATAGGTAAAGGTATGTTTGTATGGTGGATTGGTGGTGCAACGGCAAATTGCCATTATTGCGCCGCACGTAGTATCTATAACATTAAGGCTATGTCATGCCAAAAGTCCAAACGTAACGTATGCTGCTGGTTGGTTTGGTGTATTATTAGAGCTGCATATTGTGCATGTGCATGTGTTCATGTTACATTAAACACCATCACACAATCATGGTGCTTGTCAAGTACTCAATGTTCTGCTGATGCCAGCGTTTGCCTCCCTTTCTTCTAACTTGGACTAAGCACGAGCTCCACTAACAACCAATTCACGAATACAAACATTGTGCACACAGCCCCTTCAGCCCTCATAGCTCCATAGCCCCAACAAAATGTCAGAAACTCACACTATCGCCAGGCGCCTCACACTCAGAAGTCAGTACGTACGTACTCATAATGACAGCTTCTGGGTAGTGTTGGAAAAAAAACGGCATTTCGCGCTACTGTTAGCTTTCCACTTATAAAAAGCTCACGCTTTTGCTTCGAGTTTTGACACTAGACTACACCGATACTGTGTGTGGTGATGGTGGTGATGGTGAAGTGAAGTGAGCCAAAAAGCTTTGATAAAATGTTGGCGGTGGTGGGGACAGCCACAAGACCACGTGGTTGTCAGTCACTCTTTTGAAACTTGTGCGGCTTTTTCCGCGTAAATCCAGAATCAGAATCTCCGCTAGCACTTATGTCCACTGTCCACTGCATGCGTTTACCATCACCATCATCATCATCACAGAAGCCATGTCCTTAGTCCTGAGCAGAGCAGCCTGCTTCAGGATGACATCTAACTGACAGATTAATCCAATACATCAGCTGACTGACGACCGACGGCGACGGAAGGGACGGACAATGTGGTCTGAGAAAGATACGTGATTTTACTTTAGGTTTTGCTTTTTGACTTTTATCTCTCGTTTTGGTATTTTTATTTCTTTTTTTTTTTTGATTTTCAATTTCATACTTAGCCTTGAGGTTTTTGTAGACATGATGATGATGATGATAAAAATGATAAATGCGCATAAAATTTCGTGTATACGGTTATGTGAATGACTCGCATTCACGTGACTTTAATATTAAAGCTGCACGAAACCATACCAAAAATAAACTTTTTAGATTGTTTTTTTATGGTTTGAGTTTAAATAGTTTAGTTTCGAGTATCATTTTAAAGGGCTGGAAGTTATTATTATATTTTTGGAATGGTGTTGCCAGGAACGGGTTTAAAAATTAAATAGTTTCCACAAAATCCCAACCCTAACCACTTACCTGTACATAATGTGCAAGGTTATAAATATGAGTTGAACTGGCATCTGGCAACATAATAAAAACAAAAAAACTTAGTATACTAAAAACTGTTTCAAAATACTAAATTCATTGCAGAAAATTCTGTAAAACGTAAGAAAAGGTCGCTAAACAGTTACTGAGGGTAACAACTACTTCCATGATATAACATTTGGTCAAATCCGCTGAAGCCGTCTATGAGAAGTCCATAAGTTAATATTTTGATATTTGTTGTTTGTTTTGGCTCTGAAGTTCGAAAAGTATCAAAAATAAAATCTTCCAAACACAGTAGGTAGTATGTACCTATAATTTTAATGTTAACACAAATTTTAATTTGTTTTAAAGATTTTTAACCGCAACTTATTGAGTTTTACAGAATTAATTAAGGCGTCGGTCGCCACTTACTGATAATTTTGTATTATTTTGATATGGATTGCAGAATGCAGATCGGTCAAAATTTTTTAGTAAAAGTTGTTTTCATAAAATGTTGGGTTTTACTATTGAACAATTGTTCAAAAAATAAGATGAAACGTTTCAAGTTATTTTTAACTTGACAGCAGCCTAAACAGCTGGACCGATTTTCTTCAAACTTGGTTTATAGTATTATTATGACGTTCTAAGGAGGTGTTTTTGGAATTAGCGTTCTAGCTCTAAGACTAACGGTACCTGCCATACGATTTTTAATGAAAAAATCATTTTTCTCAAAAACGGCTGCTACGATTTCGGCAAAACATCCTGAATGTTTTTTTTTGTGTAAGCTTAATGTTTTGGTTGGAACAGATTTTTCAGGAAAGTCTTATAACGGTACCTCCCAGGACCGGTTTTTTGAAATCAGGTATTCTCGTAAACCTTTGGAAGGATTTCGATGAAATTTTGCGAAATAACATGAACTTTCAAATTTTAAAAAAAAAGTTTTTTTGAGATTAAAAAAAAAGTTATTTTTTTTAAATTTTTGGTTTTTTCAAAAACGGTTTGATAAATTTTTTTTTAATTTTTTTTCCTGATAAAAGTTGGCATACTCAAAAAAAAAATTATAATGTGTTTTCGAAAAGTTTTTCAAAAAAAAAAACATGTCCGACGATTTTGGAAAGTTTTTTTCTTAAAATTCAAAACAGCAAAAGAAAACAGATGGCTTACTTCATTTTTTTTCCTAAAACGCTTTAGCTAGTGATTTTTAAGTTATTAAAAAAATTTCATATGATTTTTTCCCCTGCTTTTTTTCCAAAATTTCCAGCCCCAAGACCATTCTCACACATTAGAGCAAGTTCGTCCGACCAAGCCGTGCACTTAATTCTTTTCAAATTTTGAAAAATTCGAATACTGATGCTAGTGAGTGATCGGTTTAAGGTGCACCAAAAAGCTAGAGCGAATTAGTGAAGTTAAGACAAGAACAAAATATTTTGGGAGGGGGATATATTCCCCTCCGTTAGCCGGGAGGGACAAAATTGTAAAAAAATGACTTAAATTAAAAAAAAATGTTTAAAAACCCAGTAATTTTTACCATACAAGGCCAAAAATCTCTCCTTTTATTGTGTTTTTAAATTAATTTAATTTAATGAATTATTTTAGAAAAATTTATTTTCAAACTCAAAATTTTGGACAAAAAAAATTAAAAATAAATTTTCAAACTAATTTTTTTTTTAAATTTTACGTAAATAGTAGGGGAGAGTCGAGAGTGGGGCTTAAAGTAACAAGAATAAGAAGTAAGAACTTAATAAACAGGGTTCTCCTTAAAATTGAGAATTGCATGAAGGAGAAAAAGGTGGATCTTTTCCATGTGTACCAGCTTACCTGTCAATTGGACGTCAGCGAGAAAAGTTCTGTGGTGGTCCCAAAAAATACCACTGTTCAAGTTTTTTTTCTTCTGCTCTTATAATATACTTTTTTTAATGATTTAATTGGGGCTTTTTTTTAAATATTTTTTTTTTTAACAATGGCTGTTTTTTGGATAGTATATATTTAAATAATATACATATATTCTTGTCGTAAGTTTAATTAAATCGAATTAAAATTTTTTTTTCCTTTTAGCTTTTCATGAAATAAAAATTGGTCTAAAATAAAATTTCAATGTTTTTTATAATTCTTGTTACAACTTAGCCCCATTGCCTGAGGAAGTAGTTGCAACACGTTTTTTTTCTCAATGCAATATCTTGACATCTTCTGAGCAGACTTTGTTTAATTTTGTTTGGTGGATTTTGTAGCTGAAACATGGTTCTAAAATTTGAAAAAGGTTTGGCTGACTTTTTAGCCCCACTCTCCCCTATGACTTTTTTGTCAAGCTCTTCAAAAAAAAAACAACATAACCTACTTCTTCACAAAAACAAGAACATCTAGCCTAATGACCATCACACGGATTGAATAGGCGATCATTTAGCCAAAAATTGGTTTCAGCTAATAAAAATAAACAGCACCAGGCAGAAAAAATTGGATGCTGTCATCATGCAAGGAAATTGGCGTTGGATAGGACATGCACTAAGGAAAGAGTGACAAAAATATAGCGAAACAATCCTTTGAAAGGAATCCTCAGGGTATTAGACGCGTCGTCTACAGTAGTTTCAAAAACTAAATTTGAAGGATTACAATCATGGCCATAGCTAAATGATGTATGTGTTGTGTATTCACAATATATGTAGCTGTCCTGGGTTAGCAGCAAGTGATTCGAAAAATATTATTTTTGTTTTTTTTTTTAACCGAATTGAAGTAAATAATTGGAGTTCTTAAAATATTCACAACCTAGTTGGCATTATCACTTTTTCTTCAAATGACAGAGTACTTTGGAAGACGTCTGAGCACTTGCACAAATTTTGCCACATTAATTGTGTCTAAAATAGTCGAACTTCAAGAGAGTCAAACATTTTAAAAACCAATAAATATGAAAACCCTTTTTTGGTCGTTTTGAAAAATTGATAAGATACCAGTGCATGCCAATCGTAGGTGATACATCAGGTTCGACTTTCTTAAATTATTTAAAAAAAAATCTTATCTTTTTTTTATATTGCTAAGCTTGAAAATCAACTGTGAACACATGCTTGCAGTCATTAGATTTTAGATAAAAAATAGAAACAGAAGCGTGACTTACAAATTATGGTACACTTTTTTTTACTAGGTCATAATATTATTATTGAATTATTACACGCTATATCGGTATTGTCGATATACATACCTATTAAAAACAAAAAGTGTTTGGAATTTGTGTGATCTTGCAAACTGATTTATGAGTTTTTTTTTCGCTCGTAAAATCAGGATCGAAGTAGTTAACTTATTGCACAAGTGTAGAATTATTTGTTTTATTATGGTTGACCTTAGAATTGCTAAGTGCATAATTAAATTAAACATGTTCTGTGTTGTACCTACTTGCGTAAGATAATTGCATAATTTGATTCTACATAAGTATCTTTAGATGTACAAAAGTATTAGTTATTTATAAAACAGGTATACTTGTTGATGGGATAGTCATAAAAGCTTATAAAAAGAAACAAATAATACAAAAAAAAAAAAAAAGATCTGACTAATGCATTTAATTAAATTTCGATTAAGCTCATGAGAATTATCTTACTGACAAGATCATTTTATCCAAACAAATAATTGTTATATCAGATGATTGCCTCATAAATTATTTTATTTAATAAATATTGAAATTCTCGATTTAACAATAATTTTCATATTTGAAGAGGACCTTTCAAAGAAACTCAGACAACCCAAGTTGTATCGGATTATTTCGTTCCAAACAAAGAGGCATAGTCAAAGATATGGGTACAAAATTTGCAAGTCAAAAATCTGGTTTCTATAAACTCACTCTAGACAATCGTCAAAATTACAAGAAAATTTAAATTAACAATTTTGAAAGCAGAACTAAAACAATTCGCTAATATAAAAAATTGGAAAAAAACAAAATATCTCATTAAGGATCATCCGTGAAGGATCATAAAATCAAGATTCTTGAAAATGGATCAAATCAAGGGGCAGTTAAATGACTTTCTTTTTTCAAAATACTTTTACAAAAATGATCGTTGATGTTTTATACGATTTTTTCAGTATTTTTCATTATTTTTGTCAAGTGATCTTTAAAGTTATTTTTCAAAATTTGAAGCTCTGGACCAACTGCTCATGTCTAAATCTGACTCTCAATCTCTAGATAATTACTAAACAGTGTTATTACGATGATATTTTTGTAAACGAACAAATCAGGTCCAAAAATCCTGTTTTGCCAATGTCTGTTGTTTTGGTCTATTAGCCGCAAGTCAGGCTTTATGTGTAGAAATACCTTTTTGGACTGGAATGGAAACTGAATTTTCTACGATAACCTTTTCCTAAATGTCTCTTAACGGTTCCTACGAATTCAAATTAAGGCTAGTTAGGCTATCGTAAAAACGATATTCCGATGAAAGAGAATCCGAAAAAAGTGGGTCAGACAATTTTTTTTGTCTCTCTGTACGAGTATCTGCACCTACAGCCTAAACGACTGCACCGATTTGCTTAAAACTTGGTTCAGAGTATTTTTACAACGTTAACGTTTTAAGAAATTACCGTTCTAGCTATAAATTTTTAATGCAAAACTCATTTTTCTCAAAAACGGCATCTACGATTTTGATAAAAACTTTTTGAATGGTGGTTTTTAGTTTAAAGTTTATCTTTATATTTTAATAAATTAAAAATAACGGTACTTCCCATTGGACCGGCTAATTTCAATCAGATTATCTCGCAAGCCACATGACAGATTTCAATGAAATTTTTAATGTAGAAGCTCCTTTATAAACGAAATAATATAAATTGTTAATTTTTCCAAAAAATTTTTTTTTTGAGTTTTTAAAAAAAGTTTCAAAATTTTTTTTAATTTTATTTTTTTCCAAAAACATTTTAATCTATATTTTTTTAATTTTATTTTTCTGATAAAAACTACAAAGATTATAGTCATTTTGCATACTCAACAAAAAAATTCGATTATCTTTTTTTTCAGAAAAATGTAAAAGATTTTGAAATGTTTCTCACAACTTAAAACAGGAACATACAGTAATAATCTACTACATTTTTAATAAAAAAAAGGGTTAAACTAGTGATTTTGGGGTATATAGCTATAAAGTTGCATATAGTTTTTTCCCTTTCAATTTTTTTTAGTTCCAAAACTACTTTTACACATCACATTAGAGCAATTTTGTGCTGCCCAGTCGTGCATTTTATTTCTATTTAAAAAGTTTTTTTCACATACATTAGATGGTATGCTTGACTTTTTGCTCAAAACCTTTGAGTTTTGGAGCAGGTAGTATTTGCATGCATCTTTCTTCTGCAACTCATAAATACGGTCCGACTTAACTTCTTTTATAGTTTGATTTATGTGGCAGAAAGAAGGTGCCCTCATTTCCTAGGATGCAATTTCCTTTCATTTTTAGTGTTGAAACCTAATTTTATCATTTGGAGTTAAACTTCAAAGGATCACTGTACCCTATACCGGTGTATAGCTAAACGAAATCCTTGTTCATAAATTAAACAAGCTAACTTGCACATCCTGAATTTCTGATAATTTATCGCTCTCCCCCCTCATTATTTCTCCCTTCTGGCAACACTTTCCTGCATTTTTATCAATACCTTGTACCTACTTCTCTTTCCCCAAGAATATTCTTTGCAGAAAATTTTCCTCCTATCACATGCAGAAAACATTCACGGATTCACAGACATTTTCCCAAAACTAGAAACCTAAACTTCATACAGTTAAGATACACCCATTCAAAGATGAGCGATAATAGAACAGACAAAGTGTTATAAAGTGGCTACTTGCTATCCTACAGTAGGTACCTACTAGATATGTACTATGGTATGGTCCTCTCTAAAATACCATGTTGTGATTTTTATTTAACTTGGCATTAAACATTTGGCTAGCTCTTATCTTTCCTTCCTCATCTTCTATTTACAATTACATCCTAGAAAGGTGCATATTCGTCTGTGGATACAAAAAAAGATATACATTTTAAATATAAATTACTTCTTGTGCTGTGCACTGTGAGAGACTATATCAAAAAAAAAAAAAAATGACAAACGAGGACAAAAAAAACTATCTTCATCTACTTTTGACATTCAAAGATATAGTTAGGTATCCGTAGTGTATTGTGTATAGAATAAAATAGAATCCCTCTCTCGCTCCTATTGTATAGTCATAGGGACGACACAAAACCAAAATATCCCCCGAAACCATATCAAAATCAAAAACTAACCCAACCAAGACTCTGTGAGATCCACATCAAGCATAGCAATAGCAAGCAAACGCAAAGCAAAAGAGTGAAATAGAAATGAAGTGGAAAAAAAGTTCTAATTTAAAAATACCCACAAGAAAGAACCTCTAATGAATCTATCTATCTTTTCCCCAACCATTAGAATGCGAGAATGGAAAAATAGTATCAACGGATCTCTAGCTCGCGTTCTACGCTGCTTTACGCTGTGTTCTACAACCGAACCTAAATAATAAAAAAAAAATACACTTTAGGATTAGAAGCTTGATTCTTTCCCGCACTCTTACTCTGCAGCTCGAGCGTCTAAACAACCAAACGCCCGACGCCGACGACGACAACGACAACGACGACAACGACAACGACGACAACGACGATAGTGTTATTGGTTTATTTTATTTATTTTTGTTGTTGTTGTGTATTCCAAAGATACTCTGCATGTGTGAATTTGTTTTTAGAGATACAACTATAATAAAACATATTCATCCGCACAGCACATGTAATATAAATTGTATCTTTGTATCTGTTCATCCATAAAGTTGTGTGCTGTCGTTGTGAATAATATATTTTTGTTATATTTCGTACCATTTTTTTTTTTTTTTTTTTGTAGTATAGGTATTATTTGTATTTTTTTTTTTAATTGTATTTTACTTGAACTTTTGGCTGACAGAAAAAAAGAGCGAAGCACGAGTTCTGTCTAAGTACCTAACAGGCATAGTTGGTTCGTCATCGTCGGATAAGAAGAGCGGGTTTGTGCTTTTTTGTAGCTTAGCGGGCGCGCACGCTGTTGAAATAAAAATATATACGAAAACTCTCAATATTATTTTAGTTTTATTAATTTTAAATGGATTTGAAAAATTTAAAAGAAAAAATCAATCTATCGGGCATAAAAAAAATGTGCAAAATTTAGCATACAAATAAATCATCTTCTTCACAACAACGTGGGCAACCAACAACGAATTCAAAGTTTCAAAAAAAAAGATGTTTTAATAAATCAATGACAAAAATAAAAATTAACACACCAAACTAAATGTCACATTAAAATTAAAAAAGTATCTAACAGAAAATTCGAAAAAATAAAAAGGATAACCCTTCTACGAGAGCTTTTCTTTAAGAATTTTTATTTTTTTCCTAATCACATGTTAAGCGGGTATTGTTGAGTATGTGGAACAACTAACACACACCAACTTAACACAATCAAAAAAATAACACACAACAAAAAACAAGTGCAAAGTTAAATTAAAATATCTTCAAATCAGCAAAAAAAAAAAAAAGGACCTCATCATACCTTACAACAACAAACCGTATACAAAATCGAGATTCGTGATTCTTTGCCAGTAGGAAGGATTTTGTATCTTTTAAGTAATTTCCTCTCCATTTTCAATCTATCTTATTCTATTCTTTTTTTTGTGAGTGTGTTGTTCGAAAGTGTATCTAAGTAGTGCAAACGATATCCTGGTGCAGATTTGTCCACCTGCCCCTACCACCTACCGCCTGCTGACAACCCAACAAAAAAAAAAAAACAAAAACCAAAAAAAAAAACACACCAAATTCGTATAGAGGAGAGAAAAATTGCAAGTGTCGAAAAATTCCTCTGGTGCCAGATAAATTCTGCTGCTCTCCTACACAAACTACCAACTACGCACACTCCCTCATAATCATACACTTTACTCAGACTCACTATCAAAATCAACGTCGTCGTTTGTGTCGATTCTCCATGAAGTTCTCTTGCTAGCGAGCCCCTGAAATCAAATGATTCGTCGTCGGAAGGGTGGTGAACGTCGTTTCGATATTTTGTCGTATTTTGATTTTTAAGTTTGGATAAACATTCGAAAAAAAAAAAATTATAAAATACAAAAAAAAAAGTTTAACTAAAAGTCTCCTATACCTAAGGATTTACTCTGCCATCTTATACCATTCACCCCTTCTGGCCCCCATAACAATAGACACATCCTGTTTCTTCGAGGAAGAACAAAAAATTGATTTTCTTCCATCTTAACCACACTATTTCGTCCTGTGTGCAATATTTATATACAAAAAAAAACGGAAAAACGAAATCAGGAACAGTGAAAAGGACGAACGAAAAAAAAAACCACATCCACCTCCACATTTTAAGTTGAAAAAGGATAGCAACGGTGTACATTGCCTACTCTAGCTATACATAGTCAGGACTTCTTGTTCGAAATTACATTGCTCATCGTTGTCGTTCTTGTCCTCCATCGTCAGGATACAAAACAAAAAATTTATAATTCACCTATTATTTTTCTTGTGAAAATGATTTAAACAATAAAAAGATACAAATAAACAAAAAAAAAAAAAAAAACCAACACAGCCAAAGAGGCTACAAGTTTAAGTTTAAAAAATTGTATATAAGCAACTAATTCAAAGGATATTCAGTGATATATATATATATTTTCTTTTTTTTTTGGTTCAAAAGCCCCAGTTTTGATGTTGTACTTCCTTGAAAAAAAAAAAAATAATAATCCAAATAAAAATTCAAAGAATATCCTTTTCAATCTAAAGTTTAAGTAATATAAATAAAGTTAAATAAAAAATCAACAGAGGTGCTGTTAAATATACTACTAAATATAAATAATTTAAATAAATAAGTTTAAGAAAAAAAAAACCCTTAGTGCTAGTGCTGTTATTGTTGTTGACAAATACATTTTTTTCTCTCACAAATTTATTGGGTTTATAATTTTGTTTAATTGTTGTTATTAATAAATAAATAAAAAAAAAAGGAGCGAAGCTCTATTGTGTGCTGTGTTGTTAAATATAAATAAATAATAAAAATTGTTTAAGTTGTACATAAATAATACAAAAAAAATCCTTACACAAACAAAACAAAATATACATACATAAATATATAAAAAAATAAAATTCTCAAAGAGCAGTAAAATAGTATTAAATTTGCGGTGCCTTTATTTATAGCAAGAAAAAAAAATTATATTTATAATAAATATACATAGAAATAAAAATAAACAAAAGTAAAAAAGGAAAATCTATACAACGCTTAGCAAAAAATCGTTACTAAATCATTTAAAGTTACAAAAAAAAAATAAATAAAAAATACAAAACAAAAATTTGAAATTTTAAGTTAAAACTAAAAAAAAAAATCAAATAAAATTATAATTATTTGTGATAGTAAAGTTTTAACATAAATTGTTTATGAAAAAATGAGTGACAGGGAGCGATCGTCCCCAACTCTGATCGAATCCGGATTAAAAAACTTAATCGGCGGACGGGATAGTAATTATCCATTAATTAGCGGCATTAATGGTAAGTAATTAATTTTTTTTAATTCAAAATTTATTTTAAAAAAAATGTAGTAAGTTGAAAAATTTGCACAAAGTACAATTATTATTTGTTTTATTTATATATACAAATATGCACCTCATTATCATGTTATATGTTTAAAAAATAAAAATAAAAATTATCTATATATACAAAACAAAACACATAGGGATTAAAAAATATGAAATATTTACTAAGAAGATTATTTATCTATTCTCATATCATAAGGAAGTGACGACACAGATTATGGAGATAGGGGTAGGGATAGGCGGGTAAGGGCAGATTCCTAGAACGCATGCTTTTAACTGTATAATTCGATATCGAAAATTCGAAGTTCATATCAGTGCGCAGGGCCCCTACACAAAAAAAGAAAAGAGTAGGTTTTTATTATTTTTTTGTTCTCCTCTTTGATTTTATTGTTATTTATCCTTTTCCTTAGATATTTCCGGGTAGTTTTTTTTTTTTTTTTATTTCTTTTTAAGGAACCTTTCGTGTTTCGCAAAACATTACAAAAACTGATTTTGGAGAATATCTTGTTGCAAAAGATACACACTTAGGTTTAAAATTATGTTTAATCAATTTCAAAAATGATCAAAATGAAAATCAGATGGAGGTATTTGCATAATTTTTTTTTTTTTTGTCAATTTAAACTAATGAGATACTTTTTGTTTGGATAAAGATAGAATTTACGAATGATACTGTTATTCTTATGATCACCATGTGGATAGGGTGACTTTAATACGACGTACGATGTTGTTTGAATTATTTGTAGTAACATGACATACATACATTTATGAAGATAGATTCTCGAACGATTGAGATAAGGTTTTTTTTGGTATTAATGTTTATCTTTAATAACGCAGTGTTATTATTTTTTTTAAGATTTAATGAATTTGTGGTTAATTTTTTTCTGAAGTTGAAGTTGATTTTCTTTGATTTTTTGATAGGAACCTTGTGTTTGGTTATGATACACGTGTGATCATTAATTTGCGATATGATTTTACCAACTTTAGATGTCTCACCAAAAAATACTATTTCGACGCACACTTTGTATGGTTTTTTTCTGTCAAACCTTTTTGACTGGGAATGTCATTTTGTTGACATCATTTTAATGTGATTTTGTATTTCTTTTATTGTATGTATGTATGTATTTATGTATGGTTCACCTGTACACCTGTCAAGTAAAATTAACGTGAATCAACTTTGACAGTTCGATGCATTTTTTCCAATCATGTCAATGTCAGCAATTGTATGAGAGGAATTTTTTTTCTGAATTGTTGATTGTGACAGATTTTGTCTTTTCTATACAAAATATTCTTTACTGAAAAATATTTGACTGTTTTGAATTGTGAATTGACTTTTGCCTTTGAAGATATTATTTTTAAGAATTAATGACGACAGGCAGACATTTTGGAAATTTTCAGAATTTTTTAAAGATATTCTTCGTGGGGCTCTACATTTTTCGGGATTTTGAATTTTCGGACTTTTGATTTTTGAAGATCATTTTCCTTTCCAAATTCCATTAGCGTGCCTTAAACTGATGAACAAATCTAGTTTTATAAATTTGTGCTGTTTTTGATGTGACACGAAGTAAAGTTGTGGAGTTTCCAACTAGATGGGCTTAGGCAATGGTAATTCTCATTATCAAAAGTAAGCCCACTTTTTTAACTGAGAGTACCTACGACTAGTTCGCACTTAAGAAGCACTATTAAGTTAAGGAAACTATCAATATCATAATTGGATAAAGTAGGAATCAGTTTCTAAGTCCTAAGAATAACAAAGGATCCTCGATATCGATAGATTTTTCTTTGTATTTTCAGCTGACACAATGTAAATATTTTGAAGACCGTCACTTTACTTCCAGTATAAGAGCGTTGATTTTTTTTTATACGGCACACGCGCTCAGGGGATTGTTTAGCCTTTTAATGATTAGTCACATCGCGAGCGATAGGAAATAAGACAAGAACGGAAAGGAGGTGTCGATGAACATTGGTCTTGAATGTTTGAAGTTCAAAATGACAAGGGAAAACTGTGCCAGGCAATTCATTATACATTCGTGTTGTACGGCTAAAGATAATGGAGGGGTATGTTAAGCTTTAACGAAAAAAGACAACATTGAGTTTTCAAAGCATTAAGCTATACTATACTATGCTGTTTAAATCGACGCTCATACGGAAAAAAAAACAAAACAAAACATAAAAAAACAATTTAGCTTTTCTTTTAAAGACTCAAAAAAAAAGTTTTTTTTTTTCAAAAATCAAAGAATTAATTGTATTTTGTTTATAAAAGAGCTTTCACATTAAAATTTTCATCGAAATACGTGAAGTGGTTAACGAGAAAATCTGTTAAGAAAAAACTCTTACTATGGGAGGTACCGTTATAAGACTTTTCCTGAAAAATCTGTTCCAACCAAAACATAAAGTTTACTCAAAAAACACTATTCAGAAAGTTTTATCAAAACCGTAGGAGACGTTTTTGAGATAAATGAGTTTTTCATAAAAAATCATATGGCAGGTACCGTTAGTTTTGGAGCTACAATACTTATTCCAAAATCCCCTCTGTAGGACGTCATAATAATAAGGTGTAACAAGTTTGAAGCAAATCGGTCCAGCCGTTTAGGCTGTAGGTGCCGATACAGACAGACGGACAGGAGGACAGACAGACAGACAGAATTGTCGGACCCACTTTTTTCGACTTCTCTTTCATAGTTATGTCATGTCTGATTGTAAGAATTTTTTTGTTTGTTTACGAATGCATAACTTGCCTTTTATGTAGTACCTACCTATAAACGCAAGTAAAAATGAGAAAGAGAGTCGGAGACAAACCGGAGCCCTGGGGCACACCGGCATTTATTTTGTGGAGATCACACTTGAAACCGTCTAATACAACTTGTATTGAACGAATAACAGTATCATCGATACCAAATAAACGCATTTTCGAAAAAAAAGAGCTTCATGCCAAACGCTATCAAATGCCTTTGAAATATCAAGCACCTTTTTAAGGGACGGGCTGGACAAATGCTATTTTCCATCTACTAGGAATGATTAATGAACGATGGAAAAGCTTACGCAGTGGTTTTGCCAGCGATGAAGAACACCTCTTCAGAAGAATAGGGGGTATGCCATCCGGGCCAGCGGATTTGTGTATATCAAGATCTTGAAGAACTCTTGCTACTGTACAAGTGCGGAAAAATACCTTTCCCATAGAAAAATTAGCGTTCTCAAGTACAGGAGGGGCATTATTGCAGAACTTGCAGCAAAATGAGCTGCGAGCATATTCGCCTTCTCTGAAGAGCTGACAATTGGTTTGTCGTCGACGATGAATGTTGGAAATGATGATGACGCTGAGTTCTTGAGGTTTTTTACAAATAACCAGAAGTTTTTACTGCCTTTGGGACATTGCAGAATTTTTTTGCTGTAACTTCTGGTCATGCCAAAATTTAGTTTTTGTGATAACGGAGTTGCACGAGTTCCTAACTTGTTTGTATTTCTTCCGATTTTCCTCAGTTGGGAAGCTTACTTCTTTCAACTTGAGAATCATTGTCTGTGAGCTTACCAGCCTTTTACTATGCTCTGAAACCAAAACCATCGATTTAGGTTAAGATGATGTTTTAAAATCGTTTCATTGAATTAATACTAGTATAGTATAGTGGCCAACAAAGAAACTAATGCATCTGTACCGTCTGTTTTAAATAACGACATTAATAAATATAACTTCGTAAAAAGGAGACTACTTTACAGAAAATAATAAACTCCGGCCATTGTTACCTTTTAGTGGTGTGCTCCAGCGTAAGCGCCTCTTTATTTTCACAGCTAGTGACAGCCCTACCTGCACTTTTTGAACTTCGAAAATAAAATTTAGATAGTGACTGAATTATTTTAAGTAAAAAATTTTTGTTTGGAGCCGCCCAAATTGTATATTTCGTCCACAGCTGGCGCGTGCGTGTCGGTAGTCTGTGTCCCTTTAACTTCACAAACAGCGGACACTCACATGAGTGTTTAAACTGGCAATCTTAAAATTTTGGAATATCTTTGTTATGTACAGTAGAATCTCGAAAACATGAACGGTTCTAAAACATGAATAATTTGGAAAGATTAACGCTTTTTTCCGGGAGAAAATCTACCATATAAGAGCAGTTTTTTTTTTTTAAATTGTATAAATAACTCTGTTTCTTTTCTAACCCTTATGAACAACTTTATTATGTATTTCTGTTATGTTTTAAGTTTTTTTTTTTTTTCTAAATTAGATTTTTCTGAGCAATAAAAGTTGTGTGAATTATTTTTAATTTTGATAACCACTGCCTTGATAATTGTTCCTCTTTTATAAGTCTAAATAAGTTCATTGTTACCCCGGCAACAGACAAAATTCAATAAATTCCAAAGATACTTTTATCATTATTGCTGTGGATGCATGCAGAAATCCCAAATGAATTATAAAAACGTGTAAAACATAAAAAGAAAAAATTAAAACTAAAACGGCTTTAATATAGCTTTTATAGATACTTTCACCATGTATGTAGGTGGGAGGTAGGTACAGTATGGGTACTTAAGAATATTTCAAGAAGCCATAAACAATACATATAACCTATGTATAGGCAGTATACTATTGAGAGACACTGCCTGACATAAGTAAGAATTATTGTTTTAAACATAAAACTAAAAATATGTAGAAAACGCATTTGAAAATTATTATATTATACGGAAGTGCAGACTGAAAAAGTACATAATTCCCCAAGAGAGTGTCGAAAAATTGTCCATTATGCCTCTTGCTGTGGTTTTTATGAATAATTAATGTCATTTTTGCTTAAATTCATGTTCTACTTGACAGCAATTAATTTTGCAATTAAGTGGTCCTATCTTTGGTGATGATTGAGGAATTTTTTTGGTTGAATATATATATCTAGTGTGGGCATGGCATGGCGGGTGGAATTCAAAAATGAAATCGTCATTAAATATGGAAATTTCATAAAAGTGTTAACATAAACACAATTTTTAATTACTCATTAACTTTTTTAATTCATCATTTCAACAAAACTTTTTATCATTTGACAGCTCATCGAACAAAACTGAATAATCATAAATAGTTCATGTAATGCCACAGACCAAGGGGCTGTTTGAAAGCAGTTTTCTATTTTTTTTTTTTTTTTAGTTTTTTCTTTGCAGTTGAATATATACAATGTACATATTTATATTCGCACGGGTTTCATGTTGATTAATAAAGTTTTCAACAAAGTATAAAAGTTCATGTTGAATTAATAGGAGTTGAAAGCTTTCAATCTTTATCAGTGTGTTTGACATGCAATCAGTTCAAGTCAATTGTAGTTTTACAACTGTCTTGTACAATTTCAGATTAATTTGTTAATAACTTTATCAGAGATTATCGCCACATTTGTGTCTGTGTATGAATGTGATTGTTTCAATCGATATTTTATTGGGGTTGATTATTTAAAACACAAAAAAGATATGTAAGAACTAAAAATAACAATTGGGTTAACAATTGAATGGATAATGCAGTTCAACTTTATAAGATTTTATTCTTTATATACGGACATATGTATACATCTTCCATCTGCAAGTACTATGCAGCGCTTCAAATCCTCTTAGGGCATAGAGCCTTAGCTTTGGCCATGAATGAATTCCTTGAGATTGAGCTCCTTGCAGATGATAGCCAAGCTGTTTTTGTCTCCCGACGCGTCTTTTACCTTGAAGATTCCATTCAAAATATTGTGTCTCTATATTGTAGTCAGGTTTCCTCAGTGCTGGGTCTTTCTAACGACACTTCCGCTGCATGATGTCTGCATCCAATTTTGTTTGGACCGGTCTTATTCCCCAATTCTGCGTTCGGATCCTCAGAGTGAATCGTAGAAAACGGCTAACAGAAGCCTGCAGTTTGCTCCAGATGTTGACACTGATTTAACCTTGTATTCGAAGAATTTTAACTTGGTGCGTAGTCCACGGCTACGCTACCACAACAATATCCTTTTCATGAAATTTTCCATCACCAAATCGCGTTGTGGCTGCTGTATGCCCTCAATAGTTTTACGAATTCCATCTTAGAGGTCTTCAATCGACACTAAACTATTGGCGTGGACCTTATCTCTCACGTGGTTCCAAAGGAAGAAGTCACAAGGTGTTTAATCACAAGATCTCGGTGGCCAATTGTGATCACCTCTCCGAGAGATAACACGGTCCGGAAACTTTTAAATTAAAAGATCGATGATTTCATTGCCAATCAGCAAAGACACGACGTTGTTGACGATCGGGCGGTTTGAGTTCTTGTGTTAACTGATTTTTAAACCAGCATAACATTTCTAATGACATGAACCTTATTAAATGTAAAAATATAACTAGGTCGAATGGCAGAGTTGCCTCATTTAAAATTACAGTTCCCGAACCAATGTTTAATTTGCTGATGCCTCCATCATCATGGCCTGTTAATACCTTTATTCAGGAATTTATAAACAAAAATGCTCAGGGCTTAAATACCAACACAAATAAAGCTTCAAAAAACTCATGTGTCTGTCCCTTTACTACCAAAATGTAAGGGGACTTCGTTCTAAAGCAAGCGATGTATTTTTAAAATCACAAGAACTTCCCTTTGATATTTTTGCTTTAACAGAGACTAATTTATTGAAATGGTAACTTTAATAATAATGAATTTTTCACTTCGGATGTTTATCGTAAGGATGGTCACTTGGACTTGGGGGTACAGTCTCGAAGAGGTGTTCTTATTGCGGTACATTCTAGTTTTGTCAGTACCTTTTTTGATATTCCAAACACCGAAAATATTGAACTGATTTGTGTAAGAATCAATCTAAAACATAAAAAAATGTTTGTCTTGTGTCGTTATCAACACAACACAATTTTCACCATTTTAATTGTTGTTGTTGCTTCCCATTGTATTTTAGAGCTTAGTTTTTCGTCGATAAATGGCGCACCTCAAGTGGTAGTACTATAGTTTATACATACAATGATCAAATGTCTTCTATTGTTGCTTTTTCCATTGTATATATAAACTATAGTATTCCCACTTGAGGTGCGCCATCTATCGACGAAAAACTAAGCTCGAGAATAACATGGGAAGCAACAACAACAATTTCCACCATTTTAATTGTTGTTGTTGCTTCCCATATTATTCTCGAGCTTAGTTTTTCTTCGATAGATGGCGCAACTAAGGTGATAGTACTATAGTTTATATATACAATGCTTTTTCTTCCCATGGCGATCTAGACAAAAACCACTCTTAACTCAACAATCAAGTGTTTGTGAACTTTGTCCATAGGTGGCGCACCAAACGTTTCTTTTATTGGGAGTACTATAGAACTATAAATTATAAATACAATGGCCATGCTAAAGTTGTAGAACGAAAGTTGAAATATTGAGTTTGGTGTCATGTTAAAAAATTACATGATTGCCTGAGTCTCAGTGAAATGACAGTAAACGTGTCGTTGCAAACAAAATTTACTCCCCCAACACACGTACAAAAATAAAGAACAATTTGGTTTAGGACACGCTTCAAATATTATAAATTTTGTCAAATTAAAAGTCAACAATGAAACTAGTTTTAGAAACTATGTAAATATTTCAATTTATTTGATGCGCCATTTTTAAAGATACAATGTTATGTCAAATTTATGAAATTTTAAATGCTTCATATTAATCCATGCTTGGAAATTTTAAAGTGGTTAGAAGAATAATGACCTTAACCCTAATTTAAGCTTATATTCAACCAAAACACTATAACAAAACATCAATTAACTTTTTGTGTACACTATACAATGTGACCATGTCCATGTCCATGGACATTTTCATCTCTATACCTCCCTCTGATTCATCATCATCATCATATTATTAATATGAGACCCTATTATCTGTTATCACCATCATTCATTGTACATATTAATTTTTCATCAGGGCTTTCATTTTGCATTACTAATTTGGCCAATTTGTGAGCTCTATAACATTTAATATCAAGGGAAGTCGTAAGCGGGTTGGTTGTAGTAGGTAACCCTCAACCTCTTCCTCAAGCAACCATTTTTGTTTTTAGGTTAATGTAAAAGCCGGAATTTCGAAGAAGGAAAAAAAGAAACAATAGAAAAAATTACGAAAAAAGAAAAAAACGACAAAAAAAACTCTATACCGACAAAAAGAAAAGAAGAAAAAAATCGAACTCCACTCTAGTTTATTCGATTCCCCATCTCAGTCTCTGTCTCCACAATTATTATTCGAACAAGGTGCATCAGTTTATGGTATGGCGCATGCTCGTTCACCGAGAATGGCAACATTGGGTACCCCCATCATCACGCTGCGCTCGGATCGGAGCAAAAGAAAAGCTCTTTCGAAATGAACAACCTTCAGTATCGTTGATGCCGGTAAATTACCCACAAAATTAACAATTCTACCCCCATCCCCACAACCCTGCTATACCTCGGGTACATAATAAAACACACATAAATGTCAAAGTGATGCTTCAATGATTAGCCTGGCACACAATAGAGGCAAATTAAAAATAATGTAACCACACACACGTCATGTGGTAGGAAAAATTTGACAGAAGCAAAAGTCCATCATAAAAAAATAATGATGGCTTTTGAACTGACCCTCTGCCGACAAGCGCGACACCCTGCGTCCGTTGTTTGATGTGTGTATACAGCCCAAAGAACATGATGGGAACCAAACAAAATTGAATGAATTTCGCAAAAGCTACCCTTTTAGACCCCCCGACTCCATCTGTCAAGTACCTAGTATTCGGAGAACATGTTCGTGCGATGATAAGTAAAGCTATAAAACTGAAGCCGAACTCAAAGCATGTGATCAATTCAATGACAAAACAACCCAACGGAATACGACTTTAAGACTAAAACACAGTTATAGAACAGAGCAGAACAAAGTGACAGGTATATCTCGTGTGTCATATCAAATGGTTCTTTCTAGTGTTCAAACCAAAGACCAAGACCGTAGTACGAAATAAATCTACGATTGTACGTACAACTACGTACATATAAACATGAATAAATTTATCGTTTTCTAGACTAAGTTTTGTAGTTTTTTTTTCTTTTTTAGGTTGTGCACCATAGATCGTGCTCTCTTTCTTGATGACATAAATGCCCATTTGGGTGTACAGGGGGGTGTCTCGTTTCCTTCAAAACTTAACAAAAAAAAAAAAAAGTTTATTTTGTCTGTGCCTGCGCCAGTATTTTATCTTGTTCATGTCATGATGACTGTATTTGGCAAGTGTACAATATGTGATATTAAAAAAAAAAAATAATATGAACAAAAAAAAAAAATGTTGTAGAACCAGTGTATGACGTTTGTTGGGAATTGGGAATCATAATGATGTTCATTTTTGTAGTTCATTATGGTCACTGGTGGAGCACATTGTAATTCAGTGGTACCGAGTGCAAAAATATGTGCTGTTTTTTTTTTTTTTTTAAAGTTAGGGGTTTTACCGAATGACCAGTTATTAAATGCGTTAGTGTCTTAATCAGATATTTATTCATTTTATTTTGCATTGAAATGAAACAATGTCAATAAATATAGATAAACATTGTAAGTGTACACTAGAGTGGGATTACTATGAACAATTTACTACTCTGGAAAGTCAAGGCTCTGTGGAATTCCATTTGATAGTTATTAATCAATAACAACTCACTTGTAATTCATAAGAAAACGAAACAAAAAAACATTTAAATTGATGATATCGTAGAATAAATTTTATCAGAAACTCATAAATTACAAATTAAGTCATAAATTGGAATATGAAAAAGAGCACGTTGAAATAATTTCACAATGGAGTTTATTCGTTGGAATCGATGTGGGGTTTTTAATAGTTTTAAAGCTTAAACCTTTTTATCCATATTTTTTTTCTGTTCTTTGAATTAAATTGTTAAACAATTAAACAGGTTTTGATTTTTCAAGAATTATAATTGCAATGTAAGGTTAAAGTTTATCGATTTAAAAATTTCATAAATTCTTTTCAATTGTAATGCAAACTTAATTTTGGTTTTTGGGAAATAAAGTTCTTAACTTAGCTTAACTTGTGAAATTTTTTTAAACAATTTTTTGACAATGGCATGAAATAAAACGAAATATGAGTTGGAAAAAGGAGTCATGATAATGTGCATGTCCTTTGATCTGTGTGAAAAGTGTAATTCAACCCCTAAACACCTACAGTCAGGTAGTCTGTGATCAGATTCCAGAATGTATTAGATATTTTACTTTTTAGCAGGCTTAAGTTCGTTCTTTGCTTTAATTAATTACTATTAAAAATTAATACAAACCAGGAAAACCGATAAGACAGAATTGTTAACAAAAAGAATTAAACCTTAAATAAACTCTGTGTTTCCTCTTCTTCGAAAAATCATGGTGGACTGTCACAAATGGTAGAAAGAATTTATCTATGGCTGCTTTTTGAACTGACTATTTATATTTCAAAACCAAACATTTAACCCCAAATGATTCAAGTACCTAAAATAATTTTGAATATTGAGCGCAAGACTTCGAGACTCGAAGTTCCCAGTGCAAATTTACATGGAATTCGAAAATCTGAGAGGGCGATCGATTAACCCCTTTTCTAATCTGAAATAAACACTTTAAACAAATTAAGATGGTAGAAACTCTATTATGGTCTGAAAGATCCGTATGTCCAAAATTTAATTCTAAAATATTTTTTCGAATCAATTTTACCCTGAATTACGACTGCTTTCAAAAATATTTGCCGAACTACGAAAGAAATCCTGGATTGTAGCTTCTCGGCGAATACTTTTGACTTTCCATAACCCCAAATAAAGGAATCTAAAACTTTTAATTAGTTGTCGTTCGACAGTGTGTGCTATTGCACTGTCTTACTATAAGAAGGTAAACAAAAAAATTACTTTTCATGATGATTTGTCAAAAGAAAACCTATCGAACAAAACTCAAGTCTCAGTTAAAAAAAAAAAAATAAATAAATAAAAATAAATGAATCACCCTATACAACAAATACCAATTTTTCAATTCTACATAATGTCGAAATGAATAACTATTTACTTGATCATTTGCTTACAACCTAGGGGAAAATAAATCCACATAACTTGGTTACTTAAAGTCTACATCGATAAAAAGGGTTATGATACCTTTGAGTGAGAACAAAGTCTCAAAGTGGGCTTAGTTCTCCGGGCCGTATTTCCCTGTACTTATTTGGGAAACATAACATAGCTCACATTGTTTCTAATTATTCGACAAAGACCTACGAATTTGTTTCTCCTTAAAGGAAATAATGAAATTGGCGTTTTAAGGGATGATTACTACCACTAAAAGTAACTGCAATGGCACAATGGTGTTGCTGTAGTTGCAGCTGAGTTGAGTTTACTTTTAAACCTTCCACATCTAAAAAAGCCACATGTTTTTTTTTTTACTTTTAAATTATTACGAAAGACTTTTGAACACTCGATAGCTTTAGAAAATTCACAAAGTTCAACAATAAAATTAAAATGTGCTACACCTAGGACCCTCCTTTTTCTACTTGGAAGTTGGAACTAAAAATGATTCCATCCCAAATGAAATAGAACACTAAGTATAAAAACCTACTTTCGTACTCAGATAGCTGCCTGATTCATTTATATTATTTTAATTCTGTGTCGGAAGTACCGCAGAGTAGGTACATAAGCACTTGGAAGCTGCATCTCCCCAACGCCCAACCCCAACCCATTGTGTAAGTTAGATTCCACATACTTCGGAATATTTAATTTGGCACTTTCTGAGTTATTTTAAAATTCTACCTATTTATCTACCCTTTCCACCCCCAGCCCAACTCTCAACGGAATAGAAAATAGACACAAAAATGTTAGTGCCGACTTAGACAATTGGACGTCAAACTTCTGGTCTATATCCAAATTGTGTTCTATATGACTGCACCATTTAGCAATATTGTTTCAAAATGCTCTTCATCTTGTTTGTGTTCCTAAGTATGTGTTATTTTTTTTTTTTTTTTCAATTAAAATTAAAATTATTCTGCTGTTTAAGAATATAAATTGGATTTTCAAAAGCCAGGCAGATATCGAATGTTTTTGAAGTGTTTGTTCTTGGCACTGCCAGTGCCAGAGAAACAATATATTCGCTCAATTAACAAAGAACATTTTTTTCATTTTCGGTACAAACTGCTGAAAATTGGCTATTAAGCACTAACACCAACGAAACCAGTTAGATGCACTTTATCTGGCCAACGCAATTTGTCATCGAAGAAGGGACTTCACTTCAAGTCCAAATGATTCGAATGATGATTGTCGTGTGAGAAAAAGAGTAGAACGTTGTAAAGGACGACGACGTCAATATTTTTCGATGTGTTTTTTGACAATAAAATGCGATAGTTTCGTCGCCAAACTGTCGAGTGATATTTTGCTAACATGTAAACTTATAATTGAGCGTAGCCAATTAAAATGTTTTTTTTTTTTAATAACTTTTTTTTTTTTTTTAAATAATAATTACCACCCTAGAGAAGGCAGCAGCACAGCACCTACCTAGTAGGCATATTGTTGAGTGCTTGAAGTGGTACTTGAAGTTAATTTGTATCAAAAACAAAGTCACACATAGATACACACTCACACACTTGCTACTTCTCTGCCTCGTGGTGGATTTTCGAGTTTGTTCTGCTTTTTTCTGCACTTGCACCCGTATAGCAGCTACAACCTACAAAACTTGGTCAGAAGGGGTGTGTATGCGGGGTATTGAGGGTGAATTCATGCGGCTTGCACTTAAATCGTGCTGTGTGAAAAATGAGAACTAATTTGCTATCGTTGGCTATGGCTCTGGCTCTGGCTCTGGCTCCTGCTCTGGCTTTGGCTCTGGCTATTGCTCTGGCAAACTAGAGCGAGTGTCATACACGCATTAGAAAATTTAGATTGTACATATACTCGTATGTACATACAGATATGTGTATAAGATGGATTTTTTCAGCACATCTGAATTTTTATCTTTTATTTTTTAGTGGAAGAGTGGAGATGTAGGAGGCTGTGAGAGCTATGTCAGGGTGGTGCTGAACTTTATCAATTGCTGGTGCTTTTATTAAAAGTTATATTTTTTTTTTACAAATTGGCGCCAAATTATGAAAAAATGCTGTTTTTTTTTTCTTGAAGAACGCACTCATGTTTCGCAGTGGTGTAGGTATAGGTTTAGTATATGGAAATTGATAAATTTGAGGTAGAAATACATTTTCATGGATGCATTTCTGTTGGAATTTTATTTAGATATAGGTATCGATGTACTTACTAAAAGGTTGTTGCTCCATGGAGGGTTGAATTTGACTGAATTTTATTCCAAGTTCGCTGTTGCGAAGGTTTTTAGTTTTTTTTAGAGCATAGGAATCAATTTTGTTGGAACACAAATGTTCTTGGATTGTATCTATTAGTCATTGTAATAGAACGTTTCTATCCTTATGTCTAGGTCTGCAGCTAGATATGTATCTCCACTGTTTGGTTAAGATTTACTTGAATTTCGTTTCGGCGAATATACTGTTGACGTTCATAAACTTCTTGAAAAGATTTATGAGAGCTTTTTAATTTGGCAGTGTTCGTTCCAACAACAAGCACATTCAGTATCTCTTTTCTAGTTCAGACTGTAGTGACTCCAAATAATATTACTAGTGAAAATTTAGAATGAAACAACAACAACTTGTGTGTGCTACCACCAAGTTCATAGGCTGGAGTTATAGCTATTTCACGGGGACCAACCCGATCATCAGACTCCTTTAGTGGTGCTTAATCGCTTTATGTTAAATTTAATTTTTGAAGAACTTTTGCCCGAGCTTAGCTTGAATCTCTTGCTTGTATTACCTCTTGCTATAGGAAGTGAACAATCCTCCCATAGCACAAAAAAAAATGCATCAAAGAAAATCAAACGAACGTTATTTACTAAACGTCAAACCCTTTAGACGTCTTCATGACAGCCAATTCAATTTGAATCGGAATTCGGTTATCACTAATCTTCTGATAGTTTCCATGAACATTGGCATTATTGGAGGTCCAAATGTTGGTTGCCCTGATAGATTTACATACGAACTGGGACAAGCGGTCTCCGTTGAAGATCACTGGGATCAGTAGGATTGTTCTTAAGTGGTGAGCGAATAAATGTATCCTTCATTTTCCTAGCTGCATCGGCCATCGAATTTATGTCACCCTTTTTTGCAGTATCTGAAGTAAAACCATCCAGCTTCTCCCTTTTCGAGGGAACCCTCCTCATATCTTACATTGAGTTTCAAAGATCCAATGTTTTATGTCCCGATTCTAGTACGTTTGCTTTATCCAAAAGTTCCATTCGTATTACTTGAATTTAGCGGGGATAAATAATTCCAATTATTGACCATTAATTTATCGATCTACTCAGATCATCCACCATTGGGCTTTTAATACTGATGACCCGATCGGGAATGATTTGATGTTGGCTTATTCGGAAGTCAGTTTTATTTTCTGAATATTTCTATGTTGCCCGGATGCAGGAACTGAGCTTCTATTGGAGCATAAAATTCTATCATCTATCCCAATTTGCTGCAACTGAACAAAACTTTGTCCACTATTGAATACCTTTTCTGGCTGAACACAATGGTGTAGCTGCAGCAGTAGTAAGTATAGCAATGTCAAAGTAAATGTCAAAAAAGTAGGGCACCAAGTAGCACAGAACTCAAACAAAATCATGTCTGCCATTTTGAATTGCTGTTTTTTGCAGCGCAGCTGTAAAGTTAGAGTCGAGTCGACTCATACTTAGAATTTAACTTTGACAGTGCTATGTACTGCTGCTGCAGCTACACCATTGTGCTCGGCCAGTTAATCTGAGGTTCTTTGAGAAAAGATGACCTCCAAGATATTGTTGGTCTTCTGCATAAACTCGTTAGAAGACCAAACATAATTTGGAGGTCATCAATCGAGAATTCGATCCGAAGTTTTGTGGTCAACTGATCTTCAAAATGTACCACAAAAAATGGTATCCAAAAGTCTTTAGCATGCTTAAGATGTTGTCAGACATGTTTCCATGTTTCAGAAGAATACATCACAATTAACGTTGATCCTTAAGCAAGACACTTCTCACCAGATCCAAAATGCAAAAAAATAGTGACGTCCAGTTGCTCCAGTATACCTACTTTCCGCTAAATTTACAAAAATTTCATTGGTCCTCTTGGTTAAACGGATTTGACATTCCGGTATCGTTGACAAATATTTCGCTTACACAACTTCTGGTCAAACATTATTGTTTACATTCGAAATCTTATAAAATAAATTACAAAGCATTCCGGAATACGTTTTATATTTTTATGTATACAAAAAAACACTCACTACGAATACGAGTATACAAGATCATTGCAAATATTGAAATATTTTCAAAAAAACAGCTCTCCCAAAAATTGTTTAAAGTACAAATATCAACACTGCTCTAATTAGATCAATCAAATGCAACGAACATACACCACTCCCCGCTGCAGCTCGCCACCATTTCCACATTTAAAATGATGAATATCCAATTCAATATTGAAATTTAAATGCATTTGTAAATTTTATTTTCTATAACTTTAACCTAAAAATAGTTTTCGAGATACATTTTTATTTAAAATAACATCAGAAACCAACAAACCATACCGACAAAAAAAAATCACACCAGACCTTTTGCACAGAGGAGGTGGTATAGGAGCTGGCTCTATACAGCTCTGGCACGGTTTTCAAAAGACCACTGACATATGAAATAGTTCATTCTGCACTTCGCCCCCGTCTCCCGTTTCCCCCGCATCGCTTCATTTTGCCCATGGGAAAAGACATTTCCGCATGCGACTAAACCTAATTGAATTTAGAAAAGCGCTTAAGATATTAGACATTATAAGAAAACAAAAAAAAAAAGTATCTAAGAAATAATGTTTACTTAAAGCCTCCGCTCGTTGAAAAACCATGGAAACGACTGTAAATGCATTTAGTGCAGTTTTTTGCTTCATTTATATTTTTTTTTTGTATAAATGCTTGTTGGTTGCTGTGCCATTTTCAATTGCTTATTCAATTTTTGTCAAAGTGGGGGTGAGTAAGGAAGTGAAATGGGGTTGGAAGGGGTAAGGGGTTGTTTTTTGTTCAAGTTCCTGTGACGAAAAACAGTGAATTTCATGTTGAATTTCATATCTATCAACTAAAAGTGTAATAAAATGTCAAAGGATCGTAAATTTGTTAGACACAAAAGGCCAAATAACATGCAATATTTGTGTCCTTCTCGGGGGTGGTTTTTATTTTTTTTTTTTTTGTATATATTTTTAGGGTTGGAATTATAAACTATTTTATGGATCCAACTCGATAATCCTACTGTAAGAGCATGAAATAAAAATAATCTACTTCTTTGTGGTATAAAGAAATAATAAAAATAACAGGGCGGCTCTGGGATATACTTCCTGAATGATTCTTATCAAAAATTACTTTATTTACATAATTTGAAAGTGCCGAGATACATATCGCACGAGAATGAGCTAGTTAGGATTGGAATCTGTAAGGTTGAAGTTTTGCTTGTCATCTAAGCGTTAAGTATTAAGTAAACAATTTGAGTATTGCGTGCGACTATGATTAATGATTCAGAAACTATGGTGTCATGGTTTACGACTTTTTATTTGGATGTATTATTTAGTTTTATAATTAGATATTTGTATGTTGTATTAGGAACATAACTATCAAAGAATAAAAAAAATCCGATTTAATAGATTTTCGTCAGATGAGTTCTTAGAAATATTTAAATAATAATCGAGATACTTTAATTACTAAAACTTCTTTTTTTTCAATTAAACACATAATTTGATGATTATAAATATTTCCAAACGAAAAAAACAAAGGTAATCTGAGTTTGAGGAAGCGCTTAAACACCCTCAATTGGCAAGTTGCAGTAGTTTCGATGGCTGATTATAAAGTACCCGGGTTTCTATAGACAATTCATGGTGGCTAATTCAATCAACCGATTTCGATTTGTAATATTCCATTAACTTTACAAAAAACTTTAGTCTGTCACGCTGGCTTAGGGAGGTTTTAACAATGCCAGCGTCATCCAGATCCAGTACATTAATCAGGTCAGTTTTAAAGTTCATCTACTTCAATGAACACGTCAGCAGTTTTAATAGTCACTGCAAGTATGTATATTATAATTGATTTTTCTTTAGTCGATGCTATGCTGGTGATATTGGCCTACAAAGCTAATACTCCGTTGATTTAAAAATTCAACAGAATAATGTATTTTAATAGAAATATGGAAACACAAAGTTTCCATTACCATTTCTTATATAAATTTTAACAAAAAGCTTAGTATTCAATGTTTGCTGGGGAATTTCGTAACCGTAATTAAGAATATTGGCTTAACATCTTTATTAAGGTTAACAAAGTTGTGTCTTACATTTTTAATTGGTATTTTATTTTATAGAAAACTCAACAGAGACATTTAAGATGTATATCGTAAATTGTCTTAAAAAATTAAACACATTTTTTTAAAGTAGGCATTCCCAACAATAATTGAAACTTGCAAAGAGATTTGTTGGTCTCTCAATGATACAAAAAGAGAAATAATATAATAATTTCCATTAAAAATTGATGAATCCAACCACTCCATTGATAGCATTTATCAAATCATACACATAAGAATCACTCAAGTACCGAGAATTGATTAGATACAAATTGTTGCTATTAAAACAATCGTTATCCAATAAAACCAAAACTATTTGGGACAATCTTAGAAGAATTTTTTAAGTAAAATAATAATTGTTACATGCACAAAATCACTTGCAGGGAATATTTTTGGTTTTACAATATTTTGCTTAAACTTGAACCTAGTTCACGTTGCTGTTCTGATAGTTCAATACTCTTAAGATTGTTTAATACTTTATTAATTCAGTAAAAATCTCAAATTGAACTTATGATTTGAACAATTTTGAAAGTTGTTGAAACAATCTTTATTTGGCAATGAAACCAACAAATATTGTCAAAAATGCTGTAAGACAGCTTTCTAACAGAACAAACATTGACTTGATATAATCTTCTTCAAATTGTGCAATATTATTTTTAACTTTTTGAAAGAAATTTTTTCCTCAAACATTAACAGCCTAATAAATAAATTAAAAAAAAATCGATGCTACTGGGCATTTGCATACATGTTTATAATCATAACACAAACCACAAACTGCTTCAATAGTTACATGGTGTTAAATTGATATGATTTTTGGTAAAAAGCAATACTTTTTTTTTTTTTTGTTAATATAGCAAGAATTAATGCAACACGAAAAACTATTAATCCAATTGCAAAACATCATGGTTTTATGTAAACAAAAACATTAGATTTTCAGGTGCCAAAAATGATGGGATACAGATCAAACATTTAAAATTTTTAGTGCAATTTTAATAAAACTATCAATATACTTTTAATTTAAGCAATAACTTTTGACACTTAACTAAAATTCCTAGTGCACAGCACTGATTTAATATCAGAAACTATTGATTTCAAAACTATTGACTAATCCCATAGCAAACAAATGGATTAATTTAAAAGTTTCATGTGATAAGAAACATTGTGAAATCCTATTTCATAAATTAAATGTGGCTGTTCATTTAAACAAGAGTTCTTGATAACATAATCCATATTCTTGGTACTAATTTGAACACACAAATAATAAATTTTCAAATATTACATACCTATCAGTGATGACACTATTGTTTTAATGTTCCAATTAGGTTTGTTGGTTTTAATGTTTAAAAGTTCAACGCAATGATTTAATGAAACAATACCATTTTGACAAAATGTATGAAAATATTGCATATAAGTTTATACAAGGAATTCTATCGATCTTGAAGCGTTTGACATTTCATTTGGAATACTATGTTGACTTGGTCTGATATATTTTTTAAATTAATGCTGGTGTATACCAAGGCTCCATTCTGTCTCCGACTCTCTTCATTATTTTAATCAATGATCTCTATTTCAAGACAATACCATCATGAATTTCTCACATTCATTCCCAGATCCAGCGTTTAATAAGCTCGTTAAATTCCGATCTTGGGAACCGTGTGTAAATAACAGTTCCAAAAATTCAATGTTGCCTTTTCCCTCTTTAAAGCATAACTAACTCCCGATGCCACTATCCATGAGTTGTACTTGCATCGAGTAAACAAATCAGTTTTGCGTTCTTGGTAAATGTATAATAATCACAAACTACATAAAGTGATGCAAGAAGTATTTTCCCCCATAAGATCTGGCTTTACTCTTGGCATGGTGCTTCTATTACTTACTTAGATATTGAATAATAAGGTAACGTTAACATGATAGAAACATTTGTTTTCCTTGAACATCGCTACTTTTATAAACAATATACTGCTTAGTTTTTTAAATGGGAAACATTTTCGGAACAATATTTTTGAACTTAAAATACCAAAAGATGGTTCTGAATTTTCTAATTACATACTTTGCATTAATAATATTTTTTTTCGAATTTTTCGACTTACGAGGTTATGAAGTTTAAACGATTTCATCGTTACCCTCGCATGGCTAGGAATGTCCATCAATTCAACTTCAAGATTTGTTTCAGAAGTAGATACTGTATACATTCTAAATTAGAATTTCTAATTCTTTAGTCACACTACACGAATGTGAAATGCTTTACTCGGCTTTAATTTGCACTAGCATAACGCTTTACAGATACTCAAAACTAAATGTAGACCGGTATCTCTTTTTATCTCTTATCATACTTTCCAAGATGTGCAAATTCTTTTTTCTGGAGTATAGCCAAGTATAATCAAATCATATTTGTTTAAAATTTATTGTTTTTGGGTAAACCTGTCAGCGTTGTTTTCATTTTCCGTGATAAAAAAATTAGTTTCTGATTCCCTTCTTTCTGGTAAGGGTTGGTGCGGTGTTTCCTGTAAGGAAGAGTGTAATGTTGAATGTGCTAGCTGCTAGAGAACTTGGTTGAATACCACATTTTGTTAGTATTCTTGATTTATATTGAAGGCCAAAACAATCATAAATAAACACTAAGTAGTGGACATGGTAATTTATTTCCTCAAAGCTAAACGTTCAAAATCATTATTTAAAATTTTAATTTTATTGATTACTTTCCATTTGTCTGTAGTTGTTGTTTTTTTCTTTCAATTTTTTTAAAATGTCTTCTGGCAACCAGTTTCTAAACAAATCAAAAAACCCTCATTCTTTTCAAAAGCATGTATTTTTTTTAAAGATAATTAGCTAGCTTCAATTTTTATTTTTATTTTGAATGAACAAATCGAGTGAGCAAGAAAGTACAACGAAGCAATTATACAAAATAAACAAAAGTATACACACACTACAGAAGTTCAGATACTAATTGGAAAATAATTTACATCGACTAAAAATTTTCATTGGCCGCCATAAACATCAATTTTCTTTTTGAATTTTAATTAATGATCACTAAATACCGAATGTTTTTTTTTTCTAAGTCTAGTCGTATGCCTTCTTCACAAAGATTTTTGTATGTTCGATTGATTTGAGAAAGACATTTTTTTTGTTTTAAATTTAAATCAGTGAGCTTTAAACTAAATTTTTAAATATTGTTTTTACTTTAATTTTTCTTTTAGTTTAAAGTTTTGATTTATGATTGTTTTAAGTTAATTATTATCATATGAATTATTTCTATTCATGTTCTTAAGATTTATTGCTCATCAAAGAATCAAAAATAAACTTAAATTTTATCTTTTATAGTCGTCACAAAAAAAAAATACAGCCAATTTAACTTGACACTTGCGCCCTCATGTCCTCCTTGCACTTCTCATTTAATTTTTTTTTTTTTTGAGACGTCTTTTCTCACAAAATTTACAAATGATTCTTGACGCCAAAGGGGGCAGAGGGGAAAGGGGGCGTTGGATTGGTGGTACCCTGTTGAGAGGGTGGGTTTTAGGTGTTAGCTTGGCTTGCTTGTGGTTTTTCAAAATATTGGCACTAAACCAAAAATGCTCTACAAAACTATTATTCTTTAAAATTTTGTGTTCGTGTTCGTTTTCTGTCCTGTCTTTTCTTTTGCCTTTTTTTTCCTTTCGGGATTCTTTTAAGTGAAGGTTCGATTGGCCGTTTATTGAGTAAAACTAACAGTATGTTTGTGTAGACTTGCTTTTGTGAAGCAATGAAGTCTAAAGAAAGTGCCATCTATGCAGATGTCGCGAGCAAATGTGACGACTACGACTAGGACGACGACAACGGACGTAGGTATGTACATGTATTTTATAGCACTTTTGTGCTTGAAAATGTCATAGACGATGGGTGAAGAAGTGGGCTTTTTTTGACCATCATATGTGCAGTGCATGCTATGGTTAGATATTTTATGGAATCTTTAAGTGTATCATTATTTGAGTTCATTCGAGGATAAATTTAATAGATATGGAATTATCTGACATGTGAGCCAGACGACGAAGAAAGGGATGGTGATGTTGGGAATAAGACATTGAAAAAATTGAAGTAGGTAGTATATATAAAGGAGATAGAGAATTGAAGACCTTCAGAGCATGAACAAATGAAAAATATTCATTTGACCATAAAATTCCTAGTAAGCACAAAGGTCTGATTGAGGTCTCTAATAGACATATACCGTCTCCTTAGATCTTTGGGGAAATACTTTAATACTTAGACGTCTAATGCAAAAATATTTTCCCCCATCGCTACTTTCATAAACCATAAACACACTCCAACTCATTTCTTAGCCGCACTGCAAGAATGGTGAATGCTTTTCCCAGCTTGATTTTTTCGACTCCTTGTGTTTTGCCGATATTAAAAATCAAAACAAATGGGTAACTCTATTATCTCCTAACCAACTTTCGTTCTTCCTATATCGTGAAGAGCAGCTCAGTGATGTTTCTAATAGAAGGTGTAGCCAAAACGACATAATATTAGTGGACATGGCGTCCCTATGGTGGGTGACGGGCTGAAGAATTATAACGATGGTGATTTTGTAGCTACTTGTGGGGGCGTGATTGAGTCTCGCAACGACAGGCAGGTTATATGCGCTCTGCATTCGTAAAAAAAATTCTAAGAATCAAACATGACATTACGATGATAGAGAAGTCCAGAAAAATGTGTCCGACAATTCTGTCTGTCCGTCTGTCTGCACGGCACCTAGAACCTTAACGCCTGGACCAATTTGCTTCAAACTTGGTACGTAGTATTATTATGACGTCCTACAAGGGGTTTTTGGAATAAGCATTCTGGCTCTAAAACTAAGTACCTACCTGCCATAAAATTTGTAGTGAAAAATTAATTTTTCTCAAAACGACTTCTACGATTTTGAAAAGTGTTTTCTGTGCAAACTTTATGTTCTGGTTGGAATAGAACTTTCAGGAAAAGTCTTATAACGGCACCTCCCATAGGACCGGTTTTTTTAAAGCAGATTTTCGCGTAAGTCACCTGACGGACTTCGATGAAATTTTTGATGTGGAAGAACTTTTATAAACACACAAAAAAAATAAATTCTTAAATTTTTCAAAAAAAGTTTTTTTGAGATTTTTAAAAATTATTTAAATTTCTTTAATTTTTTGTTTTTTTTTCCAAAAACTGTTTAATTTTTTTTTTGAACAAACTGGTCGAACGATTTTGAAAAAACAAATTTCTTAAAATTTTAAACAGTAAAAACAAAATCTTATGGCTTACTTCATTTTTTCCAAAAAACGTTTTAACTAGTGATTATTAAGTGATCAATAAAATTTCATATCTTTTTTTCCCCTGCTTTTTTTCAAAATCTCAAACCCCAAGACCACGTCCACTGTCACACATTAGAGCAAGTTTGCCCGACCCAGTCGTACACTTTATTTTCTTAATATGAACTACTGTTGTGGCTGACTTTTGGGACACCCTGTATGTCAGTTTCTTTGCTCGATTTCCGTGCCTTAACTAATGAACTGATCATTATAAAATTTTGTACACATATTGTCAGGGGCAGAAGGAAAAGGAAAAAAATAGTGTCTGTCTTTTACACCGAAAAAAAACTGTTCCGGAGGGAAAGGAGAAATAGTTTCATATAACCGTCTGGCATATCAAACCTTCTTCCAGAATACATCGCACGGATACCAGAATACTTACTTTCTTGCGACACACTATGCTGAGTTTCATTCATTAGTCGTTATAACTACTTTCATAAAGTTATCTGCAAATTCCCAGAAACACTAGTTCTCCCAGATTTGTTCGACAATACTCTAGATTTTACCACGCTAATGTTTTTCTTATCGGTTAGATTTTTTATCCCAAGGGAGCGTAGCAAAAAACACACAAAAACATTTATTGTTTCTTCATTTATAAAATTATTGATTTCATTTGTATTCTAAAAGAAGACCGCTGTCTGTTGCAAAAGGCTGCGCTTTCTACAGCGAACTTTTCATTGTGAATCATCGAAGACCAAAGGGATTTCGGAAATCGGTACGTTTTTTTTCGAAAAGGCGAACCCATTAATGTCAGTTTCATCAAATCAAATTAAAAAAAAAAACAAACAAAAAAAAATACGGAGTAGACTTCACATGTTTTCCTTCCACTTAATTTTGAAACAAATCAAAGTTTCTGAAAAAACAAACAAAAAAGATATTTTTAAGCAAAGTCAGGTGCTATTTAAAAATTCAATGCGAATTAAACTCAAAAAATATTGATTTAACGAGACAAATTCATCAAATGTATCTTTTTTCAGGAGTCATAATGCAAACTATTAGTTTTTGGTGTTAAGATCGATTGTATTTGCAAACAAAAATGTGTTAATTTCAATTAAAATATGAATACAAAAACTATCGCCAATATAGAACCCACCAATAAAACACTCCTTTTCCCCTAATTAACTGTATAAACACGAAAAATTAATTAGATTTTAATTTATTTGTGACCAACATTTCTGACCAAAATAAACAACATCAACCACAACCAGAAAATGTTTACTACCAAATCCTAATCCACTACCTATTAATTTATCTACACTAATCCAATCCCCAAAGTGGATAGATACACATTATTTGCATAAATCACATCCTCACACTACAAAAAAAAAAAAAAAAATTGTGTTCAGCACAATCATATGGCATGCCACTCATGCTAGTGCCAGCCAGCTTCAGCTACAGCTTCAAGCACATGACTCTTAATTGAAATTCATCTCTTCTTTCGCTCGCTCGCGATATTTTCGATGTTTTTTAGTTTTAGTTTTATTCGCCCAACAGTTACCATTGTTTGAAATCAATTAAATTGCATAGATACACAATGCATTTCAACTTAGATACTGCATTTTTGCCATTAGATAGAAATAGCAAAAAAAAAACCAAAACAATAGATACATCTGTATGGTCTTGTCAGAGATTTAAAATACACATAGTGATAGAGATGCAAAGATACAACAAAACAAAACACTCATGCCTCGGATTCAAATCAAACCATTCCTCTACCCCCCCCCCCCCTCCCCATCCGAACCACCTTTAAATGAAACTAAAACAAAAGGGTTGAGGTTAATCGAATGGCAATAGAATAAATCTCTTTTCATTCGAATAATTGTCACAGATACCCTCAATGTGTGTGGTTGTCGGTTGAGCGTTGTTTAACTGTATTGTGCGTAAAAGAATCTTATAGCTAGATACTTTTGGGCTTGAGATTCTGTATAGAGATGCTATAGCAGAGGAAGATTGATTTTAAATTGGGTGAAGTAGTAGGTGAAAACAATTGTGAGGCAAACTGTCGATTTGGGACCAATTAGTTCAGAGATGTGAAAAATTGAATCTTTAAGATATTACCAACCATCCATCTATCCACCTATCCAATAGAAGGGAGGAAAGGTGATGTGCAAACGAGGAAGCCGAGCAACAAATTGGATCACAAAAGTAGACACTCAATGTGATTTTTGTGCCAGCGAATGTCGTCGTCACTCCGATGCTGTTGCTTCTTCTGGTGATTCGTTGATAGTGACGGTGACGAAGACAGTGCCGTAGCTGTGGCTGTTTCTGTGGCTGTTGCTGATGTTGGTTTGGGATGCTCGAATGGTGTTAATTAAACGAGCTAAGGTGTTTGCTTAAGGCCAACTACATATTGCATGTATCTTTGAGTTTATGCCTTCTAAAAAAAAATGCAATGGGTTTGGTTATGATGAAATTAATTTTTTTTCGATCGTGACATTTAAATTAGACCGACTGACTGACCGAGCGAGTAATGTAAAAATAAAAAAAATCTATCTTTGAATCTATTACACACACACTCACATCTAAGAGATACAATACATTCAAAGCGATGAAAAAACATTTCTGATTTATTTATTATTTGATCAAAGAAAAAAATCTTTATGCGCCTACCCAATCTGAAGGTTGGATTTGTCAAGATTTTGTGGCGGGAAAGGGTGGACATGGACAGACAGAAAAATATCTTTCGGAAAGACATGGAAATTTTCTACCTGCAATTTCAAAATTTCGAAAAATTGCCTTTATGCGCCTACCCAATCTGAAGGTTGGATTTGTCAAGATTTTGTGGCGGGAAAGGGTGGACATGGACAGACAGAAAAATATCTTTCGGAAAGACATGGAAATTTTCTACCTGCAATTTCAAAATTTCGAAAAATTGCCTGGGTGGTGTTTCGAGATGAATTGAAATTTTTTCGAAAATAGTTCCAAATTGGCGTCAATCCAATTATAATTTTTTTTTTAAATACGCGAATATTATTTCTAAAAGATATGAATTTCGCAAAAGAATTTTTGTTGTAAATGCGTCGTCGTCGAGTAGTCGTCAGCGATAGGTCACAAGACGTTTGTTGAGGCGTATGTTTGTCTATACCCATATGGTGGGTGACGTATTTTTTTAAAAATTATTTTTTATTGTATTATTTCAAAAGTTATTGTGTGGTTTCAGTTTTATTGCAGATAAGTTAAATTATTCGCGAAGGAATTTATATGCTCAAGGTAGAAAATTAAATTGGTTACACGTTGGCTGAGGAAATGGATCTGAGTTTTGAGATGTATAAGAATTGAATATTATTTTTGTTGGAACAAACCAATGGGTTATATGCTTAAGCGCGCTTTGGACACAGACAACTTAAGGATGCTATTAACATTTGCTATGGCTTAAGAAACTGGGACATATAATATACTCGTAGGAAACCGTGAAATTAAATGAATTCAATTCCGGGTGGGAGTGAGTATTTGCCATTAAAATGCAGGCATTGAAATGTTCCTTTTGATATTCATTCTGAAATTCTAAAACAACAGAAAACACAGACCCATTAAAGTACTAAAACAAGACTTTAAAAATAAATTTCAATAAGGATCTTGTTTCAATGTAGATAGCAAAGAAGTAGATTTTTTGTATACTGATATGATTTTCTGTATCTGTTTGCAATCGGACTTACTATGAATGCATAGAGTAGCCACTTCTCAGTCGGGAGATGCGAGGTTCGATTCATAAACAAGAAAGCTTTTATTTAATTTAGAATACGGGCTAGTTTATAACTGATTAATTAAAAAAAAATGTCATTAAGTGGCTTTTTGCGAACCAACGCTAACCCAAATTTTTGTCAAGATTTTAGCGCCGTCTTTAAACTTACTGGTAAATTGAATCAGACTAAAATGTACTAGAATACAGCCTTCTGAATATGAATAAGTTCTGCGCCAGTATTAGGGGCGTGAAAAAATCCCCGGCTATTTCGGTACTCGTAATATTCTGAAGCCCCTTTAACCTTTAATAGTTATCGTTTTTGCGTACGAGACGAGATAACACAGCATCGTAGTAAAAACATACCTACCATTTAACAGATTTCAACTCCCTTTTTCGGAGACACACCCGCTTACGCAACTTCGTTGCTCCGCTAAGGGTATGTCCAATTGTCTGGCAGGCGCCTGTGTCAACAGTTTTCTTAATCAACAGTACTTGGCTTTTTTATCATTCGGGATCTTGAACATTCGGGATTTTGATTTTTCAGGATTTTGAACTTTCGGGATTTTGGACGGATCCCTTTCCATCATTACCTACATTTAACTATATTCTTTTTTTTTAACTTCCATCCATCTTTTGAAATATATTATCTTAAAGGAAAGGCAATATTTCATATTTAGAGGCAGCTGTAGAATGAATTGAAATATTGTATGACAGCCTATAAGAAATTCGTTTCTTGTTTCTTCATCACATTCAATTATGCTAGCTTGTATAAAGCCTACACATAACATCCCAAACAAACTGATAGCTTGCATGACCAAGCTAATCGCTTTCCGTAACAAATTGTTGTAAGGCTTTAATAAATGTGTTCATCGTGTGATATTGACTGCTATAAAGAACTTGAAAAAAATCTTATAGTCGCTAAATAGCTTGCGTTAAGTGCGCCAAAATCGCTTGCATAAGGCCTTTTAATGTTCCTATAGGAGTCTGAAAATAGCTACAAGCTGCTAGTGTTTGTAAAGAAGAAATTTTTTTACGACTAATCCTTTGCTTAAGGTGTTGTGGAGCTATGAATCGAAATTCTGTGGAACTTCAAAAAGGTTCTTGAAAAGTCCCTAATATGTTTGTGAATTGAAGGCTCAGATGGAGGCTTATAGCAAGGGAGTGAATACTTCTCTCTGAGAACATCATCTAACGATGAATACCAAAACATCACATCATTCGAATGAGAATGTTATGAGTGTAAAAAATGTTAACATTAGTTGGCTCCGCAAATATTGTGAAAATTCAGTTCAAAATTAATGTATATATTTATTGTGCTAGAAAACAAGAATTATTTAAACAAAAAAAAAACTGCTTTGAGATTAAAAGAATCTGTGTCGAGGAAATGTTTGATGTCCAATGTCCATATCACGGGTTTATTAAAAGCATTAAAACCTTTGATACCAAGCACAATCTCTAAAATCTGCTTTCTGATACTGCTACCTATGAGACCTTTCAACTGGTCAAAGGTACTAGCCCCTACTTGAGGAAAAACCTAAAAATACCTTTATCATTTACTTAACAAGAAAAAATATATATTTATCTGTTTTTACTAATCTGAACTGAAAAATTCGTCACTCGAATGATTTATCATTCTAATCAAAATCGATAGTCTTCAAAATTAGTGGTTTGAAACCAAAATGGCTCAGTGCACTCTTACACCATCTTGTTCCTTCAAAACACTTGATATTAAAAATTATTTCTATTTCTAATTGCTCATATGACTCGCCTTAAGAGCTATTATTCAAATACGTCAGTTAAAACTATTTCCATCATCCATATGTACGTCAGCAAAATCTTTGTAGCTATATGCATATAAAAAAAAATTCATCTTTAAATCTATCTAAACACAGACATTCTTTTCTAAAATTAAATATTATAACGTCACTAAACTAAATTCGACGACTGCCCGACCGATTCATACTAAAAACAGACCAATTGTGGAATCCCATTGAGGAATAAAATTTTCTGCAGGTCAAATATACGACGAGTATCTTGGAGATATAGCTACTACGTCAGTTTAAATAGTATATTTAAAATTAAATTAATTTTTGGAATCAAACATTTTATAAAAAAAAAAAAATTATAGTGAATACGCAAGTCAAGGTATTAAATTAAATAGACGAGGGTAAAAATTACAAATAGACTCTTAATTAATTGTTTTGTTTTAGAAAAAAATAATCATGGGGGAGTATTCTTATTCATAAAATGTATCTACAAACAAAAAAAAAGAAAACTATGGCTATGACAACGTGGTGTATATTTTGCTCACATGATTTGAAATGCGTCGTGTCGAAAAGAATGACATGTAGATACAAACAAAAATGTATGTGAACATGGACGTTGTTTGTGGTAGTGTGGTGGAAATTTTGTATACCAAAAAGAAAAAAAAACATTAATGAATTATTGACTCTAAGATTGTTCAAATAACAATCTTATCGCATGTTGATTCGAAATGATGCGATTGTTAGTTGGCATGTGCTGCAGCTTACGCAGTTTAATTTATTAAAAAGCGTTTTCACTTTGAGATGCATGATGGTTATCTGAGGCAGCGCTACAGTTTAAATTCATAAGCAATTTTATGAACTTAATCACCATCAAAAATAAAATATAGTTTTTAAGGCCTTTCTGTACCTATTTTGGCGAATGAGACTGTACTTTTGCTTAGAATTAAAAATACCTTTTTTGACACAACTCAAAATAATCTTTTAGAAAATAAATCAAATGTTATACACAAAATTAAATTCACTTAAGAACACATTATTTTCAAAAGATTTATTAATTTTGTAAGCAAATTTAAGAAAAACCTAGTTTTGCTTCTCTAATAATTCTGATGTGCTATCTGTTTGGCCCTGAGTTCTTCGCCAATGATTCATTTCCGAATGAACTTTTTTTGTTGCTTTTCCGGCAGATTGAAATGTTTTTCTTTTTAACACACACAAAATTTAAATAAAGTAAATACATCTTTTGAAAACGAAAAAAAAAATCGCTTTGGAAAATGAAATATGTTTGCTAATGCTTTTTTTAATAAATGAAACGTTAAATTGATGAGAGGAGGCAGAACAAAAAATGTTGTAGTTTATTTAGTTTATTTGTTGATATTTTATTTAGTAAAAAAAACAATATTTTTTGGTGTTTGATTGAACGTTTGTCAAAAACAGCAAAATTTAACAAATTTGACACTTCTTGTCAGAACTTATTTCAATGTTCCTAATACTGTTTTGTGTTAAAGGTGATGTTGATACAATGTTTTGTTTTATTTAAATTGAAAATTATGTCTAGCAACAGACAGAGAGTTCCTATAACTATTCATGGCACAAATAAATGTCCGGAACTCCCTAGCAGCCTATGAACAATTAAAATATTTAAAAAAAAAAAAAATTATGTGAAAATATGTACCTATTATGAATTTAAGGAAATCTATATTTACTGTGTCAACTACAGCCCATTGAAACTGTATGTAGTGATTTACATTCTGCAAACCATTTTTGTGTGTGCATTGAGAATTTGCAGGAATGGAAAGGAACTTAAATTTACCACCGCATCCAAACGCCTGCTAGAGATGCATTTTTCTCAGGTTTTACTCTTGGAGGATTTGTCAATTCATAGCAAGAGCCAATACCAAGCGAAAAATTAGGTAGAAAAGGGGATTGAATTCCGAATCTTAGTCCTACACACTAACCACTTCACCATGGGGCAGAAGATTTTAAAAATACCTAAGTCTTAATATAACATTTAATTTTATATTTTATGCTCAAGAACAACAAAACATTTTTTATTGTGTTTTTTTTTAATTGAACAATATTAAAACATTTTTATTGAAAAATCTCTCGAAAATACGGGGAAAATCTTCAAAGCTATTAAAATTGTTTCCTGAATTTTAATTGTTTCATAAATCTTAGCCTTTGATAAAATAATCCAATAAAAATTATTTGAACCGTGGAACTATATATATTTTAGTTCTTAAGATTTATTTTTGTTTGTTCAAAATTCAAATAAAAACAAAATTTATAATAAGACACAAATTGTCAAGGATTTTGGCAAACATTAAATAAGGGCTTCTGGTTCAGTTGTATGCATTTAAATGTACTTTATAGCTATAAGAATCTAAAATTGGATTCTCAAGAAAATATCCGCAACATGGTATTGAAGGAAATCGCTAGCGAAAGAAAACGAGTTCTTCTTAGTTTAAAACCATTCAGTAGAACTAAACTTAGTTTATATGGATAGTTACAAGAAATAAAAAACTCACAGTTGGTAATGAACTAAAAGTGTTAAAAAACTCAAAGTTTAGGTATGGCAATATAAAATTTCCAAAAAATTCCCAATAAAATGCACAGACTTACTTCTGAACAACGTGTGCAAATCGTGCAAATTTATTTCCGAAATAAAGCGCAGTAACTCCTAAAGATTGCGACCAGAAGGTCCTTTTTAAAACTTATGAAATTCAGTCAACATTGCTTCTTCAACTTTTCTAACTAGGTTAGTTAGTTTTTTTTATTATATATACATTTTTTTTAGTTTTAAGGATTAGAAATTAGCAATTTTAAGATAAGTTTAAGAGCAGGAGAGCTCAATTTTAATGATATTCTTAAATACAATTTATAAAGTAATTTGAAACTTTTGTGTTATGAGTTGCTAATTTTTTTTTTTAGCTAAAGGTGTGTGAAGGCGGACAAGGCCGTCCCTATGCAGAATTTCCGGTAGTATGACATGACCAACTGACTGACACTACAGACAGTTTGCGACTGGTTGGTCATTTTAGGGGTTATTTCTGAACATCGGCCATGGAAATAACATCAGGAAGTATCTTTCAGATACTTGGGTGGGTTGGCCAGGCCTTCGTCAATACCATCAGACGAGCGCTTGGAATTTAGTAGTACGGTACCTGGAGGGGGATAAAAAAGTAAAGTGCTTTAGTTTTAGGGTTTAGATTAAGGTAGATTTAAGAGATTATATAAGTTCAAATTCGTACCAACGAATTTGACTTTGGTGGAGGTGGTTTTATTTCATTTTTTATTATCTTTGGTGATGGGTTTCATATTATTATTATTTTTGGTGGTGGAATTTCATTTTTTTTTATTATTTTGAATTGTAGGTAGGTTTAGTTAGGTTAGTTTAATCTGAAAAGCACTATACTTACATGTTCCTTCAGGTAGCGTCAAAGTCCTTCGATTTGTGGTAACGTTTCATACCTTTTAACGTAGCATCATTCCTTTTCCAAACTCCTCTTCCTTTCCTTTAACTTTCTTCTTTTTCTGGCACGATAATTTTGATTGTCGAGCAGGAGGGATAAGTGGAAGCGGCAAAGAACCACCCCATTTCCGTCGAGCATAGCCGTGCAACGACAAGCGTGCCGCCGCCCTTCTACTGTCCCAAAGTAAGTCCTCCGTGGAACCCTGACTCGCAACAATGCTGCGTCCAATATTCGGTCGACATAATCGCCAAAAATTTATTCGAGCCAGCCGCGGCGGTCACTTGCCCGAAATCATTTTTAAAAAATAATGGCAAACCCTTATCTTTATGATAAAGCTAAATTTTTGGCCATAACATTAAATTAAATGCGTTTTTTTTTCTTCTTAAAAACCACATGTCTAAAACAAACACCCTTTATAAGCCAAAACTAAAGTTCTGACAAAATCTCCAAAATTCAAGTTCAAAGCCAGACGTGTGGTGTGCTACATCATACATTTCAATCCAATTGTCAAAAAATACATACGCTTGTAGTTGGGTTTGTAGGTTCTCAAAAACTACAGCAACAGCTGATTGTTGGGGCTACCAAATATTTTAAGGACAAAAAAAAACATCTAAGGTTGTTTTATAAGAGGCATTGTACTTTGATTTGGCAGTACTGTTTTATTGAGAGTCATGTGAAATTTGATTTATCTTTAGCTTGGTTTGCCATTAATTATAAATCAACTGAAGCCTGAACAACGCATGTGAATTGTGCAGATTTATTTCGAAAAAAAACATTTCACAAGAAAATTGTCTTCTGCGATGAAGCTAAATTTTGGTTGAATGGCTACGTCAATGATCAAAACTAGTGCATTTGTTGAGAAGATAATCATCAAGCCATTGTTTACACACTGTTACATTCAGCAAAACTGCCAGTTTGGTATGTTTTATGACTGTCTGAATCATATTGGTCCTTTCTTCTTTAAAAAACGATTCTGGCCAGATAGGGTTACTGTTAATGTAGAACGTTATAGAGCCATGATCATTTGATCAATGACTTTTGATCTTGATTTTAAATTGAATCGCCTTGATATGAACTGTGGTTTCAACAAGAATGATAAAATGTCACACACCGCTGGCATCCATTGATTTTTTGAAGGAAACGTTTGGTGAGCGCATAATTTCGCGTTTTGGACCTGTAATTTATCTGTGTTTTATTTCAGTTTATTTTGGCATAACAAAAATAACAAAAAACTGTTAGAGTTGTCCTTTTTTGTCTATAGCTGAGGTAGCTTCAGCAGTTCCAGGGTCAGCCGAAGAAAAGACATAAAACTCCGGTTACGGAAAATAACACTTTATTATTACCTTGTAATTCAATAGGTTAGGTTACAAACAGAAGTTCATTAAATATAAGTTATATAATTCAAATAATGTACGTTCAGTTTAGCAAACATACGTTATATAATCCAAATCATAATATAAATGACACAAGCAAGTTGTTTAAGTCAATATATATTTATTACAATTATTACAAGTTTACGTTCATTCGTTTATTTCAAGTATAATATCGGTTTTTATATTCAAATCTACGTTATATAGTCCAAATAATATAACTAGAACACAATGTTTTCTTAAGCTAAGAATTTAGCTTAAACTAATGTCAACGGAGCCAAACTCCGGCAATGTCAACGCACAATTAAGTACGGCAATGTCAACGCACAGTTAAGTACGGCAATGTCAACGCACAATTAAGTACGGCAATGTCAACGCACAGTTAAGTACGGCAATGTCAACGCACAATTAAGTACGGCAATGTCAACGCACAGTTAAGTACGGCAATGTCAACGCACAATTAAGTACGGCAATGTCAACGCACAATTAAGTACGGCAATGTCAACGCACAGTTAAGTACGGCAATGTCAACGGAAACAAACTCCGGCAACGTCAACGCACAAATGTACGGCTTAAGTAGAAATAACAAGGTATTAATCGGCATGAATTTAGGATTGTAGGAACGGTAAGGAAAACGGACAGGAGGAATATTCTGCTGAACTCGTGAAAGCACAGCTTCAAAATATTAGGAATCTCTCTGTACACTGCGTACCCCTGGGTTTCCGGTAGTGGAGAAAAGTCTTTGGCTCTAAATAGTATTCCTATATTATCACCATCGAGATTTTCCTCGAATTTCAATGTGCTAAATCACTTTCCTTTATGGAATATATCCACAATGACTGAGTGTGAATTATAAACACAAAATACAAATTCACATGTAAAACGCTACTGGTCTGCGAATACATAGTCATGTGACCTCAGAGACTATATTAAGCTGTAGTGTGGTAGAGGTAACCACTACAGGGGTGCGGTTAGTAAATGCCATTGCACATATGAATATGCCTATTTTATTGGCTGCGTTGGAAGAGAAAAAAAAGTGACTTCGTCAAGCGCAAAAACTAATGTACTCATTAAAGAAAAATTTGAAAAATCTTAATGAGTCAACCATTTGAGTTAAAAAAATTGTCAAACAATTTGCTTCCCAGGTGGCTTGTGTCTATATCGTTTGGTTCAAATCATTAAACTCGTAATGAATTGCCATATATTTGTAGTAGGTATCTTATTCTTACACCAAAAGTAAACAGAGGTGTGTAGATAGTGTATCTTTTGAATTTATTTGTAGTCCTTGACATTTAAATTAGATGTTATTTAAACACACAAAATTACCTCAAAATTTCACAATTCTTACCCTTAAAATCCTTAAATTCTCACGTTCAACGACGCTATACTCGAAAAGTATGTGATGTTTGCAGACGAAAACACTCATCTTTTGACAAAAATAAACAAAATTAATAATAAAAGATATAATTAAAATACATTTAAAACCATAACAAGCTTAAATATTCATACATACATACATACATATAAATTATAGTCAGTCACATGTTGGCATAAAATTTTGATTCAAAATCCGCACATGTTTCGTGTGTTTTGTGTTTCCGTTGTTTGAAATCAATTAACGTGAAAATGCAGACTAATGCCTCGTGATTGTTGTTAGATTAACGCATAGTTAGTTCTATGTGATCTGTGATGTGAGGTTCCCTATTTTTTTTTTTTTTTTAAGATTTTTTTTTATTTAAAAATATATTTGACAAGTGAAAGAGTCGTCGACAAAAACTACGACGACGTCGTGGTTGTCGTGCAGAAAATAACTAAATCTAACAAATACGCCAAACAATGCAGTGTTGATTGAGATTTTTTTTTTTTTGCTACAGCATACTTAGCATCCCTTTATTGTTTTCTCATCTAACAAATGTGACAATTTAGAGATATTCACGTATACAGATGGTAGATAGATAGATAGATTGATGGATGTAGGTAAAAATGTAAAATTTATTTTCAACTGTTTAATTTAGTTCGGTGTGTATCTTTTGCAAGAGATTGAACGAGGGATATTGCAATCGTATCTTTTTTTTTAATTAGAGATATCTTTAGAATGTTTTATTGTTTATTTTGTATCTGTCAATAAATTCCCACCTCGATAGATACAAAACTGTATAGCTTAGCTATAGCAATGTGCTCCATCAATATTTAATTTGTTTTGACTTGTATTTTTTCGTTCAAATTGCTTTTAGCTGTTGAAATATATTTTTTTAACATCTTAAACGTAGGAAAAAATTTATAAATATTAAAATTTATAAGATACAGGAAGACACTCAGTCTGACAGAAAAAAAAAATACGTATACCTACCGGATAAATCTTGTTGGCAATAGCATTTGAGTCAGCCAAGCCAGATGCCGAGCGATTAACATTAAACGGCGGATGGAATTTATTAAAAGCTTACAATATTTTCTCGCTTTGGGGTAGTTAAGCAGATATAGATGGATATATGTATCTGTAGTACGTTTTGTCGTAAGCTATTCTATCTAACTCGTAGTGCGCGAGCCAGAAAGCAAAAAACAAAGCCAATGTCTAATGGATTTGTTGTTTGTCTTGCATTCGCATGCTGGGTATTGTCCTAGATACATTTTTTTTTTTTTTCAATTTCAATCTGATAGATAAGAGTGTGTGCCAAATGCTAGGTCATAACAGAAAGAAAAAAGAAAAATACATAGAAGGGGAAAGTGGTGGATTTTTTAAAGAATCATTAGTTAGAGATGACACTGAAAAGACGGTAGCCTTTGAATTGCTAATTTATAAGATACACTTTAGATGTTGTCGGGGCTTTCGGAAAGAGAAATGAAGGGTTTTTTTCCCTGTTTTTTTTTTTTTTTGTTAATTAAAGGCTTTTCTTAATTTATTTATTGTTTTGTACTCTGCGTATACATAAAGAAGAACTTATGATAATGATGATGATATAAATAATCATGACGAATGATAAGTATATTTTGAGTTCAAAGAGAAAAAGCTAATATAAATTGCTGCAAAGTATCTATTATGTATCTTTGTCTGCAAAAATGTCACAAAAAGGATTTTGAAAATTGTATGTATTTGGGTGCATCTATATTTGTAATTTAAAACTACATTTTAACCAACTTTTTGAGTTAAAGAAGAAATGGTCATTTTTGTATGCCATATTGCCAAGTCAAAGAAAATGACTTTTGTACCAAATGGTTCTATAAATTTGTCTGACTTTTGTTCTCATTCCGAATCATGTTTGATTTAAGCTTTTCCCCCGGCACTAGTATTATAAATATAAGAAGTTTAACACGTTGTCTTAAGAGCTACCAAAATAAAACTATGCCTTAACCTTGTTTCTGAAATTCGCAATTCCAATATTCAATATGCTAACTCAACTAAACTTCGATTTCCAATCAATTAGAAATTTACGTTATGATTGAACTTGTAACTTTTGTGCTCGAATATGTGAACTTTAAAGTCCTTAAAACAAAAGATTTACAAGAACCGCAGTCCGTCCTTCTTTACTTTGCAACTGACATCTCCATTTTAATTGTTGTCATAAAATATCCTTGCGTTTACTTTCTTTTTCCTTGTGTCTTGTAATAAAAAGCAAATCCTTTTTTTTTTATCTCAAATAAGTATGACGAAAAACATATTAACCGCAAATCACTTGGTTTTTTTCCTCAACATGAACTCCGAACTTTTTTACTTTTACCATGGCATTTCAAAAGGCAAACGACAAAATAAAAAAAATTGAAATTGAAATTGCTTCACGGCAATAAAATTTTGTTTTAATGCGTCGTTCTTGGATAATTTATCCTTTTAACTGCCGAAATTTTATTGATTTTGCAATAAATGGTTGACATACGGTTTCGTTCAAACTATGGAGTCGGCTCTTATGCAAATAAAAAAAAATAAAAATAAATCGGCAGAAGGACACGATTGAAAATGAGGAAAACTACTTGTTCCTTTGATGACGTGCTTTGTAGATATTATGGTGCAAGTGTAATAGTTTGGAAAGGAGTTATTTCGATATGCACTTTGTGAGGCAGGAAGTCAGTAAAAAGGATTGGTGGAGATTTCATATAGAGGCATAAAGATATGGCTTCATGTTTTTTGAACAACTTTTTTTGATTTTTCATTAAAAATTTTGTAATTTAAGATTAGAATATGAACATCAGCCAAATTAAGTCCTTTGACGTAGGCGGAGGCAAGTTCTGAGTTTTGTTGTCAAGGGGAAACAAAGTACTGCAGAAGGTCGCAAGTTGAAACTATTAATTTTTACTTGCTCTTCTATAAGACAAGTAGATATTGGTTTCGTGCAGAAAAAAAAGTCGAGGTTTTAATCAAACATGTCATTACGATGATAGAGAAGCCTAAAAAGTGGGTCTGACAATTCTGTATGTCCGTCTGTCTGTATCGGAACCTACAGCCTAAGCTGCCGGACCGATTTGTTTCAAACTTGGTAAATAGTATTTTTATGACGTCTTACAGAGCGGATTTTGGAACTACTATTCAAGCTCTTAAACTAACGGTACATGCCATACGAATGTTTATGAAAATGCATTTATCTCAAGAACGGCTCCTACGGCTTTGATAAACTTTACGTTTTCGCTGGAATACATTTCTCAGTAAGTCTTATAACGGTACCTCTCAGTTTTTTTCATATTAGATTTTCTCGCACACTAAATCTCAACGGATTTCAATGAAATTTTTTATGTGAAAGCTTAAGCTTAAACAAAAAAGTTATTTTTTTATTTAATTTTTGATTTTTTCAAAAACGGTTTGTTCAAAATTTTTAAATTTTTTGTTTCATGATAATTTTTAAATGATTAATTAAATTTCATATGATTTTTTCATTGCTTTTTTTCAAAATCCAAGCATCAAGAAAACTGTAACACATTAGAGCAAGTTCGCAACTTTCATTCTCGAACAGATGGAAGAAAGATTTCAATTTTTTTACTCAAGACACATAAAACTTTTTACAATGGTCTACCATACATTGACCATAATTAAGACCATTCGCATCATTCTTGACCAAGTAGGAATGACTTCATATATGAGAACGTATTATATTCTACGAAGTATGCTGCTCTTAAAATTTTTAAATATGAAAAAATGTTGTAAAACAAGGTGGCTGAATATTTTTTTTTTTTTTTTTTTTTTGAATCAAGGGTACCCTATATCCCTGTGCGCCTGACAATGTGTGTTCAAAATTGTTTGAAGATCGGTTGAGTAGTTAAAGCATAAAAGTCTAACAAAGAAACAAGCAAACTCACATTCTCATTTGTAATATTAGTTAGAACTCACCCAGGGCCGATTTTGAACGAAAATGTAAACTCGATTGCCACTACTTTATTTCAATATAAGATTGGCTCTATTTTTAACCCAACCAATATTCAGCATACGTTTTCATAAACAAATCTAACTATATATTCTTTTAGTATATTTTTTTTATGAATTTCTTGTGTACCAGTCTTATAACCTTGAGACAAAATGACTTCTTTAAATAATTGTCAAACACCAAAATTTCTGCTTGAAAACCCAAAACTCATAATTTTCAAAAAAGTCTCTTCTCTTATTAACATCTCTCTGAAATGGATTTCTTCTCACCAAAAAAAAAAAAACACTGATTTACAGAGATCTACTCCATGTTGTACTCCCTTTATGGTTACCTCTGGTGCCCCCCAGGCAGCCACTTAGGGCCTCTTCTTGTTGTTAAAATTATTGAAATGAGCATCAAACATCTTACCCAATTTAAATCCCGAAAGTTAAAAACCCTGAAAAATTGAAATCCCGAAAGTACAAAGTTTCGAATGATAAAAATCCTGAATGATCAAAAGCAAATCCCTAGTGCCACCCAAAAGTACAACCAATTAAGAAAACTGTTAACACAGGCACCTGCCAGACTACTAGACGTATTTCAAACCACGAATTATTTGATTTTTCAGTATTGATTGCTTTTCGGGACCTAAAATTTTCGGGACTTTGAACTTTCTTGGTTTTGAACCAGACCCTAATTTTTCATCAAGAAGACTAATTTTGTATATCCTTACTTTATGTAGAAAGTTTTTCGGCAGTCTATGATCCCAAAAAAAGACTGCCAACGCCCTTGTCAATTTCTTCTCTTTATCGTGTGGAATCTTCTCCACATCTCTCAAGTTTTTCCATTATCAACTGAAATCTTCCATGTCTCAGATACACATGTCAATGATATTATTTTAAAAGCTATCTGAGAATTTGGTTTTCTGAAGTGGCTATTTTAGTATCAGTCTTCGTTTACAGTAGGGTGTCCCCTGATTCGTAGGCAATATTTTAAAGCAAAATTCCTGTGTATATTTCAACTATTGTTAGAAACATTGGTAAAAAACCAGAAAACCCTCTTTTAACAGCTGCAGGTTTTCTCAAGTATCATATGGGTTGAGTTTTCTCTGTTTTAGTACACGCATAAAATAAAAATTACCAAAACCTCAAAAAAATCAATTTTATTCATAACATTTGCAGCTTAAGGCAATAAGACTCTTGTTTCCAATTTTTCCCTCTAGCAAGTTTTTCCAAGTATTATAAAATATGCGTGTTTTTCTGCTTACTTGTCAGTGTCATTTATTTTAAAAACTGTCAAGATCATTAAAAAAAACTATAAAAGGCTACATTTATTACACATTTTCTGGAGAAAATTGGCCCGAAAGTGAAAAAAATTGCATGGGCAGGAAAAATGGAACAGGCTAGAAACTATAGATATCTTAAAACTGAGACAAGACATCAAATATATAATTTAAAAACATTTACAAATTATTATTATTTCCCCTAAAAATCAAAACCTAAACAATGTTTCTATCGGGATTACTAACAGTGCAATTACCGTTAACGTGAGTCGGGTACACTAAAGAAAGCCTTTTCTTAAATCCCCAAAAAGTGATATAAAAATTGGAGATAGACTTTTACAGTAGAACGATTTTTGTCTTTTAATATACCCAACAATCATGCCCTAAAATATAAAATATTGCCTACGAATTAGGGGACAACTTGTATAAGAAATCCTGGTTTTTCCAACTTGCCAATATTTTGTAGCTCTTAAGGCTCCAAAAAACATAATGCAAGCTACGTAGCGTTAATTCGTACATTAATTTTTCTGACCAAGACTCCTTTCCCTAAATCATCAAGCCAATTCATCGATTGCTATTAGTTTCAAGATAGGATAAGTTTGTTTTTTCTTGAAGTGCAGATAACTTCTACTTGTTGCTTTGTCTTCACGAAAAAGTCAAAGGAATAGATAGCATTGTGGAGCAGTCTTTCTTTTAGAATTCTAAAATCTAAAGGGTGTGGCCGTGTGAAGGCAAAAAAAAAACATTATGTGTAAAAGAATCCGCTGAACAGAATCAATTATGTCTTTCTTCTTTCTTCAAAATATATTATCTCACAGATATCTGTAAGAAAAGATTCTGATTTAAATTTTGAAAATTTAACTTGTTAACCAATAATGAACAAGTTTATCTCATGTTAAAAACAAGTCAAACCAAAGTGATAAATATTTAATTTGCTTGTCATTTTCTTTGTTAATTTTTTTTTCATCGAAATTCCAAAGAAAAGTGAAAATCTTAAAAGCTTCCTGCGATTAAGTTACACTCCATTAATACTTTTTTCTATTAATCTTTCTATCAACTCAAGGACCCAAATCATCCATTTTCGTATTTCAAAAGAAAATTATTATAAATGATTTCCAAAAAAAAGAATAATTTGACAGGCACGGTGTCCCATGTATCGATTTGTATTTTGAAACACAAGAAAACATTAAGAAGTGATGTAAAACGTCTTCTTCGCCTTTGATCATATTAAACAAGGCTGACATTTATAAATGTCAAAAATATGTCTTCCTGGCAATGTCTATAGCTGCCTATTATCAGACCCACCCCCATCCTAAAATCCCATGCAGCATCTTTGAGATACAGTTGTGTCGCAGTGATGGTTCTCCTCGTCCTTCTTTTTCTGCTGATTAACTCAGTTTTTGTGTGTTCTAATGCCTGACTATGTATATTAGATACATAATTGATTTTACATTACATTGTTTCTAATGGACATGGCATGAGATACATTTTGCCAGCCAAAGCAACGCTTCGTAGGAAATTGTTTGTTTTTTTTTTTTTTTTTTTTTTTTTTTTTTGTATAAATAGAAGAAGATTGTTATTCTCGAGGAGCATCTTTTTTTCCTTCTTTTCTAATTGGAGACATTTTGAATGTGCGTGTATGCACGCCATGAATATAGAAATAACTTGAGCTCATTGAGAACGACAACGGCTACGACGACGACGACAAAGTGACAAAAGCATTTTGCTTTTCTTGCGGATACAAAAGCAAAGCAAAAAAAAAAACTTTAAAATTTATCTTTTTTTGTACAGGCTATCCTGATATGAGTGCTTTTTTTGTATCTGTCGAAACGACCTTCGTAAAATGAACCCATTTTTGGGGGCGGTCAGGGCAGGGTAATCGGTCTTCCTTCCAAAATGCCACTTTAACGTTTGAATTGATTTTTCTTTTTTTTTTAATATTCAAACGTGAAAATAGGTTTGACTTAAGAAAGGCGGAGAAAATATTTAAATTTATTTTAATTCTTATTTATGTTGACATTGTGGAAATATTAGATAAACCGACAACCAACAGCAAAAAAAAAATGAAAAAAAGATACAAAATGCTTTTTGGCACGTATACAAAAATTCCTTGTTGTTATAGTCCCTTGCCTTGCTAAGATATAACTACAACGCGAAATTTATTCGCAATCAGAACTGAAGCAGCGATTTACATGCGAATTATATTTATTTTGTTGTTTCGTACATAATTTTTTTTTTTAATTTTTTGCTGAGTTAAATTGTGTAGGTTTGTATATTTAAAATTTTGTTCATTCATTGAAAGAGATATAAATTTTAATGAAAGCAGCATCAATGTGCGTTTGGAATGCGTTGTGTGATGGATGGATGAGTGATTTTGGCGCATAAGCAAAATAATTCAATCTAGGCGATGGAACAGGTGGATATGATTTGTTTTGTTTAGATTCATTTAACTTCCTTTTTATAAAATTAGGAAGTTTTTTTTTTTGAAAATGTTTTGTTTTTGAATAAAGGATTGTTTTGAAATTCCTCTCTTTTACCGGGCTTTGTGTGCATCATTAATAAAATGTATCTTTGATGATTTTTCAACAAAAATATATACAGTGACGTTAATAGACCAATCGAAATTATGAAATATTTCACTTTACTGGTTTACGGTTTTTGGGGAAAAAATGGTAAACTTTCTTTGGATCATCTTATTCTCCTTCGATCACCTCGTTCTTGTAAATAAAAAGATAGAAAATCAAAAAAAGAAAAAGAAAAATAGTTCTGTTTTCACTCTGCCTTGTTAATTTAGTAAAAAAATTAGTCAAATAAATATTAATATTTTCTGTAAATATTAAATCTTTGGCCTGAGCTTATAGTAGCGTGAATTTCAACAAAGCCATATTTTCAACAGTCATTTGAAAGTTCACGCTATGCCACGCAGAAAAGCTATGGCGAATTAAGAATGTGTCAACATTTCCTACATTAAATAATTTTAGTCTGAGCAGGAAAACTGTGATGCATTTTTTTGTTTGTTTAATGTGCCTGAAGGATGAATTTTAAAAATGCTACAGAATTTAAATTAAAACGTGAAGTGCTTCAGTGTCATGCAAAAACCGCTGACTTAATTTTTATATTTTTAACAATAAATTATTATTTATAACTGAAAAACGGGTTTTCGATCCTTGTCTTTTTCCCTGCTGCACCTCAGTCCAAAGTACAATTTGGTTCTCAGAGTTTCTGGTTATCATCATACACAAATGAACGATTAAACAGGGTTTTCCAATAAGATGTGTTATTTTAATATTCAAAGAAAGATGGCATCTTTTGGGATAAATTATCGGATATTTATTCGAATGTAAAGAGGAAAGTATGTCATTAATAATCGAAAACAATATCAGCCAAATGACCGCAACGGCTACGCTTACACAACAATATCCTTTTCATCAAATTTTTCATCACCAAATCGAAAAGTGGCTGCTGTATGCCCTCAATAGCTTCACGAATCCCATTTTTGATATCTTGATTCGATTCTGGTCTGTTGGCCTACCTCTTATCTTTCACGTGGTCGAAAAGGAAGAAATCGTAAGGTGTTAAATCACAAGACCTCGATGGCAAATTGTGATCACCTCTTTGAAAGATAACATGGTCCGGAAGCTTTTCCCGTAAGAGATCGATAGTTTCGTTACTTGTGTGGCACATAGCGCCGTCTTGTTGAGATTTAATGTTGTCCAGATCAATACCATCCAATTCCGGCCATACACAATTATTAATCATCTCTCGATAGCATAATCCATTCACCGTAGCTGTTACTCCAGCCCCATTTTCGAAAAAGTAAGGTCCAATGACCCCGCCGCCGGACCATAAACCACACCAAACAGTTACTTGTTGAGGATAGAGAGGCTTTTCAACAATAAATCTTGGATTTTCCGAGCCCCAGATGCGACAATTTTGCTTGTTGACGTAGCCACTGAGGTGAAAATGGGCCTCATCAGTCAAGATAATTTTTCGATGAAATTCCGGATCATCTGCATGCATTTCAAGGACCCAATCAGCAAAGACACGACGTTGATGATGATCGGCCGGCTTGAGTTCTTTTGTTAAATGAACTTTATAAGCCTTAAGACCCAAGTCTTTATGCAAAAAAAAGGTGCAATGACGTTTGTGGAATGCCCAATTCCAAAGAATGACGAGGAATGGACAAACCTGGGTTTTCTTCAACACTTTGGGCTACAGCAGCAATATTCTCAGTTATTCTTGAGCGACGTGCACGGGTTTTATTCTCCACATCGCAAACTTGTTCCAACAGCTCAAATTTGTCCACCAATTTTAATTGTGGTCCGAAAAGTTGCTTCACGACGACCAAAAAGTGATTTAGTTTTCGAACCATCTCTGCCAAATTTGTATAGTGAATTTTAATAATTTGAATGCGTTGTTGAAGCATGTATCGATCCATTTTTATTAATGGCATAGTTTCTAATTGTCAAAATTCAAAAAATTACAGCTTCAAAAGTGACAACAACCGAAATAGCGGGCTATTCAAAATAACACCTCTTATTGGAAAACCCTTTACATATCTCAATAAAACAACTGCTTTTATTTTAATTAAACATTAAGCAAGTACGCTTCTATATATGTATTTGATAACAAGAAATTAAACGAAATGAAATTTATCAAAGTTTCGTATCATAAAAGTTTTTGCCATAAGGAATCTCGAATTGCAGCAAAAATTTTAAATCTCTAAGTTTTCAATATTTCGGATACTGGAATATACAAATTTATTTTAAAAACTCTTTACTTTTTCTGACTAACCTAATAATTTTTTGCTAGAAATCAGTGCCTAGATAGCAAAATTCGTTAGATTTGGACTCCTTTTTCGTCGACACACACGCTCCTGCAGCACTATTTTTTTCAAAATCAAGCTAAAATATTTAAAAATGGTTAAAAAATTCTGTATGTCGGCTTGTCAATCTGTTTTCACCTCTGTAGGCTGATCAGATAAGCCGATTAGGACCAAAACTACCGTTATCTGATACCTACTTAATCGACAACAAGACACTTATTTTTCTCGAAAACAGCGGATTCAACGATTTCGATCAAAACACCCTTGTACCGCTGTACCGCATAAAAGGCTTCAGATATTGCATTCCTCAAGGTCGAAACCTGTCATACAATTTGTCTTTTATAAAGTGGTGATGGAGCACCAAGTTAATCGAAAACGAAATCTTTAAAATTCTTTTCCCCTTTTGACGTACTCGTATATATATGTATCAAATTTCCAGCAAAGTAGGTTTTTCTACTTCCAAACGCAATCATTGTTCAATCAAATAAAATCACACGCAATTCTTCGAGTCTACAGAAGTAGGCACTGCGGAATATGTTTAAATTAAACTTGCATCAAAAAGTGTTCTTTAAAAATATGTATTCAAAAGTTAGAATCAATATTGTAACAAATGGTAAGTTTACAATTTTCAAGAGCAAAATGGTTACTAGGTCTTATTGTGTGGGTGTTTTCATGTGCGTTTGGATAAAACTTGGTAAGATTTTGTGAACGCAAACCACATCAGTTTGCAATCTTAACTTGTAAATTGTAGGTATGTATCTTTTGAATAAGTGTAATATTTTTCGAGAGGATGGGACAGCGTCCAAAGACTTAAAAGTGAATATAGTGAAGTAAATTCATATCTACATATGTACAATGTACATGATATGTGCATAAATATGTATGTACATTGTACATATATCAAATCAGACAAAAGTGTTGCTTTTTTTTAAGTTCATACAACTATTCCCCAAAATTGCAATTTTTGATGTTTTATAGCCAATTTTACTGATTTTGTTGTCCGTTAATTAAGAAATCTTTACAATGCACTTTTTTAAACTATAATGAATAAAATTTGTTCCAAATTAAAAATTTCAAAACTCAATCGACATTAACTTGACAACATCTGCAGCAGAATTTAATCATTTTCACCTCATTTAATGATAATTTTTATGATTTTTAATTTAAATAAATGAGTGCATTTTATAATATAAAATTAAAATCCATAAAATCAGAATGTTGTGCCAATTGTGGTTAGCCAGAGTAATTCTGGATTATTAAACAGTAAAGCTGGATAATTTATTACAATGAAACCACTGCAGCAGGGTTTATGCTCTCACATGTGATGATATGGTTGAGAGCAGGAGACATTTCCTTGAACTTTAATAGTTCGGAAACTATTATGCGCAATTTTGTTGTGACATAGATTCATTTTGTGCACAATAAGCTGAAGGAACAGATTCTTGTCTTTATTTTTTCGTACGCATTCAATTGGAAATGAAAACCACGTACAGATATTAAGTTGTTAAAGTGATAAATCTGCATCCTAAAGATTTTTCTTAAAAAAAATGTGAAGTTCTAGTGAACAAACAACGTTTGGTTGTCTGTTTTTTTTTTTATATTTAAACATTTTTGTCGCTGTTCTTAGTGAATTTGTGGTGACTACTACAGACTAAATCTCAGTCTCTCTTTCCGTCTTTTTAGCTATTGTAGCTTGATCCAGGTGGTATTTAACTACCAAAACTTGAGCCAAAACGCTCTAACGCTTTGATCTATCTAAGCAGACGGCACAATAGCTCCATTATAGGTGTCATAACAGGATACTATTTCTAAAAGCCTATCTTCATTTGCATCAAACTACCGACCTGTAACACTTACATTCCATCTTTTCGTGGTCATGGAATCTTTGATAAACTTACAAATGAAAGAATATTCTGAGAAAAGAAAACTTCTAAATGACTGGCATCAGTACGGGTACGGTTATTTCTCACTGAACAGTGGACGAAAAAATCTTTACAACGTAAAGTACACAGTGAGATTATTCCGCATGCTATTTCAAAAGCATTCAATAGAGTTTGACATCATTCTCTCGTATCGAAAATGCACGCATTCGGTATCGTCAAACCCCTTCTTCGGTGGATTAAAAGCTACGTTTCGGAACGTTTAAATCGCGTTTTCAGTACGTTTTACACAAAAAAAAAAGCCTTGGGGCAGGTTTTCGTTCCGCCGCTAACTCTCTTCCTAAATTACATAAATTCTCATACCTGATCAGGCCCTCCACATATGCGTCTCCTGGATAGGATTGAAAAAAAGCCTTAAAATTGATAGGTGGAAAGAACCATTACCGAAACATTTGTTTCACTCAAACAGCATACCGAACCGTAATGTTTCTTGTCTCACATTTTTGGATCGCTACTTTTATCAACACAGTGCTCCAGCAAAAAGCCAGGTGCATTCCTCAGCTTGAATAATTTCCCCGTAACACTTACATCTCTAGGAATGCCCACCTATTTACCCTCGAGCTTATTTTCACAATTACTGTCAAGTAAAGAGACGAATTTTTTAGCCACACTGCAAGAATGTGAAATGCTTTACCCAGCTCAATTTTTACCTCCTAACGTATTTCACAGACATTCAAAACAAATGTAAATCACTATCTTCATATACTTCTTATCCAACTTTCCTATCAAATTATTAAAAAAAAAAAGAAACATTTGAATTATTGCATTTTTTGCCACTACCAAATAAAAACATAAGCGAGAGCTCCAGTGCGTTTTCAACGAACTGGTGGATACCCTATTCCCATATTTTTGTGTGTCTATGCGTTACCCTCCCGCAGCCAGCCGCTGTGAAATTCTTCTTTAGAAGGCAGGAAACAATTCAATATCATTAATTTTGTGTGGACGATGTTCAATAACTGCTAGCGCAATAAAAGAGGTGTGTGCCGCGCCCAAAGTTGAGACTTTCATTGCCAAAACAATTACTATGACCTCAGTGACATTAAATTTTAAGCTTGCAGATCGATTTGATCAAAACAAGACAAAACTTAAATTTTTAAAAATTAGATTTTAAATGGAAATAGCTATTATGGGTGTATTTACCAATTCTTGAACCACACTCTGCTACATAACCAAGGTATACAAACCAAATTGTTCGTCTTCTTACTTCAAAACTGCAACCGACAATTAAAAACATTAAACATTTAATGCATATTACGACTTTTGGCGGTAACGCTCCTTAAAAGTAGGCGGTGTCCTAAAAATTTGTAAGTAAAATTTAAATCTCTAAGTGAGCTTTGATTGTTAGTCAATTTTAAGACATATGTATGTATAAAACTACAGCTGAATCAAGTGGTTTTCGATCTTCCCTGAATAAGGGTATTTTATAAAAATCACGCAATTAAAAGGGGGCGAATTGAAAAAATTTAAATTAAAAAATATAGCGATATTTTTCAAATAACGAACGGGAAAAACGTCTAAAATTGAACATTGGTAGTTCCTTAAATTTTTTAAAAAACGTTTTTCGTTCTTTCATGAAAAGTGGGCGTAAGCCACCCCCAAAATTAAACTTTTTTTTTCATATACAAACTTTTTAGTTTCTACTGAGGGACGCAAAATGTTGGCTTGCGGATTAATTATAAATACCGTTTATTTGCAAAAACAATTTGTGAAAAGTGGGCGTCAGCCACAACCAAAATCAATTTTTTTGATTTCATACACAAGATGTTAATATCCACAAAATTTAATGTTTTTCGCATTAATAAAACAATTGTTATTTTATAAAAACAATATTGATGGTTTTGTATAAAAATGGGCGTCAAACACGCCCAAACTGAAATATTTGTATATAATTGGATGAAGGTTTACCTAAAGCTTACACAGAATTTTAACGTTTTACTTTTATTGTAACTGTATAAAAAACATAATTTTTTTTTGCCAAATTGAGGTTGTTCAACAAAAAAAAAAATTGCGATTGTGGGCGTGTTTGTGGGTGGATTTTACCGGAAATTAGCCTTACTCTTGAACCAAAAATTATACGGACGGACGGACGAACATGGCTAAATTGACTAGGCTTTTGATTCCGAGTCAGAATATAAATATATACTTTTCTATACCTAACGGTATTATTTCTCTATGTTACAAACTCCACACCATACATCCCATTCTATGGAATAGGGTATAAAAAACATACGAATTTTTGCATTTTCCCAATTCCAATTAAAAAAATGATGCTTAAAACTTAAAACAGATGTTCTTCTGTTTAAAATAATTCCTTCATTTAATTGTTATTTTATTAATGCGCAAGCACTGCGCTTTTTTTAGTTATTATTATTATTAGTTTTAATTTCCAAACTATTTGCTATTAAGCCAAGAACCTAATGAACTTGACAACTACTTTACCTAGTTTTTACTACAAAAACAATTTCAGAATTTTGTATCTATCTTACTAGCTATCTACTCTGACTTTTCTTATCTGCCGTCTGGGATAGATTGTAAGCACACGTTATAGCACTCATATACAACAATTTACAGGGTGCAAATTATTTTTGTTCATACGCTAACGAGTCTTGCATCTTGCAAATACTTTTAATGAGCAAATTTAAATTTGAAAAACAAGTTTTGTATTTTTAATATTGTAGAGGAGATAGAGCGTCTAAAGAGTTATTTCATAAAAATGAGAAAATCGATCCTAAGCTTTGAAATTCGATCAGAAAACAAAAACTAATGCAGTTTTTGAAACATGATTTCTTCTAATATTTTGTAAAACTAAAAATAGAAAATAAAAGTTTTTAACAAAAAAAAATATTTAATTTTGTTTTTTAATGACAATAAAAAGTTACCTCACACCCTGTAAATTTAAGCGATTATCTGTTTACAAAATAAAGTCTAATTGAGGAAAAACACACACTAAAACTGAGCTGTACATTCAAAGTTCAATCTGAAATGAAGTAATAATAACATAGTAACGCTTAGAAACACAATGTGTCAATACTGACAGTTTTGTATTGTTGTATATTTATACATTAACCTAGCTATAGACCTTATTAGAATCACTTACATATTTGAGTATTAATTGCTTCTGTGAAGCTTTTTACGTTCTATAGTAATTTGCGTCATGTGAAATATTGAGATTTGTGTTGCAATACACCCCGGAAACGGCCTTGAATTTGTGTATTAATTTGAAAGATTCATTTCAAAAACGGTTTCGTTTCATTTTCTTAAAAACCTCAACTGAAAACACTATCGGACTGCAGAAAATTTCAAAACAAGCAACGTTAAATAAGCTACATACACCTATATGAAAGCTTATTGGTTTTAGTGCCATCTATCATCGAATGACCAAATAAACTGGACTTTTTATCAAAGGTTTCAAAAAGCTCTCTCAACAAATAATCAATAAACCTTTTTTAAGTTTCTGACGTCCTCCCTACGACACACACACCGATCCAACGTGCTACGTCCTAAATGTAAACGTCATACTTTTCTCAATTTAAAGCGCAATTTTTCCTAAACATCCCTTGTCCCTCGCTCTCTTTAATATTTACAAAATACCTGTGTATTTGTTTACCTACACAACACAATTCCACATCTACATACAAAAACAAAAAAGAGGTAAACACGTGCTTAGGAGATTAAGCTTTTACTGACACTGTCGCATTATACATATTTAGATAGGGTAGATTAAGTTTGATTCATTGGTTAGTTAGCACAAGAGGGTATTTTGTGGCATAAATTTCTTGAAGTAGGAGGCATTTATCATTTTTTAATCTTTTTGGAACAGCTTTAGATGAAACGTGAACATTAAACAGAATTTTATGATGTAGCGAGAAAAAACATTATTTGAAAAACATTTGCAGACGAAATATTTTTTATTTTGCAATGTTTTTTATGAAATTATTTTAAGATGTGTAAGATTTGAAAAAAATTTCTAACTTTCAAGTTTCACAGCAATTTTTCATATCTTCTAGCTCAAAACGATAATTTTTAGATTGCAATTAACAAATATAGTTTCTTTTAGAAAATTCAATATGCAAAACATTTTGAATTAAAAATAAAAATTCACTTACCAAAATGTATGTAAAATGGGGTATGCTTATAAGCCTGAAATAAAAAAAAGGATGTTTAATATTAAATCGCAAAAAATTCAAAATTTTGGAATTGGAAAGTTTGTACTTTATTTGAATTGGTCTATATTACAAAAATTTGCTTAAATTTACTATTAAAGTATTATTCATAATTTTAACAAGATTTTAATTTGACAACATGTATTTGCTGTTTTTTACATCAGAGTTATGTGATTACATAAAATAAGTCGAATTCAATTTGGGGAGAAATTCATTATGAATTTTGGCAGACCCAGACCCGAGGAGAATCCTTTTCCTACCCTTTTTTTATTTTTGCGAAATAGGTTTGACAGGTTTACCACGATATCCAGAAAAAAAAATCGAGAAAAAAAAACTACGAAGAGAAAATCTAGAAAACAAAATCTAGAATTAGGAAAATCCAGAAAACCAAAAATCTAGAATACTCAATCTCGAAAACGCAAAATTTGGAAAAAGAAATCTAGAATGGACAAAATCTAGATTTAGAGTTCCTCTTTTTTCTGGATTATTCTTGATTTATATCTTTCTAGATTTTTCCACATACTACATTTTTTCTACTTCTAGATTTTATCTTTCTCTATTTTTTTATAGATTTTATCCTTTCTAGATTCTGTCACTCTATATAACGTCGATATCCCAGCTTTGACAATTATTTCAAAAACCTGTTTAAAAAAAAATTCTGCGAATTCATTAAATAAAACTTCGATCTAAGATACATCAGCTTAATTTGGAGCACTATTTTAAGTAATTTATCTCACGAAAATCTCATTAGTGGCATCCAGTTGAACCTGGGGGAGTATTAAAAAATTGCTGTCCTGGCTGGGGCTCGAGCCCACAACACTCGGTTAGCAATAAAGCACTACATCAACTGTAAAATTGCCAAGCTTATTGTCAGTAGTAAAACACATTGTTGGATGAGCAAACCAATGGTTAAAAGAATTAAATCCAAGGTGCAACTTCTCACACTCACCAAAATTAAAACAAACAAAAGATTGTTGCCACATAAAATAAAAAGAATAGGACTCAAGTGACTTCCATATGGTACTCCAACAAGAAAAGACACATTGAAAAAAATCTTTCAAATTCAAGTCTAAAATTACTAATCCTATTAATGTCCTTTTGACGTCTTTTAGGTGAACCTTTAGGGACAGTGAAGGGTTATTATAACTGGTGGTAAAAATTTAACTCTTGTTCCACTCCTTGTCGGATTTTAAAAGAAGTATATACAAATGTAGTTAACCAAAAGAAAAGAACCCATATTTTTCTGGGAACTATTTTTCTGTAAATAGATCTCAGTTTAGTTTCACAAATTTCTTGGTCAAAAGCCTTTTTGAAATCTAAGCACTTGGCACTTGGGAGACAGTGGTGACTGGAACTCTGCTGATTGAACTTATTTCTTGCGCGTAGGATGCTAAAACAGTGTTCGATGTTTGATTGACCACAGCTTGAATCTTAATGAATTTTGGTATTGATTTTATCTTTTGGCCATTCAAAAATAAAATCGCTATAATAGGTTTGAAAACAATTAATGAAATCTTTATACCATGTTAGTTAATGCAGTTCTTAAGAGCATATATTCTAAGGAACAAATATTCTGCCGAGTTCTTGAAATAGATAAAGTTTTACCAAATAATTTTAATAAAAGATGAACCTGTCAACTCTTGAGGATGTATCTTTTCAAAGAAACTTTTCTCGTTTATACAATCAAAACAGGTGCCCAGAATTTTTGCTCAATTCCATTCTTTGATCTCATATTTCTCCAAGTTCCAGCAAATTCTGCAATTTTGCTTGAATTTCTAATTTCTTTTTGTAAATTTTCCCATGCACATGTATGACAAGGACAGCAGACATCAGTCGCTTTATAATCAAGTCTTGTGCTGAACGTTTAACATGTTATAAAAATTTGTCTTTTAAATAAATGGTACTCGAACGTCCCAGATCTGCTAGGGGATATCTTTAAGTCTTTAGTTCTAGACTCCAAAGCCTGGCTTATGAATGACCAATTTTAAAATTTACATATTTTAGTCTCTATGAGATTGGAGCATTAATTTCGAAATTGGTTGTTCTTGTAAGAATTTCAATTGTCCTTATTATAAAAACAGTTGATATTATCACTACTTTAAATTTACTTTTCCCTAATCAGATGTGCACCTGACCAAGTACTTGAAATCTTTCGAGACTGCTCCTAAGCAGTTTGCTTCCGACTACTTGTACCATAATACATATTATCTTGAATCGATTCATAGTGGATTTAAAGTATGTTTCTTTATAATACTTGCGTTTATAATAATGATGATTACCATACGCTAGAAGTCTGTATGATCATAAATTTCCAAATAACCTTACCCTACTTAGCTCCAATATCTCTTTAAAACTAATAATTTAAACTTGGTTATGAATGTTCCTTCCTTAGCTTGGTTAACCAAAAAGGTTTGGAAGAGCTTGAATATATGATACAAAATCTCTCACCTGCTCTATTTTTCTGTAATAACTCCATACTTTTGTCATATTTCACCATGCTACGAAATAGCCTGTTTTAAAAACAAGTTTTTGATATCAACAACATAACCTTAGCTTCTTTGAATTAACTTATTATTTCAACAAAATATTTGTCAATACAATTTGTTGTTAGTTTTAAAAACGATAAAAGTTTCCATACCATGCCACCCATCAACTCAATTCAAATCCGAATAGAAGTAACTTAAGCTTGCACTAAAATTTTTTAACTTAAAAGCTTGTTAGTTCATCTATTTCCCACCAGAGTTGTATCTCTTTATATTCGATAAAAAGCTTTTTCTCTCTTTCTTTTTTTTACAGAAATTTCTCTTTCAGATATTGTTTTACCAATAGCCAGCCATAGTGGAATTATTCACAATGCACAGTGCACAACACACACATTCAAAAAAGAAAACAACAACAACAAAAAAGAAACACTTGCCTCAGTATTTGTATACATCATTTTCCATCGCGCGTCTCCTTTCGTAATCACACTCTCAAATGGCGCACGTGGTTCAAAAACGTGATATCAAAATAACATCAAAACAAACAAACGTGTATTTATGCATAGCATACGTTCTCAACCGTTCTCGGTTCGTTTGCCCGTTGCCAGTGCCGTTCTTGGTGTATCTTGTATCTTATTTATTTATTTCTATCTTTTTTTTTTTGTATATAGTTGTTGTTGTTCCTATCCCTACTTTGGGAGAATTTATATCTTTTTCGAGCTGAGACGATTTGATTGTTATAATGAAGTAGAAGTAAGGTAAGATAAATCCGGGATATCTTTTTTTTTTTTATTTCTCTAGATTCAACTAGTTGTTAATTTTTGTTTGGTTTGTTTCATAAAGGGGTGGGTGGGTGGTGGTAGCATCCTTAACCCAAAGAAGAATAGATGCTCTTTGGGGAGTGAGAAGTGGGCAGGAATGGGGAGGCTTAGAGGTAAGCCATGAGATGTAACCCAATCTGAACTGGACCCCGTGAGGAAAAATTATGATTTGATCCACATCCACGTTTTATTTTTTATTTTTTTGTAATTATTAACAAAAAAAAATTAAAGATACAAAAGTATCTATCAATCTACCTTGAGTGGGGTTGCATAGATTAGCACGATGATTTTGCACCCCATCAGCAGCTAGCAGTAGCAGCCAACAGCAGCTTTGACAGAGAGAAACAGAGACGACTCCACGAGAATAGAAGGAGGTTGTAGTGTAGCTATAAGTAAGGCGCACCGAACATTGTGTGGCTATCCACGTGCTTAGAACGTTACTAGACAGTAGGTTTCAGGTCATACTGTGAGATCCGCGTGACTTATAAAAAGCCCAGTGCAAGTTTTCAACAGTGTGCATTTCACATTCTATACGTATTGCTTCGATGGATTTGTGTTCATACAGATGTGTATATAAATATATAGCTGTATCTAGAATATATGAATTATTTTGTATGTGGGTTGTGGGCTGTGGGGTGTATAGAGAGAACCACAACACAATCCGTTTGAGAGAGAGCATGAGGCTAAAATGGCAATGGAAACGGCAGCAATGGCAACGGGAGGCAAAGTTGTCTACTATATTATAGGGAATAATGTGTGGTGTACTTTCGGTTCGTAGATTTGGAAAACTCCACCCCATTTAAAAAAGACTTGTTGTGTGTTTCAATTTCAACAAATCTATCTATACAAATTGCCACTTTGACACTGACATACGTCGAGTTCGGTCTTTTTTAGAATATCTTCTTAAGCATTTGCCACTAAAAATTGTATTAGATACTTCTTGAGATACTTTTTTGCTGCATCTATGTACAGTGCAGTGTGCACATGTTTGTTCTAATATAATCGCGGAAAGTTTTATTAGATTTTTTTTTAGTAATTTATAAAACAATAAATATACAATATAATAATTAAATCAAACTAATTATTTGTGCATTGTTTTTGTTTTGCTATTTAAAACGACAACGTTTATGTGACGAAGTTTGTCTCGCCTTATATTTCGCGTCGTCGGTCGTCTCCTACCCTTGAGAAAGGGTGCCCCCACAATCGACATTTTTTTTTTCTTCATACCTAGTACATACATATAAGTTAAAGTGTAAATTCTACTAGTGGCTCGTGTGGCTCTCTCAGCTGTGTTTAGTTCTCTGTGCAATTTAGAAATATAGATTTGATTCCAGTTCGTTTTGTATCTTCTCAACTTGAAGATCCATAATAATAATTGTTTTGTTGAGTGAAGAGCGGCGCGCTTTGTATTCGTACATATTTCTTTATAAAATACAAAAATATTTAATTAAATTAATTAATACAAATAAATAGTGAAAAATTATAATAAAAGTGAACAAGTGGAAATATTTCGCAAAAAGTTATATAAGAAAATATATAAAATAATATCTTATCGACGATATATACATATAATAAAAAATCTAACCAAAAAAAAACTCTATCTATCTTTCACAAATGGGTTTAAATTAAGTTATGGTTTTGTGTTTAAAGTTTTAAATTTAAAATTTTTTTTTAAACGATATATGTACCTTCATAAAAATAATTTTATTTGTTTTTTATCAAAACTAAATAAATTACCAAAATAAGGTATTTATTGCGACCGAACAAAACCTATTGACACAAGAATATAATTGAAATCAAAATATGAAATATTAAAAATTTAAAATATAAACAAAAATTCAATATAGTTTTTACCAATTTCCGTACACAACTTTGAGCAATATAGTTAGCTACATATTATATGCCTTTATGCATACATACATAAAACATAAGTTTAAAAATAAAAATTATTAATTTATTCTGTTTAAATTTCCATAGAATTGTTTTGTTAATTTGTTTGGTCGCATTAATGCTGATGTTACTTACATACACTTAAAAAAAAACAGACGTCCGATTGATTGAATTGGTGCTTGCAAAATGCATATACTACATACTAAATAAAATTTAGAAAATGTGATAACTTTTAAAAACCTAGCAAAAAGAAAAGATGACTCTTTGTTAAGAGTGATTTTAATTTTTAATTTATTCAGAAATTAAAGAAAAAAATATATGGTCACATTACCGACAAGATATTTTATCGTTTTTTTTTTCAATAACTGTCCTACACATACTGTTAAATAAAATATGAATTTAAGAAAACTTTCTATATTGAACTGTTTGCTAAAAATACTGACTATATATGGTAACCTTATTTAGAAAGCAAACATTCTGTTTAAGCCACGTGAGTACCTTTCTGCCAATTGATGGTCAAAACATCTTAATCAAAGTTCAATTTTCATTGGAGGCACGTTGACGCACGTTGTGGTTAATGTGTCGCACTGCCACACCATAGGTTTTGGGTTTGATCCCTGACTCCACCTCTTGCAAGGAAGTGACAAATCTTTCTAGAGTAAATCATATCATGGGAAGTGCTTCCCTGATATTAGCCGTTCTAATTTGGCAGTAAATTGTAGGTCCCTAATCCATTCCTGCAGAACATCAACGCACACACAGGAATGGTTGCGAGTGTAAGTCACACGCCTCGATCTCGCTTGGAGCGGTTGTGCCAAATATTTATTTATTTCAAGGTCTAAGACTTTATTGAGCCATTTTAAATGAGCCATACAATAGTTTTGACATCAGACGTGCTCGTTGACGTGAATATTTTGACTCTAAAAGGTAATAATTCCAATTCTCTTCTAAGCACAATTTTTGTGTTTTTACGCTCAAAATTAATTGAATGGAGCAGTTGAATAGAGTACTCGATTTTTGTTTTATCTTCGAGGACGTTTCTACTTAAATTATGATCTCAATCTTTAAATCAAAATTTTTCGTTTCATGATCAATTTTTTGGGATTATATTTACGATTTTGTAACAATCCACTTCGTCTGAATCAAAAATGAATTTATTTCTAGATATTCCCTAAACACAAAATATGTATTCGTGGCCAATTCACCTATAATATTCCACCTGGAGTATAGAGCAGCTGCACATTATTCTTTCCATAAGGGGTCAGTTATAGCGATACGAAAAACAAAACCGAAAAAAATTTCAAAAGGAAAATTTTGTATGTTCTGATTCGATTTTTAAGACAAATGCTACACTGATCGATGTCAATCAATTCAGAGAATGTTTTTTGTTCATTACAAATTTAATTGAACTAATACTTTTTGTTGAAAATGAAATTTGTAATTTTTCTTTTATACGTATAACAATATAACGTATATAAATAAATGTTATACGTATAAAAGAAAAATTAAAAATTATATTTTTAACAAAAAGTATTTGTTCAATTAAAATTATTATGAACAAAAAACATTCTCTGCATTGATTGCCATCGATCAGTGTAGCATTTGTCTTAAAAATCGAATCAGAAAATACAAAATTTTAAATTTGAAAATGTTTTAGTTTAGTTTTCCGTATCGCTATAACTGGTCCCTAATGCTCGATTCACACCGGACTCTATCATGGCGTCATTAAAATTAAAATTCAGTAACTTCCCCAAATAATCGAAAATCCTTAAATCCTTAGATTTATATAATCATTGCCTTGAACACATCTGAAAAAGTACATTGTTTGGGCTTACTACCACACTAAAAATCTGAAAAACACTCATGGAAAAAATATTCCACATACGCCCCAGTGCACATTTTTTTTTAAAGATATGCATTTGAAGCTTATATACAGCTTTTACCACAAATATGTTTACTGGCCGAAACTAAGGTTAAGTATAAAAAAAACTCTGCCTAGAGTAGGGGAGGGGGGAACCTACACCCTCTGTCAACAATCAAGCTCGACGTCCACAATACGATCTCCACCCGCCCGTTAAACTTCGTTTCCCTAAATTGCAAGCACCAATCAATCCAAAAGTTCGAGATAGCAAGTCTACAAGTCCCTAAACCAGGAACTTTGACTTGATATTTCGATTTGACGAAAGTAACGCCTTAAAATTTTTCTAGAAGAGTCTTTACTCCAGAGTAAAAAAAAGAAGAAAAAAAAAACTATCGAACCGAAGCGAATATCAAAAAGTGCAAAGTTGAAAAAAAAGACATCGCTGTAATGATGTAATCTTTTTTAAAACCTAAGTGAACAATTTTCAAAAACAACCTTTTTCCAAGAAAATCAAACAAATAAGAAAAAATAAATTAATAAAAAAAAAAAAACAATCATGGCAGCCGAAACAGGTTCATGCAACGGATTCTTCAACGATCATGGAAATTCCGCTCTGAGTAATTATTTCCAACAATTATCATCACCATCAGGTGGCAGCAGCAGTGCTGGAAGTGGTGGAAGTTCTGCGGGTAATGCAGCAACGATCAATGTTGATGTTGGCAGCACCAACGAGAATTCCCAAACAAACTCCAGCGGGAGTAGTACAAGTTCGGTTGGTTCCAACAATTCTCGTGTGCATAGTTCAAACTCAACAACATCTGGACCTGCATCTGGGAATCAATGGAATGATATTTCACCTAACCACCCACAACACCAACAACAGCAGCAGCAGCAGCACCAACATCAACAACAATTATCCCAGCATCAACATCAGCAGCAGCAACAACAACAACAGTCACTTTCTGCGACACCATTGTCGGTGCCACCATCGCCACACCACCACCACCAACATCCGCACCATCTGTCGGCGATTAGTCACACCTTAACGCAAAACCTACCTGCTGCCGCAAATACACACTCAATATTCGGAACGGGCAACTTCCACTACAAAACAAATAACTCATGGACGATTCCCAGCCTGTCGTGCTATCAGCGGATCTACAATGATCCGTCGCACTATCAGCGCAGCTTTCATCCCGCAGATGTATCTTGTAATCCACACAGCAACACGGCAGCATCAGCGGGAGCAGTGCCGCCAGGTAACGAGAATCTGTTGAGTAATCATCATCATCCTCATCAACAGCAACCGCATCATCATCATCATCATCATCCTCCTCCTCATCATGGTGGAGGCGGAGGCGGCGGTGGTGGTGGAGCAAGTCTAAAGAGGTTTCAACCACAACCAACTTCAGGTTTGTAATTGAAATAAATCTTTTTTTTTATTCTTTGAAATTAAATAAAACAAGACGTAGATTGAAAATGAAATTCATCAACCCCTTTGATTGATCGGTCGTAGTGCGTCAATATCACCGCAAGAGGGAGTATATTGTGCATCTGTAATTAATAGCGTTGTAAATAAATTATAGAAGCTCTAAAAGCACACACGATAAGGCTCGGCTTGTGTTAAACTTAATTAAATTCTAAACACTTCTCGATGATCATGAATAATAGTTTTTTTTTTTGGATTTGTTTAATATTTCAGTATATAGCGTGCACATGTGACGTCATGGCAAATTTATTCACCTTAGTTAACAAACTTTGTAGTGGGTTATTTGAACGGTGTTTGATTGAATTGATGAAATATCAAATAAGTCTTGAGTTATCATAGGTCATTGAAGTGGCAATTATTAAGGCTAGGACTTAAAGAAGAGCAAAAGGAGATAAGGGCCGACCGTGCCACACGTGTAGGTATTCAAAATCAGAAGTCACCTTAAAGGGCTTATCTTAAGGGGCATTTCAAAGCCAAATAGTCATGAAGAGCAATCATGAAATAATATAGGTTGGCAACATCTTCAAAGTTGTGCAAAGTTATATACGACGTTTTTTGTTTTTAAGATACACTATAGTTTATCTTAATTGTTAGTAAATAAAAGTTTTTGTATGTGTGTGTGTATTTTTGCTATAAGGGCGAATTTTTGAAGTGATTTATAACCTACAGCACGAATGCACTCTTGAGTATGGTTTTTTTGCAGTAGATACTGCGTGACGTAGCTTTAGTGTAAGGGTCTTTTGTTTTTTCGAAGAATTCAGTTCAGTGGTTGCACGTATGTTTTTCGTGTTATTATGGAAAATCTAAATTTTTAATCAGCTGATATTCAATGTAAAGTTAAAAAAAACACACATACACAATCACACTTGTAGTTGCTAGGATCGGATTGATAATAAAAAAAAAAATGGCGCCCCAAAAGTACTTCATGTTTCGAGAGGGTATTGAATAATAAACAATTGACCGCGCGTGGCTTGAGCTTTTTCTATTTTCATCGAAGAGTTAATTCTGAATCCAATTATTTTTTGTTTTGATTCAAAGGTTCAAAAATTTAATTTTGACTTAATAACAACATTTCGTTTGAATGTGATTAAAGTCAGAATAGCTTTAAATTGTGCAAGGGCATAGAGCATGTTTTATTGTTCAGTTTGATTTATTTCATGCAATTGACAGTTGTAAGAAACGCACATTGCAAGAATTTTGGAATCTGCGTAGCTTGAATTCTCGAAGATAAAGTTCCATAAATGGGTTTTCAATCCCTAAGAGTCGACTCTTCAAAAGCTTTAAATGTTGAAACCATGGATAAATACGTTTGTTTTAAAAAGTGGCTTGAGAATAGTTCAAAACTAAGAATGCTTATTAATTATTTCTGACATTTTAAGATTGTCATCACGTCATCACATTTTTATTAAACAGAATCGTTTGGCACTTATGAAAAACACAGAAAAAAGTTCAGTTCTTTTGCTTTCCAAAACAACCGTTTCCGCACCAATGGTCCCACCAAAATGTCAATTTTTAAACGTGAGTGTTTTGTTGATATTTGTTCAAGACTTCTGTTTCACAGAAATCCCAACTTCGGTCCTCTCCAATACGGCGTTGCTAAACACCTGATCTCGAATTGCCAAATGTGCTTCCAAATCATATCACATGTTCGATTCTAATCTTATCTACACACACAACACATAGGGATTTCCCTCTTTTACGGTTTTCATGAAAAATATAAAGTCATCACTTCCTACAAGATTTTCCAAAGAAATTTACTAGAAATTTCGAGAAAGGTCTTTTTATGTTTACCAACCCCAATTTGTTGAGAAAGCTGCATTGCACGTTTTGTGACGATGTATTGTGGAAAATTATGACATAGGGTTTGACGTCATACTCTATCAGGTGGCACGTTATTGGCATATTGGAAACAAATGTTCATGTTCATTTATGGTTCTCTACGAGGATATAAAAATTGCGCAGCTTTTTCAAGAATGCAACTCCTATGCAATGAGGACAAAAATATTTATGTTTCGAAAATAAAAGTTGTAAAACTAGAAATATTTGACAAAATACTTAATAAATAACATTAATAAGTTAGTGTTACAGCTAAAGTTACAGAAGGTCAGTTAATTTTTTGAACGTTTTTTTAGTTGAAACAAGAAAAATATGAAAAATTTAGAATAGTGACTCTACAGAAACTCTTTCTTGATAATATGTTTTGAAAATATTTTAGGTTTGCCTTTGAAGTTGATAGATTTTTTGTAGCAAGCATTCATGGGAGACCAGCGAATTTGAACATATGAAAATCTTGAACAAAGCATTTCCTACTTTCTTTGCCTTGAAGTCAAATCTCGTCAAATTCGGTTTTAAACCATATGTTTAATCTGGAACAAACTTTACCATATTTCTTGCTAGCAGCACTCAGAATAGTATTTATTTAATTATTTTAAATCAATAAGGTTAAGTAAAGACATTTCGTTTCTTAATAATTATTTTCCAAATGGTTTAATTTTGAAATAAAACTAATTAATAGTGTTCAAATGTGTTTCTAATTTAGAACAACTGTTTCATTGCAAAAAAAAAAAACATATACATCATTAATTATAAAATTCAACAAAAAAGTGTTTCGAAAGTGTTTGTTTAAAAAACCTTCATTCAGACCTTAATATTCTATAAATTGTTGATTAAATTCTTTAAGAAGTCATGAGTTTTGTAAACATGACCTAAGTTTGACAGATGGAAGTGAATTTACTTAGGTTGAAACTAAGTTTCCTGGATTTCATCATAAAAGTCGTTACAAGCTTCGAAATATGATGTTTTCGTTCAGAAGTAGCTCAAAAACAAATCAAATCCATTATGGAAACTCGTCAAAATACGGATTACTGTTTTTAAGTGTTTTGACTGATATGGAAAATTTTTGTTAAAAGTTAATCCTACAATGCTGTTAAAGAAGAGTTTTTTAGTTGAATACTTTAATGGAGCTGCACTTATCTTCAAGCTTCATTTGATTTGTAATGATTAGCTTGTTTTTAAGGTCCAAAAACTCTCAAATCAACTTCTACTTAGTGTCAACTTGTGCAGAGACTGGTGCTGAAGCTCAGCTCACTTCAACTCTTTTCCAAAACTGCTTATTTCTTCTTGACATTTCTGCACTAGATTTTGCAAATCCGCAACTTCTCCTTTGTTACAATGAAGTTGTCGTTTTTTTCTGGTCAACCCAGTGTATTTTGGACTCTCGCAAAACTAGAAAACTCTTTTAAATTACTCCTTAATGCCAACAAATATCTTTTTGGTTTAGTTTAGAGGTTTTTTTGGGATCAACAGCTAAATGCCGTTACTTTTTTAGGTAATCCTGGCTTTAATGTTGTTTGTTCAACTAAATATTGTTTTTTTTTTTTTTTTAATGAGGGAGTCCAAACCGCATATATTCTCCATTTAATAACCCCAAGCAACTTTATTGTTCTGAAATAATAATGGTTTAAAATTTGTCTACCTAGCCTGTGGTGAAATGGTAAGTGTGTCTGACTGCCAAGCCAAGGGCGGTATCGATCCCCTCTGACTCCTGAAAAATCTTCCAAGAGTAAATTTTGTCATAAAGAAGTGCATCTCTTCTAGCCGTTCAGAATTGGTGTTAAATCGTAGGTCCTTTCCATTCCTGCATAATATCAATGCACATGCACACACCTGAATGGATTGAAAGTGTCAGTTAGCAGACCAAACGAGATGTTGCGCTGCCATTTTTTTTTTTAAGTTTTCTGAAGTGTATTAAAAATGAAAAAATGGCTAAACCGCCATTGTTAGAACTAATGAGTGGCGTTTCGTTCTCAGAAATAGATTTAAAGCTCCTGTTAAGAAATAAAAGAGTGTCTTTGCCTGGTTGAAAAAAGCCTGTAGAAGCCATACGACAAGACATCGCAGTTATTCGAGATACAAACAAGAATCTAAAGAATTCCCACAATAAACAATGATTGTCACTGTTAACAGAATCTGCTCTGAAAAAAAACCTAAAAGATACATTTTTGTATACTCTTCTAATTGACCGCAACACTTGCACATGCACACATCAACAACAACAACAAAACCAAGTGACAAAAAAAACAACAACAAATACAAATATAAAAAACAATCCATTGCTTCCAGTTTTTAATTTGCTTGAATGAACAAAAAAAACTTTTAAACATATTCTAAAAAAAAAAATACGTACAAAAGTTCTCACTACTTAGATACGAACATATGTAAAAAATTTATCTCAAATCAGGCAACCCGCCCGCCACCAACCTACCCACACTACCCAAACCCAACTAACAACCCCCATGTGGCTATACCTAAGCACATTTTCAAATTTCGTTTTCCATTAACTCATTTTGTTTTGTTTTGTGCTGCTTGTCTTAAAGGAGAGCTTTCGCACGTGTATGGAGATTGCACATTTTCGTTGAGATCCGTTGATAAAATGTGTTCTCAAATATTGCCCTTTCAAGTAAAATATTAAATTCAGATGAAAACTGGCAATGACGACCACAAAACTAGGACCAGGATTATGTAGTCAAAGGTGACATGGACATAGTAAGAAGACGAGCACGTTTTAAGGGAAGAAATTCAAATGTATTTGTGTATCTGAAAGATATAATAGGTATTTCAATCGGGAACAGATCTTTGGGTTTATATGCACTTAAAAAAACTTGAATAAAACAAAAAGTGATAAAAGCTATAGCAAAGTTAATATTCGCCATATGCCGTTCTATCGTTTAGTTTTTTTTTTTTCTTTTTTTTTATAAATCGTTGTCGTCTGTCAATTGAATTAGAATTAATTTATTGCATATGTGCAATAGGCTGACAGAGAGAGGGAGGAGGGAGTAGGGACATATGACAAGTAAAGCGAATAGACGTAGTTTTAGTTTGGCGTTCGTCATATTTTTTGTCTACTTTTTTAAGGGATGTTTTATATCGTATTATTTACTTGGTATGTATTTAATTTATTTCGCAGTAATATTATTTGATAATATTATTATTAAAAACGCAATTAATAAGAACAAACAAAAAAAAAACTATTAATTTTTGATCGATACAAAATAACACCATTTCATGACCCCAGTTAACAATAAATAAATTGTTGCAACCCTTGTCAAAAGATAAACACAATTATTTTTAATTATACGCGTGTTATTATAATTTTGATGATTTTCTGGGTAAGGTTAATACAACGGCAACCCTGACGTAATCACACGATTTAAAACTCAGTTGTTGAGTCATGAATCTAGAATCTGGATAGAAGTAAAATTAATTTTAAAATATTAAAAACAGACGAAAGTGTTCAAAATAATTTTTTATAGCCCCATGCAGACCTAGAACTTTTTAAAATGCTCATGCATCTCTATGAAACTTAAGAAACACTGACGTCTGAGATTTGGAATGAAGTATACGTCATTTTTAGTCGTTGATTTGATTAATTATTTTTTGCTTTTAATTCGTGCGTGTGTAAAATTTTGTAGACAATTTTAAACAACTTAAAAATATTGTGACGAGAACATTTGGCGGATATTAGGTTTATTTTAAATTCCCTTCCGTGTTCAAAATTCGAAATAGAAAGTTGTCGAAACTATTAACCATAAATATTTGTATATTAACTTTTAAAAGATGTTTGTAAAGCGGTTGAGTCAAATTTGGAAAAAGGGGGCGTGATCGTATGTACATATAAGAAAAAATGATTACACGTAAAGTTTATGAATTTTTAATAGTTGGTGTAAGGAATAAACAATATGCCTGTAAATGTTCAGTAAATGTTGCGTTATCATGTAATTATATTCAAATCGATTGACTTGTAGAAAAACCCACAAGTTCAGAAACTAATTTATGAAAACGGTGTATAGGATTGCGCTTTTTCGTATCTTTTTGAAATACTTTAGTTCGTGAAACGATATTCATTTAACTTTTTGATTGTTGTAAAATATTATAAAAATGAATCCATCTTAAACCTTTTTTGCGATATCTAAAAACCCATTGAAATTATTTTTACAGGAAAAGATGCACTATTTTTGAATGTCTTTATGATTTTATTCTAGCCATTTAATCAAACGATAAAATTGCCTAGTGATCCCTTCGATATTATTGGCTAATTTTTATCAATAGGTACTCAAAAATAAAATTGTGTGGTTTCATGAAACCACGATGCAAATGAAACTTTTTTTCGGATCATTGGCATTTCGCACTGTTCTTGGTTTTTTCTAGTTATTTGGGGTATTTGACTCATTAGCTGTATCGGTGTCCATCACGATCAAGTGAACAACAACATTTCATCTGGCATCAGTGCCTTCATATTGCAACATGTGTAAAATGAAGGAACAAATTTGAGGTGATGGAAAAAAATTTTCACTTTAAAAATTCCTTTTTAATGCAATGCCGTGGCTAAGCCTTTTCGGCAGAATTATTGTTTCACCCAGAAAACAATCTTAGCTCGAAAATAAGCCAATTCAAATAACATGACTTTAATTTAAATTTTCCAATTTATGTCGAAAGAACGTGAACTTTCAAACAAAAATTTTTTTTTTTGGCTAGGACCTAGGAGTTTCAAAAAGCAGCAGAAAAATCCAAGACCGATAAAGTAGAGAGATTCTTAACCGATTCCATTTGAGAATCTACAGGGCTTTCGGAATTTTTTAGCATGTTTATGAAATAAAGCAATAAGCAATAAAAAAATTAATCTTGTGGAAGGAATCTGAAAATCTAGGCTTGGACGTAAATTAAAAAGATTTTTTCATTTATCTTGCACGCTTTGATTTGGAATCGGGTGTTGAGCTTTGCATAAGCTCCTTGACAAGTCTCAGAAATAACTCTTAAAGCCATGTTATAAAATGTTAACTAATTTATTTACCATTAAATAAAGGGTGTTTTTTAGTGGTATGAAACACAGATTAATTGTACCTTTTAATTGCCATAAAATTAACTTTATTTGAAAGATAATTTCTTTCCGTTTTTATTTGAATACGATTTCTTACATATGGCCACGAACGCTGGTTTTTATGTATTCCAATCTTAAATTCCAATTTCCGATCACTCTTTGCAGTATTTGGTTTTGTATTTCGACAGTTTTGCTGCGAATGTTATTTTTCAAGTCTTCAAACGTCTCTGGCTCATCGATATGGACTTCGCATGGTCCCACAAAAAAAAAACTAGCGGTGCTTAATTGCACGATCCTGGAGCCTAACTCATAAGTCCAAAACGAAAGGTTATGGGCTCACCAAACGTTGCCTTCACAAATTAATTGTGCCCCATGCTGTGTATCATGTTGTTCAGGCCGATTATTGATGAAATGGCAAACCAAACTTAAAATAAATCGCATGTCAGATGAAAAACTTCCTGTCAATCAAACAATGCTGCCCATTACAAATTATATCCACTAACCAAAACACCCTATAATTTATATATATGTATGTATGTATATGTATGATAAATAAAATTTTAATAATAACGTCGTTGCTTACTTCTATTTTAAGAATTCTTCTGGATATTTTTGTTTGTCAAGAATTTTGTATTTTAGTGTGACAGCATGCTTTGAGAGTTTATATCAAGGGTGGTTTGGGATCCGAGCATAAAATAGAGCAGGTTGGATTTTACTAAATTTTTGAAAAAAGGCTGCTCTTAAAAAATATTTTAGGTTAAGCATTTTTTTTTTTTTTTTGTAATTGAATCAAATGAATTTAAGGAATATGAAAGGGTTAAAACTTAAGATATTATTATTGTCATTCACAAAACATTATTACATCAGACGTGCAGTGAAAGCTTTACCTACCTTTAATGTATTTTTTTTTTATGAACAAAATTGACCTTACAAAATTGAATCAAAACAGTGAACATCAAGCTTTTGCTTCTCTCTCTCTAAAAAAAAAAAAAAAAAAAAAAAAAAAAAAAAAAAAAAAAAGGAGTGTTCCCAAAAAAAAATCAAAGACATATGTACCTATTCGAAATCAATGCAATTGCAATCCATGTGCTTACTAATGCTGCCACAAAATCCATAACTATACTATAGAAGATGCTATATATAAATAATTATACTACACTCGTACTAACTGGGCTTAAGCTTATAAACACAACATCTCATTAGCATTATGAATATGCATGTGCTTCGTCATATATGTACCTACTCTGCTGCTGGATGCTGGCTGCTGATGTGGACTATCCAAGACTATTCATGATCTATCCATCATTTTTCTATTCACATTCTTTACAATTTGTACTCAAAAAAATGCCAAAAAAAAAAAAAAAATACATGAAACATACAACTTTTACTAGAAAATTCAATGCAGATAGATAGATGGCCTAAACACCAACCACCAATTCCACCACCCCTTCTACTCGTATACTTCTACAGCTCATCATTATACGCGAATATCCATAGTAATGAGATACTCACATTGAATAGTTTTTGGGTTCACATATGCCAATCAATTACTAAAATTCATGTTAGAATAGAATTGCAAAAAAAAAAAAAAAAAAGCCACCTACTACTACTACTGATGATAGATACAAGCAACAACAAATTTCTAACAAAAAAAAACATTTCTCATTTCTAGATGGAATCTGTTTTGTGAATTCACTTGCATACGCACGTACGTACTGATGATGTAAAATAATAATAAAATTAAAAAAAAAATACTTAAAAATAAAAATAATAATAAAATTGTGTTTTGTTTTCTGTTTTGCTATTTTTACAATTAGCGTTTTTTTTTCTTTAAAATAAATTTGTCTAACAAACAAAACAACACAAAAATCTGATTTAAAATTTAAAGTTAAAAAACTTGCACACAAGTAAAAAAATTGCAAAATATTTAATTTGTTTTGTTTGATGACAGTGGTGTAGTCTGTGTTTGAGTTTTTATTTGTTTGGCTAAGCACAAAATTAAAATATATCTTAAATACTGTTTTAACAAAAAAATGGTTATATAGAAGAAAAATTAATACGGTAGGGGGTTTAGTATTTAAAAAAATACAAATAAAAAAATAAAACACAAAAGAGTTCAGTATGATTAAATTTTAGGCCAAAAACATCAGAAATTTAAATTAAATTTAAAGAAATCATTAAAATTGACCAAAAAGATTTCCGTTTCTGTTTGCATTTTAAGATTACTTAAATGGTAAACAGGATCAGATACTAAAAAATATATTTGGGAATTAAATTTTGACAAAATGACTTCTTCTCTGATTCAATGAATTTTTCTTTAAATTCAAAATTAAATACAATACACGACTGGGACGCGCCACTCTAATGTGTGACAGTGTTATTGGGGCTTGAGATTTTGGGGGAAAAAAGCAGGGAAAAATAATATGAAATTTTATTAATCACTTAAAAATCACCAGAAAAAATGAAGTAAGCCATCTGATTTGGTTTACTGTTTTGAATTTGAAGGACCAGTTGTTTTTCCAAAAAACGGGATTTTTTTAAATTTTCCAAAACATGTCCCACTTTTCTTTTTTTTTTTTTTTGAGTATGCCAACATCTAGTAGGTAATTATCAGAAAACAAAAAAATTTAATATTTTGAAAAAAAAAACTTAAAATTTACTTTGTTTTTTTTTTTAACCTAAAAAACTTTTTTCGAAAAAATTTGAGAATTAATATTATTTCGTTTATAAAACATCATTGAAATTTGTTTCGAAATCCGTCAAGTGGCTTACGAGAAAATCAAATCTGGGAGGTACCGTTTTTCATAATCGTAGAATTTTTTTTGAGAAGCAGGTACCGTTACTTTTAGAGCTAGAATGCTACCAAAAACCCCTCTGTTTTATATTTTTTTTTATCAAAAAGTGTTCCTTCAATTAAATGACCATGCATTTTTGACGTTCTGACGTCTTATAAATCGATGAACACCGACTGCACGCACGAAAAGGCATGACTCATTGTCACGTTCCACCTGTGACGCATCTGTTTCTCTTCCACTCTATCGCCCGATGTGTGCAAACAACCTACATTGTTTTATTGTCAACTGGTTATCACGTAGAGTTATCGTCCGTAAACCGACTTTACAGGTAACCATTTTTTTTTTTTTGCTTATGTCTAATTAATTTGCACCTAATTTTGAATATTAATTTTAAGAAACATACTTCATATTTGTTTCTGAACTTTTTAAGAACTTACAAATTCGGAGACTAATATTTAGTAATTTTTGAAATTTATAAAAAAATAAATGTGTGTTAACTAAAGTACCGACTTGACTGTTATAAAATAATTATTATTGTTTTGTGTGTTTTTATTGCTTACGCTGAACTTAATGGATTTCATTTTGTGTTTCTAAGTGACATTTTATGGTAACAATATAAGTACTGCGACTTTTATATTCTCAATTAAAAAGCTGTAGTTATTGTAGTTTCTTGTAGCTATAATAAGGTATTAAAAATGAATATGTACATTTTGCATTGGCCAGATGATAGTTTTGAGAAACAGAAGTGCTTGAAATAATACCTAGAGTTGTACTGGTGATTGATTAGCAAAAGTTTTTTGAACATAGGGAACATTAGACAAATGAACTAAGTCAAAACTTTGGGTAGGAGTAGCTTCTGTCCGAACGAAATCCATGTGGCTTCAAATTGCCAAGTATATTCTAAAACTTATAGTTCTTTAAACTTTTTAATCATAAAACTGAAATTAAATACAATTGTTTGACAAATGTCACACAACAGATTTTAACAAAGATGTGGAACGTATTCAAAATATAAAATTAATAGTAGAACTCGAGGTTCAAAAAAGTGTTTCAACCATTACTGCCATTTACTTTACTGCATTCCGTGCACTTTTGGTAATCATTTTTAGAAGTTGGCTATACAAAATATACTGCATCTAAAATAGGTGGACGCGTGGACGCCAGGCTCGCAAAACGTATAATCTAAAAGTTTTGATCGATTTGATCGATCCTTTTAGTGGCTCAGAGCTTGGCTTTTACTAAAAGGTTAGATGGTATCCCAGACAATGGTGGTATTTTTTGTGGTTAGTATGAGATCGAACTGAGGCAAAAGATCTACAGACGAAAGCCAGGCTGGAAGTCCACGTTTCCAATTCTGAGGCATTATGTTCATCTGAGCCAAATGTTTTGATTTCGCATACTTTTAAGACTCAGAGATTACTGAGAATTCTCCAACGTTTGGACAATTTTTCAGACAGTCAGAAATTAAAAAAAAAAAAAAACAGTTTTAAGGATGTTTGCATTACTCTATCTCAGAAACAACTTGTGTTTAGCGCTTGATATTTCCTCAGACCAGGAAAATGGTGTTGAATTATTCATCATTTTCCAGAAACATTTCTTCAAAAACCGTTCATAAACACCTTGTAAAAGTTTGTTTTTTAAATTTTAAATTTGAATTATTTGTGCGACAAAATGTTCACTAGAGCTGCTTTTCTAAATTTTTCTATATCTTATGTACTTTCGATCTATGTAAATTAATTAAGAGAAAGCTTAATGATCAAAAAATTATCGTTTTTCAGTCAACAAAAAAAAATGTTGGACTACTGAATATTTCAAGATTACCTCCCCAGCTGAAGGCCATATTCTACCTTGATTTGCTGTCATGTTACAATCATCTTCAAACTAATTTCATAAAAATCCGTCGATCAATATTCAAAACAACCCACAAACACTACTTCTAGAAACCATGCGATAAAAAATCTTAACATTTTATTAATATGCAACAAAAATTAAAAAAAAAAAAAAAAAGACATGGTAAATGTCAACTTTCTTTATTTTATGCATTTTTATATTTCTCATTTCAGTTGTTTCCTTTAACTTGTTAAAGGTTAAGTTAACTATATATCTGCAACAGCAACATTAACAAACCTAAGACAGAAAAGACTCAAATGAAATGTATGAATTCATCGTCGTGTCGTGATTTATCATCTGTCCACTCGTCCACTCCTGGTCTGTCTGCGTCTCTGTATACCTACTCGTACCCAAACCAACCAGCCAATCCCTTGTCCCCACCAAAACGGAAGTAAATCTCCCAAATATGATAAAACACAAAAATTGTATCTCAATTCACTCCCTCTGTGTCCGGATCGGATTGTGAGGAAAAATTCAAAGAAAGAAAAATTACCAGAGTTTTTTTTTTTTTTTTAATTTTAATTTGATTTGCCTCTTCAGATCCCCCTTCTCACCCCCTTTTTGTTGTGTTGCACCGCAGGTCTTTAATGCAACCAGAAACAGCACTTCAATATTCACATAATTCTATACAGTACCTGCCTGATGTAGTAAACTGCAAGTCCATTTTGCTTTTGACAGTCAGTTGGCAGGAAAAAAAAAGTGGAGAAATAAAAAAAACCCTTTACCTACTTTAATGAAAGTAAAATGTTTCTTGTCCAACGGGTTATATTTTTTTTTATCAAGAATTCGTTTTTTTTTCATTTTTGACAAAAAAAAATTTAAAATTTCAATTTCGTTCATCGTCGTAGTCGTCATCGTTGTTGGTGTCGTCGACGAGTTTGGTCGGTCGTGAGAAGAGAGCGTCTCAAGCTCTCAAGTCTTAAATCCCAACTCCAACTTCAACTTCAGCAGCATTGTTCCGCATACACCTTTATAATGGCGGCGGGCGGCGGGTATGGATAAAAACCAACCTACCTACCTACCTGCCTTCCTGCCTGTGTGTAAAAATAAAAGTATCTTATGAGAAAACGATTTACGAATGACTACTTCTATCTTGTATCTTCGACGACGACGAACCAACCGGCAAGAGCCAGCAGCCAGCATGGAGTAGAAGAAGAAGATTGGTAGAAAAGAGATTCGATAACACAATGAAGTAAAGTTAGTATATGAAATGGCAAAGACCAGAGAAATGCTTTCGATTTCGTTTCGATGTTAAGTATGGAATGGATGACTTGGCTAACTGGTAGTTGGTGAATGTGGTAGGGGAGAGTGGTTGGTAATAGCTTCACAATTAAAGATACAAAAAAAAAAAACACATATAGGTACGACCGAAATACGAAATTATGAGCAATAGGCTGTTAACTATTTTACTGTTATAATTATGTTCACGGAATTGTTAAGTTTTTTGAGTGGACTGTCTGAGTCATGACATGGAAATATACAAACTTAGGTCCATATGTGTTTATATAATTATAAGGTCGGGAGATCGAGTTGAATTTGGTTTATATTCCGACAAAGGATTTTCAGCAAATGGATTTAGTTTGAGTTGGAGTTGAAATGGGCCCGAAATAAATGGCACTTCTTTCAACCCAATTTTTGATCCTTAAAATTAATATCAGCAAAATGTTGACTCGACTTTATTGATCGAGCCATGTCATGTCAATCTCATTTTAACTCAACCCCGAAGGCAGTAAAAAAATCAATTTTTCAAATAAATTTCAAAATTAAATTGATTTTAGTAAATTCATGCTGCTTAGATTCTCAGTGCAGTACAAACTGGTTTCAACCCCTTACAAAATGTAAACTCATGAAAATTTCAAATGTGAAATAAACAATGTTTTTGAATTAATTCAATAAAAAAAAATCCTTCCCGGGCGCCAGTTAATTTTAAGCCAAACTTGAATTCGCTCATAACAGCCGAACTCTATTTACTAAGAAGCCAGTGGAAGTTTAACAAAGTAACATTTTCAAGTTAAGAATTTGAAGCTCACTTAGATACTACAGAAACCGTGCCTTTTCCCCATTTTCTTAATCCACTTCAGTATAACACATGTGGTCACAAATCGTAGGAAAATGTAAGAGGTCAAAATTGAGGAACGTATTCATTTCTCGTTTAACAGGAATTTTTAGTCAAAGTACATATTGCATATTTTTATATCAAGCATTTGTAACGATTAGATCCACAAAAAATGTAATTTTTAAAATGGGATTTTTCTAGCCCAGATTAATAGAAAAATTTCAAGGGACGTACAAAATGCTCCGGAATAAATTATAAGGGGCCTTAAAATTTTTACATAGGTGTGAGTTTTCGCTAAAACTTTTTACTTGGCTGAAAGAACAGCTTCAACACTTTGAAAAGCAGCTTAATTTAAAAAAAACTTCATCAATGCAATTTGAAATACGACTGTAAACATTATTTCCGAAGCCAATTTTACCTATACTTTGTTTAAAACGTGTGAAAACGATCAATTTTGCAGACGAAATTTTAAAAGACTGTAATTTTTTCAAATCACAAATATACTGCTGCCACCTTCTGTATTTGAGGTATCATTTTTTCACGTGATAAATATCTATATACACAAACTTGAGGATGTGAAAAGATAATTTTTCTTATTAATACAACATACAAAAATTTAATTTTTTACCATGAACATCATTTATTTAGAGCTTCTTATAGAAACCTATCCATAAAGACTCGCAGTCATGGGATAGTATCTAACTTGAAAATTTGGATTTTTAAACAAATTTTATAAATCCAAAATGAAACAGAGAAAGAAAACTTTCCAAGCTATGAGCAGTGTATCTCTCATTCAAGCTTAGCTTTGGAGCTTTCCAAATCACATCTCAATATATCTCAACAATAATTAACCCCCGTTAATCCAACCCATAACAAAAAACTTTAAATTCTTCTTCCCCATCAACGCAACGGCAACGGCAGCAAATTCAAAAGCGAAAAGCCTATGCATCGAACCAGCTAACCCCATCATCGAACCACGAACCACATCGAACCAAAACCCATCAAACACTCTTTCATTCTCTCTTTCTCTCCTCTCACCATCACCGTATGATGAAATTCCAAAAGAAACTTTACATTTTGCTTCCGCAAACCGGCAAAGAAGGCAAGCAAGCATAGTCAACGATAAACATGGAATAAAAGTAAAATCCAATGCAAAAAAGGAGGCAAACTAAAAAAAAAACAATCCCAGAGTCGAGCTTTTGTATCTTTATCGTATCGTCATCGTGGTCGTCGCGTCGTCGGGTTCGGTTTGGTTTGGTTGAGTTGGAGCACTTCTTTTTTTTTTCTCTGATTTTATTTCTCTCCATATTTTGGTTTTAGTTTCTTTTTTTTTTTCTTCTTATTTTTCATTTTGTGTTAAAGTTTAATGTGAAAGAAAGAAAAAAAAATTGGGAATCCCAATCCCAATCACAAACTATCCACTAGTTGTATTTTGACTCTCACTCTTCATTCGTATTTCGGCGGCTAAGGTTCGATTTCGGATACCCACAATTTACCTTTAATTACACACATCCATGTCCATCATTATCAACATCGGCTACGACTACGACTTCGACTTCAAGTTCTTACACCTTTTGCAACCAAAGTGAAAACTATCTAATAGATACTTTGCGCCCATCATCGATCGATCGTCCATCGTCGTCGTTAGTTTGTGATTTTGTTCAAAAATTCATTAAAATCTCATTAAATCGACAAGCGATTGAATTTTTAAATTCAACTGTCATCGGTAAATCAGTCAGTCGTTGAAATCAACTGCATTAAGATACTTTTAATTTTTCGCAAAAATCTAACAACATTCTAACGTGTATATTGAAGAGTGAAAAAAAAAAATAAAATAAAAAAAAAAACACAGCTGTGATACTTTGTGTTGATTCTCCCCTTTTCACAAAAATAAAACTTAAACACTTCACAGATATAGCCGCAGATAGTGTGTCTCTTAATATTTAAAAAATAAATATCAGTTGATTAATTTTGTATTATTTACTCAATTGTATCTATTCAAACAGGTGTTTGTTCCAAGTTCCAACAGTGGTGAAAAAAGTTATCCATAAAAAAAAATACTAAACATATCTCTATACAAAAAAAAGAAAAAAAAAAAACGTTTGTTTAAATTTATTTGCACTGGCGTAAGAGTAAAAGATACAAAAGTATCTATCTATCTGTGTGCAATTTTTATTCCTAACAATTTCCATTAGAATTCTCGTGATGATGATGATCGTGAAACGCATGGAATAAAACGTTCAAGGTCAAACTTTTCTCCAAACCAACCCCACAGTTTTGTATAGTTTCTATTCTATTGCTATTGTCGTTTATTTAAAAAAAAATACAAAAAAAATAATAATAATAAGAAAAAGTATCTGAGTGTGTGTTAGGGTTCTAAAGTGCTCGTTCTCTTGTGAAACTATATATTATTGTTTGATATTCGAAGCTTTTTTTTCAACGTCAAGTTTTATTCTACCCCGTTGTTTTGTTTGTTTGTATTTCAAGCGCGATAGCATCAAATCGCGTCGTCTGAAGTGGCTTTAATTACTATCTATACGTGTTTTTTTTTTTTGCAAACTTAAGTCAAGTGTTTGAGATTCTCTAATATATATAATACCAGTTTTTCTGAAAGCTTTTCTGTTGTATCTATCTATCTACGGGTATTTTAATAATTATTCCAAGATGTATACATGCTAAGTGGTATGCAAAAAAGTGTTCAAGTGTATCTAAACAATTATTTTCACCAATAAATTTAAACAAAATCTATGAATGAAGTCCTTACCAATGAGGATGGATTACCAATTGCCTCCACCGCCATCGCAGACTTTGCAAATTGGTCCATCGCAAGTCCAGGTGCAGCAAACCCATTTGCAAATCCTTCAAAATGTTCATCAACAACATCAGCAGCAGCAGCAACAACAGCAGCAGCAACAACAACAGCTTCAACAACAGCAGCAGCAGCAACAAATTGTTAGTGCAATGCAACCACCAGCAACATTGCCACCCTTAAGTTCGCTACCCTTACAAGTTGTTCATAACTTGCCTCATTTACTTGGTAATGCCAATGTTGTCAATACTACAAGTGGTGGTGTTACCATCACCAATGCTCCAACTATAGCAAACAACAACAACAATAATACTCTTCGCAACAATGGCGGCAATACATTGCAACCCTTAAATGGTTTGGGTAGTTTACCACCAAGTAGTCAACTTTTGCATCATCATTTGCAACATTTGGCAAATGCAAATAATAATAACAACAACAACAATGCAAATACTCCAAATAATAATTTAACAACAACAAATAATAACAATAATCTCATACCGAATACCAACAACAACAATAACAATGGTGGCAATGTTGCTGATGAAAATAGTCGCTGGACACAATTTCAAGTGCAACAATTATGGAAACATCATGCCTCCTATTTAAATGGTAATAGTAAACAATTCAATCTTTTCGAAAAAAAAAAATTGTGTATCCTTTTCGTGAGGAAGGATTTTTGTAAATGGTAAGGGTTGAGAATATTAATATTTTTTTAGATTTGTGTTAAAAGAAACCTCTTGCAACGGTTATTTAATCAATGGAAAAATTAGAAATATGCATAAATACCTTGAAAGCCACGTTTATTGGGTTAAGGTTTGTATTTTAAACTCAAAACCTGAAATGCTTTTGTCACTGACAAACTTCTTGATGCGCCCACACATTAATTTACAATTTGATTGTTTTTATGTTAAAAGAATTTTTGATGGCAATGCGAAGGGAAATCTTTATAGGTACCTAGTAGAAGTTCGGCCAATCGGCGGAACAGACATTGAACAAGAACTTATTCAAAGGGAACACCTTCAGTAATTTCAATAAGTTTTCGAAATGATTCTAGAAGTCTCTAGTAATTTTCGCACCACCTTGTATCTTAAATTGATCTTATGGTATTTTTTTGTTACTCCAAATCAGAAAAAAATAGAGGACGGCCATAATTGCTGTGTTTTGTACACAAACAAAAAATAGAAACCAAATATTTTCACATCGGAGGCATCCTGTCAGATATCTGGAATCGATTTCCAATTCCTGACCTTACGGATTCGAGAAAGATTCCATCACGTAAAGCTGCCGCTCTGTGTATAAAAGATTTGGTTTTTGCTATTCTAACTCGTTGGAAACAGTTTGGATTTTTGTTTGTTAATTCGGTAGGTGAACCCCCATCCAAATATGAATAGCCCATGATATTGAAGATTTAAAAAAAAGAAACTGGGCCTCTTAAAAATATTTTCCGTATGTTTCCTTTTTATTCTAGTTGCAACCTTAAAGTCAAGTCCTGAAATCTCTTCCAGACTTGTTTTCAGTTTTGCAAATTTCGACAAGTGAACACACCAAATAAAGTGAAAGACTTGAGGGGTTTCGTTGGAGGAAGATTGAGAAAAATGTTCATACACAGAAGGGTACCCATAAAATATTTTTATGTTTAATATGCCAGTGAGGCATTATCACATTTGTGCGTGACTTGAACACCCTTGAAATGCCTTTTGTTTTATTTATCGCTTGTTTCCTGGACACTGTTCTTGCTAAATTTCCAGCTGAATCTGAACTAAAACTTGTCTTTGTTTTGTCTAGACTATTAGCCGTACTACACGAATGTGGAATACTTTATTTTTTCCGTTTTTTTTTCATTCTTGTAGATTTCAAGCAATAGTTCTCAAAAGAGGACACACATTTATTTTGCAGGATATTAAAGCTGGTTGATTTTCTTCCTCCACACACAAAATCGCCAGATCCTTGAAAAAATGTCATTAAATGAAATCATCCAATTAACACTTTTCAGTCTTGCTTATTTGTATGAAAAATATGATTCAAGACACCACCCTAAAATCAAATCTTTGGAAAGCAAAAAAAAAATGCAATACTGTTCCAAAAATCAATTAAAACTCTTCAAGCCACTTCCTCGTCAATCCAGTTTGTAACATTTACATTTTCTTTGAGTAAAAATTCCAACACCATAAATGCAGCGACATATTTTCAGCAACATTGTATCCCTCAACAATTATATTGGTGCAAATTACTATACATCCACTGCCACTTTTTTTTTTGTATCAATCTACAAGAACCATTAACTACCACTTTAATGTGAGAAAAAGATATAAATTAAATATCATTCAGGTTTGAAGAAAATAAAAAATCTTACCACAACCAGCATTGATTATAATGACTAGAAATTTATTAAGAATTTATAATCATCTACTTAGTAAATCGTTGGTTTAACATTTGACATTAAGCTCTGGCTAAATGTATCTGCTTGGTAAATCAAAAATTATTGTCAACCCAAACCAACTTTGAGGACGTTTCTTAGACTCTGTGATAGATAAAGAATATAAAGGATGATTTTTTTTTAGTTCTTAGCTCAGCTTAATTTTGAGTTTTCGTGAATATTCACTGAACTAAACTGTTGTGGAATCCTAGTTCATACCTTTTGAGAATTGAAGGATGAATACGATCCACAATAGTTTCCTAGTAACAATTTTAACTTTGCAATGGGTGACCACAAAGAAAGTTTTAGAGGGACTTGGAAAATAGTTAACTTCTATTTCAAAAAGGTTTTTTGTCTGTTTTAAAGGTAGTATAGATCCTTTTTGAAAATGACAAATTAATATCATCCACAATTTGTTGAAGCTATATTTTTTGATTTTGTATCGTTCGACTAAAATCAAAACCGAAAAGATGAGGAAAAATTTGGAGTTTTTAATTGATTTTTATTTTTTTTTAAATATGTAGTGTAGTTTCTTCTCTAGCCCGAAATGAATACGTTCCACATTCGGGTACAATGTCAGTTTAGCTGAAATTTCGTACAAGAATTTAACTGTATTTAATTTTCAATTCTCACTCAAACTGTATGAAGTTTGGTACCCCCTCTGCTCGAATTACGTTCCACATTTTTAACGAAATTTGTGAACATTTTGTGTTTATAATTATTAAAATTTGGATCTTACCTTCGTACCTATTCACCTCTGGGGATATAAAAATAAATACGTTCCACAGTGTTTTCCACGTCATTTGTTTCGGCATTTGTTAAATAAAAAAGACTTTTATTGAAACATAATGAGCTGTTAAGGTGTTAAATCCACTGCGGAACATTTTTGGAATTTTTATATCTGACTTTAGGGAAAATGTTTAACATATTGAGAAACTTCCAACAAATAAAAAGTTTTACTCAAAATTTTTGCAAATGTCTAAAAAATTGTTTCTATTTTCGTAAAACAATAGCCCCCATGCGTTAGTGATTATTATTTTTAAACACAAAATAAATCCCCTAATTTGAAAATCCCCACACAAGCCTTTAAAGAATTTTTTTTGTCCAGCACATGCAAGTTCACATCGTCATAAACCACTTCTAAGCTTATTAAGATCCTCCTTTAGAACTGAGAACTGAACTTTAAGCCATTTACAATTCCATTGATTTATCGGACATTCGTGCATATTAAGCAAAAATTTGTTCTCGAACCTGACCTAGAACTGCCAAGCCAACACTGTCAAGCTCATGAATACCTTTACTTGTCGCTGTCTATCTGTCTGAATGTCTCCCTGGCTGGCCTATGTGGGAAAAGGTGTCACTTAACTTAATGGTTCCGAGTTGTTTGTTCTAACTAATCCAAAAAAAAAATACAAAAAAAAAACAAGAACAACAACAAAAACAAAAGGAATTCATTAGAATTCCAAATCAATAAATTACCTTGTTTCGAGTGCGTTACATACATATATATACAAAAATGTATCTTTTATTTTGAATCTTTGTATTTTTTCCAATACTTCTCATCATTACCGGAATCCGGATTCGTATTTATGAAGTATCTGTGTTCTGACCTGTCCAATAAAGTTGATGTTGCTGCCCAAAATGTGCATGATTTTTTTTTTCATTTCTTCAGAATAATTAAGATAGAGATACATTCATACAAACGTTCACAAAGGTATTATTTAGGCCTACTTTTTTCTGAAGGTTTATACAAGTGTGTGTGTGTTAAAATTATTTTACTATATACTACTCGATCAAAGGGACAGACAGACACTGTGTTGTATATTTTAAACTTTCCATTTTCATTCTTTTTTTCGGGGTTTTGTTTCGTATGGATTGTATCTTTTATTTTTCTTCGTGGTTCGGGTTTTTTTCATATTATTTATACATTTTTTTTTTAAGCTTACTTTTTGAATATAATTCTTATTTTTTTTATTTTTGGCAGTGGTGGTTGGAACCTTCTTTTGCCGAATTATCATGGTTCGTGTGTTCGCGCGCATTCAGCGTGCCTGCGTTTAAACTTAAATTTAATATGACATCGGTGTGTGTGTGTTTTTTTTTTTGGTTGGTTGGTTGGTTGGGTCTTCCAATTTACTTTCATTAAGTTTAAAACTTTCACTTTTTCGGCAGTTTGATTTATATTTCAAGCTTATATTAACGAAAAAATATGTACCTACATACATACCAAAAAAATGTAGGTATCAAGGTATTTGTGGTAAAGCTATTTTTGGAAGCAATATTTTTATTCGAAAGTTAAAATTTAGTTTTTATGACCACACCACACCGCACAAAAGATAGATTATAATTAAGTTGCATTTAAGGTGATGATCTTTTTTTTTTGGTAAGGCTTGTAATTATAATGAGGTTTCTAGTTATGCGTGGGAATATAAAAGTTGAGGCAGGGAGAGTTTTCCTTTTTTTTTTTGATAAATTTTGCTAGGGGAACGTTTTCTCAAAAAGTATTCTATAAACTCAAGAGCCTATTTTCAAATAAAAACTCAATACGGTCCATAATTTTTTCCAAGCTATATTTTTTATTTTTACAATTTGCTTTCACTGTTCACTTGCGGGAAAGGAGTAAATCAATGTCACACAATTTTTGATGCTAAGAAATGTCAGTAACGGATAAGATATCCCCACAGACATTTTGGTGTGGAATTTTTATTAAGACTGCATTTTTGGTCTACCAAATAATTGGTACCTCAAGCTTGTTAACTGTTGAAGAGCCAGCGAGTTACATTGTGTTCTTTAAGGACCTTCATATTTATGTATATTATTTCAATAATTGTGTAGGAAATGCAACATGCATACCATTACTTGCATGAAGCTCGATTTCATAGTAAAGTCACGGGTGTATTAAGGTTCATCGATAGAAGGCTCACGCCGAAGAGGGCGTACTTTTTGTAATTTGAAAAATCGAAACAGTTTATATGTTTTAAATTGAATATGTCTTTGGTAAATTAAAACAAAAAAAAATAATAATGTTTACAGAACATTAGTTTAGAACGAGTTTGCGGATTTCACGACTTTACCATCCACTGCCTATAATTTCAACCAAATAAAAAGGAAACGAAAATCACATTTTCCTTCCCTCTGAAGTTTTTCCCAAATTTTCGCAGATCAAAAAATGTGGCGTGGAGAAGATTGTGGAACATGTTACTCAAATAACTTGACTGATTTCGTCAGCTTTTGTTATGTTCTAATATTTTATCTCAAGCAACTACAAAATTGATACACAAGTGAAATACCCATTCAAAGCTTTCATTCCGCAATATCACACATTAATTCACAAACGTAAACATTTTTAACTTTATCTCTTGTAAAATATTAGGATAGTGATATTTGTGGAACGTATTCATTCTAAAGATTTAAAATGTAAAACGAAAAATTTGCATTTTTCACTTTCCTTAAGCCTGATGCACACTTCGAACGAAAGAGAAAAAAAACATACTTATTTCATTTGTCTGAGTAAGACTCAAAACTTTACATTCCACATTTTGTATTTCCAATCAAATCAATAATATTGATAATTTTGTACATTTTAAAGATTTTGTTTCTTCCTATAAAACATTCCAAAATATAAGAAAAATATGTGGAAGGCATTAATTTTTCATTTCACACTATGTTCAACAAAATACCGTTTTTTTTTGGTGAATTCACACACAAAATTCAGATCTTAATCCACTCGTTTGTATTGAAAAAAGTCACTTCTCGTGAAATTAATAGTACCTAAATACGTTCCATAATTTTTGGCATAGCATATCTTAGGTAGCGTGGAAACGATCGATATTTGCAAGATTTAATTGTTTTATTTTCGAAAAATATTTAAGTTTAAGAATTTTATTTTCTTAATTTAAAAATTAAAAATTTGCATTGCAGTTCAATTTTCACACTAACTAAATATTGGGATTTGTGTGTAAAAACATAATCAACGAGTTCACCTGTAACTGTTTCTAACTAATGAAAAATGAATACGTTCCACAATCTGAAAAAATGAGATCTATTTTTTAGTGACACATATATAAATGGAATTTTTAACTAAACAACGAATTTTCAGCCGAAGGACCAATTCCTCTCAGATACTTCTGTTCATATGAAAAAAACTTACAACAGCGATTCCATCATCCAATTGTTGTTTTTGTTCCAATTTTTAAGCTTAAACTTGCTCGGCACGTGCTGAAGAGCTTTTATTTTTTTAAATAATGAGCAAATGATCTGCTTACAAACACAACCAATACAAACGCAAAAACAACAACAACAAAATTCAATTGTATTCATAAAACCAATAATAAATGCATTAATCATAACAAATCCCCCACAGTGTGTTCTGCCTCCAAATTGTGCCACTTAAGTCCAAATACTGCCGTTGTTGACTTAGATTACTTTGCATGTGCTCTCAAAAGACTTTTTTTTTTTGTTGAGCATTATATTTTCATGAGTCTGTTTTTTTTTTTAACACCTATTTAGTTTAGTCTAAATTTGTTTTGCCTTAGCTATCTATGTGTGCCTCGAGACTAATTTATATGCGGAACAAGTCGCTAAAGCCATCTATTGCAATTATATACATAATTTGAAATTTGTATCTTTTTTTTGTATTTATTTTGTATCTGTACTCGTATGTTGTATCTGTGCTATTATAACACTTGCTACCTCTAGCTCATCAGACTGTATGACTCGTCTTGACTTAAAAACTCATTCGACAAAAAGCTTGTTGAAATTGCGTAATGGATAGTAGTATCATAGTCATAGCTTGGAGAAATACCCCACCGCTCTTCCATGCACCGCTCCGGCAGTGGTGTAGCGTGTGCCGCCTCTGGTATTTTTATAGGTACGCAAAGATTTTAATCAAAATCAGTGAAAGTGTAATTTTCGCACACCTATTCCAAATTTGGATCAGTTTAATTTATTCATTGTGCCTCCACTTTTTCGTTAGCGATGGCTTAGTTTTTTTTTTTTTGTGTGTTTAACATACTTTGTTGCCAAGATCGGTTGAGTATTCACAAAATCTAAGTTAACCTGTTGTTTTTGTCCACTATTTTTGAACAGAGATATATTGAAATTGAATATTTTGAGCGGGGGGATTCTATCGAACTTGATCGGTCGTTCGATTATTTTCGGAAGATTCAATCTATCGAACGGATATGCTTGCTCACTTTGTTCTATTTTAAACGCGGAATTTATTCTATTGGCAATAAATCTGGATACCGGAACGGGTTTTGTTCTTGTTGTTGTTGTTGTTGTCGATAGAAACTTGTATATTTGCTTAAATGTATTCAAAAGATTATAACAAAAGGTTAGAATTGTTTTTGCATAGCAGACTCTTAAATTAAGATAGAATCAAGCTGCAAATAGTCATTTATATGATTGTAAATCACGTTGACAATTATTTAGTTTATTTTTAAAAAACATTTTAATGATTTTGAAAATAGAAATTCACTTAGAAAGTTGAATTGGGTCGTTTAAAATTATTTTGTTGTTTTTTTTTTTAAATGGATTGTTTGATTGCCTTGTGTAGTTTTGGGAGAGAAATTGGTCGATAGATTTTAAGTAATTTCTGAAATGAACAACAAAACAACTGAAATTTTTAATCAAACAAATTCATTCGAAAATGCCTTCCCCAAGTAGAATCAGCAAAGGTCTTTTAATTTATATTTCCAAAAGTAGATTTATCGTTTTCTTATAACAAATCTCTTAATTTCTTAAAATTTGATGAAGCAATTTTTTCAAAAAATCTAAATCATTGACTAGAATATTTGAAACAGTTGGTGGAGTTTTTAATACCACAAAAGTTAAACTATATTGTGCAATTATTTTTTACTTCATAAAAATCGACGTAAAATTGTACCAAACTGTGTTTGCTTTTGAATATCCTCCTGGGTAAATAAAGAACCTTTTTGTTTAATACGTGTTCAATTCGTCAAAGGATTAAATTAACTTGAACCACAATTGTATGTTTCTATATGCTTTTGTCCCAATACTCCAATTTATTCGCAAGGTTTTGGTTGAATATGTACAATTGACCATATTAAGTTAAAAAGCTAAAAGATACTTTTGGGAAAGCGTACGAATGGTCGACTGTCAAAATTTTCACTGATGTTTAATCAACGAAAAAAAGTTGACAGTTTAAAATCCAAACTATGAAAATATCGACTGGAAAAGTGTCGGTAGTAATGTCAACTTTTATCCTGATAAAAAATATGATTCTTTGGATTGCATCGACAGTTAAAATTTTTAAATTATTTTTAAATCATAGTAGTAGGAGCGCAACATTGATCGACCATTTTTCGAGTCGATATTTTCAAAATCGACCTTATCGGTATTTTTACCAATCGACTTTTCGAAAGACAACATTATGACGATCGATTTTTTTAAATTGACATTTGAAAAATCGACAAATCGTACCCAACCCATTCTTTTCTTGCAAGGTTTTTAATCGTCGCCATAAATCACTTCGTATCTGCGTTCTAAGACTTGAGCCAAGTGCTTGCCTCCGGCGAACAAAATAATGCATTCGTTCTAAAACCCTTTTCACGGCATGTTTGAAATTTCACAAATAGCATTGGAGTCTAGTACAATATTCAAGTGAATATAAGTATTCCCAATAAGTATTTCAGCTTGTATTCTACATACTAATCTTCCACACCATATAATGTATCTTTTAAACAAAAGAAATTGGTTGAAAAATGTTAAACTTTTTACTATCTCTTTGGGTGGCTTTGAAAAATAAAAAATTCACAGTGGAAAAGCGTGTGGAACGTATTGATATTTCATTTTACAGGATTTGATGATTGGGCTTTGCCTAGCAACAAATCATTTTCAGGTGACCTTTTTGAGAATTATGACAGTTTTAAAATAATTTTAAGTGTTTCAAAATTATATCTGTGGAATATAAAAAATGATGCCTGTATACCAAACCTTGTGCTCATTTTCAGTTAAATGAGAACTGAATTCCTTCTACGATATTTTACACGACATATAATGCATTTTACACAGTTCGTTGGAGCATTCTCCTCAAATCTAGTGAAATAAAAATTAAATACGTTCCACAATGTTTTCCGAGCATGATTTTAAATTTCATCGAAAAAGCTTCCACAACGTGAAAAATTGTGACTTTTGTCAAAGAATTTGTTTTGCTTAGTAACGCGTGAGCTGATAGTTAATTTTAAGTTTAATCTACACTAGAACTATTCACATGAGAGCGACCAACGAACAACGAATGAACAATTATTAGTCGCCTATTTTGACGTTTCGTTCACATGAAATTTCTTTAATTCGTTGCGAACAACGAACGTCATTTCCGTATATTACAATTGAACAGTAAGATTTTGAGGTTAGTCGTGAGCGAATAATTTATTCGTTGCGATGTGGATGGTATGTGGAACGTGAATAGACTTTGACAGTTCGTAGCAAACATTTTTTTAATGCAATTTTAAAGCAAAGAAATAAGCTATATAAATGCTTAAAATATAACTTGTTCGCCAATTCGTCCATTCGTTATTCGCTTTCATGTGTACACTCCTTAACTATGACTACGATTTTCAAAGAAAAAATCTTTTGTATATTTTCTATCTATTGTTACAAAATTGAAACTGTGAAATAAAAAGTTGTTGGTTCCACTCTGCCATTTTTATATATAAACTTTCATTTTCACTCGACCTTTGAACTTAAATTTCAAACACCAATTTACGAATAATCCCAAAAGCAAACGTTTGCATAGCGATTTGTCTAACTGTCTTTATTTAAAAACATAGTATGTATGCATCATAAATATTTGTTTCTCAATCAAAAGTATATACATATGTATGTAGATTAAGAACAAGCTAATCAAAATCACGAATATAATCCCGTTTTCACTTTTCCTTTTAGCCAAATCCACACATACACAAAATTAAAATAATTATAATAATCCCATTCAAAACTAATTTAAATTTGAAAACCATTAAAATCTCTTCAAAATATAATTTCATCAATTTCAAAGACGAAGACGAAGAAAGAAATTCCAATTTCCAACTCGCTTTAAGACCATCGCCATTGGTTCGGCTCTGGTCGGTTCAGTTTGGTGTATTACATTTTACTTCCTTCTATGACGCCATAATGAATCGTATAACTCTATTACCACTTCTTCACACACAACACACTCACTTCCCACCAGCCATAACTCAAACTCACAAACACACACACAAAAAGAAACACAGAAACAGAAACAACCAAACAGACCGCATCAAAACGAAACGGAAGAAAGTGAGAGTTTTCCACCAATCATGCCAAACTACCAGTTTGACTGCCTCAATCTGACAGCAAAGAAAAAAATCTCACAGATACTAAATTAAAAAAAAGTATCTTTAACATAAAACTACCTGTCTTAGGAATCATATTATCTATCCCATGCCCAGCTACTACCGCGAACCATCGATTAAAAGAAAAACCCCAACAGAATTCAAGCCTAGGTTAGACGAAGAAGCTTGTTAAAGAAAAAGAATAGGCCTACTGAACTGAGCCGATAAACATTAACAAGACACATTCCGCAAAAAGAGTTTGCGTTTGCCGCACTCGACCGACACTAGGCGTCAGCACTGATGTGCAGCGCCAGCGCACGCAAACAACAACTACAACTATGAGAAACTAGGTAGGCAGGTACACTTGCAGGCTTCATAATAGGCTTGACTTGACGTCTTGTCGTTAATAAAAAAAAAAAGAGTTTGTTTTTTTTATTTTTTTTTTTTTTTGGTTTGGCGGTTTGGTTTTGAGTTGAGCTTTGAGCCAGATATGCGTGATCGTATTGGCATGTGTGACCAGAAATGTATTCCGAGTTCCCACCTTAGACTGCTGTCATAAAAAAAATGTAAGACGAGATGTTTGCTGATCCGATCTTCGTATCATCATCGTCATAGTCATCATCGGAGCGATCCATTGCACGAATTATGTAATTTTTATTAGTTTTTTGTAGTTTACTTTGCTTGCTTTGGTCGATTCTTCTTTCTGAGCTGCAGTTTATAGTTAGCTGATTTGAAATGCATAACAGCATGAATCTTTGAGGAAGAGCACCTGGTGTCACCATTTACATTTTTTTTTTTTTTTTGAATGTATCATACTCGTAGATGTGACAATTCAAATAATTCAAATGACTTGATTAGACTTTTTAGAGAAATTCAAATAAAAATTTAATAATTATGCATACAACTTGTTTGGAATGATTAATAACGAACAAGACTATCAAAAAATTAAAAAAATTAAAATTTACTTTCAAATAAATAAATTAGCAAATTAATTTGTTTGCAGTGAAATTATTTTAACACTAAATAAACATTTTTGTTTTTTGAAACACCTATTTATGAATTTAGAAAAAATTAAAGAAATGTTGTTGTTCCAGGTGTTATCTATAATTTGGTCGAAAACAATTTCAATAGGTGCACTCAAATGACTTGTTTCCAATAACATTGTTAAGTTTGTTAAACCGATTTGTAGGTATTTAAAGATAGAAGAACTTCGTTTTTTTAGTTTTAGTTTAATATTTTCAAAAATGAATTGGTTAATATTGGGCTCTGCAGGTCAGATACATTTGTTTTAATACTTTCCTATCAATATCAGTATCAATTTCTAAATGATACACCATTTGAAAATACTATTAAAAATTCTTTGCACAAAAGAGAAGACTCTTCCAAGTTGTCAACAGTTTTTTTTTGCACTAATCCACGGTTTGAATCATTTCAAATTCTTCATCCTCGGATTAACTTTTTTTTTAATCCGAATAAATCGGTGGGTTAATACGAAATTTTGTCTACCCTCTTAACGGCTTGGCTTATTTTGATTAAATTACTGTGTGTTTGTAGATAAGGCGACCTGTATTTGTGCCTTCAGTTGGACTTAGGTGGTCGCATTTTTGTCGATATTCAGACTTGTTTTCAATTTCCCGACATTGTTCTGAGTCTAAACCACGGTAATTGATGCAACAAACGTATTGCGCCTTCTATTGTGAAGGAAAAAACAACGTCCGTCTGGTAAACTTATTAAAATTGACCACCCCTTAATTTCCATTGATAACAATAAAACATAAATGCCATTCTCAGCTGAGTAACATGAAATAGCTTAGCTACATTAATGTTAGAAAATAGACTTTTTTATTTTGTCCATACGAACCTAGCCTTCCAATACAGCTTTAAGGATTTCAGTCAACAAATATGCTGCCTACTTTTGTCTCATGTGGAGTGATGTAAAGTAGCATGTTGCAATCATTTTACTGGATTTGATTAAGGTGGCACCACATTTGTCTCTTTTGTCATTTTGAGATGTGTTGAGTTGTGTTAACCATCAAAGATCTATAATGAAAGGATTGTGAACAAAATCTGTAGCTGACAAAAGCCATGAAAGGAGACAATATTCAAAAAAAGACAACAAATTTTTCAATCAAGATCAAGAGCCAACAAAATATGCAACGTACTAGATAAATAAGTGTGTCAAGTAAATTAAATGATATAGCCACTCAACAATACCAAACAAGAGTTGGCCTAAGAGTGGCAATTAGACGCCAACAAAATAGATGTGGATCCGGCTCAACAACTCATTGTGAATGGCTTAATTAAATTTGACATCTTTTTTTTGAGAAAGCTGTTTACCTTCCGCTACCAGTGTTATATAACCCTCCAAATTATAGTTTTATACAGTAAGACTTCATCTGTCAAATTACTGGACAAGGATGTGAACAATTTGATATTAATTCCAAAATTTTGGATGGTCACTCACAAGAAACACGATCTTTTTCAAAAAGAAAAACTCTTTGAAAGCTATGCCCTGCGCCTTCATTATTGCTTCATAAGTTTTTATGATGTATTAAATGCGTGAAAAGGATTAAGTTCATCCTGAATCCTGAACACATCAGGATTCAGGATGATAGGAAGGCCCAACATTTATTAACCCAATTTTATCTGACTGTCTGTTTCCACAACAACAAAGCTAATTTACTTTAAACATTTTATGAGTCTCAATTGGATTTTCGAAATTCATATCACTATTTGAAAATGGATTTATAATAAAAACGGCTATAATGATTTTGATTAAACTTTCTAATTGATACTTCGTTCGGCGTTGTATATTTTTTTTGGAAGAAGTATAAAAAGTTCCTTCTATACGGCATTTTTCTTGTTCAATATTTCTCGTCGCTCTTCCAATTATTCTAGAAATATGACTAAATAATTATTTAACTTTTAGCGAAAGGATGACTTTTTAAATAAATACAACCTTTTCAAATTAGTAAAAATGTTTGATTATGTAATTATTTAAAATTATTAAAGGCTTAGGGATTTCAAAAATGGGACCATCAATTTGTTGGAATATAAAATTAAAAAAAAAAAAAAACAATTTCTTTCATTCAGTTTAATACGGATTGTTTTTGACTAAGTATACTCTTTTTTGTTTGTAAAGGATAAGCTATACAACATCGAATATATTTCACAAGTCCTTACTCGTATTGCGTGAAATCGGGACCACGTATTTCAAATGTCAAAGCTTGTATTAGAAAAACGACGTAGCTTTCAAATTTGAGCCATGATTTAGTAACGAGGTCGAAAACTGCAAAATTTCAATCTAATTAAAGAAATAAGAACCTAACTGTTGATCTCTTCAGAGATTCCGTTCCCTTTTTCTAAATTGTGTTTTATAGTAATTTCTCACAATTCTTAGCGGTAATGGTGGAGTGTAAATTGAATTGGAAAAAAATCGAAAGGGGTTTTTTTTTTTGGTTAAAGGTTCATTAGGAGCCTACGTAGCTCTTTTCCACCTCCTAGCACTATTTCGGTGGCCGCCATCTTGAATTAAAGGAAAACTTATTTTTGTTAAATGACTCGCTTATTGTCAATTTTTAACTAAAAACCCACGTTGTTCAGAATTGAACTTTCTACATGATTGTGTATATTTATTAATATTTGTATACTTAATCCTGAAAACACGAAAAAAGATAATAATGTATAATCAAATAGTTTTTTTGTTAAATAACTTGCTAATTTTCAACTTTTTACTAAAAATTCACTCAACAGAAGTTGTTTAAATTTGGTTATTTTTTTGGTTTTTTTTTTTTTAATTTGTTTTAATAATTTTTCTTTTTTTTCAAATTTTTTTAAGTCTACTTTTTTTGATGATGATGGCCCTGGAACCTGGAAGACTGACACAATCTTTAAATAAGTCAGTTTCAGGCGTTAATTCATCATAAGTTTTGTTGTTGTCCTTATCGAAGACCAGCAGCTCTCGAATCCTCCGGATTAAGTCGAAAAATATTACTCGTAGACAAAAAACTGTTATGCACGAAGTTGAAGGAAATTATATTCTGAAAAACTTTTGTTATGTGCATTTTTAGTCAGGATTTGATAATAAACGAGTTATTTAACAAAAACCAATTTTATTAAATTCAAGATGGCGGCCAACTCAATCGAAAAGAGCTACGTAGGCTACTTATGGCCCCTTCGAACGATCAAAAGAAAAAAACCCTATCGAATTGTTTCTATTTCAGCCCTTTTTTGTATTATTCGACTGGGCTATTAAGAATACGATCAGACATCCGATGAAGAACTTGCGCCCAGTAGTACAATAGGCAGTGGGAAAAACAAAGCAATGAGGCTAACTGTTGTATCTTTTGCATATAAAACAACTTATACAATTTTAACTGTTCTTGAGTATATCAAACAACATCTTCTTTTTCCTTTTGAAATAAAAAAAAATATTTTGATTTTAAAACTTTTAATTAATTGGCGCATTAATTGTTTCTCCTCTTAATCAGAAGCAAAGTCTAAATTTGAATTATTTTATTTATCTGTTTCAAAAAACAATTTGCTTTCGAATCTACAAGGAATAATTAGCATAATCAAATGTGTATCATTGTTCAGTCAAAAACAAAATTGCACGCTGTGAAATAAATTTTGCGAATCACCAACACACAAAAAAGAACAAAGTTAAATAAGGTAATAAATCCACTTAAACCTGACACAGTCTCAAAAAGCCATTTTAAAACCAAAATCAGAGTCAATCGGTCTTTTTTTTTTTTTTTGGCAAAACACTTTCACTGCAAGATTACGAAATAATACCAAAAAACAGTCAAAAAAGAACATGATGTGAATTTGATTAGAGCTCTTTTGCATTCATTAAGTTTATTTCTTTTCTGTTTTGGTTTTTTTTTTTTTTTTTTGTAGTTGTAATATGCTTAATTTGATGGTTAAACCTCATCGTTTAGTAAAAATTGGTATAAAATTCACTTTCTTTCAAAAATGTTGTATCTATGTATCTGTGAGGTTTTAAGCGCCACTATACAAAAAAAAAAACCTTAAACACAAAACATCATTAGTTTTTTACTTACTAATGAATGCGTTCTGGTATAATTACTATTTTTTGTATCTACCTAATTTAACCAAAAAAAAAAAACAATCTGAGGGATTATATTATACGATGTATGATGATGATAGTGAAAGTTTGATTCCGCATTGCCATGGTCCAGTAAGATACTTTGATGATGACGAGAGACGACTCTTCAGTCAGTCTTCACTGCGGAAACATTTTCACTTTTTACCGGAATGCTCCAATGCTTCTAATGAAAGTGAAAAAGAGATTCTCAGCCAAGATCTTCAAAAATATTAAAATTTGATTCAAAAACAATTTAAAACAAAAAAACTGGTTACCGTATTATGTAACTTTAAAAAATAAACGTTACAATTTTACTTTTGTCTTTATCGCATCCATTGATTGCATTTAAGTAATTTTGGCTTATCGACTCGATCGTCGAGTTAATGATGCTCCAAAACTGGGTACTTAAATGTTTAAATTAAAAAAAAGATCTGCACTCAACTTTTTTCTGCTTGGCAGTGTAGTGATGGTCATATCTTTGCGGTCTTTTTGGTGAGATGAGTAGGTATTGAGGTGAAAAAGGGGTCAATAAGTGGGGCGCCATAAAAAAAAGTATGTTAAATTTTTTTGTGCCGAATTTTTTTTTCGGGAGTTTCAGAAGAAGTGAAAGTGGAAAAAAGTAAAAGTAAAAAACGTATTTTTTTGTGTTAGCTCACGGATATCGTTACAAGTTTTATGTTTTTGGGCATTCTTTGCGGATTTTGGTTTTTTGCGCTTTTGTTTTTTTTTTTTTTATTTTGACCATTCTCTTTGAGTTTGACTTTTAGATCCGTAATGGACCAAAGAATTTTTTATTGTTTTTTTTTTTTCGTTTCTTTTCTTTTTTGCGTACACGATATATGATTCAAAAAAAAAAACTGAGAATTTCACCATTATTGTTGAGTTGTTGCGTTGTGCTAGTTTGTGTTCTCTTGGCTGGGCAACGAATTGCGGTTACTGGTACAAATGTGGGAAGTCTAAAGGTTACCAACAATTTAGGGCAGCATTTTTTCTTTTTTTTTTAATATATACGCGTAAAAACAATTTCAGACATGCTCGCAAAATTCTACAATTTTGGCTCATGGGTTCATTTTAAACAATTATTAATTTTGTAGCATTAAGTTTAAGATGTGTCAGCTAATGCAACACCTTTTGAAGTTAGACAACTGGAACCTCAGTAGAAAAAAAACCATGAAATTAGTTACGCTTCAGTTTATTCAAGCTAAACTATCTGTTTGCTGGTGGATTGGATGTCAGAGAGATCATGCGAAAAAAAGGTTTTCGGATATTTTTTTTTTTTTGACAGGGTAATCAGAATTTTTCGTTAAGAAAACAGTTTTAGTTCAGAATATAAAAGAAAATTGACTACAGACTTTCTCGATACTTTTTCACATACTCATTTCAGCAGAGGTGTATTGTATATCTCACAGCTCTGTTGTAAGGTCCTTTATTATGCTAGGAAAATAATTTCTGGTAACAATTAAATGGCTTCTTAGTTCACCCTTGGTTGGTTGCTTCGGTTACAAACTACTTTGCTATAATTAATCAAAAAAATTTGAACCTTTTGGGCCCTTTTGAAAACATTGTTCCGTTTAAAGAATATCGTCCTACTACCTAACCCAACTATTTGTCACCAAGTATCGAATCATATCTTATTGAAGATCCTCGATCCTCGATCCTCCTTACCAATTTTAATCGGAAATTCCTTGAAGACACAAATTTGGCATCTTACCTTGGGCTTTCGATATCTCTGAACAAATTACCGAAATAATCCGCAAAATGTTCCTCGTCGAAGAACCAGAAACATCAAGTCTTTTGTTTAAAATTGTCTATTTCGATTAAACAGATTTTTTAAATCGTTCCCAGTGGAAAGCTTCTCGTTCCATTTGAAGTGAGACAACAAGACCAACTGTTACCAAGTTAGTCATTTAAATTATCCTAAACGTCCGTTTAATGGCACCATACCAATCAAAACGTAGGACATAGGTTATTATGAGAAAGTGTGCCCTTCGGAATTTTTTGTCGGATAAAAAATTCTAGAAAAATATCGCTTCGTACTAGCTTGAACGATGTGTTAATGCTTTGCCAACATTTGTAGTAGGTTACACACACTCAAAGGGTTATAAATACCCTTATGTTGTATTAACATGTGCGAGCAAGGTGAGAAGCAATAGAAAGATGGGAAAGGATTTTGTTGGTGGTACAGTGGATTGAGAACCTGATAATTATATAGTAGTTGAAACTGGTGGAGTAAATGAAAATTGCTGTCCAGGCTGGGTTTGAACTCAAAACTCTAGGTTAGCAACCAAGAACTACATCCACTGTACCACTGCCACCTCAAACAACAAATTGTTACTTAGAACTGGTCAAAACGAAATTGGATGAAGACATCAGACTGAAAAACTAAAGCAGAATTGGCCACATAGGAAATAATCCAGATGACAAACTAGCGAAGCAGTGCTCAGAATGGAATTATTGGGGTAAAAGGTGGGTTCGTAGGCCAAGAAAAAACCTGGAAATCGAAAGTGACATGAAGGAAGCTGAATACAAGAATTTTGAATCGAAGTCATATTTAAGGTACCTGGTTGCTGCTTTCTGCTCCACAATGAAGCAATTCTGACATTCAGAGCTTCAAGAAATGAACGGGGAGGGAATAACGTGTATATCTTTCATTTGCAATGTTCTTCCATCATTATCCAAAGAAACGTATCTCATCTGAAAATATTTTTTGTTTGGTTACAAACGTTAAACTTCAAAAAATGTTTGAATTTTGTAACGATCTGTCTTACTTTTTCAAGCTTATCTAATAGAAAAAAAAAGTTTTCAAAAACTGCAGTAATGACGCGACGCTAACCCAATTTGTCTCAATATTCCGTGAATTGAAGTAATTAACGCATCGTACAAATGCTTGTCACCTATTTCCCTTAATCTAGTTTTCGTTTGTGCCTTCTTTTTTGAAAAAATTCCAGCGTTTAAACTCATTTTGGCGTATCAAAATCACTTTTTTTGGTTGTTGTTGTCTTCTCTTAACCATAAAGTGTTAACTAACTCAACTAATGGCTAATACCTCAAACAGCGACGTGAATTTCCGCAAAACACGTACAAAAAACAAACTTTTTAACTATGAAAACGAAAGTGAGAGTGAATACGATAGCGGAAAATGAAATGCACCATCGCACTCAGATGGTTGGTGTGCTGCGGCTGCTGCTGCTAGCTGCACACAAGAGTGGTAGAAAAAAAAATGCTAGATACAACGAAAAAAAAAAAAACTATCTCAGAGCCAAAAAGGTGGAATTGACAGAGAAGTGTGATAATAGACGTTAACCAACCCCCCTCTTCTGTCTCTTTTTCAGGCTTTTTCAACGTCATTTTTCTAGACTAGACCTCCTCGATCACATGGTAAATGGTAAAACAAACAAACAAACAAGAAACACTTAGAAAACAAAGTGAATAAACAAAAACAACAAATAACGTATCGTATCCAATGGATTGCGAAAGAAGAAGTTTCACTTTCGCTTTTCGTTTCGATCAAGTTGTTGTTGTTGTTTGCCCTTCTTCCTCCACTTTGGTTTTTTTTTTCTTCTTTTTTTCTTTACACTGCTTATGTATATACCCTCCAACCAAGCTCCAACTCCAATTCAATGAATCCAAAAGATACAGTATTGTATCCATGGTTCTCTCTCATTATAATGATCTTCGATGGTTACTTTCTTTCTTCTTCGTCGTCTTCAAGAAACAGTGGAGGCGCGGCGGTATCGTATATTGTATCAATGTGTGTGTGTTAACATAACTGTTTCCAGTTTGTTGGACGCGGAAGCAGTTTTGTTCAAATTTACTCTGGGCACATACTACAGACAGACTATACAGAGTGTACGTGTGCTTCGGAAAAAGCCGCCCGTTTAGGGCATTTTAGCAATTTTTTCTTCTGCTTCTTCTTCTTCTTTGGATTTACCACTTTTAATGGAATGGGAAGGCATTTGGTTTTGATTTGTTGTATCTTTTTTAATTTTTTTCGCGGCTTTCTGGCACGAAATCAGGTCACAAGGGAAAAATAAAATCCAAGTCAACGAAAGCGAAATGAAGTGGGCTGTGCTGCTGCTGCGCGCCTCGCCGCACGTAGTAAAATAAAAAAAAAGATGACATCTTCCTTCTTTGGTTTTCGTTTTGTTTTATTTTTGTGATCTGTTTCTTCCGTGTACGTTTTGTGTGCTTCTTCTAGTTCCGCTTCTTGGCTGGTTACGTATACGCCCCAGTGAAGCATGGATCATTTGCATGCACCATTATACAGAAATAAAAAAAATTTAAATATAAAAAAATTATGCTACATTTCACTTTCGATTGGAGTTTTGATAAAAATAATGGGAAAAGTTTTTTTTGGGTGTACCGTACAAATGAGTGATGGGATAGGAGGAGGGGGGAGGGAGGGATCAAGAGGAAAAGGATTTAAGGTTTAAATTTGATCAGTCACGTTTTTCTTATTTTTTTAGAAATGCCTTTGCAAAATAAATTATTTTTACACCAATTATTCAAAATTAAACAAATTTGTGTAAATTTACTAACAAAGACAATATTAGATTATTTAAATTTACACACAAAAAAAAAAAACAATATATCGCACTAATTCATTTCGCATCAATTATGCGATTTAAGTACTTTTTACTATAATTAAAAGAAAAGTTTGTCTATATTCAGGAAAATCAGGGAACAGCAAGGAGATATGCGGTGACGACAAATTCAAAGAAGATGGTGATCCATGGAACGTTGAAGCACAGGCCGCCTTCCTAGGCCCAAATTTATGGGATAAAACATTGCCATACGATGCTGACCTCAAGGTAACACAAGTTAGTATTCCGGTTAGATGCCATTTTCTTCATTATAAAAAAAAAAAAAAACAAAACAAATACTAATTATTTAAAAACAAAAATCATCAAAACTAAAAAAATCTCACGCTTTCGTTAAGTTTTTTTTTTTCTCAATAATTCGATAACGAGTGTGATTTTTCTGTCAGTAAATAAAATTAAAAAAAAAAAAATTAACTGCATAAGCTTGCATGTTTTATTTTGTTTAAAAGCTAAGAAACAATGTAATGTTTTGAACTCACACTGTGTATAGTCCAAATCTTGAATTGATAAGCTTATCAGTTTTTGATAAGAATACAAGTAAATTGTTTGTATCCCTTTCGCCTTTCGAAAGAGTACAACAAAAAAGTATATTACATTTAAAACAACAACTCTCACAGTCATCAAAAGTTTAAGCTTGAATTTGCTTAGCTATAAATGTTTTTTGTTTTTTTGTTTTTTAGTATTTAAGTTTTGTAATTCTTGTGAAAGTCTTTTGGGTTCTACTTTGGAAGTTTTTTTCTTTCTTTTTCAATATTCGTATCTATGCAGTATGCCGATTTAGATGAATTTCTATCGGAAAATAATATTCCCGATGGATTGCCGGGGACACATTTGGGACATAGTACCGGTTTGGGACATCGTTCGGATTCCTTGGGACACTCAACTGGCTTATCGCTGGGCCTCGGACACATAACGACAAAACGTGAACGATCACCATCACCGTCGGATTGCATTAGTCCGGATACTCTCAATCCACCATCACCAGCTGAATCAAGTGAGTAATATTTTGTTTTGTTTTGTTTAAATATTTGTTTCACATGAGACTTCAGGTACATTGAATAAAATATCACACTTTTTGGCTAAAATGGTAAAAAGTGTCACTTTTATTCAATGAAAGGAGTTGTTCTTGAGTTTTTATCATTTTTGATATATATTACAAATATTAAATTAAATAAAAAAACAATAAGAAAGGACAAATTAAGCAGGAGGTTCTTGAACATGTACCAACGAAATGTAATTTTCAAAGGATTAGAATCTACCTTTCAGACCATTCAATACAAATTTTATTATGGCTGATGTGCCTCAGGGGTCCATTGTGTCTCCGACTCTTTTTTTCTTATTTTCAACAATGACTTACATACTCTCTGAAGCTTCTTAAACACCCAATTGTTTTGAAGATCAAATAGTACTCTCAGCTAAGTATGTATCAATATGTAGGCCAGGGATACTTGGTATGCACGTTCCAAACTAGGGATTGAATACATTTTTGGTGTTACTAGATTATGCTGCCAAATATTTGATTCTTCTGAAGCCGATGGAGCAAGAAATAAAGAAATAAAATATTTGCCCCTTCTGATATTTTAAACGTCGAAAACTCAAGTTTTTTCGCTTCCTCAAGATACTAAAACATTTGGAGAACAATAAAAAAAAGAGATGTCAAAAAGACAGCTGAAACATTCATTTCGTTATTAGTTATGTACGTCACTTGAACAGCGACAAAATGAGTCTTGTCATATGGTTTCAATGGTGCTTCGATGTAACTGTCATGTGCATTCCTCCACTTACTCCATAATACTCACATCTATCGGAAGAACATAATTTTACCCTTAAGCCAAATATTGGAGTTACTGTCAAGGACAGAGACTCGTTTTTCTGTTAACTACAAGAATGTGGAACGCATTACATTAATCCGTTTTTCGCTCCAATTTTGAAGTTAAAATGCACCCGCATCTTTCTTCAAAGTGGATGCAATTTAACGGTATTATCCTAAGGAGTCAAATGATTGATTCCAAGTTTCCAAGTAGTTTCATCTCCAAACAAAAAATACTTGACTAATATCGTTTTGCCAGATTAAATTCTTTAGTTTGATACAAAAAATAATTAAAACTACTTCACTTAACAATTTTTGTATTAACAATATAATCTATTAAATTACATGAAAATTGCACCGATCGGAATCTGTTGTAGAGCCCACGTTTCACGTCAATTCTAGATAACCAGCTTGCCAAACTAAATACTAGCGAACTTTACCCAACCGATTGATCTATCGCTGATAGATTCAAACGATAGCTAAGGTATTTCTAATAAAGGTGTTTAATTTTTTAATTTATCAAATTAAAAACACGTGCAAAATTTTATAAACTTAAACTTTGTTTTAAATTTAATAGAATGTTCTAGGGCGAGATTTTTAATCGACACGTTGCGCTTCCAAACTCTGTTCTTATTGAATTTTCAAGACATTTTTCAAAATTGTCTGGCAATTGATAAACTGCTTATATTTTGACTTTCAGTACTTCAATTGTCTTGGCACAAATATTTGCTTGAACATGATGGCAAAGAAAACAGAACAAAACTGTTATATTAGACGATTTTCCATAATCAAATGATTGATCGATGTTTCTAGAGTTTGGGGAAACTATACCTTTCTCAAAAAAGTTGAACTAGTAACACGACTTTCCTCAAATCTTGGAAATCGAAGTTCATTGGTGAATCTGATTCCTGATTGACTAGAAGAACCATAGATCTAGCTTCAGAAAACAATGATTGAATTGATATTGAATGAAGAAGAAGATTTTGAAAGCTATCCCAACGTTTAAGTTTTTGAGCAATTCATTCAACTAATGCGCTAAGAAATTTGAAAAATGGACAGAAAAACCATAACATAGTCTTTGCTCAGTAGTATATGGTTCCGTTTTTCATTAATGACGTAAGTCTTATATGTTACAAAATAGACTGTTATACTAAAGTTTAAAGTTTAATACCCGATTTCAGGCAATTTTTTTTCGGAGAGTAAGAGTGACAAATAACTAACGAGTAAATCTTGTCATAAAGAAATGTAAATTTAACATTAGTTTAGATTCGTTTATGAATTATTGTAGGTACCTTTCATTCCTGTAAACTCATAAACTAAAGAGATTTAATAACATAGGGACTGGAAAATTCTTTAGACTAGCGCTTGTTGAACCTGAGAGAAAAATTTGTATTTCGCAATAATTTGATCGAAGTTTTTTCGAAACCACTAACAGAGAAGACTACGGACGGGAACAGGTACATTTCAAAAGTGCTTTGTTCAAGGAAGTTTATAACAACAATTCTAGAAGGCATATAGGAGCATTGCTGAACTAGAAATCATCGAAAGAAGAAGTGATAACTTTTACAGTCATTTGCTTAAAAAGATATAGATTCGCGTGGCTTATAATGCTACCAACATCGTTATCAGCTAACACAAAATAAGAGTGGCCCAAGGTGGCTGCCCAGAGGAACACCTGAGGTGGCAAAGATAAGATTGGATACTATACACATTTCAAAACAACAACCATTTATGTATGGTTCTGGTTCTATACTAACTTACTTAAAAATGTAATGTTAAAGTTGGAATTGGTACATGTTCAACGAATCTCTAAAAATATATCCGTATTTAAAAACTTACCCCATCTCACTACGCAAATGCAATGGAAACACTTTTTATTCACCAAAAAATTTAAAAAAATCACTTGTCACATTCAAATACACTCATTCTCAAAATATTGAAAATATATTTATGCTACCAGTGTTGCCATTGAATATTTTTTGTCCTTTATCTGTTTTATTAAAAAAAAAAATAAAATAGAAATAAAAATTATTTTAAATTTTATTTTACATAAAATGTATTTTCAGCGAATTTAGTTGTAAGTTTATTCTCAAAAATAAAACAAAATATATAAAATGTTCAATGGTGATGTGGTTGATGATGATATTATCAAATGCTAAATGTTATAATATTTCTAATATTGTTGAAAAACACAAAGCAAAAATCAAAAACTGAAAATGTTCCAAATCAAAAAAAAAAAATCACATAAATTAAATGTGTTTCCCATTTGCGTTTCTTTTTTTAATTTTTTTTTTCTCAAAACCTTTTTTTAGTTTTTTTTTCTATAGTTTTTTTCTTTTTTTTAATTAATTTTCCCCTCCACGCCCTCATTCATTTTTTTATTTAGTTTACAATGGACAGTTTGTGAAACATTGTTAACATTTAGTATTTGATATTTCAGCGTTTTCATTTGCATCGTCGGGACGGGATTTCGATCCACGTACCAGAGCGTTCTCAGATGAAGAACTTAAACCCCAACCAATGATAAAAAAATCACGAAAACAATTTGTTCCAGATGAACTTAAAGACGACAAGTATTGGGCCAGACGCCGAAAGAATAATATCGCTGCGAAAAGGTCACGAGACGCACGCCGACAGAAAGAAAATCAGATCGCCATGAGGGCTAGATATTTAGAAAAGGAGGTGAGTTTTAACAAAACTCAAAAAAAAAAAAATCGAATTTTTTACCAATTGTATTTTTTTAATTAAAATTTAGAATTCAACTTTACATCAAGAAGTTGAACAGTTAAAACAAGAGAACATGGACTTGCGAGCACGTCTATCTAAATTCCAAGATGTGTAATGTCGGCCCCATTCTTATACTACTTATTTAAATAATATAAATAAATCAAAATTATTAAATGAAAAAATTCAGAATATTTTTAAAGTGAATAAAAACAAAACAAAAAAACCACATATATAAATAAATGCAGCTAAATTAATAAAAAAAAATACAAAAAATAAAGAAAGATGTAGCTTAAGTTATATTGTTATTATATTATTATGATTGAGAGCAATTATATACAACATACATACAATACATAATACATACATATACAACACAAACCAGAAAAAAAAATACAATTAACATTCATTAAAAAAAAAAAAAAAAACAAACACACACAGTACGGGATTGCAAATAAATTTAAATTATAAAAAAACATTAACGAATAAATTTAAAAAAAAATATCATTAGTTAAATGAACAAAAAAAAACAGAAAATGCAAAGTTAAATTATAAAGTTGGTACATTTGTAAATTAAAAAGAAAATAAGGAAAAACAAAAACAACATACTGAAGTAGAGAATATAATATATTCTATATAGTTTATTCCTGCTGACGCTTACTAAAAATAAATTCAAAAAAAAATCCTATGGCAAAATAAATGCAAAATGTTTTAAAAATTAAACTTGTACCTAAATACAACAAAAAATTAATTATTTTATTTATCACTTTCTTACCTTATTTGTTTGACGCAAACCTATATATCATTTTTTAATAATTGTTCTTTTATCATAAATTTATTAACTTAGTTGGGATACATCGCAATTTTATTTTTTTGTTAAAATTTTTTGTTTTTCATATTCATAAGTATATTTTCCTTTATTTATGTTCTTAAATGTAAAATAATTCTTATAATATTTATTTTTTACTTTCTTTAAAGATATAATAGCAAAAAGAAAAAAAAAAACAAAAACAAAGCAAAAGATTAAATGAGTCAATTGATTAAACTTGGTTATAATGTTAGTTAAAAAAAAATACCGATAGATCTTAATAATATTATATAAAAAAAATATTTTTATTTTCATTGAGCTTTGTCTTAATTTTTTTTTTAAATCATTATTTTTATTTATAGATGTATACTCTCAAAATAGAGATTTAATTAGTAAAGTTTAACTATATACATACAAAACAAAAACACACTTAATATTGAACACATGCTTTAAAGAAAAACAAGAAAATAAAACTTACAAACTAAGAGAGCAAAATTAATAAAAGAAATTATTTTGATTTCGCAAATATATAGGATGTTGATTTTAAATTAATTTATTTTTTACATTATTAAAGAAAAAAAAAACACTGTAGGGACATTGTTAAAAAAAAAAACTTTTAAAAGTTTTTTAGATATATTGTTTTTCAATGATTTTTCAGCAATTGAAGCTACATAATTTAAATATATACATACACATAAATATATATTTTTTGTTTTCTTCTTTTTGGAATAAAATTATACAAATGATTTAAAAAAAATTTGCTTTTTTTATATTAATGTATCTTTTGTTGTTTTTTATTATGTTTTTATGAGTTTAAAAGGATAAAACGATGAATGCTGAAAGCGTAGGTACAGATAGGACATGGACCCTTCAATAATAATTTAATTAAAAAAAAATTGTCCTTGAACTTTTGTTCATTTTCCAAATGTTGAAATAAATTTTTTAAATGGTCGAATAAAAATATATGCTTTCATAAAATATGACAAAAACTAGCTGGTACCCGTTCAATGAAACGAAAGGCCGGTTTAATAGGCCGAACATACAGAACTAATGTTTGTATTCCTCGGGAAAAGTATTTCAATTGGGGGTATAAGGTACCCTAAGTCCTTTTCTGTACCCCTGACATTGTGTTCAAAAAATTACATGTTGATCTATTGAGGAGGAATAAAGGCGTGAAATCTTATAAAAAGAAACGCGCATTCACATTTAAGATATAAGTAGAAACTACCAGTGTTGCCACTTCAGATGTTTTGTCCTCCTCGATCTGTTTTATTAAAAAAAAATATTTGAGCATCTAGCAATACTTAGAAATATTTTGCAAAACAGCAACGGTGAATATGAGAAAAATTTCTTCAAACCTGATGCAAAACATATGGTTCAGTGAATTGATAACACAGACCTACAACGAAAATCCTTTTTAAACGTAAAGTAGTGTTTCTTATAGATTTTCGTATGCTGATTACGGGAAAAATAGCCAAAAAATTCTATCTCCTAAGGAAATTTTTTGATTTCTGATAGCTCTCAATAAGTTATGTAGGTATTCCACAAAATCTTGTACGCTTCTATTCATTTATCAGTCGCGAGTTCATTGGCCAAAATGTTCATATATTTACTAGTATGTTACATAACATTGTAACAATAGAAAATCTTTATACCAGTGGCGTATCTAAAGAAAAATTTGGGGGGGGGCAGGGGGGGGGCTTACCTGTAAAAATTTCTGCAATTTACGAAAATTTGTCAGTTAATCACTTACATTTTGATGAAAACACCTAAATACTAAAGTTATCTTGGAGGCTTGGGGAGGGGGAGGGGGCCTTGATCATCTAAGCCCCTCCTCAATACACCAATGCTTTATACAAGACAGAGAAAAACAGAACAGAAGAGGGAAGAAACAAACACTTGACATATCAGGAAGTGTTTGGTTTCTAACGGTCCACCATCCATTTTAAAGAAAAGGAAAAGGTTCCACAAGTCTTTGTAAGGTTGTAAATGTAAATAATGACAAAAGCTTTATCATAGAAGTAAAAAATATGCATACTGATTTATTTCCTTACTCCAGATTTTTTTTTTACTTTGGTATCATAATTTTTCCATAATTTGTATTAATGTAAATTGTGAAAAATTCTGAGGAGATAGAGAAAAACTAATGCCAGATTCGTGTTTAGGAGACCCCAAAACCCTATAAATCAACACTGAAGTCAAAAACGGAAAAACAAAATTTGAATTTGTAGGTCTGTGTAATCGTTCAAGTTCATGTTGCTTTCTCCAAAACTAACTTAGATTCTATTTTAAGATTTTGTGCACAAAGCTTTTAAATATCTCAAATGTCTTAAAAAAATGTCTTTAACATAGTCATTCTCACTGTTTTTCAAATATTTTAATTTGTCACAGATCTTCAAGCATTCTATGCTTTCAATAGCATGAAAGGATTTCACATCGTATTGATAATGCATGAAGTGAACTCAAGAGAAGCAAAGCTAATTTCATGGTGTCCGATTCTGCTCTGATTTAAAAGAAAAGATTTTCTTAGATATTCGGAAAACGTTGAATTTTCGGAAGCTCAGCATAACTCCTTTTGAACATTTTTTCAGCCCACAATTTACATTCACAGATTATGACTTAGTTAATTTTTAAAATAAATAAATTGTCCCTATAAAGTTCAGAATTCATAATTTGATCATAAATAGTGGAATGTAACACAACAATCAAAACAAAAATGATTGCCTAAAACAAAAAAACAAAACAAATACAACACTGCCAATGTTTATTTTATTGCAGTGCTTAGAGTCTTCCTTAATTTTCGTACTAATCGAAATGATAGTGCCTTTATTTCTTGTGAAACTAAAAACAAAATATATATACATAAATTATTTGAGCATATTTTATGCAATGCTTTAATTTTTTTGTTTTAAAAAAATTTAGTTTAGTTTCCAAATTAAATCCCACTATTTATGAAAAAAATCAAAAACAAAAACAACAAGTTAAAAGTAATATTTATTTAATAAATTAAAATCAACATCCCCATAGTTTTTAACATGCAAAGAGTAAAAAGAAAATATGTTAAAAGAAAAACACAAATTAGCCAACTAGAGCACGATATCCTAAATAAAACATTGTTTCAACCACAACAACAAAATATAAGAAAAAAAACTTCCTTAAAAAAAAAAAAAAAACTTATTTTCAACAAAACATAAAAAAAGAAATATAAGCGATCTCACAGGATTAAAATAAAAATCAACACACAAAACACAATTTATAATTAAATTTAAAAAAATAAAAAATAAAACTAATAATAAAACCCTAACGACAAATTTATTTTAATCGCTTTATATATAAAATTACTTCTACAAGAATATTTTAGTTTACAATTTTTACATTGTAAAAAAAATATTTTACATGGAACTCTCATGAACAACAAAAAAAAAATTTGATGAACTGCAAAATTTTGCTTTGTTCAATAATCAAATTAAGTTTTAAAATTTATAGTAGTACCGCCCCAAACGAAATACTACGAATTTACAAAAAAAAATTAAACAAAACTCAGTTAAATAAAAATAGAAAACTCATCCCAGATTTGTTATGGCAAAAAAAAAAGTTTAAGGTTCAACACTGAATAAAGAATTCAGGTCATTCAAAATGTTAAGAAAGGTAAATATTGTTTTTTTTTTTTTCAAAGAATAAAATTTGTTTAAACTTTTTTATTTAAATGATTCCCGTCCTTGACAAATTGAAATAATCAAGCATTGCTTTTTTTTTGCGGCAGCTTAAAGCCTAAAATGGATAAGAAACCAACACATAATTGTTTAAAATTTTGAAAAATTGGTAAAAAAAATCAGGTACATTTTTAAAGCAAACGTTGACACTGAAAAAAATATTACTGTAGAAATCTATCTATCTTCTAATATTTAGAAATTGAAATGGAAAAAGCAAACTAAAAAAAATTATTTCGTTGAATTAAAATATGAAAGTTGAAAAAAAAAGAAAAAACAATGATGTTACTTATACATGCAAGCAATTAATAATAAAATGTAGTTGCCAACATTTACTAAAAACAAACAAAATAAAAATGCAACTTATAGTAAAAAAAAAAAAAACAAAATATAGTAAACTAGAAAATAAAAATTATTATTATCTGTAGTTATACATATATAGCAGACAAAAATAAAAAATATTTTTGGTAAAAAAAAGAACATGAGATATTGAATTTTTATTGTTTTATTTGAATTTTGAATATTGTTTGAAAGAAAAGTGGCGACAATTGTTGTAATATTTGAATAATAAATTATATAGGTACCTAATGTTAATTAATTATGTTAAAATTATTTGCATTGTCTTTAAGATTGTTATATTATTTTAATTGTACTAATAAACGATTCCTATTGTTATTGAAACAAGAGTGGTATTTTTTTTATTATTATTTATTTTTGTTTTATTATATTCTTTTTTTTTGTAGGTAGAAACTAGATTTAAGAAATTATTGTAGTTGTTAGTGATTTGTTGGCGAAATAATAAAGGAAACAAAAAATATACTATAAACAAATATTTTATGTATATCGAATCTTTTATGTATTTTGTTACTTTATTTTGGCTTTACACATGTGATTTCTTAATTATTTGGTTTATAATTTGATTTTTGTTTTGTTTTGAAGGAACGTGCTTGGATACTTTAGGTTGATTTATCTTATTTCTTACTGCCTCTAAATGCTTTTACCATGAACTTCTCAACTGCTTCCTATTCTATATTCATAGTTTTATAGTTGAACTGGACAATGTAAACTATTTCCCAAAAATTTTGGAACATTCTATTCCCTTTTAAGTGATTGATTCGTCTGCAACTTTAAATGAAATTTTCAAATAAAAACAAAAGATACCAGAGTACAGTTTTTGATCTCTAGAAATTTAAACCTTGAAAAACTCAAAAAAAAATACATTGAAAACCCTTCTCTATGAATTGTGACTTGTAATATTAAAGAAGTATAAACTAGCTAGCTATCAGTCCGGACGTCTCCTGCAAGGCTCTATCTCTTTTGACGAATCTGAGAAAGGAATTTCTCTTCGGAATTTGAGCTTAGAATCTTCTCAAAAGTTACATAATATAATATGCATTTCAAAAGGTCAAACTCCAAGACGCCTCAGAATATTTGGTTTGGTTGCTTTCTTCAAAAAAAAAGCCAAAACTGAGCAGAAGATAAGTCTATTGCATAAGTCTCTAGAATGTTTTCAGACTGAAACCAATTATAATGCCTTATTTCTATCTGTCCTTATTTTTCATTATAATTTTAATGCTCAGGAGAAATCACCCTTCAGAAAATAATTGTTGTTATACTATTCTTTTATGCCGGAGTAAAGCGGTTTGTGTTATATGAATTTCAAATTAAGAAAAAGTCGAGATTAGCATTGTATCGAGGAGATGGATTATTTATTAAAATCTATATAAAAGAACAGTTGCTTATGATAAATCCTTAAATCTTTACTCTTTTCGATAAATAAATGAGCTCCATTCAAGTGAGATATTGTCCAGTTCTGGTCAGAATCGAACAAGATCGTTTTAGACTCAGAACTCCCGTCAATTTAAAAGTCCGAGTGATGGAATTGTAAAGTGTTTGTTTTGGGGTGATAGGAAATAATTATTAGATATTTTGAAAAGGCCTTTACTTTAATGTAACATGCCGGGAAGCTCTCGCTGAGGCAATAGTGAATGAAACTAGCGAAAATTTCTTTCCCATTCCTATCAAACAAATTTGGTTCAAGATGATTTGATTTTGACCCTCTGTCCGAAAATTAAATCTAAAATCTAATACTTCGAATGACTTCTGATGTTGACTCATGCAGTACATACATATTTTTTTTTTTTTTGAAATTAATAGATTTATTATCCAAAAATAATTTTCTTAGTTTATAAGTTCCATTCAAAAAAAAAGTAGGTACAATATTCCAAAACAAAAACCCCCAATTGAAGATTTCATCGGAAATCATCCCAAAACGAAAGCAGATTTGTACAAAATCCACTATATATCCGCTTACGTTGCCGCAAAAAAAAATCATTGTCCTCAACTAACTATTCTATTTGAGCACACAAATTGTTCCTATAGTTCTTCTAATTGAATATGAACTTAGACTTCCCATACAAATATCAAAATCAAAAGGTTTTTAATATTTGGCCCAAAAACACATTGGCGTTAGCAACCCAAAGAAACTCGTATTTACTTTTTTCTACCCCTTAAATTTGTGTTCCATCTTTTTTACTTAATTTTGCGTTTCATAGAAGTTACATTGTATTACAATTCAGTGATATATATATTTAATTTATTCAATCAAAATAAATTAAAATTTTTGTTCTATTAAGCCTAGTGATTCCACAAAACATCAGAGTTTAAATTTTGCAAATGGGCGACTGCTCAAGGGACGGGGAAAATGTGGAATTTGTCAGACAATTATATTTTCTAAGAACTATTTCTATCGATTTTAAAAAGAGATCTTAAAAATGGTTTATGACAAAATCGTACATTAAATAGTTCTTAGTACCAACCGAAAATTAATTTTATCAAAATTTGTAATTTTCTGATAGTGGTACCAAAATTCCTGGCAAGCTCTGTATACAACAGATTCTGTCAAACATTATAAGAAATAAATATTATAAAAGGTAACACAACGCTTTCTAACTACCTTTCGATGTGTACATGCAAACATTTCAAAGCCATAAACCAACTCTATTGAAAAAAAACACTAGTTCTTGAGAAATTGAATTTTATTACAAACACAATTATTGATTCTGTAAAACAAAATTCAACTGTTTGAAGTGGCATCACTTTTTATCGCCAAAAATTCATTGCATATTTTTAGGTGTTTGAATTTCAAACAATCGTTACTTATGGTATGCAACACAATAATCGTGTGAAGTCAATGCCAATAATGCTGGTAACCAAGTCAATGAATTCGAACAATGAAGTATTTAATAGTATGTACTTACAAGCATAATTCAATAAGTAAAAGGAATATACTTATTTAGGGTTTTAAACAATTTTTTTCATAGCTCGATCTTTCATCCCATTATTTTGAGATTGAGTATCAATCCATTTTAAAAGACTGTTTGTAATTTTGAAATTTGAAAAGTAATCCAGATAATATGTATCATCTTACTCGTAGCAGGAGTTTCATAGCTCATCATGGCACAATATAGTTCTTTCCTTTGAAATTCACTCATGTTTGGTATTATTCTGGCTAAGAACTGTTATAAGAATTGCTATGTAAGGTTTTAATTTAGTTAATCGAAACCGATTATTAATTTTGCATTACACCAACCTACCGAAAAATTCACAATGGCTCTAGAAATTTTTCGAGCTATCGCTTGATTTTAAAAACTGTGTTCCTATAGAAGATTTGACTTCAATACTTACACACTTGAGATAAAGGAAAGTTTTCATATTCGTTCTTAAAATATTTCTTTGATATATCCAAGCACATACAGTATCTGTTTTTTAATTAAAAAAAAAAGGCTTACACAAAATGGTAAATGTATAATACTTAATGCGAAAGAAAAATGCAACGAGCGATCATTATTGAGTTTCGATTAAAAAAAATGTCCTAGAAAAAAAACACAAACACTTAAATTAAACCACTACCTATCCTTGATTGAAAAACACAAGTTTTCCTTATTTGGATATGCACGTCAAAATTAATATAAACATGTAGAAAGTTCTAGCACTTTGCTTAATAATTTCCATAAGTTCAATAATATTAATTAAATTAGATGAAAACACTTAACAAAAAAAAAAATAGTTTAGAAATCCCATTCAAAATAAAAATGCATTAAAAGTATATACTTTAAGAGTTGTTATATAAAACAAAAATTATTAAATAATATAAGAAACATAAGTTGTAAAAAATAAAAATGCATTAGTGCTGTTACTTGTTGAACTTCATTGATTGAAAAATAAAATTATATAAAAAAAAGTGAAGATATATTATATACACATAAAGTATTAAAAAAAAACAGTTATATACATAGCATATAAACAACTACTACATTAAATAAAACCTAAAATACTCTAGTTATATAGTTATTAAAAAAAAACAAGGAAAAGTAAATAAAAAAAGACATAATCATGCACTGCATGACAAAAAGCATCTCAAATAAATTAAAAAAAAAAATATTAATAAACAATAATTATAAATAAAAAAAATAAATAAGAGCCTTTATTTACATTGATTTAGATTTTGAAAATTTTGCATGAAGGTGAAAAGATGAAACTGATATAATAATATTTTATATACATGTAAGAAAGAATAAAAAATTACAAAAATAAAATGTTAATGATAAATTAAAAAAAAAATTAAAGTAAATAAGGAAAATGTATACACACATGTTGATATACACCGATATGTACCTATTCGCTATACAATTTAGAACGTTTGTATTTTGGTGTGCGAAGGCTTATGTAGACCAAAGACGAATTTTAAGTTTATGTTTTTATTTTTTCATATATAGTCTCTTTATTATTTTAAATAAATTTCACTTCATTTTTTAAATAAATTAGATAACTATGCGTTGGATTTAGTGTAAGCATAGCGATGTTTAATCTTAAAAAAGAACAAAATAAAAAAAAAATAAAAACATAATAAAATTAAGGATTACTAGAAAACTTTGATTTGCAATAATTATTGATAATTGATTTAAAAAAAAAAATATTTTGTTTGTATAAAATAATAAAAATACATACATTTTTTGTTTCGTTGATTTAAAAGCTGAAAGTAAAAAAAATGTCAGAAACAATAAAAGTTTAGATACAAATTTTGAAAATACAAATTTGAGTTTTATTTTTGGAATTTATGGAAAACTCAAATTTTGTAAGCCGTTCAATTTTAAAATAAGCAATTATAAATCATAGTATTTAGAAAAACTTTGCACTTCCCTTTACTTTCGATGGTTCGTCAAATTGTGGTGCTTCTCCCCATCTCATTTAATATGCCACCGTACCCAATTTCATACTTCAAATAGTCGGAGATGAGGTCTCGCTTGACTAACTTGTGGCTATATCTGACATAGAGCGTTGATGTCCATTTGCTCAGCCGTCTTTCTTCTTGAATAAAATGTTTGTATGAAGCTTATGTCATTGTACAGCGTCCTGTTCAGTGTCTCTTTTGTTTTTCACGATAGAGCTTTGTTCTTCGATTTCTTACTTATTCCAAGGAAACCATTTTTAGCAGGAGCTCTACATATCCATCCATTGTCTACCTTGATGAAAGTGAATCCATAGCAATTTTGATAGAAAAGCCAGTGCTATTGCTCTCCAACGTAATCCTACGCATCAGCTAAGCTTGAGTTCCGATGCTAATCATGGTGCGATATATAGTTCTTTCCCATTTAAACTGTTCCGAGCTGCTTGAAAGTCGTAATCAGGTGGAGATTATCGATATTAAATTGTTGTAGTTTGTCCAGTATCTGTTTGGCGATGGCTGCGTTGTCATTCAGATTGACTGTTACCGGTAGCACAATGGCCATCACCATTTTTAGCAACTGACTAAAGATGACTCTCTCTTCTACCGTGTTGTCATCACCATCCTTGCAGGATTCTGGATGGCTAGTGCATCGTAATTTGTGTAATGTAGAGCTTAAGAGACGAAACAGTCTATTTCTTTACCTCAGCCACAATTTGTATAGACTACCGTTTTGGCTCTGGGTTTTTTTTTTTTCTTATTTTTACTTGCGATTATAGGTACTATAAGGCAAGTTATGCATTCGTAAAAAAAAAAAAATTCTAACAATCAAACATGACATTACGATGATAGAGAAGTCGAAAAAAGTGGGTCCGACAATTCTGTCTGTCTGTCTGTCTGTCCGTGTGTCTGTCTGTATAGTTACCTACAGCCTAAACGGCTGGACCGATTTGCTTCAAACTTGGTACATAGTATTATTATGACGTCCTACAGAGGGGTTTTTGGATTTAGCATTCTAGCTCCAAAACTAACGGTACCTGCCATACGATTTTTTGTGAAAAATTAATTTTTCTCAAAAACGGCTCCTACGATTTTGATAAAACTTTCTGAATTGTATTTTCTGTGCAAACTTTATGTTTTGGTTGGAATAGATTTTTCGGGAAAAGTCTTATAACGGTACCTCCCATAGGACCGGTTTTTTTAAATCCGATTTTCTCGTAAGCCACTTGACGGATTTCGATGAAACTTTTTATGTAGAAGCCCTCTTATAAAAGAAATAATATAATTTCGAAAATTTTTCAAAAAAACTGATAAAAACTACAAAGTGCTAGAAGTTGGCATACTCAAAAAAAATTTAGAATATATTTTCGAAAAGTTTTTCAAAAAAAACTGTTTTTTGAAAAAACTGGTCCAACGATTTTGAAATTTTTTTTCGTAAAAATTCAAAAACGTAAAAGAAACCTGATGGCTTACTTCATTTTTTCCAAAAAACGGTTTAGGTATTGATTTTTAAGTGATTTATAAAATTTCATATGATTTTTTCAACGCTTTTTCCCAAAATCTCAAGCACCCAAGACCATTTTAACACATTAGAGCAAGTTCGTACGACCCAGTCGTGCACTTTATTTTTTTTTTGATTGCTAGTGATTTAAAGTTAGGGAGGAAGGGAAAGGAGGTTTCGATGAACATTATCCTTCAATGTTTGAAGATCAAAATGGCAAGAGAAAATGGTACCGGGTACGGCTGAAGAATAAATACCTATACCTACCTCGAGTGAGCATTTTTTGTAGAAGAATCGGTAAAATAAGGAAATACATGAAATATTTTCAACGATGTTCAAGGGATGGAAACGTTTGTCTCTCTTATCAATTTTAATGCTTTTTTCTGAACTATGTGATTAAGGAATATCGTAGCAACATAGTTGATGGTTGATTTTATTACTGAACCAGTGCAACCAAATTTATCTACCATACTGCGACTATAATCCCCTCAGTAGGATGGTTATGGCAACCATACAATGGGCGAAGCGCGAGGAAAGTAGCCCGAACCGAACACCCAATTTGATAAATCAATTTTATCATTTGCACCTGTTGTTAAACGTTATATCCATCCATGGGAATTTGGCAAAACAGTCTAATTTTTTAAAACTTTTTATTGCGGTAAAAGAAATCTGACAAAAAGCTCACAAAATTAATGTTATTTTATTTTCCACTGCTTGTTAAAGTAGAATTTAATTTCTAGAACTTTTAATACACTAACAAAAAAACCTGTAAAAAAATGAAATTGTCAAAAATTAACTCCACCAAGAATGAATTTAGGGAAAACTGTTTTTCAACACTTGGATGAAAATGCAAAAGTTTTAATCAATATTACCGTCATTAACTTTTTCATTGAAAAAGTCGGTTTACAGAGTAATTTTACGTGATAACCTTTCTACGGAACGTGACAATTTCGAAAGGTGACAATTTTTCGTGCATGCAGCCAGTGTTCATAGACTTATGAGACGTTATCAAATCAAAAAAAATCGTATAAAATTTTATTATTCACTTAAAAATCAATAGTAAAGACTTTTCTAGAAAAAAAAAGTTTTAAACAGAAATCTAAAATTAAAAAAATTCGAACTACCCGTTTTTGCAAAAAAAATAAAATGCACGACTGGGTCGGACGTACTTGCTCTGTGGGTGCAATAGTACGATGAAAACAAAGTTTTCGAGCAATATGAGGAACTCCAGTTTGAAAAATTTGGGGAAAACTACAAAATTTTGGTTAAAACTGGAAAGCCCGAGCGGGAGCTTACGTTAAGAAACCTTTGAATTTTTAAAATTTAGATGTCATCTTTTGGGTGTTATAAATAATATAAATGTCCGATTATGGCCAAATTAATAAAATTGTTAAAACAAATTTCCGTTATTATCATTTGTAGCCAAAAACTAAAATGCAGTTTTCTTCAAAAAATTCTATGTATATTCAATACAAAGGTTAATAAAAATCGGTAGAGCCTTTTTTGAGTAAATTAGAAAATACTAAAAAAATTGGCCAAAAACTAGTGGCTCTTTGTATGGGAGCCACCATTTAAATAAGATAAACTGGAAAAAATGCAATGCCATCTGATAGAGAATTGTAAGGAACTATACCAAACAAAGTTTGTTTGAATTCGATACAACCGTTGACAACTTATGGCAATTTGAAAAAAAGACGTCAAGACCAGATTTCCGTTATTTGCATTTTTAGCCAAAAACTAAAAAGGCAGTTCTCTTAAGAACACTAAAAGAATATTACACACAAAGTTTAAACAAAATCTTTAGAGCCATTTTTGAGCAAATTAGAAAAAACCAAAAAAAGTTGGCTAAAACTGAACGGCTTGTTGTATGGGAGCCACCATTTAGAAAGGCTTTACTGAAAAAATTGCAAAACCATCCTATAGAACGCTACAAAAAACGATGCCAAACGAAGTTTGAGTCAATTCTAATAAGCCGTTGCGAACTTATAGCCATTTAAAAAAAAGCCGTTTAAACCTGATTTTCGTTACGACCATTTGAGCCAAAAACGAAAAACGCTGTTTTGTTAGAAATGCTTAAAGTTAGCTAAATTTTGAGTTTAATCAAAATCGTTAGAGCCGTTTTCGAGAAAATCCAAATTGAAAAAACCGTTACATGAAAGGTACCAGTTTGAGCCGGGCTAAGACGAAATAAAAAAAACCTCGACAACCGTTTTTCTTCAAACTGCTATGAAAGAAGTTTGAAGAAAATCCGTCAAGCCGTTTAGGCTGTAGAATGACGTGAAGAAGCGCACATCCGCACAGACGCACAGACAGACCGACGGACGGTATGGCGAAAACCACTTTTTTGGGCTTCTCTATCATCGTAATGTCATGTTTGATTAAAACCTCGATTTTTTTTTCTGCACGAAACCAATACTAGCAAGTAAAAAATTAAAAAAAAATAACTTTTTTTTAAAAGACTCACAAACATTTTTTGAAAAAATTAAATATTAATATTACTTTCCTTAAAGAAGAATTTCCACAATAAGATTTTAATCGAAACCGCGTTGAGAGGTTTACGAGAAAATCTGTTATGAAAAAACTGACCATATGGGAGGTACCGTTACAAAACTTTTTCTGAAAAATTAATTCCAACCAAAACATATAGTTTACTCAAAAAACAGCATTCAGGAAGTTTTATCAAAATCGTAGGAGTCGTTTTTGAAAAAAAAATTATTTTTCATAAGAAATCATATGGCAGGTACCGTTAGTTTTAGAGCTAAAATTCTAATTTCAAAAACCCCTCTGCAGGACATCATAATAATACTATGTTCCAAGTTTGAAGCGAATCGGTCCAGCTGTTTAGGCTGTAGGTAAACTATACAGTCAGACAGACAAAATTGTCCGACCTACTTTTGTTAGAATTTTTTTTTTACGAAATCATACATAGCACCTATAATACAAAGTAAAAATAGAGTTAGTCTTTGCTAAGCAGCAGTAAAATTTTTGAACGAATCTACAATTTACCCTAATAGAATCTACAGCTATATAAAAAGCAAATTATTTTTGATCTGAAAAACAAAACAATTTACCCACAAAAAACCCCCAAACACTACTCTCTCTCTCTCTCTGCTCCAAAATTTCAATTTCAAGTAGATCGCATGTTAAACATTTTTATTTCCCAACTTCTATGTCATTGACAAACTTGCTTACATTAAATAAATTGCACCTTAAACAGTATACCTAATCAGCGCAACTAAATAATTGCACTTCTAGTTTTTACATAACCAAAAAAAAAAAAGCAATCTCTAAGTGTATTGGCTTGAAAATAAAATTGCAACAATTTAATAATAAATGAATGAATAGTGTGTTATGAAACACACTTAACACTAAAATTTAAAAAAAAAACAATACATTAAATAAAATAAATACACTAAACTTACACCAAAAATAAAACCAACAATAAAAATGAACTCCCAAATGACTTTGTTTCAAATACAACAATGTAAGTGAGCCAAAGTATCTACTTATTCAATTGCGATTACAAAGCGAAACCATCATCGTTCAAAGTATTTGCCTGCTGTAATACCTGCAGGCACTTCTAGTCGTTTTCGTTGTTGCTGGAAGTGTAGCTATACAATCGACGAATCCGTCCACATGATTGCCATTGCTGCACTTGCACAACTCCTTGGTTACTTCACTTCACAGCGCAGCGTCGAATACCCAACATTTACCCTTTTCCTCGCTACTAACTATAGGAATACTCTATTGCCTTCATCGTCTTGCATAATTATGGATTCAATCCGTAGTCCCTTGAGTTTAATACAAATATATGAAAAAAAAAATATTCATGACAAGGATTAGTCACTCGGTCGTATACGTAACAAAAAAAAAAACTCCAAATAAAAAAAAAAAAATTTGCACAAAAGATTGCGCGACAATTTGAAAGATATTACGTGTATCGCCGCACTATTGTGAAGTACTTGTCTCGTTATCACTTCACTTTGATCGCCCGTATACGAACGGATATTCTTACTTTTCCAACTCTAGGGAGTCACCGATTTGTCAAACACGGCAAATAGCGTCCGTCGATGATAAAGATCTCCCAACTGAAGTAAACTATTCGGCATCGGCATGCCACAGGTAAAAGATACAACCAAAAAAACTAGTATCTGATAGTGTGACTTGACTGGATTGGATAACAACAACAACAACAAAAAATACTACACTCAGGAAAAAAGTATATAGCTACACAAATATACGAGTCATCGTGAACTTGAGCTTGAAATTATTCTCTGCACAACGGACGACGAGTTACGTTACGACAACTTACGATATGAGCTAGCAGAAGCAAACATGCCAGACCTACCAACCAGAGGCTACATAATAAAGAAGAAAACATTACATATAGGTGTGCAAACATGTCTGGGTTGCCATGATGCGGTTTTTCTTGAAAGTCTATTTTCTTTTTTCTTTTGAATTAATGCATAAAACAATTTTACTTTCTGTATCACCATAATTCGCATTTGTTTTTATTTTATTAGATAACAAAATGAAAAGCCAACCTCTCAAACAAATAATGTATCTCAATCTCACACCAAATTGTTCGTATCTTTTTTCTGTGATAATTTTGTATCTCATTTCTCAGATTGTCAGATTGCTTTAGTAGGTTTTGTTGTTTTAAGAGAATTTGGAAAAAAAAATTGAGTTTAGTCACCCCGAGATTCTCTATTCTGCTGTGGCTGTGGCTCACAAAAGAGTGAATACAAAGCTTTAATTTAAACTTTTTCAGAAAAAAAAACTTGAAGAGAAAAACTTAAAAAAGTATCTCTCTGCTGTCTACTCTATCTTTTACAAAGAAAATCCAATTCCGATTTCGACTGGACTGGAGGTAAAAATTTCGTTCAATTTCGGTTTGTCACTCATTCGCTGGCGAACAGCAGCGCTAGTTCGAGATACATTTTCTATTATTTCGCTTCAATCGCGTGTGCGTCGCATAGAGAACTACCTACAAAATAAATACAAAACAAAATATATAAAAATTAAAGTGAATGTACTCTTGGCGGCAGAAGAAGAATTTAATTCCTTTTCACCATCCAAGTACAGTATAGTGTGTTTTTTTTTTTTTTGTTAAAAAAAAAATTTTTGTATCTTGTTCATTGTGGGGAAATAAGCCCATTTACGCGATGAAATCAGTTTGTGTCATAAACTAAATAGAGTGCTCGAATTGAATTAAAAAATTAAAATTAAAATTTGTATCTAAAAAGTTTTTATTAGAAGATAGAAGAAAAAGGAAAAAAAAAATTCGGTGTCGTCGTCGGTTCGTGTGTACTGTGTGCATGTTATTACGACATCACAGCGAGTAAAGGCGAAAAACACGTTTTTCCCCGAGAGGCTCTCGTAATCGTCGCAGCCGTCTTTTTTTCTTGTTCGGGGCTTTAAAAACAAGGTTTGTGTGTGCAAATTTGTGCAAATCAGATATTTTTTTTTTTCGTCATTTGAAAATCTATCTAAAGCGGTTGTGAGATATGATTCAAGTATCTGGAAGTTCTTGGTTTGTTTTTTTTTTGTTTGCTTGCTTCATTTTTTGATTGAAATGACGACGACGACGACGACTACTACTACGACGGCAGCAAGGCACATTCACATAATGTGCGACTGTTACATAAGTGCGTTATGACAACAGCAGCTAGCAAGCGGTTACTTAACACACACCACCGATATGTGAAAGATATACCTACCTACTACACCCTGGTTTAGTTTTATTTTGAAAATCAAAAATCTATCTTTTATAGTTTAGAGTGAAATAACAGAACAGAAAAAAAAATTACAAATCTGTTTGATTATAAAACTTGTCGGGTTGTTCTTCTTGTGGCATCTGGTTTGGCTCAGATACTTTTTTTTCCTGTTCATATAAACAATCTTGAAAAAAAAAATTCTCAACCATATGTGGTGCAATCTTTTGCACAAGAATTTTCAAAGTGTCTACGTGGTTCTTAACACATATTTATAGTATCTAAGCGATTCCAAAATCGTAGAAAATAATAATAAAAAAAAAAAGCTTTTCTATGTGCAATTTGATTACGTATGCAATAGATGCAGTATTTTCATCTTCTCCACGAATTAATAGTAATTTTTCCAGTGCGAAGATATTTTTTTTTTTTTTTGTATCTTTTAACCAACCATTCAATCTGAATCTGAATTGTTTTGTTATTGAGTTATATTGTGTTGTTACCTAATTCAAAAGAATTTGTATCAGTAGTCTGGCCCGCCCGGCTCGGCTTGGTTTGGGTGGCTGTGTACAACAACATTGTTGATTGCAAATATTTGTGAGGTTCGTTTTTATCTAATCATGACTAGCTGTGTATATAGTGTTACGTGTTCCTTCCGTTTATATAATATTTCTGAGAAAGAAGAAAAAAAAAAAATCATCTACGAATTATAGAATCATCTAGAGATACAAATAGTTGATTCATTTTCTAATTATTATTATTGTTGTCAGTGAGAGTATAGGTACATTTTGTGTATTAAGTGCGCCTTATTTAGGTGGGATTTATTGGGAAAGATACAAAGATTGCAGCACCTTACCGCTTTTACACGCGATAGTGTACAACTAAAATTGTTAAGTAACACCATGTAAGAAAAAAAAATTGATTATAGGAGGACGCACTCTTATTTTTTCCATTTTGACGGTTTTTTTTTTTTTTTTTAATAAATTTTTCTCTCAATCTCGAGGCTTTTTTGGAAAAAATATAAATATTCTCTTAAAACAACAGCTTTTTTTAGCTCTTTTGATGCATTTTGATGCTATAATTTTCAATTTGCTCTCGCATTCTCTCTCTGGATATTGTTTGGGACTCTTTCTCTGCAATTCTGTTTTTTGTGTCCTATAAATATTATATAGATACAAATATATATCTCTATCGAAATGTATCTTATCCAAAATTATTACGTACAACATAGCCTTTTTATTTAGTTTTTTTTTTCAATTTGTACTTATAAAATCAAAGCTGTTACGTAAAATCTAACATTTTCAGAGATTTGAGATGTTTTTTTTTTTTTTTGTCTTCTTATTGAGAGCTCAGAGATCAGAGATTAATACAAAAAAAAATAAAAGAAATATAGTTATGCTTATGGGTTTGAAAGCTAAGCTAGAGATGTTGGCCTTTGGTAGAAAAAAAGGAAACTGTTTATGGTTGTTATTGTGTTCTTAAGGAGAATGTTTTTTAATTAGCTCGAGATTATCGTTAAGAAGTATTTAATTCCTAAGTGGCAATTAAAAAAAAAAAACAAAAACAAATTTAAATAAAAAAAATAAACACAAACAATGCACATTTAGATAGGATTTTTTAACTGACTGGTGGGAACAAACAATTTTTTTTGGTTTATTTTTGGATGTGTCATATTGTTCAAGGTATACCTATGGCATCTCCAGAATTTGATTTTTATTTCATACTTGTGTTTGTTAATATTCACTGAAATGTTGTTTGATAAGACTAACACAAGACAAATAAAAATATAACTGCAATTCATTCATTTTGGGGGTAAAGTTCTTGGACAAAAGAAATGATGGGATCACCTTGAAAAGAAAAAGATGATAAAAATGATGTGGTTCTTTGTTAGGTAATCATACAAAAAAAACACACAAAATTTAAGATACAAAAAAAATAAAGTTGAGTAGGATCAATAGACTATAAATTTATTTTGAATGTCCATTTGAACCCAATTTTTTCAAATAACTTGTTTTGTTTCATCGATATGGTATTTGCGGTTGACCTTGAAAAGTAAGTAGAAAAGTTTAACTGATGACCACCAAGTTTTGGGATGAATAGAAAACTTTTTCAATTTGTGTTTTCGAAACTCATTCCCACAGGAGAATTGTCTTAACCTTAATTTATACACCAAAAGTCTGCTTGGAGTTAAACGATTTTAAACTATTTTAAAGAGAAGCCGCCATCTGGTTTTCTGTTCTTTTTTTTTACTTTTCAATATATAGGTATTTAAATATTTATGGTCAATTGAAATTGTATCTTTGTCAAGTTTTTTGAATTAAAATAAAACTGGTGCGAAAGTCATTAAATTTTAGACAAAAGTCAGAAAATTATTTTCTACAATTTTTTGTTGCTACGTTTACAAATAAAAGACAATTCTCATTCTGCGTTTACACACGTCACTTCGTAAATTGTAGTTGCCGTAGTTGTCTTTGTTTCATCCACACTCAAAAACCGCTCCTATGATTTTGATAAGACTTTCTGAGTGATGTTTTCTGTGCAAATTTTGTTTTGGTTGGAATGGATTTTTCAGGAAAAGTCGTATAACGGTACCTCCCATAGGATCGGATTTTTGAAATCAGATTTTCTCGTAAACCACTTGACGGATTTCCAGCAAATTTTTAATGTAGAAGCCGTTTTTTTTTATTTTATTTTTCTGATAAAAACTACAAAGTGCTAGAAAAATTTGGAGTATATTTTGTAAAAGATTTTCAAAAAAACTGTTTTTTGAAAAAATATGGTCGAACGATTTTGAAAAAAATGTTAATTCTGAATAATTGGTACCTATGGCATGTTGGGTTCACCGTTATTTTTAAATAATTTTATTTAATGTAAGTAATTTTCTTATAAAATTGCCCCTCCCGCCTAAACGGTGGAAAATAGACCCCCCCTCATACAATTTGTTTCTTGTCTTGACACAACTTACACGCTCTAGATTTTTGTGGCACCTACGGTGAAAAAATTGTCCTTTCTATAAATTAACATATTGTTTAAACAATATAATGAATTATTTTCCCCACCTAAGAGGTTTCTGATTTTGAACAATATAAATAAACGAAAATTTCAAAAAAAAAAAAATTATCAAAATCGGAGCTGTTTTCGTGGACTTCTGGGTTAAAACCTTCCTTGACTCGACTATATATTTTGGCAAAAAAAAAATGACATAAGTATGCAGCATTTAGACTAGTGACAGGACTATGACAAAACTTAACGAACGTACTACTGGAATGGCTGATAAGTCGCCAGATTATCTACCCCTTCGTTAGTTTTTTGTCAGCATATAAGAAAATGACGAATAATGCTTAAAAAATGGCATGAATTCTGGTAGCTTGTCATTTTATTGTAACGGATGGAGTACTTAAATGGCGTTGAATAACGAAACAGGATTGCTTTACCTAAGACTACACTTATATTTCTCTTTTTGTACTTTGCGTTCATGGACATATAAGTTTGGTCACTCCTGTCAAAATGTGAAGCTAATTTAATTAGAATGATAACAAAAAATAGTAAAATGACATGAACATGAGAATCCTTAATGATATTTTGCCATGAGTGAGTTCTTTTTTTTGTTTTTTTTTTTTTGGTCAAGACTTGCATACTGTAAATTTTTTCAATTACAAATTTTATGATACATTATATTTTAATTTGAAAACTAGAAATCTAAACTGGGAACTAGAGAAAAGAAAACGAGAAGCTTTAGTTATTGTTCTGTAAAATTTTGGATCCGAAATAGTTTCTTAAAGTCTTACATACATAGTTTGTCTACAAGAACTCTAGCTTTCAGCAAGTTTTTGGAATGAAAGATAACCAAAAAGGGATGTATAAAGGTCGCAAACGGTCAAAAAGCCTGAACATTCAAATGCAAAATCCTAAATTCCTGAAAACCCCGACGAGTTATATATACATATATACATAATGTATATTAGTCCGGTCAAAATAGAAATTTCGGTCTGCGAAAATTCGCTTAGAACTGAAAATTTAGACAGACTTTGGAAACACCATTTCAACTAAATTAAGCAACATCCCCATCGATCCGACCAGTGCATAAGAAGTTATTCAAAGTCAAAAGGTCAAATATGCACATAATATGCCACGTACATACATTTAGTCCAGTCGAAAAAGTCCGTTAGTCCGTTGGAAAAAGATCGGACGTTAATGAAACTTTGAAGGACAGTAAATTAACAAACGAAGTTTTTGACCTCGAGGTCGGTGTGGAAAATCAGGAGGGTGGAGTGGAGGTGAGAATTGCAAAATTGTCGACCTTGCAACGGTTTTTCCTTGGTAACTTTTTTTCTTCCGTCCCACGGCAAAAACATTTTCACTTTATAGTAGAAAGTTAAATTTCCTAAAATAATTTTAGTACACAAATTGTTGTAGTTAATTCGTTACCAAGATATGGCGCTTCGAAAAACAGGTCATTTTTCAAAATTTGCTAAAAAATGGCAATAAATGTCAAAAAATGCAGTTTATTTTTTTTGAAATACCATCCTCGAATTTTTGCCAACCAAGCACTAAATGTTGGTCTATTTTAACCGGACTTTACATATCGCACCTCCGGTGTAATATCGACACAATTGCAGTTTTTTTCTGAAATTGAGTTAGACACGCCATAATTTTCCAAACATCAAGTTGTATATGTGGTAAAATCGACTGAATAGTCAGCTATTTTTAGGACTCTTGTAGTCGATTCTGCAGGCCTATTAAAGGCCTTTTTTGCATTTTGAATAAGCAAGCAAAATTTAAACGTGATTCCTCAACATTTCAGAAAATTGCATTTACGTCGTTATTACACCGGAGGTGCGATATATTGAACAAATAAAATGTTTCATAATCTTAAGAAGGTATTTCCGTACAGTCACCTGACTTGAGTCTATGTCACTCTTTTACTTGATCGAAATTGTCTGTGTAAAGATCCTTGAAGACCTTTAAAAAGAACTCAATTATTTTTTTTTTACTATGCGATATTTGGGGATTTAGTTTTTTTTTTTTTTTTGGATTTAGGCTCTCTTGATTTTGAGCGACTTCCGTTTAAATAATTTATTTTTCTATTTTGACTTTGGAAGCTGTCAGTGTATTTTTGAGGCCGGCCAGCAGTATGCGATTCCATCAATTGTATTCAAACATACAGCTTCAAAGCTATGCTTCCTTTTAATATCATTAACTTAGAACTTTGCTGAAAATCTTCCAATTGACTATGGGCCAGATTCAGCATGAGAAATCCTGATAAGTTTTTGATTGAATTTGACAAATTTACCACATTATTGAATCATTAAGAAAGCGATTGTAATGGTCGTGGTAATCTGCATAGGGATGCTTTAAAAAGCTAGGTAGGTTAGAAAATCTGTAAACAGGAAATAATATAAGCAAGCGATTGCCTACACTATCTTTTTAGAAAAGTGTGGTTTTCCAAAAAATAGAAATCGTTCTAAAATTAAGATTTAAAGTCAAAAAATTGTTCAATGAATGATTAAACTGTTTCACAAAAGCCAAGATCTCACGTCTCACTCAGCTCAACATGTCTGTGTATCCAAGTCATCCAAGATATTTAAGCAAACAAACATTTCAATTCTACCTGACCTCTCCAAACAGCGAAGATTCAGATTTTGTATTATATAGTTCAGCTCTTCGAATTTTGGAAGAAAAAAAGATTATTTTCCAAACCAATTAATTGAAAAACCAATCGTTCAAGGCATCTGCTTTTGTAGTAGTTTTTTTTCATTCAAAGCTTACAACTTTGTATGTTCTCACACATTTCAATCAACACCAATATAAAGATACATACCCTAATAAAGTGCTAATTATGTTCATCAATTAAGATTAACCCGATAAAAAGGCGTTATAGGTTGTGAACGAGCTAAATAAAAATTTCTCACCTAGAAAAGCTTTTGAACAGAGGCGTCTACGTATGGCGCTTGCTCTGTATTTTTTCCTTAAACATTTAAACTTAAGGTAGAACAATCTTTAAATTTTTAAGACACAAATATATAAGTCTTATTAATTTTTAGAGTTTCTGTTTTATTAAACATGTTTTCTTTAATGGAACAAACTGCATCATAAAGATTCTTAAATATCCATTCAGTTGAATATTAAAACATAAAAATAGTCCCTCTATTAAATTTAACTACAAATGAGAAAATAGAATATACTTTCTATATGCAAATAACCCAATTCAATAACATTATAAGTAAGATCTGACACATGTCGTGCTATAAGTATCCTTAAGGACGCCGCTTTGTCTTTCCTATTCCATTCACACAAAGAAAAGAAATAGTGCAGTTTTTGGTTTTGAAGTTTATTTAACTTCATTATTATAAATCACCTTTGTCATAAAGCAAACTCTGTAACAAGTAGTTCACTTAATATTATCCGTTTCAAGGAGCATTAATCTTCAACCAAAGCCATCGTATGTAGGTATGTATCTACAGGATAGTCGAACAAATAAATGGCATTCTGTTGCAAAATGTGCTTCGCTGAAATACCAGTGTTGTGTGGTGTAAGTCTTAGTGTACTTATATATGCTGCTAAGAGAAGTTAAGCCAATAAGTAACACAAAAGGGCAATAGATACAAAGATACAAATACAAGATACAAATATATTATTCCAGACGTACCTAGTATAACATAAAAAGGCAGCGATACCCAGTCAGAAAAGCAAGTAAGCAAGTTTCAAATAATGGAAGAAGAGAACAACACAGTGCTGTGTCGTTAGGTTCGGTATTTGGTTTGGTTTTTGGGGCTTTGTAAAATCTCAGGGTTCCACTCAGGTCAATGGCAAAAAGTGTTCCCACCCATACCATATCGCATATATCGACGATGACTACGACGACGTATAGAAGTTAACTGTTGCTGCTCCTTCTACTTGTGTATCTATCTACTCCAAGACGACGAACTTTTCCTTTTATTTGTTGCCTGCACAAAACTCTCGTTTGCTTTTGTATATTGAGCAGATTTATACATTCACTTACTTTTTTTTTCTTTTTTTTTTTAATAAAAAAAAGTACAGATGTGCACAATACATGGTGGCTTGAGACTGTTTTTTTTATAAATATATTCAGTTACCCCTTTTGGTAAGTCTTTTCAAAGTTATTTTGCGGTGTCAGACCCCGAGAGGCAAGGCTTCGGGTATGGGTAGGGTAAATTTTATATTCAACAGGCTTTCATGCGTGTAAAGTTAATGGTTTTCACCCACGCAAGGTGCAGATAAATAAAAGGAAGAACTTTTTCGCTTGAGTTGTTATCTTCCAATTGAAGAGAATCCTGCCAGGAATTGTTGGTTATGAATGAGTTATGACTGTAGAGCTAACGACGATGATGTGATAGTTAATTGTGAGCTTTCAATGGAAGTTGATTTGTATGTTTCTTTTAATGTCAAAAACAACAACAAAAATATGTCAAAGAAATTAAGGGATTGTCTTTTTTTTTTAACTAGCCATCAAAGTAGGATTATCTTCTGTTAACATATGTCCTTGGAAGTACCTTTGTCAAATTATAAAATTTAACTTTGCTCCCTAAATTCAGTTCATGCACTGGCTCTCTAAGTCTGAGATGAACTTCACTTTTAATAGAAGATTCTGCGGCTCTCTGTGAGCAATAGTTGACCCCGACTAATGACTGCTAATACAAACTTCATGTTCAATGGGAGACTCTTTGCCTCGTAGGTCAAATCTTAGACGTTCTTCACGCTCAATAAATCTTTCTTTGTTCTTCTAGTCTAGTTATGGACTTTCAAGCTGAAGTAAGAGTGTTGCATACTTTAAGCAGCTTGAATTTACGTTCTCATATTAAGTAGTACGCTTTCACGGCTTTCAATATTTGTTTGGGAAAATATTATATACACATAAACCTTCCGGAAAAAATTATCTTTATGATGGTGAAAACCGTATAAAAATACGTTGTGTGGTTTAGAAGGAGTTAGCGGACAAACAGGAGGGCAACTTGTAAATGTTGTCGATTAATATTTTTCATTTCAAGATTTAAAGCTTTCATTAATTCAAGCTCCTAAAACCAAAAAAATAAGCTTTAAAGACATTCAAATATAAAAAAAGCTTAACGAATCAAGAAAAAAGCAAGAAGTTAATTGTATTTGACAAACCAAGAATCCTGATAATCAATTCTAACTCACAACCTTTTCCAATCCTTTTAAAAAATTTTCTAATATTCAATTATTCTCTACATTTTCTTTCAGTGAATAAAAAATAAAAAGGAAAGACTATTTATGGACTGTCAACAAAATCTTACAAAAATCGGTTTTTGTTTTCGATAAACAAAAATCACAACAACAACAACAAAAAGCCACACACAAGTGAAAATTTGAAGAAGAAAAAACTCTCTATAATGTCAAAGAACGCGGAAGATGCGTTCAAAAAACTTCACAAAACCGCCTACGAGCCCATAACCGAGGACATAGTAGATTGGTGCATACGCAGCGATGCGTACAGTGAACCAAATTCTATGTCATCACCACAATCACCATCATCACATCATCAACAAATGAAGAGGCGACGAAAAAAGAAGAACAACATCTCCCTATCACCGGCAATAGTTGCCGCAATAACACAACAACACCACCACATCCCATCATCACCATCACAATCACCTCCCTTAAAACCAACTATGCCAACGACGGCATCATCATTCAACAATCATCTGCAGCATTTGTACCCACTAAATATTCCAGACATTGCCACCGAAAGGAAAGCCATCAATAGATCCTCGTCCCATTACCAGCACCAGCAGCAGCACAACAACAATTCCAGCTATGGCAACAACAGCAGCAACAACCTAAACCTGTACTACTTGTATGGGGACTCCCTGGCCCAATGTGGCCAGTTGCGTGAGGCCTTCGATATTTATGCATTTATTGCAAGCAATTATCTTGACGGGTGTATTCCGTTAGCGCGTCTAAAAGTTCTCTCGTCCACATTGATCAATTACATAAGTTGTGCCACCACCACGACAGCATCAGCAGCTTCGAAAACAACAACACCCAATAACCCTCCTGCAGTGGTGGTGCGAAGGGTAGCAAGTAGTAGTCTCGCTATGGAAGCTAATTCTTTAGTGATCGGTGACAGCGCAGCCCCCACTGTGCCGTTGTTGAGTGCAAACGCCAACAGTTCAAATGATCGAGTGAGATATTCTAAAAATAAACGCGTTCAGCGATACTGGAAAGATGGCAGTGTAGGTGGTGGTGTTGGTGTTGGCAGCGTTAGTAGTGGTCGTTTCAATGACGATGTGACGGGCACGGTACTATGTGACGATGATCATGTAGACTTTTGTGACGTGATTGCGACAGGTGCCGCTGCACAGAAACAGCAAAGTTCTGCTGCAGCTCCTGCAGTTGAAGTAGAACTGGACCCACTGATGTGTCCTCAATGTCGAGATATCCTACGGTGTCCAGTGACAGCAAATTGTGGTCACAGCTTCTGCCGGGAATGCTGTGAAGCGGCAACCATGTGTCCTGTGTGTCGCATCAAGTTTCCAATTCCATTCACCCCTGCAGCAGTAGCAGCAGCTACAGCAGTCACATCACCCGAATTCCCGTTGCCAGACCAAGTGATGGCATCGTTATACAATTCCAATTTAAATGCGTCACAATACATGAACTTCACTTCCGATAGAGGAGGAGCGCCTGCATCGGCCAGAGTTATCACCAATACAGCCGCGCTATTGCATAATACCACCAACAGAGGCAGCACCAGTGGCAGTAGAGATTATCATCCGAACTCTGCCAGTGCCAGTGGCAATAATAATATTTCAATGAAATTCATGCCGGATGTACTGGTCAGGCGGCTGGTGGAAAAGTGGTGGGGCTCCGATTTGCAGGCCAAAATAATCAACGAAAGAGCAGCCAGCTTCTTGAGCTTGAATCTTCTCGATGATGCACTGAAGTTCTGCAATGTCAGTTTGGAGAAATGTGAGTATTCAATATTGTTTTTGTAATTTTTATTTTTCCATTGTTTCTGTATGCCTTTGCTTATACTTATGCAGATTATGTCCTTTATACTAGTACAATATTTTCTGGGTCAAGGACCTTTTGGCTTTGGTTATTCTATCTCTCTATTGCTCTGCTGTTGTGTTGAGTTCATGCGTCGTCGTTGTAGTCGTTGCTATGCCGATGACGTATACAATGTTACCGACCCCCATAGGAGAGTAGGTATATATTAAAGTGTATCCAAGCATTAAACTGAGGCGACTTTTTTGTGTGCGTGGTGTGTCCTCGTACACACATAATAACACACTATATGCTGAGTGAAAATTGTCGTCCTTTGTGTCGTAGTTCGTAGACGTACCTACTCGTATAAATACATATATACACGCGCTTACTCATATAATTTGTGTCCTGATCCGTAGCAAAAGGAAAAATTATGTGATGTTCTGGCCAAACATGAAATTGTGGGATATCCTCAATCCTCATGGGTACTCTCGGTGCGTCCTATGACATAGCGATATGTTAATATTTGTTTCCGACCATATTTTTTTTTTCTTTTTTTCTGCCAGGACTATTTAAATTTTCTCTTTGTTTCATGGTTTTGATTTTTTTTTTTTTTTTTTTTTTTTTTGATTTTGTGGATTTTGTTAAATTGCTTTATTTGCCTTAATTTGCTTGCTCTGGTGAGCTTTGTATTTGTTTTCTCCAACTAAGAAGGGAATTTATTCTTTTTTATTAAAAAGATTATGTAATATATGAACGTTTGAAATTTTACACATAGAAATATGTGGAATGTAAATTTTTCTTTGAGCTTGATTTTTCAAAGCATTTTAGTGTCATTTTTTGTTTTATTAAAAATTTGTTATTACATAAATACGTGAAGCTAACAACTTTCGGTACCATTTTATCGACCTTAAACGAAACCTGCATTTATAAATGATACATCATTGAAAAGGTATTAAAGAGAAGAACTGCATAATATTATTTGCATTTGGGAATGTAACGCCTTAAGGAAGGATATTCAGGTAGAGTTATTATAAGATAAAACTTTCAGAATGCTATTTTTAAGGACAATCTATTTTTTGGTTATACAAAATTTTTCGGAATTTCTCTTATAACGGTATAACTCTCATACAACCAAAATTTTCAAATCAAATTTTCTCGTGAATTATTCATTCGATTTCAATAACATTTTGGACGCAGGAAGTCATTTATAACTCTATTGACAAAAAAATTCAAAGTTCTTAAAAACTTTTTGTTTTTGATTTTTAAGAATTACTTAAAAAAAATTGGGTTTTGAAATATTTTGAAAACAGGTGGATTGAAATTTTTTTTAATTATTTTAACAGATAGAAACTACACATTTTCTCAAAATGACAAACTCAAAAAAAAATTCAAATAATTTTTCAAAAAGTTTTTCAAAAAAACCACTTTTTAAAAAACCTGATACAAAAATTTTCAATATTTTTTTTTCTAGATTAACATTTAGTTTTGAAATTTAATAATTTAATAAATAAAAGAATTTTCGAAAAATGTTTAATTTTTTTATGTACATTGTGCTTATGTAGCCACTAAGCAATTATCTAGCATAAGAGCAAGTTCGTGCGACTCAGTCATGCATTTAATTTAATTTGGGACTCTGCTTCAAGTATTGAAACACACCAAGGAAAACCTTAGTGCAACAGTAAATACATAAATATTTAAAGTTATCGAAGTCCACGAAGAGAAAAGAACAAAATGAGATAAATTTTCTCCAGACAAGATATTTTGTTGAATGATTTTGGATTATCTTGGAAACACAACACCCCAGACACAAAATTTGTATACAAAGCCATCTGCTGGTGCGATTTTCAAAGTGCTCAAAATCCTTGAAAATAAAAACATTGTAGTTTTATGATATTGCAATGCAAGTGAAACTTTTTTCGAATCATTGGGATTTCGCACTATTTTCGGTTTACTTGTTGATTTGACTCACTAGCTGTATCGGTGTCCATCACGATCAAGTGAACAACAACATTTAAATCAATACACTGATAAAAACACACACAATCCGCGGAGCACGAATGAGTGAAAATATAAATGCTACACGGTCAGCTGATGAGAACCATCGGTACTGCCATATTGCGACATGCGACAGATGAACGAAAAAATTTAAGGGTACCTATGGAAAAAAAGTTTCATTTTAAAGATTTCATAAAAACATCTAATTAACCGTATAATAATTAACGAATCGATAAAAAACCAGTATTTAAGGAAACTATACCTATCTTTAAGATCAACAAATTTGAGTTAAAAAACAAAACTACTCATCAAAAATAAATGTTTGCTCTTGTTGATTCTCACTTTTTCAAGTGACCAATTCTTAAATGCACAAAAACAAGTTCTTTATCATCAAATTTGAAAGCCCTTATCAGTGAACTAAGTGAATTTGATTTTTTAAGCAATACCAAATGAAAAACAAATTTGTTCACTTTAAATAGAAAATTCGTCATCAATTGTTTAAAGATCACTAGTTAAAATAAAAATCCGGGTTTTCTTGATAAGACACTACACCAACGACGACTTAGGTTGTAGGGAGCATTGACACTTGTTTAATTTATTTTTAAAATTATCATTTTGTTATGCAATAGAGACGAACGAGATTCTTAAACAGAAAGCAGAGCTAAGAAATCTGAATAAAATATTCGTATCTTTAATTGATCCTTTTATATCTTTCCCCTGTTGAAGATACTCAATCAATTACTGTTTTATCAACTCAAAACCAAAACCACTTTCAAAGAAAATAACATTTCCTTCCACATCAAAGAAATTTATAAATAGAATGGTCAATATATACTACCTTCTTCAGATCTAAAGTGGCAGTTAAATTCATGTCATGTCTTCCACAAGCCACAAGTTATATAGAAAGACCGGAAATGGTCACTCATTGTTTGATTGTTCCTTTCCATGCAAACACGGAACAACAACAATATTCTTCAAAAGAATGACAATCAATGTGTGTTTCCACTTTCATTGTATTTAAATTTTTTTTTTTATTTTTAGTTTAACTAATAAATGAACGCTGATAAAAGTTTATATTTTTTTGCTTTTATCATCATCCCCTCTACCCCCACTAAGTTTTCCTTTTTAATTATTATAATCACAATCATACACAGTATAAGAACCTTCATTGCTGTCTGGACGTGCAACTTTGTCGAGAGTACTCATTACAATAAATGCAACAAACAACTACATTTTTATTAACAAATATCGTTCTTAAACAAATATAATTTATAAGTAAAAAAAAAAACTATCTGCGACGCGTTATATAATCGAAAATACAACGTGCGTTGCATAATAAACTTTAAACGTCGTAAACTTTAAACGTCACAAGCTGACTTGAAGTGTACCACAGGCTATGGCTGTGTACTTGAAAAAAATTATAAATAAATAAAAAAACAAACTCAAAGCGTGTGATTAATGGTTTTTTATTGCTATCAATTAAATTCCATCAAAATAATTATTGCAGAATCTGTTATCAGTGCAATAATTGGGCTAAGCCTAGTGTGGAGTGGCATAAGGGGACGATTATATGAATCAATTATGTATGACCAGAAAACAAGGTTTTTTCACCCAAAACAAAAATTATGAACTGCCATTTGTGTTTCGATGGATAACAACATTACGACTATTACAAACGAGAAACGAGAAATGAAAACGATGACATAACACAACAACTGTCAGAATAACAACATAGAACTGTCATTTGAGTATACTTACAACTATAACAATACCAGATAGTGAGAACGATAAAAGTTCAGTTGGTGTTATGCACATCAGGGTCTCGGTTGTAAATAAATATTTTTGATACATCGGGCAAACATTATGGAATATCAATGATATCTGCTGTCAATATTTTTTTTTTATTTCTAAATATAAAAGCAAATGTTTGTTATATATTGGGTGTGTGTGTGTGTGTTGTGCGTCACTTTGTGTTACGCAACATTGTCATAAATTTGTTTCTAACTTCTTTTGAAGAGATGGTTATGCAATAGGCGTTATAGAATGTGTTTTTTGGAATGAGAATAATTTTTGGCAACAAGTTAAGACTATGCTCGCATAATTGAGGCGAAGACATTCTGGTTGAAAATAGGAAGTACTACCTTGGTATGTTATGTACGCATACTAATAACAAGGAATAGATTTTGAAGAGGGGATAGAGATATCAGATTTCTCAGACATACTGTCGTTATTTCTGTTGAAGGGGATATTAGCAATTCTGATAAGTTTGCAAAATGTGTTACCAAGAAAAAAAGACTATTTCAGCGAGGGCTGCTGAATTTGAAATCTTATGTACTCTTATCTTCATTATGGACACCTGTAGTTCGAAAACTTCTTACATATTACATATAAGAAACTACAAAAAAAAACATTATAGTTTGGCATTAGTTTTTTCATGTTCAATTTGCTTAATAAGAAATTATTTTTTTAAAGCAATTCAGAGTATTAATGAGGAACAAATACGTTGCGGTACCATTATAACTGCTTTGTCGCAATGTTTTCAGTTGATACATACATATATTGTTTAAAAAGGATTGTTGGGAGGAAGTGCACATTAAGAGTTTCATGCAAATGCAAGAGGTTTAAAGCAAGAAAATGGTGGTTTAAGTGCCCAGTAGCAACTACAATAAAAATGGCCATTTTTTCAGTTTTGAGTTCAGCCTAAGTTAATTAACTCTAGACTTAAATTGATTTCTAATCGATTCAAGAGAAACCTATACTTTTAATGTAAATACTCTGAGTATACAAAACTTGCGCGACGCAATGGTACAGCAATGTACAGTTTGGTTGCTAACCTAGAGTTGTGGGTTTGAGCCCCAGCCTGGGCATCAATTTTTCTATATTCCCTCAACTTCAACTGGATGTCACCCGTGAGATTTCCTTGAGATACATAATACCTAAAAAGACTCAATCCAATATGCCAGCCAAATTTTTTTCTTATCTTTATATTCCTTGACAAAAAAAAAGCATTTATTTTGCAAATGCTGAGTAAGTTCGTCCAAATTGGTATGGAAAGTGCTGGATCCAAGGCTTTGATCTTTTTTAGCACACGGCAAACTAGCTCCGTTATAATAGGTGTCGTCTCAAAGGCAGACGTGCTCGCAAACGACTTTTTTAGAAGCTGAATGGACGAAGAAGGAGAGAAGCCCTTCACTTGCTTATAGACGGAAACTCTGTTTATTTTTCAATGACATTGATGAACTCATGAAATTCCCTTTTGAGCTTTGTGGTATCACATGGGTTCTTTCTTGGACCAAGTGTGTCAGCTGACTAAGTGCTTTGAAAATATAAACATAGCTGGAGGCAATGTTTAACATAGTAAAAAGCAGCTGGGAATACCTCAAGTCATTCAGTTGCGGGCGTTGCAATATATTCTGCAGTTACTCGGAATTGTTTCCTCGAAGTCAGATCAGGTGGGCTGAAGAGGAATGGAAATGTCTTTGTCTCCCAAAAACATAGAATTGAAAATTAATTTTGTTTTTAAAAAATGTTTTAAAATTTTTTTGATTAGGCGCATGAGGGTAACATTTTTACTGATGAAGCGGAAATAAGAGCGACTTCCGTCCCAGAAAAAAAGTTTCACTTCTGACATGTGTACTTTGTACGCACGCACTTTTTTAAAGTTTTTCCTCAAATTTTCCACTTTGCCAAAAATCACTTGTAAAAATCTAATGAACGGTAATTTGCTTTCGTCCCAACATTCTGACTTATTTAAAAGAAAAGTCTGCAGTTTTTGATAATATGTTTGTCCTTTTTACATTTGCAAGCCTTTCTTCTCCTGAAAATTCCTTACACATACATATTCCATTTTCAAATATGAAAAACACTGCCTTTATAAGCTTGCTGCAGTTTTTACTGAAACTGAGAACAAAACCTTAACATGGTTTCTAGCGAAGATTAAAAAAAATGTATTTGCCTGAATTCCGACGTAACACATTACAGTTCTCTTCTCTGTTTCTGTTTAAAATACAATTATGGCATAATATAAGGGTTTTAAACGTACATGTTGGGCTTGGAAACTGAGCAGAATTGTACAACAGTAAAACTGGGTATCTTTTGAGATTCATAAATAATATTTCTGTCTAAAGTAAATCCTTGAAATGCCTTTACTTCCATTTATTTTAATAATCACAAGAAAAGTTGAAGGAATATTATATCTTACCCCATCCCACATCAATATTCCTGTTTCTATTCTCAAAAAAAAAAACTAAATTTTTAAACACAAAAAAGTGTAGTCATCTCATCCACAGTAGGTATAGTAAAGTGTTGTTTTAACCATCCAACTAACCTCTGACACAACCTTCATGCACCATATAGACGATGATGACGCACATCTTTGTGTTTACCTTGTGCTAGTTCACTATTTTTGGTGCACATAGGAAAAGTACATCGCAACTTGCACTGCACTGCACATCCCACCAAAACTACCCCTGAAAAGGGGGTTGACCTCTCTCTCGCACTCTCTCTCTCTACTTTACCCACTATCCACTCTACCACTATCCTTTCTACGTTAAGAAAAAAAAAATGCGCTAAAATGTTCATTAAAAGTTCCAACAATACACTCGAGAGCAGAAGGACTTCTTGAAGTAGAGCACAAATAGTTAAACTGTTTAAGGAATTCAGGACATGAAAATCCCAAAGCATTAAAAAAAGGAAAAAAAAAAAGAAAAAAAACTATTCAAGACAACAAGCACACGAATAAAATTACGTGTACGCAATCACATTAACCTTCTACACTCTCTACGGTGTAGACAGTAAATAAAATAAGAAATCTCCTCGTTCTCAACTCACAAAAGAAAACGCACATCATCAGATCACCAGCAGACAAAGGCTCCGACGACTAACGACGACGGCGGAGACGGTGCTGTGATGGCATCTGACTCAATGCGAGGCGAGGCGTCGCGTCGTCAGCGGAAAATGTATAAAAAATGAACGAAAAAATTCTAGACGTGCGACTACTGTCACGTACGGACTTCAAGCTTCAGCTCTTTTTGTCTATGCGCCGATGGCATTCATATTGCTTTTCTCAGTTTCCGCTTTGGCAAAACTTAAAAATGATTCATTTATGATATTTCCCTCTATAAAATGGTGAACCATAGTATACGGTGGTATTGTGTTATAATCTAAGAATCCACTTCCACACCCTCACGCCCGCCGCCGCCGGAAGAAAAAAAAATAAAAGAAGAAAAAGATTCACAATGCTCTGCTCATAATGAAATCAGGGGCGCTGACAATTTTTTCTTTGGCGACTATTTTTTTGTTTTAAGTTAAAAAGAAAGGTCAACTTTGTCTTATTGATTGCGTTAGGAGTGAATTGCATTCTGTTTCCTTTATACAAAATAAATAATGTTTGAAGGATGTCAAGGACACACTTTTATTTTAAAACTTTCAAAAAAGTAAACATGACTTCACAGTTGCAGTACTTTGTTTTCGCTGACAGTATTGTATAAAGTGCTGTCATGTTGAGTTTTCACTGTGTTGCCTGCCCTCTGGTATCCAAAATTCGATTCTACCAGCTTTCTTAGAACCCACAGTGAAGTTAATAGCTGCGCCCTCCATGCAGCGTTGGTGTTAAAAATCACTGCGTCATGATAACTTTACTACTCTACTAAACTCTCCTGCCTGGACTTAACTGTACTCTACTGTACTGCACTGTACTGTTCTATACAGTAGGTATGATTCTTCTGTGTTGTGCTATACCATAACGTTGTAATGTATACCGTACTATAGTTTCTACACCAAAGCTGACAGTGAACTTTACTCAAAATTATTTATTCGTTGCAAAAAAAAAAATTTCAAAACATAATTTGATAAAAGTGTCAGCACTGAATTGACTTTTGTCACTTAATTTTCAAAAGGATACTCTTTTCAATCCTTTGCCGTTCGTTACCTTGACTTCTCCTCTCTCTTTCGCAAACTATATTCCCCTATTTATGGTAAAATTTTGTTATTTTTTCTTCCCCATAATAATGCGAACGCATTCCTGTTGAATATTGGATAAAAAAAAATTTGGGGATACCATACAGCTTTTACCACACCCTTTCGCAAACAAAGGACTGTTTTTGGTGGGTTTTTGTTTCCAGCCATTTTCACCCTTTGAGCAGCATACCCTGCTAGTCTGACAAAGTGTTTGGGTTTATTTTTTTAATTTTTTGCAAAAACAAAAAACTCTTATAAATGAGTTCACTCGCATACAAACAAAACAGACTAGGTGTGTGTGTGTGTGTGTGTGTGTGTGTGTGTATGAATAAAGTGGCTATATGCAAGCGAGAGAGCACACTTAAGCATGCAATTAAGTGAAATATTTGGCGTTTAGCTCATTTTCCATTGTTCTAATGTAATGAGTTTTCATTTTGTTGGCATTCCATCCCTGCACCCTCCACCCCCGCCATCCAAAGCACTGCCCACCATTGTGCCATCGCATTGCCACCCCGTCGTCGTGTCATAGTCATCGTCGTCATCATTGCCGTTGGTGGCCTTCTTTTTAATTTTGGCATTTCTGACTTTTGTTGAGTAGAGTTTCAGATTTATGGTTAATGGTGGCAGTTTTTCATAACGTGCAGACATTTCTTGTGTAATAAAGCCATAAAAAAACAAACCGTTAGGCAGTTGGTTTTTTGAAAAATTATAATCACTAATGGCAGTTCATTAAAGGACCTTGTCTTTTATGGCGAATCAAGTAGGATTCTTTGAAACGAATTAAAGAAATACAAAAAAAAAAAAACCATTTTCTTTTCGGTTTCAACTTTGAGGTTTAAAAGTTAAAAATTAAGGAAATACCTAAAAAAAAAACTGTTGAAACACATAGACGTAGCGGCTTTTTATACTCAATTTTTTCCTTTTTCTGTTTTTGAGTTTGAAAGAAAAGCGGCATCATTCAATCCAAAATGAATAAATTTTTAATGCCATGTTGGAAGGAATTTAGGTTGTGGTTCTTTAGGCGCTGCTTGCTATACATGTGTATATATACCTAGATAGACTGAGACTCCCATTTTATAAACTGCCTTTGAGTATAAATTCAATTTTCCATCCTAGTTAACTCTTTTTACATTTTCTGCCATCCTGCTGGGCATTCATAAAGCCAGAGAATACAAAAACTACAGAAAGCCGTAGGATGTAGTTACAAGGGAATTCGTTATTTACTGCTGCTTTTAATTTGTCCATCCTTTGGTAGCTATGCATGCAGTACATATATATATGTATTGTATATAGTCCTTTAGCAAAGTGATTTATGCCTTGGCTATAGATTGCTTCTACCTTTTTTATTCTCGGAATTTTAAGAGCCAATCTTTTTTTGTTTTGTTTTTATAAAGCTCAGAGTATGTAATTGCAATCAGTGGTAACTTTAATTTACTTTTTTATGTGTTTTTAACTGTAGTCAATTTTTCATCGGTTGTTTGGCAAACACTGAAATTAAATTTTGTTGTAAATCCAATCCAATGAAAAACAAAGGTAAAACTTGGTTAGAGAAATTAAATTCAAAAAGCTCCACGTTGGGTGCCAAGTAGATTAATTAATTTCGCATCTTTTTTGATTTACTCGTGGAATTATTTCACAAATTTATTTGAACACTTCTTATTGAGACTTCAGCAAGTATTTTTGTTCTTTTGTACCTGAAGTCAATTGTCTGCAATCTTAAACTCCTTTTCTCTCAATTGTGTCAAAGGGCTGTATGGCATTTAAACCAGAAAATACCAACTCAATAAGTCTTGTTTTAGTTTTAAAACAAACCTTCTTCGCACTGAATGATTCTGAAGATGATTTTGAGATCAATCAAACTCATCCCTCAATGAATGTATTTCAAAAAGCTTACTTAATCCAGTCCGAACTCGCTGCTTAACTCAAGAGTGCGAGTTCATACATTGGAAATCTATGTACAATGGATCTGATTAAATAATCAACCCAATGTCTCCATTTTCTATCATAAAAACTGCATGAGGTGTATGACTTATAAAAAAAAAAGAAAAAGTGTCGGTGACGGGACGTAGCCTTGTGGAACACCACTTTTTAGACGCTTGACCTAAATTTAAAACCGGAACATAGAACATTATCTCAATAAAAACAGGCATGAATGAATTGCAGAAAATATTGAACAGGATCCTGGTTTTTAAACGACGTTTTGATTTTGACACACATTATCTGCCTAGTTTCAAAACTTACACAACCTTTCACTGGCCAAGCCCCCGCATAAGCTTTCCATCTATCCCATTCTACAGTTCTCTTTCCGAGCATTTGTCCACCTTAAACCACATACATGCAATACAGACTGCCAACTTTTTATAGTTTCTCACTTTACCTACAAACTTGATGTGCATTTTATTATGAACAGTATGTGAAAGCTCTCTCTAAAGCCCGCCAGAGCATTTTAAATGGGAACCAATACACGAAAAAGTAAAATGCACAGGCAGAGTAAACATTATAACGTGCTTAAAAAAATATTTTAATGTGTTTTAGGCAAGAGGAGTACGAGTTGGCGGTTTGTTTTGTCTGTCTGTGGCTTAAATCTTTAAAACTATGAACCAGTTGTATTTATGTCATATCTTTCCAAGGTCATGGAAACTTTGACAACCTATCAAATTAAGAAATCTGATAGGAAAAATGGAAAGTTCTTTAAACGATTTTCGTGGCAATAAATACACTGCTGATATGGTAGCTTATCTTTCCGAACAGTGGAAATAATCTTAACATCGTTTTGGAGAGAGTAAAATTCAAAAGCTTTTGACAGATTTTTACGACGTCAAAAACGCCACGAAAATTTTGAGTTTCTCTATTCAATGCAAGATTTATGTGTCTGCTTCTGGCACACATTCGCCCAAAGTTTGACAATAATTCTCATATCAATGCAAGTGGTTGTAAAGAACATACTTAGACTTTTGTAGCATTGAAATGATTTAGAAAAGAGCACTAAAACTAAAAAGTTAGGTGACCGTTATGTTTCTCGTCTGGCCTTATTTTATCCCTCATTTGTGAACACTGATCCAGAGAAATAGCCAGATACATTTCTCCCCTTAAACACTGACATCGCAAGGAATATCCACCAATTTACCCTCAAGCCTTAGTTCGGACGTAGATACCATTAAGTCTACATAGTCATTATGTAGCCGCACTACACGAATGTGAAATGCTTGATTTTTCTTTCCAATTTTGATTGACAGACATTCAAAACCATTGGTATCGTCTATAACCTCTTTATCAGTTCTTAACGCTGGCACTAAATGCAATATGAAGCTTAAAAGCACATTAAGAATTCCATTTCAATCATACTACCAGGTGGCACCACCTATGCGCAGCTAAAAAAAATATCTCTTCTTTTTTTTATTTAATTGATTCACTTATAAGTTCCTAGAACCCAAGAACAACAATATACTCCAACCGGATATTATGAAGATACTTCATTTGCTAAAGAGCACAAACACTCATCAGGAAATCCTAGCTCTAGTTTCTTGTAAATTCGTGTGCATCATCAAAGTACTTGAACCAATTATAGAAGAGCTTTTCTATCTTTTTTTTAAGTTCCAACGATGTTGTTATTATTTTTGTTATTTGTTGTTCTAATTTATTATTGCTGATTCAATGATTCAATGAGTATCTGGTACCCACATAATAACAACAAGCTAAAACTAAAACGATGACGAAGTGCTTTGGTCTATCATCATCAACAATAAAAATAGTGAAGTGACAGTGTAAATTCTCGACCCTCTTACGAAATCGAAAATGAAAATGTAAACACCAAACCTCTAAGAGTAGTCCTATACTATCTACCTGTACTTTGTACCTGTTGTTTAATCAACCCGTAATAACGTAATTCATCGTTAGATAAATAGACAAGTTAGGCACGAGTACTTGTTGAAAGAACGTGTGCACAATTGAGATACTTTTTTTAATTTTTTTGTTCAATGAATTCGATGAACTTTTGATTGCCCCCGCTCAATACATTTTCTCAACAAAAAAAAAATTAAATAAAATGCAAGTTATTCCTTGGCAACCACAAGAGAAACACAACCATCGAATCGAAACGAGGGCTGAGGAGGTGTGTTAATTTTCCAAGATCATCAGCATCATCATTATCATCATTAACAAAATTTAAAAAAAAGTCCTCCGATGATATCGTTAAATTTGATCGCATGAAAATTGAAAGATAAATTGGTAACATACGCGAAAAGTGTATTTCTGGTTATGCAGTAAAGATAATGAGATGGGGTTTGGGTTGGGTTGGGTGACCCTCCTCGAGATGTGCGTTCTCATTTCATCCGATTATTTCGCTGAGACCGAAGACGACGCGACACAGTAAAAAAAAACTAGAGAAAATTTATAAAAATTCTAAAATGGAAATGTGCCAATTAAAAAATAAAAACCAAGACGTTTTTAAGGTGATCCGAGTTGATTCGAGTTGACGATTTGAACATTTGAAGAATTTTCTTTTGAGTCTAGCAAGATGGATGGGCCTCGTCTCTTCTTTAATTCTTTAACACACACAACACTCGTCTCTATTTTCAGATGTATGATAGCTTTGATGATGATTAAATCTTATATTAAAGTGTCGTATGATTTTCAATTTTTTTTTTTTCGTTTTTGTATATTCAGATACTTTTGTTATGTAAGATGTTTCAATTTGTTTTGTCATTCGATTCAACAAGGTGCCAGACAAATTTGATTTGATTGCAATGCAAAAAAAAAACAAGAACAAAAAAAAAGATTTTAAAATGTTTGCAATTTGTTTTTATCTTTTTTGAGGGGAGAGGGGGGGGGGGGTAAGCCTTATTTTGTTGCATTTAAATATTATTTTTATACTTTTTTTTGTGATGTGGGAAAAAGTGGATGTTTTGTTATATATTGCTATCAAAACTAACTTAACATACGACTTTTTCAATGATTTATTCGTTTCGACAATTTTACGGTGGTGACTTTGTTTTTAATGCTTCACTACGGTCTATGGGTTTTGCTCATATTTTATAACTTTTCCGCATTCTCTTTGTCTTTGATTAAAGAATGATATTAATCTATTGTTCTTTGAAACCGGAAGACATATACTATGTGATGTGACTTGGCTTCAGTATTGTGTGACTCAAGTGAATTCTTGTGTTTCATGATAGTCATATGGATACTCAAAAAAAAATTGGCATCAAACAAGGTTCGGACTTGAGGCCGCTTTTGTTTCACTTGAGAGATTTGTAAATCGAATGGCAATATGCTCAACTATGAACATCATAAAAAAGAGACCATACCGGCGATGAGTTTTCAAGGTGAATCCGACCAAGAGCGTTAAATAAAGCTAGGGTGACATATATGGATTTTGAAATTTTTGTGGCCATCTTTTAACAAAACCTTACATGGAATTTGAATTTTTGGTAGTAAAATTGTTTGAAACTCAAATCTTAAGTTTACTCCCAGACAACGATGGAAAGCTTGTTGTGGAATATTATAGTCATACTTATTTGGTACCTGTTTCCTTTAAAAGGCCATTGCCTGAAATTTCGAAGGAAACTATTCTTGCTGCACCAGATAACAAATTTGTCAATTTCAGCTTGAAGATCCAGGCCAATGGCAGAATTTGTACTTTTACAAATTTCATATCGTCATCGAACACAAGTTTCACTAGAATGAATGCTCAAAATGACGTCATTGTGATCGAGATTAAAAAGTATCGAACCGAGATCGCTGCCTTGTGGAACTCTTGATTTTTTTTGTGAAAGGATTAAAAACCAAATATTTGATTTTCACCATGTAATGATCTATTTTGGAAATATGAATCGATCCAGTTAACAAATCCTACAGGAGTTTTACGGTTTTAAATTATATTTTGTAATAGAGTGGGTCAAAAGCTTTGAGAACTCTGTTTGGAAACAAATCAATCGACAAGAAGCCAATTGAGGAAGCTGATTTGAACCCCCTGTTTGGTTCCGATGGGATACAACTCGTAACAGAATATCGATTTGCTGATATCTTTGCTTGATTATGAAAACATAAAAAATTTTCAAAAACCCATTGGCTACGGAAAAACCAAAAAAATCCAATTTTAAGACATCTTTCTCACAAATTCCCACCATCTTAAGTATTGATTTCACTCCCAATGGAATTTCTATTAAATATTCACCACAACACATAGTTTATTAAAATGAGTTCCCTTTTTCCACTTGTTAAAGGACGATGAAAGTGTGCATAAATTCCAAATGCATCCTTGCACAAAAACCCAATACCTAATCCTTCTTGCACAGAATTCAAACTACTGACTTTATCATGCATAAAATATACAAAAATACCTCAAGGTACCCACAAAAACATACACATAGCCCAAAAGGGACTATCATCCGTGTCATAATTGCTTCAAAAACGACTTCATCCATATCTTTCAAGACTAATTAACTATCCAAGAAGAAGCATTTATTGCGCCTTATCATCGCAAAGTAAAAAAACATTATAATTGTCTCTCATCAAATAAAATTTTCTTTCACAATGAATATGATAATAAGATTGTCCTTCAAGCTTTTTTGTAAGATAAAAACAAGAAGGGGAAGAAAATGAAAAAGAACAAGGAAAAGGAAAAGTGTAAAACAAGTCCTCGTTAAAGATCTGAAATTAAAATTCATTCCCATCCTTCTGCGTCCGTTTCGTTACGTTTTGTTGATATTTTACTTTCCGACATTTTTTTAAACAGCACAGGCTCGGCTCGGCGGGTGCTTGAAAAAAAAATATCCTGCTAAAAGCTTTGAATTTTCAAAAACCATCCTTAGGCTTCGCCGAAATTAAGAAGACGACAAAAAAACGCTTACAGCGTATACTAATGTCGTCGCTCTTGATATGCAAGAAAAGATACAAAAAAAAAAAAAAAACTACAACCAACCGCCCTCTATAATGCCAAACAGACAATTTCCATACCAATTATGTAATGTTTTGAAGAAAAGAAAAAAAAACCAACACGATACACAAAAGACCTACAGCAAATAACAAACACTTAAAAATAAATATCTTTTACATATAAATTTTGTATCTTTGTATCTGTGTGTAAGTGTAAAGGCTAAATTTGGAGCAAAAATATCTTGAAAATGGCACACGACAACGATGATGATGACAAACCAACGAGCAAAGTAAACGTACTCTAGAGCTGAGCAGCAACCAGCATTTAAAAGCAACCAGTGAGTTGTAGATATAGTATCTATACATACAACAGCATCAGCTTGGAGCGCAATGCGGCGAAATATGTTTTCCCAAGTCAAAGTTCTCTTTTTCTTTTTGTTTTTTTTTTTCTCTTTCTCTTGCTCTTTTGCTCTCCCTCTATATCTCAATCTCCATAGCGTCCTCCATACTCCATCTCCATAAAGAAATAAAGAGCAAGCTAAATGGCTTGAATCTCTGCCCATATTTAGCTTATAGAGGAGCCCCAGCAGCAGCAGCAGCTCCTCTAGCTGCAACTTAAAGGTGGCAAAAAAGCCGCACAAAGCTCCAATTGAGGAGAGTATACGACAAGAGTTATGCTGTTTTGGCCATGTTGTCTGTGTATCTTTTTTTTTCTTGCTTCTTACCTTTCCGAAAGTATGTCAAAGTCAACCGCCGGGTATTGCATGTAGGTCTGTTACATAAAATAATAAATAAATAAAAAATGCCTAAATGTGCAGTAAAAAAAAAAACCTGACAAAAGACGTCGCTCCGCTCCGTATAAAGGGGGCCTGGTTTGGGATTGTGGGATTGGATTAATTCAAGCCAAAGCAAGCAGCTGAAACCAATGAGTATGATGAAAATGGGAATGGGAATGGTAACAGCAGCGATGCCGATGGTTGCAAAATGAATATTGAGTGTTACCAACTAAATCGACGATGACGACAACGACGACGACGACGACGAGCAGACAGTGTGAGGTAATCTCAAGAGCGTGGTAACGTTTTTGACTTAATTAGGTTCACACAGAAAGATACTACTACAGATCGCTGAGATGCTTTATGATGTCGTTAGCGTAGTCGTCTTTGCCGGCTTGAATTTTTTTTTCTTCGCTCCTTATGAATGCATAATTTTTATGGGGATTGTGTTGTTGTTGTTTTTAGTTTTTGTTGGGGGATTTGGTTGCGAAAAAAAAAATTGATTCACTCGTTCTCACAAGAACCACTCAATTGCGAGAAGAATACTACTTCAAGTCAATAGAACGACAATAAATCCTAGGAATTACAAAAATGGTCGCACAGCATTTTATTATGCAATCGATGAAATTATATATAAAAAAAAGAGAATAACATTTTAGTTAGGAGGATGGAGGAGGTAATTGTAATTCTCTTATGATTTTTTTTTTTTTATTATTTAATTTTATTGTGCGACGAGATTGATTTAATCAATGATTGCAACTTGAAGCACACTTGATGTGGGGACTTGCGTTGCGCGCTCGCTCTGAAATCTACTACCTTTAATACGATGCAATGTGAGAAGCAAATATTGCAGCTTTTTTTTCTAGCTGTCATATGGTGCCATTAGAATTATTATAGTTTCCAAGCTGTCAGACAGACGACGACGCGACGTTGAGTTGATACGACTGGTCGTTGCGTAAGATGTCAATTTTGTTACTATAAAAGTGTGTGAACGTATGCGTTAACTACCATATGTATGTTGGTGTTATTTTTGGTCTCATTAGGAAGAGAACAAGGGAGCTTATAGAGAACTGACTCTGACAGTTGTGTGACCTGTTTTGACGTTTAGTTTTTTCTCATTTCTCTTTGTTGATTATAATGTTTTGCGTTTACTTTACATAATAATTATAATAGTTGGTTCTAGATACATTTTCAGGGGAGATATAGATTTCCAACAAAGTGCGTTATGGTGACATAACAATACCTTTATTGACACACAGTGTCAAGTCGTAAGTTATAACCATGTGTGTACCACTCTAATGCAGTCAATTATATGAAAAACATTTATTGCAGCTTAATTGTTGACAGACAAGCAGCGCAAGCAATTTTATAGATGCATTGCTTTTATGGTAATAATACTGTGTTTTATAATAAGAAAAAATTATAATAAACTTAATTTAAGAAAAAAATTAAAGGGGGAGGAAGTGAGACAAAAAAAAGAGAGAGATACGATAACAAGCATTTAAATGATTGCGTGTACATTTTTTTCAATAGAGTGAGTATAGGAGTAGTTTGACCTTAGGAAACCGTTACATGGATTGTTGTTTTGATTTGAGTAACAAGGTTTTTTTTATTAGAATATGTATTGGTCTCAAAATTGAGAAAAAAAACCAGACAAATTAATTACCTAATAATGAGTCATAATTACTATCATTCTAGACAGCTCCAAATTTATTCAGAATTAATTATAGTTAATTTAGCTTATCACTGATTAAGGGACAAATTGAGTGTAACACTTTTTAAATTAAGTTACACCATTTTTCTTTTTTTTTTTAATACAATTCCGTGTCATTTATTAAGTGTAATGATGGGTTTTTATTGTCATTGTGCTTCGATAATACCCAACTTGTCACTGTTTTCATCATGTTTAAGGTTCTTTTAAGAAATACTCAATTAATGATTTAATGACTCAATGTCTCAATAACTCAATTACTCAATAACTCAATTACTCAGTTACTCAATTACTCATTACTAATCAATAACTAAATTACTCAATTACTCAATGACTCAATTACTGAATTACTCAATGAATCAATTACTCAATGTCTCAATGACTCAAAGAATCAATGCCTCAATGCCTCAATGGTTAAATGACTCAATGATCCAATAATTCAATGACTCAATGACTCAATGACTCAATCACTCAATGATTCAATAACGCAATGACTCATGAACTCATAGAGTCATAGACTCATAGACTCATAGACTCATAGACTCATAGACTCATAGACTCATAGACTCATAGACTCATAGACTCATAGACTCATAGACTCATAGACTCATAGACTCATAGACTCATAGACTCATAGACTCATAGACTCATAGACTCATAGACTCATAGACTCATAGACTCATAGACTCATAGACTCATAGACTCATAGACTCATAGACTCATAGACTCATAGACTCATAGACTCATAGACTCATAGACTCATAGACTCATAGACTCATAGACTCATAGACTCATAGACTCATAGACTCATAGACTCATAGACTCATAGACTCATAGACTCATAGACTCATAGACTCATAGACTCATAGACTCATAGACTCATAGACTCATAGACTCATAGACTCATAGACTCATAGATTCATAGACTCATAGACTCATAGACTCATAGACTCATAGACTCATAGACTCATAGACTCATAGACTCATAGACTCATAGACTCATAGACTCATAGACTCATAGACTCATAGACTCATAGACTCATAGACTCATAGACTCATAGACTCATAGACTCATAGACTCATAGACTCATAGACTCATAGACTCATAGACTCATAGACTCATAGACTCATAGACTCATAGACTCATAGACTCATAGACTCATAGACTCATAGACTCATAGACTCTTAGACTCATAGACTCAATCGGGTCAATTGCTAAATTGTCAATGCCATTGAACACTTCTTAGGGATGTTGAAACATTGAAACCCAAGCTTTTGAACCGAAAACAGAAGAAATTTTTCACTGAAAAGTTTCTTTTGGACCTTCCACTTTTACACTCAACTCAAAATCCACAAAACCAACCTTAGTGCAAAGAGAATACTAAAGAATAAAATAAATAAATTTCGGTCAGATATTCAAAACAAGGATTCCCGCAAAACCAATAATAACATACGTCTTGAATTTAATTTAAAACACTCCAAGAGTAGGTACAACGACTTAACATCAAATTCAAAAGCGATTTTTTTTTGAGTAATAAATTCGTTCACTTAAAAAAGTTGACCTAAAAAAAATACAATACAAACATCAATACACAAACACATGCCCCTATGAGCAATCTTTTCGCATAAAAATGAAATGGTGAGCACGTTTTTCATAGAGGTTATTGTTCTACGTGCTAGGTACCATCGACAGGTGGTGTTGAAAAATATTTTTTGATATTTTGTATCTTTACCTTCTAACACAATGCCTTGAGGCAAACAAAAATGTTTTCATTTTTGGCAACAAGAAAAACAACAATGAAACATGTATCTGAATCTGTTATCTATTTTCGATAAAGATCTTCCACTCTATTAAGATGAATTCTCCGATTGACATTTTGTTTGCTACCACTGCCAAACTTATGAGTTTTATTATCAACTGTCTTACATAATAAAAACCAGAATAAAAGTTATAAATCTATGCTCGCAGTTAAAATGTCAAGAAGAAAAATAAAGAATTAACAATAATCTTGTCTACAAAAGATGCTGCTCAAATAAAGAAGACAAAAAAAAAAGAACTGGTTTTGAACTTCAGCTTTTTTGTTTAACCTTTTTGTGTCGATGCGAATATACACAACGCCATGTTTTCATATCAACAACAACAACAAAAGTTATTAAGTAATCATTGACCTTTATTTATGAATCATTTTAAATTAAGTTTTATTCGTCAAAATAAATACAGCACGTTTATTAACTTTTCTTTTGTGTTAATTGACATTGAATTTAATCCACATAAATTTAAATGAAATTATATTTATTTTTCTTCAAAACAAGATTATCCTTTTTACTAAAAAAAAAAAAAAAGGCACAGAGTGGGAGAAAAAAAAGGTGTTTGGAAATTGAATAAATTTTATATTCCCGAGCGCAGCGTGGGTGAAGCGTTTTTTGTGAAAAATTATTTATTTAACAAAAAAGGTTCCACAGACTTAATTCCCATCTGGGTGAAGTAACTTTGCAATTAATAATTTTTTGTTTTTATTTTTTAATTGTTTCAGGCAATAATCGTTCTATACTTCATTGTCTTTCCCTAATACTTTCCATTTTGTTTTTCCTTTTTGTATTTAAAAGCTTCCAAAATGAAAACACTCTTAAATAGGTCAGGGCTTGTCAGTTTTTTATCTCTTGTAAAGTAATTATATTCCTATTGCTGTGCTCCGTGCATTTCAAAAATTTGTATTTTGTTCCTATGTAGAGTGGAGAATTTAATTATTTTATTTTAAGTGACACGAAGTTCGTGATTGCCATACATTTTTTTTTGTGACTGTGACGAAGTTGTGCAGTGATAAAAAAGTAGGGTGAATATAATTTAATTATTTTATAAAGTTATAATTGTTTGGAAAGGTGTTTCCCTTTCGTTAAGAAGGAGAAATAAGGTTGTTTCGTCTTATCAAATTGAAAAGTTATATAATTTTCAACTCTTTCCATGCTCTTATTTGGGACCAAAAGCTTTAAAAATGGAACCAATTAATCCATTTTCGAAGAAATTATTATAGATTTCCTTCTTTTTTCGACAAATTTAAAGAAATGCGAACGGCGCATTAAATGAGAATTTTTGGAAAAAAAAGTACGTATACGCCACAGTGTACTTTTTTTTTTGTTTTTAATGCATTTTCTCTTGTGTACTCATTTCACTTATCCCGACTGTCTTTAACTGATTTTTTTAAATACTTCAAAATGAAACATTAATCTAGAATGTGTGTTTTTTTAGTTAAGTTGGCAAAGTAAAATTTTGCAATATTTTTCGTGGGACATGTTTTGACTTCCTTTCATAGTAAGTAATGAACCCTTATAAAATCTTTGGAAAAAGATGAGGGACAGGGTGCCCTTTTTTAAGGATATTTATACAGAAATTCATTTATTTTAAAATAGAGCCTTATTTGGAACTCAAATTAAATAATTTAAGGACATGAAATAATACTTACATTTTACATAGATTCAAAAGAGCATCATGCCTGAAAAAAAAAGATATTTTTGTTGACATAACCATTTAAAAAAAATCAATAATTTTAATAAAGCGGGATAAAATGTCTAGGAATTTATAGATTTCAATCAACCCCTAAAACAAAAATTTAATACACCTACTTTTAATAATAAAAGGATACTTAAACAAAAACCCTTCTTATCAAAATTCAATCTAGATGCAAAACGGGTGACCAAATTTCCCTTTGTGTATGTTTTATTATTGCAAAAGCTTTACTTTCCGTGTCAGAGTCCTTTTCCCTTTGTACTTTCATTAGCATGGCACTCTAATTTCCTGTTACACCTCTTATATACTATGACCCATTCCGTCCCGTTTAGTCCCGTCTCGTCCTAGCTAAGTTATGTTGAACTCTATGTTGAATTTATATTCTCAATTAAGGGTTAAGTTACAGCAACTATAATTATGCTATGTTGCGGATATCGATTAGAATTCCTTTCGTTTCGTTTTGATAATATTGTTGGAATTATTCCACTCCCTTTTTTATGCATAACACAAACTCAACTCAACAATAAAATTTTAAGAAAAAAAAACTCCATGAAGGTCTTTTGGGGTAGGGTGGCGTTTCACTGTATGTATTTACAACAAACACTCATACATGTTTAATTGGTCTTCCTTTGTTAATTTTCGCAAGGCAGTATAATCATTCTGCGTCCTGTTGAATAAAGATATATATATATATTTTTTTTTTTGCTGAGTCTTACTATCCTTGTGGTTTTTGGGGTTTCTTTTTATTTTCATTTTAATTTGACATTTTGACTGAAACTTATCCTGTTGAATAGAGATATTTATCTATGTGTGTTTACCTTTTTTTATTGCTTATCCTTGTATTTTTGTGTGTTGTTTCCATTTAAGTTTGACTGAAAACCTTAGTGCCGACTCTTGAAGCACTCAAAATATATTAAGGTCTTGTTTATCACTTCTATGGCTGCCCAAAACACTCATTGTAGTTTGAGTGTTTGTCTTCATTTTATTTTGGGCATTTATTTTGTCCTTTCACAGGCATACACATATGAATGAACAAGCCAATAAAGTTTTCAAGGATGTGGTCATTATACTTAAGCACGAAGTGTATTCTCGTGTTACTTTCAATTTCAAGTTGTTAAAAGTTTATTAGGAAAAACAAGGTAATTTGTCATATTGAGCTCATATTTTGAGGTTCTATGAAAAAAGCTGTTGAATTTGAAATTTGAAAACACTTTTCGAAGACGAAAAACGATATAATTTAGACTATTGGCTTCTATCTGGCTTCTTTTTTATATTTATTTGCTTTATATGGAGTTTGATAATACGAAATACAGACTATCAGTGCTCCATCTGTGGACAAAACATGAAAGTAAAGCGGCTCAAAAAATACACTTAAAAACTTTACAAATCTGTGTGCCATAATTTTGAAATGACATATTTGTACCATTGTTTTTGAAATTTCTTCACAAGAAAACATTCTAACTGGGTGAGGGCTTTTTTTTTTTTGTTAAAGCCTTTCCAACTTTGTAAAAGTTTTTTTTAGTTGAAAGCTTAGACATTTTTGATAACTTAAGCCTTTTCAACAAAACCCTGAAACCTCATCACTTAAAGATCTTCGTGTATGACCAACAAAATTGTCCTTAAAAATAAATTAAATAAAAAAAACCACTTATTCTTACCATTACAGCGACATTATGTTGATGTCAAAAAAAGAACCTAACTTTGTTTGCACTTTAATAGCAAATTGACAACAACGGCCATTACCAAATCATCATCATCCGACAAAAAATCACAGCTAAAAAAGAAACCTCTCTGTCCAAATGGCTAAGCCCAACAAAAAACCACTAGCTTTTCTACTTCTACACTGATTCTCCAAGTTTATTTCATAATCCTAAAATCTCTCTTGTCAAGACAAGGAAAAAGAATTCCAAACCAAATCAAAAAACAGAATAAAAAAAAAAATAAGGAAAAAACAGATTTTCAAAGCAATCTCCTTAGGCCCATTCAATTTGTTTATGGCACTTGCCAAAGATGTCCTTGAGTTCTTTCTTCATTTTTTCCATCTTCGAATGATGTTGTATTTAATTTTTTTTTCTCTGTTGGTTTCTTTTTTTTTTTGTGCTCACAGTTTATTTATAAATATATCCCATTTCAAAAATGGTGGAAAATTATATAACACAGCAGGCCTCTTTTTTCGCAAAAACAAAAAAAAAATATTTATGAAACCTTAAACATAAATACAAGAACGCGATACCATCACACCACACGACCTACATTATTCGCAATCTTGTTGTATTCCCCAGACCATTTACCAAAGGTGATCTTTCCCTCTCCTCCTTTTTCAAATAGAGTCATAAAATTTGTTATTCAATTCAATCATAAAAACCCGGCTATTCCTTTGAGATATCTTCTTGGCGAGTAAAAAAAAAAAAACATCTCGAAAAAGATAAAAACCAGAACACATCATCATCATCATCGTAGTCACATAACGCAACACAAGACTCAACAAGCTAGGTATTCTTTTCTAGGCCACTAGAAACGCGATTGAAATACTATAGCCATTTCAAAAACATAAAATAAAATTAAAAAAAAAAAAAAAAAAAAAAACATCATACTCTTAAGATTTAAATTTAATTTGATGCCTATGCTATCAAGTTGAATCCCACATCTGACTGAGCTAGTGAGTGAGTGAGTGAGTAAAAATCCGGATAATTAGAGCGAATTATTGTGGGATTGTTTTCAAAACTAAAGATACACAAAGCAAAGCCTTAAGAAAAATTAAAAAGAAAAAAATATTGAAGGTCGAGATAAGCATTATGTATTCAGATACTTGTTTTCCACCGTTCAGATACATTTAATTGCAATAAATAAAATGAAAACAACAACAACAATCAAACAAGAAAATATATACATAGGTAGTAGGTACTTGTCTACATACATACATAACACACATATACATATGTTTATTATGTTCGGAAACCACTTAGGTAAGAAGGTATAGCGGTAGTGCTGCTGCTGCTGCTGCTGCTGCTACTTCTGGTGATGAATATTGGCCTCGAGTATAATGTAGTTTAGGTTTTGTGCGGCGGTTTTATGCCGTTGCATGTTGTAATGCTATTTATGGGGCAGTTATCGCTGCCGCACTCTCTTGTGGCTGTGAGTGTGGCGGTGTGGAATCAATTTTCAATGTGGCAGTTGTAACAATATACGAGCGCGTAATGTCGTTTTGATGTCATAATCAGTAATTCACAAATGCACTCATTAGACGTTTGTGATGTATTTACAATGAGATACTTCTGATGTTTGAGATACATTTTTTTTTTATAATTTATGCAATGCGAGTATACGGAAAGAAATTCTTACATAATAATGAAGGAGAATGTAGAATATTTTTCTTGTTTGTGTTTGTATGCTTTGTATCTTGCTATTCGATACAATAAAATATCAAAAAGAACGTTTTATGCGAAATCTTCATTTACGGAACGATTGCGTAAGAATCTCTCAAGTTATATCCGTGTTCTGAATGTTAAGATATCTGATATGCATAATATCTATGTTTTTTTATACACATTAAATTTTAAACAAAAGAGTGTCTTTGAGAACACATTTCCTTAGTCGCATCAATTTAATGGAGAGTGATGTATGTGGTTTGAAAAGAACAAAACGACACTTTGAAGTTAACTTAGGTAACTTAAGGCGTGACTTACAGTCTCAACCTTTTCCGCGTGTGGGTTGATATTCTGCAGACCTAAAAATTACTGCCGGATCCGAACGTAACTTTTGTATGACAATACAATGGGGGAATTTTCACTCCCACTCAGGAGGTTGCAATTAGGGCGAGGGATCAAACCAGAAACCTCTGGTCTGGTAAACCGAAGACCCACTCACCACTTTTCTAAGGGGTACAACAGATTGATTATTTGCAACAAATTTTCTTAAATTATTAACATTATTAAGCTTGAAAACAAACTTATTTCTGTCCAAAAATCTGCATAAATTTTAGAAAATAGTGTGCATTTTAGAGTCAAGGTAATTTTTCAAAACAATTTTCACAATTAAACCTTAACTTTTCAAAAAAAAAATAACTTTGGAACAAAAACCTTTTTATTAAATACCTAATGCTTTGACTTCACATGACTCTGATGTGGCGAACTAATTTCAAACACAAATTCTATTGAATTTCCTTGTAAAAATGTTCAGAGTTTTGTGGTTTTAAACTAAATTAGTGACGCTGAAACAATGCAATTACATACAATCTAACCACCAAGTTCTTATAGAATAAAGTTGAAGCTTTCCCGGTATTGCCAAACCATGTCACATAAAGAGAATCTAAGCCCAGCGATCCTTGGAGCTGATGCATGCATGAAGAGTCAGATCAACATTATGCTAATGATCCTTAATCCATAACAATCTGACTAAAAAGTGCAGCCTTGCTCTGGACAGTGGTTTCTATTTCAGAAATTATAAAATTAAATCTAACAATAAAATACAAAATTTAGATTCTTTTTGACCAAACAGTGAGACACAAACTTTAATTGAGAAATCCGTAAGTTGGAATCATGAAGTCAAGACAGTCGGCAACCTTTGAAAAATATTTCTTTAAATGACATCAGTCACACAATCGAAAACTGTGTTTTGTTTTTTAAAAACAACATGAAGATCAAAACATTTTTCCACGTGTATAACCTAAACACCGCAGAACTTTACCCAGTCCATCTACGTAACCCCCAAAACATTCATTTCAAATGTATCAAAGTTGAAGTTTATAAAAGGTTGACTTCTCATTTTATGTTTCATCTGCGGAAACAAGAAGAAATTAATGTATGCCAAATGATGGTTGTACAGCGGATGTTTCATCAATTCGGTGATTTGAATGTTCAAAAATGTTTTTGTTTGAGTCGATGTGTGAGGGTTTGAGTTATCGTTATTAAGAATGATGCCTTATTTTTCTGAACTTTTCAGGCAAACAAAATATTGTGGTGAAGACATGTCCAAATTTAAAAAAATTTGTTGGCCTTAGCTCATTGTATATCGCAAAAGCAGGCTCAAGCTGGTGCTTCATTAGATATCTTAACCGACACACATTTGTTGGTTTAATCCACGTCTTCGTGACTCCATTTTTACCAAAATTAATTCTTCAAGTAGCGGCACATAAAACAAAAATCGCTCGTTCAGGACAATATTACCATTTAAAATGTCAAATTCTACGATTACAATGTCAAATTTGACATATATACATAACGGGTGTTGCCATATCCGAACAATTTTCATATCTTGTTTAAAACGTCAGATTTTGTGATGGCTCTTACTTCTTAAAGTAATTTTTTAACAAACAAAAAACTAGTAGGAGGCCTTATCAGAAACAGTAGTAGGCACTGAAGATATTTCCACTAACTTCTTTAGTCAATAAAAATAAAAACAGATTCCTCTAGCATTTCCCACAAAATCCATATTTACGCAATCCTCCAGAGAACTTTTAAAAGAAATATCAAACCATTTTTATTATACAAACGCAAGTTGAAAACAACAAATTCAGTACATCAATGGCAAAAGTAAAAAAGAAAATCCACAGGGGGTTGGTTAGTCACAAAGATGGAATTATGTATTTCCAAGATAAATTCCAAAAATAATTTCAACATGAAAATTCTTCTGACAGTTGTGATTTGTATTTTTTTTTTATTAAAAAAATGTTGCTAACACAAAAACAAAAACATTACAGTCTTACTCCTTCTTATGTGTTTCAAAAATAAAAAATTAAGTTATATTTTTTTTTGTTCAAAGAAGATATACATAACAAACATGTGACTTCGTGCGTCATCACTGACATTACCTTCCTTTCCGAGAATCTCCTTATCTTATCCAATCATTTACAAAGTAATACAAGTGGATTAATTTTATCCCAACCAGAATCCTGCGGTTTCGAATGGAGTGGGGTTATTCAGCTTCAGTGGGAAGCATATAAAACCAATAAAAATAAATTTCTTTTTTCTTACCCTATCCAATACCATACCATACCAAGACACCACACCCAGGTTTCTATAAGCTGTTCAGGGTCAATCCTAAATGTCTTTTCCAGAATTCCACTTGTTTGAATTGAATATTTTGTTTTCATTTCCTCGAAAAATTACCTCCAACATTTCCAACAAGGATATAATCTCCTTGTTTTTTTTTTTTTTGAGTGCTTGCCACCCCACCTTTTTCTGGTATTTTGTCTGGAATTTGTGCAAAGTACCTACTCCTTAAGCATATCAAGCCGTTGTCAAAATCACTTCACCGAACACTTAGAGTGTCCTTAAAGTTATTGCTTTTTGTGAAATTTGTAAAAAAAAAAAAGAAACAATCTTTTTGTTTCAAATAATCATTTTCAGATTTCGCTTGAAATTATATTTTTGTGGGATATTAAATATTCTCGATACTGGGTGTCGTCCTGATTCATCTCTGTCTGCACTCTCTTCTCCTTGACACATACAGACAGATGCCTTTGTGACAACAAAACTCATTCAAGTTGCTAAAAGGAAATCAAATTTAATTTACCCAATTTGGGCGTTTTTATTTAATGAAGTTATCCTTTAATTTGCATTGAGATTGAAAGAGCAAAATAAAAAGCAGAAAAAAAAGCTTATAAATTAAGTTAATGTCATAGCTTTTGCTTGATAGTATCCTTGCTCGTTGTACTGTATCATCGTTCGTTCTTTGCATAGGGAAACCAACCAGCAACATTATTTTCTTACTGAGTCATCCGAGAGGAGTGATTTGGGTCAAGGGAATACACGCGCACATTGTCACCAACATTAAAATTTATTGCCAGTAAATAATGAAACATATGTGTGCTTCTCTGGTTTGTCTTTCGTATAAAGAAGGAATACCAAAATATATAAGCATGAGCTAAACAAAAAATAATGAAAAAAGGAAGACAAAGTGGAAAAGGAAATCAAGGAGGCCATTTTGCAAGAGACTTCACAACCAGACTTGTGATGCTTCATCGTTTGGTATTCGGGTTTCTCGGTATAAAACACGTACCCTTATCAATATCGTAATATGGTGTCGCGATATTGCTGAATATTTCAAAACCAACTTAAAAGATATTTAATCGACGACGATGATGTCGATGGATGGAGGGAAATACGTTTTTTTTTCATGGTTTGTGCTTTTTCATCTGATTTAGGGTGAGATTTAGATTTGCTTTGGTTTTTTATGAAGCACATTTTGATGGGTTTATTGAAGAAGTTCTATGAACTAACAAATTGGGTCGTTAACCTAGGGTTGATTCCATGAAACATGTGGATGGTATTTTATCGTTTATTTGCGAGTCATGATTTTTAAGCGTTTAGTGAGGCAATAAATCTGATATTAAATAACACGAGCTAAAATTGTCCTATTTACATGGTGGCTCTTTTTTTTACATGAAATTTTAGAATTATTATGGGAATTTGGAATATTAAAATGAACTAACTTCCCCTTGCCAACAAAACATAATTACGATTTAATTTTTATTGTTGTTGCTACCATGGCTTAGTTTTCTTCTCGCATTTATATGAAGATTTAGTTTTTAGTTATAACTGAACTTTGATGGTATTACCGCTGGGTGCCACTTAGAATTATGAACAAAAACCAATTGATTAGGCATTTTCTCGTGCAATATGGTGAATCTTAACGTTATGAATACATACTGTATCAATAGACTCCAGTAACTTCGCTTTGGCAGTATTTTCTTTGCTTCCAAGCTCAAATTATATGCTTTCATGGGGTCCCGCGTTGGGCGCCACTTAAAATTATGAAACAGATGTTAATTCATTAGACGTTTCGAAGTGACTGCGTCAATAGATTCCAGTTAGTTGGCTGCGACAGTATTTTCTCTACTTCTAAGCTGAAATTATATACTTTCATGGGGTCCCACGTTGGGCGCCACTTAAAATTATGAAATAAATACCAATTGATTAGACATTTTCTAGTGTATTAAAAGTGTATTTAAACGACTCCAGCTAGTTGGCAGTGGCAGTATTTTCTTTACTTCTAAGCTCAAATTATATACTTTCATGGGGTCCCATGTTGGGCGCCACTTGAAGTTATGAAATAAAAATTGTGCATGATGGTTTATTTTAACGTTATGAGTACAGACTGCATCAATAAATTCCACTTAGTTTACCGCGGCAGTATTTTCTTAACTTTTCAGCTCAAATTATACACTTTCATTAGGTCTCACGTTGGGCGCCACTTAAAATTATGAATATTCTCATGCATGATGGTGTATCTTAACGTTATGAGCACAGACTGAATCAATGTATTCTAATTAGTTGGCCGCGGCAATATTTTTTTTACTTCTTATACACTTTAATGGGGTCCCACGTTGGGCGCCATTTTAAATTATGAAAAAAAATATCCATTGATCGTGTAAAATGATCTATTTTAACGTTATGTGCATAGATTGTATCAATAGATTGCAGTTAGTTGTTTTAAAAAAATAAAAAAATTAAATTTAGAACGAAGCGACTTAAATGGCGACTCTTAGAATAGAAAAATTGGAGGTAGATAGCACAAGCAACTTAACAAGGACCATTATTTGAACTGATATCCATTGCATGCGTTAATTTTTTTGACACGGATCCAGACTGCTTCCACTGCATTTTGTTGCGAAGTCCGTTTGATTCTTGTATAAGCTGAATACTTAACTAGGAATAATACAATGAGGTGCTCAAAACTAAGCATAATCGTTGTTCGATTAAGTTGAGCTTAAATTTTGAATTTCCAAAATATCCCACGTTGGGCGCCAATTAATATGATGCATTTGAAACATTGAGTTTTAGGATAGACAAAATAAAGAAAGTTTTAACAAAAATCCATAAAACGATGAATTCTAAATGGGCCTGCAAAAAAGACAGTGCCAGTATCTGAATAACTTCTTTCACTAAATTAATTCTAACAACATGTTACTTAACATAATATATCGCAAGAATAAAAATAACGTCCATGAAACCTTAATACAATTTAAAAAGTTTATTAATCCTATTCCATCCGACTTAATCCAACCGACGTATACTCAAAGGCTCATAAAAATAACTGAGCGAAACTTTGTTATTAGATTTGATCCTAATGACATTTTCTTGTGCAGATACGATGGTGTATCTAAAAGTTATGACCGCACATTTTCATAATAATATATTTATACAGTAAAATAGAAAAAAGAAAAATATCACCATTCTCATAGATCAAGGTTTGGATGTATATCTGTACATTGCTGGTTAATGAAGAATATACTCCTATATTCCATTAGCCTAACTCCATCCATGTCCATTATAGAAACACACACACACAAAAAACATGGCAAGAGTTGCTCTATTATTCCAACGCCCTTTAACATATTTTCATAGCTACACGCTAAAAATCCACCCTTATTATAGTTGTGGTGTAAAACTTAAAATGCATGACACTTCATGGTGTCCTGGTAACTATCTATCGATACACATTGTTAACACGATGCATTTACAAACTTAAAATAATTATTTATCCAAAAGGATATCGATTAGTTGGGAGGGGTTTTCCTGCTGGCCAACACTTGGAAACGTTCGTCGTTGGGGCTGAGAATGACACATATTTAAGTTTTCATAAAAAATAAATTTTAGGAAAATTACTATGAAATTGAAATCATCATCGTCATCGTCATCGTCATTGGGGGGTATAAAACACTTAAGCCAGACAATAAGAGTGTCAACCGCCCACTTGGGTCTCCATCATCAAAAATCCCACCATCTGGTCTGGTACGTGTTAACATTATTTTCGTCTGTGCTGTATACGGCAACAGCAGGATTTAATCCTTCAATTAAGTTCCATTTTGATAAAATGCTTTTCTCCCTCATGGTGTCTGTTGTTTGTGGACAAAGAGTACCCATATTTTTGTGTGTGGCGGCGGCAGCGGCGGCGGCGACAAACGATCCATTAATGCGAACGAACAACGCCAACGACCGAAGAACGCTTTTCAAGGCTATGCCAAACGAAGCGTTTAACTATGGAGCTCTTTGTGTGCGAATGATGATGGCTGACACTTTGTTGCGTGGGGATGACGATGTACCGACGACGCAATGGCGGCTTTGCTGTTCGGCCATAAGAGAGGATGATTTTTTTTTTGTACCATGAATAATGTTAATCAGCCATTTCCATGGAAATATTTTAGCCATTATAGCTCGCAATATATTTTTGCCCCCTTTTTTTTGGTAATGTGGTACTTTTGTGCATGTATATTTCGGATCAATTCATGACTGTGGCATGAAGGTGCCCCTGCCTTCTGTTTGTTTGATCTGATAGCAAAAATGATATCACAATATATTATTATTAAAAATGATGATTAACGTTTATATATTGTGCAGGTCAACAGCAGCAAAAAAGAAAAACAATGTTAAACAAAAATATTTATTTTTTAATGCGCACAATATGAAGGCATATGGGTAAACAAATGCCACTTATACTGTGAAATCGGTTAACCTTGATATACTTCAATATATGGACAAGCTTCATGAGTGTCAAAACAAGATTGGTTGCATAACTCACAATATACAATTCAGGTTGGCAGTTGCAGTAGGTGCGAAGGCAGGTTTTTATATTTTTCTTTGTTAGAATGGAGGGTGGATAATTTACGTTTTTTTTTTTTTTTTTTTTCTTGTTGCCAGTACTTAGTTCAGGAAACAAGCTTTTGGATTTTTTTTTAAATTTCGTCTCAACTTATGAAATCATGTTTTATTGGAACGAATAAAGAAGGGACAGTTCATGGTAGAATTACAATATGATTCAAATCTTGAATTCTTCAGGTCTTGAAAATCAATGTGGATTCCAATACTGCCATTTTCTGCTGCACAAATTATTCCTCTTCCCAGTACGTTTGCATGACTGTTCCCAATATTTCAATAACGGCCTGAGAAAAATGATAAAAATTGCATAAGTTTAGTGAACGGAATTCGTTGTTAATCTCGTTGTAAAGTCCTGGTTTTCTCTGAGCGATGTGGCTTCAACTACCACTAACGAGTATTTTTTGAACAAGGTTTCACAAATAATCTGATCTTTGCGTTAGTAGACAGCAAAAATGTTGTTTCGATTATTTCAGAAAAGATATATGAACACTTTTCCTATGGCTTACATTTAGTTGGTCCTTTACTCTGTTGCATATATACCGCTAATTCAATGTCGCAATGCCTTCGTTCCCAGAAATTTGGAATAAACATTGTTCCAAAAGACTATATTGACGCATTTTTAATAATAATTCTTTAGGAAGCGAACATTTTTGAACTTTCACAGTGTCCCACGTTGGGCGCCATTTAAACTGAAGTGATTTGAATCGCGATTTTCGGAATTGAAAGAGTGCGGAGTAAGGTCAAGTATCTTGTTTTATATTTCAAGACTCTATCTTGATATTGAATGTATTTAAAAGATGCCAATTTACTGTATCAGTGGTTTAAGAAAAAAAGAAATAGAAAAAACTGACATAACAGAACTTCCTGGTGCAGAAAATTGACACGAATATTGTTCCAAAGCAATATTTGCTCATTGCATTTTTATTAAATTTCACCATCGCGGTGTTCAAAGTTGGGGGCCATTAAAAACAAAGATAAGGTAATAATATCATCCTCAATAATGACTGGCTTTATATAATACGATTTGATTTCTCGATGATTTCAGAATAAAATATGTATAGGGACACTATCTAAGATAAACTGTTTTCACTACTGCTAATTACAGCGTGGAACGACCAATTACAAAAAAAAACTAGACACAATGTCCGAATTGTAGGTACATAAATGGTGCCCACGTTGGGCGCCATTTAAAAAGATGCAATTGAATTGAATTCAAGAAGTTGCAACAAAAAGCAAGTACAAGGACCGTTTTTCATTTGGGTTAAATGTATAATTACTACCATTACATGCTTTTGAATAGAGATAAATAAAAAAAGAAGGTCCATTGCAGAACTTTCAATTAACCTCTCAGTAATTTGTGCGAAAAACCTGGAACCACCCTGTTTACATAACTTAGATCTTTTCATTTTATCTCACCAGGAAAAATACCATTTGTTTGAGAAAAAAATATTTGTTATTATAATTCGAAACCTCTAAGCGATATCCCCGCAAGTAATTATCTGCACTCTCACATTTTCATAAATCTTAACGCAAAAAAAAAGAACTCCCCTAAAACCTACATAGGAGGTACAACAACACGAAGGTATAATATTATTCCATACCACCCCAAAGGCAATAAACAAAGCCCCTTCTTATCTCTTGCAACCTCAATGAGCAAATTTATTTTCGTGACCACACTGTTTGGTGATGATGATGATGGCGATGATTCGGTGTGGTGGCGGTGGTGTGAAAGAAACAACCATAAACACACTCAAATCGAAATCAACAAGCTGTGCTTGTTCTTCACAGCTCAGTCTAAAATATTTTTGTTTTGTTAAAAAAAAAGATATAATATATTTATTTTTATTTTTAGTTTGGTTATAATAACATGCCAATAGATAAAGATACAAACATAATTAAAATTACGTAGGTACTTCTTGTTGACAAGAAAACAACACAAAACAGACCCACACACAAACAAAAAAAAAAAGAGAAGAGATAATGAAAACAAAAGCAACACAATAACAATTATATATCAAATAACAACAATAAAATTAAAAAAAAAAAAAAGAACAATGAATTCCTAGTTCTTCTTTCCTATTTTTTATTTTTTGCATTCATTTTTTTTTTTTCTAGAATAAGAGTCAGTGACAGAAAAAAATTTTCTCCAACACTCCATTCCATCTGAAAAAGTATCTCGTTCACCAACTATACCTACACACATGCACACAAATTGTAGAACCATTATCGCAACGCAACATCATCCTCAGTTTTCAGTCTTCACACGATAATTCGGTCCGTCCCGGTCCCGACCGTCCGCGTCCTGTTCTGAGCGTAATAGTTCTGCGCTTACCCCACGCCACAACACACTGCCCTTCTGTGCTTGCACCCTCAAGCCTCAACACCGACACCCCACCCATGCCATTCCTCCCCCCAATGTAGGTGCTTTCTGTGTTGATGATTCTGTACATCGAGCAGGTCATCCACCCCACTTGTACGTCGAAAACGAAAACGAACCAAAAAAGAAAAATATACTCATGCAATAAAATACAAACTGTTCTTGTCTCTTTGACTCCCTCTCTCTATGGCTGGCCTTCCTTGCTCTCTCTTCTCTGTCTGTGTGGGGCCGTTTGGAGGGAGGCAGGCAGTGATGGGTGGTGGGGTTTGATGAAATGTTGAGTCGTTGCCTTTACAAAACAAAGCGTTGCCGAGTCAAACAAAACAAAGAGAGCAAAAAAAACAACCCCCAGAATGTTGGTTTTTTGAAAGTTTTTTTTTTTTTTTTTTTTTGACTAGCCACAGCCAGCCGCACACAAAGAGGCCCACAACGAAAATCCCTCATCTACCCATCCATCCATCAACCCCCAAGCACGATGTTTATAAAAAAAACAAAACTCCCCACGCAGACAGACGACAAAGAGGACCCTAATGCAGAGGGTGCCTTAACACTCGTGAAAACATCACGCAAAATTTAACGAACAGAAAAAAAACGATTTGAATCTTAATGACGTAACACCATGTTTTAGTATTTTTGGTGGCTTTAGCGTATTCTCGTGTTAATGCTTTGTTTCTCACTGGATATTTCAGTGGTGAGTGTTTTTGTATCTGTGCTATTCGTATCCGTATTAAGAGAGTTCTCCGCAACCCTTGGTTAATGATTACACAACAAATCGCGACCCTAATTAAAAAGGTTATTAAAAAAAAACACTTGCATTTTTTTTCAACAGAGTGACAGATTAACGTTGAGCCTTCAAAACCTGCACTCGACAATGTTTCAAAAATCACAAATTAAAGCTGAAAACACCTTCAATATTGCATAGAGCTAGCTGTTATATCATCACACTGATTGAGAGAAGGAAAAAAATGTTTTGCGTGGCGTGACATACAAAAAAAAAAGAAAAGCTTTTTTCTGGAAATGCTTTTATCCATGGATTTGATAAAAAAAAATCAGCGTTTATTCTTTAAGGTTCTTAGAACAAAAGCAAGCACTTCAGGAGCTACATTCGTTTGTTTTGTCCGTTGAAACGAAACAATTTTTTTGGGCTCTTTCTCGACAGAAATTTTCTCTTAAGTGCTTACAATCCATTTCTCAGCCAAGCGAATTTCATTGAGTGTTATAATAGTAACAAAGCAATTCAGCATTTTTGGTTCGTTTGGATCTGCTGCTGCCGTTGCCGGCTTGATTGCGCTTTTTTTCGCGCTTGTGTTTGTAGTTTGCTGAGTTCAGTTCTCAATGTGTTCGTTTATCGCTCTTTAATGAATTTTGTATTCAGCTGAGTAAAGCTTTTGCTTTTGGTTTCAGCCAGCAGACGGCAAAATGTTTTAACAAAAGAGTTGCGTTAACAATTATTTTGTATCTTTTGCGCAATATCCAGAGAGAGAGAGAGAGATAGAGAAGACAGTTTTGTTATATTTTGCTTCTTTTTTCCGAATTAGTTGAGTAACCTAAATTTAATAGTTCTCCCTGAGCATATAACCTCGTTTTTTGTGGTGTAAACAAAAAATGTTATTCAACAAGCTGCAAGGAATAGTGATGACACTTTTGCATGAAATATTAGGTGTCGAAATAAATTGTATTAGAATATTCAGGGATTTTTAAAACGAAAGTCATACAAAACATCTTATTGTTTTTATTTTCTTGTGCGCGTTTATTTTTATAAATATTCTGTAATACATAAGATTTGTTTTTGCGTTAAGTTCTTTTATGCTTCTAGAAGTAATTTCACTGGATACATTCATACAATAGTATGACTCACGTTGGGCGCCTGTTTTTTTGGAAGAAATTAAATAAACAATGTATCAAATCATTTCGTATTGAATGACTAATTCAAGTTTAAATTAAACCTAAGTGTGAACAAACAAACGGAAGTCCGAAGATAGATGAAGTCATGAATGTTGAAGGAAACGTTGGGCGCCACTTAAGCGAAAGAATTAAACATTTACTTTGTATACATATTCGAAGGAATCGTTTTTAGCAAAAGTATTGTCTGCGTAGTAATGCAGTTGAATATGCGTTTTTTAAAAAGATGACTTTGCATTTAGGTAGAAGAACAGAAAAGCTTAAAACGGGTCAAAAAGTTTTTATACAATTTTCATTTGTATCAATGCCATGGTATATTTTGTTAGTCAGCTAGAACTTTAAAACACGAAAAGAGCAACATAATATCCAGCTTAATAATTATTTACACCGTAAAGTTCAATATTTGAACTCTCCGATTAATACTTTCTAGGAAACTTCTAACAATTTTTAAACTTTTTTGACGTCTCTTTCATAATAAGATACCAAGTTTCTTTTAACAAGCTTATAGGCATGGTTACCTGCATTCCATTCAAGATGACAAACGCGTTTGAAAGAAATAGCTAGACTAAAACTGTGCTGGGAAAAATTCTACATCTTCTTAAATTTGATAATCTTCATTAAACATAAAGGCCACAAGACCGTAGAAATTTAACAAAAATATTACAAGTGGGAAAATCATACAGGAAAATATATTTAGATTTGAACCCGAGCATATTGTATGCATGAAGTTCTATGTGTGTCTATGTATGATCTTCAAATGCTAATTTAAAACGAAAAATTATTTATATTACGTAATTTCTTATACTTAAAGTGTAAAAAAAAATCCTCACATTGGGCGCCATTTAACGAGAAGACAGTTTATTAAGTTTGACTTAATAATAAATACATGACTATTTTTCAAGTTGTATTTTGCTCCAATTAATCATAAAATAATCCCCTCCATTATGAAGGTTCATTCACACGATTTAAACTACCCACGCTCTGCTGTTTACCTGTGATTATCTCTTTTCATTTCAACCCAACAATCAACTCTTAAAATGACTCTTAACAAAATATTCTTAGAATTATGTGTTCCGAGTCATGCTCGTGTACAGCCCCATTAGTCATCAAAGGAATATTTTCTGTTTGTTCAATGTCCGCAGACATTTAGGTTTGTTGTGTGCGAAATCATCACCGTATTCTTCAAATAGGATGTAGTATCCGGTGGCAAATATTTGGTCATCATTTTTTTTGTCGGTTCTATTTGACATTCATCCCTTGAAAGCAAAAAAGCTTCTGGCCACCTACCTAGGAATGGTATCAATGTTTTCAGTTAAAATTGTTATGTGTTCATTGAGGCGAAAATTTCATCATCATCACAACCACCACACCACCACCGTCAACATCTTGCCATTTATCTATTTCATCATATTGACCTGTCTTCCATTTTCATCGTAACAATTTTGTGTCGCTATCGTTGTCGTTGTCATTGTTGTTGTTGTAGTCGAAAACGTAACCAATTGAACAACAGCTTTTCCACTCGAAATACGTCACTTGCACAATTTCACAGTTGAACAATGAATCAAAATTATTCACTTTATGTCAACGCATATTAACGTTTTTATAAGTGTACCTACGTAGTTAACAACAACGGGGGGCTCGGTGCGATAGACGGTAGAAGGTGTCGTAAGGGATATGGGAAATAGAATGTTGTAAGAAGGAGGGCTGTCAAATTATATGTGGGCTCATTTACAAACTATGACACGACATGAACTCACAGTCGATTAATCTTTTGAGTGGTAGTTCTTATAGATACATACTCGTACCAATGTATTTTGCGGATGCATCATCAGCTGCAATAAATTACAATCACCATCGCATCCGTTCGAAAACTCATTTGTCAAAAACGGATTCCTTGGCTTTTGGCGAAAAACCCCACTATACCCCCACGCCAACACAAACATATTCGAACGTACATATGTGATGATGAACCTTGGGTGTGATTTTGAAAATTGAAAAATCACTTTGCTCGTATAGTTGGTCGGTGGCACGACTGTCGTCCTCCACCACTCCGCTCCGTATGCTGTTGGTGTTTCGGTTGATTTGGGAAACTTTACCATGAATGGGTGATGTGCTCCAGTTCCAACGATGCGATGCACGGCCAGAGTATCTTGTATATTTGTGAATTTAATGTCGACTGCAGTTGAAGTGGATATGGTTTTCTTTTAATGTGACCTAGTTTTAAATATTTTTTTTTTTACTCGGTTTTTTTGGTTATTTTTTAGTTAAAACTGAAGGTCCATTTCCGCAATAAAAAAAACACACACACAGATACACATACAAAAAACCAGAAACTAAATTGTTTTTTGAAGATTCTGCTCTCACACTGCATTATGTTTGGATTACGTGATGTTGTTTAGTTGCTCTAAATTTAGAGTACTCTATACTCTGCTGGGGTATGGTATGGATGGATAAAAATATACCCCATTCTATACGATTCTACCTGAATAAATGTATCTATAGAATTTATTTACCAATTCAGGTGAAATGGAAGAAGAAGTCTTACGAGATGAAGAAAGCTTGATTCGATTTTCGGAAAAAAATTTTATGTTATGTTTGTCCCTCGATTGAACAATTTTATTGAACCAAGGCATCTGTATACTGTTTGTGTATATAGTATACCTACAAATTTAGGTCAGAGTACAATTTAATTTGGGGTGAACTCATGGAAGAAGCACAGATGTGCTAAAAGATAAATTTAACCCATGGTGTTTGGGGTGCCTATAAATAGGTGTTAATTTGGATCAATTTTCTTATCATTTTCACATTAAACCGAGAAAACGTTCGTTCCTTCCTCTTGGAAGAAAATAATAGTTATAAATACGCCACAGTTTTATTATTTTATTTAACAAAAATAGAAATGTAAATGAACCAGCAAAAACCGGTGTTGCAACATTATTAAATTTAATACCGCTCCAATGGAAATTGCAAATTTACGTGTGTTTCAATCAGAATATTGAATATTTTTAAATCCAAGCACTCGTCTATTACTTTTTTTGTTCTCTCCTTATTTCTCATTACATCACAATGATTACGAGTATAAATTGTGTGTGATTTTATAATATCTACCACTTTGTAAATTTTATTAGTTTTCATTATTTTATGCAATAGAACATTCCCAGCATATTGTAGGTAGGTACTGCTCGTGTTTGTGTATTTGTGCGTATGTTGGTAATTTAAAACAAAACAATGGAGTCTATTTTGAATAGCTACTTGTTGTATTTATTTTTATTGATAAATGCACCACGGGTAGGTAATAGATTTTCAACATATTATATAATGTGTCATTTAAAATTCTTAATTGCCTGAACTTTATGAACTTATTGGTCGATACAAGTTTTGTAGGTGAAATTTTTCGAAATTAATTTGAATTTGTTTACTTTGTTGTGCGGTTGATTGAATATTTACTTTTATTTTAATGTATTGATAATAATTAATTAGGTGATTGAAGCTTCAACAGATGAAAATTGATATGAATTAAAAAATTTTAATATTCAGATGATAACTTTGTAAACTATATGCCTTTTTGTGAAGGCTTTGCTTTGCAACAGAAAATTGAAACTGTATAAAATTTAGTGTTTTAAATGAAATGACTTTTGCACATTTAAAAAAAAATTTCTCTTTAAATTAATTCAATAGTTTTTATATGTTCAAAAATTTTCCTTTCAATTTTTAATTTTAAAAATTTCAATACAAAATTTCTTTGAACCGCCACTTTCTCGAAGCACTCCAATATCAATTCTAATAGTGATTGTTGAAAAAGCTAGATATAGCTAGAACTAACTATCCCATTCAAAAGAATCGCCCTGAACCATGTCATTTCCTAAGTTCTTCCTTTAATTAGTTAGTTATTCTCACATTTCGGAGAAAGAAAATGCCAGGTTTGAAGTCTGAATCTACTAAAAGTATACCTACATAATCTACTACAAGTATACATATTTATATTGTTCCAATGTATGAAAAACAATATTTTTCGGGTGTGTCTATTCGCATGCATGCATTTTTGAATCGAGAAACTGTTGAAAACTATTTAAAACCGACACCATGTTTACACTGCCAAAACTTATAAAATGGTGCCTCCAACAGACACTGTTTCGAAATAAATCGTACGAAATTTTGGTTGGTTCAGTGATTTTCATAACGCCAAGTTGGAATAATGCAAAGTGTCATCAGCCAGCAGTATTTATCGTTTTGTTTAAAAATACTGCTTCTTTGCAAAATAAAATCCAAACTTTAATCTTCATTTCCGGCAGCTGATGTTGGCAGCAACATTCCTCCTGCAGGATAGGTTGGCAAACAAATCATTAAAACTCACTTGCAAATTGATAAGTTAGCTGAAATCATGATTCCAAATTTATTGACTCATGATTTCTGGCACCGGGATCTTGAGTAAGTAACTAAGAAAAGAACATTTTGCAATTTTCAACGCAACACAGATTAACCTTTGGACTCAAACACAGCCCAATATACCCCGTGTTGAAGTCGTCCTATACTTTGAATTCGCCACCGTAGATTGCGACTTTCACTCCTGTCCTGAGTTGTCCCTCCAGTGTAAGAATTTGAAATTCAGTGGGCTCGTGATTATTCGTCCATACGCTTTGCGTCGACTTTAAAATCGACACAAAGATAGCGAGTATCGATTTTGTATTCTCTGTCCGCTTAGTCGAATTTTGAAGGATTTCTCTCAATTCGTCAATAATGTTTTCAGGGTATGATCCTCGCTTAAATTCTAAGAAAAAATCGTTATACAGCAAAAGCTTGTTATGGGGAACTTAAAAAAACTGACTTTGGGGTACCCTGGCCCATGTTAAAGGTAGGTAGATTATTAAGGTTTTAATGTAGGTAGGTACTAATGATAGAAACTTCTCTTAAGAGTTAGGACATTATATAAGAAAATTGCATTTAAATATGTTGTTTAAATAAATGTTTTAGTCCTAAGATATCCAGTTCCAACCTGACCCATTTTTTCAAACCATACCTACTATTTTTTTTTGTCAATTTTCTTCAGATAATGCGTCATTAGAATTAAATTTTATTATTCTTTTTTATTATGAATGGACTAGCAATGAAAAAAATAAAATTTGTCAGATACAAAATTTAAAAAATACACTTCAATGTTTGGCTTTCACCTAATTTTCCTTTACAAATATTTTGGAAACAGGCCGGTACTTAAGAACAATGTTTTTCTTAGAATATACCTAGTCGTATAATATTATTGACAAATTAAGGGTCACCCTGTATAGAGATTCAAAACGTCAGATTCAACTATCATTGTTAAATTGCATACATCAGCTGTTGCGTTGGTTCTGTTTGATTTCAAATTCACTTTACCCTCGTTTTAAGCTGTTTTCGCAAGTGAAGGACCGTGAGAAAGTTAAAATTGCGAAAACCAAAAGAACGCATTCCACAAAAAATACATACAGTGTCAAAAATATTTGTTGAAGTTTAAACAAACACCATCTTTACTCAATTTCAACAGTTCACTTCCCATCAGTAGATAACATTTTTCTATAAAACCTCCCCCATCCCAATATGTTCCTACAAACAAAATGAAACATAAAATTTTGATGAGCATCCCAAAATCTTAATTCCCAATATAATAATGTCTGTGTGACCTCTTCTCACCCACGGTTCATATAATTTCTCGTTACAATTCATACAACATTATGATGATGCCCCTTTTAAGCAAACAAATCATTTTTCACTCCCAGACGTACTTATGTACGTACATACGTATACGTACCTACGGATGTTGTAGGTAGTAGGTTATGTAGGTATAGAAATAGGTATACACACTCCGTCTACCCTTCTGAAATAATATGCTTCACAAAATACCCAATCAACCGAAAATTTAAATCACCCCACAAAGTCTTGTGCTTGTCTCGTTTAACTCTTGCCAAACAAAAACAACTCTACGCGTTTTATTACGAGTCAGTCCCTCCATATTACATATAATCAAGGTGAACCGCGCAATGTATCTCCCTATAGTTTGTTTTATAACAGTAAACATTAATAGCCTACATAATACGAGCACGATGACGACTACGGGCCTGCATTATACTTTTTGACATAATACCACGCTTACATTACATTCGTAGCTTATACAATGATTATACCTAGATATTGTAACCAGAACCAAAAAAAAATGATTCACGAATCAATATAATAGAAATGTAATCATAAGTGAATCAGAATCGTAATTATTTAAAACTTAATTTCATCAAGTCAACTTTGTGTCTGATTGTTGACACTAAAACTGAAATATTTAATGAGAACTATTATTCCCTCGATGCGATGGTATGGTATGGATATGGACAAGAGCCAAATGAACACAAAGTGCAAGTCTGTTGGGAATGCCCCTGACTATTATAGAGTGAGGATGGTGCAAGGTCACTTCCCAGTTGTTCGCCATACCAACCCATTATTTTCTCATATCTTCTGTCTGTCCCAGACCAAAAGTTAGTTAATAAAATGTGGTTTGTGTTGCCCAACCACCCAAAATGGATGATGTATCGGACGGAGCATGAATAACGGATTACAGCTTACAAAATATGTTTCGCAACAATTTTAAGAGAGAACAACAATTCAATCAAAAGCTCTTTATCACACATTAAAGCTCATATTCATGCAACAATATCAAGCAACGCCATCTTTCAGAGAAAATGTCAATCTGACAGCTGCTGTAGCTGTCGTAATTTGCAATGTAACACCGCGCGCAATCCATTCAAATGAAATTAAAGAAAAAAAATATTACCCAAATCATGTTGCACAAACGTATCTTTCTCTCTTTCGCTTTGTATTTCATAGTTACAGTTGTTAAAAACACCATGACGCCATCGAATAAACTTTACAATTTAGCAACAAAAGGCATTTAAATGTTACACACAAAATAAAAGTGATATACCTTGTGGCAATATGGCAGGCCGGGTGCCCGTCACTAGCATTATTGTTGGTTTGGTTCGTTGGTAAGAAAAAATACAAAGATAAAAAGATTAACCCAGCTACGAATCAACCTACTCTCTGGCACTCTGGCACACATTTCCGATGTGCAAAGTGAAGGAGTAAAAGATAATATACACCAAAACACACCACACTTCACACCGGCCCGACCGTAGCGCCAACTACAACAGAAAAAACCAACAACAACTATTACACTACGGCGCGGCGTGTCATAAGTGCGCCTAATGACACTTAAAAACCAAAACAAAAAACAAAAACCTAACCATCGCAACGGGTAACTAACGGAATGGGTGAATGTATTCCATTTTGAAAGACAGAGGTGATTATGTCACTTTAGTCAGAGAAGTTTAGTACATTAGATGATGGTAATTATCTCATTTTCTTATTCAAATATCATTTGTGATGACATTAAGCACACATTTTGTGTTTTTGGTGTGTGTCGTTGTCGTCTAGTCGATGCCACGATGCCACCAGCCGCCATTCACCACACATATTGCGGTAGTCAGTGTCAGTTGAGTCGTCGTCGTCGGACATCTGATTTATGTTGACAGTTGACAGTTTGTTGCGTGTGAGTGGGACTTGTGATATTTTTTTTTATATATGAACGGATGGGCTGATAGCCAAACTTGTTAAAAACTCATGTAGTTTGTATTGTTTTTGAGAAAAATGGAATAAACAAAATAGAAAAACAATAGTAAAAAGCTATTATTGGGAGCAACAATAACAATACACAAGAAATAAAAGATTAATACGAAACATTTTAAAATAAAATATTAATCATATTTTCATGTATTTTTTGAGGAAATGTCTCAGGGTTCTTTTTTTTTTTTACTAATTTTTCATTAACACAAAAATATGAATGAGAAAAAAATTGCCTTGTTTACACTTCGTTATTTCGTTGAAGATTGACAAAAGAAATAAGTAAAAATATGAAGAGTCTTTAGTCACACCCCCTTTTTTATTTTATCAAAATTATAAATCTTTTTTGAAACAATCTTGAACTATTTTTGAGGGTCACAGTCAGTGGGTCGTTTTAGAATTTGTGATGGGAATTGGGAAAAAGGTGTTCGAACAGCAGTTCAAAGAGCGCATGGTTTGGTTTCAGAGTTCAATATTAGGTTAATTGAATAATGTACTCATAAAAACAGGTACAGGGTATCGTCAATGATGTCAACGTCAAATCTCAACTACGAAGTGACAGCTTTGGCTTTGAACAGATGGTGGCCATCATAATGAAAGATTTAGCGAAACAATGTTCTGACATACTATGTGAACAAAAAAATGTGAATATTATTAGCGTTCACAACATTTTCCATTGTAAAAAAATAACTGTGTTTGGCACAACAAAGATTTTGGGATAGGAATTTCGACCCTCGATTTGAAGTCACAATCCACACAAGAAACACAAATACATTTTTTTAACTCAAACTAGATTTTACCAAGGCTTGGCTCGATAATCAATTTTTCAATACCTTGGGCCCAATATTTTTCTTTTATTTATTTATATTTCTTTTTCGAGCAACGAAGATAAGTCAGCTCTACAAGCTTCGAAGAAGGAATTCAAATACCTTAATGCAATGTAGGGCTACACAAACACTTACAAGTCAGGGTGATACTGGCGAAACTGATGCGTCTGAATAGATTGTGCAAAAATAACTTTGCTTGAGTTTTAGTTTTTAGAACTAGTCTATTCCTCAAATAAAAAAGTACAAGAACTCCTTTGCCTCAACCTCAAACGTTTTATGTTATACTAATACCTACGTGTGAATACACATACATGTCCGACGGTTTACTTTATGGAGGATTCTTGTAGGAAGCTATCATTGATTGTTTTTTTTATTTTATCTATGTATTAAACAGTTCCCACCTTAAAATACGTAGTGCAAATATACAAACTTAAAAATAAAACATTAATAGAGAAAGAGAGAAAGACAGAGAGAGAGACGAGAGATAAAGCTAGTCGTTGACTGCTGTTCTGTTTACTTTTTCTAAAAGTTTTCCGAGTGAAACCAATGGAAGGAACTATTAATGCAAACTTCAATTAAACGTGTGCTTCGAAACGAAGGTTTTGGATCACCATTTCCTGAACACATTTCCTCAGCTGAAATATTCATCGTGCTTTAAGAAAACAGAGACTTTTCAGACAAGTTAACTCACTGAACGCCGATACTAATTTGTGTCACTCTTGTAGAAGAACCTGGCCCAGATTTCCTTCTAGGTCTCCTTAAAAGTTATGAAGAAAATTATTTGTTTTACATCATCTAAGTATGGCCATTGGGTTAACAACTAAAAGTTAAGTTTTTTTTTTAAACTTTGTTTAGTTATTATTTACTTTAAAGAGATCTACATTTTGTATCTTAAGAGAACTCTGATTGAAGCGCAACTAATATCATGGTGTTGTATTTTCCCCTTTTATTTTACTTCACTTCAAATTACATACAAAAATTTGATTCTAAACTTATTTAAAACTCCTGTTTTTTTTTAAATATTTTCAGGTCCAAACAACTTCAACACCCTGTTACTTCGAGCTGAAGTCCTACGAAGGCTGAATCATTACCAAAGTTCCCTCGCAGACATTGACCATGCTCTGCGAAGAAAATCCTCATCAGCCAAGGTAAATACATAGGTACCTACTTAAAAAAAAATTCGAATTGTTTCCAACTTAAAAGATAAAATCTAATTTATTTGTCTCTCACACCATCACAAAAAAAAAAACAAAAAAGTGTTTGCCCAATTTAATTAAACCATTATGGCTTCTTTTCTTTCTCTTATAGGCCCATTATCACCGTTCACTAGCACTTTGTGGATTAGGCCGCTTAGATGAAGCACTTGTTGACCATTGCCTGGCAGTTAGCTTAGATGTCAAAAACTCCCCGCTCTCTTTAACCGAACTTTTTCAACATGATCTCGCCAAGGTAAAGCCTAACCGCATTCCCACATAATCTCCAAACTAATCTCTTCTTTTTTTAATTACTCAAAAAAAAAAAAACAGCTCCTGCAAAAACTTTTGGCACAATCTCCAAAGAAAATTCATCTCAACTCATCGTCGTCGTCGCCCACTTCAGCGCCCTATGACATTGTCCTGGAAAGTCGGCAACGGAGAAAACAAATTGGATTACAAAGCACTTATAAAGGGGATGAACCCATCATGGGTGCTGATGCAACAACCACAGACTGTGAACTTTTGAGGCAAGGCTCACGTAAACATTGTCGCAGAAAATCCTACAGTAGTAGTCGGAGACAGCAAAAACAACCAGCAACAACAACAACAACTACAACAACGTCACCGCCACCACTGTTGAATTTTTTCGGAAGCACACGCTTCGATAGTATTTTGGAAAGAACACAACAAGAAGTACAAAGAATCAAAGGTAAGTGTTTAAGACTACGAGTATAGCCAGCTCCCAGAGAAATATGATTTGTGACCATGTTTTTTGTTTTCTTCCGCTATAGAATCACAATCCAATTTGAGTCCGGAACAGCGACACCTCCTCCCGGTTAATCCAAATCTTATCGATGCATCAGATTTCGATTGTGTGCTGTGCTGTAGGACTTTTTGGAAGCCCGTAGTAACGCCCTGCGGTCACACCTACTGCTGGGTATGCTTAGACCGATGCATGGATTACTCACCCTCGTGTCCATTGTGTATGTCGCCACTTGTTGAACAGCATGTGAATGTGTTGCAGGGCTCATCCTCACCAGTTCCTTTTATTCTGGCCAAGAGGCCAGTTACTAAATTTCTTGAAGCAGCCATGAAACGATTCATTCCAGAGTGCTATGAGAAGCGTTTCCAACAGGAAATGGACCTTGAGCCATCGGTTCCGGTGTTTATCTGTACTACAGCATTTCCACATGTTCCCTGTCCGTTATTTGTGTATGAACCCAGATACCGACTGATGGTAAGACGAGCCGTGGAGTCGGGTGAGAAGCAGTTTGGTATTGTCCAGCCGCACAGTGGCAAGTCACGGTATTTTGATGTCGGAACGATTTTGGACATAAGGGATTGTGTGTTGTTGGGTGATGGCTGTTCAATTTTGAGCACTGTTGGCTGTAAGAGATTCAGGATACTTGCCAGAAATGAAAAGGATGGCTATGAGACGGCTAAAGTGGAATATATCTACGATGAGATTATAACAGAGGATAGTGTTCCGTTTATTAGTAGTATGCATGCGTCAGTGCTGAGTAAGGCGATCGAATGGTACGAGAGTTTGGGCACAGAACTGAAGGAGGAAATTTTAAGGAGTTTTGGTGGGATGCCAGCTGTTGAAGATAATTGGGAGAGCATTGCCGATGGCCCAGCGTGGGCGTGGTGGATAATTGCTCTACTGCCATTAAATCAGCAGTTGAAGGTAATTATTTTAATTGACATGGGGGGAAGTGTGTCTCATTTAAAAAGAGCAATTTCAGATTTTTAAAGTAATATTTTTACGACTGGAAACCGAAAGGACGCTGATTGTTTAAATAAATTGAAATATCTGCATAATTTCAAATTTTCCTCAAATTTGACAGTATTCGGTATATTACGCGTTTCAAGCTCTACGAACTTCGATTCTTTAAAATTATTCTAATGATGGCTGAAACTTAAGACACAACACAGTTTCAAACTCACAAAGAAAAAATTCACACAAATATTTATCAAAGATATCCTTCGACGAGAATATTTTGTCTGTGTCATTCGCCGTGTTGTCATAGTAAAATTGCAAATGAAAAAAAAACTATTCAAGAATGAAAATGCGTTCAATTTCATAACTGGCGCCCAACGTGGGGCTTGAAAAAAACCATTTATAGTTCGAACTTACTTTGAAAAAACGAAAACAGGAAGCAGAGTATTCAATAATTGATTTTCTTTCTTACTTGACGAGTTGAATTAACGAAATAAGAATACAATCGTAGCCATCTTTTGTTAAGTTTCAGAGTCTTCTCTGTTTTTTGTTTGTTTAAGTATAAGGCCACATTTTCCTGTTTAAAACACAGTAGCTGCTGCGAGTATTTTATTCCTAATCGTATGTTTATTATAAGAGATTGAGATCCTTACCATTGTGTCCGCCTGGCTGAGTTCTAGGAATGATCTTTTCAACTCATCAGCTCTTTTGTTTCTAAGCACACGACTGTGGTCCAACAGAGTCTCCAAAAGCCCAAAGTTCAGTTCTAGTAGTAGAGACCACACATTTCAATAATTTGATTCTGTTCTCATTTATAACACTTGACTTGACGTGACTAAGTTAGATTAAAGATATGTACTTTATTCCTTCTTTTCATTTTGTAACCCTTTGGTTTCGAAGTTTCGCGGTACTTAAAGCTCTCATATAGAACAATTGCAGCTTCTGAAAATCTCTTCAAAAGATATAATTGCTTCCTTTTACTTTTTTCACACTATTCTGTAAATGGCGCCCAACGTGGGGCCAATAATTTCACAATATAATTCAATTTTTTTTTAAGGAAATAAAGTTAAAGAGTGTGTTATTCAATCGTGTTTATGCTTTCTTATTCTAAAAGCTTCACACGACGTCTTGAAGTCATATAAAGGAGTTAGATGTAGGATAATTTTTACATTTTCGATCCGTTGGAATTTACGGGCTTAGGGAAATTAAATCAAAACACTTCCTCAATTTTCATACAATTTTTATTTACTTAACAAAACTTATATTAACTTTTGTCTTTTAAATTTCAGGTTGATATCCTGGCTACAACGAGCCTAGAAAAACGACTTCGTGCTATCGAAAAAACTCTTGACTGCATGTCAGGGACCTTCAAACGTTCACAACAAAGTTGTGTTGTTGTCCATCGTGAATGCATTCAGCCATGTCAAGCTGTTGAATGCTGTCAACGTTCCTCATCCGAATTGTCCAGCAGCAGTGATTCACACACACCAAGTGAACATTCACACCTAATGCTTTAGTTCCTGGCTATTTGAAAAATAAACAATTTACCAACCGCAATTACTACTAATCGACCATGATAACACACTACACATTTAGTTAGTTTTAATTTTTTTTCGAAATATGTAACTTTATAATAATAAAACAAAAAATTAAGTTAATAAGTGTTGTAATAGTAAAGTATATAAAACTAATTTAAATTTTTTTTAAACAAAACAAAACAAAAAATTAACCAACTTTATAGCTTTAGGGATGTTCTAGCCCGCGCGCGTCTGAGCCGTTGTCATCCTATATACTTATATATTTGATGTAATGTATGTAATCCAAAAACTCGTATTCGTATTCGTAATCTTCTCATCCTTTTAGTATTCTTTTTCTTTTTGTAATTTTCTTCTCGTCAACGTAGGAACACATCTTGGGGGCCAAAATAAAAATATAATATTAAATTTAAAAATAAAAAGTAAAAAATAAAAACAAAAAAATCTTATAACCAAATTGTTTCAAAAATAAAATTAATTAATTAACTTACAAACAATCAAACTTTTAGAGGGAATTATATAGATACAAAAAATTATATATATGTATACATTTATATTTATATATATATAAACCAAATATTTATGCAAATTTTAGCTAGATCTTTCTCTTACTATTACAAAATTTGTTATCCATATTATATACTATATCAACAAGAGAAAAAAAAAATTAAGCAAATTCAAAATATTTTTACTAAACTAAAAAAAAAATACCTAAATGTTAACAATAGCAAAATGTTTAATTGGTTTAACTTATTCCACAGTACAGAATTTATACATTCCGATTAAAAAATAAAAACTATATATAAAACATATAACCATTATCTATAATGTAGGGAATATATACTTGTATCTTATAGATGGTGTGTAGTAAAATAAATGTATGTGTGTAAAAAAAAAACTAAATATTGTATTGTACAGTATATAGTTATATATATTTTGTATAGCCAATGAACTACACGGTTTCCAAATGTGTAACATTAACAATTATCTATTAAATGTTCTCAGAATGATTTAACTAAAAAAACATTACAAAAATAATAGAAATAGAATACATTTTCCAAAATACACAAAAAACAAAACAAAAATAATAAAATTAAAATTATCGACGGCAACTGAATGACAATCTCGTGTTAAGCGCCATCGCGTTCGTTTCTTATCGTGTTGTATATCGCGTACAAGCGTAGTAAACATTTCTTAATACAAACAAAAAATAATAGTGAAATAATATTATACTAAACGCAAAATACAAAATGCAAAACGCAAAATGACTCCTCACAGATAAACCAGAAAATAAACACACTTTTATTATGCATAATAATTTAAATTAATACAACAAACACTATTATTAAATTTATAAATTAAAAAAAAAATTGCTAAATGATAGTTTTTTGTCTTTTTGTCCTCCTCCAATATTCATTCCCAAGAGAGTTTCTTCTGTATCCGTTTTTTATATAACCTCTATGATGCATACAAAGTCTCTTAAAAATAATTTAATAAACATAAAATATAATTGTTTAGCTATTTTTTAGATTTTCGTTTTTTTTTAATGAAACAAAAATAATAAACCTCGAACAACTCACAATTTTATTTATTAGTTTTAATTATTTAATGTTTAGATGTAAAAAAATAAAAACTGAAACAAACAATTTTTAAAGCTGTGAATAAATATTTTTTTTTTAAATTTTTAATTATCATTTTCTTCTGTACATTAAAAAAAATTACAAAACTGTTGTGTTTTTTATATATTTTGGCAAATGACTACAATTGTTTTGTTTTTTTATTGTTCTTATTTTTATTTCTTCTCTCTAAGTTGTTTGTTACTTTATTTTATAAATAATTTTTTTATACCATATAATAATTTTTTAGACATGTAGGTAAAGTATTTATCTAACAATCAAAATATCCTGTATTTTTTATATGTATACTATGTGAAAAATATAAAAAAAAAAGAAACAAAAATCATTTAAATGTAATAAATTGTTGTAGTGTTTTTATTAGATTTATTTGTCTTATAAAATAATTAATTTTATTTAAAAATACACTTAATAAAATGTGAAGAAAGAAAATCAAAATTCAATAGAAATTGTTTTTATTTGTTAAGAAGAAGAAACTTAAACATGTTTTCGTAATGATCCTTTGGGCTTTGTCTTGCTACACCTTTTGTGCATTTACCCTTAAAAAAAACTGGAATTTTTGAGCTTTACTCGTTTATCTGATCTTCTTTTTGTTTTATTAAGGCACACACGCTCTAGTGCGAGTGATAGGGAGAAAGGGAGCGTCGATGAACATTGGCCTGGAATGTTTGAAGATCAAAATGGCTAGGGAAAATTGTACCAGTCAATTTATTCCACACACGTGTTGTACGGCTGAAGAAGGAATCCCTATATTTCACAGTACGTCCGAAATAAGGCTCAAGTGTAAACTGATGAGCGTTCCTAGCAAGACGAGTATTACGGGGGAAATGTTTAAGGGGTGGAACGCAGCTGGCTACCTCGAGTGCGCATTTTTTGTAAAAGAACCTGTAAAATAAGGAAAGACATTTCGACGATGTTCGAGTGACGGAAATGTTTCCATAATGTTTCTCTGTCCTATCAATTTTAACGCTTTTTTCTGAACTCTGTCGAGCAGGTGGAGAAAAGTTTGAGAATCACCTGCCCAGAGATGGGCGTTATACTCGAGTTAAGGGCGTATAAACGCTTTGTAAATTGTAGCCAGATAAGAAGGGGTGACAAACTTCTTGCATCTATTAAAAAAGCCTAAGCATCTTGCAGCATTCTTGGCAATCTCAAGTATATGATCATTCCAACGAAGATTGTCACTGATACACATACCGAGTACTGATATCTTTTCGGCCTCCTCGATGCAAGAACCATTCATGGATAATGGCATAGGGGGTATGTTTAGCTTCAACGACAAAAGACAGCATTGAATTTTCGACGCATTAAACTCCACACGATTTCTAGTACTCCAATTCACAAAGCTGTTTAAATCGGAGTTTAACGAGTTTATCATACGATTTCGTTGTAATAACACGTCCGAAGGCGAAGGCCGTGAATTAAAACGTATACGAAAAGCTGAGGGTTGAGTTGTCAGCAAAACAATTTAATGGATTAGAAGTCACAGACAAGAGATCATTTATAAAAATGAGAAAGAGAGTCGGAGACAGAACGGAGCCCTGAGGCACACCAGCATTTATTTTGTGGAGATCAGACTTGAAACCGTCTAATACAAATTGTATTGAACGGTCCAGAAGATAGCTTCTAATCCAACGAATAAGAGTATCATCGATACCAAATGCAAGCATTTTCGATAAAAGAGCTTCATGACAAACTCTATCAAATGCCTTTGAAATATCAAGGCCAATAATCTTGCTTTCACCGAGGTGATGCAAAGATTTGTTCCACTGTTTGGTGAGATATGCCATCAGATCACCAGTGGAACGATTGCTGCGAAAGCCATACTGTCGGTCATTTAAAAGTTCCCGATCTTCGAGATATTTCTTGAGCTGACGATTTATCAGCGTTTCCTTGACCTTGGAAAAAAGGGACGTAAGTGCACTTGGTCGGTAGAAGGAGGGGGAGGAGGAGTCACCTTTTTTAGGGACGGGCTGGACAAATGCTGTTTTCCATCTACTAGAAAAGATTCCTGAACGATAGGAGCGATGGAAAAGCTTACGCAGTGATTTTGCCAGTGATGAAGAACACCTCCCCATCCGGGCCAGCGGATTTGTGTATATCAAGATCTTGAAGAACTCTTGCTACTGTACGAGTGCGCAAAAATACCTGTCCCATAGAAAAATTAACGTTCTCAAGTACAGGAGGGGCATTGTTGCTTGCAGGCAACGTAGAACTTGCACTTCTCTGAAGAGCTGGCAATTTGTTTATTGTTGACGATGAGCGTTGGAACTGATGATGACGTTGAGTTCTTGACGTTTTTTTATAAATGACCAGAAGTTTTTACTGCCTTTGGGACATTGCAGAATTTTTTGCCGTAACTTCTGGTCATGTAAAAATTTCATTTTGTGAATAACGGAGTTGCACGAGTTCCTAACTTGTTTGTGTTTCTTCCGATTTTCCTCAGTTGGGTTGGCTTTATAGGATCGGAAGCTTACTTCTTTCAACCTGATAGCTTCTTTACACTCTTCGGTAAACCAAGACTTTTCTTTTGGTTTGATACATTTTGTTCTGTGAGGGACAAAAGTTCTCATTCCAAGAAAAATCACTTCTGTAGCCATTTCAGCACTGGCATCAATGTCATTATCGAGGAAGTGTAATGACCAGTTAAAGTTGAGAAAGAAATTATTCAGACCGTCCCAGTTGGCTTTCTCGTATTGCCAAACGGTCTTAGTGGGAATTTTTTCTTTAACTAGATGGTTGGAGATCGAGAAATTAGCTGAAATGACACAATGGTCCGAGTTGCCAAATGGAGAAGTTACTTTAATAGTATATTTATCAGGATGGGAAGTTAGGAACAAGTCAAGAGTATGGGCGGAATGTCCATCAACATCCGGTATACGAGAAGGCTCATCGACAAGCTGGGTAAGATGGTTATAATCAGCAAAGATCTCGGTATACCTTCCTTCGAGTGTTGTCTGGCCAGAATAGCGGAGCCAACTTGAATTGTGTACATTGAAGTCGCCCGTAATCACGACTTCAGTGTGAGGACAATGGGAAACAATTCGGGAAATTGAATCTGACAAAACATCTAACTCATTACAAGTAGACATGATGTCAAGATTCGGCATCCTGTAAAGAAAACAGTAATGAATGTTATGCTTGCGGACAGTGAATTTGATCCACAGGAAATTAAAGTTCGTATAAGAACAATGCCCATATTGGGGAAGGCTCTGGCAAGAATATCATTCTTCCCGCCCTTCTGCCTTCCGACCGCCAGTGAGGCTAGAGCCATTTAATAACCACCACCGACCGCCCGCCGCCACCGACCGCCACCATAATTCCACCAACGCCACCGAACGGCAAGAGGATTCCATACAATTATTCATATAATGAATAATAGAATCACCATCATATGAAGTAACGCCAACACTGCTTGCTATTAAGGAAATTCCGCCTACCCCTCCACCCGTACCGCTGATTTTGACTGCCGACCACTTCCGAGTACCTTAACCAGAAGAGCAATCAAATAAATTCATCAGTCAAAAAGATTTACACATTTGCAAGTATTTTTAACTTTTGACTTTATAATTCACAGTCTCTCCTTTCAGTGAAATTCCATAAGTAGCAGTGAAATCCGCATGACAAATCAGACTCGATCTCTCAGCCATTCAAAGAAGTTCTATTGCAATTGCAAATAGAAAACCGGGATTAGAGTTCTCACTCGAAGGTTCGCTGCGGGGAACACCAGCAGAAGTCTCGCCAAGTTTTGAAGCAAAAGTTTTTTGTCAGTTTTCCACTTCGCTGTTGGTCGCAGTGGATCGCTGACGGCCACTCGTTTATTGTCGTGGAGCTCTTCCTTTCTAGAGGAATCTCTGCTGAACTGCGTTTATTGTCGTGGGGTTGCTGCTCTTGTAAGCCTGTCCATAGACCTAGTTTGGAACTACCCGTTTATTGTCGTGGCTACTCCTTTTCTTAGGGGTACCATAGACCGAGCCTTGCTCAACCGTTTTTTATCAGCTTTCCACTTCGATGTTAGTCGCAGTGGATCGTTGACCGGCATTAGGCCACTCGTTTATTGTCGTGGAGCCCTTCCTTTTTAGTAGAATCTCTACAGACCTAGTATCTAAGGTATCATAAGAATTGAATTGTAATCTTTTATTGTAAGATTATCATTAGGAATATGAAATAATCTGTTAAGCAAATTAAGATTAATAAAAATATTGTTGTTTCGGAGTTCGACACCCTTCAACCCTGAGTTTTTGCTTTCTTTTGGGAACAACCCTGGACATCCATGAGCTTACCTCAGCCTGATTAGGATAAAGCATTACAATTCCTAACATAAACAACAAGACCATGGTGCGAAAAAAGTAATGGCACTAAGTTATATCCAACCAAACAAAATTATGATAAATCAGTACTCTGTCCAACCTGGGTTTCACTTAATGCCAAAACAGCTGGCCTGTATTGCAGAGTTTGGGCGTACACAGAAAAGAAATTCTTTCTTAGCCCACGAACATTTGAATAGACGACACAAAAATCACTTACCATTTTAAAAAACTAAGCACACAAAACACAATTCTGACTAAACTAAGTCAAACCGCGTAGTGTAGGCTCATACTAATTCTATCTTAGTTGTTGAGTTTGAATTTTCCCGGCTAGACTAATGTCGCTGTCTTTCGCGTACAGTATAGTTACTAGTTGTATCTTCTATTCCAAATGATTTTTTCTCTAGGACCACTCATTGTACGAGCTTTTCTCTCGAATACTCAAAGTGGCTTTTGAAACAGTTTAAGGGGAAGAATGAAACTGGCTATTTCGCTGGAATACTGTTTATAAAAGGAGCGCGATTAAACAAGGTAAGAGTAAGACATAACGGCGATGTTCAAGTGAAACGATAGGTTCTTTCACCTATAAATTTAAGGGATCTTTTCTAAATTCTATCCAGGAGACGTAAATGCAGATCAGATATGAAAACTATGCCAAAGCTTCGGGCGATGTTAGATCTTTGAACGTTCCACAGAAAGTGGATTATAATACAGATATCTAGAACGCAAAGCTGTTCGGTTTCATAGAAGTGGCTGCAAGTTCCACTATAGAAGTGGCACAGGGTGTAGTAGGTTTTTGAAGCATAAAGTTCCACGAGGTTGGTAATTCTCCAGTGGACAATACTATCGACATTGGGATTCAATGAGATTACTACAAGCTGCCGAAGAACAAGATTGTGAATCTGGAAAGGAATATGCAAATCCGAGAGTCATCAACATCACATCACAATTAAATGGTTTCGAAGTCTTAGACAAGATATATCGTTGATGAAGATGGGGAATAGAGTCGGAGGCAAAACAGAGCCTTGGGGTACACCACCCTTTATTTTTTGAATATCAGACCGGAAGCCGTCTAAAAGAACTCAGATGGAACGGTCCAAAAGGTTATATCTAATCCAATGAAGAAGAGATTTGTCATTACCAAATGCACTAATTTTTGATAAATTGTGTATCAACGCAACAAAACATAGATCGGCGGTTAATAACCCCTTTTCTGTCTTGAATTGATCTGGATATTTATATCTACTATTCTCGTATCTTTATTCCGGAACAAATGCATGTATTTTGAAACTCCGTATATTTTACAATATCTTACCCAGAATACTCTGAATCATTCATTGGCTTATTTACTATACTATCTTTTCGCAAAGCCTTTACGACAACATCCCCCCTCCCCAACCCCTCCTCAATCATGTCAACAGACCGGTCATTCCTTCATATATTTAAATTATACAATTCTACCTCATTATTAATCAAAGCTCTTCTCGATGCGATGTTGTAATACCGCATACTATAGCAGCTTACAGTTGGAAGACAACAATCAAGAATTTATACGATAACGTCAGAAAGGTAAGCCCTACCCCGCCCCACCGAACAACCCCTTTGCACCCAGATAAAAAACCAATACCGATTGTTGTTGTTGGCTGTGCTCTGAGATACAACTAACAAGCCAAAGCTTTCACTATAAAATAGTCTGTCTGATTTTCACTGCATTCTCTCCCTGAGCTTAGATAGGCTTACATTTATTGTGAATGTCAGCGTTAGAACTTAGATAGTTTGCCATTTCACCGTTGGATTTGTAGAACAGAGCTAGCTGCGTCGTCGAGCTGTTAGAGAGAGGTTCGAGGAACAAGTGCTAGTGCATATGCTGCACTCTGCCGTGCTAATTTTTGTTCTTAGAATACTACTCTCGACCCAATATTTTTGTTCTGACGACGACTCGACGCAAGCTTTGAAGGCTTCTTATAACTGTATGCTGAAACTGAAACAACGATGCAATTTCCGCACACTACAGCAACTTCTGATGAATGTGAATGTTAGAGTGTAATTTTAAACTTGTTGCATTTTCGAAAGTTTGTTGTCTTTTCGAGACAGCAAAGCTTAGAATGCAGCACAGCATGCACTTAGTTCGATTGGAAGAAGGCTCGGATTGCCCGCGGAGCTTCGATTTGTCTGTCGAACTGCAGACGTTAGAGTTATTAATCTTTTTTTTTTGTTGTGATTTTTTTCGGTTTCATTTTTTTAAGATTGATAACGGTTGTTTAAATAGTGAAAAATCGGTTTCCAAAAAAAAAAAATTAAATCCTTAAAAAAAAATAATCTAATTATATAAGAACGGACTTTTAAGCTAGACCAACGAACGCGAAGAAAGAAAGCAAAAGCAAGAGTTCAAGTGCGACAGCCCCGACTGGCACAAGCCAATATGCGCATATATATGTAATTTAATTGTTAACAACAAAAAATTATAGATTTATTAGATTTTTTATAAGCTTGTCAGTTTAAATACGGAAATAATTCTTTCTTTGTGATTTCAAGCAACTTCGAAGATGATGCTGTGCTGAGCTGATGTTGATTTAATGTGCGCTTTTAAATCAATTCTTGTTTTAAAGTTAACGCTTTTTTTTTTAATTTGAAAAACATGGTCTTTTCAGACGTTGTTTCTAATTATCTAATAGAAAAACAAGTAGAAAATAAATATTATACGGCGCTATTTGATAATAATGAATTTGTGTGTCTTGGTGTGTTTGCGGCAACGGCTACGTCTACGGCATGCAGCCACAGCGACCAGCAGCGGCAGCGTTGCGCGGGTACACATTTATATAGTTGTGGCTTTTTAATATATGCAATTAATCATTGCAAATTAAACTATAAATAAGTGGAAATGGAAATGGAAAAACAAGGAAAAAATCGAATCTATTGAAAGAAATAAAAAAAAATGTTTTGTTGTAAAACCAGTGGCTGCGACCGACGGCGACGATTGTGGCATTTTATATCAGTTTTTATGTGAACTTGAAGTGTGTTCGCATGACCTTTGACACATTAGTCGGTGATATACACATTTCAATGGGGATGAATAAAGTTTAAGATGAATTTTATATAGTGAATCGAGCACACTCGTACTCGCGTATATTGGATTAATGTAGTTGCTTAACTAACGTGGCATTCTTAGATTAAAGCTGTTAATTTGCATTTAAATAAGTTCTAACTATATTTAATGTGTCCTTTACAATTTTTGTTGGTTGACATTTTCCATTTTTACCTTTTTCTTCCTTGTTTAGTTATAGAATGATCTACTAGTAATAGCATCCCATGGCGTAGTGGTTAGTGTGTCGTACTGCCACGCGCCGAAGGTTTTAAGTTCTAAGTTTATTTTGGGATAGTGTCTCTTGCGAGAAACTGACAAATCCTCTGTGAGTTAGTTATGTCATGAAATAGTACCTATTTTTTTTCATAATTTATCAAATCTAGAACATTTTGACAAAACTGCAATTTTGTATTTTGACTTAAATATGGTCATACATATAATGAAAATCAGGTTTAAAGGGAATTTTCAACCGACCATAAGTTGGCAACCGTTTGATCGATTTCACTCAAACTTTGTTTGGTAAGGTTTCATATAAGATGGATCAGTAAAACATTTTAAAAACCGTTCAGTTTTAACCCAATTTTTTTTCGAATTTGCTCAAAAACTGCTCTTACGATTTTTTTTTAAACTTTGTTTGTAATACTAGGGGTGTTTTTTATAGAGATCTAGAACTTTAACATGCAATAAAATCAAGATAATTGGGAATGCCCAAAATAAAGCGCCGATTATTCACATTGCGCATGTTGTTTCTCTTCTTAGTTAGTACTCAAACCAATTGATATTAACATGAAGAAATTAATTAATATTAAAATTGGAAAAATTGTCATGACCAGTCCTGGGGATAACTTGGAAAGAAAGTAATTACATAATTGAAATCTTCAATCTATGCCGTTTTAAATTATATGTTTTTTTTTTATCGACTCTGGGTTTTTCAACCATATATTTTTGGGCATTCTCCTTTATTGTACCTATTAATTGCCATTAAAATTGACTTTATTTGTCATTTTGATTTGAATATGATTTCTGGCATATGGCCACCGTGGCTGGCTCGGATGTAGTACAATCTTGAGGTCCAATTTTCGACCACTCTTTGTCGTCAATCGGCTCTCGCTTATCGGTGTGGACAAGCACTGAAGATAATCAAGAGGTGTTAAATCACACGATCTTGAAGGACAAGTCACAGGTCTATTTTCCTTCAACAAATCAAGTGTGCGGCACGAGCTGTGTGAGATTTTGTGCAGTCTGAGTTTCGTTTTTAAAGAAGCAAGGACCAATGACTCCACGAGTTCAAAAAGCACACCAAACTGTCAGTTTTTCTAGATGTAACGGCGATGGCATCTCAATAATGGCTTCAGCATAATCTTCACTCCGAATGCGGCAGTTTGGCTTGTTGACGTATAGCCATTCAACCAATAATTATCTTCATTGCTGATCAAAATTTTCTTGAGAAAATCGGGATCGAGCCATGAACCATGTCTTTCGAAATAATTTGTATGCGTTGTTCAGGCGTCAGTCGATTAATGATGAAATGACAAACCAAACTAAAGATAAATCACATGGCAGATGACAAAATGTTTGTCAATGAATACAGTTACAGTGCTAAAAACTTTGAGCTCCATATCTCTTAAAAAGCCCCCTTTATAATGAAATAATAATAGAAGTGCTTCTTTAAAAAAAATAAAGTGCACGACTGGGTCGGATGAACTTGCTCTAATGTGTGACAGTGGTCTTGAGGCTTGAGATTTTCGGAAAAAAACATTGAAAAATCATATGAAGTTTTATTAATCACTTAAAAATCACTAGTTAAAACTTTTTTTTTGGAAAAAATGAAGTAGGCCATCAGATTTCGTTTGCTTTTTTGAATTTTAAGGAAAATTTTTTTCAAAATCGTTTGACCAATTTTTTCAAAAAACAGTTTTTTTTAAACTTTTCGAAAATATATTACAAATTTTTTTTGAGCACCTAGCAGCTTAATGTTCCTTTCTGAAAAAAAAAGTTTAAAAAAATTTGAACCAACCATTTTTAAAAAAACCAAAGATTAAAAAAAAACTTTTTTTAAAAAACTAAAAAAAAAAAGATTTTTTTAAAAATTAAAAAATTTTATTATTTTATATTGTTTTGTTTATAAAAAGGCACCTATACATTGAAAATTTCATCGAAATCGGTCAAGTGGTTTACGAAAAAATCTGATTTCAAAAAACCGGTTCTATGGGAGGTATCGTTATAAGACTTTTCCTGAAAAATCTGTTCCAACCAAAACATAAAGTTTTTTCAAAAAACACTATTCAGAATAATTGTAGGAGCCGTTTTTGAGAAAAATTAATTTGTCACTAAAAATCCTATGGTACCGTTAGTTGTAGAGCTAGAATGCTTATTCCAAAAACCCCTCTGTAGGACGTCATAATAATACTGTGTACCAAATTTGGAGTAAATCGGTCCAGCCGTTTAGGCTGTAGGTAACTTTAAAGACAGACAGACATACGGACAGACAGACAGACATACAGAATTGTCGGACCCACTTTTTTTGACTTCTCTATCATCGTAATGTTATGTTTGATTGTCAAAAAAAAATTTTTTTTTTACGAATGCATAACTTGCCTTATAGTACATACCTACCTATAATCGCAAGTAAAAATCTGGATCGAGCCATGAACCATGTTTTTCGAAATAATTTTCTTTAAGTTGTTCAGGCGTCAGTCGATTCAAGATGAAATGGCATATCAAACGAAATATAAATTTAATGGCAGATGATAAAATTTCTGCCAATGAATACAGTGCTGAGAACTTTGAGCTCCCTTCTTTAAAAAAATTATTATCGAGTTATTGCACCCACAGCGTAAGTAAGTGCGGCCCAGTTGTGCATTTTTTTTATTAAAAACTGTGTAAAAAAAGCGGAAACAAAAACTTAATGTAGGCAATTTGAATTTAAAATTGAATATCATTTCAGACTTGGAAAGATTACATTGGAAATATTTGTGTTCCCTGCTTTTGATATACCTATACTCTTACAGAAAAATATACCTATTATTGTATCTCATCAATGCAATATTTTAATTTGACAAATTTCGAGAACATCATTTGACGCAATATTATCGAATACATTATAAATACACAAATTCAATAAAATGACGTTTGCTGGAAAAACTCTCTCAACCTAGGCGGTAATAAGCTTTTCATTTAAATATACGAACTACTTTAGCGGCTCCAACAAATCAAATAATAATGCAGTTACTTTCTGTGAGTGTAAAAGTTTTTGGTGTTTCAATTGCAAAAGCGTTACTGTAGTATCTGCTATTTAGAAATGTGTCTCACCCGAATTTTTTTTGTATTTCGGAAAAATATCCAGTATTTCATCGCAAAATGAAGTGTCAACATGGTCAGAAGGCCCTCAGCTTTGTAAATATTTAATTTAGCAGACAACTATGTGGAATCGGTTTCCAATTGAACACTTAACTTTCTAGAACTGGATCATCTTATAAATTGGTTTTTGGTCGTTATTTCCATGTTTCCAGCTTTTTCTTAAACAAAACTGTCGCTCTTTGAACATAGAAGAATAGACCACTCTAATACGAATATTTTCTGTCTAAGCTTACCGGAGCAGATATCCGTTATTATCGTCATTTGTTGCCAAAAACTAAAATGCAGTTTTCTTCAAAACTTTCTATATACAATTACAGACAAAGTTTTATAAAAATCATAAAAGCCTATTTTGAGTAATTTAGAAAAAAAGAAAAAAAATGTTGGCCAAAACCTAGTGGCTCGCCGCGCCGTTGTATATGAGCCACCATTACACAGGGTACATAGCTCAAAAAATGCAATGCCATTTAAAGGGGAAAAAGGGAAATAAAGTTTAAGTAAATTCGATAAAACCGTTGCCAAATTATGTCCGTTTGGAAAAAGACCATTTTTAGTCAAAAACTATAAACGCAGTTTTCTACACACAGAATATTAATCAAAATCGTTAGAGCTTTTTCGGAAAAAAAACTTAAAAACACGGGCTAAAACAGAATGGCTTGTTGTATGGTAGCAACCATTTTAAAATCATAAACTGAACAAACAAATAAAACTATGATGAACTATGCCTAAACAAAGTTTGACTGATTGGGCCAAAAATCAAATGTGCTGTTTTGTTAAAAATGTTTAGTTTAATTATGAGTTTCATCAAAATCGTTAGAGCGATTTTCGTGCAAACCCACTTTTTAGGGCCGTTTTTGACTATGTATTTTGAAATCAACTTCTTAGAAAACAACAACGGGAAAATATGCTTTTACCAAAAAAAATTATAATAACAATACATATACATACATCAATCGGACTAATTTCCCAAACGAGAAAAGCGCCCATACAACGAAATTCCCGAAACTACTTTCTTTTTGACACGATCTCAAAATCTCAACAAAAAAAAAAATTGTGTATGGAAAGTTTGTGTAGGCATATGTACCTATAAATATATTATAGTTCCAAAGAGAATAAATGCCCAAAGACATAGTCCAAAGATGAACAGAAATTCCCCAAGATTAAAAACCAAAAACAATATGTGCAAGTAGTGAATCAAGCAATAAAATCGCATATGCAATTGGGGACTTTTCCCCAGAAATTTTCTTTTGGATTTTTCGTTTTTGCTATGTTTTCTTTTCGAAGCTCAACAAGTGGAAGGATCTCAATCAAATTACAAAAAGAAGAAAAAGAGGGTGTCCTACAGAATCCCCAAAAAAAATCCCTATCGATTAAAATCCCCAAAAATTATTATCCAACTAGCTAATATCCTCCCCAAAGACATAATGCACATGGATGACATCCACACCAAAACAATATTGTTTGCCAAAATACCCACGAAATCCCCAAATCTCAAGTGTCCGTGTACATCTCAATTATGTGCATTTAGTTTTCAAAAAAATTATTTTATTGTGAATCTAACTAATAAGTGAAACAGACTAAGTTTCTTTTCGCTTCATTTAAGACTTAATGAATATTTATTTACTTACTAATTTTGAAAATGTATTTTTATTTAATTAAACATTACAAGCATTAAAAAGAATTTTATATTTACTCTTTGGATTACATTTCCTGCAATATGAATTAAACCAAATAACACCAAACACAAACAATTGCGCGCGCGATTTGATCGCATGATTCACTACTTGAACATATTTGTTTTGGGGATATTGGTTTGGGGATTTTACTGTTGGGATTTCCGTTTGGGGATTGTGTTTTGGGGCAAACGTTACCGACCCAGAAAAAGAGGATTGGGTAGACTCCTTTTTGGGGCGTTTTTGACTAATATAATAATTTTTTTACTACTTCGAGTTATTTTTTTTTTTTTTGAAAATTTAAAAGAAATTTGACTAAAAAAATCATATTTCGTTTCTAGACCGTCGCAAAACAAAATCTTCACCTTTACGGTTAATCAATAACTTTGTTTAACTGCACTGTCAAAAAGCTTTAACATAGAATAAATAGGTTCCACAATCGATCCACTGTGCACCGTGTATTCTGCGAAGAATATTCATGAATTTTCCATGTTCTGGCTAAAATTCAAAACTAAAATCAGAAGTCCTTCATTTTTTTTAAATTAAGTTGATATAGGGTCATTTGACGTCACCACCTTGTCGGAACGAGCAAACTTCAAGATTAAATTCTGAAGAATCAAAAAAGAAGTTGTTCAGGGTTGAGTTCATATGGCATGAGGCTCATACGATTTTGGCTCATATCGGGCTTTTTTGAAATTTGAATGAATCCCTAGCCTTAAACTTAGGACCTTTTTCTAGTTGAAAATAGGCCAAGAATGTTCCGTCGTGAAAATAGATTGGAGCCCAATATGCAAAAATAAAAACAAATTTCAAACACGACATGTTAAACGAAACTCCACAGAAACCCGCATACAAGCCATCGTCGCGTCGTAATGAACCTATCAATTTCCTAAGCCAGCCAAAAACCAAGTCCTATATATGATTTCCATTATACAACCTAACCAACCATGTGTCGCATGTTTCCATTTAGCAGCATCCGAAACCCAATCTTCCAGCTTTTAAGATAAAATATTTGCGGTCAAAGAACGACTTACCGCGCGCTGAAAGTAATATCCGCTACCAAGTCACCGTCACCAACATCTCACCGGTGCCGTGCGGTGGCCCGTAGCACGATAAACTTCTTACCTTCACAGCGCACATTGTCGCTGGCCCCATGACCGCCGCCACACTTGGGGTACCTACCTAGAGAAGTAAGCCAAGTTTATGTTTGCAAACCGGTACAATACCTAGATTTACATACCCTACCCGCCGCCATTTATATTTATATATGGAGGGTTGAAGAAAAGCTTCAAGGTGACTATTATATTTATTTAATAATATTATTTAATTTTCATTTCTCTCACTGCACCCCCACAACCCAACAAACCAACAAAATGCATGACGTTCCCTCATCATTGACTTTCATTGCATTGCCTTGTCTAAGTCCCGTGCGCTGAACTATTCTGTTTTAGTATGCATACTTGCACCACCAACACCAACACATTGAAACAATCTAGTACGTAAGCCACAGCAAATATTATGCAATTCCACTGCACAAGTTGTCGTTTATATTATTACTTCAGATAATGCAATTAAGTTCCTCAGATACGCGTGTGTGTGGACTGGAAGTATGTGTGCCTTCAAGTCAAGTTCAATGGCAATAAAAAAAAATAACCAACCATGCTTTACTCACACACCATACCAGTTTAAAACAGACATTTAAACAACTTAAGCTTTAGCGAAACAACTAGCTTTGTATTAGCAACAACGATAAAAAAAAAAGCCGGTCTATCGTCTAATTTCTAAGCGTTCAAAGCTTTTACTTTTTTTTTTGCTATCGACGTCAACATCACATCAAATAAGCTTAGAGAGTGAATCAAAATGAATTTAATTACAATGCATTGATTATAAATTTCACATTAATAATCTGCACAGTTTGTTAGAAATAATTGGATGCTATTTATGCGATTGGAGACAGACCGACCATTTTCTGCATCGAAGGACATCGTACTCACCTACGAAATAGCACATAAATGTCAACAAATCCGTGTGTCCTTTGTAGATTTTCTGCTATTTTGAATTTTAATTAGAGAATGTGTGTGTCTCTGTGATGAAGATGATGATGATGATGATGGTTTCCCAGCGATGTGATGATGGTTTAATCTGAAATCTGAATCCTTTTTCCATTTCATCCTTATCATACCCAGTCCCACACATAGTATATGATAGATACATGATGGACACAATGATGGACGCTTTCTTTGGTTAAATTTAGCAGAATATTTATACCTCAGGGAAATTATAAGCTTGTTAAAATTGGTCGAGTTCAGCAGGTGTACAAAACACAAACAGAATGCGGTGGGGTAAGGATCAAACAGACAGTGACCTGGTAATCGGTTTATGTTGCATTTGATTAACAGTAAATGCATTAAATGGTCAACATCAGAAATCCGTTTGGTTTATGGTACTTATTGTTTTTAAATACATAAAAATTAATTAACCGGTAATTAAAAGCGTACGCTTGCTAATTGGCAATGGGATGGCAGTTGTTATCAAAGGGAAATTTATTGATGTGAGAGATTTACTATGTGGTGGTGTCAATTAATATTTAAAAACAAAATATGTTTTCTACAGATACAACTACTACAACAGAAGCAGATGCATTATAGGATTCTTAATCATTTAATTTTCTTAACATATTTCAAAAGACAGAAGGATATGAAGACTGTGGGTGGGGTGTTAGGTTTATTATAAAATTTTTTTAAACCCTATTCCATTGAACTGTATTTGGTGTTGGTGTGGAGATTGTTACATACAAACATAAAACCGTTAAGTATTGAAAAGTGTGTAAATTTGTATTCAGAACTAAAGAACTTAGATGCTTAAATTTCGAACATATTTTATAATCTTTGGTTCAAAAGGAAGGCTTCGTCAAAATTTGACCACAATCGTCATTTTCGTTCAACAAAAACTCTTTTTGGCAATATTAAATAATTATGTTTATACCCTACTCCATATAGAATGGGTATATTGTATTTGGTGTGGAGCTTGTAACATAGAGAAATAATACCGTTAGGTATAGAAAAGTACATAATATTCTGACTCAGAATCAAAAGCCTAGTCGATTTAGCCATGTATTGTCCGTCCGTATGTATACCCTCTAGGGGTCGCAATGTTTTAGATAGAAAACTGAAATTGGGTATTTATAATCTTTGGTTTAAGAGTAAGGCTACATTTTTGAACCGCTAAAATCCACCCAAAAACACGCCCACAATCCCCATTTTTGGTAAACTTCAATTTGGTAAAATTAAATTATGTTTTTTGTACAGCTACGATAAAAGCATAACGCTAAATTTTTGCACACACAAGCTTTAAGTAAACCTTCTTCCAATTGAATAGAAATATTTCAGTTTGGGCGTGGCTGACGTCCATTTTTCATACAAAACCATCAATATTGTTTTTATAAAATAACAAATTGTTATAATAAAGCGAAAAAATTAAATTTTGTGAGTATTACTTGCACATAAACATCTTGCGTATGAAGTCAAAAAATTTGATTTTGGGCATGGCTGACGCCCACTTTTCACTAGAAACTATAAAACATTTTTTTTTGTAAATAAACGGTATATATAATGAATCCGCAAGCCCAAATTTGTGCCTCTTAGTCGAAACTATGAAGCTTGTGTATGAAAAGAAATTTTTGAATTTTGGGCGTGGCTTACGCCTACTTTTCATGAAAGAACGAGAACGTTGTTTTAAAAATTTAAGGTGCCAATGTTTAATTTTAACCTTTTTTCCGTTCGTTATTTGAAAAATATATCTCTTTATTTTTTGCGTACATTTAAACTTCTGAACTATTAAAAATAGTTATGCGAAATATTTTTTTTGTAATTGTAAGTAATTTTTTATAAGATAAAACGATAAATAAAATATAAGGACCTCAAAAGGCCTTCCTAAAAAATAAAAAAGGTTTTTTTTTTAGGCCTCTTTGATCCTGAAATATTAAAATAGGCTTTTTTGAATATAAACATATATATATATATATATATATATATATATATATATATATATAAATATAGTACCGTTTTGATTTTGAAATGCATAAAAGATAAAAAACGGGTAACAAAAGAATTTTTTTACTTAAGAAACATACAAAAAAAAATACTTAAATAAATCAAAGTATTTTTTTTATAAAAATACAAGTGAGTATAGTAACACAGTTTTATACAATGACAAATGTTTTTTGTTTGGTAAATAAATTTGATTTTTTAAACGCTTAATGGAATTTCTTCAAAGAAATCACAACAATTATTTTCTTCTTCTTCAGAAGGTTTCTCCTTTCAAAATTCTTCTGTAGAACTCCAATTCTTTGTTATGGCGCCAGTTTTCAAGACAGTGTTGTTTTATGAGCTTGTCGATATCCGTTTTCTTTGCATCAGTTAGTGGAACTCCTAACTGCACTCAATCGAGCTCCATAATCATTAAACTGTTTTCCAGGACATACGAATGACCTTGAAGCACCAACATCAGATTTATAACTTAACTCTCCCCTGATTCTTACGACGCCTTTATTCTGAGGCAGCACGAAACGTTTGGTTAGTTTTAATTGAAAGTGCCATTTATTTGTCAGCTTAAGAGTCTTCTGTGCAGCACTCTTCCAATCTAAAAATTTGATCACATTACCGTGTTCGGAAAAGATCCCGTGGTATTTTTCTGGGAACAATATCGTTTCTTTCTGTTTAATTTTTGTTCGATTCCGGCAAATACTCTATCTGGAGAAATATAGGAGTGTCCGACTTTGGGAAATATAATTTCAACTTGGTTTTAGTTTTTTTTTTTTTTTTTTTTCAAAATCCAATATGAAGCCATTGCTATAAAGGCTGTATTCTTGTTTTGGAATAGGCCCCTTTTGAAAAAAATATTATATATAGATCTTTGTTTTTATTTACAGAAGAAATATAGGTCTGTTTTGAAAAAAAAAATCATTACATATAGTGAAAATAAGACTGTTTTGATTATTACAAAAAAAAAACTAGATAAGGTCGTTTTGATTCTTAGTCAAAATTCAAGTGCTTATAACTTTAAAAATAGATCCGTTTGAAACCAAGAAAAGAATTCTAGCTTATAGCTCTCTTCTAAAAGAAAATTTTGGTTTTCCACGCTATATATTTGCAAAAAGGTGAGTTTAGGACCGATTTGATTCTAAGTGACACATATAAATAATCCAATTTAGACGTGGTTGACGCCTACTTTACATATGAGACAATTTTTTAGGTAGGTAGGTAAATATCTTGAGTGAGAAAAAAAAACGTGCACGGCTGGGTCGGACGAACTTGCTCTAATGTGTGACAGTGGTTTTGGGGTTTAAGGTTTTGTAAAAAAAAGTAGGGAAAAATGATATGAAATTTTATTGATCACTTAAAAAACGTTTTTTGGAAAAAATAAAGTAAGCCATCTTATTCCTTTCACCTACTGTTTCGAATTAAAAAAAAAATCAAACTCGATTCACTAGTTAAAAAAAACGGTTTTTTTTAAGTTTCGAAAAAATATTCGAAATTTTTTTTGAGAATGCCAGATTTTAGCAGTTTGTTATTTTTTTCAGGAAAATGAAATAAAAAAAAATAGATTAAACCACTTTTGAAAAAAAACATAAAATAAAAAAAAAATTATTTTTTTAAACTCAAAAAAATTTTGTTTGAAAAATTTAAGATTTAATATTATTTCATGCATAAAAAGAATTCTACATTAAAAATTTCATTGAAATCCGTCAAGTGACTTACGAGAAAATCTGATTTAAAAAAAACGAGCCTATATGGAAGGTGCCATTATAAGACTTTTCCTGAAAAATCTATTCCAACCAAACCTATAGTTTGCACAGAAAACATTATTCAGAAAATTTTATCAAAATCGTGGGAGCCGTTTTTGAGAATTAGCATTCTAGGTCTAAAACGGTACATGCCATACGATTATTAGTGAACAATTAATTTTTCTCAAGAATGGCTAGTTCGATTTTGATAAAACTTTCTGAATAGTGGTTTATGTGCAAACTTTATATTTTGGTTTTTTACGAATGCATAACTTGCCTTATAGTACTTATAGTACTCGCAAATAAAAACTGCATGACAGTACGATGATACAGAAGCGAAAAAAAAGTGGTTTTCGCCATAAACTTCTTTGGCCTGTCTGTGCGTCTGTGCGCTTTTCACGTCAAGCTACAGCCCAAACCGCAAGAAGGATTTTCTTCAAACTCCATATATAGCAGTTTTGAACAAAAACGGTTGTCGAGATTTTTTTTTGTATTTCGTTTTAGCCCGGCTCAAGCTGGTAATTTTCAAGAAACGCTTTATTTTCATTTTGGATTTGTTTGAAAACGGCTCTAACGATTTTGATTAACTCAAAATTGAACAAACCTAGGGCATTCGAAAATTCATAACGAAAATCAGGTTTAAACGGCTTTTTTTCAAATGGCCATAAGTTGACAACGGTTGTATCGAATCCACTCAATTTTTGTTTTGGTATATTTCATTACAGCTTCCTTTTAGATAGCATTGTATTTATTTCAGTTAAATACTCTGTTTTAAATGGTGGCTCCTATACAACGAGTCACGAGCCTTACGCCAACAATTTTTTCTTTTTTTCGAATTTTAGGTGATAATTATCTCAAGAAAAACCCATGGGTGGCATCCAGTTGAAACTGAGTGTTTTAGCAAGCAATTTCTTTTCACTTCTTCGAAAAAATAATACCGTTCTTAGTGGCACTCTGGATTCTCTCAGAGTATCGTCTTTTGTCTTTAGGTGTTTTATTTCTTAGCATTGAGGAGTTTGAATGTGATCTCTGAAATTTAGCTTTGAAAAATGGTAAAGGAATATCTCTGGCCATCACAATCAAAATATTATCTACTTCTGGGGCCTAGGGAACTACTTTTCAGTTTCAAAGTGAAATCTATGATTGATAAGGAAGTAAGCTTTAAGTTAGAAGATCCGGAATATCTTTTTCTGTCAGCCCAAATTCTAATTAAATCTGTGCCAAATGTACCAGAAATGTAAATTGTACCGACCTATTGGATTATAATGATATTTTAGCCATTAGGTAAAAATTACAATTTAACTACAACTGCGGCAGTTAAATGAAGGAAATGTATATTCAAGGCAAGATATTCGAGCTGTGTTCAGTTGAAAACAGTGATTTTTAAAAAAAATGCATACCAATAATTTGCCTACATTATACATGTCCTTCTCAGTTTTCAAACTGTTTCATTTCTTTATTAAATGACTCCTCTAAGATGTTTTTAAGATTTATCTTTTCAATCCAAAACTTTCGTGAAACCAAAACCATTCGTCACCCCTTTCATATTATTTGAATTATTGTTTAAAAAAAAAGCAAACTTGTCAATCAAACATTTAGGAAAAGAGCTGCGAAACCAAAAGAATGCATCAATATCCACAATTGCGGTGGGTTCACAAGAGTTCCGCAAGTTTCCCCCATCAGACCTCGAAGACGGTTTTCTTTGCAAGAAATCTCAAAGAAAACATTTCCATGCTTTTCTCAAACGCACTTTTTATTACAAAACAGTTTCAATTGAAAACAATTACTTCCTTGGAACAATCAAGAAACCCAGAACACACTTCTCTCTGGTGTGACTGTGTGGCAAAAACCAAGAAATACCTTCCGCAACTTGCTTTGCTTTGCTGTGCTCAGCTCAGTATATTTTTTTTTTCTAAGCTTTATTGTTCTAGTCCTTCCCCCATTTTTTGGTTTTGTTGTTGTTTGCATCTAGTTTAAGTTTTGAGAACGTCTCTGTAACTAAAATTATTAAGGAAGCCGCAAAATCAAATATACCTACTTGCAAATATATTTATGGTATGTACAAACATCGATACAAAACACAAACATCAACTACAGATTCATTTTTTATGAAGGATATGTCATTATTCTCGAAAATTTGTGTTTCAAGATAAACCATATTGAAAATAGCTAAAACGATTATAATTTTGGAAAAAGCCATTTTATTTTTGATAGGCTGGATGGCTTAGTATGGCATGACGACGACGTGTGTATCCTTTTGCCCTCTTTACAATAAAGCCGCCGTTGCACACTCGTGTGTATGTATGTTTGTGTGTACCTGTATGTTAATATATAGAGGCATAGATATATTATGCGATTTTAAGTGTAGGGGTGTTACCAAATATGAAGAAGGCACTCCATCTGCCTCAAAACAAATGCTATGGATAGCCTGGGCTTCGGCAAGGATCCTGCGCATCGCCAAATGTCCGTTACGTAATTGGTTGAATACAAAATAAATAGCGACACTCTCAGCGTTCTCTATAAAGGAGTGTGAAGCAAACAGGAAACTCATGCTTATAATGGCTACATGCTCTATGCTACATGCCACAGGTAGTAGATTATTATTGCATGCACACTGAGACTGACGACCGATGCGACGGGTCTATTTCGAGACTCGAAACTCGTTGAGTCTGTGATTTCTATTCCACCCTCATATTGCACTTGTTGCTTTTTATTATATTAATTTGCTATACCTACCCATACGCAGACACAGACACACTCATTCATGTCTATTGATATAGAACAAGGATTTCAAATTGATGAATTGGAACGGTTTGATTTGTAGACCGTATAGTTTAAAATCATTTCAGATACATTCGGGAATCTGATTTCGGTGTGTTAACGGTGCCGTTGGATTACGTTAGCGGCGGAGTGAAAATTATTTTTTTAAATATTGAAAAAAAAAATTGAAAATCATAATATTGTGAATCCTTTTTTTTTGTAGGTGCAAAATGTCCGTGAAAAATTATTTTATATTATTTAATGTTGACGCGACCTGAGTTAAAAAAAAAAAAAATATTAATAATTTCGTAAAATAAAAACAAAATAAAAAAAGTGAAACATAAATTATTTAAAAAAATATAAAATTGGAATTATATAAAATAAGCTGTTCTCATCAAATATGGAAGACGAAAATGACGATAAGGATGACACGAAAAGGTGAGTCTTGAAATTTTTATTAAAAACGCTTGCATTTCTTCGTGGATTAAAGAAAATTCTAGATCAGATATTAATTGAAATACCATGATATTAACATGACTCGGATAACGTTAGAAACTAAGGATGATAATAATTGATTGCGATTCCGTTTATTGGAGATGTTGTTTCCTTCTTCTTCTATTTTCTTCCCGTGTGATGTAGGTATTAGATTTCGTCTAGCGTTCGTTGTTTCAATTAACTTTGGTGTGTCTTTTTTATAATTACCAATATTACGTGTCCAGAACTTATTTGGAATTACTCGTAGGTATAGCTCAAGGGCGATTTTTTTTTTTTGGTTTGGCAAACTTTAAGTGAAGAATCACATAATACATTCTACGCAGCTATATGTAACCTTACTCTCATATGGCCATGAACTGAAAGTGATGATCCATGAATGAAGTTGGGTTTTGAAAGGTTATGAAAGTGATTTTATTTATCAGAAAATATAGATTGAAATTTTGAAAGCTTTTCTCTAGTACGAAAAATAATGATCGTATCTTTTTTAAATAGGAATGACATTTTTCGTATGGGAGCGCATTTTAATATTCCATTTTGTACTTAAGGTGATGCAGAGAGTCCAACTTACCCCGCTAGCTAGTTTGGTCCCCATAGTCAGTTACTTCCAGTTACACAAGCCAAGCTGGTTGGGGTCGTGCTCCCTTTGGTCGCAACCTCAGATGGGGTCTTCCAGTACTGCGGTGACCCTCAGAGTTCGATTTCAGCCATCTGCATAAGCCCTCTGAATTGTCAGCTCTTTGACCAGGCCAACGTCGCTTTTCTTCCAATTGCCGAGTCCACGCTTCTTCTCCATACAGAAGGACTGGAATGACAAGGTTCTTGAATAGTGTCTTCTTCGTCCTTTGGGAGGGGGCTTTGCTGGAAAAATGCCTTCTTAGCCCGAAGAAACAGCGATTGGGAAGTGATTCTTCTACACTGGTCTCTTCACTGATATTATTTTGAGAGGATAAAGTGGAGTAGAACCCAAATAGACAAAGTCCTTGACTACTTCAAAGTTATATCGGTCCACCGTGACGTGTTGTCCCAAGACTAAGGTTATGATATTCTCCGCCAGAAGATAGCATACATACTTTTTTGTATCATCGTTTGTAACGAAGTTTTCGAAGGATTCTATCTTCTCAAACGCACAAATGGGGCCCGTAGGACATACAAAACTTATGCCCCACGTTGGGCGCCATTCTGTAACGAAGATTCCTTTTATTTTTAACAGAAATTTATTTTATTTTAACAACCATATAATAAAAATTCATTTAGGACGCCATTCTGTAACGAAGTTTTCGAAGGATTCTATCTTCTCAAACGCACAAATGGGGCCCGTAGGACATACAAAACTTATGCCCCACGTTGGGCGCCATTCTGTAACGAAGATTCCTTTTATTTTTAACAGAAATTTATTTTATTTTAACAACCATATAATAAAAATTCATTTAGGACGCCATTCTGTAACGAAAGCTGACCCCCTTCTATGAGACAAATGTCAAAAGACACTGCCCCGTATAGAGCGCCATTCTGTAACGAAGATTTTATTCTTAACAGGAATTTTATTTTATTTTCTCAATAATAAAGCAAGAATCCATATAAATGAATCTTTATTACACTATTGTTGTTAATGTTGTTATTGTGGGAAATTCTACACAAAGAATTCTTCATAAAAAGAAGAAAACTTGGGGGCACACATGCGAGGTGGATGCATGTGCTTACAACACTAACGACTCCGTCGATTGTGTATGCTTGCTCTTACCATACTTATGAACTGTAACTGGAACCGAAATATTGAAACTCTTCGCGAGAATAACCTGAAGTACGCCTTCAGTCAATAAAAAGGTGCCAACTCTAAACCCTAATCTCAACTATAACCTCATACTGCAAGCATTCAATCTACTTTTACCAATATTAAAGAATTTCTGTACCTCAAATCCTCTTGAATCTTCGGACACCTCTCTCCACCACTTAGGTACGAGGACTACCCCCATCCCCTGGCATGGCTAGGCATCTTACGATTCAAGTGTCGACGACTCTCCCACCGCGTCGGTTGACAGCAGCTGGCCTTGGCTCACTCAGGAGCAGGCGTGGGATCTTGCTGTGGGCTCGCGACTGTGTTACATTGGTTATTTAACCTGCCAACCTGTGAACCTGGTCTTGTGATTCCATTTTACTTCTGGGGAGGCCCGAGCCGAGGAAAGAGTAAGGCCCTAAAAAGTGACACGGCGTGCCACGCCGCATGTAGAGAATAGAACAATTATCTGTAGTGCACCTGTCTGAATACCTTAACCATTAAAATCTAGTTTTCATCCCAAATCTTAGCGTACCGAGCACTAACTATAGAGTGGAGTGGTAAATATAGGTGGTCGTATTTACTTGGAACTCTAATCACTAACCCTCTCTTTACGTTCCTGACTGTCTCATCCAGAGAGTTAGGAAGGTGACTGACTCGTGGTGGGAAGTCTAAGATGGCATTTGACCCCCAGTTGCCTCAATACCCGCCCATCAGGGAGTGTACTCGACCTGATCCATGGTTTCTAATTGGCAAAAAAAACTATTCTTAAGAAACCCCTAATTGTGGTTGACTTGACTAGGTGGTATTTGTCAACCAGTGCCTCAAAACCCTCCCTATGTAAGGAGTCAGAACTCACTTACGCCTATGGTTCCTGTTCGGCAAACTACTGTACAAGAACCCCAACTTAATAACCTAAACTAATCTAACACTAAACTCTCAAATGATTCAGGACGCCACGGCCACTATGAATCTTTAATTTTCCCTAACCTGGGCGACACCGCCAATAAACTACTTAAAAGATAAAAAAAAGAAAACTTGGTTCAGGACACCACGGCCACTGTGAACCTAAGCTGATTCTGGACGACACCGCCACTGCGAATCGATAATTCCCTAACCTGGGCGACACCGCCAATAAACTACTTAACTACTCCATTGATTCCGGACACCACGGCCACTATGAATCCTTACTACTCTACCCTAACCTACTTTGTATGATTCCAAACACTAACGCGTACGATAAGTCAATCATCTCTGACTATATCCATCGTCGACCCACGGAGCTGAAATATAAAAGTCAATCATCTCTGACCCTCATCTTCCCCCGAGGAAACAATCTCCATCCTTATGTTTTGCTTGTCCAGGGTAGGGAGCGATCCAACCCCCTCCGAACCTATGCTCTAGCAATCCATAATAGAGAAATATCTATCTGGTTTAAAGTTCAAAATTATCCTGATCAAAACTATAATCAGAAGACCACAACTAAGTTTTTCACTTGATTTTCATTATTATTTAATTAATTTAAAATATTTAATAATTAATTAATTATTTAATGACTAACCTTAAAACGTAGTTATATATATATATATATGTCTTAAATAGATCTTAACAGGTAATATTTCTTAGGCAATAACAACTACTAGCTATTGGGTACCTTTATTCGAGGATCTTAAAACAAATAAAATTCATATCTTATTTGGAAAAATCAAAATTGTAAAATAGAGACACAATTCGTGCTCTTGGTTAGTAAATTACGATTACAAACAAATTAAATTTTCCCTCGATTTTAATTATCCTTAAATGTCGTACTGTGGTTGATAATATATTTACTTTATTATATGTACGGTTGTCGTTCATCTACGATGATCCGTTTTCAACCTCGCTTTGTTTTTATTTTGAATTTTATTATTTTTATAGTCTTATCTGAAGTGCTTTATTTCTGCACCTCACTGTGTTTTTCAGATTGTATGTACGATTCTATTACTCAGAATTCACTTTCATTATATGTCTATATATATGTGTTTTCAAGAGGGTACACTAAACATATATTGATTACAGATATATCTCAACAGACAATAAAGGATCTTGTTATTAGGTGATTATCTAGCTGTTCACCAATTTTGGGTGTGGCTACTGTATACACACAGTAGGTAGGATGTTTTAAATCGCTTTCAGGTAGTTCCTTTATACACTTTAAAATACAACGTATCCAATTCTTGAAGTATCTCTAAACATACAGATGATATTGTATGAGGTTTATATATATATATACTTATATATATGTATATATCAAGCAATGATGTGACAAAAATTAATTTTCAACTAAACTCTTTCTGGTGAGTATTTACTCAAATCGGACGGAGGTAAGTATATATATATGTATCTATATACGATCATGTCTAATGACAAAAAAAAATCAAAATGTGTGTATACACACGAAGGGTAAGTCTGGTTTTTAATGGTAGCGTATAGCTATATATGTATATAGTGAACTATAACACTATGAAATTTGTTAGGGTAGGTCGCGTATAGCAAGCACTACAAGGATACACTCCTTGGATGATCGAGCAGGGGGATGATTTCAATAAAGAAAAATCAAGAAAGTATACTGATATGGTAGGTATCAATATAAATTATTCAATTAGAGAAAACGGAATTACTGAAATGTCGAGTAATTTGTGCCGACAGGGCGGAGTGTTCTCCAATAAATGTTTCTAAGAATTGTGCCGAGAGGGCAGGGTGATCCCTATTCATATGGTAGGTATAGACACCTGAAAGATAAGTTAGTAACGGAGCGATAGACCGACTCCAAATCAAAATTTAACAAAATAATCTGTGAGAAAAAAGTGTGGAGTACTATTTGTCTCCAATGGTGTACAAAAATAAAATTAATGGAGCTGTCCGAGGACCAGCCAAACGATACGATAAAAAAAATTATTTGGAATGATTTTTATACCTGATATTAGTATGGACTATTGTTGGGATTTTAAAGATAGATACCTATTTCGTTTGTGACTTTAGCAAATGGTAAATTTCATATCATTACAAAATAACAATATAGTTTGAAAGAAAAATTTACTTACCGCAACTATTACGCCGGCTGGAGTGCACTTCTGCCTTTGTGTATTACGTTGTCGTTATTACAGGATATCGATGCTATTGTAAATGATCATTAAAATTTACTTTCGCTTTCTTTGGTCACTTAGTTGATATTTTCAGACGGGGGGGGGGGCAAAGGGGTTGAATGAACTAAATCTTCACTTTGGTTGATTCTAATATTTTGATTTGTGGGATTGGGTGGGCTTATTCCACCATATCTCACGATTCACTTCAGAGACTTGGGTAAGGACAAGGGATAAATGACACTACTATTTTTTTTTTTTTTTAAATTATTTTTCTTTTCTTATCAGATTTTTTTTTTCAGATTTTCTTCACTATATGGACATGGGCTCTTTTAGGTAAGTTACTCTTTTAGACTTTTACGCAAAACACTTTCACTTGTACTATATCTTTTTCAAAACTTTACTTTCATTTCAGATAAACTCTTTAAGACACTTTGGTACTGGACGTTATTCTTTCCGGATTCAACCACATTACATTATCGGCTTATTCGATTGGTACCCCAGCTAGATGAAAAATACAATTATATTAGTTATCTAGAATACTTAAATTTTTTCTTAAATAAATTTCATAAATTATAAATGATACTTAATCTCCTGGCTGGTTCTTTTTATGTGGGTGTCTGTAGATGTGCAGTTTTCTTCCAATTGTTATGCCGCACGTGGCAAATACCGATTGGCTTCAATTTTCTAGGAATGTTTTCCTGGTGGCTATGCCCCAAGACATTCAAAATTGAGCGATTTTGTTGCGATTCGTCACAACAGATGTAATTATCTGGCGATGTGTGGTTGGACTGGGATTCGGGTCTCTCTTCCTCCTTTGGAGTTAGATGACGGCCCTCGAGTTCTGTGTCCTTTATCCACGAAGTAAAATAAATGTGTTTTAGTGTGTTTTAGGTATCGCAGTTCGTTGCAATGACTCGTCGCACGCCGAAAATTTCCAACACGTGGATCTTTTGGGCATGTGGTGTTGAGAAAATTCTCAAAAAAAAATTATTCTTTCAGAAAAAAAACTCGAAGCAGTATATAATTCGAAGATTATTCGTCGGGATTTGTTTTATTTAATCGAAAAACAAGAAAACTTGATGTGTGGTACAGCACATGGAATGACTGTACTTCTTTATTGGTGGCGTCGCTTTTGTGCGTTGTCTGCGTAGAAACTCCTCGATGCTTCTCTTTACGGATGGCGTCGGTTGCGTTTCAGCACGTGCACAACAAATTTGTATGTAGCGTACGTACATATATCTCCTCGTGCACAGATTTTCCTATTGGAAAACATGCTGGGGTTAGTTTTTTTTTTTTTTTTTTTTTTTTGCAGAAGAAGTAACAAAACTGCTTCCACATTAGTGCGTACATGTAGCACTTACCTTTTTAATACAATTTCAGGGATTCCCTCTTGTCGCTACAGATTTTTCGTTTCTGTAATCCTCTTTTATGGTGAACAAAATTGCTGCGCGGCACGAATAGCAGCCGGCGTCAGACAAATTCAATTTGCGCAACACAATAACTCTTTTTTTCCTCGTCGCCACACAAAAAAACAATGTGGCCAACGCAAATTCGTTGTTCGCTGTGAATCCAGCGACTTCTCTTATATTTTTTTCTTTCAAATCCGCTTTATTTTAATTAATTTTACTTTTACTTCTATTTTAAATTTACTTTGACAACTTTTTCTTTACTTCTAGAATATTTCTTCAAGCACAACTTATAATTTTTTTCTTGTAGGAACTTACTTTTGGCGATGTTCACTGGATGGTGGTTCGTGATAGAAAAGACGGAAACTCGTGAGAGATTTCCTATCTATCTGTCATGGATTCTTCAAATTCGCCCTGTTTCTCATCTACGGTCTCTTTTCAGTTTTAGGTATGTTCGATGCCGTTGCCTTAAGTTCATTGTATAACAGTTTGGTTGAGGTTGATAATTGATGACACTGATTTTACAAAAAGTGTTCAATAAGCAATTCCTCGCCAAGAATATTGTTCGTGAAGAACTTTATAATGAGTTATATTGAAATTTAAGGTACTGTGACACTTTGTATTTGGACTAAGTCCGACAGTATTCTCATAAAGAAAAATGACACAATCTACTCGTGTGAACGAATAAAAAAAGTGTTCTGCACTTTGCATAAATTTTGCGGAACGTTCAGTTCGCTGTTTCTTTTCTGCATTCTGTCAGGCATATTGCGTGTGAATCATGCAGAACTTTATACTTCGCACGTGGAGTGCTTATTGATGGACGTATATCCAATCTTTTCCTGTGTACGTAAAGTACTTCCTTTTGCTTGTAGGCAAACATTAGATGGGAATTTTAAATGACATCTGATATGTCACAGAATATCCTAAGAAGAGTGTAGGTAGTATGTGATGTGGGAATTTTTGAAATTCCTTGGGAATTCGATGGACTGTAGTGGTGGTGGTGCATTTCCACTACTGGTGTGTTGATCAGTGTAATTGTGTCATGCCATGAAATGTCATCCTTACACGTTCCTCCGAAGATTTCAATATCATCAGCATAGTCGGGTTCCTCATTGTCATCTTGCCCCAATCGAAAGAGTTTAGCAGGGATACCGAGTAGCGACATACAGCTCTGTATAGTTCATCCCTATTCACGCAGTCATAGCTTATAGACCATAGATAACTATGAAATCAATAAAGAGAAGATGAGTCTGGAATTCTTGGGCCTTTTCTAAAATCTGACTAAGTGTGGAAATTTTTTCGATGGTTGTCTAACCTGTCCTGAAATCACAAGATTAGAAGCCAATCAGTTCACGCGCAAAAGAGTCCACACATTCGCGCAAAAAAAGCCGTGAAGAGACATACCTTTACAGCTCGGGCAGTTCAGGTGTGTCTTCTTTCTTGTGGATTAGACACACGATGCTGAGACTCTTTTCGTCATGCATACTTGCATCCGATTATACAGATAAGTTGGTGAATGCTCCTTACTAATGCATCTCCCGTTTTTTTTAAAGAGCTGTTGGACTTTTATTTCGATATCGCTTCATAAGCAGAAAACTATACCGTTTTGTTTTTATTAATTGGGCGAATTTATAAAATGGGTTTTATGTCGGACGAAGAAACCGGATAAATTCTTTGAGAGGTAATCAAGAACCTAGGACCTGAAAGTTACCTATATACATAATAACTTCAGACTAGAAATAATATCTTAGATAGTATAGGCCGGATTGAATAATTATTCGGGTGAAAAGCACCTTACCAATGGATGTTATCTTACGTATACTAAACAAAGAAAAGTGGAAGCCACTATAAATTTTTTTAAACAGCATTAAATTATAAGGCACCAAATGTAAACGAGGATTTTTAAAGTATAGGGTTTTCCAATTTTTACGGGAAGCTTTTGGCGGCCTGTGGCATATTGTTATGGGGACTTCTGTTAAATTTTTGACTATAAATACATACACAGCTGGTCAAAAAAATAGGTGCAATTATTTTTTTTTTATATAAACTTAATTTTTATGTTTTGTTTATTTAAATATTATTTTAACATTAGTTTTCATTGGACTATCAATTCTTAATGAAATATTAATATTTAAGGCTTTTAAATTAAGTAATTATAAATTTTATACAATTAAACCGACGGTGTAGACAGTTGCGCTTGGACAAAAAAATAGGTGTGTCTTCCTAAATTATGAATAATGATAGTTTGAATGCAAAATTTGTTGTATTTTATAATAATTTTCGTTTACCATTCTCTTATAACCCGAGTATACGACATTGTTATCCAAAACTTTTTAAATTCAGCGTGGTATTAACTCTACAAACTTTTGGCATCTTTCTTGGGGTATAGAATACCATTCACTCTGAACAGCATCCCACAATCGGTTCTAGTTTGGAAAATATTGGCATCCTAGTTTCCGCATAAGCTCATTCCTCAAGTTCTCAATCGGGTTGAGATCTGGGATTGACTTGGCCATGAAACAATTGAAACTTCTTTCTCTCGATACCACTCTTTCAAAAGATTTGCCATATGTTTCTGATCGTTATATCCTGCTAAGAAATCAATCGGAGAGTCATGTTTTCTTCGGCAAATGGAAGCATGATATCTTCCAAAATATCCCTATAACCTTATTTGGTCAAGATGTAACTAATACGGAATATAGGAATTAGGGCCCACACCATACTAGAAAAAACGGAACCAGACCATAATATTTCCTCCCCCGTGTTTGATTGTTTTCCGGGTATAGCGAGGGTGGTAGTCCTTTCCTTTTGGTCGCCTGACATTACGCCCCGAATCTGATGAGAACAAATTAATTTTTGTTTCGTCACTCCAGAGGATATTTCGCCATTTTTTTGCTCCTTCAGGTCCGTTCCAACTTCTATGGTTTAAGGCAAATTCTCTTCGGGACCTTATATTACTTGCTCTTAGGTAAGGAACTTTCCTGGCAACACTTCCTGGTAGGTTGAAGCTCTGAAGCCTTCTGCGGATTGTGCGGGCACTGACTTCATTATTGATTTGTGCTCCTATTGTCCTTGACGAAGCAAAAGGTTTAGATTTAGCCAAAAGGAGGACACGGCGATCAGTGGTGACTGATGTTTTTTTCGGCCTCCCACGATTTTCGCGCACTAATCTGGCCTTGAGTGCATTTGTCACAAAATTTTGGGATCTTCCTAGGGCTTCTGCTATAAATTTGTAAGTCTTACCTTCATTTCTTAGCTGTAAAACTACCCGTCTTTCTTCCGCCGAACAGTGGACGTTTCTTTTACTAAAAGTCTAATAAACTATTATTTATTATTTTATTTATTAACAACTATCATTTATTGATAGTAAAATTATTAAAAAGAGGTTACCTTGAAATTTAATATTTTTTTTGAAATAACAGAGATATAAACTGTGGATTTATTTGGAGAACACCTATTTTAATGACCAACTTCTTAAAAACACCAAATCCTAATGCAACAAAGAAAATAGAACAGCTTAACATAACACACACAAAATGCAGTAAGCTCAGCATCAGTGTCAACAGAATAACCGTTTTTTCTTAAAACAAGAACTTTTTGTAAGGCCTGCGATCAAAAAAACAGTTATTTTGCATCAAAGACAACAGTGGTGCAAAAAAATTTGATCACACCTATTTTTTTGACCAGCTGTGTATATCATTCAGTTACTGATGTGAAAACACCATGTTACACGATTGAACTGCAAGTCGAAATGACAAAACTTAATTATCAAAATTAATGTTTGTTAGTGCAAACTGCAAATTTTGCAAGCGTCTTGCCAATTTCTCAGTTGACTATTTAACGTTTGGTGGCTAAATTTCAGACTTTGTGCTTTTTGAAGTGAAACTTTTTTAGGCGCATAGGGGTAAAATGTTTACTGATGCGACGGAAATAAGCGTGACTTCCGTCCCGAAAATGGAAAGAGCGATTGAGACCGATTGACAGAGACAGAGAGTGAGAAAGGGCGAACGTAGCATGAAGCACATAGCCATTTAGCGAGAGAAGGGAGCAAGTGAGTGAGAAAGATTGAGAGAGAGAGAGAGAGAGAGAGAGATAGAGCTAACGTCGCATCACGCTTCACGCACAGTGCCATGGGGAGAGATAGCTGTATTTTAGGTAAGGTTTGTTTTATCTGCATATCAACTGTGGGTAGGTCGGCGGCTGATGGTTAAATCTTCAAAATAGAACGGTGGGTAACAGGGACGGTATGCATTGTGTGTGTCTTAGCAGACAAAAGTGTTTCGTATATCCACTGTAGGCAGTCAGCATTATTCCAAGATTGGTTGTTTTTATCAGAGTACCTATATCTACTAATGAGTAGGGACACTCTCCACGTGTTCATTATTTGTTTACAATTTATACAAGAAATTGACGACAGTAAGAAGTGTAATAGTAAAAGAGAGATAGATTCAACATGGGCTCGCTTTTAAAAACACGTACAAAAAAAATGTATACACAAAATCGTCGCTTTAGTTACTTTTCACTAGTGTGACCAGGTTCTAGAAAATTTAACACAAAAACTGGTGCAAATAGAACTATGTTTATATGAACGCAAAACCTGGTCACACTAATCAATATTGTTGCTAAGAGAAATTCTACTACACTTAAAATAACAAGGGTCCGCTTTAAGAAAAACATTATTGGAAAATCACATTTATGTATGTTATACAAGATAAGTGTGTGTGGGTGTACCTACAAAACGTGATGTGTACTCTCTTTTTCATAAGCTATTTTACGAAAGGCTAGTAATCAATACTTCTTGCCTGTTTTCACTTATAATAGTTTTTTTTTTAGGTTTTTTCTTGTATTGGTTGAGTTCTAAGTGTGAGAAGAGTGTCCCTACTCATTAGTAGATATACTCTGGTTTTTATCACCAAAATAGTCGCAAACAAAACTATTTGGTGGGTAAAGTAGTGGGAACAAATTTTTGGTGGTTTTTATGGTTGGAAAACTTCCGATTGGATTCTTATTTTATGGGCTGATATTATTTTAAGGATAATTCAGTACGACATAGGTACATACCTAGATACATAAATATTAAAAAACTTTTTATCACCAAACAGTTTGATTTAACAAAAAAATAGTTATTGAGCTCAGCAAGTATTTTTAACACAAAAAAGTAAGATTTTTTTTATTGTTTCCCGAAAACCGAATTATGACCATTGTTATTTTTATAGTCTAGGTAACTAATAAAAAAATACAAAACTTTAATTTCATTCCATAAGGTTATCCCTACACGAATAAACTATTTTGCAATTCCAGTTTCAAACTGGTACTGGTGTTAAATCGATTGCATTCAAGCTGAATAGTGTGCTTTCAATACTTAATTACATGCGCAAACTTAACGAGTTGACTGCAATGCGATCACATTGACTACGGTTTGAAATTTGAATCTGGGATATCAAATGTTTGACGCAAGTGCAAACGTGCGGGTCTAAGGTGTTTTTTTTTTTTTTTTTTTTTTTTTTTTTTTTTTAAATGCATTGAGTAGGCTTTTAGCGTAAAACCCTACAGTACAGAATTTGTACGATTTTATTTTGAATTAGGTAGGATTTCATATATTACATCTGTCATCATTGGCAGTCAGGTGGTTGATGGTTTTAAATAGATTGGGGGGTAGCAGGGATGTGACTTGGTATGTGGTTAAATGAGCGCTGGAAGGTTGATATGAAAAATGTGATGTGTATAATATTAAATGTGTTAGGCGGGTAAGCGGCCTTAAGAAGCTGTACTGGTCGGTTGATCGGTGCAAAAAAAAATTAAAATTAGTTTGCCAAAGAAGTTTCACTTCTGACATGTGTACTTTGTACGCACGAACTTTTTTTTTATTTCAAATAAGTTGGAAAAATTTACGCTGAAGTTGAGATTCTGGTTTTTTTTTTTTCATTTTCCGTACAATAATTTGCTTTCTCAAATAAAAACTTAATTATTTTTAAAAAAGTGTCCGTCATACCGGCTTGCCTGTTCCTTATAAATATTTTACATGGGATTGAAAGCCATATGTTTCGGCAAATGTAATGACTAGTGAGATTTGCCTTGCTTGGGGGCTGGTGGTCCTCAAGGGCCAGTGATTGGCCCTTAACTTTTTTTGGTTTTTTTATAAATTCTGTTTTTAGTTTGTCTCAAAATGAAAATATTATTGCATTAGCTACGATCAGGCTTTTGTCTACATTTCAGCTGATACAGTCAAACAATTTAATCTTGGCATAGGTTCAATAAACTTTTGGTTCATTTATCATAATATATGGTTCTAATTAGTAAGTCCAAGTCCTGTGTTTGGTCGAAAGAATATCAATTTGAGCTTCAGTTTTAATAGTACATATTTATACCATATTCTATAGAATGGGTATATTGTTTTTGGTGTGGAGTTTGTAACATAGAGAAATAGTACCGTTAGTTATAGAAAACTATAAATTATATTCTAACTCAGAAACAAAAGCGTATTCGATTTAGCGATGTCCGTCCGTCCGAGTGAATTTTTGAGCTAGAAAGCTGAAATTTGGTATACGTATATATATAGTCTTTGGTTCAAGGTTAAGGCTAAGTTTTTGAACCGGTAAAATACGCCGACAAACGCTCCCACAATTGCCATTTTTGTTGAACAACCTCAATTTAGTAAAATTAAATTATGTTTTTCGTACAATTACGACAAAAGAACACCGCTAAAATTTTGCACACGCAACTTTTTTGATAAACCTTCTTCCAATTAAATAAAAATATTTCAGTTTGGGCGTGACTGACGCCCACTTTTCATACAAAACCATTAATAATGTTTTTATAAAATAACAATTCTTGTTATATTAAAGCAAAAATCTTTAAATTGTATAGTACTTGTTAGTAAACTTTTGTGTATGATATCAAAATAGTTAATTTTGGGCATGGCTGACGCCCACTCTTCATTAAAAACTTTGAAAAAATTGTTTTTGCAAATAAACGTTGTTTAAAATGAATCCACAAGCCCAAATTTGTGCCTCTTAGTCGAAACTATAAAGCTTGTGTATGAAATGATATTTTTGAATTTTGGGAGTGACTTACGTCAACTTTTCATGAAAGAACGAAAAACGTAGTTTTAAAAATGTAAGGTAGGTACCAATATTCAATTGTGACCTTTTTTCCGTTCGTTGTTTGAAAAAAATATCTCTTTATTTTTCGCGTGAATTTTTTCAATATGCCCACTTTAAGGGGCGTGATTTTCATAAAATACCTTTATTCAGATAAGATCGTTAAAAAACTACTTTATTCAGCTGTAGTTTTACACAAATGCCTACAAATTAACTAAAGGTAAGGCTGAGTTAATGTTTTAAATTTGTTTTACAAATTTTTAGGCACGCCCACTTTTAAGGGGCGTTGCCGTGAAAAGTCGTAATATGCATTAATTTTATAATGTTTTTTGACTATCGGTCGCAGTTTTGAAGTAAGAAGATAAGCACTATTCGGTTTGTATTCCTTGGTTATGTAGCAGAGTGTGGTTCAAGAATTGTTAGATACACTCATAATCGCTATTTCCATTCAAAATCTAATTTTTAAAAATTTAAGTTTGGTCTAGTTTTATTCAAATCGATCTGCAAGTCACTGCATACTAATAGCCCTGGCAATAAAAAGTCTCAACTTTGGGCGTAGCACACGCCCTTTCTTATTGCACCAGCAGTAATTGAACATCGGCAACGCAACATTTATTTTATTGAATTATGTCTGCTACCAAAAAATTTTGTTTCTGAAACTAGAACAGCGGCTGGCTGCGGAAGGCGAACGCATACACATACAAAAATATGGGGAACAGGGTATCTAACAGTTCGTTGCAAACGTACTGTAGCTCTCGCTTATGTTTTTTAAATAACTTTACCAGGTGAAGACTTAAGATTTTCTTATAATCATATACAAAACAAAAATTCAAAGTTTTTTCGAAAAGTTTAAAAAAAAATCATTTTTTTTTAACTCTAACGATTTTCAATTTTTTTTTTCTTAAATAGATATTAAGCAATGAAAAAAAAAATATTGCGTACCTTGTTTTATCAAGAAAACTTTTAAAAATTTAAAGATTTTTTTCTAAATAATAATTTTTTTTTCAAATACATAGCCCCTAGCAAATATTTAGCATAAGAACAAGTGCGACCCAGTTTTGCCTTTTTTCTATGGAAACCGTTTTTTTTTCAGTTGAACATCTGCCATTGCCCACAACTCTCTTATTTAAGAAAAAGAACTCTCGGCAGGCTCTATAATATCGATAAAATCGAAGAGTTGTCACAGAGTTCAATAAACGTTATAAATCGGCTATCAATAGAGACCGGGTAGCTAAAAAAGTATGGTAAGGAAAGGAATGGGTAAGAGCTCAGATGGGTATAGGAATGGGGCTGAACTGTGATGTAGCGGAACATGTAATACTCGTATCTGCTACTTGTACAAATGTTAAGCTGTATATTGAAAACATAGTTTAAGAAAAAAGTCTAATTCGAAGTATCAACACTGAATTTATTATAATGACGTGTAGTGTATATAATAAGAAATCATCTGTTATCTCACGCTTAAGAGGCACACTCATTGTGATTCTAGTAATTCAGTCATGACAAACGAACCCTTGCATCAATCATTGATACGACTTGCAAATAATTTTCTTTGGCTCAGGTTTTTTCTTTTTTAACTGTCAGCTAATAAGGTCAGGTACCTACGAATTAACTCATGCAAATGTTCCTACCTTCATAAGAATATAACAAAAAAAAACCAACAGCTAACGTAGGAAGCTTCAGGAAACAGGTAGGTACCTACCATATGTACCAGCGTCATTTAAAACGTGTTGGTTCCACATCCGTATTTGTTGCCCTTTTCAAATCTAAAAATAATTGCATTTGATAAAGTTCTAACCTTTTAGAAAAACATGAGTCTGCAGAAACCATTCAATTGAACTCAACTTTAAATCTAACAATAAAATAAACATCCATGCACACCGCGCCACCCACTCAACACATTTCTATAAATTCACTTCACATACGTAAAAATACGTCACTAAGTATGAATAAAGGCGTTTGTGGGAATGTTAAAAAACCCCGTAAAAAAATTATAGAAGTCCTTACTAAAGGTACATTATGATAAAAAAAAAACACAACATGTGCTGTCAGTTATATTAAGGTACCAAGTATTCGTATTCCACGCCAGACTGAACTCCCAACATCTGTAAATAGTCCACAGACGTCTTATTCAGAGGAATTATATTCTGCAAAAATCTGCTAATGACAGTTTCAAATAAAATACTAGACGCATCCAAAGGATGAATGAAAATATAAGCTGTGTATCTTTAAGTTCATTTCGGTTCGGAGGAACACCCCAGGTATCGCAGAGGGTTGGAATTATAAAGACTTTACCTAACCTACCTATAGCAATTGGTAGGTACAGAGTTGCGAATATAATGCAATAATTAAGAAGTGAAACTCTAACCAACCACCACTATACAATGTATCGTTGTCGTCCTTTAGATAGATAAATCGCACAACAAAAGATACTCGGATGTATTTGGTAGAACGTACAACGTACAAGTCAGTTCTGTTCTGAATTTGGAACCCTTTAAATGGGGGTATGTATTGTATATACTACTAGAAAGGTCGACCGGTATAAAAATAATAAGCTAATTGTAGTGATGTCCTTTCCAATTTGTCAGCATTTGAGCAATATTTAGTGCACCTGAGATACTGTGAGATTCCCGTTTTAACAATTGGATAACAATTGAGAACTTTCAATGGAAAATTTATAGAGTATCCTTGGGGGCTATTGAGTTGTTTTGAATCACATAGATACTATGTACATCAGCTACAGGTGGGACAAAAGATTATCAGAATGATACACCACAACCATTTATATGCTTGGGTAAATAAAATTATTCTAGCATTCTTTAAATTATTATTTTAAGCATCCACACGGATTTTTCATGTTCTTATATTAAATAAAAGATTTATAAGTTTTGGAATAAGCTAAGTTTAATTCGTTTAAACAGCCATTATATGGCCAGTGAAGTGTCAAGAGCATTTGTGTGCACTTTTCGAGGCCGAACAGAACGCAAAAGAAAATTTGACAAATGACTTCCAACGTCAGGAATTCATGTTGGTTTTTCGACAAGCTGGTTCACCATGCAAACATTTTGGCATACCTGCTGTTGTCGGGCTAGAAAAGCGAAGCCACGTAGAATTGTAAACATTGAAATCGCCCGTAATAACGATTTCAATGAGATGGCAACAAAGGTATATGTAAACTTATTTCCTAAAATCTTACAACTAGTTTCAGATAATGTGTAAAGAATGGAACTACATAAGAATGAAATCACATTCACTCTTTTTCTCCTTATGTACTCATCTATACATCAAATATTGTTATGGACACTATCTCTATCAAGGTAGAGAAAGAAACGACAAATAAAAGAAGAAGATGTGTTAGAGGAGACCTCCTTCCTCCTTTATTTTAGAAAAAATGAAGGAAGGGAGGGAGCGCCTAACAAGGCTTTTAGTTAAATTTTATTTACTGCTTTTTTTATTAGTATTTCTCGGGATTTCGTGACACATGTATGCGTGTATGTACAACACGAACACTACATTATAACACTTTTCGTTCAAGCCAATCTTCTATTTTCCCAAGGTCAATTTGGGAACTTCAATTTTTGTCATTGTATTTTGTTGCCTTAACTTATTACTGTATCTTGTTTCTAATGTGTTTTTATACCCTATTCCATAGAATGGGTATATTGTATTTGGTATGGAGTTTGTAACATAGAGAAATAATACCGTTAGTTATGGAAAAGTATATACATATATTCTGAATCAAAATCAAAAGCCTAGTCGATTTAGCCATGTCCGTCCGTCCGTCCGTATGTAAACTCTCTAGAGGTCGCATTTTTTTAGCTAGAAAGCTGAAATTTGATATATGTATATAATCTTTGGTTCAAGAGTAAGGCTAAGTCCTTGAACCAGAAACATCCGCTCACTAACACGCCCACAATCGCCATTTTTGTTGAACAACCTCAATTTGGTAAAATGAAATTATGTTTTTTGTACAGTTACGATAAAAGCATAACACTAAAATTTTGCACACGCGTGGCTGACGCCCACTTTTCATACAAAACCATAAATACTGTTTTTATAAAATAACAATTGTTATATTAATGCGAAAAACATTAAATTTTGTGGATATTACTTGCGCATAAACATCTTGTCTGGAATCAAAAAAATTGATTTTGGGCGTGGCTGATGCCCACTTTTCACTAAAAAAAATTGTTTTTGCAAATAAACGGTATTTATAATGAATCCGCCAGCCAAAATCTTGCGCCTCTTGTAGAAACTAAAAACTTTGTGCATGAAAATAAATTTTTTAATTTTCGTCGTGGCTTACGCCCACTTTTCATGAAAGAATGAAAAACGTTGTTAAAAAATTTAAGGTACTACCAATATTCAATTTAAACCTTTTTCCGTTCGTTATATGAAAATGTATCTACATTTTCTTGTGTAAATTTTTTCAATGCGCCCACTTTTAAGGGCGTGGTTTTTATAAAATATATACGTTCAATTAAGATCGTTTAAAAACTACTCGATTCAGCTGTAGTTAAACACATATGTATGCCTTAAAACTGACTGATGATCAAAGCACAGTTAGTGCTAACATTTTTTGGGACACGCCCACTTTTAAGAGGCGTTACCGTATAAAGTCTTAATATGCATTAATTTTTTGATGTTTTTTAACTATCGGTCGCAGTTTTGAAGTATGAAGATGAACACTTAGATTTGTATTTCTTGTTTACGTAGCAGTGTGTACTTCAAGAATTGTTAAAAACACCCATAATCGATATTTCCAATAAAAATCCAATTTCTAAAAATTTTAGTTTTGTCTTGTTTTGTTCAAATCGATCTGCAAGCTTAAAATTGAATGATGAGCTCATATAGTGATTAGCCTGGCAATAAAATGTCTCAGCTGTAGGCTTGGCACACGCCTTTTTTTATTGCGCCAGCAGTAATTGAACAACGGCCACACAAAATTAGTGTTAATTAATTTTTTCCAGTCAGCTAAAGAAGATTTTTTTTCTGAAACTGGAACAGAGTCTGGCTGCGGGAGGCGAACGCATATTCATATACATATACAAAAATGTGGGGAATAGGGTATCCAACAGTTCGTTGCAAACGTACTGTAGCTCTCGCTTATGTTTATTAAATATAATTTCAAAATATAAACGAAAGCTACAGTTGTACGTTTGCAAAGAACTGCTGGATACAATATTCCCTATTTTTTGATGTGTATGCGTTCGCCCCCGCAGCCAGCCACAAAATTCTTCATTAGCAGACAGAAACAAATACCTACAATAACATTAATTTTGTGTGGCCGATGGTGGCCACGCCCACTGTTTAGACATTTTATTGCCAATTCAATTGCTATGAGGTAAGTGACATTCAATTTTAAGCTTGCAGCTCGATTTGAACAAAACAAGACATAACTTGATTTTTTTAAAATTAGATATTGCATAGGTAGATGAAGCGATTATGGGTGTATTTCACAATAATTCTTGAACCACAACCTGCTACGTAACATCTTCTTACTTCAAAACTGCAGCCGATAGTAAGAAAACATTAAAACATTAATGCATATTAAGAATTTTAACGGAAACACCCCCACCACAACCTACTCTAAGGTGTGTCCTCAAAACTTATAAAATTAAATTTAAAGCACTATAACTATGATCTTTGATGGTTAGTATTTTTTAGGTAAATGTGTAAAACAACAGCTGAATTGAGTAGTTTTTTTAACGATTTTACACGAATAAAGGTGTTTTATAAAAATCACGCCCTTAAAAGTGGGCGTATAGAAAAAATGTACACCAAAAAAATTTAGAAACATATTTTTTATATGACAAACGAAAAAAAAGGTTAAAATTGAAAACTGGTTCCTTAAATTTTTAGAACTGTTTTTTTTTTTTGTTATTTAATGAAAAGTGGTTGTAAATTTCACTGGTAAAGTGCTTTTCACCTGACTAATAATCTGAAAGAACTGATTACAGGACAGATTCCAAGTATAGTGCTGAATATCTGCCCTTTTTTCTCAGATTGTACAAAGTTCACTCTACCTCTTCATTTGTTCTATGAGGCAAGAAGTTTCGGGGTTAAAAGATCCAATATGGCCTTAAATATCTCGGATATTATTTCTAGTCTGGACTCTGGATATATTTTTTAGGTTCTAGGTCGTATGTCTGTGATTTTGTTTCTTGGTTGACATTCATGGTATTTTGTCAAAGAATTTATTCAGTTTCCTTGTTCGTAAGAATGACATAATGACCATTTTAAAAATTCGCCAATTAAGAAGGACTCTTAGAAACTGCTGAAGATGACTTGGTTGGAGCATACACCAACTCAACTGCATAATGTTGGTCCAAGTATGCCTTACAAATGGAATCCCATCATCGTTTGGGACACATCCACAAGAACTATGTACGTCAATTACAGAGGTAAAGGGTCATTTTTTTCTCGGTTTCAAGTTGCTAGCGCTGGCATTTGATACCTGTCAAACTCATCTGTCATTTGTAGTCATAATATTAGTTGAATGTTTGCCATTTACGATAATGGATTGCTTAAGAAAATCGGCGTTGGGTCTTATCGCCCAAGGTCATAACGCCCAAATCTAAAAAAAATGTCATATCACTCAAAAACAAAACTTTTATTGAAAATTGAAAGTTAGAAAGCGACAAAAAGCCCAAATAAATGACACAACTCCCAAATCATGTTCAAAGTGTCATATTGCCCAAAAGAATTGTAATTTTTGGATTTGGGCACTCTGACATAAAGTTTGGGCGGTATGACATATTTTTCAAATTAAGTGACGTTTTTAGCTTTAACAATTATCGGTTTTGTTTATAAACTCCCAACATAAAAAATGGCATAATGCCCAAAAACTGACGCAGCTCCCAAAATGATAAGGACAAATTGTCATAACGTCCAAATGTTACGACAAATTGCCCAAATTTGTTAAAGAACAAAAAACGAAACAGAAAATTTTAACCCGGCCCGTGGTACCCTGCACCCGCGCCACCTCTGCTGCCCCCCCCCCCCCCCCCCTTCCGTTTGTATCAAGAAACTCAATAGTATTACCTTGCACAAGCATTTTGAAAAATTCTATTCATGTTTGTTCCTCTTTTGACTCTATATGTTAACTGTTTAATTTTTAATTGTACAGTTTTAAAAAAATGACAAATTTAAGAAAATGTCATAACACCGAAAATATTTCACTTAAAACGTCATAACGCCCAAATTGTACGTCACAGTGTCCAAATTAAAACACAACAATATTTTTGGGTGTTATGACAACACATGATTTGGGCGTTCTCGGTTTTAAAATAGTTTTGGGCGAAATGACAATCAATTTGGGTCTTCCGACGACTTTTCTTAAGAGATTTTGGGTCTTGAGTCAGTTTTTGGGCGATATGACATTTTGTGATTTGAATTTTTTTTTTCTTGGGCCATAAGACCAACGCCATGTTAAACGAAAGCCATGTCAAAATGCCCACTATATATGTCCATTCGCCCAAATTTCGGTAAATTTTACAACAACAAAACCCTTACACAACAATTTGGTCGTTATGACATTATTGATTTGGGCGTTATGGTTTTGGGCGATAAGACCTAAGGCCAAGAAAACCATATACAACGCGTTAAAATTGTTAGCTTTGTTTGGGTTCTTTTTTGCCAAAAAATTTAAACTGTCGAAATTTCTCGAATGAGAGAAAAATCTCTCTCATTTACCGAAAAATAGGCGAACACTTTTTGTGTAAATTCTTGAAAAACGTCAAAGTCGAATTTTTTGATTGGTTAGCTCTTTGCGGTTAGGGTCATCAACAACAACAAATGTTTACGATTTACGTCATTCGCTTTTGACAGAGATCAAGTTTTTACCAGATGACATTTCACTGGGTCAAAACTTGAAAATAAATGAACGAAAGAATAAAACAGGTGTTATTTTCATTCGTTCATTTCTCATGACACGAACTCTTTTTTGTTAATGTAGACATATAAATATCAAATTCAAACTGTTTCATTTTGGTACGCGAACAAAGCTTTTAAAACTTACTACAAAAGTGGGGTGTTTGAATTTGAACAGCAGACAATAAACACCGATTTTTTGGACAGCATTTTCTTCAACGATGAGGCACATATTTGCCGTCAATTGGCCACTAAGATCATGCAATTTGAAACCCTTAACCTTGTTAACATGCATAATCCCTGAACTTTAGATGTATTAAAAACCAACATCACTCAAGTTATAGACAAGACAAAATTACTTCAAAAGAATCACATTCAGTAAATCTTCCTGAGGCAGCCATTTGAATCATATTATTTTTCACACCTAAATGGCAAAGTCCAAACTTTATAACGTAATAAAATTTGTATCAAAAATGTGTATCTGTCTGTTTTATTTAGCTTTACTTTCGAATGACCCTTTACTATTTCTTCAAGTGGAAATTCTACAAGATTATCCACCAAGAAAAATGAAAATAATAGAGGACTAAGAAGGCACCCTTTTGTAAGACGAATCATATATGAATTAGTTCCATCCTGCACTGGGATTGTCTCCGTAGAGTTTTTGTAGTTCTTTAAGTAATTTTGTTGACATATGACATGTCTAGATCGGTGCGTTTATATAATGAAGTTTTTCAATTAAATTTAATTAAAATTCATATATGGAAAAATGTTATATACTGTATAAAACTAGACTGTTACTGGCAAAAAAGTTGAACTTTTTTTATATATATAAAATCATTATAGTCATGTTACTAAGTATCTTGTTTCTATTCCTCTTATTCACAGCATATGAAAAATGTTGTCGAACCACCACGTTTCTTTAAAAATTTAAAACGCCAACTTTCACGTAAAATGTACATCTTGTTAATTATTTTCAGAAAGTCTAGAAATCTCAGCGAGAAAAAGCGTCGCGATCAGTTTAATTTGCTAGTAAACGATTTAAGTGGCTTGATATCCTCAACGTCTAGGAAAATGGACAAATCTACAGTTCTCAAGTCAACAATTGCATTTCTAAAACATCACAATGGTAATACGCTTACAATATTTTTAAACTTAAATTAAAATTCTAAATTTTCTTTTTCAACTTATACTAGAGATAACAGATAAATCAAAAATCCACGAAATTCCACAAGACTGGAAGCCATCGTTTCTCACCAATGACGAATTCTCTCATCTCATGCTTGAGGCTCTCGATGGATTCATAATTATATTCTCCAGCAATGGTTCGATAAATCATGTATCAGAAAATGTAACGTCACTATTAGGATATTTACCGGTATGTTTAAAGAATATAGCATTATTTATAAGTATCTTCTCTTCTATTTCCCCCCCCCCCCCCTTTATTTCCTATACAAGCAACAGTTTTTTATATCTTTCGAACTATTCTTTGCTACTTTTGATAAAATTTAATTTACCTATAATATCAGCCATTATTGAATCAGAGCGATGAACTAAATTTCAGAGCGATCTATTGAATATGACAATCTTTGATTTAGCATATGAAGTTGATCATGAGAAACTATACAACATCTTTCTGAATCCAGCGCTAGTGATCGATCCGCCGAAAATCGAAGTATCACCTGAAACTCAGATACATGTTTTTGTTCATTTAAAACGTGGTGCTTTGGACACAGTCGATACTACGGCGTATGAGCTAGTGAAGCTTGTTGGATACATAAGTAAGTTTTAACATCCATCAACTAGGTACAGTTTTGGAAGCTTGAATTCAGAATTTTCGACATTTTTTTTTATATTGAATAGAAAAAGAAACAAAAGTAGAAAGTACAACCTCCAATACTCATTCTCGGTCGTTTTCGACGGATAACTGTGATAAGGGTCTAGCATTTGTTGGAACGGGACGTGTGCAAATGCCTCAACTGATTCGGGAAATGTCCGCAATAGATCCGTCCAATGATGAATTCACATCGAAACATAGTATGGAATGGAAATTTATATATCTAGATCAACGAGCACCCCCCATTATTGGATATATGCCATTTGAAGTACTAGGAACGTCCGGTTACGATTATTACCACTTCGATGATCTCGACAACATAATAAGTTGCCATGAGGAATGTAAGTTGAAATTTTTAATTTTAATTTTTAATATTCTTAGATATATGAGAATTGGTATATTATGAAGTAATGCAAAAAGGAGAAGGAAAATCATGTTACTATCGCTTCCTGACCAAAGGTCAACAATGGATTTGGTTGCAAAGCGACTTCTATATCTCGTATCACAATGTGAGCTCAAAGCCTGACTTTGTTGTATGTACGCACAAGGTGGTTAGTTATGTTGATGTTATTAAACATAATAAACTCAACAGCAGTAATAGCAACAAAATCACGGCCAAAAGTACTTCAGCAACAGTAACTCTAAGAGATCTCGAAAGTTCAGCGGCGATTGTCACTGGAAGTAGTAGCATTGTTGGTGGTATAACAGCAATGGATGCTAGCGCCATTGAAAAGATGCCAGCAACAACAACGACCAAATCACCCGAAATAGATTCGAGTGTAGCTTGGCCGCAGAGAGCAGCTAAGCTTGCAACCTACGGGAATATAGCTTCTGCTGCTGGTTTGTCCAGCACTCTTAAACGGAAACGTTATTCACATTCAAGAGCACATGAGTCTGACTATACATCCGATTCGTCTTCGAGCAGGCACTCTTTAATGACGCATCTCAGTTCGGTAAGCATTGTAGTAAAATTATTCATATTTGCTGTCATTTTAAAAGCTGTTTTTTTAGCACGCAAGATCGCGGCATAACTTAACAACTCAGTTGCACCAAGCGCAACAACAGCAGCAGCAACAGCAACAGCAGCAGCAGCAGCAGCAACAGCAACAGCAGCAGCAACAGCAACCGCAACAGCCACAACATCCTATGTCAAACCATCAACAACAGTCCCACCTTCAGCAATCTCATCTTCAACAGCAGCACCAACAACAACAACAGCAAATGCAATCTCTTCCTCATAATAAGCTTTCAAAAATGACGCAACAAGCAATAGGCCTTCAAATAGTATCAAGCCCACCTACTCAATTCGCCCAGCCTTCATATCCAATGCGCAATCCACAGCTTATGGGACACAATTTTCTCGAGCCACACCAATATGTAGCAGCAATACCCGTGCAGCCGTTAATAGCCCCGTATCCAATGAATCCAGTACTACCACCAAGAAATGTAAGTACTAGATTTTTAAGACTGTCGGATCAACTCCCCTGAACCGGGTTGTCTAGGGACTGACTGAGAATTCCGAAAAATCAAAATCCCGAAAAATCTTTCAAATCAAAAAATTAAGTCAGATTTTAAAGGTTTTGCATGAATCTACTATGGTGTAACGTAATAATAATGAATTTGAGACATTGTAATTGAAATCCCTCTATAAATATCCAACGTGTACAAACAGGTCCTGGTGAAGCAATGACTTTACGTCACTGCCCCACGTTGAGCGCCATCTGTAACGTAAAATAATAATGAGAGAATTATTGTCAGTCGATAGATGGAATTTGTCATCGCCTCTTTAAGGAGGCAGAAGGACAGATTGTCAACGGAGACGTGTTACGTGTAACAGTCTTTTCAAATAGTGCAAATGTAAGAGATAGATCTCCACATGCCGGTATCACTCATATAGCCTGAGTCAGAACCCACATGTCATCCTGTGTAGTACAACTCGTGCGGAGCATGGATAATGGGCTGCAAATAGTAGCTCCGTAAGGGAGTAGTGCAGAGTATTTAACGGTTAAAGACCTGACTTAGAGTGTTGCTTCACTTCATATCTAAGATAGAAAATTTCAGTTACTACTCAGCCATACAAAATACAATGAAATCAACTGGTTGTTTCGCAGGATCAGTAATTTTATCAAAACTGACCTTGGTTTTTTTAGACAAGGTCTGTGATGTTCCGGGAAATAGACCATGACAGTAAACTATCGGCATAGGTCCGCAATACTTTTGTTGCAAGAACAAAAGACGGAATGAGGTACCACACTCTATTTATGCTCGCGTGCACAAAACCCAATCAACCCAACCCACCTCCGTTTGGGTTATGTACAGTTGTTTAGTAATCGCATAATTCAAGAGCTATTTTGATCACAGAACCTGCGAAAGCCCGTTTTGAAGGTAAATTTCGGGCTTTATATTTTTGAGGACCAAGAGTTTTCGGGAATTTGATTTTCATAATTTAAGACCCCTTCCTTAAATAGGTATCGTATTTTTAACAGGTAAAGGTACATATGTAAATATACTATGGGTATCTGAGGGTGAAACCTTGTGTGAATTTATGTAATGCATCGGATACAATGTTTCATAACAAAAATCCATACTGATGATGGTTTATTTTTTATTTTTAAGAATACATCTGATATTCCTTCGGGAGTGATGATGACACCAACCCAAACGCAGATCCAAGATCAGCTTCAGCGAAAGCATGACGAGCTGCAGAAAATGATCTTCCAGCAACAAGATGAACTTCGACGAGTGTCTGAGCAGCTTTTAATGGCGCGCTACACAATCATTCCAACGTACAACAATTCCAACCAAAATAGGCACTATCAATTGGGCGTCAATTCTATGGAGCATCAGCAGCAGCAACAGCAACAACAGCACCAACAACAGCACCCGCACCAGCAACAGCATCAGCAGCAACAGCAGTTCTTAAACTACAACTTTGGAATGAACGACCAATTGCAAGCCACTCATCAAGAGCCCCAAATGCACCAACAACTCCAACAGCAGCAACAACAACAACAGCAACAGCAAGCAACTCAATCTCTCCAGCAACAAATGCTTCCGAGAAACCCACCAGTACCTGATTTGGAGCAATTTGGCCACGAGGACATTGATGCATTCCTCAATGCCGAAGCACTTCAGCCGTCGCTCGTCCTTTCATCACCTTCTGAAACGACAATCAATTCTCAGCAGCAACAGTTGCAAGCACACCAACAACAACCGCCTGTTTTGCCTATAAACACAAACAGCTTAAGTGTGCAACAGGATGACTCTTTATTATCCTACATTCAAATGCCACCAGAACCAACGACGACATCGAACCTGCACTTTCAATTGGGCATTACTGACGATGGTTCTGAGAACAGAGGTGAAGACTCAGTGGGTGGTGTGCAGAATCGATTCAACCCCTACCAAACGCAAAGCAATCAATTGCCAAATGATTTGGAGATCCTGCCCTATCAAATGTCACAGGAGCAATCTCAAATTCTATTTAATTCACCTCACACGCCTGACCAAAGCCAATAGGGGTGGCTCTAACCAGGTTGCGATTTCCCTTCGTCGTAATCTGATATAGCCGCAAGGCATTGATGGGCTTTTGTGGTCAGTGCTATAAGGTTTACCTTCATGTATTAATTATAAATAATAAATAATATATACTTTAATTAGGTACGAAAAAATGAAAACAAAATAAGATTGTAAATATGATATTACGAGTAGGTATGTATATTTTATTGTATTGATATGTAAATGTGGAGAATGTTAATTTAACGAATTTTAAGTGTTATTTGTGTAGTTATGATAACTTTAAATGTACACATGATTATATTTAAGTATTTGTATCATACTAGAAATATTTTTTTATATTGGATAATAAATTAAAACAAACAAAATAGGAACGAATCAATAAAATAATGTAAATTCAACACCAGAAAATATTCCATAATCGATATTCATTTAGAGAGTATTTTTTTTTTTTGAGTAAAGAACTTAAAGATGGCAGCACTGTTTTCATTGACAGCCATTTTATCATCTGCCATGTGATTTATCTTTAAGCTGTGTGTCAATTCCGTCAATTTGATCCCCTCGTTAATTTTTTAAGTTTGCGTCGAAATGGACACAATTTTAGCATTTAGCTGTGTCAATTGGATTAAAAGAGAATTTTTTTTATCTTTTTTGTCTTTATTTCCTACCTGAAAATCAATTTTTTCATAAAGAAAACATTTTATCTCGATGAAGTACCAAAATAAAAAATTGACTCACATACATAAGTTATATTTTTAGATGTTTTTAATTGATTTTTTATCAATAATTTTATTTTATAAAACAACAATCCCAAATGTCTGTAAAATATTTCCCTGTTGGAACATGCTTAATACGAGAACATTTTTTGTTTCCCTACTTTTTTTTTCTTAGATTTTTTTAATTTACGGAACTTGAACAGACGACCATGCACATGTATTCAGATTTTTGCGATTCATACACTAGAACCCGAAAAAAGGGCAGTGTTTACAGTTAACACTTGAGCCCAATTTCGGACGTACCGTGAAATATAGAGATTCTTTCTTTAGCCGTACAACACGAATGTGGAATGGATTGCCTGGCACAATTTTTCCTTGTCATTTTGATCTTCAAACATTCAAGATCAATGTTCATCGACACCTCCTTTCCTTTCCTTCCAAACTTCCTATCGCTCGCGCTGTGACTTATCATTAAAAGGGCTTTAACAAACCCCTTGAGCGCGTGTGCATTATAAAAAAAAAAAAAAAAAAAAAAAAAGTGTGCCGTCTTAGGGTCTATGCCATCTTAGGCTACTTTCCCCTATGAGTAAGCGAAAGTACATAAAGAAAGTTCATATTTATCTCCATTTTACTTGCGATTATAGGTACTATAAGGCAAGTTATGGATTCGTGCAGAAAAAAAAATTTGAGATAACAATCACACATGACATTACTATGATGGAGAAGTCGAAAAAAGTGGGTCTGGGAATTCCGTCCGTCTGTCTGTCTGTCTGTCTGTCTGTCTGTCTGTTCGCGCCTCTGGAGGCTGAACGGGTGGGCCGATTTGCTTCAAATTTGGTATTTAGGCTTTATTTGGCCGTCCCTCGGAACGTATTTTTTATTTTTTCTCTAGGTCCAAAAATAACGGCACCTGCCATACAATCTTGAAGACAAAAATTGATTTTTTCAAAAACGGCTCTAACGATTTTGATAAAACTTTCAGAATGCTATTTTTGCAAGAAAATCTATCTTTTGGTTTGAATTTTTTTTTTCAAAATTTGTCTAATAACGGTACCTCTCATAGAACCAATATTTTCAAATCAAATTTTCTCGTAAACTATACATTCGATTTCAATAAAATTTTGGCCACAGGAAGTCATTCATAATTTTATTAATATGGCATTTCAAAATTTTCAAAAACTTTTTTTTTTGATTTTTTATAATTTTTTCAAAAAAATTTTTGGTTTTCGAAATATGTTGGAAACGGGTACATTGATTTTTTTTTTAATTATTTTTCAAATGTAAACTACAGATTGCCATATATTTGCATACTCAAATAAATTTCAAAATATTTTTTGAAAAAGTTTTTCAAAAATAACCTTTTAAAAAAAAAACTGGTCGAACGATTTTCAATATTTTTTTTTCCTAGATTGACGTATAGCTTTGAAATTTTATTGCATACTTAGTTTTTCCGAGAAAACTCTTAAACTAATTTAAAAAATAAAAGAATTTTCGAAATTATTTAATTTTTTTTAAATTTCCATATATGCAGCCACTATCTAAAATTTAACCTGCTCTAGCAGCAGGCAAAACAATACCCTAATTTAACCTGTCAAAATTTAGCCATGGGATCAAATTTAGCCAGCATTTTAGCGCAATTGACACACAGCCTTAGTTTGGTTTCCCATTTCATCATGAATCGACCGAACGACGCGACGCCTGAACATTGCATGTTTCTTCGAGCATAGAAAGCATAGTAGTTTGGAGGAAAAGATTTAATGACGTTGATATGGTCAAAAGGTTGAAAATCCAGCCCCTTATATGACTGGGGCATGTTGACCGCATAATTTATTCGATTACTCCCATCCTCGTCAACGCAGCAATGGATGCTCCTTTCTAAGGTTACTTGACCAAGTGAAGAACCAACTTGGTGTTAGCAACTGGAGCCAAACTAGCTAAGTGCCTGACTGAACGGAAGGGTATATTGGTTAAAGCAGTGGTCTACACTTTACAATTGACTATTCAGCTTCACTCTAAATATGGTAAAGCTAAGTATAAATGGCAGGGTTTTCTGTTGAAGTGCTGCTGCCGGATAAAACCGGGCACAGACCGTATGGATTGGATAAGATATATATATATGAACATACTGCAAATATTTTCAGCGTAACATTAAACAAAATAAACATTTGGAACCATTAATTGTAAATGGGCTTCTTTGCGGGAAATATTTTCACATTTTGGTAGGTATACAATAAATTAGATAATAAATTTTTTTAAGGAAATATTGCTTAAAACAACTTACCAAAAAAAAATGTTTCCAAAACACTGTTTATTAGCGATTTATTCTTTTAATATTTAGGAATTACAAGGAATTACATTTTTACAACAAAAAGCACATATGGCCAATATGGGAATACCTCAATTTAAACGACACTGGGTACGCGTAGGACAGGGAAGGGTAACACTTTCTAAATTAAATTAAAACAAAAGATCAGACCACTTTTAATGCATTCGCTTCTATTTTATTAAAAAAGGGGACAGGTGCTACAAAACATTTTCTTTATATTTGAAAGACAACCGACGCTCAACCAGGCACAGATAACGGTACCCTTATATTTATAACCCGACGTTGACGAAACTCAATCAAGAACAGCGAACGAATTATTGCACTTTAATTTAGATTTTACAATTAAATTACTTTCCATTCATTAAAATGTATGAAACTTTTTGTAAATATGCACTTTATCGATTCAAAAATATTTATTTCATATTTCTAAAGATAATTAACACACTAAATTAAAATTTATTTCAAAACGATCGCGGAGACGAGCCGAACACCGACATGAAATGCACTTGACTTGCTGAACGAACTTGTTTTTTTGTGTCTTCTCTTTTTCTAAAGAATAATGCACAGCGGCTCCACCGCTCCACATGATGTCCAAAAGTATGCAAAAACTATTTGAATGTTTGATTTTAAATTTCGATTGAAACTTGTCAGTTAAATTATTTGATTTAAAAATTTTTTTTCCAATGTTTCTAGAATTTTAAAAACTAAGATGAGTTCGAAATTTGTAAATAACATATTGGAAACCAACGAATAGCGAAAGGAAGGGAACACGAAATAAAATTCGAACTCTCGAACACTTTTTTTCGAAATAAACTGCTTACATCGCATCAAATCTGTAAAATAACCAGCAAAACGTATCTACTCCTTTTTAATTGTGAACATTATCCAAAGTTAGAGTTACTAAACCCTTCCATCCCAAATAGAAAATGCGTAACCTTATGTTCACATTTTTGAAGTAATAGTAAAATGTCCACATTCTCCTGTCTTCATTTGTTGATAAAAATTATTTTCAAAATAGAGTTAATTTTATATTTAAATTGCGATCATAACACTCGTAATAACTACCTATGAAGCAAGATATGTACTTAAAAAAAATTAAACATGACATTTCCTGTCATCGGAAAGAGGGTCGGACCATTCCCTATTTGTCTATCTGTCTGTCTATATATGGGTACCTACAGTCTAAACAGCTGAACTGATTTGCATCAAACTTTTAACATAGTATAATTATGAATGTCCTTGAATTTAGCAGAACAATTTCAACAGAACCAAAAGTTTTTAATTGCATAATTAGTTGCTTATCATCTAAATGCTAATTTAATGCCACTTTAAGACTTCGAACTTCCCACCGTCCAAAGTGAAAGCCTAGAGGGTCTTTGCCACCGAAACGACTTCAGCTCCTCACCAAAAGTACGGACGATGACTTCATTGACGAGACTGACATACCCTTTTAAAACATCATGTAAATTGTAAATTGACTTTATTTTTTTCAATTGACCCCTTACTCACAAATTGTCTGACTAGGACGTGGAATGCAACGTCTTTCTAACTCCTCGTGTTCATTCTGGGTAACGCTAACTGAATTGTTGTACTTTACTTTTAAAGATAAACCTTTCATCAACATTTATCTTCTAACGAAATCACAATAAATGGAAAAATCTAAAATTTCATAAAATTAGGTTGAAATTGGGTTAAAAGCAGGTTGAAATCAGGTTGAAAGTGGGTTTAGATTAGGTTGAAAGTGGGTTGGAGTTTGTTTGAAATTGGGTTGAAATGGGGTCGAAATTGGGTTGAAATTTTGTTGAAATGTTATTGAAGTTTCACCCTAATTTCAACCCAATTTCAACCCACTTTCAACCCAATTGCAACCCAATTTCAACCCAATTTCAAATCAATTTCAACCCAATTTCATCCCAATTTCAACCCACTTTCAACCCTATTTCAACCCAATTTCAAACCACTTTCAACCCAATTTCAACCCACTTTCATATCAATTTCAACCCAATTTCAACCACTTTCAACCTAATTTCAAACCAATTTCAGCCCAATTTCAACCCAATTTATACCCAATTACAACCCATTTTCAAACCAATTTCAACCCACTTTCAACCCAATTTCAAACCACTTTCAACCCAATTTTAACCCACTTTCAAATCAATTTCAACCCTTTTCAACCTAATTTCAAACCAATTTCAGCCCAATTCCAACCCAATTACTACCCAATTACAACCCACTTTTAACTCAATTTCAACCCACTTTCAACCCAATTACAACCCACTTTCAACCCAAGTTCAACCCAATTTCAACCCATTTTCAATCCGATTTCAACCTTATTTCAACAAAATTTCAACCCACTTTCAACCCAATTTCAAACCAATTTCAACCAAATTTCAACCCTATTTCACAATTTCAATACAATTTTAACCCGATTTCGACCCAATTTCAACACTCTTTCAATTTCAAACCACTTTCAACCCGATTTCAACCCAATTTCAACCCAAGTAGAAAGAAGGTTAAAATTTTGTTGAAGGTTGAAATTTGGTTGAAATTGGGTTGAAAGTGGATTGAAAGTAGGTTGAAATTAGGTTAAAAGTGGGTTGAAATTAGGTTGAAATCGGGTTGAAATTAAGTTGAAGTTGGGTTGAAATTAGGTTAAAATTTGGTTGAAATTGTGAAAGTGGGTTGAATTGGGATGAAATTGGGTTGAAATTGATTTGAAAGTGGGTTGAAATTGGGTTGAAATTGGTTTGAAATTAGGCTGAAAGGGGGTTTAAATTGGGTTGAAAGTGGGTTGAAATTGGGTTGAAATAAGGTTGAAACTGAGTTGAAATAGGGATGAAAGTGGGTTGAAGTTGGGTTGAAAGTGGGTTGAAATTGGGTTGAAATTGGGTTGAAAGTGGGTTGAACTTGGGTTGAAATTGAGTTGTAATTGGGTTGTAATTGGGTAGTAATTGGGTCGAAATTGGGTTGAAATTGGGTTGAAACTGGGTTGAAATTGGGTTGAAATTGGTTTGAAAGTGGGTTGAAATCAAGTTAAAATTGGGTTGAAATTCTGTTGAAATGGGGTTGAAAGTGGGTTGAAATAGGGCTGAAATCGGGTAGTAGTTTCAGCAAAAAAGCTTTTGGTTTTAAAAATTTCAATTTCCATTGCTCAATTTTGTACAAAATTGGTTTAAAGATATTTCTTATTTTTTTGTCAAAATTTCGAGTTTGAATGCGAATATTTTAAAAACTATTTTAACAAATAATTTTATTTAAATGTAGGACAAATGACACATATTTGGCTTTTAAAACCTTAATATTTATGTTGCCGTTGTTTTTAACATTTATTTTTCTATTCAAGACATTTTTTCGAAAATCTATTCTACCTGGCATAGTAAAAAATACTTGCATTTAATTCCTCTACTCTCGTCGAGTACCTATACCTATTTCTATACCCTTTAATTGTTTATGTTAAGTACAAAGATTTTAATTTAAAATTTTCTTCCTTTGAAGTTAGAACTTTATTTTCGAGATGTTTTTTTTAAACAGAAACCCACTTTAGATCCTCCAAATCTGTATAAACCTAACTTAATGCAGTTTCATACATAAACCTTTATAAATCATAACTATGTGCTTAATAAAGTAAAGAAATCTTAAATCCTTAACACAAATCTTTCAAAGAGGAAACATTTTTGTACCTAATCTACAAAATAATGTGAATTTTAAACAATAAAACAAAAATCGACTTACCTATTGAAAATGTTCTGAGATCCGCCATTGTTTCATGAATTCATCAAATTAAAAATAATTAAAACACTTTTCCCACATCATACCGACTTTTAAACACACGCGGGTGGCAATGGTACAGTGGATAAAGTGCTTGGTTGCTAACCTAAGAGTTGTGGGTTCGAGCCCCAGCCTGGGCAGCAACTTTTCAATATTCCCCCAGCTTCAACTGGACGCCACCCGTGGGATTTTCATGAGATAAATATCACCTATTTCTCAATCCATTGTACCAAAAAAAAATCTTTCCTATCTTTCTATTCCTTCTAACTATTGCCGTGCAGTTTGCATTCAAAAGATCTTGGGTCTTACAGGCATATAGTTAAAATTATTAAAAAAAAATAATTTAAAGCTTAGAATATTATTACATTTACAAGAAACAAACACTATTTTGTAAAAAGAAAAGGGGGAAACACTTGTATAACTTAAAAACGTGCATGCTTTTCAAAGCAGAAAAAGGCCATTTTGTTGATCTCATATTTAAAAACACTTCTTTAACAAGGAAAAACACTTTTATTGGACAATTAGAGACATTTTATTTTTTTAAACTAAAAATATTAAATTAAGAACAGAATTGAGCCACATTTTGTTTTAATTTAAAAGAAATTTACCGACATTGCCCACACAAAAGCAACGGTATCATCTATAAAATGGAAGAAGGAACACAACGATCCGCTATCAAGAACAAACACGATAAATTATGGCAATCGAATATATTTTTCGCGATTAAACACTTCTAACTTGCAATTAACAAAACATTTTTAGCGAAAATGACTTTGAAATATATTTAAAAACATTTATTTTATATTTTTAAAACCGCACAATGAAAATTTACACACAAAATAACATTTTTTTCAAAACGATCGCTGAGCGAACCGAACACAATAAATGCACTTGACAAACTGAACTACTGAACCTGCTTTTCTTTGTCTTCTTCTTGTTTACACCACACCATTATTTAATTGGTGGCAAAAAGTATGCAAGGATTATTGAATATCGTTTGAAAGTTTTCAGTTGGATTTAAATTTGTTTTAAAACTTATTATTTTACAAAACCTTACTGAATTTCAAAAATTTTAAGTTTACAGCACAGTTTTCTTTAGATAATATGTATACACCAACAACAAATTCAAGAAAAAATAATATAAGGAAAGACAGTCCTATCTTTCCGAAAGAACGATTGCTATCAAAGATACATATGAGGAACAAATAATGCGAATAGAATTCTTTTGAATGAATCTCTCGATTTAAATGATCAACTCGAAGCTTTTCAATGTAGCATGAGATAACTTTGTAAAAAGCATACATAATTGTAATAGTAGAAGTTCAAGTAGTCAAAGACTTTGTCTATTTTGGTTCCACGATAACTTCCAAAAATAACATCATTCGAAAAGTTGAAGTTGAATTAAATAAACGAAGTTATTTTGATTTTTTATATTGGTTCCACGATAACTTCCAAAAATAACATCATTCGAAAAGTTGAAGTTGAATTAAACGAAGGTATTTGGATTAATTAGAAGATGGTGGAAAAATTATTAGACTTCAGGATTCAAGAAATCTCATTCCGTTGAAGTATGAGGTATACGAACCAAATCATGGATGAGTTGTTAGGGTTCCTATTTTTGAGCTAAAGTAAAGTCCATCGCTTGAAAGTCTAGGCATAAACATCGATAATTCGTTACAAAAAACACCAAAACAGTATTTTTGTACACTGACAGGTATAGTATGATTTTTGGCCAAGCTTTTTCTGACAGAAGTGACTACCAAGGGATTATATACAAGGAATCACCGGTTCCCATTCAAATAATTTGAGCAACCAAACTGTTCCTTCACAAAAAGCATCAAGTGAACGTCTAGCTTAAAGAAGAGATAGGTACAAAAAACTACACAAAAAAACATTATTAATTTTGTTTTTTTCTTTTTATTATGTATAACCTAGATATTTATTTTCTTACATTATGGTTTGCATAAATTCCATTACATTTAATCATCTAGTTTAAAGTTTGCTGTATAATCTGTACAAAATTAATTAAAAAAAAAAACAATGTAATGGAAAATGGGAAGGATTATTCAAAAATTCTTAAAATACAGCTTAAAAATGAAGTATTTCTTAGCTACGAATTAAGACCAATTTATATATGTAGTTATATATTTTTATATCTGAAACGGATGCAAAGCCGCACATTAATCGTGCAAATATATATATTTTCAATCGAAAAAGAAAACTTCAACAATTGAAACATTTTGTTTATCATTTTTTATTTGAAAACATATATCCATTTTATATAATGTACTGTTGCCAATTAAAATAAAAAAAAATAAAATTTAAGAATTAAAAAAAAAAAGTAATGAAACATATTTCACAGCGAATGAAAATCATACTCGAAGAATATTAAAACTTACGTTATCGTTATCGTAGGTTTTAGTTACTCAGCGAAGAAAGAAGATTCTTAACCAACGACATGGTGATGATAAACATACATAAGGTAGATATTTAAATTAAAAAAAATATTCTCCTAAATCTCAAAAGTAACAAGAAACAAAAGAGAATTCAAAAGTAAAAACTTAATAAAATAAAATATTTCTATTAAATATATATATATTTTGTTTTTTTGTTTTTTGTTCTTTTTTTTTAAAGATCAATATTATTTGCGCAGCAAATATTTACAATAAAAATAAATCGATGTTAAACTTGTTTCTCCAGTAAAGAGTATGGGATTGTAAAAAGGGAGTGGAAGTGGGAAGCTTTGTTTTTTTTTCAAACTTAAATTCAAGGTTTTAGCTGCATGTTTTTGAAATTATGAGATTAAGACTAAATACAAACTTAAAAGTTAAATTAAAAGAAAAAAAAATGATACAGAGGAAACTAACAATCGGGGCTCTATCGCTCAGCTTTCACTTCAGAAGTAGGGGTCAATTTCATCAACATACATAAGCTATCCCTCTAGAGTAGCTCCCTGGTTAACACAATGTTTTATAACCAATTGTGCAGTTTCCTTGATTTTATCATACGGACTGGGATGCAATATTAAATCAGTCAAAATATGCAGGCCATTTTCTTGTTCAACAAGTCTACAATACTTTTCAGGATATACCTGTTAAAATAAAGGACATCACTTAAACTATTGTTTGTGAAAATTATTTTAGCTAAAAACTTACGCATGTCAAATTAGCTAAAGCCCAAACAGCCCAATGCTGACACTGTGGAGTGTCATAACAGCGCACCAATCCCAAAATCGGTTCAAAACTACGATAATTTATGTTTCGCTGACTGTTTATGTCCCAGCGATCGATTGCTTTAACCATACGCATCAAGACATCGTCACGAGTTGGCGATTGAATGGTCCATGCCTCGGAGCCATCAGAAGCTATGTGAGCTAATACCCCAGCTGCATTATAACTTACCTAGTTGGCAAACAAAATAAGACACATAAAACTTTTGGAAAACAAAAAATTAATTTCAACTGACTTCAATTCCATCACTATCTGAGTCGAGGAGTGTGGCAAATACTTCAATAAACTCGGCTGTCATCAGATTCGGTCTCAGCCACTTGACTTCAGCAACATTGCCTAGAAGACCCATCATATTTCTAAGGAGTTCCTCACGATCAGGAAACGTCTAAATGAACCGAGTCGTAAGTGTGTTATACAAAAACCACAAGTCTTTTAGCTTACATTCAAACACTTTAGGAAGTACTCCATTCCTTTGCCGTCCAAAAATCTCTTACAATTAATCGCAGTCTCATCGGTTACATTCCACATCGTTGACCATGCCACTTCCATAACATCGTCAAATACAGAGCGTGTTAATCGGTCCTTGATTAAGCCTAACATTGTCTACAAATCAAATTTAAAGAATCATTATTACAAATTTAAGAAGACAAAAATGTTCCGATTTTTTTTTTTTTAAATACTCACACTAACAACGCCCATGTCGCCCAAAAATAACTTCTGTCTCCCATCAACCTGACAGGCTAAGGTATTTAACAAATAAATTGCTATCCTTTGCACAAAGCCCTCTTGTTCTGTCTTAGAGACACCATGTAGCAATACTCTGATGAGACGTTCATATTCAAAAAGCTAAAACCGAGACTCGTTTAAAAAGGATCAAGAATTTAAAAATGGAAGATTCAATCATACCACATCATTCGGCATGGAAAACTGTGTTAGGGTAAGGTAGCCATTGCGAAGCATTGTGTCGTCAGTAATGTGCATTTCCATTCCATTAAGCAGAGTGCGAATTATGTGATTTTTTAACGGTGTTCCAAATTTGGATCGATCACGTCCTTTTACGATGTAAAATAGTGTGGCACTATTTGCAAAGTTAGGGTAGGTAAGTCTTAAGGTCTGATCTTCTGGAAGAATAAAAACTTACCTTCCGGATATTTGCATATGTTTAAACTTCAAATGACGGTCCATAGCTGTGAGAACAACATCAAGAGCCGTGTGGATCTCCTTGCAGCACTCAAAACGGAAGATGTGATATAAATCGTTCAGGACCTTAAAATAACAAAGAGGGTATTATGAGGATTAGTTTTGGGAATTTTTTAAAACCTACTCTAGTCAGAACTGCTGGTCGGTCATAATAGTAAAGTGCTGCTGTCAAAATTTGTTCTTCATTTGCGTCGCCAGCAATCTAAAATAAATAATTTTGAAATTTCAACTTAATCTCTCACTTCAAACTTGTGTGTGTGATCAAACTTGTTTACCTCGATAGCGGGAATATCATGTCTTTTGCACGCCCAATGTGGTGTATGGTATAGGCCAAGGTACTGAAGCGGCCGTTCGGTTCTTCCCGCTAGACCAGGAATATCTGAATTCATTGGTGGCCGAGATTCTGAATGTAGGCTATCTTTTTTATCGCATGTTCCTTTTTGTGCAACTCCATTGCCAGCTAAATTTGTCCCCGAAATATCCAAGTGCGTTAGTTCGGGTAGGTTTTCCACAAGCATTTCAAGTGTCTTACACAAAAAAAAGAAGAAAATTATTACCATCCTCATGATTTTCAAATCAAAATCTCTTTCTTACCTGATCTGGAAGATCATAAGTCCCGTGACCATTGACCGAGCCACTTATCGATATATCAAGTGTACGCAATTTTTTCATCCGACAAATGGCGTGCAATTGATTTGCTATTGGCCATACATTGAATAGGATTAATGTGTGTAAGTTCGGAAGACTGCATAGTGCCTCCAAACTAAAGTTGGCCAAAATGCACGATGTTAAATCTAAGTAGTTAAGGTCTTGCAGATGGGCAAACTGTAGGCGATGGTGCATAACCACACCATTGAGAACAAGTCGACGCAGGTGTGGGCAATTCAGCTGGAAATCTACAGGTTCTTTCTCATTTGGTTCGGGCTGTTGCAGGAGATGTGCACTTAGACCTAACTCTAAAGAACGCAGACTTTCACCATATCTCGCCAAGAGGTGATGGGATTGAACTGTTATGCGATCGCAATACCATATTGAAAGTGCATACAAGTTATGTCGCAGTAGAATTTCTAGACCTGAAAAGACAAAGGGGAACATAAGAATCATTATGACAGTTCAAAAATGAGTTTAGGTTTTGTTTATATAGGTTCCAGAGTTATTTTGTTAACACTTTATCACATCATGTTAGAGCGGCGGGCGGTATCACCAAGAGTGTATGATCTTCAAAGTTTTACTATTGTTGACTTAGATCATGGTTGTCATAAATCTTGAGTTAGGGAATGCAGTTGTCTATTCACAGGATGCAGGAAGAAATAAATTGTTTAAAATGAAATGGTACTAAATAAGAAAACCATTTTTTGGCCATTTGGAAACCGGACTTAATGGAGTACCAGATGAATTCCTGAAAGCCGATCCCGTCACAGCAGCTAGTATTTTGAATCCGCTGATAAAAACTGTTTGGGAAAACGAAACCTTTCCCATGGAGTATAAAGATGGAGTGATTGTTAAATTGCTTAAGAAAGGTGATTTTGAGAACTGCAACAATTGGCGTGGTATAACGTATTTGTGAGTTTTTCCAACGCTAATAGCAACTTTAATCCTGGAACGGGTAAAGGCTGGAATCGAGTCTACACTCAAGAGGCACCAAGCTGGCTTCCGCAGCGGTCGTTCTATTCGTGCGTGGACCATATCAACATTCGGCGAAATTTCAATCACCGCTTTACCTCATGTTCATAGATTTTGGAAAGGCCTTTGACCGAGTTAACCGTGAATGCATATGGAGATCACTTCTTGGTAGAGGAATTCCCTCAAAAATTGTTGCCATTAATTCAAGATGTTTCTTTCTGACTATTTCGAAGAGGGTGCGAGACAAGGGGATGTTCTATCGCCAATTCTTTTTCTACTGTCGATAGATGATGTTTTGAAGGTACAACGGAGAGGCAGGGCATTCAATGGACACCGTTTGAAAGGCTTAGCCATTTAGACTATGCCGACGATATAAATGTCTCATGGCAAATAACATCAGTGGGCTGAACGTGATGTGTGTCAAATGGTACAGGCGAAAGGGGAATCGTGCGGTCTTGAAATAAATAGCAAAGACAAAAATAATACTAACAAATATTTTTGTTAAAGATTTAGATAAAATAGTTCAAAAGTTTACAAAAGAATTTAATACGCGAATAAGTGAAAATACTTGGTTCAATAACTATTTACATAGCTTAAAACGAAATAAAATAAACACACGAGCCAAAGCGATTCTTTCTAACACTGTGGAAGACTGGGAAAATTACAAGGCGGCGAGAAACCATTACAAAAATGAAATTATTAAAACTAAACGAAAATATATAAAAGAAAGAATAGACAATGAAACAAACCAAAAAGAAATGTGGCGAAACTTAAAAAAATATATTTTAAAAAAAGAAGATTCAAAGATAACTTGTATCGAATTCAATAATGAGCTTATTACAGATGATAAAATTATTGCGAGTAAATTTAACGATTTTTTTGTGAATAGTATAACTGAAATAAATAGTGAGATTCCGTTTCTGACATACAATAATTCAATACCGTATTCGGGTTACACTTTCAAATTCAATTGTGTATCTTTAAATGATATATACTCTGTGCTTTTACGGATTAAAAACAAAAAAGATAGTACTTTTCTGACCCCGAAAATATATTTAGAAAACTTTGAATATTTAGGACCGGCACTACAGTCCATCATTAATAAATCTTTTCAAGAGGGTATTTTCCCAGACTCTTGGAAAGAATCAACGGTTAGCCCTATTGAAAAAGTTAAAAATACTAAAAAGTGTGAAGAATTTCGACCAATCAACAGTATGCCCCTGTACGAAAAAATCATAGAAAAGATCGCGTTTAAGCAAATTGAAGACTACTTCGAAAGCAATGATTTGATAATTGAATCACAATCCGGTTTCCGAAAAGCTCACTCATGTGAGAGTGCCTTAAACTTTATTTTAACTAGTTGGAAAGAGAGTATATCAAAAAAAGAATATATATATGGTGTTTTTCTTGATTTAAAACGTGCCTTTGAAACTATTGATCGATCGATCCTCTTAAAAAAACTAGAAAAATATGGTATTAAAAACTGTGAACTTGCTTGGTTTAGAACTTACCTCGAAAAAAGAACTCAAAAAGTTAAAATAAACGGAAATTTTTCGAGGCCCAATTATGTAAACTTGGGAGTGCCTCAAGGATCGGTACTCGGGACGCTTCTGTTTATTATTTATATTAATGACATAGAACGTGTTTTACAATATTGTCAAATCGCACTGTTTGCTGATGATGCCCTGCTCTACATCTCCGGAGAAAACATTGAAGACTGCCATAAGAAACTACAAGAAGATCTTAATAGTGTATATGATTGGTTATGCCAAAACACACTAAAAATAAATGCTAAAAAAACTAAGTGCATGATAATAACAAGTAGAAATAGTCTAACTTTAAATTCGAACTTAGTGATTGAAAACAATATAATAGAAAGAGTTGATGAAATAAAATACCTTGGCATTATGATTGATAATAAACTATCGTTTGAAAATCAAATAGATTATATATGTAAAAAGATTTCAAAAAAAATAGGTTTCTTAAAAAGAATAAGAAAAGATGTAACGATGCTTACGGCAATAAATATTTATAATGTTATTGTGAAACCACATTTTGAATATTGTTCAACAGTTTTGTTTTTATGTAATGATGGATTAATTGCTAGATTACAACTATTACAAAATAAAGCGATGCGGGCCATTTTAAAGTGTAGTAGATACACATCAATAAATTTTATGTTAAATGCTTTGAAATGGTTGTCTGTTAAACAGAGAATTGTTATGAATATGCTAATGTTTGTTTACAAAATTAAAAATAGATTAATGCCAAATTATTTAACAAGATATGTTCAATATGTTCGTGATATTCAACCGTATTCTCTTAGAAATATGAATGATTTTAGATTACCAAATTTTTTAACAGCCAGAGCTCAAAACTCTCTTATATATAAAGGTTTTAAGATTTTTAATCTAATGCCTAACCATGTTAAATGTGAAACTAATGTAAATATATATAAAAAAAGTATTATAGAATTTGTAAGACTGAAATATTAAAAATGTTAATGTAAGAATAATTTTAAAAATTATAAAATAATTGTTATCTAAAGCTTATTAATACGCTAATAAATACTCATCTATCTATCTATCTATCTATCTATCTATCTAACTAACAGGCCGCCCCCACAGGACAACGCATTATTCTGCATGACACGCCTGTTGAAGAGGTCGAACAGTTTAATTACCTTGGACATACTTAATAGAATAAATCAAGCTCGCATTGACTTTGGTTCTCTGTCTCAAATTTGGAAATGTTAAATAAGTGCTATTATATTCTTGTGAAACCTGGAAACTCTCGACTACCATTTCGAGAAAAACGCAGGCTTTTCTAAATCGCTGTCTACGTCACATCCTGAAGATTCGCTAGCCACAAACTATTTCTAACCATTAATATTGGGACAGGACAAGTCAGGAGCACACTGAGGAAACCAAACAATGATATTGCAAACAAGCTTTTGAATGGAATCCTCAGCGAAGTTTTGTTAACGCAGCATACCCTGAGCGAATGAATGAGTATTAATATATATGATGATTCATTTCCGTAAAGAAGATCTACTGTAAGGAACTGCAGTAAAACGTTGCCACACATGACACATCCATATTTGTAAAGCGATGATGTTTGAAATGGGACCGGACACAACAAAATTGGATGATGACATCATACAAAGGAATTAACGTTTGATATATGGGTCACAGATTGAGCAAGCTTGTTGGCGAAAATGTCCATGGAATGGAATCCTCAAAACACACGATGGGAAGTCAAAAACAACATGGAAGGCAAATGAATTTAAAAAAAAAAACAGTATTAGAATATTCAATCGAGGTTAGAGCATAGGCCAGTTGCGGGGATCAAGGACAAATAATTTCTCCTATGCTCTTATAGGAGGCGTTAAAGTGGAGATCACCGACTAGTGCGAGATTGAAGACGACAGCCAATAGATAAAGCCTGCCGGAGAGGCACATTAAGCAAGGCTTAGAAGCACCACACTCTAGTTGAGCCATCACAAGTAAGTAAGTAGTTAGAAAAAGTTAAGGTTTGTTAACAATTACCACACCCAGCAGTAGAGCCATTAATAAACTCAGGTTTTAACAATTCCTCATCTTACTTGTGCGATAAGTTGAAAGATTCATATCAATGTCAATGCCATTTCTTTTGTTTATTTATTGCGCTTTGGTGTAAGGCTATAAAAACAAACGACATTACAATCATTTTGAGCAATGTTTGTTCTAATATTTTCTATCAAAAGACAGTTGGGAATCGTTCCTGTAAAATAGCTATAATTCCAGCCTGTTGGATTTGCTGTAGCACAAACAAGTTGTTGTCGATGTTGTTTATATTATACTCTACATAATAACCAAATCGTTTTTTAAGCTGGAAAATCGAACTTCAGTTAGAAATTAGGACAAGTTTAAGCTTAAGTTGTTGCACTTTAATCATAGCGTTAGTTTTCGTATGTTTACCTTCACTACCGCTAACTAAGGAGTACCCCAAGCGTTACTTCTAATTCGGGCGTACCCTTATCCCAATCAATGTTTCCCTCAAATTTTTGATATGTAGTAATTTAACTTGATCTTAAACTCGCCACAAGGAAATCCTATTCTTTTTTAAATCTGGAGTCAGCCAGAAGTTACCCTAAAGTAGATCTTGGTATTTGACTCTGGTGCGTTGAGATAACGAATCAGCTTTCAATTCTATTCAAACGCTGCAGCCGGGGCCTGTGACTTACACTCTCAACCATTCCTGTGTGTGCGTTGATATTCTGCAGGAATGGAAGGGACCTACAATTTACCGCTGAATTCGAACGGCGAACAGAGAAGTACCATGTGGCGTAGTGGTTAGTGTGTCGGACTGCTACGCCGAAGGTTCTGGGTTTGATCCCTGACGACTCCACCTAAGTTCTTTTTCCGGATTCTACCTCTTGCGAGGAAGTGAAAAATCCTCCAAGAGTAATTAATGTCATGGAAAGTGCTTCTGTGTTTGCCGTTCGGAAAATCAAACAAATAATAAACCCCTTACATGTTTTTTTGAGAACCGAAAAACTCAAGGTTCTTTGACAACTCTTGCGGTTGTCAAAGAAACCTGGGTCGAACCTGGGAAAAGTTCAAAGAACAAAGCTAATTTGCTAAAATATTATGAGGGTGATCATAAGCAAAAGAAAGAAACATTTTTGCCTGGGTAGCTACTTGTTGAATAGAAATAAAAATAAAGAAACGAGAAGACGTTAAAAAATCAGAGTTACCTTTTTATAGCCCTTATTACACTTTACTTTCGCGTAAGATATAAAATAGAAAATCAATAGAGAATCAACAAATTAATTACCCACATTACCTAGGTACATAGTGGGCTACAAAAACAGCAAAGACAGATAAGAGTGTATTCGATTAGGAAAGAGAAAATCAAGTCTTTATTTACTACATACCTATACCTTTCCAGAATGACCAACAAATTATAATCAAATGTCTTGTCTTAGTTGCATAGATCATTAACCAAAGAACAATCATCACAAGTGCTATATGACAAACATGTTTTAAAAACCAGGTTTACTTTAAGAGTAAGACTAGAGTATTTTAAACAACACAAGAAATGCAGGTCATAGGTACTACCTGATCTGCTTCACAATCTCCCAACACAATTCCCTATCATTTGTTTTGAACACAAAGACCATTGAAACACCCCCTGAATATAACGATTAAAAAATAAAACGAACACGTGACACGAACAGCTCTGCGGAGCCCAAGTGACTGATATTCTCAATCATACCTCTGTTTGCATTGATTCTTTGCAGAAATGGAAGGGACCTACAATTTACCAACGGATCCGAACGGCTAGGAGACAAGTTTTAATTTTGGAGGATTTGTTTGTCACTTCCTCTCAAAAGGATTTCAGGCTCAACTAAAAATCAGACAAAAAGAGAAATATGCGTTCAAAAGATTTCTATGTTTGAGGCCTCAGTATAGTTCTAAGTCCGCCCCTGTGAAAGTGATTCATTATGATGCTTATGCGATTGTTGTCACCATGCTAAATAAATTCGATTTCTATGACTAAGGATTAAAGATTGACAGACCAAATCAAATAAGATAAGTAGGTAGGTACTTTCCTAGAAAAATTTTATAATTAAAATAAAAAAAAAAGATCCCAACTTACCTTCACCAGTCAGTGTACTATTCCTCAAGTGTACAATCTTGATCGAGGTTCTGTCTGTGTCGCGGAACAGGTTGACAATTTTGTCATCCAGCTGCCTTTGGAATCGTTGGTAGCACTCCACAAAACGATCGCAAATATCATTTGGCAACACGATATAATTGTCAAGTTGACGATATCCTCGTTCGTCACACGAACTTATAACATCCAAATTATTGGAAAGATACTGAAACGAGATGTCTTTCAGTGTCGGTGGGTCCTCGTCGAGGACCCCATTGGCCTTTAATCGAACTTTTCCACTCATTGTCTTTGGTTTTGTTCGTTCGTTCTTTTGTTTCCTTTTTTTTTTTTTTTTTTTGAGGTCTTTATCAAAGTTTATTTATTTTGGCAAATAATATAGAAAATTAACTTTTAAAAAAATATATACTAAGTCACTGATTGTTTGGAGTTTTTATATCAAAAAAGTAGTCCCTCCGCAGCCCTAACAATGCACAATTTTTCTAAAAAAATATAAAATATAGTTTTTTTTTCAAGTCTTCTTCTTCCTTAAAAAAAAAATTACGTAGGATTCGTTGTGAATTGCATTTTGCATGAAATTCCACAAATGGAGAGGGTCGAAAATAACAATTTTGTTTAAAGGGACAAGCAGCTCCAACAAATTTCTTCACAGGCCCAAATAATTGGAGGAGAACTTCATTTTATGAACAAGCACTCATTTCGTGAAACATTCTTTGTGGATTTTTGCACTAAATATTCCATTTTCAGTGCATTTTTACACTGCTGGCACAGGCACAGGGCACACCAACAACAGCGAACAGCCTCAGTAGACAACTTTTTTTTTGTCGAGGAAAACTTCTCGATGGTTGTCTTGTCGTTGTCGCTATCGTTGTCGTTGTCGTTCTCGACTTTATTATGGAGGTTCCTTGAATTTTGGTCAATAAAACGATAAATATCTTTGGAAATGTCACTTTAAAGTCTATTTTTTAGTTAACAGTATATTAAATTGTTTTTTAACTTTTATTTTGTAAAATTAAGAAAATAATTTTAAAATAAAATTCACTTTTTCTGATTCGTTGCAAGCAGCGCACACAAAAAAAAAACTACGAATTTAATTTTTCTTTCACTTTTTCTGACGTTTCATTTTCTTTTTATTTAACTGTCCCTTCTGTGGAAAAATAAGGCACAAGGAAGAAGAGAAAAAATAACAACAACAATAGTTCACCACAGTCAGCAGCGACTTTTGGATTTGTTTTGACGTCGATTTCATTTGTGCAGATTAATTTTTCACCACACTTGATTATTATGTTTCTTGTTTGCGTGGAAAAGGGTGTGTTCGATTAATAAATTATATTTGTTAATTAAATTTACATGACCAGTATCTTTGTATTCAGCGATATAGGGTTTTGAAAAGTTGGTGGAGACAGGAAAAGTAACAATTATTTTGATCTCAAAAATTGATCTCGATAAATGTAAATTGACGCCAAGCTGACCAAGTAACATCAGATTTCTTGTGATTCTAGGAAAAATTCCTAACTTACCAAATAAATGCGCATCTGGCAAACTTACCTCCCACTTGCAACAATATCTTCTAACTAGTTCCCCATAAGAATACATCTGTCATAATTTAAATGTCAATTGTGTGCAATCGTTGAACCTCCCACTTCCAGTAAAATTTCAACTTGCTCCCGATAGAAATACATCTGTCATAATTTAAAAGTCAATTAAGTGCGCTTGACAATTTTTCCCAGCACCATTATAGCAGCAGTGGAACTGCACCTAGCGGAATAGCGCAGCATAGACTGCAGGAAAGTGTTGTTTAATCAGGGTTCGCAGGACATAATGCAGAGGCCAAGACAATCAGACAAGACAATCATTGTTCCATGTGAACAACTGTTTCCAGGACAATACAAGTGTCATTATATTGTCTTCCAAGCTAGCCTGCCGAGCTATCTCTGAGGACAATATCGATACATCGACTGGCTGGCATTGTCTTGTCCAACCTCTTTCAAGAATTTAGGACAAGACAATTGAGTACTGTCCCATAGTCTTGGCTGCGTGTGAACGATGCTTACATCTTTGTATATAGAACCTATAGTAGTATGGCCAACGAGTAACTATTTACGGGGTTTTGAGGCTATGGATGGCGCTGGTAGTGTCACAGCAGCAAAATGTGCGAAAGAGAGCGCTACTGAAATTTAGAGAGCGACAACGATAATGAAATCATGTGTTATACGAATGTCAAACGTAGGCAATGACCGATTTAAGGTTGTTGGAAAGAGAATATTCAGTCTGACAACAACAATGATGATGAGGGAGAAAACCTTTTGCATAGGCAAATAAAAGTTGCTTGTATGAAATAGAATTGAGTGGATTTCTTCCTATACATACAAACAAATGTTGCCCTTGGTAGCAAATTTTTTAGAGAAGTATCCGAATACGTCAAAGAGAAATGTCAAAAAATTTTTCGTATGAAAACAAATAAAAATTTGTGATTTTTGTATGCAAGAGCAATCGGACTTCCATGAAAATATACGAAAAAAAACTTGCTTTATAATTTAAAACAATTTTTTGTGTTAGCTTAAATAGTGCCAAAGTGTTTTAAACAATTAATCTTTAAAAAAAAACTTGTATTGTGCGTTTAAATACGGAATTAAAGTGCGACTTGTTTTGGCGCGATTTATTCACTTTCGGTGGATTAATTAATTAATAATTAAAAAATATATTTCAATAATATTTACTGTGTTTTAATTTATCGGGATACTTGTTGAATAAACACAATAAGTTTATTTCAACAAAATAATATAGTTTTATTGATTTCGTGCTGCCAAAATAGGTATAAAACAAAGTTGGACATATTTTGCCGCAGTATTTTTTTTTTCTTTCGTTGGCGGGATTCTCCAAAGAATTTTATTTTTCTTAATGCACAATACCTACAAGTTTTTTTTTAAAGATTAATTGTTTAAAACACTTTGGCACTATTTAAGCTATTGTTTATTCACAAAAAATTGGTTTAAATTAGGTATTAAGCAATATTTTTTTCGTTTATTTTCTTGGAAGTCCGATTGCTTTTGCATACAAAAATCACTGACGTATTCGGATACTTCTCTATTGAATTTTGTTATTTAAACAAAATGGATTATGCCGACGGGATTCTCTGATTTTTTGTTTAATTTTTTTTTTTTTTCTATTTACTTGCGATTATAGGTAGTATAGTCACTATCGTTAACACGTTCGTTAAGTCTTTTATAGACACATACCTACCTTGCGACAAAGCAGATTTTGTTTAAGCTGGAAATAAAACCTTATTAAGGTAAATGTTCATAATCAACATATTTATCAACAATATCGTCCTGGTTGATGGAAGTGATTTCAAAAAGCAAAAGAATGTATTGCCGAGATTCAGAAAAATCATTATTATAACGTTTAACGTATTCATGTTCATTGAACAGTAGGTACTCCTGCAACATTAAATTATTGTAGGTACATTGTACATCTCTCATAATGCACTGTGGCGTATGAGCACTTTTTTTTCTGATACATACCTATACAATTATTGAAAACTATGAATAAAATCGGCATCAAATGGGATAGAAGTTTAAAGTTTATTCAAAGCATTTTTATTGTGTTTCTATTAACTATGTAGGTATGCCTATGATAATCTCATGGTTTACATATCTATAAAATATTTCACAATATACCTAGTTAGGTACTTTAAAAACAAATATGCGTTTAGTTGAAAAAAGTGTGTCGTACAATAATTCTGCCTATACCTACCTATTAAACTGCTGGATAGATTTCCTTGAAACTGAAAAGAAAGTATTTTATCGTCAGCGTCTGTATTTTTTTCCACATCATCCAGTGGGGTAAAATACCAGATGCGTTTTTTTTTTGAGGTTTCCCCTGGAGGCCTATTCCTCATTACTTTATATACATTTATGTATATACCTTACCATAAATACATTTTTTAATAACTTATTCCTTTTTATTCTTTTTCTTCAATTCCTTGTTTATTCTTTTTATTCCAAACAATATCAGTCCAGTCAATACAAATTTCTCAATTATTTCTTTGTGCTCTTTTCTACAACTATCTAAATGATTCCTTTCTTGCATGATCTCAACGACCCAAGTTTTGACGAGGTTATTTTGATGTTGTCGTTCTGGAAATTGTGTTTCAAAAACTGCTTGTATCCTGCTTACCATATCTTCAAAGTTGGTTGAGGGAACTGTCAATTTTCCAAACTCTGACGGGGTGGTTATGCTTTCATAAGCTCTCAGTTCAATTAGCAATGTTTGGTTTCTTGGCTGGTTCAAATCATCGACCAAGAACTGAGAGCAAAATTTGCAATTCAACTTTTTTCTAAGTTTTTGTGCTGCAAATCCGGCGTAGTAACAGGCAGCTCCCTTTTGTAGTTCCTTAGAACATGAAATTTCGATTTTCGGAAGGATTTGCTGGTCTGGCACCATCTCTTCTGCGTCTGGCTCGACATCTTGTTCCAAGCCATCGAGTTCCTTATTATGATTAACTGCTATCTCAATAGTCAGTTCCTTCGTTAAAATGTCATCTTCTACTGGTTTTTCTAAAACAAAGTCCTCATCATTTACTGGTTCTTTTTTTGTATCATTTTTGAGATCAGCTCCTTCCAGTAATGGGACTGCATCAGCATCTTCGTATGCAGAAAACGCAGCTGAACTTAGATGCTGGAAGATGATTTGCTTTAGATTTCGAACGAATCTTAAAGCCGAAGGATTTTTTTCATAAGATCCTTTACTTGTGCGTATCATTGAAAATACGTTTTCTGCTACATCTGTGTTAAGATGTCCCAGCAGAAAGAAGGTCTGTTCTTCACTTTTTAAATGTTCACACATCAGAACTATTCCCGTGAGCGTTTGACGCAGTCCAGAAAAGCAAGGTGGAATTGTATGGGAGCTTGATGATTTCCATGTTGAAACCCAGTTGATTGCTTTTTTTAAAGATTTTAAAATGTCTGTGCTTTCAGACAGAACCTGGCTGTTCGGGTTTCTTGAATAAAGCTTGCTTGTATTTAGATTATCAAAGAGATCGTTCATCCCTTTGATAAATATAGCTGTTGACTCAGCAACTTTGCGCTCATCTGGTCTAAAGCAGGTTGTCGTCAATGCATACATTATTGATGTATAGACATTGAAACTAAAAACCTGGGTGACCAACCTCACTGACAATTTGTCGTAAATGCTTGGGTTGATATGTGCCTTCGAGAGCTTGAAGCAGACCTGAAAGTCCCCTTTCGAGTCTTCTTCAACCAGCTTCTCGAGAATTTTCCAGCTAACAGTATCATTCCCAACATGAATAGTGGTATTATTCATCCATATATTTCGCACACTCTTGAAGAGGTGTGGGTAATCGTGCAACAAGAAAATTCTGTGTTTTTCTATATCCACGAAAGGGGAGCCGTGCAACAGGGCCGGGGCAAGCTTCTTATATGCGGATACATTTGTGGTTCCTTGATCGCAGCTTGTGGCAACTACGGTTAGACCACATTTAAGGACTTCTGTTATTATTTGCTTTATCATGTTAACCAAGGTAGCAGTTTTTGGTGAGCCTATGTAATATACAATTGTTTGCTTCCAATTTTTATTTAAGCCTCTTAGGGTAAACACTATAACTTTGGAGGCTATTGTATTGTTTCTTCCGTGCTCTCCAAAGTCCGTGTACCCGTAGATCATGTCGTCCTTTATATTATATTCTAATTCTTTTTTTATAGACATTTCATCGAATAGCAGGACACATTTCCTGTCCATAGCAGTCAAGCTTTTGGACTTATCCGTCAGCAAGTTGGATATTTCCTTGCTGAATCCAGTTGGAAGTCGAATTTTCGCATGCCAACCGTAAATAGTGCTTACTGCTGGCAGATTAAAACCTATACTCAGCATATATTTATACAAGCAAGGGGACTTATAATAGAATTTTAAAAACAAATCCTTTTCTTTATTTCTCCAATGAGCGCCTGTTTTGTGAAACATCTGGACTAAAACAAAAGTGCGCACATCTGCTGTGGAAGTATCTAAATAATCTTCCACACTTCTCTGAAAAACTTTGCTTTTTGTTCTTTCTTTTCTTGGGGTGCAAGCGATTCGTCGAGCTATACCACGCCTTTCGTAAACAACTCGCGTGTTGAGTTTGAAACTTTTTCTCGGAGTATCCATGTAGTAGGTCTTTTGTGGACTATTTTGTGGGGTATCCTTGCATCTTTTTTGTGGAGAATTTTCTGGGCTATAGTCAAAAAATCCTGGTGGGGAGGGAAATTGGGATGGGGAAATGGGGGCTGTAATGGGTAAAATAGGAAGAGTGTAATCTCTTTCAATATATGTTCTATTAACACTTTCAGCCAAATTGACCAGTGATGGAACTGGGCTGCAAGGAATAGGAAACTGCCTATGATTTTGAGAACCAGACGGCTTAACCGTGGAGGTTGATGCCATTTGGGACTCCCTTCCTTCACTGTGTATCACAGGCGTTGTACTTAGAGGCCCAGACGTTAACGTTGAAGTTAACAAAATCTGGGACTTACTTGGCTCAACAAGTACCGCGGAGGAAGATGGTGCCGCTAACCGATTTTGTTCCATGATAATGCGACATGAATCGTCAGTCACCTTATCAGTACACCCACAAACCGACAATGACGACATTGGTAGTGAAAACTTGTTTAACACTTTCCGCGTTGAATTGATTTTTATATCCTTTGCATGAAAATGTTTTTCACACATGAATGGGTTTTTTGGCAAACCTTTGGTGGGTGAAATTCCCCCATGTTTCATCCACACTTGCATCCTGAAATCTACTGGTACTTTAAAGAAAGACACAGACCCGAAGGGTTTCTGCTTCTCCTTACAAGTACCATAGCAACAAAAAATAACCATTTTATATGATTTTAATTTATATGTTAATATATGTTTTATTTGGTAATTAATGTAATAATAAAAATATAATAATTTAAAAACTAAAAATATAAAAAGTAAATAATATATAAGAAAAATTAGATATCAAAATATTGTATGTGTTCGTAAATAACCTGTATAAATAACCTCACCCAACGACTGAAAAATTCACCAACCAACACAACTTTTTTCACTGCACAAAAATATTAATACAAAAAAAGACAGAACAACAAGAGCGATTTACAAAAATACTATCTCAAGGACGTACAGACAAATTAACAAAAAACAATGGCAAAATGTATAGCTATAGGAATATTATATTATTTTTAAGCGCGAGGGGGCTCACGAATATTTTTTTTTAACAAAAAACTCATGAAAATCGCGAAATTACACTTTATGCAAAATTACTTAATTAGAGAAAACCGTGTAGGCACACTAGGGATAATATATTATGATTATAATTAAGTTTAGTAATAGGTAAGTTATGTAATCCCTCAAAACTAAATTCACTACACAACCACGAGCTCGATTTAATTTCGTAGGTATTTAAAAATGCACACAGATTTATTTTGAAAAGGATATAAATGTAGGTATATATGTAGATATATAAAAGCTTTGAAGTTTTGAAAAAAACTGAAATAGTAAAACACGACCGTATTAGAAAAGTTAATAATTGATTCAAATCAACGAAATCGATAACAAGAAGTCAAATCATTAACTGATTTGAAATTGACGCAAAAAGTTATTAGGTTTCTAATTAGATATACACCTACTATCTCGCTCAAGCTAGCCACCAACCCGTAAGAAACAAGTTCTTATTCACATTTTCACATTTCCTGCTGTAACCGTCAAAACGGTAAAAATCTTCTTGCAAGAATATCATACGTATACGAAAACAAGCTTGCCGCATGAGTAGATTCTTAATTTATTTCCAATAGTTTATTTAAACAATTTTTTTATTTTTTTATGCAGTGCACATAATGTATTTATATATTACATTAGGTACATACATAGGTATATACAGGGTGATTCATATTAATTTTCAAACTCAAAATTATGAAAAAAAAATAAAAAAAAATAATTTTAAAACTAATTTTTTTCAAAATTTTATGTGATTAAGTGCTAATTTTTTTCTCAAAATTCAATGCTCCTTTTAATTTTAAATCCAACACTGAAAACCGTATGGTTCTATGACTTTTTGTTGCTAAGCTATTCAAAAGTAACCGAACCGACTTCTTCAAGTAGGTTCGGTTACTTTTGAATAGCTTGGCAATAAAAAGTCATAGAGCCATACGGTTTTCAGTGTTGGATTTAAAATTAAAGGGAGCATTGAATTTTGAGAACAAAAATAGTAATATAAGTACATAGGTAGGTATCTAACTTAAAATAATTATGCAAGAAAAATGAAAAAATGTTTATCTTAATGCATAAGCAGCTTCGTAATTTAGTAAATTTACTAACAACTTTAATCTCAATTTCATATTTTCATGTATTATTGGTACCTACCCAATACATTATCTAAGTATACCTACAATTAAAAAAAAATTTCTGTCAACTAACAATATTTTCATTGGCAACCATGGGTGCAGAAGAATAATATCAAGTTTTCGTACATTTTCCCAAACCGTATGCATATCCATCAAATAAAAAAAACATTTATTCCAATACACAAACAACATCCTCGCAAGCTCAAATCCACTCAACCTAGAACCATCGTACGAAAAGAAAATATTCATTCTTACGTACACACTCATACACCGCAGTCATAAAATCCATTAAAAATCAAATCCACTCAATATTTGTTTTGTACTGTGGCTTCTATCTAACACTCATTATTTTGTATAAAGCACTCTCGTTCTTGCATTTGAGTTTTTATCAAATAATTAAACCATCTGACCAATATTTTCTCTCCAAAACGAGAAATAAAAAAAAAAGGTTTGGAGGCTCTAGGTGTCGCATCAGTCGATCCTGGTCTCCATATTACTATAGATTTTATATACAAAGCTTACATCAAACGATTTTATTCAAAGAATAAAACAGAAAATTTTCGTTTTTTTTTGCCACCAAACTTCCACATCGAGGTGAATTCGTGCATTGCGTCTATGCCTTTAAAAACTCCATCACAAAAAAAAGTTCTGTTTATACAAACTCCTATCCTCTCCACAAGTTCTCGTTTATGAAATCAACTGTCAATGTCAAATAACATCTGGATATTTTTTTCTTTTAAAAAGTCGAAAATAAAATAAAAGTTAAATAATATACTCGCCGTTGGCAGCATAGAAAAAAATGTTATCCACCAAAGTTCGAATTGTGTTAAATGGCAAAAATGCAGCCTTCTTGTGTTTCCAATCAAAAGTAAGAATTATTATGAAATTATTGTAAAAATCCATTTAAGCCGCCTAACCTATAATAAAACTATGTTCTTTCTGTTTTTGGAAGGCAAGCCGATCATCAGTACTTACGCCGCTGTCCTCGCTTAGTAATCGAGATCTCCACATTGCTCATTGCAGACAACCAATCAGGACAATCGATCCGGCGATTGTCTCAAAATTGACACCGCTAGCTGGTCTCGCTAGTGTTCGCTACTCCAGTGCGGATGCTGCAGAAAAAAATATTATTGACCTCACACAAATTCCTGATGCACCAGCCATCCCAGAGCCCACCCCCATCGCTGAAGCTGCTGTGCAAGTCCTCAATGCTGCTGGAGAGCCAACATTTGCCTCGCTAGGACTAGGTGGTTGGTCACCCGTTGGTATGGTACAGAACTGCATGGAATTCCTGCACATCGGTCTGGATATGCCCTGGTGGGCAGCGATTGCCATCGGAACAGCTGTCGTACGTACACTCATATTTCCCCTGGTTATAGTGTCGCAGCGTAACGCGGCAAAAATGAACAACCACATGCCCCAGATGCAAGTTCTGCAATTAAAGATGACCGAAGCCCGCCAGTCAGGCGATGCTATTGAATCGGCTCGATACGCTCAAGAAATGATGCTCTTCATGAAAGAAAAGGAATTGAATCCGCTAAAGAACATGGCTGTCCCCTTAGCGCAAGCTCCTCTCTTCATTTCGTTCTTCATGGGACTACGACAGATGGCGAACACTCCCGTAGATTCTCTGCGCGATGGAGGGCTTTGGTGGTTCACAGATTTGACTGTAGCTGACCCCATGTTCATTCTGCCAGCGATCACGAGTGCTACTTTGTACCTCACTATCGAGATTGGAACAGACAGTGCGCGTTTATCGGCGCAGAATATGCACGTAATGAAATATGTGCTTCGAGCTCTACCGATTGCTATTTTCCCCTTCACAATGAACTTCCCAGCAGCTATTCTGTGCTATTGGACATGCAGTAACTTCATATCCCTCGGCCAGGTAGCCATTTTGAAGATTCCCGCCGTGCGAGAGTATTTCAAAATCGACAAATTAGTCACCCATAACCCAGAGAATCTGCCGATGAAAAAGAAGCAAAAAGGATTTGTGTCCGGAGTCAAGGATTGTAAGTTTTTTGTAGATGATTCTCTGTCTTCCTTAATAATAATTGATTCATTGCAGCTTGGAGCAATATGAAAATCACCCGACAGATCGAAGAACGACAGCATATCGACCAAATCCGCTTCGCCAAAGCAGGTAGAGGTCCTCTTGTGAAGACTTTCAAGCACGATCCTACTAAAGCCGCACCTGCCACAGCGATGGAAGCAAAAACAAAGGACTACTAAAACCAACCTCACCTGGTTTTGGGTTCTTTATTAGTTTTAAGCAAATTAAATAACAAACTTATGTTTATAGTTTATACAGAAAATAAAAACTGTTACGCTTGCGTTTTTGTTAGATCAGATTTAAATTTGTTAACCTTTTGTGGCGATGCATTGGTTGATGACCTCAGCAAGGTGTTTGTTCTCCAAGGCAGCAGCAACTCTTTCTTTATCAGCCAACTGTTTGTTGACAGCCATTTCGGAGGCATGAGTTCCAGGTGTGATTTCTACGTTGACTTTGAATCTCGGAGGAAGCGAACGCAAAAGTTTGACTCGAATGGACAGTCCGATTAATGTGGCCATACTGCAGTGGGGAATAGTTGGGGTAAAGTTGATGGAGACTTCATTTGAATCATCATTGGCTTTAATTAGATCTTCTTGTACAACATGCAACTCTTCAAGGGACAGAGGGTGTTCTGGATCATTGATGTTACGGATAAGGTCTGATTTAGGAGGAATTTTAAATTTATTCCAGAGTTTTTAAATATTATAGTTTTAGGTACCTACCAAAAATTTCACGAGAATCAAATGGATCAGGGATGCTTTCGTTGCCTTCCTCAGCTGTTGTTTCTCTCTCCTTGCACTTGCCATAGACATTAGGATTTATGTTTTCAATTTCGGTTGGCATTTTCTAGCTAAATCAATTTGTTGGAGGATACAAGAATATTTATATTTTATAATATTTTGTTTTTTGGTATGAAAATATTTTGGATTATTTTTATATTTCACAGCTGACAGCAGTGAATTCAGCGAAAAACGTTCACGCAAGAAAGTGTTGGCGTTTCTGGCTAAAACAAAATTGTTTTGTAGTAGTTTACCACAGTTCACATAATTTAACCCGGACGCCACGCTTCTGACAAGACAGTTGCAATACACTCACATTTTCCATTCACGCAGATGAACTTCCAGCCAACTGGAACACACTTAGACATCTGACAAGTTAATACATGTAGTTCCTTCCTTCTCAGTAGCTGGCATGTATGGCGTCAGGGTAAGATAATAGTATTACACATGTAAATAAGTTGCTGGATGGTTTATAAGCCAAATGGACCTGGTAGGTGGCATTGCTGTGTGTGTGTCAATAAATAAAGGAAACGCCATAAAGTGTGTACCAATATTATATATCCTGCTAATTATGTGAAAATTTCGATGTTTGGAGGTTTGTTGCTCAATAATGGATCTGGAAATTTGGCACAGATGTAGATTACAGATTGTAATAGCACATATAGGCTTCTTTTTTATGTATGGTTCCCGTGGGATAGATTTGTTTTAATTTTTCAGAGATCAAAGGATCGACTTGATTTTTTGCATAGGTAGTGGTAGTGGACCCCTAAGTCAGAAAAAGACATGCCAATTTTTAATCCGGACAAATGCACGGTTCCAATGGGAAATCTTACAGAAACCGTGTTTTTTAAAGGGTTTTGTGAAAGTTAGTGAAAAAGATTTTTTGAGCATTTTTTTTAATGCATAACTCATCTGAATATCATCTGATTTACATGGTAATTTTGTTGTTGGATTTGTGTATTTAACCAGAAAAACAAATTTTGAACTGACATTCAATTTAAGGCCGGAGGCGGGATGAAGTTCGCCGGGTTTGCTAGTCTTACTATTTAAATATATATTTATACATTTATTCAAAATGACTACAATGACAACCATAATAAAGTTCACAGTCGAATATTGCGGTCTTAGCCTTAGATTAGCTTACTACTTTACTGAACGCATTCAGTTTTAAACATAAAATTCCAATTTCCAATTTTGTGTGTATCCACCTTCCAGTTCCAGTTCAAACCAAGCTCCAATTCCAATATATTTTTCAATTTTATACTACTTTTCTTTTACTTTACTTTCTAGTTATTACTTGATTGACTCGGTTGTGCTTGTTCTGATCTAGCGTTCAGAAAAATATTCCTAAATTTGTTCCCAATAAGAAAAAGATTCATAAGTCTCATTCAAAATGGTATACCGACCTAATACTAGTTCCAATTCTAAGGATGATTCCGATTATGCTATCAACGAACCCCCAAATTCTCGTCTCTTTGTTGTTGGAGTGAGGGACAACACTGAAGAAGAAGTTCGTGATGTTTTTAGCGAATTCGGTAAAGTCGATTATGTGACCATGATGAAGGACAAAAACACTGGCGATAATAAGGGATACGCCTTTGTAAAATTCTTTAAAACCTCGGATGCTGCGATGGCACTAGAAGAGTTAAATGGAAAGCGTTACGGCAAATTGCAACGATTATTAAAGGTCGTCGTTGCAGCAAGGTAAATTTGGTCATTTCATATATATTTTATGTATACAACACTAAATGGGGAGTATATTGAACCAGCTTTTTCATGCGTTAAATTCGTTGCAAGAGCATTGTAACGATTTTTACGAAGCCTCGCCGCTGACGCTGCCACGTCTATGTTGCACTGCGCATTAAAAAAATGGCCGCCGGCCGCGGGTAATAGTGACGCGGCTTGGTTCAATTGTCTCCCCATCATTAATAGAAAACAATTTATTTATATACATTATTTTGTGTATCTATAGCAAAGACGAAGGTAAAAACGACAACGAACCCGATAGATACCTTCGTCTTTTTATACAAGTGCCCAAAAATGCGACTGAGGAAGATATTCGAGATGCTTTTGAGAAGTACGGTGAGATAGACTACGTCTCAATTCCTCAGGATCGCAACACTGGTGTGGGCAAAGGTGTAGCTTATGTAAAATTTGAAAAGTAAGATTGATTGATTCGTTGACTGTTAAAGATTGGTCGATAATGTTTGCTTATCCAGGTTCTATGATGCTGCTATTGCTTTGGAGAAGTGCCCGGAAAAATATAAAGCTAAATTTGCCGAGCCAAAAAGAAGTAAAGATGCTGATTCCAAGAACAGCAGCAACAAGAATAGCAACAGCGATATGGATTCATTTTTAAAGATGCGCGACTCTAACGACCAAAAGATAACCGCTCTGGACGTTATTTGCAGCAATACCCTTAGCCAGGATCAATTATGGCGTTTGTTTGACATTGTTCCAAGTCTAGACTATTGCCAGATTATCAAAGAAGGTAAGCATTCAAAAATTATAAAACCTAACTATTGAATTATTTAAAACAAAAACATTTTAATTTACAAGATGGGCCCAGGAATAATGAAGTTACAGTCATTTACAAAACTGCAGAAGCTGCTTTGTATGCAAAGTAAGTTTCATATATACATTTTCACATTTAATTTTTAAATTTCGTTCCCTTTCATCCGGCGAGTAAAGCTGTGCCTCGCAAGTATATAATAAAAAAATAATATGTACCTCTTAATTTTCTACAATAATATCATTTCCTTCAAATAATGCAACCATTTTTAGCTCAGAAAAAGAACGAAGCATTGACCTTTACACCCTTTTCTAAAACACCCTCTAATTATTGATTTTTCTATCCATGAATACGTGGGTATATTGTCTTAACTGATTCGTGTGGGTAGCCACCCTTGCGTGTTTTATTAAACCCTTAACAAACAATAGATGCTCGCAAATGTATACAGCATACATACATAACTCGAAATAAAGTACAGTTAAACCTGCTAATCGGGACACTATAATTGGACCATCTCCTGTTCGGACCACGCCTTAAGCATTCCCTACTATTTTTCATATAAATTTGGACCACCAAAATAACATGCGTTGTTCAATGTTATTTCCTGCCTAAGAGGACCAAGCGTAGGAAATACGAAAACATGTATATATGTGTGTATGTACATCGCATTTTTTTTTTTCGAATTGAGCCGCCGTTTACTCTGTTTTATTTGGGGATTTTCCAAAGTGTGTATGCAGTAGAAAAGAGCAGAGGTTAGTCAGTCACGTACGCATATGCTTTGGCAGTCGTATTTTTATGAACATTAGCTTTGTTTGTTGACTGTTGAGCCCTGAACTCACCCTGAGGTCGCCACAACTCGTTTTTTGAATTACCTCTACTCGCCCTCAAGAGAAAGTTCTCTGTTTTTTGAAACTTGAGGTCGCCCTGAAGTCGATCTTGGTATTTAGCTGTGGCGAGTTGAAGCAACGAATCAGCGGTTGAAGTGACTTTTGCTGTCAAGCATTTCTTGTGTATTACTCTTCTGTATTTGATTTTTCTAATCTTTTTTTTTCGAAAAAAAGTTAAAGTAATGGAAGTGAAACTCTTGGAGTTGTCACGAAAACCTGTGGCGACCCTGGGTAAAGTTCAACAAACAAAGCTATAATAATTAAATATACTTCACTCTTAACGGACAGTGGCGCATGAGCTAAAATCTTTGTAACTGCACTGACCGGTCCAATTAAAAAAATGGGGTGGGGCTGTGTTATGGAAACGGCCGTATGTTGTACGTGGTGAATACGTCTCGTATTATACTCCAGTTTCATACAAATTTTTGAGGGTTTATATAGTTTTTTTTTTGGGTTATTTCTTGGGGAGTTATTTCACGGAGCCGTAATGTCGCAGTTTCAAAGTTCATTAAATATGCTTCGGATGCGACGACAAGTCGTTGATACCTAATCTTCCTTTCCTGCAGAGTAGCTATTCGGCAACAGTAATGGTTACGTCTTGGAGCTTTCAAGATCACATATTTTACGTTATTTATTATTATTGTTGGTATTCAGGCTGTCTGATGATCATACTAAACAAGATATATGATTTTCATATGATCCAATTACATATTTTGAAATTCTTAAAAATGAATTCACATTCTAGAGAAAAAATCCATGGGCTTGAGTTTCCTGCTGGCGAGAGAATTATTGTAAAGTTTTCTACTTCAAATCATAACCTGGACTCTCCAATGACTGATCGTTAGTATTTTACAAATAGGCATTCACAAACTCAGACTAATTTTTTATTTTACTTCCCAAGTATCTGTTGGTAATAACAGTACCATGTGTAACGTTACATTACCAGCTGTAGCCCCAATGGCTGATTCAGAAGCACCAGTCGCTTGCAGGCTCTTTATAACATCACCATCGGTATACCTATACAAATCTTAATTTTAGCGAATGTTTATTTGATTTTTAATTTGTTGCAGAGTATTCCGCTTCCGATATTGAAGAATGTCTTCTCTCGTTTCGGAGATCTTATCGACCTGTATTTGTTGAATAACAAAAACTGTGGGTATGTTAAATACGCCAGTGAGAATAGTGCCAAGAAGGCTATGGACACTTTGAATGGAGCTGAAGTCTATGGCTCCAAAATGAAGGTAATCTTTAAACAAAAACTATCAAAAGTTCTTTTTTGAACAAGTGATACAATTTTTCTAGGTTGTAATTGCTGAGGAACCAGGTGAATCTAACCGCAAGCGCGTCCGCAGCTCTTAAATCCAAGTAAGTCACACTTCATAAGACATTTTGGTTTTTTTTTTTTTATTTTTAAAACAGCCATCAACTTGAGGGCTCTGGTGGTAAGTATAAAGTACAAAACCGCAGATGCCGATTCACTGATATTTAAAAAAAAACACTGTGTTTGACTTTTGGTCTTGATGAAGTCATGATATTGTAAAATTTATATTCGTATTTTTGTGTTTTGCTATTTTCCACAGACAGTATTATCTGAAACAAACAACTGTTGAATAACAAAAACACCACGCTACGGAATTCAAACAAAAACTCAAACAACTACAACAACTGAAAAAAAAAGAATTACTTTTGATGACCAAACACAACTACCGAAATACCCAAACGCAACTTCAATCAAATACATTTATTATTAACCCTACTAACATGAAATTTGCTTGAACAAATAGAAAATATTTGAGATGCGTAACTTATGCAGTAATACATATTTAATGTGTCTGCTTTTCGATAAGTTTTTTCTTTACAATATCGACATTTAAATATCTCGTAACAATGATCCCACTGAAAACGACGACGAAGAGAATTCGTTTAAAAACCAAAAAGAGAAAATTTCAAACAAAAGACAAAAATAATATCATTTAAAATAGATTCATAAAAAAATATGTACAACTTTTTATGGAACAATTAAATAAATAAAGATATCGCAGAATAATTATTGTTGGTTTGATTTGTTTATGAATTAAGTTTATTAGGCTATTCCCTTTGAGCTTTGAGCATTTTCTTTTGTTTGTTGGTAATCTGGAAATCGCTGTCCAGAACGACATAATGGGACCTACTATCATGGTAACCGATCGGAGAGATTTCCTCAGATTCGGACGAAATGTACGAACTTTGCATCATGGTAGCCGTTCCGATTGAATAACCGGACATTATTCCGAAAAAAAATTGAAGCATGCGTTTAAATGTCAAAATCACTGCGACGCACATTGAGTTCATGCGATTCAACGCGTCTATTTGATTTGTGTTTCTTCTTGTTCTTTCCGACAGCAAATCACATGGAACTTTGTCGGATTGTAATAAAGAAATACATATTTTCAATGAAAATAAACATGCTTAAAGCGGGGTTCATATGGGATTTCGGGATTTTCTTGTTCGTGGTATCCGATTCGGAACGAAAATGAAAACGTGTACCATCGCAAAGTAATTGACATAAATCATAAGACTGAAATGACAAATCTTTTTCAAAGTGGATATTTGTGTTATTTCACAGCTCATTAAAATCAATCTCATTTAAAGTTTAAAAAAATATGGGCAGCGCAGTGCTATTTTTAGACGTAGAAAGGTATGAGCTAAGAGAAAGAAGTAAAGAAAAAATCCTTAAGAAATACACCAGCTATAGGCTGGTGAAGTTCCTGGCAATGTCTGGCTTAGCCTTCATCATTTCAACCAGCCTTTCGTATTGCTTTTCATGTGTCTTTTTTTCCAAATAAACAAAACATAGATTTATATAAATATAACTAAGATAAATGAATGTTAAATTCAACACAGTTCAGACGACATATTCACAAATAATATTCAATTTTTTTATTTTGCTTTCTCTTTAATGTTCTCCGACGAGAGAGAGACGCCATGCCATGCATCGCAAGAATTCTGCGTGCGTCGCTTTGATTTTGACACTTAACCGTCAGGCATCGCACGAATTCTCAACGCGTTGATCTGGTTTTTAACAATTTCAACGCATACTCCATTTTGTTTCGGAAGGATCTCTGATAAGTCAATCGGAACGGTCGTACAATTCGCCCGAATCTGAGGAGATTTCTATCCGATCAGTTACCATGATAGAGGGGAATTGTTGTTCCATGTGAAAAACTCTTTCCAGGACAAGACAATTATTGTCATTATATTGTCTTCCGAGCTAGCCTGCCGAGCTTTCTCTGAGGACAATATCGACTGTCTGGCATTGTCTTGTGCAAACCCATTCAACAAGCTCGGATAAGACAATTGAGTATTGTCCCATAATCTTGTCTGCGTGTGAACGCTGCTTAATAGTATTCTTCTTATCAGAGGCACCTTTTCCATCCCAAACCACATCGTGAAAGAAGAACAGGAGCCTTTTATGTATGTATAATATGTTTACTTTTTGGTTTGTATTAGAGACGACAGCACAAAGAAAAATCTGCGCCTATAAAGTTAAGAAAAAATCTAAAATAAAGATAGAAAAAAGGTAAAATTTAATATGAATAAAGAGGAATATTACAAAATAAATCGCGATGTTGCATTTATTTGCAAACGCGCAAGACAAAATGACGAAAGAAATTGGGAAAACATTAAAGGACATGCAGACATTACATTTTTGTTTTGAAGTCAGTTTTGGGTTCATGTTTCGCTAAGTCCGTGGGAATTCTAATTTACATACTAAATGGAGCCGACAAACGTCGTTTTACGGCTCCGTATTTGGATCCGTATGCGGAGTCTAGTATGTGAATTTGACTCCGCGCGCGGATCCAATTCGGATCCATTTGCTTGAAGGGACTGCTGCTACACTGTTAAATGTTTATTTTTAAACTGTTTATTTTACCAACCAAACCGAAGGAATTAAAAGAACCGTCCTGGGTTGGTAAAATAGCACTCATTTCTTTATTCAATATTTTTAAAGCAAGCCAAACCAATACACTGTGCAATTCAGCTTAGTTTACCTGTCGCGTGTGGAGTTCATATAGCTACCATGTTAATATTGCCGAACAGCACAAACTACATTCGTTTGACCTGGGGTGGAATCGGCTAATGTGATTTGTGATTGTCACATTTCTGACAATCACATGTGATAAAATAATTTTGTGCGTCTGCATAAAGGTGGCTTTACATGGAGTTGCAAATGCAGACGAAAACGCAACAACAACAATCATAGTGCAGACGATGAAAACGAACATGTTCATCTTCACTATAATTTTCAAGCTGCATCTATAATTTTCCTATAATCTGCATCCATGAAGACCGTCTGCATTTTTGCCTTCCCTCTCTATCACACAAGTATGATTTATTGATTTTGCATCCTCTTTTTTTGCAACTCAGGGCTTGCAACTCCATGTAAAGGCACCTTAATGTGATCACCGGAATTTTGTTTATTTTCATTATGTCATTTTCCGTTGGGAAATTGGAGAGAACTCCGAAGACAAATCGTTTCTCTTCGGAGTTGTGTTTTGCGAGTCTTACTTCTTCTGCTTTTTATGAAATATGCGGTCTGAGGACGCATATATACGAACGTAACAGTTTCTATATATTTTGTATTTTAAATTTAACAATTCGAACAATTTTAATATATAATTTACATTAAGGGACGTGACAATTATGTATTTATTTAGAAAAGATTAATTTAGTTGTCACTTCACGTGATTGCTCACAACATATACGCGTTTCAGAAAAATATCTCAATTAAAAAAATGTTCATTTCTGTTTTTTTTTTTTTTATTGTTTTTATTTTTACTTTAATCATGAGGAGAAACTAATTTCTCCCAATCGAAAACAACATTAGTGTAGATCTTTGACAAATCTTTGACAGCAAAAGCAAATAATTTTGTTTTATAAGTCAGCGTCAGAGGTTTATTTTTTATTTATTATTATTTTTGTATGCAAGTGACACCTAAATAGCTGTCACAAGAAAAAGTCACAAAAATGTGATTGTCACATGTGACAATCACCTTAGCCAGACGAAATTTGTATATTGTGACTATCACATATCACAAATCACCTTAGCCGATTCCACCCCTGATTAACATTATTTTAAGACTAATAGCGAGTTTCATTCAAATTTGGAAGAATTGTTCTCAAAATCGAGAATTGCCCTTTTGAATGAAACTTGTTTTGGGTATCCATGTCAATTTGAAGTATACTTTTTGTCATTTCATTTTTGTCTTTTGTCATTGGAAAAAGTAATCATTAGATAATTGATAATTAATTGGATAATTAAAGTACATATTAAGTTTTTCGTTCATTATTTATTTATTTTTGTTATATTTATCACAGACTGGCACAATTTCACAACAAACAACAAAAAATAACAAATTATTTCTCATCTGACGTTTGACAGAAAAGTATTCAGATCGATTCTCCCAACCCATGAGAGATGCATTCTTTCGTGTTGAGAATCGTTCTAGAATTGCACTTTTTGAATGAATGAAACTCTCAAAAGTGAAAAAGGTCAATTCTTTTGACAGAAAGAGCAATTCTTTTCGTGAATGAAACTCGCTATAAGCATTTTGTGGGACTTAACAACACTATTGTGAACTGTTCTGTTCAAAAGGAACATGTTTGTCTTTATCTTATTTTTTCCTACTACCTATAATCTTTCTTACAAATTGTTGCATAGCAAGATAGGTAGTCGGAGAGAAGGGTGAAGAGCGGGAGGAAACAGTGAATAGGTAGGACAAGGGATAGGATAGGATACCTCATCGTTTCTTGTTGTTGTTTCACACGGACAATGAATACAATAGGAAACAGACCACGAAAATTTTAGCAGAGGATGGAACGTAGGAAAGATTGGACTCTATAGGCGTTTTTCTTTTTTAGTTCACAGCAGAGCCTGAGTTGTCAAAAAAAAATTAGTGTTTCTTTTTTGCTTCAGAGTGTTCAGAGCTAAAAAATCGTATTTCTTTTTCCCTTCAGAGTGCGTTCAGAGTGCGCTCTACGAGCTCCAAATAAATAGATGGGGCAGACTGAGCAAAAGCTCAACAAAAATATAAGCGTCACAAGTGAGACGCTTCCAAACTAATTCAATTGATAAAAAGAACTTTTTAGCGGCGGCTGAAATTAAAAACAATTAAAATGGCCGCCGAAGGTATTTTAAATGTTAAAAAAAATTGTTTTCAGGTTTTTCAAGTGGCATGAGAAGAGGAAATTAATGGAAAATTAAATTCGTTTCATTAATAGTTTAGAGCGCTCTGAACACAATTTGTTCAGAGGACGTTCAGAGCGAGCTCGATATACTCGAACTCTGTTCAGAGCTCGTTTCTGAATGAAAAAAGAAAAACGCCTTATGTATATATCCTCTTTGGTATATATCCTCTTTGTCTATGTATATAATCCTCTTTGGTATATATCCTCTTTGGTATATAATTATATATCCTCTTTGATTTATCCTCTTTGGTATATATCCTCTTTGCTGAACGCATTCCGTTTTAAACATCCAAGATCCAATTCCAATTTCCAATTTTGTGTGTATCTATCTTCCAGTTCCAGTTCCAACCAAGCTCCAATATATTTTTCAATTTTTTTATACTACTTTACTTTCTAGTTGTTACTTGATTGACTCGGTCGTGCTTGTCCTGATCTAGCGTTCAGAAAAATATTAATAAATTTGTTCCCAATAAGATAAAGTTTCATAAGTCTCATTCAAAATGGTATACCGACCTAATACTAGTTCCAAGGATGATTCCGATTATGCTATCAACGAACCCCCAAATTCTCGTCTCTTTGTTGTTGGAGTGAGGGACAACACTGAAGAAGAAGTTCGTGAAGTTTTTAGCGAATTCGGTAAAGTCGATTATGTGACCATGATGAAGGACAAAAACAGTGGCGATAATAAAGGATACGCCTTTGTAAAATTCTTTAAAACCTCGGATGCTGCGATGGCACTAGAAGAGTTAAATGGAAAGCGTTATGGCAAATTGCAACGAATATTAAAGGTCGTCGTTGCAGCAAGGTAATTTTGGTCATTTAATAGTATACAACTCTAAATGGGGAGTATATTGAACCAGCTTTTTCATGCGTTAAATTCGTTGCCAGAGCATTTTAACTATTTTTACTAAGCCTCGCTCCTGACGCTGCCACGTGCGCTGTGTATTCAAAAAATGGCCGCCGCTGGTACCTAATAGTGACGCGGCTTGGTTCAATTGTCTCCCCATCCCTAAGAGAAAACAATTTATTTATATATATATATCTCCATTTGTGTGTATCCTATAGCAAAGAAGAAGGTAAAAACGACAACGAACCCGATAGATACGTTCGGCTTTTTATACAAGTGCCCAAAAATGCAACTGAGGAAGATATTCGAGATGCTTTTGAGAAGTACGGTGAGATAGACTACGTCTCAATTCCTCAGGATCGCAACACTGGTGTGGGCAAAGGTGTAGCTTATGTAAAATTTGAAAAGTAAGATTGATTGATTCGCTGACTGTTAAAGATTGGTCGATAATGTTTGCTTATCCAGGTTCTATGATGCTGCTATTGCTTTGGAGAAGTGCCCGGAAAAATATAAAGCTAAATTTGCCGAGCCAAAAAGAAGTAAAGATGCTGATTCCAAGAACAGCAGCAACAAGAATAGCAACAGCGATATGGATTCATTTTTAAAGATGCGCGACTCTAACGACCAAAAGATAACCGCTCTGGACGTTATTTGCAGCAATACTCTTAGCCAGGATCAATTATGGCGTTTGTTTGACATTGTTCCAAGTCTAGACTATTGCCAGATTATCAAAGAAGGTAAGCTATTCAAAAATTATAAAACCTAACTATTGCATTATTTAAAACAAAAACATTTTAATTTACAAGATGGACCCAGGAATAATGAAGTTACAGTCATTTACAAAACTGCAGAAGCTGCTTTGTACGCAAAGTAAGTTTAAAATATACATTTTCACATTTAAATTTTAATTTCATTCCCCTTTATCCGGCGAGTAAGCCTGTGCCTCGCAAGTATATAATAAAAAAATAATATGTACCTCTTAATTTTCTACAATAATATCATTTCCTTCAAATAATGCAACCATTTTTAGCTCAGAAAAAGAACGAAGCATTGACCTTTACACCCTTTTCTAAAACACCCTCTAATTATTGATTTTTCTATCCATGAATACGTGGGTATATTGTCTTAACTGATTCGTGTGGGTAGCCACCCTTGCGTGTTTTATTAAACCCTTAACAAACAATAGATGCTCGCAAATGTATACAGCATACATACATAACTCGAAATAAAGTACAGTTAAACCTGCTAATCGGGACACTATAATTGGACCATCTCCTGTTCGGACCACGCCTTAAGCATTCCCTACTATTTTTCATATAAATTTGGACCACCAAAATAACATGCGTTGTTCAATGTTATTTCCTGCCTAAGAGGACCAAGCGTAGGAAATACGAAAACATGTATATATGTGTGTATGTACATCGCATTTTTTTTTTTCGAATTGAGCCGCCGTTTACTCTGTTTTATTTGGGGATTTTCCAAAGTGTGTATGCAGTAGAAAAGAGCAGAGGTTAGTCAGTCACGTACGCATATGCTTTGGCAGTCGTATTTTTATGAACATTAGCTTTGTTTGTTGACTGTTGAGCCCTGAACTCACCCTGAGGTCGCCACAACTCGTTTTTTGAATTACCTCTACTCGCCCTCAAGAGAAAGTTCTCTGTTTTTTGAAACTTGAGGTCGCCCTGAAGTCGATCTTGGTATTTAGCTGTGGCGAGTTGAAGCAACGAATCAGCGGTTGAAGTGACTTTTGCTGTCAAGCATTTCTTGTGTATTACTCTTCTGTATTTGATTTTTCTAATCTTTTTTTTTCGAAAAAAAGTTAAAGTAATGGAAGTGAAACTCTTGGAGTTGTCACGAAAACCTGTGGCGACCCTGGGTAAAGTTCAACAAACAAAGCTATAATAATTAAATATACTTCACTCTTAACGGACAGTGGCGCATGAGCTAAAATCTTTGTAACTGCACTGACCGGTCCAATTAAAAAAATGGGGTGGGGCTGTGTTATGGAAACGGCCGTATGTTGTACGTGGTGAATACGTCTCGTATTATACTCCAGTTTCATACAAATTTTTGAGGGTTTATATAGTTTTTTTTTTGGGTTATTTCTTGGGGAGTTATTTCACGGAGCCGTAATGTCGCAGTTTCAAAGTTCATTAAATATGCTTCGGATGCGACGACAAGTCGTTGATACCTAATCTTCCTTTCCTGCAGAGTAGCTATTCGGCAACAGTAATGGTTACGTCTTGGAGCTTTCAAGATCACATATTTTACGTTATTTATTATTATTGTTGGTATTCAGGCTGTCTGATGATCATACTAAACAAGATATATGATTTTCATATGATCCAATTACATATTTTGAAATTCTTAAAAATGAATTCACATTCTAGAGAAAAAATCCATGGGCTTGAGTTTCCTGCTGGCGAGAGAATTATTGTAAAGTTTTCTACTTCAAATCATAACCTGGACTCTCCAATGACTGATCGTTAGTATTTTACAAATAGGCATTCACAAACTCAGACTAATTTTTTATTTTACTTCCCAAGTATCTGTTGGTAATAACAGTACCATGTGTAACGTTACATTACCAGCTGTAGCCCCAATGGCTGATTCAGAAGCACCAGTCGCTTGCAGGCTCTTTATAACATCACCATCGGTATACCTATACAAATCTTAATTTTAGCGAATGTTTATTTGATTTTTAATTTGTTGCAGAGTATTCCGCTTCCGATATTGAAGAATGTCTTCTCTCGTTTCGGAGATCTTATCGACCTGTATTTGTTGAATAACAAAAACTGTGGGTATGTTAAATACGCCAGTGAGAATAGTGCCAAGAAGGCTATGGACACTTTGAATGGAGCTGAAGTCTATGGCTCCAAAATGAAGGTAATCTTTAAACAAAAACTATCAAAAGTTCTTTTTTGAACAAGTGATACAATTTTTCTAGGTTGTAATTGCTGAGGAACCAGGTGAATCTAACCGCAAGCGCGTCCGCAGCTCTTAAATCCAAGTAAGTCACACTTCATAAGACATTTTGGTTTTTTTTTTTTTTATTTTTAAAACAGCCATCAACTTGAGGGCTCTGGTGGTAAGTATAAAGTACAAAACCGCAGATGCCGATTCACTGATATTTAAAAAAAAACACTGTGTTTGACTTTTGGTCTTGATGAAGTCATGATATTGTAAAATTTATATTCGTATTTTTGTGTTTTGCTATTTTCCACAGACAGTATTATCTGAAACAAACAACTGTTGAATAACAAAAACACCACGCTACGGAATTCAAACAAAAACTCAAACAACTACAACAACTGAAAAAAAAAAGAATTACTTTTGATGACCAAACACAACTACCGAAATACCCAAACGCAACTTCAATCAAATACATTTATTATTAACCCTACTAACATGAAATTTGCTTGAACAAATAGAAAATATTTGAGATGCGTAACTTATGCAGTAATACATATTTATTGTGCTGCTTTTCGATAAGTTTTTTCTTTACAATATCGACATTTAAATATCTCGTAACAATGATCCCACTGAAAACGACGACGAAGAGAATTCGTTTAAAAGCCGAAAAGAGAAAATTTCAAATAAAAGACAAAAATAATATCATTTAAAATAGATTAAAAAAAAAAATATGTACAACTTTTCATGAAACAATTAAATAAATAAAGATATCACAGAATTTCCTTACAGCTTTAAGCATTTTCATTTGTTTGTTGGTAATCTGGAAATCGCTGTCCAGAAAGACAATGAAAGCAAGCTTGCAGATGAAATCGAATAGGTAGATATAGATTAAAAAAAGACGAAACCAGAAAAGTACTTCACCACTTTATTTGAAACAAATTGTATAATATTTTTTAATTTGCGAAGAATGTTAACTAACTTATATTTGTTTGTTAAATAATTTGTTCTTATTTACTGTCCATTTTTGTACAGGTATGCTCAAGATCGAAATAAAATCCATGCCAAAGAGCTATTAGTCACCAAAAGATTGATCTGTAGATGAAATAAACCAAATCAAAATCATGCTTCTGAATTCAAAAACAAGAGTTGCATAAATAGAAAGCCATTGATGGTGTTGTCAATGATAATGGCAGTGTGCACCTATGCACTACTGTTGGGAATTTTTAAATTCACCCAACCCAGCGGGTCTGCCGCCATATCAGCTTAACTTAAAAATTGGTACACCAATAATTCTGATTATAAATCTAAATTCTTTAAACCTGTGCAATGGGACACGACTTAAAATCAGAAAACTTTCCAAAAAAAATATACTAGTTCAAATTTTTACAGGACCTGCAGTAGGTATGACAATATACATACTCTTATTTCCAGGATACCAATGATACCAACAGATCTCCTTTTTCAATTCAGACTGGTTCAATTTCCAATTAAACTGCTTTTTTGCATGACAATCAAGAATCAGGGTTTATTTTGTTTATGTTTCCATTAAAGTTAGTTAACTTTTTATTTATTCATACGTAATACATAAACTCTTGCTAAAAAAAAGTGTTACAAACTAAGAAAAACAAATGTGTCTTTTAACTTTGCGAAGCAACGCTAGCACGGGTGTGCTAGTCTCCTATAATCGTGATTAAACAGACCAAAAGCAAGCTCATTACCTTTTTTTTACTGTCAGACTTTTCCATGTTTTTAATTTAATAGCATGAAAAAAACACTTCGTTATAAAAATTATCCCTACTACACCAAAACAGATGACTTTGACATCTGTCAGCGGTTTAAAAATTATAGCAAGTTAAAACGGGTAGGTAGGTATATGTGTACTCTTTCAATCTTTCGTGGTATGTCGTATAGCTCCCCCGCTTTACTTTCCTGCAAATTTGCAGATGCAGACGTCGAAGATTACATGTAAATCAACCATAAATCTTATCTCATCGCACCAACTTGTCTAAAACACCCTTAAAATATACATTTACTACGGAAAATGCATATCTAAGACTCGTAGGCAGTTGGTCCCAATTTAAAATGCACGGCAGAGCCTTACGCCTTACCATACTCATAATAAAATTGATTTTCAGCTTGTAGACTATCCTTAAATGGAAAACCAATCTTAAGTCGCTGGTGGTCGGTATTGCATGTCCGTGTTGTGTTCGGTGTAGACAAACCATAAGCCATATATACGAGATATCGAACGCATATCTCTGAACGCTTTCATTAAAATGAATTCCTATTTGGTCTTCATTATCTTCTCATTCATTTCGTTATTCGTTTTCGTTGTTTTTCTTGAATTTGGAGTTTGCATCAACTTTTCTTCTTCGTCTTGTGTGTGAAAGGGAAAACTCCGCGTCGTTCCGAGTTTTTCGATCAAAAGAATATCGACAGGATTTAAACTGGAAATAAACAAAACAGCGTATTAAAAATATTAAAGTTAAGGTACTATCGCACGACCTAAGCCGCCTTCGCATATATTTCGCACAATTAAAGTTAAAAGTTTTATTAAAGATGTCTGAATATCGATCAAACAACTCCAGAGATGAGCAAAATGGCCGAAATTTTGTCAGAAAAGACGATCCCCCAATGTCTCGGCTTTTCATTGTTAGTAACAAGGAAACCACCGAAGATGAAATCCGTGGTGCATTCTGCGAATTCGGTGAAATCGAAGACGTCTGGGTTGTGAAGGATAGAATAACTGGAGAAAATAAGGGAATTTCCTACGTGAAATTTTCGAAAACGTCGGAAGCCGCTAAAGCACAAGAGGAGTTAAATGGAAAACGCATTGGTAACATGGATCGCGCTATAAAGGTTATAGTTGCGTCAAGGTAATTCAATAATTTTTATTTCAAAATCTTATGAAAGCATACTAACTTACCTACTTGCGAACAGCAAAAACCAAAGTCGATCTGAAAACGAACCCGAGAGATACGTTCGTCTTTTTATAGTAGTTCCCAAAACTGCAACAGAGGAAGACATCCAAGTAGAATTCGAAAAATATGGAGACGTAGAGTCGGTTTCTATTTTGCAAGATCGCAGCACAGGAACTCCTAAAGGATTTGCTTATGTTAGATTCGATAGGTTAGATTGAATGGTTGTATTGCTATTATTGGCTAAGTTAAAAAAAAATATTTTAAATGCTCAGATTCTATCATGCCGCACTTGCATATGAAAACTGTCCTGCAAAATACAAAGCTGTATTTGCGGAACCAAAAATGGCAAGGAACAGAGATGGTGGTCGTGATGGTCGAGATCGTCATCGCGATGATTCCAATAACAGATTCAACGACTATGGCAATAACAACAGCAATATGAACCAAACCAGCAGCGAAATGGCTTCATTTTTGAAGATGCAGAATTCCAATGACCAGATGACTACCACCCTTGATGTTGTTTGCAGTAACCGTCTTAACCAGGATCAGCTGTGGCGTTTGTTTGATATTGTTCCGGGCTTAGACTATTGTCAAATTACCAGCGAAGGTAAGGAGATTTAGTTATTGTTTTCCATTGTTCCAAATAATCTTTTTTTTTTTTTTTTAAATTTTAAATGCAAGATGGACCCAGAACTAATCAAGCAACAGTCGCTTATAATACTCCTGAAGCAGCTGTGTATGCAAAGTAAGTTCAATATTTTCTAAACACTTTTATCAAGCTCTGCTCTGAGAGCCGCACATTTATAGTCCTCTAACATCACTTCAGTTATTATAAGCGACATTGATTTATGAAACATTACTGAATTCTATCATAGTCTGGCAGAAATGTAATCTTCCAGATGTCTTCTTGCTAGGGTTCGTCTACTTAGAAGTCTTTCTGACGATGTTTTCCTTAATACCTCGGAATTATCAATCGCAAACCCTGGGGGTTGGCTGTATTGATGCTATACAGACTAAACATTGTTGACAATAGTCTTTGGAAATGCCAAGTTAATGGCAATACAAGTTTTGTTTGAGAGAAATATAAAATGCAAGAAATATATGTAGACTAAGAGTGTTGCGAGGATGAAGAGATCTCATTTCACTTTATATGTGAGCCTCGTCTTAGCTCGAACTGGGAAAGATGCCCTCGTATAATAATTCTTCGGCGAATTTGGTGATGTTTCTGACATTATTTAGAACTATCCTGAAATGTTTTCAGAACTAAGGATGGTTCAGGAAGCCCATAACACACATTGAATTCATTCCACGAAATCCCCTGGGGGTGGTACGGGTTTTTCGAAGAACATCTGGTTTATAGATTTTAACTCCTGTGAAAAATAAGTCTATTTAAATGCAACTTGAGTGCACTACCCAAGTTAAAGGAAATAGAAAAAATATGAGTCTGATGATCGGGTTGGTCCCCGTGAAATAGCTATAACTCCAGCTTACGAACTTGGTCGTAGCACACAAAAGTCGTTGTTGGTTTATCAAAAAACCTCCAACAGAAAATATGTATTTTATTTTTGTGGCAATACATTTTTACGAGTTCTAATTTTGTTGTTTAAATTTTTATTTTAGAGAGAAAATCCACGCCATTGAGTATCCTATCGGCGAGCGAATGATTGTAAAGTTTTCTGTTAGCAATTCCCGCATGGACAATAATTCCATGATGGATGGTTAGTATTCTTAAATTCTTCATACGCTTCTACAGTCAATTGAATTTATTCTTTTAAAGGTCCAATGTCTTCGGGACGACACCAGAATTCCATATGCAGTGTTAACCTGCCATCTGCAACACAAATGGCTGCTTCAGATGCACCGGTCGCTCGCAGACTCTTTATTGTGGTCTCGTCGGTATGAATTGGAAACTTTGTTTGTTGTTGTTGTTGTACTTCTTTCAATAACCTACTTAATTTTCTTTGCAGAGCATTCCTCAAGCTGTTTTGAGGAACGTTTTCTGTTGTTTTGGAAATCTCATTGACGTGTTTTTATTACCAAATCGAAACTGTGGTTATGCCAAATACGCTCGTGACGAAAGTGCTCAAAATGCGATTGACACATTGCATGGAGCTGAAATTTGTGGCGCGAGAATAAAAGTAAAATCAAAAACTATAGAATATTCTGGGAAGAATTTATTTATAATTTTTTTTTCAAGGTTATGGACGCTGAAGATCCAAGTGAAAGTAACCGCAAACGAGTGCGCCGCGTCTAAACTTTGGTAAGTAAAGTTTCTCTAAAAAAAAACATTTTCTTTTTTATTTTCAAATATAGCCATCGGCTTGGGGGTATCGCTGGTAAGTACCTACACAAAAGTGCACCCGCCTCTACTTTGATCTTAAAAATATATATAATAATAATAAAAAAAAAAACCCAAACCGAGCTACACTTTTGGTCTTGTACGTTTGTTAAATTGCATGAAGTTGTTCCTATATACATTCAACCTTTTTTTTATTTTCCACAGACAATATTTTGTGAGACGAACGACGCGACGACAGAATACTTATAGAGTGTTTAGTTTGACATCAAATACCAGAAACACCATAATATTGAATGAAAACATAAAAAGAACAACTGAAAATGACTGATGAACACCAGACACAACGGACCGAGTGACCCAGACTCGACTCCAATGAAAATGTTTGTAAACGGAAAATTAAGACGAACAAAAAATAACTTTTTGAAATAAGGAATTTATGGAAAGAAACGAATGTATTTACATACTTTGATTGGTATATTTCTTTGGTCTGGTCATGTGTAGGTTTTTTTTTTTTACTTTACAACTCCTGGACATATTTATGTCTCGTACTTTAACTGAAGATTAATTGTTAAAAATTTGAAAACAAATTTACTTAAGACATCTTCAACGACTCTTGGACTTAAACTCAATGTACGATTTTACATTTTACTTTTTAGGCTAACGAACTATGAAATGAATTATTGTGTGTGTCAAGATATTGTTGCAAAATGTGCATCTTTACAATAAACACTCGTGTAGGTATCTAATGTTGTTTTGTTTCATTTCGTTTGATTTGCCTGGTGTGGTAAAGGATTTCCTCAATTTAAAATACATACCAAAAATTCACTGCTCACCGACTTACTGTTTGAATGGATTCCTACGCTGCTCTATTTGTTTGTACCCTTATGTTGATAAAATAACTTTTGTTTTAGGTACCTATGTATATTGACCAATGGATAAAGTGCTTCTACAGTCGTGTAGGGTAAACTAGAACACAATGGATCACTTGCATTCACACAAGGAAAAACACATTTTTACTTCGACTTTTCCTCGCATTTAACTGCCAGTCTACGCGAACGCGTTCCGGAGTCGGTTGATCTCTTGTGAAAGAAGGAATGAACTGGACCATCACTGATACGAAAGGCTATTCTTGCAGCGATTTGAAGTCCAAAAAACTTGGTATAAGTAGCTACAAAATATTTTAGAAAAAATACGTAAAACAACCGACGTCGTAGGTACAAAACTTTAAATGCAACTAACTGTAAGGAAATCGTTTTTTACTTGAACTGAAACTAAATGTCTGTTAACACTTTTGAGTACTAACTTAAATCGCTTGAATCCACAGCACAACTTTGGAATGTGTTGATAACCACTATAAATAAAGAGAGATGTCGGAATCACCATTAATCCCAACCTATGGTTCAACTTCTAAAAGAACGCAAGATTAGGATGGTATTCACGGAAGACTATCAAACCGCTATGGTCAAGTTCTGCCTTGCATTTCAAATGGGGACTGGTAACACAAGTAACAACTCGTTACTATTCGAATCTCCAAACTATGCAGATATCCGAAAATAAATTTATGAGAGCTGATATCTGAGTGGATCCGGATAGTTTCTGATATCTGTATCTCACGCCAGTTTTGGATATCTGGAAAATGATAAGTATTTAAATCGAACCGGATGCATAAGCGCGAATATAAGAAAAGGTAAGTGTTCGGATGGTTATATGTACATAAAAGGGTTCTTAAAATTTTCGTGCACGAAGTAAGAAGAAGGTCTACCCATTTATAAAATTAAAGCATAAATAAATTAATATATCCACTAACTTTCAGGAAAATTGTGAGACTGAGTAGAAATTTACTGTATGTAACTGTGACGCTCTACTACATCTCTTAGTGTCTTATATAATGCATATTTAAGTAGGGTAAACTGGTCGACAGTGGATCAATGTCCACAGTGAATCATTCGCTCCCATACAGCCATTATTACTTCACATCTAAGCATTGCATAAGTTGCGTGCGTACCTCCCTCCAGGTTGGCTGTTTTTGTGATTTTGTGTTTCTATTTTTAGCACCGGTAAGTAATATTTCTTTGTTGCATTAGTTTTCTTTTTTCTATAAAAGTTTTTGTAGCGATTTCATTTGATGATGGTATTTAAGAGTTGTATCCACCATCGAATGTATTTGTTACAATTCATTTTACGAAATTCAGTAAAATTTGAAAACAATTCAATTGGACTGGTGCTGATTTTGTCAAACGGTTTGACTCACAGCAATGAATTAAAATATATATTTGTATTCTGTATTAAATGGTGCAACTGACGGCATTATTAGTTTTTAATTTTTAGCAAAATATAAAAAAATCCAACAATTAAGATAATAGCTTTGTTTGTTGAGCCCTGAAGTCACCCTGGGGTCGCCACAGCGCGTTTTTTGAATTACCTCAACTCGCCCTCAATACAAAATTCTCTGTTTTTTGAAACCTGTGGTCGCCCTGAAGTTACCCTGAAGTCGATCTTGCTAATTAGCTGGGGCGAGTTGAGGTAACGAATCAGCTGTTGAAGTGACTTTTGCTGTCAAGCATTTCTTGTGTATTTTTCTTCTGTATTTGATTTTTCATGTCTTTTTTTTCGATAAAACTAAATGAAATGCAAGTGAATGCATTTATTTTGATGAAAGTAAATACAAATCGAACAAATAAAGCAAAATGGAAACTTTTGATTTTGTGTATTGTGAAAAATATACAATCAGCAGCCGTCATGCGTTTTTTGAGAACCGAAAAACCCAGGTTTTTTTGACAACTCTTGGAGTTGTCAAGAAAACTCAGGGCGACCCTGGGTAAAGTTCAACAAACAAAGCTATTATGTGTGAGTTTTGCTACAGATTAGAAGAAGTGCGTTCACGATCTATAAAAAATAAATACAATTTTGCACTTTTACAAGACTTGTTTCACCAGATCGTGAATACCCCTATTATTAGTTTTTTAGCCAGTAAAAAATGTAAATACATTATGTAATATAACCAAATCACTTATTTTAAGTAAAATTGACTACGGGCTCTTTATATGGCAATTCACCGAAATCAATGCTTATTATCAAAGCACCATACCATCGCATTTCAAACTACCACCATTAAAAACATGCTTGTTGAAGCTGGTCTACCATCTCCAGAAGAAAGAATCGCATATACAAGGACCAAACTATATAAAGCTCTCGTTCTCAAACGGGTCAATTATTGACAAAGACGTGGAAACTATCCTTAAAAGCAATATTTCAAAACGAATTCCGTCAGCAATCTACACTTCAATAACGGCTGCAAAAAAATTGGAAATTCCTACCACAAAAGTTGCAAAATACACCCAGTTATTCCCACCATGGTCAATACAACCAAATTCTTTCATAATGGATTTGTCAAGCTTAAATAAGATCAATACTCCGAACGAAATTTTTCTTCAAGCTTTCCTCTGTATTACATCTGAACTAAAACTACAAAGTTGGACCTTTGTTTTAACCGATGGATCTAAAATTTCCCAAAATACATCTTTCCGCATCTGTTTTCGAAAACGGTTCCATAATGTTTGTGGGACTACTATATAACATAGCATCAATTTTTACTGCGGAGGCCCTAGCTATTTTTAAGACCATTAACTTTTGCACAGCCAACGCTGGCAAATTTGTTATAGTCTCAGATAGTCTCAGTGATCCGTTAAAAATCCGAACCACAATACAATAATTGTCTCAAGAATCCGTGACCTTATAAAATACCAACAAAATGTTAAACTTATGTGGGTACTTAGCCACAAGGTTATTAAAGGTAATGAGCTTGTCGACTTAGCTGCAACCCAGGCACACCGAACACCAACATTCAACTTTGATGCCATCACTCGACTTGACCTTCTCTACGATATCAACCGGAAACTAAAACACAAATCCCTATTCCTACTGGAATGGAAAAGCTACTCTCATCACTACTCTTACATCAACCAGGATTGATTACAACCAATTTTTCCAACAACAACCGCTAAAACAATGCATACATATTTCATAATAATGCGCCTTGGACATACTGCTAGCAAACATCAAAACTTGCGACGCCCAATTGGACTTGCAGCATATCTTTAACCTGCAAAACTGTGCAGGACTAACTTCTCATCAAAAACAACCTTCATCGATCCTTGAAGCCTTAAGTTTATTTTTCCATTGCTTAAGGCCCAACCATAATACGCGAAAGAAAAAGTAAGCAAGTGTCAAAACCGAACGAAAAGTTTCCTTCCGATTTGTTAAGTTCATCAGTTGCCCATAATAGCATTTACAAATAAGAAAAAAGAAAGAAGAAGAATACCCTTTAGAAAAAAGGCAATGTCAGATTTTCGTACGTAATGTACGACTCAAAGCGTATTACGTACGAAAACGCAAGTGAACGAAACTTGCCGAAACTGAACAAAAAGTCATTTCAGGTTGGGTATACAAATCACATGTATTTCTACTGTTTCGTAAGTCAACGTACGTAGCATTCTTCAATTATGGTTCGCCCTTTATCGTTCAAATTTTTAAATCGTTTGCATTTTTCTTTAACAAATCAGAAAAACCCATCTTTTTTAGGAAATATCTTAAAGGTTTATCTAAAATTTGGGTTAACTTATTACAACACAAAATAAGCATATAATATTAATGAACTGTTATTGTTTATGTTTTAAAGAATAAAATATTTTTGATGCATATAAATTCGTTATTGATTCAAAAAATAAATTTCGGTACAATTGACTTCTTTTCAGTACAATCATTTTAAAGAGTTTTCAGTACAATCAAAAAATGTCATTTTCCATCCCTGATCTACACCCAATGTTCAGCGCTTCAGCCTTTAGTGTAGTTCCCCTACTGAATGCTTTCATTTGCAAACCCCATTTTCCGCGAATTGTCCGTGTATCTACACCTACGCTTACGCTAGACTACACGCCAGGGATGGAAAATGACATTTTTCGATTGTACTGAAAAACCTTTTGAAATTGTACTGAAATGAAGTCAATTGTACCGAATTTTTCTTTTAATGAAAAACTATGTAATTTATATGTAACAAAAATATTTTATTATTTAAAACATAAAAACAGTTCATTAATATACATGTATTAACATGTGTACATAAATATTTATCATAAAACACACAAAAATTAAGAAACGTACAAAATTTTGCCAGAAGTGAAAATTATTCTATAATTTTCAGTCTAACAGTTCTTTTGTCAAAATGCTTGGATTTTGCACATTATTTTTTTAAATATTTCCATTAAGATCAAAATCATAGCAAATTTTTTGTGGCTATCAAGGCAAAACAAGTTTGCACTTACATTCTGTTTCAACATTTGGACTTAATAGTATTCTGATAGGAAAATATTTGTTTCACATTTGCCGACGAATGGGAAACGGAAAGAACGGCATGTGCAATTTTAAAAATATTACCGAACATGAATACATTGCATTCATTTTTGATTAAGCTTATCTCATTCCAAAAATCAAAAATACTATAATGTCTTAGCTGTTGAATTTGGGCAGTCGGTTCTCTGTACTCGTTGTTAATTTTTTCAGTGTTATTTTTCATGTGGAAAAAAATTGAAAATAAATTTTAATACCAAATTATACTTTATTTTGTGTTGTAAAAAGTGATCCCAAGTTTTAGATGTAGCTTAGATGTGTCTTAAAAAAAGAAGTGGATCTCTGATTTACAAAAGAAAATTACAAAGGATTTCAAAATTTGAACGATTAACACAGGAAAGAGAATTGTACTGAAATAAGGCAAATTGTACTTTTGTACTTGATCAAACTCGATTGTATCGAATTCGATACAATTGTACCGAATTTTCCATGCCTGCTACACGCTACAGGCTACACGCTACACCACCACCAAACCATCTCCATTTTCAATTGTCAATTGAATCTTCAGTTCAGATCGATAGGGATTAAAATTTTTCCTCCGGAGATAAATATTCTTAATTTTATATACATCAACTGCAAGTTCCTTAAAACTATTATTCAAATGAACCGATCAAAAATTTCTAAAGATAAAGACGAACATGGTCGTTCTGCTAGCGAAAATATCAACATCAACGAACCCCCAAATTCTCGTCTCTTCGTTGTTGGAGTGAAAGACAACACAGAAGAAGAAGTTCATGATGCATTTAACAAATTCGGTAAAGTCGATTATGTGAACATTGTGAAGGACAAAAACAGTGGCGATAACAAAGGATACGCCTATGTAAAATTCTTTAAAACCTCGGATGCTGCGAAGGCACTAGAAGAATTAAATGGAAAGCGTTATGGCAAATTGCAACGAACATTAAAGATAGTCGTTGCAGCAGCAAGGTAATTTTGGTCATTTAATAATATACATACAACAGCAAATGAGCATATTGAACCAGCTTTTCATGCGTTAAATTCGTTGTTACGAAGCCTAGCCCCTGCCATGCCACGTCTATGTTGCGTATTCAAAAAATGGCCGCCGCTGGTACCTAATAGTGACGCGGCTTGGTTCAATTGTCTCCCCATCCCTAAGAGAAAACAATTTATTTATATATATATCTCCATTTGTGTGTATCCTATAGCAAAGAAGAAGGTAAAAACGACAACGAACCCGATAGATACGTTCGGCTTTTTATACAAGTGCCCAAAAATGCAACTGAGGAAGATATTCGAGATGCTTTTGAGAAGTACGGAGAGATAGACTACGTCTCAATTCCCCAGGATCGCAACACTGGTGTGGGCAAAGGTGTAGCTTATGTAAAATTTGAAAAGTAAGATTGATTGATTCGCTGACTGTTAAAGATTGGTCGATAATGTTTGCTTATCCAGGTTCTATGATGCTGCTATTGCTTTGGAGAAGTGCCCGGAAAAATATAAAGCTAAATTTGCCGAGCCAAAAAGAAGTAAAGATGCTGATTCCAAGAACAGCAGCAACAAGAATAGCAACAGCGATATGGATTCATTTTTAAAGATGCGCGACTCTAACGACCAAAAGATAACTGCTCTGGACGTTATTTGCAGCAATACTCTTAGCCAGGATCAATTATGGCGTTTGTTTGACATTGTTCCAAGTCTAGACTATTGCCAGATTATCAAAGAAGGTAAGCTATTCAAAAATTATAAAACCTAACTATTGAATTATTTAAAACAAAAACATTTTAATTTACAAGATGGACCCAGGAATAATGAAGTTACAGTCATTTACAAAACTGCAGAAGCTGCTTTGTATGCAAAGTAAGTTTAAAATATATATTTTCACATTTAAATTTTAATTTCATTCCCCTTCATCCGGCGAGTAAAGCTGTGCCCCGCAAGCATATAGTAAAAAAAATGATATGTACCTCTTAATTTTCTACAATAATATCTTTCCTTCAAATAATGCAACCATTTTTAGCTCAGAAAAAGAACGAAGCATTGACCTTTACACCCTTGTCTAAAACACCTTCTAATTATTGATTTTTCTATCAATGAATACGTGGGTAGGGTATATTGTCTTATTTGATTCGTGTGGGTAACCACCCTTGCGTGTTTTATTAAACCCTTAACAAACAATACACTCTGGCAAATGTATACAGTATACATACATAACTCGAAATAAAGTACAGTTAAACCTGCTAATCGGGACACTGTAATTGGACCATCTCCTATTCGGACCGCACCTTATGTATTCCCTCCTATTTTTTAATTGGACCATGGGCCACCAAAATAACATGCGTTGCTCGATGCAATGCTTGACTCGGTCATATGGTGTTTTATTAGTACCATTCGATTGCTTTTGAGATGCCCTTTACGAGTACAACCGTATACGAGCTCTGTATTTTGACTTGGCTTTTCGACGCGTAGGTATAGGCCGAAATTATAAGTAGTGTCGCAGTTTCAAGGTTTATTATCTGCTTCGGATACGACGACAAGTCGTTGATGCCTTCCATTCCTGCAGAGCTACACGGCAACAGGAATGGTTACGTTTTGGAGCTTTCAAGATCACTTGTTGTAATAAATACGACCGTTCGTTTCGATAGTTAGGACTCGACTCTCAGTTCTGGCGACCTAGCTGGGACTTCTTGGTGTCACTCACTTCCAGAATGCATTACTCAGCTTTGACCTGAAACGCATTGTGGAAGTGACCCACTATACCATTGCGTCACATTCAGTGTGACACTGCAGTTATGCATTATATGCATAATTGTTGTGCAATGGATTAAGTGGGTTGATGAGGAAATATGGAATCGTATATGTGTAATATACATGAAATGTAACAGGCATAACACACTTATTTTACATTGTTTATTATTATTATTATTGTTGGTATTCGGGCTGCCTAATGAGATGATCATACAAAACAAAATATGATTTTTATATAATCCAATTACATATTTTGAAATTCTTAAAAATGAATTTATATTCTAGAGAGAAAATCCATGGGCTGGAGTTTCCCGCTGGCGAGAGAATTATTGTAAAGTTTGCTACTTCAAATCATAACCTGGACTCTCCAATGACGGATCGTTAGTATTTTACAAATATGCATTCACAAACTCAGACTAATTTTTTTATTTTACTTCCGAAGTATCTGTTGGTAATAATAGTACCATCTGCAATGTTACATTACCAGCTGTAGCCCCAATGGCTGATTCAGAAGCACCAGTCGCTTGCAGGCTCTTTATCTCTTCATCACCATCGGTATACCTATACAAATCTTAATTTTAGCGAATGTTTATTTGATTTTTAATTTGTTGCAGAGTATTCCGCTTCCGATATTGAAGAATGTCTTCTCTCGTTTCGGAGATCTTATCGACCTGTATTTGTTGAATAACAAAAACTGTGGGTATGTTAAATACGCCAGTGAGAAAAGTGCCAAGAAGGCTATGGACACTTTGAATGGAGCTGAAGTCTATGGCTCCAAAATGAAGGTAATCTTAAGAAAAAATCTGTCAAAGTTCTTTTTTGAACAAGTGATACAATTTTTCTAGGTTGTAATTGCTGAGGAACCAGGTGAATCTAACCGCAAGCGCGTCCGCAGCTCTTAAATCCAAGTAAGTCACACTTCATAAGACATTTTGGTTTTTTTTTTTTTATTTTTAAAACAGCCATCAACTTGAGGGCTCTGGTGGTAAGTATAAAGTACAAAACCGCAGATGCCGATTCACTGATATTTAAAAAAAAACACTGTGTTTGACTTTTGGTCTTGATGAAGTCATGATATTGTAAAATTTATATTCGTATTTTTGTGTTTTGCTATTTTCCACAGACAGTATTATCTGAAATAAACAACTGTTGAATAACAAAAACACCACGCTACGGAATTCAAACAAAAACTCAAACAACTACAACAACTGAAAAAAAAAAGAATTACTTTTGATGACCAAACACAACTACCGAAATACCCAAACTCAACTTCAATCAAATACATTTATTATTAACCTTACTAACATGAAATTTGCTTGAACAAATAGAAAATATTTGAGATGCGTAACTTATGCAGTAATACATATTTAATGTGTCTGCTTTTCGATAAGTTTTTTCTTTACAATATCGACATTTAAATATCTCGTAACAATGATCCCACTGAAAACGACGACGAAGAGAATTCGTTTAAAAGCCGAAAAGAGAAAATTTCAAATAAAAGACAAAAATAATATCATTTAAAATAGATTAAAAAAAAAAAATATGTACAACTTTTCATGAAACAATTAAATAAATAAAGATATCACAGAATTTCCTTACAGCTTTAAGCATTTTCATTTGTTTGTTGGTAATCTGGAAATCGCTGTCCAGAAAGACAATGAAAGCAAGCTTGCAGATGAAATCGAATAGGTAGATATAGATTAAAAAAAGACGAAACCAGAAAAGTACTTCACCACTTTATTTGAAACAAATTGTATAATATTTTTTAATTTGCGAAGAATGTTAACTAACTTATATTTGTTTGTTAAATAATTTGTTCTTATTTACTGTCCATTTTTGTACAGGTATGCTCAAGATCGAAATAAAATCCATGCCAAAGAGCTATTAGTCACCAAAAGATTGATCTGTAGATGAAATAAACCAAATCAAAATCATGCTTCTGAATTCAAAAACAGAGTTACATAAATAGAAAGCCATTGATGGTGTTGTCAATGATAATGGCAGTGTGCACCTATGCACTTCTGTTGGGAATTTTTAAATTCACCCAACCCAGCGGGTCTGCCGCCATATCAGCTTAACTTAAAAATTGGTACACCAATAATTCTGATTATAAATCTAAATCCTCCAAACCTGTGCAATGGGACACTACACACGACTTAAAATCAGAAAACTTTCCAAAAAAAATATACTAGTTCAAATTTTTACAGGACCTGCAGTAGGTATGACAATATACATACTCTTATTTCCTGGATACCAATGATACCAACAGATCTCCTTTTTCCATTCAGACTGGTTCAATTTCCAATTAAACTGCTTTTTTGCATGAAAATCAAGAATCAGGGTTTATTTTGTTTATGTTTCCATTAAAGTTAGTTAACTTTTTATTTATTCATACGTAATACATAAACTCTTGCAGTGTTGTTGAAAGTGTTACAAACTAAGAAAAACAAATGTGTCTTTTAACTTTGCGAAGCAACGCGAGCACGGGTGTGCTAGTCTCATATAATCGTGATTAAACAGACCAAAAGCAAGCTCATTACCTTTTTTTTTACTGTCAGACTTTTCCATGTTTTTAATTTAATAGCAGGAAAAAAACACTTCGTTATAAAAATGATCCCTACTACACCAAAACAGATGTTTTTCACATCTGTCGGCGGTTTAAAAATTATAGCAAGTTAAAACGGGTAGGTAGGTATATGTGTACTCTTTCAATCTTTCGTGGTATGTCGTATAGCTCCCCCGCTTTACTTTCCTGCAAATTTGCAGATGCAGACGTCGAAGATTACATGTAAATCAACCATAAATCTTATCTCATCGCACCAACTTGTCTAAAACACCCTTAAAATATACATTTACTAAGGAAAATGCATACCTTTGACTCGTAGGCAGTTGGTCCCAATTTAAAATGCACGGCAGAGCCTTAAGGGGCTTTACATGGAGCTGCAAATGCAGACGAAAATGCAACAACAACAATCATGGCGCAGACGATGAAAATGAACATGTTCGTCTTCACTATAATTTTCAAGCTGCATCTATAATTTTCCTATAATCTGCATCCATGAAGTCGTCTGCATTTTTGCCTTCCCTCTCTATCACACAAGTACGATTTATAGATTTTGCATCCTCTTTTTTTGCAACTCAGGGCTTGCAGCTATGGTGGATTTACATGTAATCTTCGACGTCTGCATCTGCAAATTTGCAGAAAAGTAAAGCGGGTGAGCTATACGACATAACACGCAAGAGTGAAAGAGTACACATATACCTACCTGTTTTTACTTGCTATAATTTTTAAAGCCCGGTGACAGATGTCAAAGTCATCTGTTTTGCTGTAATAAAGATAATTTATATCACGAAGTGTTCATTTTCTGCTTTTAAATATTAAAATATATAAGAGTTTGACGACGAAAAAAGAAAATTAATGAGGTTGTTTTTGGCCAAGACGGCGCGCGGTGCTACGTGCCACAATGCCACACAATGAAACCGTCGATCTTTTACGGGAAAAGTTTCCGGACCGTGTTATCTCTAAGAGGTGATCACAATTGGCCACCGAGATATTGTGATTTAACACCTTGCGACTTCTTCCTTTGGGGCCAAGTGAAAGACAAGTTCTACGCCAACAGCCCAGCGTCGATTTAAGACCTCAAATATGGAATTCGTGAAGCTTTTGGAGCATACAGCAGCCACTTTGCGATTTGCGATTTCCATTATCAATGGCATATTTTACTCTTTACATTGAAATAAACATCCGATCATTTATCTCAAAAAATGCCTATTTTATTTGAATATCAAAATAACACTTCTTATTGGAAAACCCTTTATAAGCTAATTAAATAAAAATAAAGAAATTTAATTTTTATAAATGAATTTTATTAAAATTAAATTTAATTCTGGTCAAATTATGACACAACATAAAATTGTTAATAAAGTAAAAAATTACAAATTATTAATTGCGACGCGTTTCGAACTACGTGTTCATCATCAGGCGCGACGGATGGTACTTTGGGCAGTACCATCCGTCGCGCCTGATGATGAACACGTAGTTCGAAACGCGTCGCAATTAATAATTTGTAATTTTTTACTTTATTAACAATTTTATGTTGTGTCATAATTTGACCAGAATTAAATTTAATTTTAATAAAATTCATTTATAAAAATTAAATTTCTTTATTTTTATTTAATTAACATTAACCGCAACATGGAGACTGAACCCCATAATTATACCTTTATAAGCACCAGCCATTAGTCTTACTATATCTTTGGACATTTCGGATCAAGTTTTGTTGCGTCTTTTAAAACCTTTTCTGCAATGCGTTGTTCACCTTAAACATGATGAATCTCTCCAAGCACCCGCAAGGATTCAGTATGATGATCAGCAACCGCGTTTATTAGGCATTGTTTTGCATCAGCCCATTGTTGAAGGTATATGCAAATTTGACTCCGCTAAAATAAAAAAAATAAAAATTTTAAATTCTAAATTTAAATACAAAAAAATCACCATAAACATTATCTGATGATATTGTGGATTGAGTTTGGCAGCCTCTTGAATGCAGTTTAACGCTTCATTTAGTTCTTCAATCTGTAGTTGCAAAAACAATGTTTTTGATAATTTTATCATTTGCATTAATTAAGAATTTAGTCTCACCCTCAGCTAAATAACCCAAGACCTGTGATTCCCCATGCGCGGGCTAAATGAACTCAATGAACTGGCCGTTTCAGTTAATGCCTGTTCTACTCGGTTAGCTGGAACCAAAGACGTAGCATACACCGAATCTAGAACCAAAACAAAATATTTACATATATTTATTTTTTGTTTCGTTTAAGACTTACTATATCAACTTACTTGAATCTTTGTCAGGCATTTGAGAAATGTGAACATGTACAACACTTCTTGTGTCGGACTGTTTTTCTAAATCATTCTTATCGCTACCGGCGACCATATTGCCGCCATACGTGCCGTTCAGCGAACGAAAACTTAAGAGCTTTTTCGAATGATTCATTAAGCAAATAAACAAGGCCCCATCGAACTGCACCTAGAGTGAGAAAAAGAAAACTAATAACGCCATCAGTAGCACTATTAAATGTAGAATACAAAAATGTATAATTCATTGCTGTGAGTCAAACCTTTTGACAAAATCGGCATAGACCAATTGAACTTTTTCAGATTTTACTGAATTTCTCAACAAAAAAAATCATACGGGCTGTGTTTTTTTTGCAAAAGGTTTGACTCACACCAATGAATTATATATTTTTGTATTCTACATTTAATAGTGCTACTGATGGCGTTATTAGTTTTTAATTTTAACCAAAATATAAAAAAAAGTAGAACAAAAGAAAGTTCCTTTTAGATTTTTCCAAAAACCAACAACCGGAGTTCTTTTGTTCTAGGATTTTTTTATATTTTGGTTAAAATTAAAAACTAATAACGCCATCAGTAGCACTATTAAATGTAGAATACAAAAATGTACAATCGGGCTGTGTTTTTTTTTTTTTGCAAAAGGTTTGACTCACAGCAATGAATTATACATTTTTGTATTCGGCAGCTGATCACTAACCATTTTGCTGGAATTTATGGGGGAAGGCGCAGTACTCTGGGCATCTGATGCTTCATCATCTAAGAACTCAAATTCCATATAATCTGAAAAAATTACTATAATTATCATTTTACGTTACACAAAAAAGTAAAACAATTATAAAAACCTGGAAAGCCTTCGAGATATTCTTCAACTTCCTCAAGAATATTCATTGAGTCTTGATTTTCTAAGGGAGTAAAATTAATTGTGACAAATACATTCGATGGTGGATACAAATATAAATATATTAAGTACTCACTTTTTTGTTTTTTGGCTGCTGCTGTGTCCATTTTTTTATAATTAAATTTTCGAAATTAATTTTCCTAGCACGCTTTTGCAAATCAAAACATATAATGAAAAAAAAAAACAGATTGTTTTGACAGTTCAACAAAAAAATTATGGTGCAGATGAAAAAAAATTATGGTGCAGATGAAAACGCTATAAAAAAGATGAACATGTTCGTCTTCGCCATAACTTTCATCTGCATGAGTCGAATTTCCTATAATCTGCATCCGTGCAGACGTCTGCATTTTTGTCTTACCTCTCTATCACACTAGTATGATTTTTGTATCTTGCGTCCTCTATTTTTGCAGATGATGGCATGCAGATCAATGTAAAGCCACCATGGCACCTTTACGCCTTACCATACTCATAATAAAATTGATTTTCAGCTTGTAGACTATCCTTAAATGGAAAACCAATCTTAAGTCGCTGGTGGTCGGTATTGCATGTCCGTGTTGTGTTCGGTGTAGACAAACCATAAGCCATATATACGAGATATCGAACGCATATCTCTGAACGCTTTCATTAAAATGAATTCCTATTTGGTCTTCATTATCTTCTCATTCATTTCGTTATTCGTTTTCGTTGTTTTTCTTGAATTTGGAGTTTGCATCAACTTTTCTTCTTCGTCTTGTGTGTGAAAGGGAAAACTCCGCGTCGTTCCGAGTTTTTCGATCAAAAGAATATCGACAGGATTTAAACTGGAAATAAACAAAACAGCGTATTAAAAATATTAAAGTTAAGGTACTATCGCACGACTTAAGCCGCCTTCGCATATATTTCGCACAATTAAAGTTAAAAGTTTTATTAAAGATGTCTGAATATCGATCAAACAACTCCAGAGATGAGCAAAATGGCCGAAATTTTGTCAGAAAAGACGATCCCCCAATGTCTCGGCTTTTCATTGTTAGTAACAAGGAAACCACCGAAGATGAAATCCGCGGTGCATTCTGCGAATTCGGTGAAATCGAAGACGTCTGGGTTGTGAAGGATAGAATAACTGGAGAAAATAAGGGAATTTCCTACGTGAAATTTTCGAAAACGTCGGAAGCCGCTAAAGCACAAGAGGAGTTAAATGGAAAACGCATTGGTAACATGGACCGCGCTATAAAGGTTATAGTTGCGTCAAGGTAATTCAATAATTTTTATTTCAAAATCTTATGAAAGCATACTAACTTACCTAATTGTGAACAGCAAAAACCAAAGTCGATCTGAAAACGAACCCGAGAGATACGTTCGTCTTTTTATAGTAGTTCCCAAAACTGCAACAGAGGAAGACATCCAAGTAGAATTCGAGAAATATGGAGACGTTGAGTCGGTTTCTATTTTGCAAGATCGCAGCACAGGAACTCCTAAAGGATTTGCTTATGTTAGATTCGATAGGTTAGATTGAATGGTTGTATTGCTATTATTGGCTAAGTTAAAAAAAAAATATTTTAAATGCTCAGATTCTATCATGCCGCACTTGCATATGAAAACTGTCCTGCAAAATACAAAGCTGTATTTGCGGAACCAAAAATGGCAAGGAACAGAGATGGTGGTCGTGATGGTCGAGATCGTCATCGCGATGATTCCAATAACAGATTCAACGACTATGGCAATAACAACAGCAATATGAACCAAACCAGCAGCGAAATGGCTTCATTTTTGAAGATGCAGAATTCCAATGACCAGATGACTACCACCCTTGATGTTGTTTGCAGTAACCGTCTTAACCAGGATCAGCTGTGGCGTTTGTTTGATATTGTTCCGGGCTTAGACTATTGTCAAATTACCAGCGAAGGTAAGGAGATTTAGTTATTGTTTTCCATTGTTCCAAATAATCTTTTTTTTTTTTTTTTAAATTTTAAATGCAAGATGGACCCAGAACTAATCAAGCAACAGTCGCTTATAATACTCCTGAAGCAGCTGTGTATGCAAAGTAAGTTCAATATTTTCTAAACACTTTTATCAAGCTCTGCTCTGAGAGCCGCACATTTATAGTCCTCTAACATCACTTCAGTTATTATAAGCGACATTGATTTATGAAACATTACTGAATTCTATCATAGTCTGGCAGAAATGTAATCTTCCAGATGTCTTCTTGCTAGGGTTCGTCTACTTAGAAGTCTTTCTGACGATGTTTTCCTTAATACCTCGGAATTATCAATCGCAAACCCTGGGGGTTGGCTGTATTGATGCTATACAGACTAAACATTGTTGACAATAGTCTTTGGAAATGCCAAGTTAATGGCAATACAAGTTTTGTTTGAGAGAAATATAAAATGCAAGAAATATATGTAGACTAAGAGTGTTGCGAGGATGAAGAGATCTCATTTCACTTTATATGTGAGCCTCGTCTTAGCTCGAACTGGGAAAGATGCCCTCGTATAATAATTCTTCGGCGAATTTGGTGATGTTTCTGACATTATTTAGAACTATCCTGAAATGTTTTCAGAACTAAGGATGGTTCAGGAAGCCCATAACACACATTGAATTAATTCTACGAAATCCCCTGGGGGTGGTACGGGTTTTTCGAAGAAAATCTGGTTTATAGATTTTAACTCCTGTGAAAAATAAGTCTATTTAAATGCAACTTGAGTGCACTACCCAAGTTAAAGGAAATAGAAAAAATAAGAGTCTGATGATCGGGTTGGTCCCCGTGAAATAGCTATAACTCCAGCTTACGAACTTGGTCGTAGCACACAAAAGTCGTTGTTTCATAAAAAAACCTCCAACAGAAAATATGTATTTAATTTTTCTGGCAATACATTTTTACGAGTTCTAATTTTGTTGTTTAAATTTTTATTTTAGAGAGAAAATCCACGCCATTGAATATCCTATCGGCGAGCGAATGATTGTAAAGTTTTCTGTTAGCAATTCCCGCATGGACAATAATTCCATGATGGATGGTTAGTATTCTTAAATTCTTTATACGCTTCTACAGTCAATTGAATTTATTCTTTTAAAGGTCCAATGTCTTCGGGACGACACCAGAATTCCATATGCAGTGTTAACCTGCCATCTGCAACACAAATGGCTGCTTCAGATGCACCGGTCGCTCGCAGACTCTTTATTGTGGTCTCGTCGGTATGAATTGGAAACTTTGTTTGTTGTTGTACTTCTTTCAATAACCTACTTAATTTTCTTTGCAGAGCATTCCTCAAGCTGTTTTGAGGAACGTTTTCTGTTGTTTTGGAAATCTCATTGACGTGTTTTTATTACCAAATCGAAACTGTGGATATGCCAAATACGCTCGTGACGAAAGTGCTCAAAATGCGATTGACACATTGCATGGAGCTGAAATTTGTGGCGCGAGAATAAAAGTAAAATCAAAAACTATAGAATATTTTGGGAAGAATTTATTTATAATTTTTTTTTTCAAGGTTATGGACGCTGAAGATCCAAGTGAAAGTAACCGCAAACGAGTGCGCCGCGTCTAAACTTTGGTAAGTAAAGTTTCTCTAAAAAAAAACATTTTCTTTTTTATTTTCAAATATAGCCATCGGCTTGGGGGTATCGCTGGTAAGTACCTACACAAAAGTGCACCCGCCTCTACTTTGATCTTAAAAATATATAATAATAATAATAAAAACAAAACCCAAACCGAGCTACACTTTTGGTCTTGTACGTTTGTTAAATTGCATGAAGTTGTTCCTATATACATTCAACCTTTTTTTTATTTTCCACAGACAATATTTTGTGAGACGAACGACGCGACGACAGAATACTTATAGAGTGTTTAGTTTGACATCAAATACCAGAAACACCATAATATTGAATGAAAACATAAAAAGAACAACTGAAAATGACTGATGAACACCAGACACAACGGACCGAGTGACCCAGACTCGACTCCAATGAAAATGTTTGTAAACGAAAAATTAAGACGAACAAAAAATAACTTTTTGAAATAAGGAATTTATGGAAAGAAACGAATGTATTTACATACTTTGATTGGTATATTTCTTTCTGGTCTGGTCATGTGTAGGTTTTTTTTTTACTTTACAACTCCTGGACATATTTATATCTCGTACTTTAACTGAAGATTAATTATTAAAAATTTGAAAACAAATTTACTTAAGACATCTTTAACGACTCTTTAACTTAAACTCAATTTACGATTTTACGATTTACTTTTTAGGCTAACGAACTATGAAATAAATTATTGTGTGTGTCGAGATATTGTTGCAAAATGTGTATCTTTACAATAAACACTCGTGTATAGGTATCTACTGTTGTTTTGTTTCATATTTCTGGTGTCGTAAAGGATTTCCGCTGCGGGAAAGCCTGAATTTAAAAAAATGACTGCTGAGACCAACTGACATGACTGTTCTGTTTGAATGGATACCTACGCTGCTATAAATGTTTTTACTCTTAAAAAATGTAAACCTCATTTTTTCGTCCACTCTCCCTCGCATTAAACAGACAGTCTGAACGAGCCCCAATACCGTCCCGAACGCGGTTGATCTCGTGTTTTTTTTTTCTACACCGGTAAGTAATGATACCTACCATCATTGATAGTGATAATACTAAGACCATATTCTTTAATGCCGAAGGTGATGATGTGAGATGTGACACGTAAGATGAATTTTCCTATGTTAAAAACGCATTTTCAAAGTCAGTGTCAATTCGCACGCAGCTATGTTAACTACAGCCAACACTCAAACGTTGCTTGAAAAGGAACACGAAAAACCGACCAAACGCACGGGTACGGCCTAATACTATGTTTCCACCGGCCTAATTTAGCTAAATCACTTAAGTTTCGTTTTATTTTAAACTAGCTGACCCGCGAACTTCGTTTCGCCAAAATTCATCAATGCATTGAAAATAATAATTCTTTCATATGCATTTAATAAATGGCTGATATTTTACACTTTTTATTGATGAGTATAGATACTGTGTAGTTTTAAGTTAATTCGGCTTATTAGCTATCTGCCTGTGAAAATTCCGTCAAAATTTTTGAAAATTGCGACCGCAGCGCAACCTACAGGAGTAATTAAAATAGCCTAAGTTATTCCTTACAATATCAGCTATCCGCCAGTGAAAATCCCGTCAAAATCGGTTAAGCCGTTTCCGAGATTAGCCGGAACAAACAGACAGACAGAAACAAATTTTAAAAATTGCGTTTTTATTCTGAGTACCCTATGTACTTTCATACGCATTTAGTAAAAAACTGATATTTTGAAATTACAAACAGACGCTTCATTTTTATTTATGTGTATAGATTACGTATCTGTCATCGCAAAACTACACAAAATAAAATCAAACATGCTCTCTCTCTCTTGATTCAGCAAAATTAAAGTAATTACTATCAAACTGTCAAATTTTTAATTTACATTGCTTGTGATCGGTGCACTTTTTTGTTTTTATATTGGTTACTTATATTTAAAAATGAATTTATTCCTGTTAGAAAAACAAACCCAAACAGATAAATAAGAATGAAATGTGCCGATTTGGACGAGCTGTTTTCCTGGAGCTGTGACTAGAAGTTTGTGAAATTCAAATTGTAATTTGAAAGGTTGACATGCCATTCATGTCACTAAAACGGGTAATTGTTCGGTGAGACCGCCTTTTGTGATTTAGAAATCATTTACGCCCAAGTTTTACGAGCGCCCGTAAATCTTTACTAATATTCATTGGTGAATAGATTTACGGGGCTCTTAAGCTAAGAACGATCGTTGAATACCACCCTTAGTGTTGTGCGTTCGAGTCCCAAACCCTGGGCAACAATATTTTTCTATATTCCCCAATTTGAACTTGATGCCACCCGTGGAATTTACATGCGATAAATACCAACCTAATCTCAATTCACTGCACCACAAAAAAAAAAAATTTACTACCTTTCTATTCCTTCTTTTCTAACCGCCCGCACAGTACTTTAAGTACAAAGTACATTTTACAAAAAAAATTAGTAATCGCTTAGTGTAGGCAGACCATACAATGAAGAGTCATTTCTCTGAACTCTTTCATTGATTTGACGTCTCCATTTTTTGTTTGGACACATTTTTTGGATTGTCCTGTCATTCGGTGCGGTCACAGTTCACAGAAGATAAAAAAGAAATATAAATAAATTAAGTTCGACGCCACGCCATTCTCATAAAGAATTTTCGCCGGTCGATAAAAATATAGTATACAAAAAACAAAATACAACAGTGACAGTCAGAATCAGAAGATTTTAGAGATTAGAGTAGACGCATCTTTCGACGCTCTTAAACATAGATATTTTCCGATTGCTTCATTTTAAAAATTCCAGTTTCTTAAAGTTACATACAAAGATGCCAGATTACAAATCAAATAGTTTCAGAGATGACCAAAATAGTCGGTCAAATTCCAATCAAAGCAGAAGAATCGAGCCACCAATGTCTCGGTTATTTGTCCTCGCTAGCAAGCAGAGCACCGAAGAAGATATCCGTGATGCTTTCGGTAAATATGGCGAAATTGAATATGTCTGGTTTGTGAAGGATAAAAATACTGGCGATAACAAGGGTATCGCCTATGTGAAATTCGCGAAAACATCAGAGGCTGCCAAGGCACAAGAAGCACTGAATGGAAAGCGTATTGCAAATTCCGAACGCCCCATGAGGGTTGTTGTTTCAGCAAGGTAATCTATTATATTTTTTAATTTAACTTCAGTACTTATGGGAATGACTTATTAATATACCACTGTTGCTATAGCAAAGACCAATCGACAACAGACAACGAACCCGAAAGGTATATTCGTCTTTTTATAGTCGTTGCCAAAAATATCGACGAGGAAGAAATTTTAGCAGAATTTCAGAAATATGGAGACGTGGAGTCGGTTTCCATTTTGCATGATAAGAATACAGGAGCTCCCAAAGGATTTGCTTATGTCAAATTCGAAACGTAAGATTAATTGAGAGGGTGAATGATTTTCAATAGGTAATAATTTAAATTTTGTGTATCGTACCCATGTCCAATCCAGATTCTATCATGCCGCTCTTGCGTTTGAAAACTGTCCGGCAAAATACAAAGCCGTATTTGCAGAGCCAAAAAGTTCTCGGAATCGAGATGGTGGTCGTGATGGTGGACGCGATGATCCCAACATTTGGGGTAAAATCAACAACAATGCCAGCAGCGAAATGGCTTCATTTATGAAAATGAACACAAATGATCAAACAGTAACCACTCTAGATGTTATATGCAGCAATATCCTCAACCAGGATCAGTTGTGGCGTTTATTTGATATTGTACCAGGTCTTGATTATTGTCAAATTGTCAGTGAGGGTAAGAACTGCTTCATTTGTAATTTTGATGAATTTTGTTAATCATTTTGTTGTTTTTAAAGATGGACCAAGAACTAATGAAGTTACAGTGGCTTATAAGAGTCCTGAAGCAGCTGTATATGCTAAGTAAGTTCACTAGTTTTAATATTAAACCTATCTATCTAGAGAATTGTGCATATAAATGAAGATTTAATCTACGAGATAGTCAGTCAGTTGTGGCGAGGGTTCTCTTTAGCATTCAAGCAGCAAAGTAATAAAACATTTTTTCGCCGAGCTAAGCCGCGATGCAAGCAAAATCTTAAATACCTTTCCTCCTACAAAAATGTCACTTATTTTAAATATATTCTCAACTCAAACTGGATCAAAATTCTCCTGTTTTTACTGTTAAACACTTTCGATTTGCCTTACAAGAAGAATCGCCATAGCATGTCCTAGGCACATATGAGGCAATTTGTCGGAGATACTGTAAATATAGTCAACAAGCGCTGTATGTAGGCACACATCTTTAAGTCAAAATGCACTTAACCCCACATCGCTTGTTGTTCTTTAATTATAATTGTCTCTGTGTTGCCCCCAATTGACCTAAAAATAGAAGTTTTTTTTATGTAAGATAAAATAAAATTGTAAAGTGCTAAGGTATGATGAACATATACAGTTTCTTTTTAGACTAAAATTCTTAAGACGTACGATGGTTGTTAAGTTGTGATGAGACGAAAAGTGAAGACATAACGAGCAGGTTAGGTTAAGGTGGCTGTCAGACAATGACTGACGCACATAGACCACATCTAGTATGTCCATTGTGATACCACATATAAATGTAAGGCACTTCCTTACTAATTTGGAAACCAATTGGAATTTTTAATAAAGTGATGGAGACAGTGCATGTCTGTCTGAGTTAGATCAGGTGTGGAAAGTGAAAGGTTACTGCAAAATTGTCCTCACCTTAAAGGCTTGTCGTTTTACACATCGGCTCCCCTGACCGCAGCCAAAATTCCTCTTGTAATCTCAGAATCTTCTTTTTCTTTCGAAATGTCTTCACTTCATTTTTTTTTTTTTTTTTAAAGCATTGAATTACTCTCAAATAGACTTCTGGGGACAGACAATCTTTCTATTTCATCAACACTGAGTTACAAGAGAAGTGGCGCGACTAATTCTTCGAGTATGTTGTATAGTTTACCTATCTTTCCACTATGCACAACTCCGTTTTTCCACTTAGTGAAATTCCTGCCCAAACCATGACTAAACCTCACCAAGAATTTTCTCTTTGGGCAATCGTCGCGGAAGAGTATCTCTTATCTGGTCGTCTCCAGACTCTGTTACGTCCACCTGGAGATCGAAGACAAAATCTAGACTCATCAATAAAGAGAACTCTGCTCCAGTCAGCATCGGTTCAAACTTGGCGAATGCGTGCAAACTCTAATCGGCATCGCTTGTGCTCTACCTTGAGTTGCGGTACTCAAACGGGTCTTCTTGCTCTCAGACCACCTTCCACTAATCGTCGCCTAACCATTTGAGCATTCACAGTTGTTCACCTCACCGTTTTGAGCCTGTGAGACTTTTCAACCGCTGTTTGATTCCCATTTCGAAGACTTTGTAGTTGCAAATATCGGTCATCCCTCACTGATTGAAGGAGTATGTTTTTTTGAACCTTTGTATGGCTTTATTGACTGTTGGCTGGACTGAAAATCAATTCCTGAGGAACTCATTGCACAAAACGCAATCTACCAAAAACATTTTCTGTTATGAGCGGTGGAGCTATGATTTAATCTAAAACCTCGGAAGAATCCGATACGCAGAGTAAATTGACACAACCCATTGGCCACCAAGTTTTTGTTCCAAATTGTCCAAAGAGAGTATCGAATTTATTTAACAGCGTCAAGCAACTAAGTATAGCTAGAATCAAATGTCGTCGTATCTACCCCGCACTGACAGATTTTGACTATTTTCTTCTCATAACTTGGTTTAAAACTGAACACTAAAGGTTCGTCTTAGGAAGCCTGGAAGTCAACAATATAAAATATCAAATGCTCAAGATGTGAATTACTTTTGAATACCAAGATATTTTCTACAATAAACTTTTTTGTTTGATTTTATTTTAGAGAGAAAATCCACGGCCTGTCTTATCCTATCGGCGAGAGAATGATTGTAAAGTTCTCCGTTTCAAATTCACATTTGAATAGTAGCATGAATGATGGTTAGTATTCTAAAAATATTCCCAAACTTTTACTATTATCAACTTTAAATGATTTTATAAAGTAAACAAAGCTTTGGAGCGTAACCATAACTCTATATGTAGTATTAACTTGCCACCCTCGGCACCAATGGCACCATCAGACGCACCAGTCGCTCACAGGCTCTTCATTGCACTCTCATCGGTATGAAAATTTTAATTAAATTTTTAACTTCTTTTGTAAACTTGGTTTGTTTTATTTTATTTTGTTTTGCAGAGTATTCCACAAACTATTTTAAAGAACGTGTTTTGCACTTTTGGAAATCTTATTGACGTGTACTTGTTGCCAAATCGCAACTGTGGATATGTTAAATACGCCAATGAAGATAGTGCTATTAATGCAAGAGAAACTTTAAATGGAGTTGAAATTTGTAGTACCAGAATCAAGGTACATTTTAAAAATCAAACTATAAAACCTTGTATGATTTGGGTATTTGTTTTGTTTAAGGTTGTGGATGCCGAGGAACCAGGTGATAGTAACCGCAAGCGAATGCGTCAGTTTTAAACCTAAGTAAGTGACAATTTTATCAAAAGAGAATATTTTTTTTTTGTATTTTCAAAACCAGCGCCATCGGCTTCAAGGCTCTTATGGTAAGTATTAGTTTAAAAATTAACCGGCCGGGTTACGCAGATTACAGACAGTGCCGAGTTTGATTGTGAGATTTATGCCGTTGTCATTTATACATGTTTTTTTTTTACTATTTTCCACAGACATTAATATCTGAAATACACTACGACAAAACACCACAAGCACCTCACAATACGGATAAAACGATTACAATTGAAAACTACTGGTGAACACCAGACACAACACGGACCCTCACGCGACTTTAATGAAAACAAATCAATTACATCCAACTGAACAGAAATTTAACATGAACACAAAAGAAAGACAAGTTTGGGTGGACTTATAATAAAATGTTTTAACCAAAAAATTTTCAAACAGGAGGCATATTTTTTTTATAAAATCACTTAGACATTCATGAATTATTAATTCTACTGCGAATGTTGGTCTTGAAATTACCAATAATGTATTAAGAAAAGCTAGGGATAGTGTTTATTTATTTAAAAATATGTTAAGCTTTTCATATGCGTTTATTTCAATTCCATTTCAATATTAAATTGATTAACTTTCGCAAAAAATAAACTTATCTTACTGATATTCTCTATGGTCTCGTTTTTATTAATTTTACGTTAAAATCAAATATGTCAATTGTTTCCAAGTTAATAGATGGATGGCTGGCCTGGAGGTCAATTCAAATGAAACGGTGCAAAACTCAAGTGTTACCGGTGGGTGGAATAGGACCGGATAGAAAAAAAAATGACCATCGTATCCGTTCACAAGATCCTCTGTACCTGCACTGAACCTCGTTTTTAAATTCTTATCCGTGAATCAACCTAATTTAGTTCCAGTTGTATAATCGTGGTTCATCCTCGGATTAAAATTTAGACGCTGGTTCAAGAGTAGTTCAAGATTTAACCCACCGATTTTCGTGGATTCAACAAAGTTGACCCACGGATCAAGAATTTAAAAACGAGGTTCAGTGCTGCACCGCTATTGTACAACTGCTACTTAATCTGTGAAAAACGGTGGGTTGACTCTCAAACCTTTCTTGAACCGCCGTTTAATCTTTGATTATTCAAACACAACCCGAGGTTAATCGTTTTTAAATTTTGATCCGTGGGTTTGACATACGGCTTAGGAGTTACACCGATTATCCACGAATCAGGAATTTAAAAACGAAGTTTAGTGCTGAACCACTATTTTAGGACTGGTAGATACTTTTTTTTTCTGCCGCTTAAGATCGCTGCTGCGGCAGTGAGCTGCAAGTCTAAAATAAAAGAAAAATACATGGCTCGTCCATATTATGCCAAATGATGCCGATCGGCCTATGCCGGTCGGCCAATCCAAATGAGTATGGACGTGACGAAAGCCACCCCCAACCGAACCGAACTCATCATTCGGCATAATATGGACGCTGCTTAATATAGTAAAAAAAAAAAAGTCGCCAAATAAGAGAAGGCGATGCTAGCATTTAAAACGACACTTCAGGGAAAAATTAACAACATAACGACATAGAAGCTCGCGACATCTGTTCTAAAAAATTCAAAAAGTCGCATTCACTACCAAACAGTAACGGACATTTTTAAATTTCATCCATAGAAAATGGGCGACATCTATGATATTTTTTTAATTTCATCCTTGAAATGGTCGATGTCTGGGATATTTTGTCTTAAAAAATCCATTGTATATATAAACTATAGTACTATCACCTGAGGTGCACCATCTATCGACGAAAAACTAAGCTCGAGAATACCATGGGAAGCAACAACAACAATTAAAATGGTGGAAATTGTTGTTGTTGCTTCCCATGGTATTCTCGAGCTTAGTTTTTCGTCGATAGATGTCGCACCTCAAGTGGGAATACTATAGATTATAAATACAATGAAAAATCCCAGTTAAAGCAAAAATCAAAACCAGCCGCTATAGTTGCAAGTGTCGCAAAAATTAAGAAGGTTAATATGGAACCAACTTGTGGTAGTCAAGTCCATATACAAGGTGGGCAAAAAGGAATCACCCTATTGGAAGATGATCTCATTTTTGCAAATGGCCGCCAATGTCAAATCTGTTTTGACATTTGTGGACTAGACATGCAGAATAAAAGTGAAAAAGCCATGGAGCGATACATGAACCGATATTCTGAAGGCGGTGTTCCCGGGTCACCTTATCTCTCGTTTTGGTGATTTGCACTGGCCCGCAAGATCGCCCGATTTAACCGTTTCAGACTTTTTTGTTAGGTTTTTTGAAGTCCCTTGTTTACGTGAACAAGCCCGATACTCTGCAAGCCCTCAAGGATAACATTCGACACGAGTGCGAGAATCTGTTGCCTGAAGTTCTCGCTGAAGTGATGAAAAATGACATAAAACGAGCAATCAATTGTGACGGCGCCCATTTGGCCGATATCATCTTCTTGACTTGACCAATACAATTCTAAAGGTTCAAATAAACATAATCAAAAAGATGACTTCTTTTGGCCACCTTGTATAATAGGTGAATGGTTATATATATGTACAATGTCTACATCCGAAATGCCATTTCAGTGTCTTGTGACGTCACAAATACAAAATTAGTATTGTTATTTTAATTTTTTAATGACAACTTTTAAAGAATTCAGCATCCAAACGAATTGTTTTACGAATATAAGTTATATGAAAATCAAAAACATATAAAACAGTGCCAATTTAATAAATTCCTTTATTTCATCCCTCCGAATTAAATTAGATCATTGTGACGTCACACGCAAAGTCAGCATACCTTTTATGTCTGTCTCATTGAAAATATTTATTTTCATTATCAGACGTTGATGAGTACGAAGACGAAAGAAACAAAACTCCACCGAATTTATGGAATTCATAAATTTCTTCGTTTGTCATTTGTTTATTGCTTAGACTGGCACAATTTCAAAACAAACGACAAAAAATAAATTATTTCTCATTAAATTTGACGGAAAAGACTGCATTTTTGTGTGTATTCAAAAAGTCAGAGGAAACATTCTTGAAAGTGTAAGCGCCACCCAAGAAATTCTTCCCGTCACCGGCGATAACGTTACGTTGCGTTTTTGTGTGTTCTTGTTTCACAAATAGGGGCACCATTTTCATTTTAAAATGAAAATCAAAATTAAATTTTTAAAACTTTTTATGTTATTTCGCATGTTTATTTTAAAATTGTAATAATCCATGGGAATCAAAGAACTGTGGACTGTGCTAACTCCATATTGCGAGCGGAAACCTTTCTATGAACTCCGTGGGAAAATAGTTGCCATTGATTTGGCCGGTTGGGTTTGCGAGAGTCTCAATGTAGTTGACTACTTTGTTCATCCACGACAACATCTCAAGTAAGATCTTTCTTATTACCCCAAACTTGCCGCGTTAATTACCTTTTCAATCCGCAGGAATTTATTTTTTCGAACATGCTACCTCATTTGGGAAGATGTTACACCAGTATTCGTCCTCGAAGGAACTGCGCCCAAATTAAAAGCAGACGTTATGGCAAAGAGAAATGAAATGCAATTTCGAGGAGTCAAACCGAGGGAAAATCCTCAGACACAATCTGATGCTGCACCAGCTCCTGCTAAGCCTGTGAACAAAGAGAAATCTCGATCAAGATTCAATCATGTCCTCAAACAGTGCGAAAATCTGCTGATGGCCATGGGAATCATTTGTGTTCAAGGACCAGGAGAAGCAGAGGCTTATTGTGCTTTTCTCAACAAAAAAGGATTAGTAGATGGAGTTATTAGCCAGGACTCTGATTGTTTTGCTTATGGAGCTTTGAAAGTCTATAGAAACTTTTCTGTTTCCACTCAAGGAACCTCATCTGCTTCTGGTGGTGCAGTGGATGTCTACGACATGGCGAAGATATGCCAAAACATGGGTTGGTATGCAGATAACACTTTTTACTATTGAAACTAATTTTATATTCCAGATTTTGGACAGAATAAGATAATTGTGATGGGTATTCTGTGCGGCTGTGATTACTGCCCAGACGGAGTGGGTGGTGTGGGTCGTGATGGAGTCTTAAAACTCTTCCAAAAATACACCAATGATGTCATAATAGACAGGTCTAGTAAGATCAATACATATAACGGTCTGAGTTGCTTATTCTTTCCCCTTTGTTGTAGGATAAAGTCTTGGAGACACGATGACCAAAAGTACACAGCATTGGAAATTAAAGTTGATGACAAGAGCATCTGTTCTAACTGTGGTCACCTTGGAAGGACTGCAAACCATACAAAAAGCGGCTGTGGATCTTGTGGAACTCATCGAGGATGTGATGAGAGCCTTTGGAAGTAAGTTCATTGAAACTGAGACTCACATCACATAATCTAACGAGGAAACATTCTCTTTTAAGGGAAGAACGCCTCTCCCTCAAGTCCGAGCTGGCTCTGCGCAAAAAAGCCATGATGAATACATCATTTCCATCACAGGAGATAATCGATGAGTTCCTTAGAGAACCCAACACCATTCCTAAGCTTGATCTCAGCTGGAAGCAGCCAAATGTTGTTAAGTTCATCAAACAAATTGCTCGCCTTCTGCAATGGCAGGAAGTCTACTGTTTCCAAAAGTTCTTTCCTCTCCTCACACGATGGCAAGTGCGTTTCATTAAAAAGCAACCCCCAAATTCAGTGGCTTATGTGGTTCCAGAGGAAATAGTGAAGAAACGAACAGTAAAGGGTGTTCCAAGCCTTGAAGTTCGATGGAAGGACCATAAAGGTTTCTTTCATGGTCTCATCCCTGATAATCAATTAGAAATTTTTGCTTCTAATGATCCCAAAGGTTCCCACGACCTCTGGACGAGCGTTGAACCTTTTAATCTCATGGAAGAATCTTATCCAGAGCTGGTAAATGCATTCCTCGTTTCCATAGAGAAGCCCAAAAAAGTGAAAAAGCCTAGAAAAGCAAAAACTCAGGATGTTTTGAAGGAGAAAACCAACGATTCATTGAGCAATCTTTGTGATCTGCAGGAAGCCACAAATGAAATAGCCAAGACATTGAAGCCCAGAAAAGCTCCCTCGAAGCCAAAACCAAAACCGAAGAAAGGTCTTCAATTGATTGATAAGTTTTTTATTCCCAAAAAAACCCAACCATCGTTCAATCCAAGTGGGCAGTGTTCGACTCCGAAAAACAAGTGCATTCCATCAGATTTGGATAGTGATTGTGAGGATGACTTCGACATGTCTGGAATTATCAATGGAATCATCAAAAACGCACAGCCTCCTATAGCCAAACACAATGGACATTTCCTGCGTTATGAACCTGTTAAGTTGGACAGGAGTGTCGATGATTTGGCTTTGATTGTCAGCTCAAAAAAGAGGAATATTTCGTGGTCGATTTTGGATCAGTCTTCAAAGAGATTCTCCATGGACGATAGTATGGATGCGTTGATAAGTGAAAAGGAGAATATCCTTCAAAGTGGTCCACAGTCACCATTGACACATGTTGATAGATTCTTAAACAAGAACTTTTCCCTGGGAAAGCGAAGCTCTCTGGTCAAACAGGAACACATACAACAAGACTGCAATACCAGCTACTTTTTTGGATCTAATGGCCTCGAAGGAGTCGAGGATGAATTCGAAAGGTCAATGGATGTAAGTTTTTGTAAAAAGTCTTGGGACAACGATGAGAAGATATTGATAAGTAGTGACAGTTGCTCTGAATGATGTTGAGGGTATGTGTTAGTGATAAGTTAAGGACTCAATTGATTTGTTTTAATATGATAATAAAAGAAATAAAAAATAAAACTTTAATAGAGGACGTATAGGGGCACATGGCGGTAGTGATGTTCCAAGTTCTCTATCAAAGTTAGCACAACATGTTCCATAGTTAGAGGAACCAACTCAGCAAAGTTCACGCAATTTCTTGTTTGAAATAAAGGACCGAAGGAACAAATCAAAGTTCTGCTTTTTTTTTTATACCAAAGTCATTATTTAAAGTCGTGATAGAATCTCTGCCAGGAATACCTTGTTCAGGACTTATGTTGTAATTTCTTTCCGATCCAATACTTAGATACTGCTCAACTTTTATTTGCTTCCTCCTTTTTTTCGAATGGGGTCTTTATTGGGGTAAGTAGGCGTAGATTAATTTGTTTTAAGTGCCTCTATCTGCCAAGCATGTTTCGGGAATGTAATTTGGAATTCAGTTTAGGAAACCAATTTATACCTAGAAAGTTAACCAGTCAAGGAGCGAGTCTTAGTCATTTAAGACACGTTTCCTCCTTTACTTATGTAACGACATAATTTGAGCTCAAAAGGAAACAGTCATTCAAATGGTATCTGTCGAGAAAAAGAGTCCTTCAAGTTGGACATACTTAAAACGGAAATTTGAAAGGGCAATGATTACAGAAGTGGTTGCTTATTTACTGCCGCAAGTCCGAAACAGGACTCTTTACACTAACCACTAAGAAGCTGGGTTAGACCTCAACTTGGTGTCAAAAGAATTTTAACCAATGTTTCAAGTCCAGAGCGTTATGTGGAACTTGTGATTTCTTTAGCTACAAGCGAGATTTCGTTTCAAATACATAATGTCTTATATTAAATAATTTCTGAATAGCACCTAGTTTTGGTATCGTTGCATTTTCAAATTTACATTTGAGTTGTCCAGTTTGTAGGACCTGGAACCTGATCAAAGACTAGGGTATAAATCAAAGACATGATATGATTTCCCCCCTGAAACAAGCTTAAACTACTCAGCACTGAACTCAGGCCATAATTTGATTTGATAAAAAATTACAGAAAACATTTTATGTCAGCTTTTCAAAATCAAAATCATTTCGTATTTTTTCTAGTCTCGTTGGATGAATTCCATAGCTACTACCTAGAAATTTCAAGAACCTTTTCCCGTACATTCAAGGTTAAGTGATTTAAGAATTGAATTTGTAAAAAACCAAGCTTGGAGTATGCTTGAATTGTGAGTTCAATATGAGAACATATTTAAATTTGGACTCAAGACTAACTTCAAGATCTTTTGTTTTTACAGAAAAGCTTTCAAGAAAAATGTTCCTTTGTCTTCAAGAATTTATAAATATTCCTCAGAAAATTGAATCTGTCTATTTGCAAATATACTCGTAGATCGAAGATAAAAGTATCAGGTGAGTCATTTGCTATACTATATATTTATAAAGATATGAAACAGATAGGTCAATAATGGGATACACAGATTAAGCTAAGCTGGGCTCGAGCCTCTTCGGATACAGCTGTTACCTTTGATAAAAAAACAGTCAATAATTTGCAAAAAATATTGATCTTAGAAATAGTGCTCCGAAAGCTGAAATTACAGACAAACTGTTAGTCGTTGGTTTACCAAGATGGTGGGTTAGCTGAAAGCTAAATTCAATGATTCCAACGATCTAGCTTCTCTGAATAGGAATATTTGTATGGAGGGTTTTATTTGTGTTTTTTATGAATTTCAATTATTTCATAGCTTTCGACTTACTTTGCTTACTTATTTTGTATGGATCTACAAAGATTGGAACTCCAGGGCCTATGTCCCTCTAGGCGGTTTGATATCTAAGTCTATCGTCTCCAATTTAAGCGCTCATCTTTATTTACTCTACGTCTCGTCGCCCTGTCATCATAACCGTTTAATACGAAAAACTTTTCTCTCGAATACGGCAAGGGAATTTTCATCCCACTGTGAGAAGGTTCATGCTTTTGCAACATACATCATAGATGGGCTTTATTCCTCAATTGATTATAAATACCAAAAGAACATCGATAAGGAAGATTAGTTCTACTTTTGTTTCGTTTTTCACTTCTGGAGCGGAGCCTAGGTAGACAAATTGTCTTACCACCTATTTATTGGAATTTGTTGTTAAAGACATATGCTTTGACTTGCAATCGTTTTTTTTTTAATTCCCAATGTGCCTAATTCCAACTCTAAACCATGTTCTTCCTATCAAGTTAATGGTGCCAGCAAACCCATATTTGTGTTGATCTATTAAAGATAGATCCTGAAGAACTGGGATTGGTTTTGCACAAAACCTTATCAAACAAAATATTGAAACAAATTTGTGACAGTGCAGACATTCTTGAATTCTCTCCAGGATTTGGCAAAACGTGAAGTTTCCATCGGTTGTAGATTTTCCAGGTATGAAGCCGAATTACTGAGGACAGCAAACGGCTTACGAAAAGTAGCCTAATTTACCTGTTATCATATTTTAAGTCAAATAAAAAAGCATTTAGAGTATTAAGGACCTAAGTTAAAGACATAACTTTAACTGAACACAGCTACTACGGGTAAATGACACCAAGGAGGAAACAGGCCAAAACCGAGAATATAGAGAATTTTTTTTAATCTTAAGAATCCTGATAACTATGGAAACAAAAAACATAAAAAGGAGCGAAAAGGAAGCAACAATAATTCAGGATCGATAAGCGATACTAAGAGCTGCTTCAAAATCAAGACTTTCCGTTTGTAAAATCAAGGCAACAATTATTGGAATCAATTAAATTTTAATCTTAACTGACGCAGAACTCAAAAGTCATATTAGTCGTTTTTTTCGGATGAAAAAAAGTTTTATTTGAACAGACCTGATCTGATGGATCCACTTATTATTTTCACGATTTGAGAAAGAACGAAATACCACTTTAAAAGAGGTGGTAATGGTATGGGGAGCAGTAAGTTTTTCTGCCTGTTATCACCTATAAACCCATGCTGGAAATAGCTTTCCCAAATTTTTTTTAAAGTATTTGGTGGTCAGCGATGTATTTTCCAAAAATATAATGCACCGATGCACACCACAAGAATATCACAAAACTTGGGTTCAGAGCCAAAATGTAGATTTACTGACATGGTAGCCGAATTCACTGGACCTGAACATCATAGAAATCATTTGAAAATGGCTTTCAAGCAAAGCCTTCGAAGGAGGAAATTCTCAATACCCTAATACGGAAGAGATAATTGAAGCCATAAAACAAGTATGGTGCGAAATTTCACTAAGCTTCTTAGGAAATCTCTTTTTATCTTTTAAATACAAAGCCGGTGATTGAACACATGGCAATTGGATGTGGCACACATATTTCTTTCGCAAATCGATTTCCAACAAATTTTTTGTAGACACAAAAGTTCTCTTGAGGCCTTTGATCGAATCTCGCTTTGATTTCGAAAGCTGCACCGGACTAATACTTGCTGCCTAGGTGGCATAAAGTCTGAAGTACGGTTACATGAAACTGTCCTAGGGTTGACTTGGCACGTTCAGTCTTCATCTTATCTTTCTCCGTAAAAAAAAACATTCTTCTAATTCGTTTAATCAAAAAATTAAAGGACCCTTTTGACGGAGTCAATGTTACCTTACCAACCAAAGCAACCCGCCTAGGTGGCATAAAGTCTGGAGTAAGGTTACATACAATCGTTTCAGGGTTGGCTTGGCATATTGAGTTGTCGCTCAAGAGAGTACCTACTAGTTCATCCCGTCCTTCTCCGTAAAAAACACCCTTTCACATTCTTTTTATACTTCGTTAGGGTCGCGCGGCCAATGAGTTTTTCTAGGAAGAATGCAAGTACGTGCATGCGGCCAGCGATCAGCGGCCAAAATCATATAAAACCTGGCCATTGTGGCCTGGTCGCGCGACCTGTGCGCGTTTAGCCTTAGGACCTTTTTTTAGCTCAAGTGAGAACCGCCATTTCTACCTACATAATACTTCTTGATGGTGACATTCGTCAAACCTTGCAAGTCATTCCATCATTGACATCCACTGGTGTACCGAATGTTGACCTAGATTTAAATTTCCTAAAAAATCTTGTGGCAGTTGTCTTTTTGTTCATCTCCTGCCTCTGGCTCAATTACTGAAAATTTCAACAGAATCCAATCCCAGATTAGGAAGCACAAATAGACAAAAGTTAATTCAACTATATTTCATGCTTTTTATCACCGAAAAGGTCATCAAATATAATTTGTCTGAATTTCATTATTCACGCCACATGAGGAGCCACAGTAGGTACCTATGATTTTTTTCATACACCATGCATTGTCAACTTTACTATGCAACTTTACTCGCATACTGCATAATATGAAAAAGACCCAAACCCCAAGTCCTTCTTAAATTTTGGGGGGAACACGGTGCTATATCTTTTTATTTAGAAATTTTAAACAACTTCTTGGGAAACGATATCATTGTCAGATTACTATGAGGTTCCATACAAATCGGCACCATTAAAAACCTAATCCTTGCCACACAAGTACACAATAGTCACATCCAGCGTATTATCATCATAACCAGCAACATCACCAACATCATAGTCGTCATATCCACTCTGCTCTGGCCTCTGTGTGTTTCCATATTCCCGTCGTCGGCGTCGCGTCGCTTCGTCGTCCTCGGTCGTCGTGAAACGTGCATCTTTTCAAACGATAAACCTTTAGTGTCGCTTGTCACGTAGTGGCCTAACTCAGAATTGTGTGTGAATTGGAGGATGCTATGCAGACACCATCATCAGCATCAGCATCAACAACAGCATCATCATCATCGTCATCGTCATCGTCTTCAATCACATCATCCACCTGACTGCAGTTGAAATCATGATGTCTTCACTATACACGCGGCCAAAGATCAAATTGCCGTGGCATCCGCCTTAGAATGATTTGTGCTATTATACTAATGGTCTGATTACAATGTTGCCTCAAGATCGGTCGTTGTTTTGTGTGTCTCCTTCGCCTCCGAATACTGAATACCGAATACGACGAATACGAATACCAGGCGCATGTCACCGCCGAGAAACAATAATCATGTCCATGCATCAATCATATCGCCCAGGTGGCTCAAAATGGTTCTGTTCTCTCGTTCTCTGTCCTGTGATGGCTCATTGGCTTAAACACTACACAACACACAGATTTGTGGAGGCTGTATTGTGCAAAGGTAACTGCAACAAAATCCAATCCACCATCACGCAACAGCAGTGGTAGCAGCAGCAAGGGCCGCCACGGCAACAGCATCAACAGCAACAGCCGGCTGCAACTTCATCGGATACAAGCGGGCATTAATGTGGGCAATAAATTTGGTGCCACTAGCCAGCCTGGACAACCTGGCCAGCACAACTATAACACAGAGTATACAACAAGTCACTCCGATTGGCAACAAATGGCACTGGATCGCGAGCGGAATTACTTTTCGGAATTGGAATTTTTCCAGCACCACCAGCGAGTGTGGGCTGCGGTTGACTTCGGCTTTGGCTTTGGCTTATAAGCTGGAACATAATTCCTGCGATCGGTGGTTGATTTAGTCACCGGAAAGTGGTCAATTAGAGCAACAGTGGTACCAAGAAGCACCCGCCAACCGACGGCGACGAGACAGGAACGAACTTCGCCCATATGCGGTTATTTCCTGGCCATGGGCATTCTTTTGCCACCACAACTGTATAAAATTGAGCATTAGCTATTTGCTGGGCTCGTTAATAACATGTCTTGGCGTTGAAAAGTTTGTGCCAACTCATAAATAAAGTCTGGGGCATTTAATTTGCATTCTAAATTGTACATTTAAGTAAATTGAACTATTTAAATCAATGCATTTGGCCAAATCAAAAATAATAAAAAAGAAAACCGAACAGATTCTAATGCATCAGACATTAGAAGTTGTGGCCAGAAATAATTCTGCATCACTTAACCACAATCAGGAGCGCAAATGGTAACGGAATGTGTGCGCCTGAGCTATGGAAAGGTTGTCTGAGCTGTATATAATATTTTAGAAAGAGTCAGCTGAAGACGGGGGCCGGTGTCTAGAGGTATCCTAAAAATGTGGAAATGCTGTTCATAGCTAGCTGCGGGACTATGGTGGAACCTATTTTCCAACTTGCACCTGGTGTCCTACAAGACTACATTTTTCGTTGTTTAAAAGAGGTGGGAAATCGAGTGGAATTTTGAGTGACCTTGCTTGCAAACTTATACCACAAACAAAACTCGTACCGTACATATAGGTCAAATATTTTGGATTTTTGTTTATACGGCACACGCGCTAAAGGGTTTCGGGTAGCCATTTTAATGTTTAGTCACAGCGCTTGAGGGATAGGAAATTAGCGAGAAACGGAAAGGAGGTGTCGATGAACATTGGCTTTGAATGATTGAAGATCAAAACAAAATGGCAAGGGAAAATTGTACCAGGCAATTTATTCCACATTCGTTTTGTACGGCTGAAGAAGGAATCTCTATATTTCACGGTACGTCTGAAACTGGGCTCAAGTGTAAACTGATAAGCGTTCGACCAGTTTTTAAAAAAAATGTTTTTTCTTTAAACTTTTTGAAGACATATTTCAAATTATTTTTGTGTATGACAACTTCTAGCAATTTTTAGTTTATATAAGAAAAACAGTGGATGTAGTGCTTGGTTGCTAACCTAAGAGTTGTGGGTTCGAGCCCCAGCCTGGGCAGCAATTTTTATTTATTCCCCCAGTTTCAACTGGACGCCACCCGTGTGATTTTCTTGAGATAAATACCATCTTATTCTCAATCCATTGTACCAACAAAAATTCTTTCCTATCTTTCTATTCCTTCTAACTATTGCCGTGCAGTTTGCATTCAAAAGACCTTGGGTCTTACAGGCATATAGTTAAAATTATTATTATGTGTTGATTTCTGGAAGCGGCATCCAGCAGTACACAAAACTAACAAAGTTCTAGACATTTTTATGAAGCCTCAATCTGATGCAGATCAATGGAATTTGACGGCTAAGAATCCAATAAGTGAGCGCACAGTCCGACGACACGACGTTTAAAGGATGGAGAATTCAAGACATTTTAAGCTAAGGACGTGCGTACATAAATGTCAAAGACATACAAGCTTAATACTGTTCTTTGCAAAAGAACATTGGCACAAGCCCAAGGAGTTCTGGAGAAGCGTTCTATGGACAGGTGGACGCTCCCTTGAGAATTACTCATCAAAAACAAATTTTGTGTAAGAATGTCAAAGGTAGTAAGGCAAAAAAAATGGCCCGTTTGTATCTTGTTTTTTTTTTTTTTTTTTTTTTATAATGCACTCGCACTCAAAGGGATATTAATACCTTTATAATGAATTAACATGTGCGAGCGAGGAAAGAGAAGGAATAGAAAGATAGGAAAGAAAGGTGGTACAGTGGTTTGAGATTTTAGGTGATAATTATCTCATGGAAATTTCACGGGTGGCATCCAGTTGAAACTTGGGAAATAAATAAAAATTGCTGCCCTCGGCTGGGTTTGAACGCACAGCTCTCAGGTTGAGCAACCAAGCACTACATCCACTGTACCATTGCCACCCAAATCTTGTGATTTTTTAAGAGGTTTAGAACTTTTTTTTAAAAAAAAAAACACAAAAAATTCGAAAAAATGAATGAAATTTTTATTTGAATCGATAGTTTGAACCTTGCAATTTAATGTTTAAAGATAATTTCATGCAAATGTTGACCGCGGCTGCGTCTCAGGTAGCCCATCCGCTGAGTCCAATTTTGGCATACTCTTTCACACATATCGGCCGGTATCTCAATGAATGCATGGATGTTGGCTTTCAGTGCGTCAATCGAAGCGGGCTTGTCCCTATAGACATTAGCCTTGACATACCCCCACAAAAAATAGTCTAATGGTGTCAAATCGCACGATCTAGGCGGCCAATTGACCGGCCCGAAACGTGAAATTAACTGTTCACCAAACTCGCCTCGCAATTGCGCCATTGTTTCGCGTGCTGTGTGGCATGTGGCACCGTCTTGTTAAAACCACATATCATGCAAGTCAAGAACTTCCATTTCGGGCAAAAAAAAGTTTGTTATCATCGCTCGGTAGCGTTCACCATTGACAGTAACGCTGCGATTCGCATCATCTTTTAAGAAATATGGCCCAATAATGCCGCCGGCCCATAAACCGCACCAAACAGTGGCTTTTTCGGGATGCATTGGTAGCTGTTGCAATGCTTCTGGCTGATCTTCACTCCAAATGCGGCAATTTTGCTTATTTACGTACCCATTCAACCAAAAATGAGCCTCATCGCTGAACACAATTTGAACAATTTGAACATTTCGAACCGAGCACGAATTTTGATAGTAAAATTCAATAATTTGCAAGCGTTGTTCATTTGTAAGACGATGCATGGTTAAATTGCAAACCAAACTGAAGCTGTTTGAAAGTGACACAAGGTACTAAACACACGTCAGCTGTCAAAACCAGTGTTGCCAAAACCAAACCAGCTAAAAAATCACCCGTTATAAACGTGAGCCATGGTTGAGGCTATGTCATGTTATGGGGATGTGTTACGTATAATGGGCTGTCTGACTTGGTTCCTATCACCGGTTCGATGAACCGAATTCAATGTATTAGTACCCAAATTGATAATGCCTTTCCTTCCGGAGATAGGCTTATAGGGTAATCATTTATCCAACAACAAGATATTGTCCCATGCCACAAAGTTTGGATGATAACTAACTTTTTAGAGGATGTTTGGTGGTACCACTTTGGATAAGCCACCTTAAAGTCCAGATTTAAACATTAAAGAGAACGTCTCGTCTCTTATGCAACGCAAAAGAATACATTTTGTTAAATAAAACCAGAGAGGAGACTGATTCTGACGTCACTTTTCTTTGGAAAGAGATATCTCCAGAGATCCTTCAAAATTAAGTGGATTCAGTAACGAGATGCCTTCAAAAATTTATTGAACCCAAAGTCGGTTTTATATTTTACTAAATTCTTCTTCATTTCTTTGGTTTTGTTAAGTTTAAACTATTTTTTCTTAGTATTACATACTTGTCAAAATACTTATGCCAACACTCGAAACTACTAATTAATTGATATCTTTTAAAGTTTCTATGAAAAAAATACGTAAGAAAGTTACACTTAAAAACGCACGATTTTTATTTCGTCAAAATATCTATGCCGACTAGTGTAATGGATGTTTGAACTCGTTTGTCTAAGAAGCACTAATCTGTACCCGTGCAGGCTTAATTTCAAGGGATCGAAATGATCACCTATTTGGGTTTCACTACGTGCGAAAACGGCAGGCTTATAGATAAATTTTTCTAAGACGGTATAAGTTCGGAGTACGATCTAAAAGTTTAGAAAAAATATAAGTGGCACACTCAGAAAAAAGATGATCAACATACATAATTTAAATTGACAAGTGGAAAGTTAAACAGCAAATCCAAATGAGTAACGAGACTTTTCAGAAGAGATTTTAATTTGATAGACTAACCGGTTTCTGGCATATGACCAACTTGGCTAGTCTTAAGGTCCAATTTCCGATCACTCTGTGCATGCATTGGGGTTTAATATCGGCAATGACGCGGCGTATGTTGTTTTCCAACTCGTCAATCGAAAATCATTGATCATGGCATTATAACGGTCTCCATTGACAGTTATCTTCTGACTTGAGGAATATCTATACTCCAAATTGCTTATTGACTTAGCCATTCAACCGAAAATAAGCTTCATCGCTAAAGAAATGCTTTCTTGTAAAAATCGGGATCAACAGCAATCTCGAAACATGTTTTTCAAAATAGTTCTGCACGATTTGCATGCGTTGTTCAGGCGTCAGTCGATTCATGATGAAATGGCAAACTAAACTAAAGAAAAGTCACATGGCAGATGACAAAATGGCTGTCAATGAAAACAGTGCTGCCATCGCCTTAAAGTTCTATGCCTTTAAGAAAACCCCTTTGCTATTTTAAGTGGAACATTTTGAACAAAGAAAAAAAGGGAGAGGAGCGTTTTACAAGATAACATAAGATATTCCTATAATGTTTGATTTATGTACTTATATTGTTGCGACTAATTTAAATTTGTATCGCCTTCGAAGCATTTCAAAATTGTTCTTGGCAAATAAATGACGAGAGATCGTTTCGTAATAATTCAACTTAATTGAAGAAATATAAAAAAAAAAAAATAATATTTCCAGGACCTTTAACTTAGCCGAAGCCAAGCCTCTTACGGAAGTAACAACCCAATAAATTCTTTATTAAGTGACATTCTCCGATCCATTTTTATTTTAATTTTTCCACCGAAGACTACAATGTTGCAAAGTATACCTACCTACCTGTTTGTTTCCAGATTATGTAAAAAAAGCCAACACCACGAATTCTCGTCCCCGACGTCGCGTCCATACAAAAACCTTGTATGTAACATTGTTTTGTTGACGTTTTTTTTTTTCTTGTCACAAACCATGAACTTACCACAACCTTTGAGATACCTCACGTATCTTTGCGTTTGGCAGTGATCAAGTTGCAGTAGTGGCTGGAGCAGCGCAGCGCAGCAGCAGCATTCCAGTTCCACTTATTAGCCGACCCATATGCAACCTGAACTAATTAAATTCATTACAAGCATGCGGCCAATCTCTAACCCCGAGGTTCAGATAACTTTAGCCTCAACAATAAAAACAGCATTATTAAAATGCCAAGTTGAACCGATCCAGTTGCATGCCATGCCAAGAGATTCCATCACAATCGCAATGTATATACTATAGCCCAGTCAGCTTCAGCCTCAACCAAGCTAGCTAACTCGGAGTAGGTACAATATACTCAACTCAGTGTTCAGCCTTGGTCGCTGTGCTGTGCCGTAGCGCGTTGTACCAAACCAAACCAAACCAACCCAATGACCATATTCCCATCCGCATTGCAGAGATTTTCCCCGAAGCTGAGTGTGCTGCGCTGCGCCGCAAAACACATCTTCGAGAGGGTCAGAATGCCAGAGGTCTTCACAAGGGTTCACATGTGATGTGCACAAACTCTGAGAATTTTTTCGCTTCAAAAATAACAACAACTATATAATACAAGACCGAAATTAGTCCCAGCTACGTACTGATCCAGGAAGTCGATAACATCGAAAGAGAGAGTTCACAATCTCTCTGGGATTTTGTTTTTTTTTTTTTAAGAGCGTTTTTCAGCTCCAGCTCCAACTCCATCAGATGGCTATGTATTTGCCATTATTTACGTGATACAACAAATGGTTATATATGTCATTCCGGGCACACCAGAGTTTAATGAATCATTTAACTGAGCGCAATTCCTAAATTAAAGGGCTCCGCCAACGGTCCTGGGAGTTTAAGTATAGAGTTTTAGCTCCGAATGGACCATAATCGAAATCTGCAAATTACACACTCGCCATTTGGATGAATTGCTATATATTGCTGCTGCTGCTGCTGCTGTTACAATTGCTCTATACACGGATTCGTTCTGTAACGATGTTGACGCCGACGAAGTTGATGATGACGACGACGATGATGATGACGACGATCGAGGAGCACGCGGACTGCTACCAATCCATCCATCTCTAAGCACCAGAGCGCGCGAGTGCTATAATTCCACCTACTGGCGAAATCAATTTAGTTCGTGTGGCACGTGCTCTAGAAAAACGGAATCAGCGCCCGTCTCCTCTGAAGCTGAAGCTGGAGCACCTTGAGTTACACTATATGGTTTTTGGTTGATCTGTGTTTTGTGTGCACACTGTAATTTCGCCAAATCGAGAACACAGCCCCTGCGTCCTGCATCCTCGCTGGTGGCTGCTCTGTGGTCTAGGATTTCCAAAAAGAACAAGACCAACGAAGGCCAACACCATCACCGATTAAAGGAATTCTCAGCTCTGGAACTGGAAAACTGCCTAAGCTGCACCACCGCAGTGGTTGTGCTGGATTGGAGATTGGACCAGGGACCAGGATTGATAGATGTAACGACGAAATTAGAATTCAATTGGTGTGGCGCAAACAATTTGCGCTCGCAATCGTTGTGGGTTGTGTATCCGTGAGTGGTGGCTATATAGAGTGTGTGTCCCTCTGAAGAATTGATTGAAGGTCTGTTGCTGATGGTTGGAAATTGTTTTGCTAGGCAGCAGCAGCAGCAGCTTCGCTTCAGCAGCGTGTCGGTCGTTCAGCTATCCATCTGTTGGTTTGTGTATCTTTCTGACTAGAGTCGCGATCTGACTTTCTGAGACGTTCTCCGTCCGTGCAGCAGCAGCAGCAGCAGCCAACCTGCGCGCTAAACAAAGTTTATTCTGTTATGGTGACTTTCGCCTGGCATGTCGTGATCAGCGGCAATTATCCCGTAAAATTGTGGATATATCTCTGTGGCATGATTTCCGACAGATTTGCTCCTTTCTGCATGGTGTGGTGTCTCAGTCTCAGCCACAGCCACAGCACAGTTCTCTTATAGCCTCTCAGCCAATGTGTCTATATAGAATGTTTCGTGTTGGTTTAGTTGTTGTTTTTAATGTTTGGTTCTTTGTCTTTTCGTGGGTTAGATTTGGCCATGGAGCTCCGCTCCAGCAACAACAAAAAAGTGGACAAAAATCAAACTAAATTGCTTTTTGCACATATGCTGTTGGCTTGTTTACACGTATTTAGTTGCCACTTGGATTCTTGGAGGAGATTGTTTAATCATTCTTTCGCTATTTTTTTTTTTTTTGACAAAATTGGTCATATTATTAGAGTGAGTCATGCTAAGTTTAATGATAGGTTCGTCGAACATATATATAAGATAGCTTGGGGGATTGGTGGTGATCAATGATTGACTTTGGGAGGTTAACGTGGTAATACATTCGTGTAACTAATTGTGGGGCTGCTTTGTCGAAAGAGGTTTATACTCTAATAGGTATACCAATTGTTGCAGCACGATTTAAGGGAATCAATACGACCAACGATGATGACTCGATTTGGTTTACTTTCGACCGACCTTATTCATTCAAAGAAGTATCTACATAATAGGAAACTTAAGGTTTTTAATTAGCTAAAGTGCATCGTGATATAGAAACTAGAAAAGAAAGAAAGCTTCAAGATACTTTCAAGAGAAATGGAGGTTCTTATAACCCAAGTAATTGGGTCTCAGAAAATTAGCATTGAGTTGCTGAGAGACGTGTCCTTAGAATTACTACTCCGTTCGGAAACTCTAATTAATGCAACCGATTGAAATGTATCTCAGACGAAATATCTTTGACTGAAACACATTTCTTCAACAAAAAAGACTTGCTTTTAAGTGTAACGTACACTTCCATAAATAAATGCTAACCCAGTACAATTAGAGCTGGCAACATCTATTTTTGAATTGATTCAGAAAAAGTCGAAATTTATAATACAGGGTACCCTTAAAGATGCTATATGTGACTTCATGAAATTTCGATGAGCTGGGTGAAATTGGTGTTGCAGTTCCATTTCTGGTGAGCTCATTGGCTTTGCAGTTTCCCAGTTAGAGCCGTTTTTGACGAAATTCGCAATAACTAGCCTCGTTAGAAAAATGTTTTCAATTGTCGCGGTGGTAGATTTTGGCGGCCATGTTGTTTTGCTGACATCTTTTGTTAAGCAGTAACTTACACTTGGGTGGGTTGGCCAGGTCTTCGTCAATACTATCTGACGAGCGCTTGGGATTTAGTAGTACGGTACCTGGAGTGTTTTAGTTATAGAATTTAGAGTAAGATAAATTTAAGTGTTTAAATGAATTTTGCTTTGGTGGAGGGATTTTGATTATAAATTTTCTTTTGGTGAAGGGATTTGTTTTTTTATTATATTTTTGGTGATGGGAAGTTTTATTTTTTTTTGTTATTCATAATTTTATTTAGTTTAAGCTAGGTTAGTTCAATCTTAAAAGCAATGTACTTACATGTTCCTTCAGGTAGCGTCAAAGTCCTTCGCTTTGTGGTAGCTGTTTATACTTTTTAACGTAGAATCATTTCTCTTCCAAACTCCTCTTCCTGTCCTATAACTTTCTCCTTTTTCTGGAACGATCATTTTGATTTCGTCGAGCATAGCCGTGCAACGACAAGCGTGCCGCCGCCCTTCTTCTTTCCCAAAGTAAGTCCCCCGTGGAACCTTGATTCGCAACACACGGCTACACGATGGAATAGCACGCCCAAACAATAAAACTTACTGGACTTCGGATTGTATAAAAGAGGACTTAATTTTTGCCGGAAAATCATCATTAGCGACGAAACGCATTTTGGATGGGACATGGGTCTTTCATATAAGAAAATCATTTTGTTTTATTATGTTCTAATATCAATCCGCCCTTTATGAAAAACCCTATATAAAAATGTTCCCATAAAAACCGTACTCTCGGAAAGACAAGGAGAGAGGTGGAAGAGCGAGAGGTCGAATCTATTGAGGGGTGCTACGGCAGAAGCAATGCTTGAAAGTTCTACCAAAGGGTATGAAGCATTCGTCTACGAGTACAAAGCCCGAGCAGAAACCTATGTAGAAACAGAGGTGGGAATATCATAGCCGATGCCAAATCAGTGCTAAAAATTTGGAAGGGACACTTCTGCAGACTGTTAAACGGCGAAGACAACCAACTAATCGCTTTTAGGCGGAATTATCTATTCGATTGACGATGATGAACAAAACTTCCGTCTACCCGGCCAGGAAGACGTATAGAAGCATACACCACTTATTCTTATATAATAAGATCTGGTCCTTAAGAAAGGAGATACTCTGAACTGCGCACTACTCTTTAATATCGCCTATAAAATCTTGCCGGCTGTTCTGTGTTCGGAGATAAGTAAAACCTGGACCAAATTTTCACACTTCACGACAGATAATAAGGACGAGCTATGTATATACAGAGCCTATACTACTACCACTTGGCATCCCTGCTTAACTAGTTCGAAGGCGCATCAGGGTTGGGAAGAACACCACCAGCTCCTTGGATGTCGAGAAAGAATTCAGACAAGATGACGCGTTGAATTTTATTTTTTGTCACCTACATCTCAACCCACTGTTCGGGTTGAGATGTAGGTGATTTTTATGTCACGAAAATCCCACGGGAGGCATCCAGTTGAAACTGGGGAGATAAATAAAAATTGGTGCTCAGGCTGGATTTGAACTCACAAGTCTAGGTTTAGCAACCAAGCACTACATCCACTGTTCCATTTCCACCCTTAACCTTCTTGATGCAATCGTGCGCAACTCCCATGTGAATACCAGCGGTAGAATTGATTATTGATCCTTTCAATTACTGGGATATGCTGATGATACATACTCGGAATACAATACGTCAATAATGTGCCCGGGTGTCAATGTCGGACAGATGTAACTTTGAATTAGTCAAGGAGTTTGTCCATTCGGGTTCCACTATACCCATAATAGAACATCAGTGGAGACATCAGTCGAAAAATCGCTGTGGCCGTTCGCTGTTTCTTCGGGTTAAGAAGGCATCTTAGTAGCAAAAGCCTTTCCGAAGGAGACAGTATACGAGACCCAAATCATCTTAAACCTGCTCTGTTAGGCAGAAATTCGGACTTTGACACAATCGGATAAAAGGGGGATTGGGTGCTTTGAGAGTTTGGTATGTTGATCGTGACCGTGGCCTGCAAACTTAACTAAGTAAGATTGTTGTTTACCCGTTATCAAGGTATACTCGACCGTAATAGGTGCCTCCAGTTTCCATGGGATAATTAATAATTACTGCTGCGAGTAAGTGGAACAGAATTGTTTGCCATCTAGATGCATGGACATGGACATAGTTCTGTTTCAATGACATATATTAAAAGATTTCCAATCCAATTAGGATTCTTATACATAAGTTACTTCTAACTCTACTGATCAAGTTTATTAAAAATGCAAGTTTAAAAACTCATAGTTTAATCGTTCATCTTTAAAATGTTTTTTTTTTTTTTTTTTCTAATTAATAAACCTGACATTAAGAATGTTGGCAGTTCTTACACCATCTCGACTTGCCTCTTGGCGTGCTCCAAAAAAATAAATAATTTCCCACGGCATTCCAGCACTCGGTGCACCATCCAATTCCAAAATGCAGGCGCACGTAGGTACACGCCAAAGTTTTATCCCGGCATGGTAAACATTAGCATTCCATGCACCCAAATCCTAAAAAAAAAGTTAAAAAAACCAAGGCTCCAAACCATATATACAAACTAAACACATACCTACATACTTCATTATGTGAGATTCATGCAAACTATTTTGCAAGCCAATTTTGGATGCACGCGAATTCACTGAATGGCCTAGCCATTCCATACCATGTGCCATGCCATAGCCATACCAATACCATACAGTTTGCTGCTGAAGCTGAATCTGATGCTGATGCTAATGCTGGTGGTGCCTAATTAATGTCCTATTACGAAATTAATCCGTTGTAAACATGGCAAAGAGCGCACGTTAGACGTAGCTACAAAACAAATAACGGAAAACTGATAGCTTTTCATTTCCCTAACCAACGAGCGCAGTGCGCAGCAGCAAAAGATTTCAAAGATCTGCACAAAGATTGAAAGTGATTACCGATCGACATTTTAGGTTTCAGAACCCCAATGGAACAAGCCGTGGCCGTCGCTTCGTTGTGGTGTAGTCTGGGGTTAAGCTACATAAGGTTAACTATTACCGCTGATGGATGTGCATTGACTCGAAATTTCGTTTGACATTTGAAATCGGCCAAATGTTTTGTATTTTGGCACAAAAAACGATTTCTCCCTTCAGGTCGAGGGGGGGGGGGGGAAATTAAACAAGCAATTCGTACGCGCTTGACAATCAAAAAATTAATGATCTATTTCGATCTTATCGCCATCTGTCAGATAAAGTTCATTAAAAAAAAATCAATTACCGTAACGTTACGTGGTGCGCCATGTTTTTTGTTAAAAATAACATGGCCGACCTTTTTGGAGCATATTATTAATTGGCAATCACAAAATGTATATTATGGCCAAAAGGTGTCAGTTTTAAAGGTCCATTGGAAAGCAATTTACAATTTACAAGACCTGTCTCAATTAGTCTCAATGATTTGGCTTCACGCAACATGTCTTTGAGATTAATTGGCAATCATTACCGTTGATTGGGAATATTTATAAGATCAGGACCAAAAGTAGAAGCATCAGAAGCAATTTTTTTTTGTCGTTGTTGTAAACATTAATAACAAAAATTTTGACAATTTAATTGCACCATGCGGACGCGTTCAAAGGGTCAATAAATTATCAAAAGTCGTGTCACCTGCGGCTATACATATAAATGTGGTCACACCCTTAGACAGACATCTAATTAAAACTTAAATTTTGCAACATTGTAGCCAAAACTCGCATAAATTTTACGATAAATTTGTGGCGTTCTACATCTTTGTGGAGTTTGTCCTGGGTCCCTTCAATTGGGGATCCTCTTGTCAAGCGTTTTGGTGTTTTGATACATTGTATATTACAACGCAGTGTTGGAACACTAAGTTCCCGCGCTAATTGAAGGAAAGAAAATTAAGAATTTATGAGTATGCTCGTGTTTAAGTCACTGGAAATCGTGACGTTATGAGTGATTTTAAAGGGTTTAATGTTATATTTATAGCGTGTAGAATTAAATTAATATAGATTTATATATGGTGGATGTGTCATGGCCAGATAATAATATCATGTTAACATGTCATGTGGAGTTTTCCTTCCCCTGCTTTTTTCGTGTTTTTGGTATGATTTATATGACATAGACAGATCTTAAAATCCATCTATTCTGAACTTGATTATGAAGTTAAAAAATACAAAACATGTGTTAACTAAGTATTGGGTTAGCAAAGCGAAAGAGATCTTCATTTAAAAAAGGGGTGCGGTGGCGTATGAGTGATATTTGTTCGAAATTTTCGGATTGTATATTTGGTGAGAAGTTTGTAACATAGAGAAATAAATACTGCTATGAATAGAAAAGTATATATTTTTACTCCGAATCAAAATTCCAGTTCATATATGTATACGTACTATCTAGAGCTCGCAATTTTAAAAGCTAGATGGATAAGGATGGATAAGCCCACAAACACATCCACAATCGCTATTTCTGTTGTACAACCTCTATTTGTAAAAATTTAATTATGTTTTTTGAAGAATTACGATCAAAGCACACACATAAGCTTTAAGTAAATTTTCTTTAAATTTAATACAAAATATTTGAATTTTGGGCGTGACTGACACCCACTTTTCATACAAAACCATCATTATTGTTTTTATATTCGAAAAAAATAAAATAAAATTTTGTGCATGTTAAGAAAAATTTGAAAGATTGACAGACGGTACTTTTAATGAAGTCACAAATCCAAAATTGTGTGTCCATAAGACAGAACTAAATATCTATTGCATGAAAGAATTTTTTTTTTTAAATTTCGCGAGCGGCTTTCACTCACTTTTGATAAAAAACGAAAAACGCTTAGTTAACGTTTGATATTTCTTAAACAAAACTGCAAAGACCCACCCTCTTCTTACGGGCGTTTTCCTTTTTTTATTCAAAATCTGAACTTATTTTGCAATGTTTAATAACCCACGGTCGAAGTTTTGAAGTACGAAGATCCAAAAATTGTATATGTAGGTCAATCTTGGTCACGTATGAGGGGGTGGTGGATACAAATTGTTTAAAATTATTTACAAACATACCCGCAACTGCAGTCTTTATTCAGAATCTAAAATCTAATTTTTAAAAATTCAATAATTGATAAATAAATTATGTATCAGTTTTAGGGCATATTTTAATGAAATATGATATGTAATTGCTAAAAATGCATAAAAATTGAATTTATATAAGGAATCGCGATTAATTTTTGGTTCATGAAAAAAGCTAATAAAGACTTACCTAATGTATGATACACTCAGACCCCCACCCAACGTGAATTTTGATGAGAAAAATTTGGTATCAAATTGTCAACATAGGTATACTCATGTTAAAATAGGGTATTCCGCAGTGCGTTGCAAATATACTGTAGCTCTCGGTTATGTTCCTAAAGAAGAATTCAATGCTTTAGTAGGTCGATACGAGGATCGCTAGCGATTGCAATAGGTACTCACCTCTTTTACCATAATTAAGTGCTAAATTATAAGCTAGTTTACTGCACTAATCAAAAGTATTTCATAGCTTGTCTATATTTAAAAAAAAAAATCTGACTCATATTATTTTACAAAACAATAGATAAATTTTGCAAGAACGAACCAAGTTAAGCCATAATTAAGCGCTGATTAAATAATAGTTAACTGCAGTAATTAAATTTGTTTTATTGGTGCGGTTAATAAGCGTATACATAATTATGTATTGTGGTGCAAGAAAATAATTTTCCGAGGAGGATATTAACACACTGATTTGTTGTTTTTAAAGAAAAGATGCAAGTGTTTAATTTTTATTTGCGATTATAGGTGGTATACCAAATCAGGCAAGTTATGGAAAAAAAATTTGTTTGGATAATCAAACATGACATACCGACATGAGAAGTAGAAAAAATTCTGCCTGTCTATCTGTAGTTACCTACCAGCCTTAACGGCTGGACCGATTTCCTTCAGACATGAAAAATAAAAAAATAATTTTTCTCAAAAACGGCTCCCACAATTTTGATAAAACCTTCTGAATAGTGATTTTTGTGTAAACTTATTTTTTTTGGAATAGATTTTTCATGAAAAGTTTAATTACTGTTACCAACTATTGGACCGGTTTATTTAAATCAGATTTTCTTGTAAACGAAGGCGGATTTCGATGAAATTTTTAATATAGAAGTCAATTTAAGACAAAATAATGTTATTTCTTAAATTTTCCAAAAAAGATTTTTTTTAAGTTAAAAAAAAAGTTAAATATTTTTTTAGATTTTGGTTTTTGCAAAGTGAGCTGGAAGTGAGGTATTAAAAAAAAAATGTCTTTATTACCCGCTAGTCAAGTTATAAAGGGGTTTTCAATAAGGGCGGGTAGATGTTGAAACGGAATAAAACAAGCTGGAAGTGAGGTATTAACAAAAAAAAAAAAAAAAATGTCTTTATTACCCGCTAGTCAAGTTATGAAGGGGTTTTCAATAAGGGCGGGTAGATGTTGAAATGCACCGGAACAAGCTGGATGTGAAGTATTAGCAACAAAATGTCTTTATTACCCGCTAGTCAATTTATAAAGGGGTTTTCAATAAGGGCGGGTAGATGTGGAATTTATAAAGGGGTTTCCAGTAAGGGCGGGTAGATGCTGAAATGCAATAGAAAAACTGGATGTGAAGTATTAACAAACAAATGTTTTTATTACCCGCTAGTCAAGTTATGAAGGGGGTTTCAATAAGGGCGGGTAGATGTTGAAATGCACCGGAACAAGCTGGATGTGAAGTATTAGCAACAAAATGTCTTTATTACCCGCTAGTCAATTTATAAAGGGGTTTTCAATAAGGGCGGGTAGATGTGGAATTTATAAAGGGGTTTCCAGTAAGGGCGAGTAGATGGTGAAATCCAATAGAAAATGAAGTATTAACAAAAAAGGTCTTTATTACCCTAGCTAGTCAAGTTATAAATTGGTTTTCAATAAGGGCGGGTAGATGTTGAAACGAAATAAAACAAGCTGGAAGTGAGGTATTAACAAAAAAAAATGTCTTTATTACCCGCTAGTCAATTTATAAAGGGGTTTTCAATAAGGGCAGGTAGATGTGGAATTTATAAAGGGGTTTCCAGTAAGGGCGAGTAGATGGTGAAATCCAATAGAAAATGAAGTATTAACAAAAAAGGTCTTTATTACCCTAGCTAGTCAAGTTATAAAGGGGTTTTCAATAAGGGCGGGTAGATGTTGAAATGCACCGGAACAAGCTGGATGTGAAGTATTAGCTACAAAATTCTTTTATTACCCGCTAGTCAATTTATAAAGGGGTTTTCAATAAGGGCGGGTAGATGTTGAAGCGGAATAAAACAAGCTCGAAGTGAGGTATTAACAAGAGAAATGTTTTTATTACCCGCTAGTCAAATTATAAAGGGGTTTTCAATTAGGGCGGGTAGATGTGGAATTTATAAAGGGGTTTCCAGTAAGGGCGGGTAGATGGTGAAATGCAATAGAAAAGCTGGATGTGAAGTATTAACAAAAAAGGACTTTATTACCCGCTAGTCAAGTTATAAATTGGTTTTCAATAAGGGCGTGTAGATGTTGAAACGAAATAAAACAAGCTGGAAGTGAGGTATTAACAACAAAAAAATGTCTTTATTACCTGCTAGTCAAATTATAAAGGGGTTTTCAATAGGGGCGGGTAGATGTTGAAGCGGAATAAAACAAGCTCGAAGTGAGGAATTAACAAGAGAAATGTCTTTATTACCCGCTAGTCAAATTATAAAGGGGTTTTCAATAAGGGCGGATAGATGTGGAATTTATAAAGGGGTTTCCAGTAAGGGCGGGTAAATGCTGAAATGCAATAGAAAAACTGGATGTGAATTGTGAAGTATTAACAAACAAATGTTTTTATTACCGGCTATTCAAGTTATAAAGGGTTTTTTAGTAAGGGCAGGTAGATGTTGAATAAGCAGAATGTTCCCCCCCCCTCTCCTCAAGCTATAATGCCTTGCCTCCTTTTTGGAACATATTTTTCATCTTTAGCATTAAATCGAGATCGAGTAATGGCCAACAAATCTTAATTAATTGCTTATGCCTATAACCTATAACCATTGGATCCTCTTTATGTACATTTCCATTGCTCACTCTCCTCTTCTGTAAAGATCTTAAGGCTACATAACTCCAAAACTTCTTCCAGAGAGCAAAATGTTGTAACAAAAACTGTTTTTCAAGGAAGCAGTAAATGAAAACCCAAAACTTGTTGCCAAATCCCATTAAATGCCTTTTTTTACGGAAATAAAAAAAAAAGAAAGAACCCAAAACAATGTTACAATCATTTGATTGTTAAGTGAATGGCAAGCGCCACCTACGCATTCCGAACACGACAAATGCACTCAAACTCACCGTGTGTAGGAGGCAGTGTAGTGTAGTGAACAACAGCGCACTTCATTGAGCCAATAAAAAAAATAAAACACAATCTCCTTCACCCTTTGGTTGTTGTTGTTGTTGTATTTTTATGTCTATTTTTTGAAAGATGAATACCTACCTAAAAAAAAAATAAAACATGACAACAGCAGAATTGAATCCAAATCGCATCCAAAGTCACCACAATTACCGCTGAGAAGGACAAAATATTGGTTGGTTGAGCGTTGAGGAACTGCTCGAGTGCACGCGCAAGCGCGCATTCACATTGCCTTCACTTTCCATTCGATTCGATTTGGCGCACTCACTATTGTGAATGGCATGAGATAACTCTATTATGACTCATGAGCGTCTCACATGGATGCTACGAGCTTCAAGCTATACGATCACTTCTTGCGCAACGTGCCGCAGACGTTGAGTGCTCACTTAAAAGCGTTATCGTGCGACAAAAACACAAACTACAACAACAACAACAACTTTGAACTGTCAGTCGATTCGGTCCGATCGGTCCAATCCGGGAGTCATAGTTATTTATTGATTTTTAATTATTATCAACAGTTTCAATGGCCAATTAGTATAAAAATTGTTGGAACATTTATATCTATAAGCCAATAACATTGGCATCGAGTCTCGCCTTGATATAGTACGAGCTGGTGACGTTTATAGTTGACTGAAAAGCCCGATGCTATCATCGCTGGCGCTGGCGCTGCTTACTTGATTGACTGATTCATTGACAATCGTCATCGATTGCAGATGGCGCTGCACGCCGAGCAAAAGTCTTTCAATGACATATAGTTGAAAAAGGAAAAGGTCTTAACAAATTGCCATGGGGTCCCCCCGTTCCCATCATCATCATACTAGAAAGAGAGGATTCAACGAGTGACTGGATCAAATGGCGAATGAAAGGAGAACGCATCGTGCAGTAGGTCGTAAAAGATAACAAACTAAGATCTTTCGAGTTTCGAGAGTATTATGGCGTCAAAGTGAAAGGATGTTTATGACAGTCATAGAGAGTTATCGTTTAGATTGTTTGCCTTTGCCTTTCCATGAAGCGGCTAGTGCAATTGGAAGGATCTCAGATGTCATTCTTTCAAATGAGGAGACACAAATCGATGGGATTGAAATTTATGTCATGCCATTGGGTATTTTTTTTTTTTTTTTTTATTGATTTGAAGAAAGTTTTTAGTTTTAAATTATTTGTTTTGAAGTTTGAATTTAATGAAGAGTCTGGAAAGATTGTCTTGGCTAAGATTTTTTAATTAAAATATTAAAGTTAAGAAATTATTGATTCTGCTTGTTAATATGTAAAACCAGATTCCTAAATGACATTGGCAAGTGACAACAAAATTGAAATTGAAAGGATAATTGATAAACTAATTATAACAGTTTTCAACAGTATTGGCTCAGAAAGAGCATCTCTTCCGATAGATCAGCAAAATAAAGCATCATTGAGGGTGGCTAGTAGTCGTCTGTACTACACTAACCGCATGCTGTTGATATGTGTTGCCTGTTCTTCTCTCTCCTGTTCTGTCAGTCTGTTATAATCGTCTGTTGTATTGAACCCATGGAATCAGTTGCCAGTTCCAGTTCTTGTAATTGTGTCTACTTTGTTTTATCTACAGAGTAGATTGAAATGTTATGTACTGAAATATAATGTAATTTAATGTAATGTAATGTAATGTAATGTAATGTAATGTAATGTAATGTAATGTAATGTAATGTAATGTAATGTAATGTAATGTAATGTAATGTAATGTAATGTAATGTAATGTAATGTAATGTAATGTAATGTAATGTAATGTAATGTAATGTAATGTAATGTAATGTAATGTAATGTGATGTAATGTAATGTAATGTAATGTAATGTAATGTAATGTAATATAATATAAGGTAATGTAATGTAATGTTATGTAATGTAATGTAATGTAATGTAATGTAATGTAGTGTAATGTAATGTAATGTAATGTAATGTTATGTAATGTAATGTAATGTAATGTTATGTAATGTAATGTACTGTAATGTTATGTAATGTAATGTAATGTAATGTAATGTAATGTAATGTAATGTAATGTAATGTAATGTAATGTACTGTAATGTAATGTAATGTAATTAGAACAGTCATTGAAAAAAGGGAACCAGATCTAATAAAAAGGGGGAAAAACGAAAACTTTAAGTCAGGGCCGCATTTTGCATCATAGTCAGTTTGAAGTGCAGCTGCATAACAGGCGTTTGCATGTTTCTGTTTGGTTCCCAATATTGGGTAATTGGCACAACACTCACGCAATTTTGCCGTGAATTGTCAAATTGCAGTTTCATTGCAGCATAGTACGGTTTGGTTCATACACTTTCACACATACAGACTTTAAACCTACATTTTACCTTCGTATTCGAACGGCTTGCACGGATTCAGTTTTCTCGACGGGTTTTGCTCTTGGAGGATTTTTCAGTTCCTTGCAAGAGCCGGTAGGTCAAATCAGATATTGAACCCAGAAAATTCGGCTAAGCATTTTGACACATTATATCTACACTATGCAATGGGGCACTCGCACTATAGAAACCAACCAACAACCTCTTTTAAAACAAAAAAAAAACAGTTCTCGAGTTTCGAATTGCGGAACCGGTGTAATAATTCAACGATCTCCTGCCGGGTCGGTATCCAAGGGTTTTGTTCAGTTTTTTTCGTATTAATTGTCAGGTGATGAAAAAGATCAAAAATAAGATCTTTTTTGGAATCCAGTGCGCCAAATTCGATTCGAGATTCTCCCCAGTCTGAGAGCTGACAAAACAGAATACAGGAAAGCAAATGTTGAGATCCTTAGCGAGCATTTGATCCCAGACAGCATATTCCAAATCATCATGCTGAAGATAAATTTCGTCAAAACAAATTGATGCGGCCGTTGATTTAGCGATATCAGTGGATCATACTCTGTCCCAAAAGAAACTGATATTGGCCAACGGCAGCGAGTGCTACAGATCGATGACATCGATGCTTTTATTGGATTATCCAACGAAACCGAGGACACGTGGTTTCAACGCTCAGTTCGAATAAATGATTGTGACATCAACTGCACTCCTAATGCTCTTAGATAGCTTCTGCCGGGACTTTCTTAAATTATAGTTCCATGCGAATAAATTCTGGTTAGACGTTTAAACTTCACCATTTTTGCTCAAAGTCATCAGGATTTCTAGGCCTGAACAGTTGAGTCTACTGACAGAATCTCTTCTCGTGCATTCTTGGAATCGACCAGTACACTTGATACATAGCTATTATTAAAAGTACCCTCAGCTTCAATATAATTTCATTTAGATGCGATACGGTTGAGCCTATAATAGCCAATACTGAACCACCGTTTCTAATAACTTATCCGTGCTTTGAATTCCAGAAACTAGATCCACATTTAAATTAAGATTTCACAACGCCTTCACAGATAACGGTAATTAAACCTACTTTTAATGTCTTCATAAGCATCTCCGAAGCAGGCTATGCCTTTAAAGACACGAGGAAAATTAACTATTACAACGATTTATATCGGAACTTGCAAAGAATGTTCCGTAAATTTCACGATCCAAAATCAAAGATTATTTCTTCTCCAATGACGTCTCATTTATAAATGGAGTAAGTATCACTTTTTATGTGACCATAAACGCTGTATCAGCTTTCGCCTTGAACACACAAAAAACCAAACATAAACGTAAACAATCCTTCCTGCTGCTTTCCTTGAGCATCCTAGAGCCCATAAAACTGTTTTGCTTTTAAAAACACTGTCAACTTGCAGACGTATCATTAAGTACGATTCCTTAATAGCCTGTCTATGGCACGGGCTGAAGAGCTGAAAAAAATCCTGCCTGGTATTAAACGCCTGTCGTTTCGTCCGCCTTTCCTGACGTGTTCGGGTGAAAGAACACAACTCAACAACAAGCCAAACATTGGGCAGAACTTTTAATTCTCCAACATGTCCACCTCCTCAGCAAAGACACACAGCACACACAACAACAACAACAAATAAAGGTAATAAGAAACAACTATGAACGCCTCGTGTCACTCTGGGATCTGGCTATAGCGCTAGGCAAATCTTACAAAATCCAAAGCTGTATCACAAGCAAAATAGAGGAGTATACACCATCACTTCCCTATGGAACAATCTCCCGTAGCATCCCGTCTGACTGGTACTGGTGTGTTTGAACAAGCGGAAAACACCACTTGCACACATTGAATTGCGCGATTGCACGCGGTCGCGGTATCACTTCTTTTCCGCCGCACAGCACACCGCACCGAACCGTGTTCCTTTACCCATGATGAACCGTGATGGCTTGAATCTTGAAATAACAAACCGGAACGTGAGGAAAATCACACTCCGCCATACCATTTGCGTATACCACACCACACCACACCACCGCGACCGTAGACTCCTCCACGTCCAGTCCACACGGTGCAGTGTCCCCGGCTCACAGCTCGCTTCGCTTCTCGCTGCTATCACGAGCTATCCTATAAGAAAATTGATTTACGATTATTGGCAAATGCCGGTGAAGCCATTTGGCGAGATCTGGACGTCCGTCGGTTGAGCTAAAACTGTAAAGCTGTGTAGTTAGCTGGTTAGTTAGGCTTTTTCATGGGCAATTCCCACCGAGGTACTCCACGCTTTGCGCATGCAAATTCCGCATATTAAAAGTCTTTTCGACTTTGACTCTTGCTCGCAATATGTATGGTCGGTCTTACGCATGGTATGCCGCTCCTCGGTCGGTCGTCCACTACATTCTTAGGAAGATGTTGTTTTGTCGTCATTTGCCAACCAATTCTGGAACTGGAATAGCCATTTAGTTCAAGTGCCAAGTGAGGGAACGTTTTTATTTTCATAGTTGCTCGCGGATCGTGGTTGTTGTGCCGGGCCGGGCCGAGCCGGCTAGGCTACTCTCTTCTTGGATATAGTTTTTGCATTTTTATGATCAGCCCGTCAATGACAGCCTCTCAGAAAGGAAGGCGGACAACAACAACAACAGGCTTGGCAGGGCTGCTCAGAATAGAACAGGAATCGAATTCAGGATTAAGGATGATGTTAACAAAGTATACAGGTTACATGCTCTATACAGGTGTTTTAATCAAAAAATCCAATACGAAGAGGTGTAAGTTGTCTCTGTAAGTTGCCGCACGCGCATCTTTAAGCCAGACTTTTCCGAAGTTAAAGTTGCAGTTTTGAAAATGGCATGGGTGAGATATTTATGGATCAATTTGCATTTTATGAAAGGAATTTTATAAGAATGTGTTAGTTTCGGGTTAACCATCATGAGGTTGGATCCAGTTTATTTGATGCTTCTTCCAAGGGGGTACGCGCTGTCGATAAATGAAAATATAATCGAGGACCTGTAGCTATGCGCTTGTACTTTAAACCAAGATACCTACTGTTTGGCTTGGGAACGTTGACAGCCGAAGATGCAGTTACAACGAGTAAATAATGGAAAACTTCTGTTTCAGCTAGATAATGATCACGCGCTGATTGCCTGTTCTAGGAGTTGTTAGATAGTTTTATTACGAATACAGTAAATTTCGAGCTAGCTTCTGATCCTTGAGAAGAGTTTTAAAGTTTGAGTGCAGCACTTGTTTGCCTATTTCGGTGGTATTTTGTCTTGTTCCATACGTTGTGTGGCCAACCAAGTGCAGAAATCGTTGCATTTATTCCTACCAGGAGTGATTTATTCTTTCCTAATGATGGTTTGAGAATTTTGGTAACTATAGTCTCTTTGACATTTTCGGAAGTAGTGCATCACCACCGATTAATCAGTGGCTTAATGTCTCAGTATTTAAATCATAGAACTAAGCTCAACAATTCGAATAGGTGACGCCACTATTTAAATAAATTCTTGAATTCAGCATTACATCATGTCCCATAAGATCATGTAAATCATGTAAGAGAAATATTGGACCAAGCTTAATGTGCAAGTTTTACACAATTCCAGCTTCGCTAAAGGTGATGGTCGTTAAAGGTGAAACAGTCAAACAAGAGCCGACTAAAAAAAATAAACACAACTGATATTCTTGAAGTGATGTGAGGAGGCAGCAGTATAACAAAGCCATAATGGTACCACCATCCACCGCCCATATTATTGCATCTTCAGAATTACTTGGCATACTGAGAGTAGAATTGAAGTCACGTTTTTATCAAGTTGTCGACGGAATGATGACAGTTGCGAATTTTCATAGCTAACTTTTAAGAGAATTGAACTTCTTCATCTATATTGGCTTCAATGTTCATATTGTATGGTTTTTTTTTAACTTTCCTGGTTTGTGGATGCGGATCTTCCGATTGTGTGTCTTGACATCAAATCCAATTGGTACCTACCTAACTTGAAAAGACCAGGATCGATAATTTTTTAAACCAAAAAAAAATTATAGTAGGATGAAACCCATTGGAAAAGGAAGAGAATATATCAAAAATGAAAAGAAAAAAAAATAACGGGCGATCTGAGATCGGGAAGTGGGGGGGGGGGGTTAGGTTTTTAAGGGTAAAAACGTTTTATCTCGATTTCCGGCAAAACTACAACTCCTATGGAGAAAAGTTAAATAGCAAAGTTGTATAGGTAATAAAAAGATCTACTACTTTTGTAAATACTCTTTTTTTACATAGCCTCAAAATTTATGTGAAAAATACAAATAACCAAATTTTTGGGTTTTTTATTTTTATCCTTACAAACTAATTTTTGCTCACGAAATTTGGACGTGCAATAGAGGGGTTTTTGGAATTAGCATTCTGTCTCTAATACTAATGGTACTAATGGTTTCTGAATAGTGTTTTCTGTGCAAACTTTATATTTTGGTTGGAATAGATTTTTCAGGAAAAGTCAAATAACGGTACCTCCCATATACCAGTGTAGTGTGTACCCACATATGCACCGCCACTGCTCTCAAACCAAATACAAAACGAGTGACAAAACATGTTAAGTACAATCGAGTGTGTCATCACACAACATTAATAATTTTGAATAGCAATACACTCGATTGCACTGAATGTCACTCAATAGAAATAAGATCCTATTTTATGTTACAACCAATAGGAGCTAAGAATAACATTGTTAGTAATTATGAAAATGTAGAAGTAAGATAGAAGATAAGTATAACAGTTATGAATTATGTATTTAAGGAACATTAAACTGAAAATAAAAACAGACTTAAATTAATACTCGAAATAGCAGCACTGCTTAGATTATTTATTTTTGTTTCAAGGAACATTACGGCGAGACATCGCCTTACCATTAAAGCGTAGTACGCTCCCAATATACTAGCGTGGTACGCTCTTATACCAAACAACTAGGACCATATAGATACACCACATGGCGATCCTGCAAAATACCAAATGTCACAGCTAGAACTCGATAGCATTGTAGAGAAGTGGGAAAAGTAGCTGGCAGAGCTGAAGAACAAGAAAATCGAAGAATACATTCCCGAAGGTTCAACCCCGGCAACAAAAAATACATCCCGACTCCAATCAACGCCGGACCAAAGCCCATCTCTATAAAAGCTTAAAAAAAAAACAAAAAAAAAAACCCAAACCACAAATCGGAGAAACAGCACTATGGGAAAAAGCCAAAGCAGACCGAAAACAATAGTCAATAACAACAACGTCCAGGAGGAAATAAACATGCCAATAATTCCTGAATCAGTGGCAACAGCCGCAGTTATCATGACCTTCCTTTACGCTGCATATAAAACAAACAAATATTTTAAGAATTATGTTCATAAACACAAAAATCAAATAACTAAGGTATACAAAAAAAAAAAAAAAAAAATTATTTAATACCAACAACAATCAAAAAATATTTTTAATACTTTTCACTTATCTACCCAAATGCAAGAATTAAAAAACATCTTAGAAACTATTCTCTCAAATATTAAGAACAGTTCAGGTAGACCTTATAAATTTGAAACAGTTTAAACAAAAATTAGCGAAATAGGAAATCTTAAAGAAAAATTAATAATTTAGAAAATAGTGAAGAAAATGAAAATAACAAAGCACTTAAATTAGAATTTGAAGCTATATATAATACTACTAAGAAGATACTAGAGGATCAACTGCAAGAACACAATTTAGTTTTTAAAAGAGAAAAAGAAATAAAAAAAAAAAAAAATGGCAGATTTTGATTTAGGAATAGCTATGAAAGCAATCCCAATGTTTTCAAGAAATTTCAAGGAGTTAGATAGCTTTCTTAAAATAGTTGAGATAATCAACAAGGGATTAAAAACCACTTGCACACAGCAATTAATAGAATTCGTTTTTCACGTAAAACTAGCAATTAATGTAAAAACAACCATTCCTCAAATTCAAAATACCTTATCGAATTTTAGTCAAAGAAATCTTTCAGTAACGTCATTTAGGGATAAATTACTCAATACTATAGCTGATTTAAATAATCTACAGATAAAAGTATTAGGTAACAATGTTACAAATGAAGAAAAGAAGGTGATAAGAAAAATGAACGACATTTACAGTTTAAATATCTTCAAAAATGGTCTTAACGACAACATAAAACAAACTGTTTTTGCATCTCAACCTAAATCATTGACAGAAGCAGCAAACCTGGCAATAAAATTAGAAAAAACAAATTCTAACGCACTATAAACACAGCACACAAAACACAAACAAACCAAACATACAAAACTTTAATCAACAAGGCAATGACCGTAACAGAATTGAAAGAAACATGAATCAACATCGATACAACAACAACATCCAAAATCGAAATTATACCCGCAACAATCACTTCAACCGACATAATAACTGGAACAATAACCGAACACAAAATGCTCCAAGAAACAATAAACAAAGCCATCATCAAGGCCAATTCAGAAATACGAGAAAGCAAATACGATTATTACATAATGAACGACAAGAGGGAAACGAACATGGCTTGGAATACCCGAACATTCCAGATAGCCAAAATTAAAAGTATATAGAATATCGGATAGCAACACAAATTTTATTGTTGCAAAACACAAAAATAAAAATATGACATTTTTAATAGAAACGAGTGCAGACAAATCGATCTGCAAAATAACAAGTAAGCTAGTGAATGAAGAATATTACCCAGAAGAAAAATGCAAACTCACAGATAAAACCAATGAGGAAATACATTCCTTAGGGACCATCAAACGCAGATGCTCTATCTAGAATAAAAATCGACTCAGACTTATTAAAACAAATGATACCGACAGAAATCAATGAAACCGTCAAAAGAACATTAGTCATCACAAGGGGAATGTCCAACAAAATAAATGTGGACAACAACAAGGAGAAATGCAATTCTCAAGAGAAGCCTGTACAACTTCAAATCTGGGAATGCATATCCATTAATGACGTCAAAAATATAAAGAAATTAAAATTTAATATTGATAAAAATGCTAGGAATTCAAAAATAAATATTGATGAAAATTTTGTGCACGTGCGATGCAGTGATAAATCGGCGAATCCAGATTCGACCCCGAGGAAGCTTGCATCAGAAATAAACAAAGATAATAATATGTATACGTATACGGGACCTAATGATAATTCAGCGACACTAGAGTCGACTCTGAAGAAATTAGTATCCAGAATGAATAAAGAAAATATAAACGAGCTAGCCCTTATGAGCAATGATGAAATATTTAAGCATTTTGAAAAAGATAAATTCAAAGAAACATATGCAAAGATAAAAATAAATGGCCAGAATCCTAAGCTAAAAATAATAATTTATAATGCCCCAAAACAAATATTTGATGATTTAACTAAATACAAACTAATTGACGAATTCCATAACTCTGCACACGGAGGACATCTAGGTATACGGAAAACACTAATAAAATTAAAACAAAGATACGTATGGCGAAAAATGAGTCAAATGGTAAAGCAATTCATAACAAATTGTGATTCATGTGCAAGAAATAAACAAACAAAACACACAATAGAACCACAAACGATTACAGACACTCCAGGCAACAGTTTTGAAGTGGTGTCAATTGACACAGTCGGACCTTTACGAATATCAAATAATAAAAGATATATTTTAACCATGCAATGCGAACTTACCAAATTTGTCGTCGCATATCCGATGACATCAAAAGACGCAACAACAACAGCAAAGACTTTAGTAGAAGAATTTATTCTTAGATATGGACACTTTAAGATTCTAAAATCAGATAAAGGTACAGAATTCAATAACGAACTTATGAACAACGTATGTTCACTTTTAAAGATAAAACAAACATTCTCTTCTCCATACCACCATCAAACTATAGGTGCCCTTGAAAGAAACCATCGGACACTCAATGAATTCTTATTATCAAATGTCAATGATAATGAATGGGACGAATGGGTTCCATATTTTACGTTTGCATACAATACAACACCACATATAGACACTGGGTATTCACCTTACGAACTCATTTATGGCAAAGTACCCTGCTTACCGACAGATACGCTAAATAATAAAACAAAAATTTATGACTACGATAATTATGCCAATGAGTTGAAAACCAGGTTACATCATGCACTAAGTAAGGCCAGAGAAATGACAATAACAATAAAAGAAAAAAGAACAGCAACAGAAAATAAGAAATACAATAATAGGTTAGATCTAGGAGTAGGTGATTTAGTATTGCTAAAAGTAGAAAATAGAAAGAAAAGTCAAGCACCTTATATTGGTCCATTCAAAATAATAGAAAGAAAAGGAGTAAATTCAGTAATTGATAAAAATGGAATAAATAAAGAAATACATAACAATCTTCTTAAGCCCTATAAACTAAGAAATCAATAGAAAACAATACAAAACGTTAAAACAAAAAAAATTTTTCTTCATTATAATTTATTAATAAATATCAAAATTTTAGCTCATAAACTCATATTATATAAACTTTGTAAAAAAAAAAAAAAAAAAAAAAAAATATATATATATGATATTATACTACCTATGTTAACCAACTTTATTCCCTAAAATTTTTCTTAAGGGTGAGGGTGTAGTGTGTACCCACATATGCACCGCCACTGCTCTCAAACCAAATACAAAACGAGTGACAAAACATGTTAAGTACAATCGAGTGTGTCATCACACAACATTAATAATTTTGAATAGCAATACACTCGATTGCACTGAATGTCACTCAATAGAAATAAGATCCTATTTTATGTTACAACCAATAGGAGCTAAGAATAACATTGTTAGTAATTATGAAAATGTAGAAGTAAGATAGAAGATAAGTATAACAGTTATGAATTATGTATTTAAGGAACATTAAACTGAAAATAAAAACAGACTTAAATTAATACTCGAAATAGCAGCACTGCTTAGATTATTTATTTTTGTTTCAAGGAACATTACGGCGAGACATCGCCTTACCATTAAAGCGTAGTACGCTCCCAATATACTAGCGTGGTACGCTCTTATACCAAACAACTAGGACCATATAGATACACCACACCAGTTTTTTTAATCAAATTTTCTCGTAAGCCACTTGACCGATTCTTTTTTTTTTTTAAACTCTCATGGGACTCCCGGTAGATGTGAAACATTCAAGTTTACATTAAAAGTCATAATTTTTCAAAACCATCAAAGAAAATATTTAGTGAAATAATTTTTAATATGTAATTTAGTGTTTCGTTAATAAAATCAATATATTTGTCTTATTATTTTACTCTTATAATAGTTATTACAGATTATATTCATTTATAAATAGGAACAACATTTTCCTCAACCCACCCATCAAATCCCCCACCACCGTCATACACCCAGCCCACCCACAACTACCAACCAACCATCCACCCTTTTTGACAACTTTCCATCCAGCCCAAACCAAATCCCCCCCCCTGTAACCACCTACCGCACCTACAACCAACCAACCACTATTTTCATCATATTTTTCCTCACGAACTTCCCCAAACACCACCCCCACATCAACCCCCCACCAGTAACCACCCTCCCTACCTACAACCAACCAGTCAATTTTTCCTTCCAACCAACTACCCACCATTTTTGATAATTTTTTCCACCCCCCATAATCCCCCATACCACCCCCCTCCAGAACTCCCCATAACCCGTCCTATAATGCCACCCACCCCCTCCAACACTACCACCCCACCAACGACCACCCATCACGCTCCAGTCCCACTTTGAAAAATTTTATAGACCGTCATGCCATTTTTCGTGACGATTACGATCGATTTTACTGCCTAGGTGCGCCAATAGATTTTTCACATCAAAATAATTTCTTAAAATTCTAAACAGTAAACAAAATAGGTATAACTAGTGATTTTTAAGTGATCAATAAAATTTCATATGATTTTCCCTGCTTTTTTTCCAAAATCTCAAACCATAAGACTGTCACACATTAGAGCAAGTTTTTTCCGACCCAGTCGTGCACTTTATTTTCTAAACTTCTAGATTGTGCTCAGAAACCTTCTTAGAAAATCAAGTCTAAATATCCATTATCTTCAAGCTGAAATAATTGTTACGGGTGATTTCAATGCATACAGTTCTAAGTGGTTCCCTGTTTGGTAGGTATGCTGAGATTTTCGCCGATTCGACAACTCGACTCAACATGTTGACGAGCTTACACGAATTCTGACATTTCTTTATCCATGAATGGTACTTTCATCAAGGAGACTGAAAAACTTTCGAACCTTGGTATGGACATTAGTATCCACCTTCTTTGGAACGATCATATATTGGATGTTTAAAAAATGAATCAAAATGTTCTGATCTGGCATTAATTTATAAGGCATACTTACGTTAAATCTAGAGTACAATATTCTCGTGTATTGTCTGGAGCTCAAAAACATTTATAAGCTTTCCTAGATACAATTCCAAACAGATTCTTAAAGCTGATAGGTAATAGATCAAATATACCTCTTGTCTCTGATTGTTTTATCTCAATTTTTTGTTAACGGTGCTCTATAGTGAAATAGCCAGTTGCATTTCTTCCCTGAAAAGTTTTTTTTTTTTTCGTTAAACCAGCTCTGCTAGGAAAGCCCATAGTTATACTCTTGCTAAAAAATTCGGATGTACCGTCAAGTACAGAGATACTTTTCTAGCCGTACTACACGAATGTAGAATTTTTACCCAAATATTTTTTCCTTCCAATTTCAATATGCACATCGTTATCTCCTACTCCTTAACGTGTTAAAACTTTACACATATAACCATAACCACATATAACACCCACAACCATCAACCAACCCCACCCCCACCATTTTTTTCAAATGTTTCCTCACTGCCAACCCCACCCTTTTTACACGAAATATCCCCCCACCAGCAACCACCCACCTTTTTTGTCAAATCCCCCCCCTCCACATCGACTTCAACCCCCCATTGGCACGCTAACTGCGGAAAAAAAATTAAAATTTGGATGGCGCCGTTGTTATAAAAACTCCAATATTATAATAAGTCAGTTTTTTTTTCTGAAGCAAATGCTGCCTTCTAAGGGCCGCTGCTATCCTCACAGTGTCTTACATTTTAGCTATAAGAAACAAAGTGTGACTCACCAGAGGGCAACATAATCAAACGCATCACGAAAGTTAAATATACACCTAAACCTAAGTGAACAAAATTAAAACATATTATATTTAAAAATATCGTCCGTAAACCGACTTTACAGATAACCATTTGTTGTTGTTGTTGTTTTTGAGGTAAAAAAGTAACATTGCTGCATAAGTTCCTTAAATATAGAGACGCATACGACATGTAAACAGGTAATAGTCGAACTCCTCCGTCTTCAGTGTAAACGCTCCTACTTTTTACAAAGAGTCTTAAGATTCGGCAAAATAGCTGTAAAGTGCACAACTTTAACCGAGTTAAAAATTTCCTTTTTAAAACCAGCCATTATACCTATTTCATCTAGAATGGATAAAAGCCTTTTATATTTTTGGCTCCTTTTTCGACTTCCATGTTTTGAATAATGAATGAGAAATCTTCCAAAGCTTCAAACTGAAGACACAAAGAATTTTCTGTTGATGTTTAAATTTAACATTTTAATAAGATCTTCAAGTGAAGTTGATCTGATAGCTGGATTTGTGTAGCTTCATTAAATATTTCTCCCTTGCAGGCTACAAGGTCCTAAAGATGACATGATAAGAACTTTTTTGGTTTAAACACCAACCTGTTCAAAAGATACCATTTTTACCAAACATTCCTTTTATTTTTGCCAGATCTGAAATGACTTTCCAGATTCCTCGCATAATACCTTAAAAAAAAAATTGTATCTTCCACCTGGATGCCGGAGAGCGGCGTTCATACTTCCCAAAACTTCGACATACCAAAAATAACATCTCGATATGAAGGCATTTCAGCCTATCTAAAGACACGTAGCTGTACATATACTCGCGCATATTCACTCGAAAACGAAACCATTGATGCATAATAAATTCAATTTTAATGCATCCCATCGCCATCGCCAGCCATCCCGCCATCCCCGAATGGAATCGCACATGGAAATCAATTCATATAGTGAGGCGCGCATCACAGCAGCAGCAACAGTGGCGACATGCATCTCGAGGCGCTGTGCGGAATGTTTAAGAACCCATATCTCGCACCATCTAAATGTGTAACTGAGCCTTGCGAATAAATTTAGCCCGCGGTTCCTGCGCACTATCTGAATAAATTAAAACCCAGATCAGAGGCGTCCAATTGCCACCATCATCGTCGTCGTCGGTATCGACGGCGCGGCGTCTTCGACATCGTCGTTGTTGGCCATCATCGCTGCAATTGTGAAATCCTTACTTGATCACGGCGACGTAGACGGTGATGGTGATGGTGATGGCGATGGTGATGTCGCGACGGACAGCCTGAACAAGCAGGCAGCGCCGACGGACGCGACGTCCAACTATACAAGTGGGATGATGCAGCCAGCTTGGCTTATCCCGGCTCAGGATCGCACAGACCTCGAATTCCAATTCCCTCTGATTGAATGGTATTTTCGTGAACGTACCGCTTCCAATCTAGGCATGAGTACGCGCGCCAGCGCACTTTGACAATAAATTTGTGTGCGCTAACGGACCGATACCAGATACCACTCTGATATACCATTGCACCAACGATCGGGAGGAGTGTTCTTTTCCAGCCATCAGCCATCAGCCATCAGCCATTCATATACACACCACAGGGAGAAGATTGAGTTGATTTGATGCAATCATGATGGAATCATAGAAAACGTGAGGTGACTCTCTGGCTGAGGTAGCAATTTGAATCCCAAGTGCGGGTGGCATTAAGAAACAACATACTTTCTGTGAAGTAATCCGCCAGTAGTGGTGGCGTTGGCGATCAATATGGCGGCATTGGCAGTTCCATCAGATCCAAAAGTGGCGACCATCCCTCGGGGGGCCATAAAGAAGCTATAAGTAGCCCACCTTTGCATATATGCGCGAGAGTCGTGACAGTTTTTAAATATTGCATTCGATTGGGAGATTGACGTGCGCGCATGCGGCATGTGGCATGCGGGCTTGCTGTACGCTACTCTGACTCGGCTCGCCTCTCTTCCGCCAACTAGCCAGCTTCGTGTTTAAGAGGATGGGTTGGGGAATTGTGTGATGGAACAATATATAGCATGAATTGCTCCAACTCAACACCAATATGGGAATATTCAAATGAATCGCACGATGGCTTATGAACCCATTTTTGGGGGCTCGGACCTATGGAGTGAGAGTGAGGTTAAGTACATGTGCACGTATACGGGGAGTACCTACTCTAAGGTACTCACATGAGACCAAAACAAAAGACACACAAAAAAAAATACAAAGAACGACGCGACGCGAAGCGCGAGTTGTTTATGTCACGTAGTCCCTGCTCATAGGTGATTTACTCACCAGAGGGTATCGGAGGCCTGCACAGGCACACTATTGTTTTGGCCATAATGACCCCCTTTGGTGTTGTGATCGGGGCGCTGAGATATTATGTTCTTTTTATGGTCATTGAAGCACTCTGTTGGCCAATATGGGTGCAGTTTGTACAAATCGCTCTCCAAATTTATATAAGGACTTGGTTTTGGCGTTTGCTATATGCTGCAACTCAAAATGGGGTCACTTAGATTCTAACCAGCTTCAGTCATACTTACTATACCCAGAGTTTGGGATTTGGGATTGTTTCAGTTATCGAAAAGGAAAAGAGATTAGGTAATAAAAATGTGTGGAGTTTCGGAGGGATATTCTGATACTTTGCTCTGCTAAGTGGATTATTTTTTGTTGAGTGATTGGAACCAAAACCAAAGTCAGTTGTTCTTGTTATGCTGCAAAGATAAGCTCTTGTGTTCCAAACAAGCTCACAAATTAATGGTTTGGGTTGGGTTATTTTCTATCTTTTTTTTTTTTGTAAGAAGGTGGCACTCATGTGAATTGTATGTAACGACCATGAAACTAAAGTTATACCATTAGGAAGGAACATGTCCCCGTCCGGCTGATTACTTGGAAGAAGTTTGTTCCTTTGATGGGCGGGTACGGGTGGGTAACGTTATAAAATCTGCAGAAATGTTTTTCGGATTTGTCATTTTTAATAGCCTAGCAACAACCAAAAGTCCTTAATCGGTTAGATGATTTATTGTTTTTGGCTTGTTAAGTTTCGGACAACGTGGTCATTTAACATGACATGAATGTTAAGGAGCTTAATGCTTCTGGCTTCCAATATGGGATTGGTTTTGTGTGTGATCATTTATTCGTTTTTACTTGCGATTATTGGTAATAAGGCAAGTTATGCATTCGTAAAAAAAAAATTCTAACAATCAAACATAACAATATGGTGATGGGGAAATCAAAAAAGTAATGTGGACAATTCTGTCTATCTGTCTGTATCAGAGATTAAAACGAGTCGAGAACTGTTCACGATCAACGAATACTTGCTCGAAAAAAGCGAGTTTGAACAAACAGAGTCAATCTATCAAACTATGCTAACAAGTATTTTTGTTCATGAGTATGATGACCCGTGAATAACAACACATTTCAAACGAATAAGATCGAGTATACCTTCCAACCGAGTATGAACAAGTTTGAACAAAACGAATAAAGTGCTCATGATCAAAATGTTCACGATCAATGTGCTCATGATCAAAATGTTCACGATCAGTGCGATCGATCGCGATCGTTCGAACACTCGCTGTGTAAAATGTGTATTCGGGGTTGGTATTTTAAGGATTCTGTTTCTTGTGTTATTGGGGTTGGTTTTTGTATTTAAGATACTTTTACCATTAGGGGCAGATCGGTGTTGGTTGATTTTGCTTCATGATTCAATATACTTAGTTTGCGTATGCAAATAAGGCATTTTTATTAGGAAAAAGTGCAGTAAATAATGTTATTAGTCACAATGATTTTTATTTTTATTAACTTGAAACAGTAAATTAAATAAGTAATTAAAACCACTGACCTATACTAAAATTACTAACAAAGAAAAGAGTACCTGTTTCGGGGAATTTTAACCTGCGCCTTCAATAAAAGAAAAAAATTGACTTCACTTAAATACATACACCATAATTACATCATTTGCCTACCTAGCGACCTACCTATTCATAAATCTTTCCAAAATAAGAAACTCTTTTTCTTCTGCTCTATTTTCTGCGAATACAAAACATTACCCTTAAAATACAACGGATATAGATAATAAATCAGGTAGCGCCAGCAGTTTCCTTTGTTCACGCATTGCTTGTGAGTACTCGCTTTGTTCACGATCAGAACGATCAAAACGATCAGTAGGCCTTTTTTCGAGTACCCGAAACTGGTTACAACTGTGCGAATAATTTTGTTCGTGGGTATGAAAGTCAGAAGATACTCATGAGTTCGATCAGTTCGTTTGTCTTTATTCGTTATTCTTTTTATTCATGACCAAAATGACTTATGAGCATGGAAGCAAAACGATCGGGTATGAACGATCAAATAGAAAAAATAGCAGTTTTTGAACTTATTCGAACATACTCATTTTAATCTCTGGGCTGTATGTCTGTTCTGTCTTTCTTTCTGTCTTTCTGTCTTGCTGTCTTTCTGTCTGTCTGTCTGTACGAACGTCTGTCAGTCCGTATAGTTACTTATAGCCCAGTCAAATGGTGTTCAAAAAGGACTTGAAGTGGAAAGTTCTGGTGTAACTCTTTTTAGTGATTCCCTTTATATTTTCGGGGTCTGAACACGAATATGAAGTTGTTCAACAAAATTTTCCACGGCAAATTAGAGAAATCGTCAAAAAACTTCAAAAGTTTTGTGTTTTTCCCTGATTTTTCACAAATTTTTTGAGCAATAACAACTTCTCTCTGTTATATAAGGATTGTTATGCAAGTAATAATAATAATAACAAATTAAGCTTATTAGGTAATGTGAAATTAAAATAGAATTAAGATACAGGTAATATTCAACTTAAGGATTATGAAAATTTACCTTCAAGTACTTCAGTAAGCTTGCGGCATGTTATCCCAAATGCTTCCACAATTCATGGAGCATAAGAACTCCTCCACTCCTCAACTCCTTAACTCCTCTACTTATTTACTTCTCGTCTCCTCAACTCCTCGACTCTCCGACTTCTCGACTTCTCGACTCTTCGCCTACTCAACTCATCGACTACTCGAAATCTAAATCGAGTTGAAATCGGGTTGAAGTTGAGTTTAACTCGATTTCAACTCGATTTCAACTCGAATTCAACCCGATTTCAACTCGATTTCAACCCTATTTCAACTCGATTTCAACTCGATTTCAACCCAATTTCAACTCCATTTCATCCCAATTTCAACTCGATTTAAACTCGATTTCAACCCGATTTCAACTCGATTTCAACCCGATTTCAACCCAATTTCAACCCGATTTCAATCCGATTTCAACCCGATTTCAATCCGATTTCAACCCGATTTCAACTCGATTTCAACCTGATTTCAACCCGATGTCAACCCGATTTTAACCCGTTTTCAACTTGATTTCAACTTGATTTCAACCCGATTTCAACCCGATTCCAACCCGATTTCAACTCGATTTCAACCTGATTTCAACCCGATTTTAACCCGATTTCAACCCGATTTCAACTCCATTTCGAATCCACTTCGACCCGATTAATTAATAAATAATTTGACTGAATTGAAGCAGCGCACTAAGACAATAATTGAGGCGGTCCCAAATTCAACCCTTCAGACCGCAATGAACAATTTGTTGCCGCATATGCGTGGGTGAGCGTGGAGGTCATTCGCGGTGTATAATCTTTAAAAACGGGAGACGTACGAATGGTCGACAAAAAAAATGTCGACTGGATAAATACAAATTTCATCGACTATCAAAATGTCGACTGAAAATTGATCGACAGAAAAAAAGTTGACAGTTTAAAATCCAGACAATGAAAATGTCGATTGAAAAAGTGTCTGTAAAAAATGTCGACTTTCATCCTGATAAAAAATATAGTTCTTTTGATTGCATCGACAGTTTAAATTTTTAAATTATTTTTAAATCATAGTAGTAGGGCCGCAACACTGATCGACAGTGGCAAAGTGAATGATGTTCACATGCATGCGGCGCCGCATGCATGTGAACATCATTCACTTTGCCACTGTCGATCTTTTTTCGAGTCGATATTTTCAAAATCGACTTTATAAGAGTCGACATTTTGATCTGGCGGTATTTTTACCAATCGACTTTTCAAAAGTCGACATTATGACGATCGATTTTTTCAAATCGACATTTTAAAAATCGGCAAATCGGACCCAACCCTTTAAAAACGATTAGTTATTTAAAATAAAATTTAGTTTTCTATCCCATAAAAAAAATAAATGAAATACATCGCATCGGTTAGAAAAAATATTTGAATTTCTCCGTAAAGCCTCACTTAATGAATGTATAAACTAAGGCGGACCTCATCTTCGATTGAGTTTATTTGTAATTTTGTAATTTGAAAAGGAGGAGAACTGCGTCAGATGCAGATGTATATTGCTTGAGATCCATCAGCAACCGGAAAAACACTGAGTATATCCAGAAAGCATGACTCAAGATTCATTGAAGTTCTGAAAAGAATACATCAAGATAAAAAATAATGGAAAAAACACCAATCCAGAATAATTCATTGAACTAGTGTCCAAGTGAGTTGAAGCTTTTGCGTTAGGTGTGTTCTGTATTGTTCCAAAAAATCCATTAACCCCAACAACCTGAAGGCAGGTATTAAATTCAAAACTTCACGTGACCAGACAGACCCAACAGAGAACAGACAAACACAAAACATTGAATCAAATCAATATTTGATCGAAAACTTCACAACAAAACTTGGTGGTTGAAAGGACAAAGTCATTTTTCTTCCTGTCAAAGGTCCATGATCAGTTATTACTTGTTAACGACCGTCTAACATTAATCAATTTTATTTTCCCATTCCGCCTTATAAGACAAAACACAAATGTTTTCTGACGCCTTTTGTTTGCGCATTTCTTCGATTGGCAAAATTTTGTTTTATTGCCCCAAGTATCGGACACGATTAATGGTTTAAATCAAACGCTTACAACCGTCAGCAGTGTTCTGGTGTGTAGCAATACTTTGCACTGCTGCGCCGCGCCGCGGCATGTTGGATAGCTTCCGCGCTGCCAGAACACCAAATGGAATTGTAAATTAAATTTTTTTATGAGAAATATATACGTTCCTAGGCCAAATGGACCGCCCCGACTCGAATTGAAGACTGGAATACGAAATACGAAATAATCAAAACCATTTAAATGCAATGCCCCCTAGCGTCGAGACACACTGTAAAGGCATAGTTTCTGCGCGGTGCCTGTTGTTGTTGTTGTTCAAGATATTTTCTCCATGATTCGTGGCTTCCAAGTCTAGCAGCACACAGCGGTCAATGTGATGGCGCAACACATCTCCTAATTCTCTCCTTTTCCGAATACCTGCGCAACAGAGTCAGTGGCCAGCACAGATACAAAATGGTGGCATCGACGGACGATGTATCCTGCTATAACTCCTAGAGCCTTTAGTTAGTGCCTGGATACATGCGGTGGTGACTGTGGATGTTCCGACAGCAAATTTGAATTGAAATTCTGCGCGGTGCACTTGCGCCTTTGGCGGACTAAGGCTTAGCGGATTAGTTGATGGTGATGGTGCAATCTAATTTGCCTACAAACACTTAAACCACTCACTCTCATTTGTTAGAGAAAGAGAAACGCGAAAGTGAAAGAACGATTGTGTGGAATGTTAAGATTTCATCATACTTAAACACTGCTTTTTTGGGCGGAATGTGGTGGACACTACCACTACGTGAGGATGTGTTTCATCACAAAGTTTGTAGTTAGAGTCAACTACTAGCCTCATGTTTGTCAAATTGACCGGTTTTTCTTCTTGGCTCCTTTTTTATAAAAGGGGTGAGCCTTCATTAAACGCAACGGAACCCAAAACCTTTACACCAAATCATATGGTTGAAGAAATAGCAGGATCAAAACATTTATATCTTTGACAAGTAGCAATGGAAACTCGTTCGAAGTAGTTCTTATATAATTATCTAACTGAAAGGTGCAGCCTCTTGCTTTGGACAGCGGCATTTATTGTAGAATTAAAATATAGATTATTAACCAATCCAAATTCATCTTTAGCAGACAGGAAGAAATTAAATAATATTAATTTTGTGTGGCCTTTATTCAATAACAGCTAGCGCAATAAAAAAGGCGTGTGCCACGCCCAAAGTTGAGACTTTTCATTGCTCAGTCACATTCAATTTTAAGCTTGCAGATCGACAAAACTTAATTTTTTAAAAATTACATTTTGAATGGAAATTGCGGTTATGGGTGTTTTTAACAATTTTTGAACCACACTGCTAAGTAACCAAGGAATACAATCCGAAGTGTTCATCTTCTTACTTCAAAACTAAGACCAATAATTAAAACATATTAAAAAATCCATGCTTATTAAGGCTTGGCGGAAACGCTTAAAAGTGGGCGTGTCCTTTTGTAAACAAAATTTAAAGCACTAACTGAGCTCTGGTCATTAGTCAATTGTTATCCACATGTGTTAAACTACAGCTGAATCCAGTAGTTTCTTAACGATTTAACGATTTTTTTTTTATAAAAATCACGCCCTTAAAAGTGGGCGTATTAAAAAAAACTTACACAAAATATTTAGAGATGTATTTATCATAATGATCGAAAAAAATGGTTAAAATTGCATGTTGGTACCTTAAATTTTTAAAACTATACTTTTTTTGTTCTTTCATGAAAAATGGGCGTCAGCCACACCCAAAATCAATTTTTTGATTTCATACACAAGATTTTGATGTACAAGTAGTACCCACAGAATTTAATGTTTTTCGCTCTAATTACAAGCATTGTTATTTTATAAAAACAATATTGATGTTCTTGTATGAAAAGTAGGCGTCAGACACGCCCGAAACTCAAAAAATGTCTTTTCTTAAACAAGTTTCTTAGTTTCGACTAAAAGACGCACAAATTTGGGCTTGTGGATTTATATTATAAGTACCTACCGTTTATTTGCAAAAGTTTTTTAGAGTTTCTAATGAAAACTGGGCGTCAGCCACACCCAAAATCAATTTTTTTGTTCATACGCAAGATGTTTACATACAACTTATACCCAACAAAAAATTATAGTTCTTTGATTGAATATCAGCATCGTTATTTTATAAAAATGACATCGATGGTTTTGTATGAAAAGTGGGTGTCAGCCACGCCCAAACTGAAATATTTTTATTAAATATGTATATAGAAAATTTACATTTAGCTTGTGTGTGCGTTATGCTTTGATCGTAACTGTACAAAAAACAATTTAATTTTGCCAAATGGAGGGTGTTGAACAAAATTGGCGATTGTGGGCGTGTTTGTGGGCGGATTTCAGCTGTTCAAGAATTTAGCTTTACTCTTGACTGTCATTTATCGAGATTGAAGACACCGTACTCAACAGTTATTGTGAGTTGCGACATTTGGTATATCAGCATTTGTTTTAAAATTAATTTAAAAAACTGATTTTTTTATTGGTTTTAGAATGTGCTGAGATCTCTCTCGTAAGCGGCAGATTGCTGTGCCCTTCTTTATTTTATTCTGCAACTTTTTCCCTTATTTCTTTCTTAAAGTGTCACTATTGAGCTTCACTACTCCTCCGCCAGGTTTTTTTTTTCATTTAGAATAAACCCACCATGAAGAACAGACAAAAAACTAAGTTTAAAGCTCAATTAAAGTTGATCTCACTTTGACCAAATTCTGAGCTATCCTTATAGGCAATGTCATACTTAATTAAAATTTCTATCTTTTTTTCCCAGCAGCCCAACACGGTCACATTAAAAAGCACGGACTTGCCACTTCTTTTAAAGGAAGACGAAGAATATTTTTTGCTAGTGACGACGCTACGTTCCGTCCATTATTTCATAGTTCATAGATGAGTTCCAGTTGCCATCTTTTATGTGTACTCTTTTTCTCATAGGTGGTCTGGTTATTTCCCAGTGCTTCTGCTTCGCAATTGCCGGAATGCTGAATTTCTGTAAAAATTTCCCAAGGTGTTTTCCAATGTTCAAACAAAACATTAAACAAAAAAAAAAAAGAAAAGAGAAGTCTTCTTCTCCTCTAGTATAATAACTGTGTGCACTGCACAGTGTGGTTGGAATGGTTTAAAAAAAAACAACCATCAGCACACTTAACTTAACGCTCCTCCAGTCATTTATCATAGCATAATGATGAGATGAAAGAGTCCAACTCCAAATTAGGCATAACACTGTCAGTGTATCTATCACCTTTCGAATTGCGTGTCCAATCACCTTGCAAGCAACAGAATACAAAGTAGCCAAGAAAAACCAAGATGATGATGGTATCACCTCAAGAAAAATTGATGGATTCTTGCCATTGATTTGGTTTGGTATGGTTTGGTTTGGTTTCCTGATGGTTCTGGGTAAAACTGTTGATTGCCAAACCACACACATCACACATGGATTGCAACAATGTTGCACTTAACGATTCGTGATGACAGCGAAATCCATGACGCAGGTATTCCTTCACATGTCAAATAAGGGCAATCAAAAGAATGCTTAGAATGTAAAACACTTTTTTAGTGTTTCGAGTTGAGTCAGATTGTCGTGATAATTTGGAGGTTGTGTTGAATTTTGAACGTGGAATACAAATGCCTTCCAAGTGGTTTTTTTAATGCTCTTGAATTCCGTTTGTACTTCCTTCCAACAAAGTTTAAAATTGCTTTACAAGTTTTTCCAAATTGCAGAAATCCTTTGAGGCGACGCGGTCGATGCAAAAATGCGTTTCATATGAAACCCATCAAAAAATGAAAAAAAATAATCTCAGTTCCTTTTTAAAAAGTAAATATGTATTGGCAAATAAAAAAAAACGTCCTTCGCTTGTGAAAGTAGTCCAGGTACGCCATATTAGTTTTTAGAAGGTTCACAAAGTGCTGCCAATAGGGGATACCTAACTGCAAAGTCAAAATCTTATACCATACGAAGAGGATAATATCGATACAGTGCTGTGTGATGCATTTGGGTATGTTACGATTGTAGTTAAGAGTGACTTAAGAAGCTAGAATAAAAGAGGTCCGATAAACCATCCCTGTGGCACTCTTCAGCTTTTCGTAAAGCAATCAACGAAATGGTTGGAATATTTTCCAAAATGAATATTTTCAGCAAATTCAGTAAGATATTTGAGTTTGCAATATTGAACATCATGTTTTGTTTTTTTACCCGTCGCACTTTCACAGCTCGATATATAGTCTTTTTTGGTCTTGCAACCCACACATCGAAAAGACTGATTTTCCATTGTAAATACTTCCTTGGAATCTCGTTTCTCATAATCTCGTTTAAGGAAATTACGCGTTTCAAATTATGTTTTATAGAGTGGGGCTTAAAGTAACATGGTAAAGAAGTAACAGCTAAAAAACACCAGCATACCTACTTCTGGTCGGATGAAGTTTCTTCCTTCTAGTACTATATACTTTTTTAAGGCAAGTTATGCATTCGTGAAAATTTTTTTCTTTTGCGGGCAATCAAACAATATTAAGATGATAGAGAAGTCTGAAAATAGTGGGTTCGACAATTCCGTCCGTCCGTCTGTCTGTCTGTATCGACACCTTAAGCTTAAACAACGCACCAATTTGCTTCAAGCTCGGAAGTGTTATTACGGCGTCCCACAGAGGGGTTTTTGCAATTAGCATTCTAGCTCTAAAAGTGCAGGTACCGTTACGATTTTTAGGGGAAAACTGATTTTCCTCAAAAGCGATTTTGATAAAACTTTCTGAATAGTGTTTCCTGTGCAAACTTTAAGTTTTGGTTTTAATAGATTTTATAGGAAAAGTCTTATAACGGTACCTCCCATAGAACCGGTTTTTTGAAATCCGATTTTATCGTGAGCGACTAAACGAATTTCGATGAAATTTTTAATGTAAGTACATAAATGTTTTTTAAAAAAGTTGAACATTTTTTTTTAGTTTTTGTTTTTTCCAAAAACGGTTTAATCTATTTTTTATTGAGATTCGATTTTTCTGTTAAAAACTACAAAGTGCTAGAGGTTGGCATACTCAAAAAAATTAGATTATATTTTTGAAAAGTTTTTCAAAAAATCTGGTCGAACGATTTTGAAAAAAAAATTTCTTTAAATTTAAAGAAAGTAAAAGGAGACTGATGGTATACTTAATTTTCTCAAAAAAAGAAAAAAAAAAAAAACGTTTTAACTATTGATTTAAGTGAGTAATGAAAATTCGGGTTGGGGTCAAAATTCTGTTTACAAAATTTTGCTTTCAAAATTCTGCTTATCAAAAAAGTGCGCGCTTTTTAACATTGTCCAAAACCTTCTTTTTCCTAATAATTAGCTTGGCGGAATTTTGATAATCGTTGCAAACTCTAACTTTTTTTTGACAAATTAAAAAAGTAAATATACAAAAAAAAGCAGCAGAATTGTTTTCTTTTTTAATAGCCAGAATTTTGAAAAGCAGAATTTTGAAAGCAGAATTTTTGTCAACCAGAATGAAAAAAAAGCAGAATTTTTAAAAGCAGTATTTTGAAACCAGAATTTTGACCCGCTCCCTAAAAATTCAAATATTTTTTTCAATGCTTATTTCACAAAATCTCAAGCCCCAAGACTATTTTAACACATTAGAGCAAGTTCGTACGACCCAGTCGTGCACTTTATTTTTACTGACATAGATCGAACTGTTTTAGGCCAAGTTATTTTTATTTTGCCAACATTAACGGCCTTTAAAAAAGAACCAACTTCTCCCTTGGGAAATTGTAAAAAGTCTTATAAATACAATGGGTAACGGAACGGGTCTTATGAAAATGACAATTATTGTACAAATAAGGGACATAAAATACTTTTTTGTAAAAGCCTGAAATCATAAATGGCTTGCGTTGTTTTGAAAACTTCTTGTTTTATTTTACACAACAACAACAACGAAGTGTTTTTGTTGTTAAATTTTCATTTTCTATTATTATAAATGTGTATGAATGTCATCACTGAGATGATGACAAAAAAATTAACACTCAATTATTTCACTATCTTATAACAACGCTGCTTACAATTTCTTTTTCTTTTAATTTTCATTCTTTCTCCTTTCCAGTGCTTGTTTTTTTTTTTTTGAATGGGACAAGAAATTCTTATTAAAATAATCTATTAGTCGAAAAGAGAAAGCATGATTTGGCAGTGGCCATCATGTGATCTAGTTTAAGCTTTATTGTGATGAACTTGAGTTTTTTTTTGTCATTCAGTGTAGCTTTTTAAAAATAATTAAAACATGGCTTCCATGTGCATCGATAGGGTTTTTAGGTTTCCGTTCCCAAAAAGTGAAAACGGAACCCTATTACTGAGACTTCGCTGTCCGTCTGCCCGTCTGTCCGTCCGTCACGAGGCTGTATCTCATGAACCGTGATAGTTAGACAGTTGAAATTGACAGATGATGTATTATTGTTGCCGCTATACAACAACGCGATTTTAGCCATTTTAATAGATAATAGTACGAAGTCCGACTCGCACATGCCCGTATTATTTAAAAGTGTTTCCGCGAGATATCATCAAATTCTTGATTTGTTCAAGTTAGACTTTAAAAAATCTGTGTTTATGTGTTTATTAAATAAAATGGCGGTGTTAACATAACTTGCCTTAAAAAGTCTCCGCACAACTCTACTAAAAATCGTTTTGATTCCCATCTAAAGTATATTTAAATTTAGGTAAATTAAAACGAAGTTAATTTTAAATCTCTTAGTTCATTATGATTTGTATGATTTGTTAAAATAAAATAAAATATGTATTGTTGGTATAGTGAAATAACCTTTATCTATTTTTTTCAGGAATGACAGCTAGTTTTGTTGATTGTTGATGGGAGATCCTGGTGATTCCTGAAAAATTGGATGTTTCTTCAGAGAAGCGGAGCAAAATAATCTCGGTAAGTCCAAAACCCTTCTTATAAAAATAAATTACCCAGGGATTTGAATCGATTTAAGAAAGCGTAGACTCACTCTGCCCCCCCCCCCAAAAAAAAATGTTGTGTGGCCAAAATTAATTAAATTATAAAAAAGTGTTTAATTGTGAAAATTACAAATGTTAACTAAAAACATAAGCGAGAGCTACAGTACGTTTGCAACGAACTGTTGGATACCCTTTTCCCCATATTTTTGTATGTGCATGCGTCTGCCTCCCGCAAACAGCCGATGTTTCAGAAACAAAATTCTTCTTTAGCAGACAGAAAAAAATTCAATAACATTAATTGTATGCGGTGTGATGTTCAATTAGTGCTGGCGCAATAAAAAAAGGAGTGCGCCACGCCCAAAGTTAAAACGTTTTATTGCCAAGGCAATTGTTATGAGCTCAGTGACATTCAATTTTATTCTTGCAGATCGATTTGAACAAAACAAGACAAAATTTAAATTTTTAAAAATTAGATTTGGAATGGAAATAGCGATTATGGGTGTTTTTTACAATTATTGGACCACACTCTGCTACGTAACCAAGGAATATAAATCCAAGTGTTCATCTGTTTACTTCAAAACTGCGATAGTTAAAAAACGTTAACAAAATTAATGCATTATACGACTTTTGACGGAAACGCCCCTTAAAAGTGGGCGTGTCTTAAAAATTTGAAGCACTAACTGCACTTTTTTCAGTATTTAGGCATATGTGTAAGACTACAGCTGAATCGAGTAGTTTTTAAACAATCTTACCTGAACAAAGGTATTTTACCAAAATCACGCCTGTAAAAGTGGGCGTATTGAAAAAATTTACAAAAGAAAATGTAGAGATATATTTCTTAAATAACGAACGGAAGGAAAAAGGTTTAAATTAAACATTGGAAATGCCTTACATTCTTAAGGCTACGTTTTTCGTTCTTTCATGAAAAGTAGGCGTAAGCCACTCCCAAAATTCAAAAATTTCTTTTCATACACAAACCTTTTCATTTCTATTAAGAGACGCAAAATTTTGGCTTGCGGATTAATTATAAATACCGTTTATTTACAAAAACAATTTTTTTAAAGTTTCTAATGAAAAGTGGGCGTCAGCCACGCCCAAAATCAATTTTTTTGATTTCATACACAAGATGTTTATGTGCAAGTAAGACCCACAAAATTTAATGTTTTTCGCATTAATATAACAATTGGTTTTTTACAAACACGATATTGATGGTTTTGTATGAAAAATGGGCGTCAGCCACGCCCAAACTGAAATATTTTTATTTGATTATAAGAAAGTTTACCTAAAGCTTACGTGTGCAAAATTTTAGCGTTATGCTTTTATCGTAACTGTACAAAAAAACATAATTTAATTTTATTAAATTGAGGTTGTTCAAAAAAAATGGCGATTGTGGGCGTGTTTGTGGGCGGATTTTACCGGTACAAGAACTTAGCCTTACTCTTGAAGCAAAGATTATATATACCAAATTTCAGCTTTCTAGCTCAAAAATTGCGACCTCTAGAGAGTATACATACGGACGGACGGACGGACGGACGGACATGGCTAAATCGACTAGGCTTTTGATTCTGAGTCAGAATATTATATACTTTTCTATACCTAACGGTATTATTTCTCTATGTTACAAACTCCACACCAAATACAATATACCCATTCTATGGAATAGGGTATAAAAAGGGCATAAAGTGGTTGAAATTATATGTTCTTATGACTGACAGTTGCCAAGTTGTCAAACTTTCGTTTAGTCAAAAAACACGATACACGCTAAAGAAAAATAACTGTTAAAAACTTCCAAAAGATAAATAATTCAATCTTTGATACTCTTCAAACAACTTTGGAAAGCTTCCACTCTTTCTTTTTTAATCGATTTTTTTTTGTTGCAAATAATAGTCATCTGCTTTCGTTACCTTAAACGCATTTATTACTTTCTTGGTTCCTCCTTGATAACGATAACTTGCAAACTGAACCTGTTTCTTCTGAATTGTATTCTCCTTACTGCGGGCTTTTTCGATACTAACTGAGGATGGAACGTATACTGCATACAGCGCATTCTGACAGATCTGCTAAGTCATACCACGCTTTTGAGCATTAAGCTGTCAAGAGTTTCTATCTTTCAAAAATAAAATTTGTGATGTCAAATCTCGTTAGCCAATTTGACTTGTTCACCCATTTGTAAGTCGGAAATTGGATGTGGTAAGCGTATCTGTCTCTCTCTTTCTGTCCCAGTAATATATTAGGAACTCATAGAGGTCGCTCCGATAATTTTCTAGAAATAAAACCTTTCACAAATACTAGGGCTTACAAACCTTTATCTAACTAAAATTTTCCAATGGCAGCAATCAGCGATAAAGAGAACATAGAGGTCTATTTTCTTTCGAGAAAAATCATCACCCTGTATAAAAATAATATTACCCATCGCGGTGTACCTAACATAGGAAGGAAAAATCACTGACACCATAATCCGCTCATAATAAAATTAATTTCATTCAAAGCCCCATCAGGCCATCTGTCATCACACCACAATGACGAAATACCAAAACCACACACTAAATTGGCAGGTCTTTTTAGAAGCCATCCCGGCGCGGCACTCTCATATAGCCAACTCTGAGTATGCGACGAGTATTATGCAGTCCCCAATATCAGGATGTGTCAGGTGAGATTAATCATTTTGGCAAAGTGAACGAGACATTATGCTGATGCTCGCCGAGTAAAGTGCACTACAAAAATTTTATTTTATAAAAATAAACTTCAACCACATACCCTCGTAAGCATATGCGAAATTGCAATACCTACATGGCAACCCTACAACTTTAATCACACACCAGTATACGAACACACACACAGAGCGGTATATTTAGCAGAAGATGACAATGTCTTGCATTATTAATCTTTGCCTGTTCATTTGCGATATAATTGCATTTGCTGAAAGATCACCAAGGACCCCTTTCTTTTGCCCAACACCCAAAGCCAAAGAGGATCAGTTTGGAAGGGCGGGGAGCGTTGCGTTTAGTATAGGTAGTGTTCTCTATATGCAAAACGATCAACCGACCGACGCAACGGACGCACGGTATAGCATGCCACATTCCGTTCAGTAAATCATCAAAGCGAACTATGCGTGCCTTAGTGTCGGACAAATTCGCTAAATTTATAGCCGAAAACATTAACAAATTGCGACAAGTCTTTTAGGAGCAGAATCTATCGCCTATTGCCATCAGACGTAACTTAACCAACCACGAACCACCTCTTGGTCGGTTCTTTCCTTAGTCTCAAAAACAACAACCGAAACGATCTGTACCAAATATTGTAAACATTTCGATTCTAAAGCAGGAATAGTGAGTGTTCTTCTTCGTGAGTGAGCGCAGAGCTCACAGCGCACAGCACACGGATGGGCCGGGCGTCTCGGGCGTCTCGCGCGTATATCTTTTGCATAAATTTAGCGTTTGTGTTCAATGTCACAATGAATTTATCGCATAATTAAATGCCATTAATATCCGTCTAAAAGAGACTTGTCCACAGATTCATAGGTTCTCTTTTTTTTTGGTTTTTAAATTATTTTTGCTGAGTCTATGTATACCAGTGCTAACTAGGTGCTATAACGAGGTTAGGTTGAAAACGTTTGTGTGACACGAAGAAAAGTTTTGCGTGAAATCAAAGTGGAAAATTGTAAAGGCCAGTAGCTAGAAGAAGTACCTATTGAAGTGGACACTCTTTGATGGATGTCTTTGGTATAGCTTTTTGTCTAGGAATACTTTGAGATCTGCAAGTTTCTTTTATATGGAACCTGGATTTAGGTTGAGGGTTTTAAATCTCAGATTCTTGAGTTTATCCGACATGTCAGGGTTTAATACCCTATTGAACTTGAAAGTTTTTTTTTCTTCCAAATTTCCCATCGTTTATGGATTTTGAAACACGCAGTTGTAATTCAGGATACAATTTTGTGTTAACACATGTCCCACAATATTCAAGTTGGAAAATTATGCAATGCAAGTATGGTTCGGCCCTTCAGTTTGCAGGCAAATTTGGTCACAATAACTTGGTAAACACCAACCACAGTGACTAGTGAAATGTCTTAAATTTTATTCATCTACTTAGCGGTTTGTGTGTGTTTAAACCGTATCTTTCATATTGAAGAAAGATCCTAGGGTTCTTTGTGTTCAGGACATATCAATCCTTTTTTTTGACTTTTCACTTGACAATGAGCTAAAGGGATAATTGTAATTTCCCCATAGCAGTTCCCTCGCTGAAACCTGACTTACAATAATGGCACCCAACGTGAACCTAGAAGTTATCAACCCTTGATTTTAAGATCAAAGGCATATTCAACGACAAGCATATCAGTATTCTTTTACTTCTAAAGCAGTTCTCTCACGGAAACCTGGTGCACAACAATGGCGCCCAACGTGAAACAGTAGAAGGCTCACATCGCTTAGCCGTGCACTTTGCCAAACGAAATATTTTCAAATATTTTTTCTTTCTTTTTCTTTTTGACTGTTTGTCGAGCATATTCCTTCAAACTCAATTGTGCCACTGTTCCTTACCTTCTCAAAAAAAGTATCTGCAGAAACAAAACTCACAATAATGGCGCCCAACGCTCCTAGGTCTTGCTTAATATGACTCTCCAGCCGGCTCAATCTCTAGCCTGCCGTCTCAATTCTCGCACCCCAAGTAGTCGGAGATCTCCCTCTACCTGATCCCTGCACCGAAGATGAGGTCTACCTTGGCTTCTGACTTCCTCTGGTTTGGCGTTGAAGACTTTACGAGCTGGAGCGTTGATGTCCATTCCATTACTCGTTGAATTCAAATTTTTCTGGTTAAGCTTATGTCGCTGCTGTTGTTGTTTTCTCTGTTAACGCATACAGGACCATAAATTGTTCGCATAACTTTTCTCTGGAAGATTCCAAGTACCTTTTCATCCGATTGGTAGAGGGTCCATTCTTCTGCACCACTTATCAGGACCAGGACGACGAGTTTTCTGCTCAGAGCGTACTTGGTTCTTCTCGATAGTTCTTTATTTGTCTATGGTTTATTTAGCCCAAAGAAACATCGGTTAGCAAGAGTTAGTCTACGTTTGATTTCCACGCTGATTGAGTTGTCTGTGCGTTCAGAAGTGCCCAGGTAGAACAATCCACTGACTACCTAGAAGGTATACCTATCAATGGTCACGTTCTGACCAAGTAGGATTGGACTTTTGTTGATGAAAGCATGTATTTCGTCTTGTCAGTCCCATTCTGCTTGCTGCTGACTCCATAGTAGTGCAGGCACCGATTACTGCTCGCTTTGTTCTTCCCATCTTGTCAATGTCGTCCGCAAACTCAAGTTATTGTGTCGATTTAGTAAAGATGGCGCCCGATGTACTGGCATTGGTGTTCCGTACTACATTTTCAAGCGCAATGTTAAAATAGCTGCATGACAGTGCGTCACCTTTTCTTAGCTCTCTAGTGGTGTCGAAGGTTTCGGTAGATTCCTTACCAACTTTGACGGAACAGCGAGCATTCTCCAACGTCATTATTATAAGGTGTATCAGTTAAGCAGGAATTCTAAAATTGTACATGGCACTCGCACTATATTGTTCAACTCTTTAAACATTGTCATTGGCTGCTTTTCTCTAGAATCTGGCGTGATGTGAACATTTGTTCGGTCGCAGATTTTCCAGTTTTGAAGCCGCATTGGTAAGGACCTGTTAGATCATCAGCAAACGCCTTAAGACGTTCAGATTCAAACGCTGGCACTGGACATGAAAGGCTTATGCATCTTTAGTTAACGTACATTAGGCGAACTCTTTTTATGTGGAATGGGCAGATGGTTACTGAGATTCCAATCATCGGGCACACTTTCGTCCGACCATATTTTACAAGTTGATGTATGCTCATGACCAGGTTATTTCCAGCGTAAATAAGCTTCTCTTGTAGACCATGTTATCCAGCTGCTTTGATTTTATTTTGCTCGGGCAGAAGTAGCTCTTGGTTGTCATCTAGATCAACTGCTATAACTTTAGCTCCTCCTTATTTAAGTCAAACTCCTCCATTTTTATGTTAACTTTCACCCTCAATGGAGGCAATGTATACATACTTTTGAAACATGTAGTTTTTACAAATATTTAATCGTTTTTTTGTTGCAAATCTACTTTTTTGAATCTTTTGTTTTAAATTGCTGGAGTTCCTCGCTTTTAAGTTAGCATTTCAAAGTCACTTCTTTCAACTGCAAACATTTAAAACCAATCATAAACATATCAATGCAAGTTGGTATCTTTTTAAAACTACGTATATTAATTTACACATATTTATACAAACAATTAATTAATATTGCAACAAAAAAAAAGAAGACAATTCACAACAATTACATAACAATTGCATCCACGCCAACTACTACAATTGGTATTTTTGTTATTACAAATTCCAACCGCATTTCTTCCACATACCGGATAAAGAGCAATACTTGTGCGAGGAATTTTAAAGAAAAATCAAACTTGAAGCTGCAGCTTATAGATACGTAGATGTAGATGTAGATATATGTATGTATGTGGATAGTTAGGTTAGGTTATTTATAGTGACAAAAAATGTGGTACGTGCAGTATTCCAGGTGCACACCATACTTCAGTAAAAAAAATGCTGCGTTGAATCGTTTCCATAAGTTGGGAATTGGGATTCATTAAAGTGCCTTAAAAAATTTTTAAATAAAACCTCATATTTAAAAAAAAGTCGTATGAAGGTTACAGTAAAGTAAGGTGGATTAGACAGGTTTTCAAAAAAAAAAAAAAAAAAAAAAAAAATGGGAAATTTGGCTAAATTTTTTGGATTTTTATTTGAAAAGTCCAAGTACCTCACTTGGATTTTCACTCTGAACTGACAGCTTACTTTTTACCATTCTTAATTGGAGGGTTTCCAATACATGAAAACGTGTGACATTTTGGAATATGCGGTTTTGATGAGGATTGTAATAAAAACCGAGCTTTTGATTCAGTGAGAGAAAAAATTGCGTGATCCAAGAAATAAAGGGTGTTTTTTGTTTGGAGGCATGAGACTTTAAGTTGGCAGCACTGTTTTCTTTGACAGCCATTTTGTCATCTGCTATGTGGTTTATATTTATTTTGATTTGCCATTTCATCATGAATCGAATTGACGCCTGAACAACGCATTCACATTGTTTAAGTTTGTTCGGAAAAACATCGTTTAAGAAACACTGTTAATAAAAATTCTCAACGGAAAGTTTTATTTTTTGGTTGAATAAGCAAAACTGAAATTTTTTGAGTGTAGATAATACGCATGCCATTGTTCAGATGACTTAATATCAAAAAAAAAAAAAACTTACAGTTTAGTGTGCTTTATGGGCTTGTATGGAATCATTCCTTTTTACTTCTTTTAAAACGATGTCGGCCTGAGGGTGACGGTCAATGGAGATTGTCTTAGAATTAGAACCATGATCAATGACTTTTTCGTTCCTGAATTAAATCGCCTTGATGTGGGAAAGCTGGTGTGTTTCAACAAGATGGCACAACATGTCACACAGCGCGTGCCACATTTGATTTGTTAAATAGAAATGGATATCCCACTGCCCAAGTGGACGATTTGAGTTAAAATTGACAACTTGTGGGTGCTCGATTGTAGCATCATCCTTACGTCCAGCAGAGCTGCTCGTTTGGACAGCCGCCCTGTCGAGTTCGTCAAACGCAGGCTTTTTGTATATTATGTACTGTTTCCAGATTAAAACATAAGCAAGAGCTACAGTACGTTTGCAACTAACTGTTGGATACCCTATTCCCCACATTTTTGTATATGTATAATGTATATGCAATTGCATAAGCATATGCGTTCGCCTCCTTCGCAGCCAGCCGCTGTTCCAGTATCGGAATCAAAATTCTTCTTTAGCAGGCAGGGAAAAATTCAATAAAATAAATTTTGCTTGGCCGATGTACAATAACTGCTGTCACAATAAAAAAAGGCGTTTGCCAAGCCTACAGCTGAGACATTTTATTGCCAGGGTAATCACTATATGAGCTCACCATTCAATTTTAAGCTTGCAGATCGATTTGAACAAAACAAGACAAAAAAACTTAAATTTTTAAAATTAGATTTTGATAGGAAATAGCGATTATGTGTGTTTTAAACAATTCTTGAACTACACTCTGCTACGTAAACAAGGTATACAAACCAAAGTGTTCATCTTCTTACTTCAAAACTGCGACCGATAGTTAAAAAACATTAAAAAATTAATGCATATTACGACTTTTGACGGAAACGCCCCTTAAAAATGGGCGTGCCCTAAAAAAATTTAAGAAAAATTTAAGGCACTAACTAAGCTTCGATCGTTAGTCAGTATTTAGGCATATGTGCAAAACTACAGCTGAATCGAGTAGTTTTTAAACGATCTTACCTGAAGAAAGGTATTTTATCAAAATCACGCCTTCAAAAGTGGGCGTATTGAAAAAATTTACACAAGAAAATGTAGATATATTTCTCAAATAACGAACGGAAGGAAAAAGGTTTAAATTGAATATTGGAAGTACCTTAAATATTTGAGACCACGTTTTTCGTTCTTTCATGAAAAGTGGGCGTATGCCACACCCAAAATTCAAAAATTTCTTTTCATACACAAACTTTTAAGTTTTTATTAAGAGACTCAACATTTTGGCTTGCGGAATCATTATAAATATCGTTTATTTACAAAAACAATTTTTTAATAGTTTCTAGTGAAAAGTGGGCGTCAGCCACGCCCAAATCAAATTTTTTGATTTCATACACAAGATGTTTATGTGCAAGTAATATCCACAAAATTTAATGTTTTTCGCATTAATAAAACAATTGTTATTTTATAAAAACTATATTGATAGTTTTGTATGCAAAGTGGGCGTAAGCCACGCCCAAAATTCAAATATATTTTTTCATACACAAACTTTTTAGTTTCTACTAAGAGACGCAAGATGCTTGCGGATTCATTATAAATACCGTTTATTTGCAAAAACAATTTTTTTATGTTTTTAGTGAAAAGTGGGCGTCAGCCACTCCCAAAATAAAATTTTTTGATTTCATACACAAGATGTTTATGTGCAAGTAATATCCACAAAATTTAATGTTTTTCGCATTAATATAACAATTGTTATTTTACAAAAACATAATTGATGGTTTTGTATGAAAAATGGGCGTCAGCCACGCCCAAACTGAAGGTTTACCTGAAGCTTGCGCGTGCAAAATTTTAGCGTTAGGCTTTTATATTAACTGTACAAAAAATATAATTTAATTTTACCAAATTGAGGTTGTTCAACAAAAATGGCGATTGTGGGCGTGTTTGTGGGTGGATTTTATCGGTTCAAGAACTTAGACTTACTCTTGAACCAGAGATTATATATACCAAATTTCAGCTTTCTAGCTCAAAAATTGCGACCTCTAGAGAGTATACATACGGACGGACGGACGGACGGACGGACGGACAGACGGACATGGCTAAATCGACTAGGCTTTTGATTCTGAAACAGAATATATATACTTTTCTATACCTAACGGTATTATTTCTCTATGTTACAAACTCCACACCAAATACAATATACCCATTCTATGGAATAGGGTATAAAAAATTATAAATTGCAATGTGTGCCTCTTCCACAAAAAAATAAGTTATCGGAACAGATCCAACTACAAAAATATGAGTCTTCTAGGACTGTGTTTTGCAAAACACAACCAATCCCCTTCTTGAAAGACCTATAGTCGCCTGCTGGCAGTGGGATTTTGAACGACTTTTGCTGTTCCGTCAAGATCCGTAAAATTACCACAGATTTTTTGATGTCACAAAAGTCTTGAACCAAGGCTTCCTTGTCCAATCAATAACATTAACGAAGGAAGCAGAGGCAATAAACATATATGAAAAAGTGACAGAACATCAAAATCGGCTTCTTGACAAAAACGTCATGACCTACTTAAGATGGCGCAGACAGTCCATTGTGGACCACGGCTTTAACCAACATATCCCGCCAGCCGATCTGGTCTCTAGACAGTTGCCTGCAGTTACTCACGCCAAGTTGGTTAAAGTCGTCCCCACTTGATCGTGCCACCTCAGATTTGGAATTAAAGACTCGCCGGACTATTGTGTTTGTTTGTTCTTCCATACTCTCTAAATGCCCCACACATATAAGCCCGCCAACCTTTTACAACAGTGTCTCCTCCAACCTCTCTACAAGCCCGGCACGCGCACCTGCAACAAACCTAGAGGAACAGTGGCAACATTGCAAAACGATGGAAAGAAATGAGTTTGAAGTTTGAGTTCACTGCCTACGTATGTGATCGACTAATTTTGAAAGGATGATTCTTCCAGTAATATCCGATCGACAAGGGCCCATCAAGCATAGAGTTCAAAGATAACAGTGCACTTCCCTACAGCGTCTTCTATCCAAAATGTATACTTTTTTCTGCAGTCCTGTTCGTCTGCTCACAGTTAAAAACCCATAAATCTTAAATGTCAAATCAAACTGCATGTGACAGCTGATGTTCGAAACGTTACACTGACAGTTGAATAGGGTGGCGCGAGCTTCATGAAAATGATATTTTTTACGGATCCTGTTCTAGAACAAACTTTAACCGAGAATAAAGAAAATCAACGAAGTTTTCATATAAATCAGCTTTAAAGTGACTTCAGACCAAAGGCCTAATTTAGGGCGCCATTTCTTTTCATGTTTAATCATGTTTTAGCTTTAAGAACAACCTTGCTTCTGTTTTTTAACCAACTTTCCTACACCTTGATAAGCAAATGAACAGTGTCTACATAACGTCTTTAAAAAAAAGCCTTGCATTTTGTATAGATACTTGAGAAGTTTTTATTTATTTTATGGACACAAACTTATCTCTGGAAACAAGAAATCAAAATATCCCCATAAAAGACACTTCCCAACCACCTCACTTTACCTATTTAATAATCTAACCATCAAATTAAGCTGAAGAACCTTCTTCTTTAACTCGTACGTATATATATGTCTTGGAGCGCAACTTAACGATACCGTCCAAATGAGATGCATACCAAACGCTTTTTTGTTTGCTGTCGTCTTTCGACCATAAACAACAACTCTAGCTCTACCTAACGAAGAAGGTATAGGTATAGGTTACATACGTTACGACTACCTATATGCGTACGTCCACATCAGCTCGAAGAATACTTCACCTGTTGGCTTTTCTTCAACCATGCCGGAGAGGGCATCTATCTTCTTCCTCATTTTCCTAACCATATAGAAAAAGAAGAAAAAGATGCATAAATATAGAAGCCTGTTTATTTAGCTGGAAAGGCATCAGCTATCGCCTGATGGCAGCAATTCAACTCTTTTGTGCGATCTTGGACAAAACGCGTGACGTCTTGACCTCCAATATGTTGGGGCCATATTGCGCATGCGCGCACGCCTTAGGAATTGTCTTCTTCGTTCAATGTATATCTTCATACGAGTATGTATGTTGTGTTGTGTTGCCAGAAAAGTGCCTGCCTACTTAGAAGTGTCCATCAAACGAATGCGGATGCAGATGCGTTCATGCGATGTGTCCCGCAAAAATTAACGGGCTAAGTCAGAGAAAGACTGCTGACCAACCAATGCGACTTCACAAGTGGGATGGAGGAATGCATGCCTGCCTGCTCGTCTTTCTATCCATTCGCGTGGAACTATGCAAGAGATGCCTTAATTGGTATTAGCCTGATACCTATACATAGTGCCTCTGCCTAGTGGCTTGACTGAAGAAGTTAAAGCTGAAGCACTTAAGCTCGCAGTATCATGCTCTCCAGAGATAATCATCGGAAGGGGATAAATAATGTTAATAAATTGTTAAGATTATGCATTCCCCCAACAAAGTTGGCATACCTCCCTGGAGGATATTTGCTTTGGCCATTTGTTTAACCTAACTCTAGAGTTGAGAGAGAGAGCCTTCTTCAGAAATAAAGTGGTTCCTTTCGTGTTTACTCTATCTATAGGTATATGGCGTACCTGATGCTAGCTTCTAGTGCAGTTTGGTTGGTTGGCTTATTCGCAATTCTAAATAAGGCAGATATAACACTTCCATCACACACTATGCCAATCATCTTGTTGCCAAGTGTTAACAACAAACACTTTAACCCGCCAGTGTGTTATTATTATTTTGAATTACAGTTATTCACTTAAGATGGCTTTTCCTTTCACTTTTTTTTTCACACGCAACCTGCCATTTTGTGACTTTTTTAGGGATCCATAATTAAGTGTCAAGTGTCATGTCGTTGAATGGTTTTGATATGCCTTTCGGATCAGACTTTGAAGGAATAGTTGGTTTGGAGAATGGAGATCTTGGATCTACTCAAAACAATGCTAAATCACACACACGGTATCCCGTATTGACAGGCTTTACCCAACTTAGAAGTATAGTGTGGTTGATGCGATCATGTAAACGCGATCCTATGATTGGAAGTGTTATATTTGCTTCTCTGCTACCCTGTGCTCAGCGCTCTTATGTGCATCAGCTTTGACTGTTTTTGCAGCAGTTCCCAGAGACTTCGGAAAACTGAAATGGTACATATTTGCTGACTTTTCCATGCTGTGTGATGATTGTTGTGGGATCATAAAGGTGATGAAATTTTATGTGCGATTTATTCGCCATTCACAATTTTTTTGGTTAGATTGAAAAAAAAGAGATTGTGGTAGCGGGAAAGTGTTAGAACTGATTTATGTTTCTAGAAGAATAAATAACCATTTAAAACTCTTTAGCTGTAGGACGTAAAATTCTAGGCCAGAGTTAGACAAGTCCAAAGGATCTTAGATCAAAAGCTTTTTCTGTTTAAACCAGACAGATTTAGAAGAGTATAGAAGTTTTTGGGCTGAACTTCTGTTGTCAAACTAGCCCTCCCTCAACTGCAATATACGGAGATCTTTAAAAAATATCATGTAGACACAGACTCTAGAAAAAGGTTAAAGCTCTTAAGTCAAGTTAATATACCATGATATGTTGTATCAACTATTTGGACTTAACGTTTTTTTTTATACAAATTGGGTTTCAGTTTTCATCACTTTGGTATCGTTTTCCAAAGCTTTTCAAATCGGAATCTCAACTTTCACAAGCCAGTGGATATCGACATTAAGTTCGAGGGGAGTCAATGTGTCCACAAAACTTGCCACTTCCAAAACTCGTCAAAAACTTAGGTATACATTCTTTTTGTTGGACGCGCAAAAGTGTTCTAGTGGCCAAATTGAGGTCACCACACCAGTAGTACCCCGTGGCGTAGTGGTTAGTGTGTCGGAATGCTACGCGCGCCGAAGGTTCAGGGTTCGATCCCTGACGTTGCCACCTTTAGTTTTTTTCCGGGGTACTGCCTCTTGCGAGGAAGTGACAAATCCTCCAAGAGTAATTAATGTCATGGAAAGTGCTTCTCTGTTAGCCGTTCGGATTCGGCGGTAAATTGTAGGGCCCTTCCATTCCTGCAGAATATCAACGCACACACAGGAATGGTTGAGAGTGTAAGTCACAGGCCCTAGCCCCGCTTGGAGCTGTTGTGCCAACAATTTATTTTTTTACACAAGAAATGAACTATTAAATCCAAGGCATGATATTTATATATCATAAAGGATTTTGGGCGCCAAAAGCATTTTTACATTTTCAAACTTTTTTTTAGCGTTTTGTTCCCGTTTACTTAGACAGGTCTTCTATAATAGCGACATTTTTGTGGCACATCCTTGGCACAAGTTATCCGTGCTGAGTTTCAATTTATATTTCTGGTATCTCAGCATGCTGTGCCCGGTTAGAGTGCTCACTAGAGTGCTAATGGATTTCTTGTTCAGCTGTAGAATGTTTACGGTTAATTGTTTTTGTGATTAAGATACTGTAGTCGAGCGAGTGTCAACTTTCATAAGCTTCAGCAAGCGCTCTGTTCCCAACAATTGTCTATGTTACAGATTGATATCTTTTCCCGTTGGGTTTGCCTTACTGAATGCTAAGGATCTTGCGATGTCCAATCCGAGTCTGAACGAGTTTTTGCTCCGTTTTGTAACCATCCGTCGACACAGCCAAAAAATTCCAGGATAGTCTGTTAGCCGAAACGAAGCCATAGCGACAACTCGAAGAAGGAAGATGGCTCTTCGGTCAGAGATTTGGGTCACATGAAGAAGTCATCAAAACATTGTCATATTCTTTTGAGTGCTTTCAGAAAGGCATTGAAAACTTAGATGGCTCAAAAAAATTGCAAACACATGGACTATGTGCCTTGTGCCAGTCAGATTAATCGCTGACTCAGCTTCGTTTGAGAGCACATGCCTTTGGATCTTCACTTTAATGCGACGTCGAGCAGGTCTGCGAATACAAGTACTTTTGATAGGCATGCTTTTACTATCTGTCTTACAAAGTTTTTGCCAAACTCGCTGAAGCGGGTTTATGGGAGTCTTCTATACATCCCTTGATCTGCGTCTTCTCTTATCTTCTTTACATCTTTTTCGGCCTGCAACAAGATATCTCAACTGAGCTAACTATCTCAACTATTTTTTGGTCTTCCGATTCCATTCTGAGAATTTCTGACTTTTCAAAATATGAAGCAGATGAAATATAAGACAACTACAGTGAATAAAAGCACTCAACTTTCAAGAGATGTTTTCCGAGGTTTCCCAGTTTAAATTGGCCCAAATAAGCCCAGACAAAATATATGAGTGGATTAGTGGTCACTGTTTTGATGGCGATTTTGATAAGTGGCAGGATCAAAGGATCGTTTCAAGAAAGACCACGAAGAGCAAATCTAAGAAGACGAAACTGAACACTCTCTATTCTAAAGATATGAATTTGTTGATATGGTGACCAATCTTGACAGGTAATTCCTTGGACCATCGCCGATGTATGTCAAGAAGTTGAGCTCACTCCACGGTCACATAACATGCCGAGGTCGTGAATTGAAACCACGGTGCATACGAATTGGTTATGGAAATATTAGAGACCGGGAGAAGATTTTTTGCTTTTGCGTGAAAAAGTGGATAACACTGGCATTTGGTGACCTTTAGATCTAGGTAGTTTTTGAGGCACCAAATTGAGAAACTGTCGAGATCAAGTTGAATAAGAGAAGAACAATGTGTCGAAGATATTGTCTAATACAGAACTTAGTATTGTCAGCGTAGAATGATCATTTCAAAATTGTTAATAATAAGAATGAAAAAGAAGAGGGCTTAAGTGGTTGTCTTTGGGGACCCCTTAGAAAGGACTGGAGAGGGTAGATCTGACACGATCTCACTGTAAAAAGGGTTTTCTAGATAAAAACAAACCATTTTCAAGGTTCAAAGAAGATGGTGGAAAATTTAAGGAGTATAAATCTATGCGAAATTTTATCAAAAGCCTTGCTTAAGTCTGTACAAATAAATACCTGACGGCCACCGTTCTTTGGCAGCTTCTGTTTTGGGATGCAGTGAACTCATTTCTTCCTTATTGCAGCGATTCTTTAGTCTTCTCCAGCCCAAGCGATATTTGGATATCGATATGCAACTGTTTGGCAGTATTCCAAGCAACGTGGACAGTCTGTCGGGAGTTTTCCTTGCATCAAGAATTGTATTTTACGAGTATATTTCACGCAAATTGGTTCCACTGACACCAAAATTGTGAGCTCGGTGACGTTACAACACACTATGAATGGGAACCTCTTGGGCTTTGGCGATTCGTGACGAAATGGCAAACCAAACTAAAGATAAATTACATGGCAGATGACAAAATGACTGTCAATAAAATCAGTGCTGCCAATTATTTGAAAAAAAAATCTAAATCTCTAAAAAAAATCGCTTTATTTTTCATGTGAAAATGCTCTGCCAAATCTCGAGTAAAACTACAAGCTTTTGTTAATCGTTGTCTGTTTTGCATTTTAAAGATCCGGTTACCACAGACCATGTCCAACAACGAACTGTGGCTAAGGACTAGACAAACAAAAATGGATGAAGAGATCACACAGAGAAAGTGGCACTGGATTTGCCATAAACTGAGGAAGCCTTATGACACAACAACATAGCAGACTTTTCAAAGGATTCCTCAAGTTGAAAGGCGGATCGGAAGACCAAAGAAAACCTGAAGATCAGTTGGCGAGGGTGGAATTTTTGGCAGCGCCTAAATTACATGCAAAATGTAGGTTAAAATAAAATCGACTTTTGAATCTTTCCTCCCAAAATCTGAGATAAAATTCCTTAAATCATCTAAGCTTGGCATATTCCTAAAATCTATTTAACATCAGCAAACATTCTCTAAGTTATGCAGATACTCGTTGAGATAAAAATCAGCAATTAACAACTCCGTGTCAACTATTAGCATGACACATAACATGTTTCTACAGCAATAAATATTTTTAGGATGACTTAAGCTGCACCTTCACTATATAACTTCAACTTCATGTTAATCGCGGCTTCACACATCATACCTGCTCTTGGAGCTTGGACATTTGGGAACGAACGAACGAACACCTGTAAGCTTGCGCGCGAAGCAACCATAATTCGCGCAATCCACACATAAAGATTAATAAATTTTGATTGAAATTCACAAATCGAATGCCAAATTGAGTTCGCCCATAAAGCCTGCCAAGCCAAGCCAAGACTCAAACATAACTAAGCGGGTGCAGGTGATTTGCATATCACATGCGCTTTGTCATTGCGCGCCAAGATTTGTCAGATATATCGGCGGGCGCGAATCTTGAAATCTCTTCTCGCTTCTCGTTTGCTGATTGAGCTGTATCTGTAGTTGGTATGCGGAGTGTGTCTGTCATTTGACGTTGTTGGCCCACACTGCAATTTTTTGGTTAGTTTTTTTTTTTATTATTTAATTTTCCAGTTTAAGGTTTGCGAACTTTTGCTAAGACTCGACGTTTTGGGCAATTTGTCATGCTTACGTACGTCTTACGTTATGTTGTGTTGTATGTACGTTTTGAGGTCTCTTTTGAATTTGATAGTTGATTGCAAGAGGCTGCTGTTGCAACTGTCAAAAAATTAACAATAACAAAAAAAAAAGTAAGCAGGACGAAGATAGAGAGAGAGAGAAGTCTTAACCAATTGTCACGAAGCTATTTATTATAACACCTGAGGCTGATTAACCTGCCACAAAAATTTACACGCGCGGCCCCATAAGCATTCTTATGCAAATCGTTCAGGTGGTCGCGGTTGCGTCTTATACTCTGAGACTCAGCTTCAGCCTCAGACTCAAGTCTTCAGTCATCATCATCATCGTAACGTAGCGTTGCGGCGCGTCGTATAGTCTTCGAAGTTGTTCGTTATTTTTGTATTTTTGACAAATGCCGTTGTATCGCCAAATGATGTCGGCGATAAATTGTCTCATGTCACATGGGGTGAGCACTGAGCAGTCGATTTTCAAAAAACAAATAAAAATAAAAAATTAAATATCTATTTGGCACACCAGGCAACAGGCACCAAGCAACAGGCAACAGGAGCACAAGCGCAACGTGGTAATTGCTTGTAAAGCTTTCAAGGCAGCCAGACATTCCTCGTAGAAGGTAACATGTCGGCAGTTAATATTGTTGGCACTCTGTTACTCTTTTGGAAACACCTGCGCGCATTATCTCCAAATTTACTGCTGCGACTTGTGCAACTCCTACATTATAGCTATTTGCTTTAACTGAAACTGAAAATGATTAAGGATTTTCTCGCTCTATTACTGACGCCACACTTGCTAAAGGGGTAAATGGGTTGAAACAAGGGGGGGGGGGGGGGTTAGGAACTTCATTTTGGTGGAAAAACACTGTTAACGTTGGATACACAAATTTTTCATAATGACATTTCGGACATGTCAGCTGTTTGTTCAATAATGACAGGCAAGGTATTTTTCGGACGGCCATATTGACAAGTGGGAGTGAAAATAACTTTTTCAGTTTGACACCTGCAGTGTAGGTATATTATAGGAATGCAGTATTCTCAGGTTTCAATAAATTGCAACAAAAATGTTTTTTTTTTTTTTTAATTTTTTGGAGTTTTTTTTATGTCGAGGCTGAGGTAAGCTCCTCGATGTCTAGGGTGTTTCTCCCAAAATAAATTATCAACTCAGGGTTGAAGAAGTTTCAAAGTCCAGATAGTAACAACTTTTTATTTCTCTTAATTATAATCAATTTTAAACTTACAATTAGCTTACAAGTTATTTCATATAACGTCTGATACTAGCAACTCTGGCGATGCGAAACAATAAGACAAAACAAAGAACAAAGCTCGGTGTAGGGCACCCTTAGAGGAAGAATGATCATGACAATAAACAATATTCCTTAGAGCTAGGTCGGTGCAGTTCTGGAGAACCGTTCACGACAATAAACGAGCCTATCGCCGGTCCACACTTCCCTTCGACTATCGAGAAGGAGAAATGTTAACAAAAAAGTGGCCTTTTGCCGCAACTTTGGCAATGCAAAACCATAAAACAAATCGGTGAGCAGGGCTCGGTGTGTAGCACACTTAGAAGAAGAGTGTCAAGGACAGTAACGGGTGAGTTTTAACTCGGTCTGTGGTGATGCTTGTTATGTAGTTGGATGTTCTGCTCTCATAGATATGTGATAACGGAACAAATCAAGAGTGAGGGGAACCGGGGTAGTGATTGTTACCTAAAAAGAGTGCGGCGATGGTCGTTTCCCTTCTATTTCGCCATGTGACGGCCTCAGAAACTTCAATTGACAGTGCAAAGCGATACAAAGCATTTAGTAAAAGGGCGTTTATTAATCCGATTCTCACCTGGGGTGGTCGTTTAGTGAATTTTCCTTGACACAGCGACAAATTGTGACAAGCTAGAGAAAGTCCAGCGCACAGCTTGTATGTGCTTGCTCAGAAACTCGCTTTAAGGCGATCTCACAATAGAAGAACAGTAACTACGGTCATACTGGATACTCCACGCCTCTACTACATTTTCGCAAAACTCCCAAAGTATCATACCATCTAGACAACGCTGGCAGCAACGAAAATGCCTTTTTGGAAGATAAATAAATCCAGTCCTTTGCTGATGGTTGAAAAAAAAAATGATGCGATGAGGAGTTTGTTGACACTTACAAGCTTAATAAGTTTCTCCATCCGTCTTCAAAACTGGTGTAGCGTTTTCCAGGCGGAAAAATCGGCGATAGAGGTGGTTTAAAGAAAACGTGATATCTCTGAGAGGGCGAAACAGTTTAACATTTACCTGGGTCGGATGCCAAGGCGTGGAGATATTCCAGGATATTACAAGGCCGACGAACTTGCAAAACACAAAACGACACTTCCATTTTAACTAAGTATAGGCTTCTGGGTATTTCCATCGCTAAATGTTAATTTTGCTAAAGCAAGATGCTAGTGAGATGACAAGCCTAAATCTGCCAAAGCGGATTTTTCTAAAGCTGGGCACAAAACGTGATCGCGAAAAGCTTTTGCTGGAGCTGTATGGATCAAACATAGGAAAAGACAATTAATTATTCTTAAAAATGCAATCAAATGAACAAAGTAAAATGTTTTCCATGTGGCTTTATTATTAAGAGCAAACATTCCTTTTTGTTATGGATCAGAATGTCGTCCAAGTGGCTGTTTCGGCTGGCTTTGCAGCAGCGCATTCTTCATTTTTCAATTTTCCAATACCTGGTTTATGATTTCGGGCTGTAGCTCACAGGTTCCTTCGATTATATTGGCTTTAAGTCCTTGAATCATTGAATCGATTCTTGATTGTTGGTATAACCTCAGTCCTTCACGGTTCCCCACAAAAAAGTCCAAAGAGGTCAAATGCAGCAATTTTTTTTTGTAGACATAGATTTCTTCTTTTAAAAAAAAGCACACTCACTTTTGAAATACGTTTTCAATATTTTCCAACGTTTTTCAAGTGTAAAGCAACTCATTTCGTTCCGCGGCGGTCCTGTCTTTCTGTCAAGATTTCGAGCAGAAACCAGCTGTCAGTGTCAAAATAACCTATGATTTAAAAAGAAACCACTAAATGGCCCGCCCTGTACAACATGCACTGCACTTGGTTTAGATGAAAACTCTTTTTTAATAAAAAAAAAAAAGTGCGTGCGTGCAAAGTACACATGTCAGAAGTGAAACTTCTTTGGCAAACTAATTTTTATTTTTTTGCACCGCATCAACCGACCAGTGCAGCTTCTTAAGGCCGCTTATCCGCCTAAAACATTTAATATTATACACATCACATTTTTCATATCAACCTTCCAGCGCTCATTTAACCACACACCATGTCACATCCCTGCTACCCGCCAATCTATGTATTTAAAACCATCAACCGCCTGACTGCCTACAGTGGATATACGAAACACTTTTGTCTGCTAAGACACATATAATGCATACCGTCCCTGCTAACCACCGTTCTATTTTTAACCATTAGCCACAGTTTGTGCTATTATAAAACAAACCTAACCTAACTACAGCTCTCTCTCCCCATGGCACTGTGCGTGATGCGACGTTCGCTCTTTCTCACTCTCTCTCTCTCTCGATCTTTCTCACTCTCTCTCTCTCTCTCTCTCTCGATCTTTCTCACTCTCTCTCTCTCTCTCTCTCTCTCTCTCTCTCTCTCTCTCTCTCTCTCTCTCTCTCTCTCGATCTTTCTCTCTCTCTCTCTCTCTCTCTCTCTCTCTCTCTCTCTCTCTCTCTCTCTCTCTCTCTCAATCTTTCTCAATCGCTTGCTCCCTAGTCTCGTTCCATGGTTATGTGCTTCATGCCTTTCTCACTCTCTGCCAATCGGTCTCAATCGCTCTCTCCGTCTTCTGGGACGGAAGTCGCGCTGATTTCCGCTTCATCAGTAAACATTTTACCCTCATGCGCCTAAAGAAGTTTCACTTCAAAAAAAAAAAAAAAAAAATACTTCGGGCCTGTGACTTACGCTCTCAATCATTCCTGTGTGCGCGTTGATATTCTGCAGAAATGGCAGGGACGTACAATTTACCGCCGAATTCAAACGGCTAACAGAGAGCGCTTTCATTACATGAATTATATTCTTGAAAGATTTGTCACTTCCTCGCAAGAAGCAGTAGCACGGAAAAGTGGAGATAGGGATCGAACCCAGAATCTTCGGCGTGGCAGTCCGACAGACTTACCACCACCCCACGGGGTACTACACTCTTTTTTAGTAGAATCCGTATTCAATGACATTGAAGAACTTATGTGCGCTTCATGGGAAGCAGTATGCAAGTATGCAAGTTTTTAGTCGTCAACACCCCAAACTCTGTGGTTTAAACAACGGTCCTCTTTTGGACTTATACCTCCTTAGATGACAGCCAGTTTAACTTAACCTAACCTACAATGAATAATTGTATGGCTTTTTTAAATTCAAAATTCCCACGAAATTCTAAAAAAGTCTATAAAAAAAAGCCCCCGATCTTCCAAAAGATTCATAATCAATGTTTTATTATCCTAACTTTCTGTCTGACCCGTTTATCGCTACTACAAAGATTTTTTCCTACCCTGCGAACTTCTGTCTCACAAGGCTTTATAGGTCAAAATCGATCGACAAAACTGAAAGACAAAAAAAAAAGAGGTTAACTTCTTCAGTTCAACCTATTGTCATTTCACAAAATGTTTTACAACGAAATCTAAGTCCTACCCTCGACCTTTTGCCAAATCACATCGAACGTTTTATCGTGACTCGATCAAAAGTGCAGCGCCACCGCCACCATCATCCAAAGAAGAAAGAGGAGGAGGTATACTATAGGAGTAAATGTAGATACTGCACCATAAGCCACCCGTCAATTTCGAGCTTCTTATAAGTCTAAAAGTGGTGTAGAAGGTGGATGTTATGAACGTGCTGCATGTGCATTTGTTTTTGGCTCTTATTATTGCTCTGGCAAGTTAGATACACTCATTCGTTACCTTGTCGTTACAGCAAAGAAAAAAGAAACGAGGACGAAAGATTTGTGAAGATCATTTCGTGCCACAGCAGCTGGTTGTTAATATAGCTAGGTACCTACACCAACAATATCGATATCGCGTTGCAAGATCGAAAGATATCGAGCACACATAACAAGAATCGCCGCGCCGCAACCGCCGCTGCACAGCTCAGTCATACGTCCTAGAACTATCCTATAACCATATAAAGAGAGGCATAGTTTGTTCTTTTTTGTGGTTGTTGTTGTTTGCTCTCAGTTCCCCGCCTACCGTCCGCCCATTCCAATAAACCGTCATTATGGATATGATATACAAAATGCAATCGTGTAAGCGATAATCGTAACAACGATCGATAGATCAGGCTTTAAGCACCATACCCATAATACATACTGCAAAGAACGGCATTAGTTCATTTCTGCATCCAAAAAGTCCCAGCATCAAGAAATTATCATCTTAATCAGTGCTGTCGTTTGTGAAATGTTTCATAGAAATAAAAACTTTCAAAAAGTGTTGCTTACGAATTTGTTTCATCAGATTTTTTTAAGGGTAGCCCTGAGCTGCTATGGAGTGCAATTAAGGTCAAATAAAAGCAGTCAGTTAGTCTGTGATGATGAAGCAGCACATCATCAAAACCTAAGCTCTTTCTTTAACTTTCTATAGCTCTAAAAAGCGTCGTGCACCCGAGATTCAAGGGACTTTTCATCCGACTGGCAGAGAATCCATGCTCCCTCACGATGAGCGTTCTACGTAGCGTCGATTTTCTTGATAGGGCTTGATTCTTCAACAGTTTACTAAGTCCAAAGAAACAACGATTAAGACTATTTCTCCCACGATCGATTTTCGCGCTAATGTTGTTGTTCTCGTTACAGCAGTGCCCTGATAGACACATCCACTGACTAGTCTGAAAATGTGCGTCACCTTGTAGGTAATCGCTGCCAATTTCGACGGAACAGCGAGCATTCATTCAACGTCATCCTAATAAGACTATCTTCATCAGCTTAGTAGAAATTCATAAGCTCGCCATGGCACTATAGAGTGCTCCCCTTACACTGCAGGATCTGGAGCAATGGGAAGATCTGGTCGGTTGTAGATTTTCGAGTTCTGAAGCCGCATTGGTAAGACCCACATAGATCGTCAGCAAACGGCTTAAGACGCTCATAAACATATCATAAAGTAGTACCCCGTGGCATAGTGGTTAGTGTGTCAGACTGCTGCGCCGAATGTTCATGGTTCGATCCCTGACGTTGCCACCTAAGTTTTTTTCCGGGGTACTGCCTCTTGCGAGGAAGTGACAAATCCTCCAAGAGTAATTAATGTCATGGAAAGTGCTTCTCTGCTAGCCGTTCGGAATCGGCGGTAAATTGTAGGTCCCTTCCATTCCTGCAGAATATCAACGCATACACAGGAATGGTTGAGAGTGTAAGAAACACGCCCGGCCCCGCTTGGAGCTGTTGTGCCAACAATTTATTTTTATTTTTAAACATATCATAAAATGCTGGACAGTATCTTATAGGCGATGTTCAAAAGACCCATTTCTCTGCAGTTGGTGCAAAGTAGGTGGTCTCCTTTTTGGAGGCGGCGCGAATCCTTTGGAAACTCCAATATCATCCGGCATACCTTCTTCCGACAACATTTTACAGATGAACTGGTTTATGCTCCTGACGCGGTCAGCTCTTGCATGTTTGAACAGTTGATTGTCATTAAAATTGACTGTTACAGGTAGTTCATTGACAGCATCTTGACTGTCAAGGCTGTAAGCAGCTGGTTTTTATAGCCCCACCCCCCACTCTCCCGAATGGATAACATCGATTGTGCTTCTACTAACTACAATCTTTCTTTACATCACCATCTTTGCAGAATCCAGAGCTTTAAGTGAAATCTGATGTTTTTGATAAAGCATTACTGCATCTTCTCGACTTATCGTTGATAGGGCTGTTCCTTCTTTGCCTTGAGCGTTTCTCAATCTGTCTTTGCTTTTCTTAGAGGACTGTTTCGTTCTTCCAAGCACAATCGGAGTGAAGTCAGGGACTTTTTGAAGGTAGTTTTGAAAGGCCTATCACTTCTGACGGTGCTTTTCTTATAGCTTGTTAAAATAGCCGCCATTAGTCTTCTGGGTTCATATTAACATAGGCTGCCAGTCACTTCGTCCAAAATTGAATTCCCTCGGAAAAATTGTTCGCCTAAGACCTTCAATTGGTTGCAGATTTGACCATCTGGTGACCGTCTGTCATGTGCCCTTGTGATTGTCGAGACGTGGGATTCGTGTGCTGCTCAACAACATGTTTTTAGAGGCTACAGAATCAATAAGCCTGTGTCCGTAAACGGAAGTGGTGTGTCGAGGGGTTCCGATTCCATTCCATCGCACCTCCGTGAAAGTTTCGTTAAAATTTGCGAGGGTCTCGACTTGTTATTCAGGTTTGCTCTGCAAGCTCAAACGATTGTCGTTTGTTCACTTTTTGATTCCAGAGTGAAACAATACCTTCGACAGCACTGGTCTGACGTTTCAACAAACAGTAATACACTGCCATAGATAGATCTGTGCCGGTCTGCTGGGATTAAGTGGTATACATAACCTTAGCCGAGTAAGTTTTGTTGTCTTCTTGTCTGGGATTTTGTAGAAACAGCTGCTGTTGCTGCTGCTGCCTTTGCTGTTGTTGGTATGCTGTTCGATCGTTACTTTTACTTTCATAAATCACACTCCAAACGGGCACAAAACAAACAGAGAACAACCATCTGAGCCCCTGTCCCGACGAAGCCCAATTCTATGGACAGCCTTATATCAGCAGATGTACAAGCAACGTGTCAAAGTAAATTGGACAGACATAGGGATCGATCGGTAATCACTTGACCCACTCACCGTCAACGTCACCATCACTTGGCCGCTGTTGTCGTGTCGGTCGTCTTCCATAGCAAAGTGCGAACCAACTTTAAATTGTTGCGATTCAGCTGATTTAGGTGATTAAGCTGGGCTTAGACTAACAAGTCAGCAGTCAGTTGATGATGGGAATCGTCATCGTTCCTTATGCTGTCATCTCTACAGCCGAAAGGGGTTCGAATTCAACTTCAAGCGAACATAATTTATTCGCGCGAACGATTTGAAATTTCTTTTCCCAGCCAATGTCCGCAGGGGTCGATCGATAGCGATTTTAAGTCTCAAAACATGATGATGGAGATCAGAGATTGGGTGCCGAAGTCTGATGCCGATTCCGAAGCCGAGGTCCATGTTGATGTTAATGCTATTTTGGTTTGTCCAGTCGCAGTCGGTGCAATTGGAAACAGCGGATGCAGAATGATGAATCGCCTTTCACTAAATCAATCGTTGGAACTCATTTGTTCCACTTGAACTTTGACAGCACGAGTGTTGTGAGAGACGATGAAGAGCGCGAAACCAAACTGGGATGCGATAATAATCGGAATTACCTGTTGGATTGCAAATTATTATCATCATCATCATAATGCACAACAGCGCGGCGGCGTGTCGAATTAAAATTTTCTTGTAATAATCGGTTTTTGTGCAAATGATTGGGAGATACATACTTCATTAACGATCCAAGTGAGTATTATCTGCTGATGTTGAATCGGTCAAGTTAGGAACGTTAATTATGATAAAAACAATTTCGGCTTCTATTTAAGGTTGAAAAATATATATATTTTCGATTTCTGGAAACAACAGATAATCAGCGTTCGAGAAAAAATTGACTGTTTTTTTAGATGAAATAATCTCGCGGTTATATAGAGCCCTAGATAGAAACCAATTAAACTTTTCTATATATTAATAAGTTCGTTAAGTTCTTTGGTCTTGATTCTTTTGATGAGTCGAAAACTTGATAGAGCTATAAGTGAGACCTTTACCACCATCACATGGGAATTCCTTGAGGGCTCGATGGAAATGTTGGCTGGCTAACATTGGAATCGTAAGTCAAGGCTATCAACCGGGATACTCCTCCCGAGCCCGAGCGTTATGTCTCCTTATTCTTCTTAGTTTCCGGAAGCTATTGTTAGCAGCAACACTTTAACTCCTACTGGAGCATAGGGCGGCAACCAGATCCTTCCATCTCTCTCTATTCCTAGCACGATACCTCAGCTGTGCAAACGACTGCAAATTTTCCTTCTGTATGGGCAGTAATATTCCTCTCCGCGGAGGTAGAAGTGAAGGCCCCAGTTTGAGAGCTCGATAGAGGTTTAGCATGGCTAACGGAATCCTAGATCAGTGGTGTGTTTTTCCCCGAGCCCAAGAGTCTAAGACTAGCAGTGGAAATTGGGCAGTTAGTTGCTGTTTCATTAAAACTGTTGTCGAGTTTATCCCCCGCTGCCGGCGGGAGGCTGTCCCGGTGTGCAGTTGAGGTGCTGAACCTCAGAATCGCCCTTACAAGTCATGATCTGTCCCACTCTCTGCCGATGAGCGTCTAGATTGATGGCATTCTAACTCCGCTCAGTTTGTTGTCTTTTTATATCTTATTTTTCTATGGGTTTTCGATTTTTCTTAAGTTTTGTTATTTTGTACGGCTTCGCAACTAGGTTGTTGAAAAGTCTCACTTTTAAGCACTCCTACCACGGCACTGACAATTTTGCTGTTGCTTTCGATTGCTGTTACGATGCAGACAGGTACTGCCCAAAGAGGGTGTTAAAGAGGTTACATCATAGAGTTTCACCTTGTCTTAAGCCTCTATCAATATCAAAGGAGTCGGTAGAGTTCACAACAACCTTTTCGGAGCCGTGAGTTCTTTAAAGTCATCCTACACATTCGAACGAGTTTAGCAGGGATGCCAAGAAGTGACATGGATCTGTTTAACCCGTCTCTATTTACGCTGTCGTAGGTGACTTTACAATCGATAAAGATGTGTTGAGTATCGATCTGGAATTCTTGAGTCTCTTCTAAAGTCTGTCGATGTTTAATTAACCTGGCCTGCAACCATCCGAAAGGGTTCAGACGTTCATACAGTTGGCGCATTTCAGAACACTTCCTTTCTTGTCGATAATGCACACGATGTTGTGGTCCCATTCGTCAGGCATACTTTCATCCGACGAAGTTGTACTGAGAAGTGGTGTATGCTCCTTATCAGGGGCCTTGTCCCAAGATTATCATGTGGATGTACAAGACAATAGTAAGACCGATACTGACATATGATAATTTAATCTTGTGGCAAGCGGCTAAATTTGCCTCCAACCTAAAAACCATTACAAGAATACAAAGCATGAAGTGTTTAAGCACCACTGGCTATGAGAACCACCCCTACTGCAGAGCTGGAAGCTATTCTCAATCTAAAATCCTTGGACCTCTTTGTGCAAAAATTTGCAGCAAACAGCACTTTCCGGTTAAGCCAAACTCAAAACTGGAAACCGAGTCAGGCAGGCCATGCACTGATTCTACAGATATACATATATATACAGGCTACAATGTATGCACAAATTACACACCACCTGGACTGGAGACTGGCTTAACAACCAGACACCATGCGAATCAGCCATTCAAATCCTTACAGATGGCTCCAGAATGGAAATTGGTGTTAGCGCAGGCTTCTATTTAGAACCATTCGAATTAGCCGGGTCAATTAGGCTCCCCGATTACAGCGTCCAGGCTGAGGTCCTGCCAGCAGCTGTTAAACAGACTTCAATGAAGGCAATATTACATGCTGATACCACCTTTTTCATTGACAGCCATGAGGGGATTAAAGCAATTTCTGCCACAGCACAAGAAAACAAAAGAACTAATAGGCTGGCAAGAAAGGGATCATCTCAAGAACTCAACCGAGCAGTCATAACGGTAAAGATCCTGCTTGTAATATTAAACAGACAATTGGTAATAAGGTACTCGCTGCAGCTAACGAGAGATAGAACTCGACACCTTTGTTATAACCAGGAAACTGTGGCCCTACTTAAATAAAAAAAGGACAGAAGATTCTACAGCTCGACAAAAAATCACAACATATGCTGGGTTACCACAAAAAGAAAATGGAGCTCAGCTCGGACGACTTGTGCAGAGGTTGTGGGGACATAGATGTGCATGAAAACTTTGCATATTATCTCTGTCACTGTCCAGGACTATGCTGCTCAAGAATTGATAAGTTTTAGGAAGTCACTTCTTCCAGGACTTAGAAGAACTATCTTAACAAACGGGTGCAAACCTGCTAAGTTTTATGAATGCCTCAAAATGGTTTCAGATTGTATAGGTTTTTCGTAGGTCCCATGCTTTTTGGGCCTATTACCCCTCAGGGTATCACAATGGATCTACATTGCTCTAAGTGTGATGGACAGAACATTATTCATCAGCCCACTAACCTTACCTAACCTATGCTTTTCACCAAGTAATCTCCAGCTGCTTTGAAGAGTAAGGCTGGAAGGCCATCTGGCTTAGCATCCCTATTGGACTTTAGATTTAATAAGCTATCGATTACCAACCTTCTTTTCTGTTCGGGAAGACGTTTATCATTCGTTTTACTTTGGGCTCATTTTGGCTCCTGGTTTACTGAGAGATATAGTCACTGGTTGATTGATGTTTTTTCTTGTTCCGGTCGCTTCTTTGGATATTCATTATTGTGATCTCCCCTTCTTGCAGTTTTGTTGACATTCTTCACAAGACCTTCGTACCTCTTTTTAGCCACCATTAAGACAGCGATAATTCTTGATATCTAGGAATGCCTTAATCAAGTCTGTCCAACACAACTTTGGAGAGCATTTCGTCGGTCCTATTGGAAATGAGTTTATTTGACTTTGCAAGTATCAATTGGTTACAACTTGAATCAAACCTGCAATGTAAGATAGACCCCAAGAAAAATGTTAGCAAATGTCTAACCACACAATCCTAGTGAGCAGCTCAAGGCGCTAGAAAATCAAACCCTCAAAACGCTCAACCACAATGTCAATTCTGACTTCTGCAGTATGGAATGCAGCGACGTTCTGTTTAAACCGCTTGATTTCGGTATTCAAATTATTCAGTTTAGGCCATCAGGGATTGCTTAGATTGCGTAGCATTTTTTTGAGAAAAGCCCTAGTTTTGAAAACAGAATCTTGTTAAACGCTTTTACAAACCAACAACATGGCCCCTATAACTTAACAAACTTCGAGTGTCTATATTAAAAGACCCTTTTTGTCTGACCGTACTCAGTGATTTCAATCCGAAAAATTTCTTCTTAAGATCGGTGTCCATTTTCTAAAGCAACGTTAATTTCGTCTAAAATTTGAGTTCCTAAATTGATCGTCGAGGAAGATACAAAGAGTTCCATAAAAAATCCAACCTTACGTAAGCAAGTGTAATAAGTGAGCATTCAACAGATTAAGCGTCCTAATCAGCGTCTTGATTAAGCGATCTCAAGTCGAGTTTAAAACCTGTCTAGCTAAATTACCCGTAATACCATCAAATGCTAGTTTTTAAATATAATAACCAAAATGCAGAAATTATATGGATAGCCGCAGGGTGCTCATCTCAGCCTCGTTATATTAATTAAATTTTTCAAAATTTCATCGTTCTATTAAATTTTGCAAAAAATTGTTTTCGCCAGATTGATCAATGATCGCTGGCGCTGATGATGCTCATCACATCGATATTATAAAAAGTTAGATGCAAAGCACGCAAGCGTGCCAGCCAGTCAACCAACCAGCCAGCCAACGCAACGGGACACGACGCCGCCGCCGACGATCAGTCTTTAGCTTCGTCATTCAATGAAATTCCAACGATATGGCGATGACTAATTGGCCACGATATTTTCAGGTGTCACAACCATTTGCATAATTGCTCAACAGCCCCAATTATGACAGCACCGATCGTGGTGATGGAATGTGTGCCGAACCCATTAAGCCACGCTCTAGGATCGTTACCTGTTATTATTTTATTTTTGCTAAGATAAGTTCCCATGCTCGGCGAGAATTTGTTCATCAATTGCGAGCGTCATGTTTCAATAATAAATTACAATGTTACGTGGGGGCCTCCAAAGACTCCATTCAAGTCTTGAAAAGTGTATGGGTACACTCAATGCCGGAAGAGTGTGCCACAATGAAGTCGTAGACTTGTTAACAAGGAAAGATACACCCTTTGATGTATAGCATGGGCTCTAGAAGTTGTCAACGCACGCTTAAGATCGTGTCCAAGTGGGTACAGGTCTTACTAAGTAGATACACCATCACATACTCTCTGATGATGCTGTTGATGGTTTGTTCCGCAAACGCAAAGTCTTTCTATTGTGAGAGTAAGACCAAGGCAAAAAGGCAACCGACCGATGCAACACGACGCGGCGATGAAAGTTTTACATGTTCGCCAAATTGAAACTAAAATCCTTCCTGTGTCAACCATAAATTTTGGCCCATCCTAGTGTAGGCATCGATTGTGTACAAATTGGTCGGGACCGGGTGTAGGTATGCGTGTAAAAAGCGTAATTCCTGATGTGATGCAGAGCAAAGACATGTTTTCCTATAAACGCTCCTCCAAAAGGAGTGTGGGCAAAAATAATTGTAAAAATGTTGATCCTGTTCGGGACAAGAATATATACCAACCTAAGTACCTAGTCTAGTTGGAATAAGCTGAATCAGCATGGCGGAGTAATAATATGGTGCATAATTGGATACGTGTTATGATGCCTACGTGATAGCTTTATGTGAATAGACTGTGCGGGTAGAAGTATACTGTACGAGGTATTAATTTGCAAAACTTAGGTCGGTCGGTACATGCTGATTTATTTAAGTAGCAGGGTTGGGTGAGGTGATTTGCGCGCGCCACCACCGACCGACCGACCGACCGATATCTTATGATGCGTGTTATCGTGTTAAGACGAATTTAATTTTCCAATGAATTGATAGATGCGGAAAACACCTGGCTTAGTGGTGATGCTGATGATTGATGTATTTAGTTTGAAGGGGAGCGGGAACAAAAAGTTCCTTAAGACTCAAAATCATAGATTGAACCCGCCCAAACGGAAATGGAAAATGGTTTGTAAGTAAAGGTTTCGTTGGTCCACTGATATGTGCTTTCAATAAAAACGTTTTTCACGGATGTGATTCTCAACTATCAAATGGGCTAGGAATTTGAAGAGATAATTGAGGGGGGAAAGTGGGCTTTAAAAAATGAAAGAAGAACGAAAATGGTCAAGGAATTAGATGCCATTCGAAATTAAATCATCTGTTGAACCATGGGAAAATGACCACGTACGTTATATTTTACTAAATTTTTTCTAGGATCGGGAAATAAGAACCAGTGAGGTGTCTGTTCAATTAATGGACACTCTGCGGGCGTTAAGAAAATGAGGAGGGGTGAACATAGGGCTTCAATTCCTAAATATAAGAACGATGCTGAAAAATCGGGCCGGGTAAAGCCTTTTGCATTCTTGTATTTTGTCTAAAACATGAGTCTCTATACTTACTAGAACGTCCTGCGACCTGCGATGCCTTTTGACACTTAAATCTCCAACGGAAGAATATGTTGCCAAAAATGCCGCAAAATGCTAAGGCTTCCAAAATCGGTGTACGAAATGTTTTCCCCTACTGATCTGGCTACAATCCAAAAAGCGAAGTTTGAGTAAAACTCTCATATCTGGATAGGTGCTCCTGTCACTCATTTCCGCCTCCAGGATAGGATTCAAAAAAGAGCCTTAAAACTTAAAACTTAAAGATCCATTACCGAAACATTTGTTTCAATCGAACACCACTGTTATGTTTCTTGCCTCATCCCGCCTTATCCCTACTTTAATAAATAGTGCTCAAGCGAAATAGCCAGATGTGATTCTCCCCTGAAACAATTTCCCCGTGACACCCGCACGATCATTTTACCCTAGAGCCTTACTTCAGATGGTGGAACGCTTTACCCGGCTCGATTTTTCCTTCCCATTGTGATTTACAAACATTCAAAACCAATGTGCATTGCTTCTCCTTTCATCTCATACACAACCTTCCTAAACGCTCGCACTGTGTTAATTCATGTTAAGGGTATAAATACCCCCTTGAGTATGCGAAAAGCATAAAAAAAACTGTCCAAGAGCCTCAAGTGAGTTTTGGTTTTTTTTCCCGAGGTACTGCCTCTACTGAGAAAGCTACGATTCATCCAAGAGTCAATGTTTTCAAAAACCATCCACTGTCCACTACCGGTTCGGATCCGGCCGGCGTGGTGGCGGCAAGTTATATATCCCTTCCAATCCTGCAGAGTAACAATGCACACACAACAATGTGATCAGAATCGCAAGCAAATGACTTGCATGGACGGAAACACTGCCGCATTTTTGGAGATATCAAGAATGCGATCGAAACCTGAAAGGTGATTATTGAGGCCAATTCCAAGGATTGCAAGCTGCTCGGTTAAGCTTCTTCCCTTGTGCCATTCATATGTAATGACATGGCGGCTTGTTTCTTTTTAGCGCGAGGCGCAACATTGTGCTTTCGAAGCATTAAATTCTACGCTGTTCCCCATTGTGCAAAGAACAAAGAGAGTCGGGAATAAAACGGAGCCCTGCGGCACACCGTAATTTATTAGGTATATGGGTTTCAAGTTTAAACCTTTACAATAAAACTTCTACTGAACAATTTGATAGAAAGTTTCTAGTCCCCGAAGAGGAGGGTCATCGAAACTTAAAGTATGCATTTTCAATAAGAGCACTTGAACTAGTCGAACTCTACCAAATGCTTACGTTATTCAAATAGCACGGCTGAAATTAAATTTGTAGCTCAAGTACTAAAAGTGGTACAAGTTCGATAGTTTCAACCTGAGTGGGAGTTTACTACATATATTGAAATTTTACCCATCCTAGTATCTTTTGTCCGGCTAAATGTTTTCTGCTCTAAATCTCACAGTTGTGATTTTTGAGTGATTGATTTTTAGTTTCACGGAACTGTATGTCAAAACTAATCGAAAAGTTACTGTCCGTTCTGTCAAACACGTTGCCCAACAAGATGAAAGTGCTTGGTAGAATCTCCGCCAAAACAAAACCAACTCTTTCCGTAAGTATATTTAGCTTTCAAATTTTCGTTCGAAAAATAAGGAAATATTGCACCGTACGTCTGTCAATATAAGTCATCGAAAACTTGACGATAAAGAGCTGTCAGTCTGTGTTCGTTCTGTTAGTAACAGCTCCGTGAACGCGCCGCGAACCGTGCCGTCCATTATAATTCTGTCTTAAATTTCTTCGTAGTTGTTAGAGCATCGTAGTTCACGCAGTTTCGTTCAGTTTTTCATAAGTCTACATTTTCTCTAAAATACGAAACTAAAAATAACACGAACTAAATTATTTGTTTCGTAACCGTTGAAGCGTCGTTCTTCTTCAGAACTACGAAAAAAAAATAATAGTACGAACGAACTAAGATGTGGCATAATCGTAGTATTTTAGATAAAATCATTTGATATTAGAACCACCACAGGCGTATTTTCTTCCGTTTGTTTGTTTCTCCCTCGGAAACCAACTATTAAGCCCCGGGAAGAAGTACTCAACTCATTGATAAGATGTAAATTAATGTTAGAACCCTGAAATTAGAGATAAAATCTTTGATTTCTCTGACAAGACAAGACAACACAACACAACGAAACGAACTCACCACTTTAGAAATTCCCCAAAGTAAATAAATCCTTTGTACATCAGTTTTGATTGCACAGAACACGTGCAATCAAAGGCCTCTGGTGAGCAATTTCAGGTGATTCCTGTCTCTAGGTATACAATTTCGGAAAACCTCCCATAAACGTACGTGCCCGCACTCCATATCCAAAGTGGTTAAGCAAACATTCACCTTGTACAAAACCAAACAAACATCTTGCAGACTTCCTAGAAGACAAACAACCTTACAAAACAGATATACGATTCTCGATTCATATCCCACCCAACTGGATCTCGTTGCGTTGCGTTGGTCGCGTTGAAGTCTCTCCCAATGGCCATAACTAATGAGGTGCCTGTTGCATTGCGTTTCACAAATCGATCGCGATTCGCTCACAGCTTAACCTCAACAGATAACTGATGGATAAATTATTACGTTCCTAGCTTCTAGCTTGGTGTTTTGCCATTTTGGTGGTGAAGCGACGACGACGATGGCCTCAGAAACAATCATCATGATCGGCGAGGAGATAAATTGTGCGGATTTAACCAATCACCTTCAGGGCATCCGTATTGCTTTATCATTGTAGCCATAGCCACAGAGGAGACTCTGTGTGCTGTGTGATCTCTGTGTGGCTCTCTTCCTGTGAACTCCATTTTCTTTCATTTCTCTCGTTTATTTTGCCGCCCGGCCCGGCCCGGTTCGGTTTAATGCGGAACAGAAGAGAAGATCGAATCTTGGTTAGGCATGCGATTCGATCCGTTTCGACCATCAGCCAACAACTCTGAAGTCTGAACACAACCCGCACTGCACCACCTTTTTGGAAACTAACAATTTTCGCATCACAATTTACAGCTAATTCCAGAGATTACAGGCGGATTATAACTTGGAGCGGATTCCAGTGCCATGTCGAAAAGAATTCTCTGGTGTCCCCATCAGAGTTGCAAGTTTCACATTATTGTGAAGCTTTCTCTATGATGATGGCTAAGTGGATTGGACGGGGGAATAGGGACTCTTAACATTAACCAGGTCCATCTTGAGCAAGCATAGTAGATTTATGAAGCAGCATTAGAGGTGCCATTTGACAGCGTTTGACCCCAGTCACCTGAGTGTTGGTCTGGTCTGGTCTGGTCCTCCACCTCTTTATGGGTAGATGATGCGGTGTCCAATTTACAACGCATCGTTCTGGTCTGTGCCTTGATAGGATTTATACCAACGATCGACAGATAAGCACCTCTTGGACATACAATGAATTGTGCCATAAAACACCCTGAAGAGGAACTTTTTGGTGGGTGGACGATGCATGTTGTGATGGTTCCGATGGTTCCAATGGATACTCCTTGTCCGAGAGGGTTCCATAAATTGTGGTGATTTTTTTTTTTGATTATCAAACACAGTGCGGGCGACTGGAAAGTTAATCTTTGGGCGCATTCAATTGATCCTTGTTTTTTTTTTGTTTTCCCAGTTGGATTAGGTTTTAATTTCACAGGTCACCGAAGCGTCTTCTTAGTCTGCCATGAGAAACTATGTGAAGTTGCAGGTGAAAGTCATCGGCATCAAAGTTTGGGTGGCGACTTGGTTCCCACCAAAAAAAAAAAACGAGACTCGATCGGAAAATTGGAATTCTTTCAAGAATGTTGGTTAGATTAGGCAACTTCCTTGTCAGTGGTCATGTTGTTCATTGATTCGATGTTGTGCCTTACAGAGACTGGCAGGCAACATTTTTAATCAAGGCTCACCTATTCCTTTTTAGGTGGTATCTTCGACGAAACAGCGTCGCGTCGGTCGATAAAACGTCGACTTTTTGTAATTGAACTTTATTTTGGGACGAGATGATGCCGATGATGCGGCAATATGGCTGGGGGCGACCCCATTTTTTCAAATGTCAGGAGGCTAATACGTGAAGTGGCTTCCCCCGACTATCCAGAAATTTTATGTGAGAAATTAATAGGTTTTGGTAAGCAGGAGGTAGGTAGAGGCATCAGGCATCGTCATAATGCAACACGTGTGCGGAGGCAGCAACGAAAATTATTATTTTCGATCACAGCCATATTTTGTGACCCCATTGAGACCTTTTTAATGCGCGACCGATCGGTTTCGGTTGTAACTACACGCGGACACACCTCCAAGATACATTTTGTGTGTGTTTAATATGGTGTCTCGAGTGTGTGTATGTGTGTGTGTGTGTGTGTGTTTGTGGAGTGCATATATTAATATTTGGTGTGCCAATCTGCCAATATGCAACGCGCGCACATTGTGCAATGGGGTTTAAATTAATGGATGCACACGCTGGGAAAATTGATTGTGATTGCGAGTTAAGTGATTTGTCTTGAATGGGAAATTGTTTTTTGTTTTTTGTTTTTGTTGCATAAGAGAGATCGAGGTGAGAAATCCTTATGAATATGCACACGCTAAAATTAATCGTCACGAAAAAATTGAAAAAAAAATTGTGTAGTTAGATGTGTCGGAGGTGGAGGGAGTGGCATACAAATTGGGGCCAGATGCGTCAAGGTTAATTTGAGAATATTTTTAGAAAAACTTATATTTGCTTTGGGACCAGATAGGTGTTGTTGCTTGTGGATTAGAAAGGAGCTTGTGAAAGCGTATCCGTTTTTTGTGAAATTCTTGTAAATTTTATTGAATTTTTTATCAATGCGAACATTAATTTATCAAATTAAAGAGGGTTTTGTTTAAAATTGGCGCAAAGTGCATTTAAATACAAAATTGGCTTCAGTCGGGTGCCATTTTTTGGGGTAAACGTTTGAATAATATCTATTTTAACCAACTATTGAGAAAACGCCATCTCCTCTTAGGTTTTGAGGATACGAAGAAAAGTAATTGACCAAAAAAAATATATCACATTATTTTAGAAGTCGAAATAAACAAGCTTTTACCTAGCATTCCATATAAGTTTTGGAGCCTACCTTGAAAAATTTGTCAACATTTTACTGTTTTTTTTTCTTGAGCAATCTAGGAAATCGGTCGGAGATCTTCTCTAAAGTACCTTGTTTAAAGTCATGGATCAACCGGCGGTCAAAATCCAAAAATAGTAAACTTACTATTGGCTCACACTCTGAACCGTTACTGAGAAACACTAATGGAAGGTGAGAAAAAAAAAACAATTTTCGGGAAGGTCCGAACGTCTAGCAGGAAGGAACTTTTTCAGGGCAAAGTTTAATTAAAAGAGTCAAGAAGAAGTAGGTAAGCCTGATTAACTTAAGTGTCATTAGGGATTCAACCCAAAACCTTCGGTGGGGTTCTTCGAATTCGTTTTTCTTCGTAGTTGTATGGTAAAGGTTGAATTTTCTCCATAATGTGTTGATCTTAGGTCAAGGTGAAATGATATGTCTGCTCCGCTTCAAGGTCTGGGTCTTATGATTGTTCAGATTTTTCCGAACTCTTCTAATGGATTTTTTTTTTTGGCTGAGTCCATTTCTTCTCCGTATAGGTGGAGGAATGCGGTGTAAGGTGAAACTGGCTTTTCCAAATACTGCTGCTGCACGGAGGCCGAACCGAAGAAGATAGATAAACTAAATTCCCAGATTTGTGATGATTTGTTTCGAACCAACATGACAGCACCGAAAGTGCTTAAATGGTCTCAGTTCAATTTTGGCCACGTATAACTTGATTCCCATACTGACTTGTTGTACATTCGAACACTCTTAACATAGGCATCAAGTCTTGGGACTGCGAAATCGTCACTGAACAAGAGACATTGTACATTGGCAGGTGGCATATTTGATGAAAAGATGCTGAAATTTGATGGTTCTAGTTGGGATCCTTGTTCAACATCGGTTAAGATGGCCCATTTTTATGACTTGCACGTTAAAAACTGAAAGAAGAAAGATCTGGAATGAAAAAAAAATGTTTCACAGGCCAATGGATAGTTATGGATAGAAATAGTTCGACCTTGCTCCGGTTTTCCCTAAAAACTTTGTTTTCTTACGTTCTACGGAAAAACCACGTTGGACTTGTATGTCAAACCGTTACCGAGATATGGTGCTTCGCCAAAAAAAGCCAAAAAATTACGAGCCCCACCTTATTTCTTCGCACATACCATAATAATCATGAAACGTGGTTATAAGTATGGTTTCTTGTTAAAATTACCATTTTACAGCACTCCTCTAACCATTCCCGCTTACCTACCAGGTGTCAGGTCATACCCATTTATTATTGTCATCACTCCGTAGTTTTAATTTATTATTTTGTTCTTAATCCAGTCAGCAGGTATTTTTAGGAAGAAAAAGGCCGGAATAAGTTAATAAAACTGGGATGCTGTTCAGGGGTAGTTAATTAACGTTTGACGAAGTTTTGGACCTCGAGGGCCCTTTAAGAAAGGAGGAGGAGGGAAACTGCAAAATATTCGACCTTGCTCCGGTTTTCCCTCTCTAACTTTTTTTCCTTACGTCCTACGGCAAAAAACATATCCAACTTTTTTGTAGAGCCTAAAATTTCATAAAATTTTGATAGGACGAAAATTGTTGTATGTCAATCTGTTACCAAGATATGGCGCTCCGAAAAACCGGCCATTTTTCAGATCGATAAAAAATGCAATTTTTTTTGAAAAACTACCTGTTGTTAGAAGCGCCATAACATGGTTACAAATTGACATACAACAATTTTGTGCCATGCATAAATCTTCAATTGCCTATCCAACTCTATTAGGTTTATGGTACTGCACTTCCCTTCAGATCTTCATCCCAAAAAGATCCCTACGGCCCACAACAACTTCAAACCTAAAATTTAACTTAAAAAAAAACCAAAAAACTTACACAACCTTCCGTTGCTCCATTTGTATCTCTCTAAATTTTTGTATCATTTCAATATCTGTGCAACGTTGAATCTCAATAAAAATCCGAGTCCGATCTGCACTTTCATCAAAACGATTTTTGCTGATTAATATTGATCTCCAGTGTTGCCTGCAAGGCTATTTCAGATATAAATCACACAAATCTCTTTCTCTCTTACCACACTACCCCGCTATCACTACCACTGTTTTTTTTTTTTTTTTTTTGAATTGTTTCCATCTTTAGATATGCGTTGGATCTATGCTGCACTGCGCGTTCGCTATTAAAGTATACTATAGCTCGATTTTCGAATAACAAAACCCCAAGCACGTTGCAATCTTAAACCAAATAAATTCGATTGATATACTTGGTATCCAGGAGACGTAGCCTTTCCAGCATAATGCGCTCTCTGTTGTTGCGATAGCCCCGCGCATTTGTATGCAGCGCGGCAACAAGTGAATTACAGTCACTTGCCAAGCAAACAACAACAGCAGCAGCAGCAGCAACAGAAAAATAGAAGCAGCTGCAGCACTCACTTCACCTATAAGTCTGCGCGCACATTTTGCCGCATTTTCAATGCCAGCCACAATCGCTAGGCAATTCATTAGGACTGCACTAAACCGCGTCCACTCTGGCATACTAGATGCGTGCCTCCGCTCTCGCCGCGCCGCGCAGCTCGACAACCATTTCATCGCCCGCCATTGCCATATAGCCATCGCCATCTTGCATCTCGCTATCACCATCGCTTCGTGCGCAGCGCACCGCACCGCACCGGTCACCGTTCAATATCGATGACAAATCCCCGCAAAACTTCAATTGACAGGTACATGAGTTCGCTGATTGCTTTCAATCGGTTAAATATTGAATTTCAAATACGAAATGGAATACTCTGCGGACACGGCCGCACACCAGCCAAAAGCCAAAGCTACCAAAGTCAGCGCTGCACAGCACAGAACATTGCGCAGTAGCAGCTGCTGGTGCTGCTGCGAATGCGAACCACCGCACTGCTGAACCATCTTGGCCGCGTGCATTTAATTGCACGGCGCGGCGCGCAGCTTTATGGGCATCTTAACGTCATGCTCGTTAGCAATAAAAATCACTTTTTTGTATTGAACGCAATGACTGCCGAGCTGTCATCTATACGATGAGCTTGAAAGGCGGTGGCGATGGCGGTGGCAGTGGTGTAGTCTTTGGTAGCCAAAATCTTGCACGCCTTTACTGGCAAATAATTGAAATTGAAATTCTGCTTCTGCCCAAAAGGTGTGCACGCTCTGGTAAAGCCGTTTTAAGCTGAATGAGTTATGACTGGGGCTTCGCCACCTTCATTTATATGAGATGCGGGTTCGGCGGGCAGATCGCAGTAATTAGTCTGGAAGGCACATGCATCACAGTTTATTGATTTGTTGCCAGCGCCATCGCCACTGACTATTGCACGCTCTGTGCTGACACAATGACATTCGCTTGGTCTCGTGTTCCAATGTTTTTCTTTTCAATTTATTTCTTAAGTTTTAAAAATTAAAACCAAACTGCGTCCAGCTGCTTGGCAAGATCGTAGAGACCTGTATGCTTGGTTTTGGTGTTTATTTTGGGTGTGGGTTTGAAATCTTTAAATCGTGGTGATTGGTTTAATTAAACTCATTGCCTCCGGACTTTGTTGGATGGATTAAGTGAACTCAGATTAGAACCGAAATTGGACTCGAAATATTTACATTAAGAATTTTCGGATTAAGAAATCGATAGTGTAACTGATTTATAAAGATCGACGAAGTATCAAGATTGGCAAGATACGTTCCATAACGTGAATTGTCTTATTCCTTTTGATTTTATCAAGTTAAGAAAGTCATGGTAACTTATGTCACCGGGAAGCGGTTTTAAATGATGTTCTTATGCCCTCATAAGCATTTCCTTATAACTTCTGTTTTGATATGTCCGAAATCTGTACCAAGGGCTTTGGATTGATGTATTGAATTCGTGAGGGTTGAGATCTTGAGATCCCCTGCAATATTAGTATCAACTTCATGGTTACTCTGCTCTTGAAATGTGCGAGCTGTAGAGCTTGCTGGTCAAGGTTCACCTCTTCAAAAGCTGTAAAGGGAATCTTAGTAATTTGACTAACTGCACCGTATTTACAAGGGTTCCCAATACGAACCTCTAACAAACGAATTACTCTTTAATCAGACGAAGAGTTATTCAGAAAAATGTTTTATACTAAAGCCTAGGGGAACCTTCAGTCAGGGCCAGAGATCTTTTAGCGAAATTTAATTCTTTGAATAGTCTCAACTAACCTTACTGTGGAGAACCTCCCTGATGAACCAAATATACCAAAAACCGAGCTATCACCTGAATGCCTACATTGATCGTCTGGGGGTTCAGTTTTGCCTCACCCTAAGCAAAAAAAAAACGATTCTTTTATCCTGGGGGTTGACAGAGGCATTATCTGGCGACTTCCTGTCAAAGTTAGAAATGAGCAATTGGGATCGAATTTACTAAACAACCACCAATCTCATCGTCTAGATTCTAGAGTCTAAAAAATCGTTAAGCAGATTGATGCTCGTAGCTCAACCCACCACCAAACGAGATAAAGAATCCTACCACTGTTGATATGAACCCGAAATACCAATTAAATTTGTGTCAACAAACCATAGTAAGCGCTGCGCCAGATGTGTTGGGAGAAACCCATAGTAGGACTCTGAATGTGCTCAGGAAAATTAAGCCAAAACGGAGGCATACAAGTCGTGAATCCAGAGAGATACTAGAGCGACCGGAAATCTCTACATCGAGCGAAGGAAGGATGATAAAGGTTTACTCAGGAGAAAGGATAGAGATCAACAACAATTATTATGGAAGAGTAAAACAATCAACATCAGGTTTCACAAGCCGCCCTGGGCCTTGGAATGATCATATTAGATAAACACGCGATATAAGCCACCTGGAGAGACTACTTTAACCAGTTGTTGAATGGCGATGATAGCCAAGATCCCTCCTAAGATCGATCTGTACTCGTTAATCTAGATGACAACAATGAGCTACATTCGCAGGACCAAAATTAAATCAGAGTAGACATCACCAGACTAAAGACGAACAAAGCAGCTGGATGCAATGGTCTACAAGCGAAACTTTTTAAACACGCTGGAGATGTCCTGCTCAGGGGAATACACCAATCTAAAAAATATGGTCGGACGAAAGCATACGCGATGATTAGAATCTAACAAAAAAGGAGACTGATTGCTCTAAGCCAACTTAAGCAGCACAGGCCTTTTAAACATCGCATACAATATCCTGTCTAGCATTTTATCTGAACGTCTCAAGCCCCTTGCTTATGGTCTAATAGTCCCTCACCAATGCGACTTCCAATCTGGAAAATCTGCGACCGACCAAATCTTCACACAACGCCAGATCCAGGAGAAAACTAAAGAATTTAGCATGGTCGGTCTTAAAGCAGTGTTGATAGAGTTGAACTATGTATGTATATCGTATCAAGTCCAACTCTAGATCGAATGCGGAACATTACGGCTCATAGGCAAAACGAATATGACTCATCGTAATTTCGTAGTATTGCTCACACCTACCCAATCAAAATGCTTCGTAGTCACCTACAATACTCAGCATCTTAATGTCCAACATGGGGAATCCGGCTCGAAGGACCAAAATGTTCTGTACTAAATTAAAAGTTTCAAACTTCAAAAGTTACACTCTACATACTCTCAAAAACCGCAAACTAAAAATCTTAAAGTAAAACACATCCAAAAACTTTCGGTTAGAACCTTCCAGTGATATTTGATTTTTTTGTCCTTCATCCAACCTTCAAAGCAATTTTAAAGTTTCGTTCAAAAAATATAAGATGTGTTTCGAAATGCATGTAACCTGCATTCTTCTTCGTTGAGTTATGGCAGGGTACAACAGTAACAGTATGTATTAAGCTTCGTTAACACGCAGACAAGACAATGGGACAATACTCAAATGTCTGAGCTTTTTGAATAAGGTTGGACAAAATAATGCCAGCCAGTCGATATTGTCCTCAGAGATAGCCAGGCAGGCTAGATGGGAAGACATATAATGACAATTATCTTGTCCTGGAAACAGTTGTTCACATGGAACAATGATTGTCTTGTCGCATTGTCTTGGCCTCTGAATTGTCCCATGTGAACCCCGCTTTACTCATTATAAGACATATCTCTAAATTTGTAGGAATTTTTAAGGCAAGACCTCACTAAGTGGAACTGCACTGTACCAGTTGGGTAGGCTAAAAACTATGGCTTTTACTGCCGCTGAAGTGCAGTTGCCTTGCAATTAATGCCCCTAATGAAACTCTTTGACACTCCAATTTTTTTTTTCGATCTATATAATTTTATTTTGATAAATTGATATGCTGGAAATTATAAAATAGGTATCTACATGAGTTATACGCACAATATAAATTTATATTTAAAGGGTTTACTCCAATAAATCAATTGTCTTGGCTTTCCATAAAAATATTCAGTTCCAACCACCCACAGATTTCGGTTTCTTCACATTAATCTTTATCATCGCCTCCTACGACGATACCTAATTAATGCCTAATCATTTAAAGAGTCAATCAAATCATTTGATTTCCATTCGAGCTCCAACGCAATTCTTAAATAGATAAAAAAAAAACACTTTTAAACCACATAAAGCTGAAAAGATTACGAAATGCCGCGCGAAGCGACAAAATACCAAACGATACCGCTTTGGAACTCCCCATCAATCGTAAAAGGTTAAACCTGGTACTACCTAGCCTTCCTTCTTGCCGCGTGAGAGTACAGCAGTTATATGGCCTCCGACAATAAACAACGTGCCAATTATCTTTCGGGCGGAATATAATTACTCGCCTCACCGCAAAAACCTGTCATTAAAAAGACAAAGAACCCCACAGCCAGCAGCCCCTTCAACTCCAACACAATACGAAAAAAAATCTAAACAAAAGTAAAATGCCACTTCCAAGCCAGCACCAGCTCCAGCACCACCGTCACATCCCACTCTCTTGCGCCCGTCTAATTAATGCAACCATTCTTCTTCTTCTTCCGTACCCCGTACCGTTCCGATTCGATTCTATGCAAATCCCAGAGGGGAAATAATAATTTATCATCAATCGATTGACACCCCCGTAAAGTACACGATCGGTCGTCACAGCTGCTGCGATCCAAGTTCCATTATGAGACTGGATCCAGAACTACTCAATATGTGCATTCCGAAGGCATTTTAAATTTGCTTACGAAACACGCGGGTTCTCTCGACTCTTGTGACTGTCGACTCTCGAAAGCAAGCTGATCGCTTTTAGATCGTGGCACTGATCGTGTGGCTGTGCTCTGCGCCTCGTGTGAATTTTAATCGTTCAGCTGAATTCGTCTTAGGAATGTACTATACAAAGGTTGAATTGATAATGAGGAGGAGGAGGTTGCAGCTCTATCTCGCCGTGCTCGCCGCGCGTTGGACAATACAACCGATCGATCGTTTATCGCCATCGCCGCCATAGAACACATGTTATACGATCACAACATCAGAGTGCAGTGGGTTGGTTGGCTGGCTTGGAATTGCCAATATCCCTTCCTCGAACCTCGACTACAAATGAGATTTGACCTAGTTTCTTTTTTTTTTTATGGAGTCGGTTAAAAAGTTGCCCTATTAACTTTGACAACGTTGCCAGATTGGGTGTCACTAGCTGGTTGATGGCTTGACTATAGCCAAAGAAACACCTGCGGTGATCCAATTCGACCCGATCCAACAAAAGTTACAACCTTTTTGCATTTAAATGCAAGAATGGTCAACAGGTTGGTAATAACCGTCATTACAAATCACTGCACTTAATAACAGAAAACACAAAACAGAGAAGAAGGAAGAAATCAAAAGCGAACGAAGGAGACAGATCGGTGATGAAAAACCGTGCGATCGTGAGATATCCACTTCACACTGGCGGCCATTAAAAGCTAATAACTTTTCACGTGCGCCACCATCGCTAACACCACCGCCACCGTCGTCGTCGTATTGCTATCACTATGGTTAGTTAGTTCAATGTTGTTGTTATTGTTGTTTTGGTTAGATATTGTCAAAAGAAACCCGATGCAGTGCCAAAAGAGACTCATGTTTGAGATAGCTTATCAAAGAAATGGCTGCAGTAAATCTTGGTTATTTATGGACGACGAAAGTAGGTAAAAGATACATGACGATCATCAAATGGCGATGGCGATGGCGTGCAGAATTGTGGTGGTGGCCCCTCTGGAAGTCAAATTGGGGGCAAAAACATGGACGGCATACACAAAACTGTATTGTTCATTATGGGGGTTTGTATTTTTTTTTTTTTGATCAACGTGTGGTCGGTCAATTTGGAAACACTTGGATGGATTCTTCCAGGTGGGTCAGTGGTATAAACTGGCCAATGGACAGATGGTATCAGGTCTCTGTTCATATACACCAATGGCGTCATGGCTGATTTTTGGAGTTTTTTCCTCATCTTGACTGGTATTGTTTTTGAACAAAATCAACCGTGCTCTTTAATATTAGGAAGACAAAGTAGAAGAGGATGACTTAACAACGCACGGTGATGTGGGCAAAGCGAGCTTCCTGTGGGTTTTGGAACTAAGTTTTGAATTCAGTGGGTTCTGATGTCTCATGAGTCCTGATGCTCCTTAGAGTTGGTGTTATGTCCAATTGTTAGAAGAAAGTCCTAGTACTCTTTTGGAAGCAATTGTTACAGATTTTTGACTTATAGGTAAAAAAAATGGTGATCAGTTAATAGTTTGTATGTGTTGTACTGTTTTCATTGACAGCCATTTTGTCATCTGCTCTGCGATGTGATTTATTTTTAATTTAGTTTTCCATTTCATCATAAATCGTCTGACGCCTGAACAACCTCAAGCCATTTTTGATACACCACGCGCGCCGCGCCGGCCACCGGCCGTAACATGCAGAAAAACTGACAGTTTGGTGTGCTTTATGGGCTGTTGGAATCATTGGTCCTTCTTTATAAACGATGAAGACCAGTCAATATAGACCGTTTTAGAGCGTAAGGGTATGTGAATTCGCTAATCTACACCGATAAGCCAGAAACGATTGACGACTTAAAAATCAACATTCGCCGCGTTATTGCCGATATACGATTCCAAATGCTGCAAAGGGTGATCTAAAGTTGGACCTCTAGATGGACTACATACGTAGCAGCCGCGTTGGCCATATGCCAGAAATCATATTTAAATAAAGCCAATTTTGTGGCAATCAAATATAACTGTTTTTTTTTCACTTTTAGTTATATACCTCTAAAAAGAACACCCTTTACCTTTTAGTTTTTTTCTTTGCAGCGCCTCCCTGAAAAGAAAATGGACCAACACGATACATTTGGTACAAAGACCCTTTTTGTTGTTCAGGAGTTAGTCTATTCATTATGAAATGGCAAACCTAACTGAGCATAAGTCAAGTGACAGCTGTCAAAAATACAAACACCGAAAAAAGTATTGCCAGATTGAAAACCACACGTTTAAAAAAACACCCTTTTATCTTCGGGGGGTCATAGTCTAGTCAAAATTTAAGTATGGTAAAGGTACAGTCCCGGATGTTTTTAATTTAATTATAAACTTTGATTTAAATTTAATGTAGGGGCTACTTGTAACATTTTTTTTGGGGTAAACTGTATTGCGTAATCTACTGGGTTCATCATTATATCCACTGTTTTTGGCTTCTTTGACAGCTCGTTGGAGCTATCCCGATTACGTAACTTCCATTCCAAATAAAGAACAGAGAGTTCCGCGATCTGGAAAACCAGATACTTCAGTGACATGTTGCCAATAAGGAAGCAAACAAAAATCTGGTGAATACAAATGTTGTAACCTCTTCTCTTGAATAAGATCAGCTAGCTTTGTGCTGGATTGCCTTGTCATTTTCCAATATGTTATTGTTTTTATGGAAAAAGTGTGGAGGAGTGTGCCCACAACAAGTGTTCGAGGGTATCCAATTGTTTGAACTGTGACACCGAGCTTTTATATAAAAAATACTTCGTGTTTTATTTCTTATCTGTTTATAATATTACTTTGAGTTCTTGTTACAACTTACCCGTCCTGTGTTACAGCTTAGCCCATCGGCAGGGTTAGTTGAATCAACTTTTTGTTAGTGTTTTATCTTGAATTTTTCTAAAAGATGGTTTGCTAAATTTTCTATAAATAGAGATCTCCGTGGACTTCAATTCTGAAAAATGGTACCTAATCAATTTGTCTGTCCCAAAGTGTAGTTAATAATATTCGAACTTGTTCCATTTCCGACAAATGCATTGGCTAAAAAGAGATCAGAGGCAGCATATCGCAGGTTAATCATCCATTTTTTGAATATTTCTCTCCACATTTAAGATATCTACACGCACTAAAATCTACGTCATTCTGCATTTCTTGTATCTTAATTTCAAAAACAAAGAGTAATTCGGACTTAACTAGGTCTTATAGAAATGGTTGCTTCATCATTGAAGCTTTCCCAGCTCATCTTAAATTTGTATTGATAATAAAGTGGAACATGTCACAACCTCTGTTTCGTCAAGTTTTCGATAAGTTTTACTTTTGGTGTATATTTGACAGCTGACTTGTAGTGCCCAAAAATAATGGTTTTATTTTGACAGACACTGCGTGTCGTCAGTTATGGATAACGTTTTAATTTGACGGAAGGGAAATGAACATACCGTTCGGTTTTGACATTACCTTCCGTTCGCTTCAACTTACTACGGTTGACCCTTTTTTTCTATAATGTCTCCTAGATGGCACTAAGTGTATATGTCAGTGTCGTGTCAGACTATTTTAACTAAATCGCAGCCATAATTATATCGTTACTTTCATCAGAAGCTAAACAGACTTAATCTAATACAAGTCAATCTATCACCAATGAGACTACTGTGTTTTCTCTCACTTAAAATAACGATAGTTTTTTTACCATAAACGGTTTCAAAATGTGATTGCGTGGGTCTGTTTCTTTTCAACATGCTCCCACCGCACCGCACCATGATCTCGGTAGCACGCACGAATACGACTCTCCAAAACAGTAAGACGTATATGGAAATAATTAAACCTCAATGTCGTCTCTATATAAATATACTATTTTCATGGCGTCATCGTCATCCTAAAATGCAGCAGCTTGCCAATGAAGTTGTTAAAATCACTGGCAAAGTGCGCGACCATCTGTGGCCATCTTAACTAGACTAGAAGAGCACCAAAAGTGGATCTAACTACATATTTGATTTTTTTTTTTGGTTTTCTTGCTCTGATTTGACCGACCAACTCTATCACATTTAATTGCCACCGTTAACGTGAAAACTTTGCCGCTCACGAATTGTAACACCAAAAAGTAAAAGGAAAACCTTTTGGTGTCTTTAAGGGTATACAGCTGAGTTTCTTTAGCACCCCTCTGGAATCTAGAGGAGAGGCGCTGATTGATGGCTTACCTTGCGTCTGTAAATTGAATCTCTAGTTAAGGATTTAAGTTACAAACAGAACTCACGTCTCTATAACAGTCTTCCTTCTCACAGAGACAACGGACGGACGGACGGACGTCGATGTCGTTGTTGTCGTCATTTGCTGGTAGTTGAAAGGAAACACCAAAAACCAGCAGCTGCTCTTAGCTGGCTGTCAACATTGCAGCGTTTAGGTCGTGTTTGTGGCTTATTTATGCCTTAGTCCAGACGAACTTACCTACTTCTATGACTATAGCAGGCGAGAGCTGCCCACGATTTTCGATTCTTTTTTCCCTAGAATTCTATTACTGGGCCATTAATTGCATTAAACCTGCAATAGAGGTGAACATGGTTGCCATGTGTGATTGAATTGGTTTTCAATTTTTTTATAAATCAAGATTTTCAACAATTTTTCGTCTCGAAATTCTAAACAAATTAATTCATCCATAAAGCATCATTTTGATTTGCAACTTCAAAAGTTATAAAGTTTCAAAATAAATTTATTTAAATGATCACACCTGGCAATACTCGTATGAGCCGTTTGAGCATGCGCAAGCATTATTGTGGGTTTCCTTTAAAGTTTTTCATTCAATTAGGGTGACAAGAAATATGTTACAGTTGTTGTTCTAACAAATCCGTTGCTACTGTTAACCGGGCTGGCGCGGGCGGGCTGCGGCAGGGAGTGCAGTTGGTTAAACTAAACCCAATCAGTGCAATGGAAGTGTATAGCGTATAGATACAGTTAGAATACAATGCACGACAAACGAAATACACATGAGGAATTTATTGCTTTGTTATCGGGATAGCAATTTGGAGGAGGTAATAAATTCGTTATAGGACTTCTTGGGTTAGCTCAAATTGAGTGATCAAGTTGTTAGGGCCATAAATGGAAATCCTTCGAGATCAAATAGGTTTTCTTTTTTTTTTAAATGGAGAACTTCTTTTTAGTATAGAGTTTGGAACTTGAGTACTTAAGAAACATTGCTGTGTTATGTTTTCGTGTTTAAAATGATTGTTAGTTACATAAAAGTAATAGAATAGGAGTAAGGCTATAGTAGTTTAGTACTTTTGAGAAGATTCCTAATGTAACATTCAAAAACTTAGTCAGTGCTCAGTGGAGGTATGGTTTAAGATATCCAAGTGATACAGTCATCTAATATCCTTGTGGTGTGGTGATATGAAGGCGGCGGTATGGAAAGGAGAAGAAATGCCGAAATATTCACCAAACTGAAAGAAGAGTTCCTCAGGGAAGTGCATTGAGGCCTATATTGTTTGCTTTATAATGTAAAATAACCTCTTTGACTATGAAGGTGGTAGTATCGAGTATGGATGATTTTTAATCAAGGCAATATTACTTGCATATGTCATAATTTTTCTAGCATATTCACCCGAACCCATTCAGCTGATGAATAACCAATTTGACAGGCACTGCGAAACTTAGACAAAATAAAAAAGTGGCACGAACCTCTCCGGGAAACCAAGTCCTAGTACTATTATTCTGATCCATTCCAGTTTGTGCGTTGACACTCTGCGGGAATAAAAACAACCTACGCTTTGCCACTCGAACGGAACCGGTAGTAGAATAAAATTTTCTTCACAAACTTTTTCCTCGAAAAGAACAATACCTTAACTAGAAGGGATCACAGATTGAGCCTAGAGCAATCAGTATAGCAGTCCATGAAAAACACTGACAACACGTAATTTTAAAAATGGTGAAGTTTTGTATTTTCCAAGATGATAAAAGACCCCGAACTACATCGTTGTGTTGGAAACAAGACTCTCCCTGCTCTTCATACACACCCTTAAGCTGCATGTAGACTTATACTATGTCCAATGAAAGATTCCCAAAGAAGCATTTGGAATCCTAATGCTGATGGAATGGAACTGGTATGGCATTTAACAAGGCTTAGAAGTAAGAACTGCGAGACGTACGTATACGTTCGCCCCTGCAGCGAGTCACTGTCCAGTCCAGAAATAAAATTCTTTCTTTGCAGACAGGAAAAAATAAAATATTTTTTTTTGTGAGGCCGATCTTCAATAACTGCTAGCGCAATAAAAAAAGGCGTGTGCCACGCCCAAAGTAAATTTTTTAAGGTAAGTGACATTCAATTTTAAGCTTGCAGCTCGATTATGTGCGTTTTTAACCATTCTTGAACCACAACCTGCTACTTAACTAAGGAATACAAACCGAAATTCTCATCTTCTTACTTTAAAACTGCGACCAATAGTTAAAAACGTTAAAAAATTAATGCATATTACGACTTTTGACGGAAACGCCTCTTAAAAGTGGGCGTGTCGTAAAAATTAAAAAAAAATGCATTTAAAACACTATATGAGCTTTGACTGTATGTCAGTTTTAAGGCATAATGTGTAAAACTGCATCTGAATCGAGTATAGTTTTTAAACGATCTTACCCGAATAAAGGTATTTTATAAAAATCTCGCCCTTAAAGGGCGTATTGAACACAAAACAAATTAAGAGCTATATTTTTTATATAACGAACGAAAAAAATGGTTAAAATTGAATATTGGTACCTTAAATACGTATTTAAAACTATGATTTTTGTTCTTTCATAAAAAGTGGGCGTAAGCCCCGCCCGAAACTCAAAAATTTCTTTTCAAAAACAAGAGTTTTAATTTCGACTACGAGACCCACAAATTTGGTCTTGTGGATTGATTATAAGCTACTTTGCAAATAATAGTTTCTGATAAAAAGTGGGCGTCAGCCACACCCAAAAGAATTTTGTTCCCTTTATACACAAGGTGTTTACTGTTTACGCACAACTAATACCCACAAAAGTCAAGGTTTTTTACTTGTTTATAAGCATCGTTATTTTATAAAAATAATATTGATGGTTTTGAATGAAAAGTGGGTGTCACCACGCCCAAACTGAGACATTTTTATTTAATTTAGAGAAGATTTACATATAGCTTGCGTGTGCAAAATTTAAGCATTGTGTTTTAATCGTAAATTTACAAAAAAAAATGTACTGTAGATGGTATACATACGGATGGACAGACGGACTGTCATGGCTAAATCAACTAGGCTTTTGATTTTGAGCCAGAATAAGTACTTTTCTATACCTAAATTTATTATTTTCTATGCTAAAAACTCCACACCAAATACAATATGCCCATTCTATAGAATAGGGTTTGAAAAAACTGGTTTTCTAAAGAGGGTTATTAAAAAAACAAGATTATAAAAAGCGGGACTCATACCCAACGCTTCGAAATTTTACTTGACGTTGACTGCAAGCTTGTAACTTCTGACTTCAGCTATTCACCTAAAGTTTGTTGTTCCACCCTGTACATGTTCATTTTCAGAAATCAATTGACAACAACAACAACATTTATAATTCATAACCTACAATAAAAGACCACGCCATCTACCGTAAACCAACATAACCATATCAATAAGGGTTGAATTTCCTTTTTCATATTATTTCCCATGACGGAGTATTTTGTTCTTTGCATTCATGTCATCGATTGACAGCTGCTTGCTGCCGCTTGAAGCGCTGCTGTTTGCAATAAAAAAATAAACTTCCTTTTGTAGCGACCAACAAATTATGTCCTCCCATCCAAAGAAATGTCATCTTCTCTACAAGGAAGCACAAATAGCCATTGCCATACCCTGGTGATGGTTATGTGCACAAAACTATAACCTAACAAATTGATTGACTCACCATCATCGTTGACCAAGAAACACACCGAAATGAGCAAAAACAACTTCTCTATATCGCATCGCATCGCATCGCTTCATATTCTGTCTCTTTTTCTCTATCTAAATCATCATACAACTGCGGTATCTCTTACATCCGCCATATTTGGTTGATGACCATACAAAACGATTCCGTGATTAATGGTCAACGTCCCAAGTGCCACCTAGTTAGGTCGTCTTATAACAACCAGCCACAGCCAGCCAGCCAATTGACCAACAAACGACGATGACTAGGATGACGACGACCTCATTTCCCTAGCCTCCTCCTTTGGCGTTGGCCATCACCAAGCCCAAGAAAATTCTCACCATGTCAAGATTCAAAGAGATTTACAGCCTCGCTTTCTTGGGGCGATTAAAAACGCTTGATCTTTGGGAGGCAGTAATATTTCAAAGAGCCATCAGTATCATCATCATCATCGTCATCATCATATAGAGTTCTGTATGGGCCCAGTCGTCCCAGTCGATTGTATAGACACAATTTTTTGAGGAGCATTAGTCTGGTCTGCGAGTGTCCCACATGAGGATCCAGAAGCAATAAATCGAAACAAAGTTGCACATTGACAACGATGACGATAGAACATACCTACTGCCCGGGACAGGGGACACCCCTACCCCCATCCAGTGGTATAACGAAATTTTTATGAGCGGTAATTACGATGACTTATGGGCCATTAAAGCATTCCCGAGTTCGAGTACCCTTTTTTTTATGCTTTGAAGTCGAAGTCGAAAACGACAACCAACGCCCATCGTGTAGCTTCACAGTTCACACGCTGACTGTGTGTTGGTATGGTGTGCCGTACTGTAATAAATCCTTCTTTCTAAATTGTATAATGTTCACTGTGTGTACAGCCTCAGGAATTCGTCGTCTGTGCCCAAAGAGGCAGCAGCTCTTTAAACTAGATGATGATGATGATGATGATGATTCCTTACGCCCAAAGTAAAGAGCATTCCTTACTCTCATAATTTCTAGCTACCCGACGATTATTTGTGTGTTACCTCCTGTCCCCGATTGTTGGCGAATGGCGATGCCATGGCTATATGCTGCGATGAAAGTGCGAATCTTTATTGCCCAGGAGGAGCTACTGCACCTATAGAAAATAAGAAACTCAGCTCCCGTATGGCTTGCTCTAAGATTAATGGAAAGATGAAGCGCGCTGAAATATTGGCTAATGCCATGTCATTAAACCTTGTGCGTCTAGCGCGTTGTCCATTGCACACAATACTTTTACGATGCGGGAAGCTGTGCCCCATGTCCATGTTAAAACCGATGAACCACGTGCATTCGATCCAATATAGAAAACCAATTCCAATTGACGACGTCCTCATCATCATCGCCGTCGTCATCGTCGTCGTCGTCCTCATCGTCATCATCGTCGTTGTTGTGTTCACAGTAGTCCGCCAAATAGACTATTGCTACCTGAAATTAGCCATTGTAATGATAGGCTGGAAGCCGATGAGAGGCATTTTCGCCGTGGGTTGATTGGACCGTGCAGTATATAAGATGTGAGCGCATGCTGGCCATGGAATCAAAGCAATCGCAAAGGATTCGAGCTTTTTCTATGGACCTGAAGAATTTTAATGTGATTAAAGAGGTTAGGAATCATGGAAGAACGCATGTTGCCTCGAGCAGATGTTTTTGCTGTACACCATACAGCATACAATACATCCAGTGCGCTAGCCCAATTAAGTGATTGCAATTTTATTCAAACAAAATAAGTACTTTCATCGGAATATAGAGTAATTTTAATATGTAAAATTGTACTAGAATTAAATGGAATTGGTTTAAACAAAAACATAGGTTCCGAATCTAGTTGTAGAAATGCAAAGACTGAGATTTTAATCAAATAAGACATTTTGAGATCAAAGGCAGCTATTTATTTAATTAAGTATTCCAACAGATCTGGCAAGTTGCTCCAAGATGGCTGCCTTACACATTTGTATATAAAGGGTGTTTTTTTTTTATTTTAGAAGTGTGGTTTTTAAGAAGAAATAAAACGCATATTATTTAATAATATGGCCAAGAATTTAGCTTTATAATAAAGATAATGGTTCGCCATTACGTTTTAAAAATGATTTCGGGCAAGTTCCCGCCGCAGCTAGCTCAAATAAATTCGACCGAATATTAGACCCAGGGCGCGATGCGTCGCGCGAACAGAAACATTATTTTCGTAATGAATTTTTACGATTTGCAAACGTATTTTAGGAGTCAGTCTATTCATTATAAAATGTCAAACCATAAATCAAAGCATAAATCAAGTGACAGCTGTCAAAAAGACCAACTCCGAACAAAGTATTGCCAGATTGAAAACCACCGTTAAAAAAAAACCACCCTTTAGATTGTCGCACGTGCTAAAGCCAAGTGTCGTGAAACACCAGAACTTCACCATCTACGAGGGCCTAACTCCCATGGTACCAGAATATAGCTTCCGGTGGAGCTTCGAAACTGTAAGGCCACTTCCAGATGAGCACCTCAATATACTCAAGAAGCAAATGGCCGAATGCGCACACTTATACTTGCGTACGTTTCCAGCACAGGAATTAATACTGCAAGACAAAGAATATAGCCCTAATTTCATTGACATCAATTTCCCTGCCATTTATATTGTTCCAGAGAGGCCATTATAGGAGGTGGAGGATAGACACGTCTATGCTCTCTTAAGTTCCAACTAGTTTATCAGATCCACTTTCACGTCAAAGACTCGAAATAATGAATGGATAGTAGCCAGCTAGAAAACATCGACAAAGCTAAGCTTATCAGGCTCCAGGCGAACGCCCTAACTGAGATACCCTGCCAAGACGGAAAGAGTGTTGCCGAACTTTCAAAAGCGTTCAAAAACTTAAGAGAGTAATAGTTTCTCCCGCCTTGATACTCGTCAATGTGATATTCCTTAAATTGTCTAACCAACAAATAAATACAAAAATAAATACTACCTCAAACAGATTTCCGTTCTTCTATCCATCGCCGACTCTCAGACAAATCCGCTGTCCATAGCAAGGCTGCACTTCTTCGTCAGATTGTATTCTTACTGACGTTTAACAATATTTTTTTAACTTAACTAATTTCAAGGTTTCTGTTGAAACTTAAATCGCTCCCCGTTGGAAGAGAATGCACTTGCTTACAAATTCTTCAAATTTAAATATTTTAAGAGAATACAATGATTTAAATAAATTATTCAAGGGAGTGTCCATTCGCTTTCCAGTTTCAAAAGTCTTGCCAAAGTCGACAATTGTGACAGCTAACAAAAGTTGAGTTGTGGGAACGTGCTCCCTATTCTCCTGTCTTGCAGCGCCAGCGCAGCGGTCTTGTCTTGCCCTCTCTATTTCTCTCTGTCTCTAGTACACTACAAAAATGCATGCTTCAATTTCTGATTGGAAAGGTGTAGCTGTTTTCACTAGCAGTAGTGTCTGTCACAATTGCTGCACGCTAGGTGGCGCTGCCATCTTCTCTAAATATTATGTACTAGCTATTAAAAATTTATTCTTGATCACCAGAAAGTCTTACATAAACAATGGCCGGCTACAATACACAGTTGAAGCTGTAGTTAGCAACTGCACTACAACTTGCTGTACTATTTCTTGACACTTTTAAACAAAACGGATCAGCTCTTATTGTACCATTTGTAAGTGTTTCTTCTAGTCTTTAGATCAGCTTTTTGACATTTCGCAAAAGCCACAACTAAGTCCTTCGTGTTCATCTTAGATTATTACGTCCTGTCAAAATTCATCTCACACTGTGGCCGCCATTCCCCCAGATTTATGAAAGATGAGCAAACGCGAATTAAATCAAAATGTTTAAGGCTGAAATATAATATAGTGTCAAAACTGAGCGAAAAGTTGCCTACCAACCTGTTAAAGTGACATACAATCCATAATGGTCGGATTGCCGCGGAAGCAAAACATGTATTCTCCTCTGGACAATAAGATGACTGTGACGTCACACACAAAGTCAGCCTACCTCTCACTCTCATATCCATTCACTATCAGATGTCAAATTTTCGTCCGTAACGTGCGATAGCGAGCGCAGTTTACGTCCGCAAACTAAACTGATCGAAATTTGACGAAACGGAACAATCCGCTATTTCAGGCGTGAGAAACGAATTGCTTGTTCTCTCACAATTACGGAGTTCAGCCTTTACGATACTAAACAACTCAAATACTTTTTGCTTGTACGGACATTAGCAGCGCTGGAAGTTGATCCCGTCTTTTTTATTGTCAAATGTCGGTTCCATTTGGTACTTCAAGACATTGTTCAAGCCTTAAGTGTACTTTGTAGACAAAAAGTGCCTGCATGTTAATTTCGTAGCACCTTTTTTGCGTCCAAATACAACCAATTTGGAATGACATTTAATTTACCACCTCCATGGTAAATATGCCACAGCAAAATGTGTACCATGTACCCCTCCATACCCATCAAAGACTAATTATCGCCAAGCTCTTAACCACAAAATAGTAATGAGAAACACAAAAAGATTCCTATAAAGTCATTCTATTAAGCCACCTTTGCACCCAAGAGAAATACCTTTCAACCATTTCTATCCCACTAACCGATTTAATAGCTCGAATACATCACCTCCTAATTGCCATTAATGACGACGGACGGTCAAGCCAGCCAGCGTGCTTAGTGTTCACCTAACACTAACACACTGGGTGCTGGAACTGGACAGAAGAATAAAAGAGATTGCATAACTCTCCATAGAGGCAATTAACCTTTTGAACGTTGCATAATGTGTTCAAGATGACCTTGTCCAAGTGACTGCTTAGCTATATACATCGATGATGTCGGTCGGTCGGACAGAACTCTAGAGGACTTCCATATTATCCATTTTATATACTGGTTTATACTCTGGGTTGTGTCTGATCTCTGATGATGTCTTTTTGGTACTCCGCTCCGTGCTTAATGATCATTGGATCGGAATAATACAAGATATTTGCTGATCATGCACTAAAAATCGATCCGAAATCTATGATGGTGATCTTTGAGCTGTTCGTTCTGTCCGTAGGCTGTGTATAGACAACTAGACAATGGTGTTTCAAGACATTTTATGGGCTCCATAAAGATGCTGGCTATTCGTATTTTGCCATGTTCCGTTCCCGTTGAGTATATACTATTAAAATTGAAATGCCAGTCAAGTGATGGTTGAATGGATTTTTAATCGACAATATCGTTTTATCAAATTGGGGTCTGCCGTTTTTATATTCAATTGAAATGAGCTTGACGCCATTTTCTAACTGCCCAAGGAAACAACTTAGAAGAAGCATCAGCGATGGTCATTTGCTTTGAAGACTTTAAAGGGCAGTTGTTTGGTTTTTATATCGGATCGAAAGGTCACTCTGGTTTAGTCTTTGACAAATCAGAAGATCAACGGAAATTGTGAACCACTATAGCTCCAAAAACCAAGTTCTTCCAACAACGTGTCGATGACCTTGTTTCTATTTTGGTAACTTCCAGCTTTAAAGTTTAAACTCATCATTACATCTCCTTGACATTGAAAACAGTCTCGAGACAGTAATCTACATAATCACAGAGTTGGAACAGCATGTCAAACATGTTTCAGCATCGGAGCATCGCAGTGCAAGACAGCTCAAGCAACTTGAACATCTAGTAAGTGGTGTGTACTTTCAATCTTTGCCCATCTAGTTATAGTGTCATAATTCCAACCCCTCCTTGTGCCTCGACAGCTACCTTCTGTGTTCTCCAGCTACATGATTTTCTGGGTCTTCCCACAGACCCTATAAAACTTGAGACTCCTCACGTCAATTCATCATCGAAGAAATTAATGGATGCGTCCAATCAACAATTTCATTGATGCCATGATGGGGACTCTGGTGCTGTAGCTGTATCGTATGTATTATATGTAAATGCTCTGGATTTTATGTCCCAACATCACGCATCAAGGACGTTGAACCATGAAAGGACAAGGTCTTCATTCTCTCTTGTGTCGTTGTCGCTGTCGTTGTCGTTGTCGTTGTCGCAGTCGCCCCGTCCGCTATAGATGTGTGCCGGACAATCTTAAATCAAATTAATAATCATTCAAGAGATCGCGCGATAGTAACATGATCTCGATCTTGTAGAGAAGATTGTCGTCCAATACGACACAAGGAAACATCAGAGTTTCAGAGTTCCAGAGTCCATATAGGATATAGCCGTGTGTGCCTCTGTGTATCATCTATGTATATGAAGAGAAGGTATATTGAGATTGTCGTCCTTCTCGTCTCGTCGGTCGCGCCACTACCGCGCCGCCACTGATGATAATGATGATGGTGCCGCTGGACACACCTCGCATGCAGATTACCTTTTGGGATTTTCATTGCACTCTGCAATTCATCAAAGCATGATAGCCCTGGAGCAGTTAAAGTCTAGAGGGCTGAACCTCAAGATAAGTGCGACTATATATATTCTGCCTGGAGGAGGCAAGGATATATAGACACACCGAATGGGCCAATGCTCCCAGCAGGTGCTCGATGTCCATCGCGATGTCGATCGACGACGCCGCCGCGCCGCGCCGCTGTTGTCGTTTGTGGTCTGGCCGGTGCGGTGAGGTGCGGCATAGAGCGGCAGTACCTGTATATACAGAAGTGCCCATTGGGTTGTTGTATTTATCTAGCCCCAGGGTGGAGAGATTAGTGAATGGAGATTAGGTTCATTACACGACAGCTAGATAATGGATTATTGGTGGCGCGTATTATCGACCCAAGGTGTACTCTGGTGGGCAGATAAATGCACTGTGATTAGTGGTTACATTGATGGACAAACATGAGATGGAATGCTAATGTCTGCGCAAATTATCTTAACCAGCATAGAGTTTGTACATGTGAAGATTACTGATCGTAGCACCATTATTAAGGAGTTATAAGGAATATTTATTCCACCGCCGCACCAAGCCGCCATTAAAACAACAAAAACTCGAATATATAATTGGAAAATCTGTACAATTAAATATTAAACATGTTCCAAGCTACCTCTCTAGGATGATGGATAATTTAATTTCTTGCAAAAGACTTTGTCTCTCTAACAATAGGTTTCATAGGAATATTCAAGAGAAATCAACTACCGGATATTGGAAGACCCATCAGACTTGTCCTTGATTGTTGAAAGAAGCAAAACAACTGTTGGGCTATTTGGATGTAGATTTTGTATAAGAGGTGCCTGGTATCCATCTTCCTCACCTTGAGGCATAGACAATCTTGCATATGGTGATACTCACAACCCTACACAGATGTAAACTTGACTAAGCAGTGTCTGCTCGCTCATATCAGGGTCATCAGTTTTGCATTTTTTTGTTTTTTTAATTAGAAAATTTTGACGTTTAATTAAGTAGGACTGGCCACTATAAAACAGTTGAAATCCTTTCATCCCTTGAAGCAAGTCACCTTCAGTACTGTCACACTTACGAAACTGGTGCATGCAAATAGACACTGCTGATTTAATAAATTGAAATGGCATTCAAATAACTGACAGATAGTAGCTTTGTTCGTGTACCAAAATCAAACAGTTTGCATTTGATTTCATACGTTAACACTAACACAAAAAGCGTTCGTGTACTGAGAGTTGAACGAAAGAAAATAACAGCTGTTTTATTCTTTCGTTCATTTATTTTCATGTATTGATCGTTGACCCAGTGAAAATTCATCTGGTAAAAATTTAACTCTGTCAAAAGCCAATCAAGTAAACATGTTTGTCGTTGCAGATGACCCTTGCCGAGAAGAGCTTATCAATTTAAAAATTCTAATTTGACGTTTCTCAAGACTTACAGTACACAAAAAATATTCGTCCACTTTTCGGTAAATGAGAGAGATTTTGTTCTCATTTGTTAAATTTTGACAGTTTTCATTTTTTGACACAAAACGAACTCTAACAAAGCTAGTTTTAAGCTTAGAAGTTTTGTATGGCTTTCACAGCCTTATTATAAGCAATCATTTCGTTGAGTTTTGACAGTTGGTTTTATCTGTTATAATTGAGCATTCAATCAAAGGGTTAATGCAATGAAAATAAAATGCACGAATGGGTCGCATGAACTTGCTCTTATGCTAAGCAATTGTTTAGTAGCTGAATATGTAGGTACCTATATTTAAAAAAATTAAAAAATTAAAGAATTTTCGAAATTATTTTTTAATTTTTTTTTAATAAATAATAGTTTAAGAGTTTTTTCGAAAAAACTAAGTATGCAATAAAATTTCGAAACTACCTATATGTCTATCTAGGAAAAAAAAAATTGTGAAAATCGTTCGACCAGTTTTTTCCGAAAGTTCAAAATCCTGAAAAATCAAAATCCCGAAAATTCAAAATCCCGAAAAATCAAAATCCAGAAAAATCAAAATCCCGAATGATAAAAAAGCCAAGTACTGTTGATTAAGAAAACTGTTGACACAGGCGCCTGCCAGACAACTGGACATACCCTTAGCGGAGCAACGAAGATTCGTGAGCGGGTGTGTCCCCAAAAAAGGGAGTTAAAATCCCAAGAACCCGCGAAGCGGACCACCCAAGTATTGCTGATTATGAAAACTGTTGACACAGGCGCCTGCCTGCATCACTTATCCGATTTTTCAGTATTGATTGCTAATCGGGATTTTTTCGGGATATTGATTTTTCGGAACTTAGATTTTTCGGGATTTAGAACTTTCGGGATTTTGAACCAGATCCATGGACAGCACGCACGAAAAAGTGTGACAGTCACAGTCAAGTTATATATCTGCTTTGATAGCATAGAAAGTCGATAAAGTCGGAGGGTAGGGTGTTGGGTGGTTGGTAATTGTAAGTGGTGGTGTAGGTGGATGTGGGGTGGGGGGGGGGGGGTACTGTATTGAAAAAAGGTGGGTGGCTGTAGTTGGTTTGGGTGGCGAGGCAAACATTTTCAAAAATAATGAGTGGTTCTTTGGTGGCTGTAGATGGGATGGGTGTTTGGTGTCGTGCATGGAAATAAGTTTCGGGGTACTAAGTCCACCGAGGGACTTTATCCCCACTTAGTGGGAACTTAGTTCACTTTAGAGAAGTGGACTTATTTTCCATGAAACGTGAGAATTTAATGCCAAAGAAAATCGTGTGGATTTAATTCCCCTTTAATATGAAATACTTTCCCACTTCCTTTTCCAAAATAAAGGAATGAAAAAATTGCCAAAAATGGTGGGTGAGTGGAAGGTGGTAGGTGGAGTGGGTGGTTGGATGTGGGGCATTTGGTGTTGGGAGGTAGTGAGGAAAAAATTGTCAAAAATGGTGGGTGAGTGGCAAGTGGTTGTAGGTGGAATGTGTGGTTGGATTTTGGATGGTGCTCTGCGACGGTTGTTGGGGGGGGGGGGGTGAGGAAAAACTTGTCAACAATGGTGGCTGGTTGAATTTGGTGCATGGGGGGCGTTGTCAAAAATAGTGGGTGGTTGGTTATAGGTGGGGTGGCTTATTGGTGGTGGTTAGGAAGGGGGGATTTATTGTGTCGGGGAGGAGGAACAAATTTTCAAAAATGGTGGGCTGTTGGTTGGTGCTTTTATGTGGGGGTGGAAGGTTGGTGTTCGGGTTAAGAGGTGAAAAAAAAAAAATACAAAAATGGTGGGCGGTTGTAAGTGGGTTGAATGGTTGGAGAGATACCTACACATGAACTATTTTGTGAACTGGTTATCACATAAAATTATCGTCCGTAAACCGACTTTACAGACAACCATGTTTTTTTTAAAGGGTTATTTTTGAAAAACTTTTCCAAAAAATATTTTGAAATTTGATTGAGTATGTAAATATAATGCAATCTGTAGTTCACATCTGAAAAATAATATTAAAAAAATCAACATTTCGAACACTACAATTTTTGTTTTAAAAAATTATCAAAAATCAAAAACAAAAACGTTTTAAGAATTTTGAAATGTCATATTCATAAAATTATGAATGACTTCCTGTGTACAAAACTTTATTGAAATCGGATGTATAGTTAACGAGAAAACTTGAAAATACTGGCTCTATGAGAGATACCGTTATAATGGCATTCTGAAAGTTTTTATCAAAATCGTTAGAGCTGTTTCTGAGAAAATCAATTGTTTTTTTTCACGATTACGTTAACGTAACGTTACTTTTTTGTCTAGAGCAAAAAATAAAAATATGTTCCGAGGGACGGCCAAATAAATCTTAAACACAAAATTTGAAGCAAATCGGCCCATCCTTTCAGGTTCTAGAGGTGCTAACAGACATACAGACAGACGGACGGAATTTCCAGACCCTTTTTTTCGACTTCTCCATCATCGCAATGTCATGTGTGATTATTATCTCAAATTTTTTCTTGCACGAATCCATAACTTGCCTTAGTACCTATATAATCGCAAGTAAAAATTGGAGGTGAGTCCTTTTCACTCGCAATAATTGTAATCTCCTAGAAAGAATAATATCTTTTAGCAGTCAAACTTGTCGGTGATTATAGAAGTCGAAATAAGTCGGATAAAAGAATTTTGTATGTCTGTCTTTAGTCTGTCTGCCTTTTAGGCGGTTGGGCAAATTTGATTCGAACTTTTTACACAGTGTTTTTGGAGGTAGGGTACTCCCCTGGAATAGTTTTGAAATAAATATTTAAGGTCAAAATATGAGGTCTAAAAAAGTGCTAAACAAATCGAATTACTTCTGAGACATCACCCAAACAGTCACTCCGAACATCTCTCACAATTCCTGTTGCTTAACGGTAGAGTGTTTTCATTAAGAACATTTCACATGCCATTTCCACATCAAGAATCTTTGGTAAGCTAATTGTATCTTTAGAAATTCGTATGAATACCTAGATTAAGTTAAAGTTGCAGCCATTGCTATGGACAGCGGCCTTTCTGTTAGAATTTAAATGATAACCGATTATAAAAATAAATAAAAACGGTAAATGTTATGTTTTGGTAGAACAGATTTTTCAGGAAAAGTCTTATAACGGTACCTCCCATTTTTCTCGTTAGCCACTTGACGAATTTCGAAGAAATTTTTAATGTGAAAGCTCTTTTATAAACAAAATAATATTAGTTCTTTAATTTTTCAAAAAAAAAACTTTTTTGAGTTTCTTAAAAAAAGTTAGTTTTTTTAATTTTTGGTTTTTTTCAGAAACTGTTTTTAAAAAATTTTAAATTTTTTCTTTTCTGATAAAGACTTTAAGCTGCTAGATTTACAAACAAAATTGGAATATGTTTTCGAAAAGTTTTTCAAAAAACCGTTTTTTGAAAAAACTGGTCAAACGATTTTGAAAAAAATTTTCTTTAAATTTCAAAAAAGCAAAAGAAATCTGATGGCTTACTTCATTTTCTCCAAAAAAACGTTTTAACTATTGATTTTTAATTGATCAATAAAATTTCATATGATTTTTTCAAAGCTTTTTCCCGAAAATCTCAAGCCCCAAGACCGTTTTAACACATTAGAGCAAGTTCGTGCGACACAGTCGTGCATTTGATGTTTTTTGCTTTGGCTTTGTAAATAGGTGGAGAATTTCTTAAATATTTGGCAAATTATTGAAAAAAATTTGAACTTTTTTAAGTATTTCGTCCAGCCAATTGGCATCCAGGATGGTTTTGAATAATTGTCCTCAAAAGAAGGCTTTGCGAACCAAAAGAATAAAGCAAATGCTTGACCGGATTAGTTGAATAGAAACTCTAAAGTGGCCAAAGAACAATCCTTCAAAAGAGATTTTAGCTTTCTAGATGAGTCAAAACTATCTTAAAAAAAGATTGAATCCAGTTGTTCTTTTCGTCCTTGAAAAAAAAGTTTGAAAGAAAAAGACGCAAAATGAAAAACCACATAAAAAAACACAATCCCTTCATTCTGTAGACAGATTGTATTGAGAAACGATAGCGACCAATCACCTGAAGGATGTATCCTTTTTGGGATATGCGAAGAAATAAAGGAGAATATACAAAAAGGGAAAGATGGAAAATGCCAAATTGTTAAAGTATTCCTTTCATCCTACACCACCCGCACATGTGTGTGTCGCTTTGGTATTTTTTTTTCTTCTTCCCGACTTTGATATCCTGGCGAATCGTTAGCAAACAAGAAGAGGGTGGCGTCGTAAAAAAAAAACGATGTGTAAGATGCACACATGAAGTCCTTACATATATATGTATATGTATATACTCGTCACACCCATCAAATTCAATTGGAAAGGGACGATAACCAAACCTTGAAAGAATATCTGAAAAGAAGGCCGAACTCCCACATGGAAGTCGCGACAAATTAGAATAAATTGGCAGTTGCCATTCAGCCACAAGAATTTCAGCGAATATCCTTCCTCCTTTCATAAAATTTAAATTGGATAAGCTTTCGCTCTAAAGGCAGATAGAAAGGTATATGCAGACATAGAAGTCACATCATCACAACACACAAGTCAAAGGTTTGTCTACAAATAAAAAAAAATCAAATCAAATATACTTCAATCTGAATACAGAAGAGGATGTCTAGGATCAGCATCAGGATTTCAATGCGAAGCTTGGTGAACCGAACAAATAATCAAAAAAAAGTCAAATCATTTGACATCATACATCGATGATAGGAGGATGAGAACGCGATGAATTTGATATAAGAAAGTTGATATAAGCACAAATTATGATAGAATTGACTCAATCATTTTGAATTATTAAATTTGTATCATAATGAAGATGTCTGCGTAATTTGATTCAGGGATAATAATTGGAACGTGCGTGAAGCTCTGCTCTGCCTGTTACAAACGCAGCAATGTTTTATATAATTTTAATGTCTTCAAATCGCTTCAAGGACTTTCATAAACATTTCGTTGTGTCCTGTTGCCGACACGACATCGAATCAGCCGACCGACGACGCGAAGTTGCGTTGTCGACGGTCGCTTAATCTTTTGGATACAAAAATTATCTGCCGACAAAAAAAAAAAAAAAAAAAATGCAAAAACCCAAGCCTCATGTGCCTTTGTGTCACACATTGCAGCAGCCTCACATATTTTTCAGTTTAATTGCAAATCCTTTCGCTCGAGTAGCGTGATACTTTTGCTTCTGGTTAATAGCGATTTATATAGTATATTCGTTAGTCCTGGATAAAACAAAAGATTTCCCTCAAGAGGAATTATGAAAAAAAGGGTGTAGTAGTGTGGTAAACGGCGGAAGGATATTATTTTTTCTTCATTTTTTTTTTGTTTTTTATTATTTTTGGTCGTTTGCAAACATAAAAAAAAAACGAACCAACTGAAAGAGTGAGATTTTTCATCCATGCAACTCATTACTTGGGCCATTATCCTTGTGAATTTTCGTGTGTATTCCACTTGAGACGTTCTTTTGTTTTCACTATGCATTCATTTGTTTATACGAATTTTTGTTTTTTTTTTTAACAGGGTCCTCTAACATTTGCCGCGCACGTAGGTACAGTATATATAGTGTTTTTATTTTTAAACTTTTTATGTTTTTTTACGGATCCATCTTTCAAAGGGGTTTATACACAGTTAATAGACTGGATTCCAAGATTACCATACCATTTTATATTTTTGTTGGGACTGGGTCTGGGATCGACTGAAAAAAAAAATGAAGAATGAAAGAGTGTCCTTTTGTGTGTGTTTATTTTTTTTTGTTTTTTTTGTGTTTTTCCGGAAAGCCTAAAGTATCCGCATGTATGAGTTTATTCTCTCAAGCTCCTAGACTGAGGATTACAATTTGATACTTTACAAATTTTATATGCACAGATTTTGAAGGAGATTTTTATTTTTTCATTTTATATATGTACCAGGGGATGTAAGGTAAGTATTTTGTGAGAGTTTCAAGGATCAATTTTATTATGTTGTTTGTACTTCATTGCAGCTTATGCGTTTCCTCTCTCAACGATTTCTTAATTTTGCCAACAAAAGTTAAAACTACTGAAAAAATTAAAGTGAATCTTGGGAACGATTATAAAACGATCTTCTCCAAATAACGGGTGTTTTCGAGCTTAAGAACTTGAAATAAGAATAAAAAAAAGAAATATTGTTGGAATGAATTTTTTATTATTATAATCTGGTAAATAATTTCAAAGCATTTCAATGGATGTAATGGTGATTTTTAAGGTGCAGGGACATAAGTCCCCGGGTCCACCGAGGGAAGTGGACTTATTTCCCATGAATGTTGAGAATTTAATCCCAAGAAAATCGTGTGCTTTTAATTCCCCTTTAATGTGAAATACGTTCCCACTTCCTTTTCAAAAACAAAAGAATTAAAAAACATAAGCGAGAGCTACAGTACGTTTTCAACGAACTGTTGGATACCCTATTCCCAATATTTTTGTATGTGTATGCGTTCGTCTCCCGTAGCCAGCCGCTGTTCCAGTTTCATTCTTCTTTAGCAGACAGCGAAAAATTCAATAACATTTATTTTGTGTGGCCGATGTTCAATTACTGCTGGCGTAATAAAAAAAGTCGTGTGCCACGCCTAAAGTTGAGACTTTTTATTGCCAATTGGGCAATTACTCTGAGCTCAAGAACATTCAATTTTTAAGCTCGCAGAACGATTTGAACAAAACCAGACAAAACTTAAATTTTGTAAAATTAGATTTTGAATGGAAATAGCGATTATTGGTGTATTTAACAATTTTTTAACCACACTCTCCTATATAATCAAGGTCAACAAACCGAAGTGTTCATCTTCTCACTTCAAAACTGCGACCGATAACCAAAAAACATTAAAAAAATAATGCATATTTGCTTTAATATAACAATTGTTATTTTATAAAAACAATATTGATGGTTTTGTATGAAAAGTTGGCGTCAGCCACGCCCAAACAGAAATATATTTATTTAATTGGAAGAAGGTTTACCTAAAGCTTACGTGTGCAAAATTTTAGCGTTATGCTTTTATCGTAACTGTACAAAAAACATAATTTAATTTTACCAAATTCAGGTTGTTCATCAAAAATTGCGATTGTGGGCGTGTTTGTGAGCGGATTTTACCGGTTTATCAACTTAGCCTTACCCTTGAGCTTTCGTGCTTAAAAAATGCGACTTCTGTAGAGTATACGGATATATTAACGGACGGACATGGCTTAATCGACTTGGCTTTTGATTCTGAGTCAGAATATATACACTTCTCTATACCTAACGGTATTATTTCTCTAAGTTACAAACTCCAAATACAATATACCCATTCAATGGAATAGGGTATAAATATGCAAAAACAGACATGTTAAAAATTGAAAGGTGAAAGAAACGTTCATAGTCCTTGATATAACGGGTGATTTTTTAGCTGGTTTGGTTTTGGCAACACTGGTTTTGACAGCTGACGTGTGTTTAGTACCTTGTGTCACTGTCAAACAGCTTCAGTTTGGTTTGCAATTTTACCATGGATCGTCTTACAAATGAACAACGCTTGCAAATTATTGAATTTTACTATCAAAATTCGTGCTCGGTTCGAAATGTTCAAATTGTTCAAATTGTGTTCAGCGATGAGGCTCATTTTTGGTTGAATGGGTACGTAAATAAGCAGAATTGCCGCATTTGGAGTGAAGATCAGCCAGAAGCATTGCAACAGCTACCAATGCATCCCGAAAAAGCCACTGTTTGGTGCGGTTTATGGGCCGGCGGCATTATTGGGCCATATTTCTTCAAAGATGATGCGAATCGCAGCGTTACTGTCAATGGTGAACGCTGCCGAGCGATGATAACAAACTTTTTTTGCCCGAAATGGAAGTTCTTGACTTGCATGATATGTGGTTTCAACAAGACGGTGCCACATGCCACACAGCACGCGAAACAATGGCGCAATTGCGAGGCGAGTTTGGTGAACAGTTAATTTCACGTTTCGGGCCGGTCAATTGGCCGCCTAGATCGTGCGATTTGACACCATTAGACTATTTTTTGTGGGGGTATGTCAAATCTAATGTCTATAGGGACAAGCCCGCTTCGATTGACGCACTGGAAGCCAACATCCATGCATTCATTCGTGAGATATCGGCCGATATGTGTGAAAGAGTATGCCAAAATTGGACTCAGCGGATGGGCTACCTGAGACGCAGCCGCGGTCAACATTTGCATGAAATTATCTTTAAACATTAAATTGCAAGGTTCAAACTATCGATTCAAATAAATATTTCATTCATTTTTTCGAATTTCTTGTGTTTTTTTTTAAAAAAAAGTTCTAAACCTCTTAAAAAATCACCCGTTATAGCCGTAATGTGTTTTGTATCACCCTATGTTATCGTCATTCCTATAAACCTATTTCGCTCCAGCGAAATAGACAGTTGCACTCCTCTCCTGAAAAAAGTTTCTCCGTAATAGAAATGCTCATAATTTTACTCTAGAGCCTTATTTTAAAAGTACTGTCAACTATAGATACTCCTTCTTTAGCCGCACGACACGAATGTAGAATGTTTTGCCCGGCTTTGGTATACTCGTTCAAAAATTGCTGAGCCTATTCAAAACTCAAAACTTTGATCTCCTATCAATCCTTCCTTAATGTTTGTGCTGTGATATTTCATGATAAGAGAAAGGGTATTTAAAACCCCCCGAGTGGGAAATTATTGAAATAAAAATAAAATAAACACACCAACAAAAAACATATTGGTCAATTCATTCATCCTGTCTTTTCTAGCAAATTCCAACCCACTAATGCATTCACTATCTAATGAGGTTATATAAGTTTAATATTTCGTCAGTTAAAGCACATTTACTCATAAAAATATGAACCATTACCAATAAAAGTCAATGCTTAAATGTTAATGTTACTAAATTGAAAAGTACCATCTCACAAAAAAAATCTCACTTACCTTGACTTCACCACCATCTTGTGTCGTAATTATAATTCTTCTAAAGTTTGAAGACGCAAATTATTATTACCATCATCCCGCATAAAAATAAAAAATTTAAAAAAAAAACAGAAATAAAAAATCCATAAAAAACAATTAACAGCTACCATCCCATTTAATTATGATGGTACATGGTAGATGGTACAACCTCAAACGACTTATCAATATGTGGCTATCTAATGATGCAAAGGAGGAGAGGCGACTACATCTTATTTGGAATTTCGAATCGCCAAAGAAACTTAAACTTATAACCGAAGGCGTTTACCGCGATGGATCAATTGATTGTGGACTTATCGCGGTACTTAGCAGAACTATCTATCTATGAACGGTATAGCCAGTGGGCGCACGCTCTATAATCGCTGTATCTTTGGCTGCGTGATTAAAATCTTATTAATTGATGTTAAATGTAGAAAAGTTAACAAAAAAAAACTTACTGACACGGTATGTAGCTACTGCTGAAGCTGACGCTAGCTTACTATCAGTTCGCATAAATCTCGATATAGTCTCCTTGAAATGCTTTTATACAAGCTGTAAGTGTCAGTGTGTGTTGTGTTAAGAAAATCCCAACCAACCGTAAACACATAAAATATTCCAATTCTCCAACTCATAGATACATAACATTATAAGAGTATCCCTGAGGTTAATTTGCCATAAAGTGCTATAACCCACAAATTCACAAATTTTTATTAAAAAAACAAAATAAATATGTAACCCGTTTTAATTTTTATTTTATCGAGGGCTGTTATCGAAGGCGTCAATAATGCCACACACAATCAAACCGGACGCCAAACATGGCGGTGAATTAGTTAGTGATATCGAAAAATTATTATTGTAAAAAAAACCCTCTCGTCATATGTGATTTCTGAATTTCTGTTTTCTGATTTCTGATTTGAATTAAAATAAAACGAATCACCGTGAATGGGTCGTATCATAACTCAGTGCACCAGTGTTAAGTGGAAAATTTAATAAAAATAATAAAGATTGTTTTTCGATATTTTTTTTTTCGATAGAAATCGCATTATTTATGACTTATGGCGGTTAGCTATAATATTTATTTGCACCTGGGAAAGCGGGTCAGGTGATTTTGATTTGCTATTCTGGTGTGTTTAGTGGACTGAATAAATTGCATCAAAATTGCTATAAGCTATTGCACTGTAGTGAAACATTATTTAGTCTTTAGATTGGTGTGAATTGATTGACTTTATTAATGAAAAGATCAAATGCCTGATGGGATGCATATTTATGTGTGGCATTATTTAGTGTTTGCTGGGGCATTTTTCACACCTATTTTGTGGGTTGCATATTCCATACATCCACATCACACTGTACCCAGGAGACTGGATTCTTTGTTCGTAGTTGTTTTTGCTGGGAAGATAAAAATGTAATTTGAGTTTATGGCTCATAAAATGGCAGAAAGGAAGGAAAGTACCGGACTCAAGACTAGTTTTTATCCAAAATAAAACTCGAAGTAATTTTTGGAAAGTTAAACAAACTGTGTGAAATTGTTTTCGTCATGTTACTCACTTACTTAAAAAGTTGCAGCAAGTCCATTGTGAACCACGGCCTACAACATGCCCCACCAGCCAATTGCCTCCAGTGACGTACGCCATGTTGGTTAAGAGCGTCCTCTACTTGTTCGCGCAATCTTAGATAGACCCTCAGGGTTTGAATTGAATCTTAGCGGGCTGGTGTCTATTCGTCCATACGCTCCAGCCATCAAAGCCGCTGTTTTCTAAGCTGTTTGACCAGGTAATCTCGTCTCTGAATCTTCTCTTCAATACTTCTACTCCACTGATACATACAGAGACGAATATCAACCGAAGAATCTTTCTCTTAAAACACCTCAGCCGTTTTTCAGTCAATTTTGCCATGGTCCACGTTTCTGCCCCGTAAAGCAGGACTGGAAAGATAAGGGAATTGTATAGCGTCTCCTTCTAAGCCCGAAAAAAACTGAGATTGGCAATAGTGGTTCTTCGACTGATCTCTGCGCTGATATTATTTTGAGAGGTTATAGTGGGACGCGAAAAGACAAAGTGCTTAATTAATTCAAAGTTATATCTTTCAAACGTTACGTTTTGTCCAAGGCTACGGTGGTGATGTTCAGCACCCCAGTTTTATGTTTGTTCAGCCAGACCCATTCTTGCAGCCAGCTCGTTACTTTGTCTTAAAACTTTGTCGATATCAAAAAGCTCGGCGGTGTTCTTACCAACCTTGACGGAGCAGCGCGAGTTTTCCATACGTCATCATGGCTCTGTATAGCTCGTCCCTATTCACACTGTCATAGGCGACTTTGAAATCGAAATCGGTCTGGAATTCATGTGTCTTTTCTAAATCTGTCCATGTTTGAAAATTTGGTCGAAGGTTGACTTACCGGGCCCGAAACCACACTGATAGGGGCCAATCAGTTCACACTCGAAAGATTTCAAACGTTCACACAGAATATCCGATAAGATTTTATAGGTGACACTTAGGTGACTTATAGGGTACACGATGCACGATGCATCCGACCAGATTGTACAGATAAGTTGGCGTGTGCTCGCTCCTCACCCAGTCATCTCTCGCTGCTTTAAAGTGTTTGGCCGAAAGAGCTTCCGAACCAACAGTCTTTTTGGACTTTAGTTTAAATATCGTTTTGCTTATCATCGTGAATGGATCATTAGGGATGACAGCTGGTCAGTGAAAATGTTCTTTCAAAATTCACATCACCGACTGAGCATCTACTACGACACTCCCACCCTCGTCTCTACAAACTGCCGCTCGGGCTTTGTACCCCTTGGAACAATGTTTTCTCTGTTTAGTGTTTGTGACAATTAAGCCGGAGGTTCCGGGCTGACAAATCCTCCAAGAGTGAATCTTGTCATGAATGAAGTGAATCCCTGCTAGCCGTTTGGATAAGGCGGAAAATTCTCCCGCTAAACATCAACACCCGTACAAAGATGATTGAGAGTGCCCCGTCCCCGCATGGGAGAGTGCCCCGTCCCCGCATGGGCCTGTTGCTCCAGGTGCAGCCTTGCTTTCGTCAGCGGTTTCTATTTCAGAATTATGTAAGTGAAATGTAACTTATAAAATATAAATGAAAACAAATAAGAAGAAGAAGAAGAAGAAGAAGAAGAAGAAGAAGAAGAAGAAGAAGAAGAAGAAGAAGAAGAAGAAGAAGAAGAAGAAGAAGAAGAAGAAGAAGAAGAAGAAGAAGAAGAAGAAGAAGAAGAAGAAGAAGAAGAAGAAGAAGAAGAAGAAGAAGAAGAAGAAGAAGAAGAAGAAGAAGAAGAAGAAGAAGAAGAAGAAGAAGAAGAAGAAGAAGAAGAAGAAGAAGAAGAAGAAGAAGAAGAAGAAGAAGAAGAAGAAGAAGAAGAAGAAGAAGAAGAAGAAGAAGAAGAAGAAGAAGAAGAAGAAGAAGAAGAAGAAGAAGAAGAAGAAGTCATGTCACGCTATATATCTGCTTTGATGAGAAGCTTCTAAATCATCGAAATATTAATCAGTCATCTGCTGATGTTGAGACATTGCCCTCATCAAGTCAATCAAAATTTCCAGTTGTGTTTTTAATTTAAAAATCTTGATTAACCGTCAACAAAAATGTTTGAACTATCAAATAATCAAAGGCCTCTTAAAATTAGTTCACTAAAAGCTAGTCTATTACGGAATACGCATATACGTATTGAACGCTCACATTGTAATCGTTAAATCCTTTCTCGTGATTCCTGCCATACGGTGAACATTAAAAAAACAAAACACATTATCGCCTAAAAATTGAAATCCTGAATACAAAGCCATCCGTGTGCACCATAATTCACACTTTTTATCTTTCATCTCTGGGCGCGTGTAGGTACACACATAGTAAAGTGCATTTCGCTTTGCAAAGCCACATTTCATACAAAAAAGGACCTTATTTTTTCCATGTTTCCATGAAGCACGGCTCGGCGGCCATTGGATTTTTTTTTTTACATATTTTTTTAATTTTCTACTGTTTTTAGTTCTACACTTTTCAAGGATATTTTTTTACATTTGAATGGAGTCCCTGTTATGTTTCGCGGCTTTGTTCTGACTTCATTTCAACATCCAGCTTGTGGGGTGAATGGGATAAAATTACAAAAAAAAAAAATATACCTACCTACATATGCATATATTAAAACGAGAAAATGTTCATTAAAACAAAAGCATCCTGTGTCGAGGAGCGAGTATAGAATCCTTTCATGTACCATGGCATGGTACCACCTCTACAACATAATATATTTTTTTTTTAATATGAAGTGAAGGAAACAATTTGAATTTTTCTTGCCTCAAAAAAACGGGGGGCGTTTCAGGGGGCTGATGTAGGTATATGAATTTGAATGCAGCGTTTTTTTGAAAGTCATTCAGGTAATGGGCGAGTATATGTTTCTCCTGTGTAGTGTAGGTACACCTATTTGCTTGGGAATGATGGAAAAGATTTTGAATTAATTGAAAAGAAGTGCAAAAGAAAAGGATCTCCCAAACGAAAGTTATGCAGATGCACTTAAGGGTGAAAGGATTTTGTGAATTTTTGTTTTTGTTTTGAAAGAGTGCAAGTCACTATAAGCCTACGCCTAGTATGTTCCAACTGCATCATATCTACAAAAGGGCCAGGGCAGTGCTTTATATGAATGGCTAAGCGATGAAAGCCGGGCTGTGATTATGTTGACACTTGGATCTCATTACATTGGGTAAATACGGTGCACAAAGTACCTTGTTAGGAGTAATGCCTAACGAATGTAATGATGATGACGATGACGATGACTTTGACGATGACGGACGGAGTCCTTCGCCGCATTCATTCGTCACGTTATCACATTGACGATGGCAATGTGGTGAATCATAAATTTTAAATTAAAAGGATTCATTTGAGTGTGTGTGGTCTAAGATAGAAGCGTTATTCAGCTAGAACGATGATTGTATGCTGGGGACATGTTTATATATGGCGTTTTAAATGTGAGTTTCTTAATCAAAAGGAAACGTGTAATTACTGAATTTTTAATTCAAATAAAGGTCTTCTAAAAAAGTTGAATTGGAGTACTTAATTGCTGTATGCAAGGAGATGTATGTAGAAGGTGCCGGTTTAAAAAAATAATTTGAAAGAAGATGCGCAAAGAAATAAAGTCAACGTTTCAGTTATCCTTAGGCCTTTTTCGTATCAAAATCTGTAATTATAAATGAGGGCTTTCTTCAACTGATTTTGTACAAGGATTAAAGAAATGTTAAAAGAATCATTGTTTTTAAAAAGCTTTGAATTATATATTTATGCAAGCATTTTTAACTTGTGTTCTGTTTTTTTGGTAACAAGACTGGCATAAACGTTCGACCTTTCTTTCATGAGAAGCGATTATTTTATCGATTTCGGTGGCTCCTTTTGGAAATTGCTCCGAGAACCAAAGTATTTGTGTTAATTGAAGGGCATCCACCATCAAGGCATTTCAGATACAAATGAAAAATCTAATCAAAATTAACTAAAATAAAAATAAAACGTCCATGGAAAGCAGTGTTATGCTTAATTCAATTGAGTAAAGTTGAATTATATGCGGTAGATCCAAGCTACTATTCGCGGAAAAGCAAACAACATATTTGTCTTGGAATTTGAAGTAGGTAGGGTAAGATGGGCCTAGTAGGACCACGGAGCAAGTTGGACCACGCGAATTTCTCAGAAAACGATGGCACTACAAGAAAATTATTATACACGTTCAAAGCGTGCTCTCGGAGTAGCCGGCGCCATATTGGTTTCAGTTGCATTTTGTCTTCAGAAGCGGAACCACGCAAACTTTTGTGTTTTTTAATTGTGAAAGTGAAAAGTACGCATAAGATCGTTTTTTAAACATTTTTTAATTTTTTTTTTTTTTCCAAAATTTTGAGTTTGAAAATTAATTTTTCTAAAACAGTTCACTAAAATAACTTTTTTTGGAAAAACAATAAAACAAGAGATTTTTGGCTAAACAAAAAGGTATGGCAACCATTGTAGAATCGCTGTTATTTCTTAATATTTTTTTTTTAATACAAGTCATTTTTTTTTATAAAATTGCACCTCCCGGCTAAACGGAGGGGAATAGACCCCTCCTCCCATTCGTTTTTTTTTTCTTGTCTTAACCCAACCTTCTAGCTCTAGATTTTTGATGCACCTTTTACCGATCACCCTGTTTTGCTGTTTTAAATAGTATATCATCTTAAATTGAAATTGGTGTCATTTATAGAACTTTTTTTCGTTTTTCAGGTCTGGGTCCAACTAAACCCACATAATGGTCCAACTTGCCCCCTAAAATGGTAAGTTCAACCACTTTTACTTGCTCCATTTTTCTTCTGCAGTAACATACAATATTTAAAATTTTTGAAAACTTTGTTTAGAAGCGAGAATCCCATTTTTTCTTTAAATACCAGCTCTATGGTTATTCTATGAATAGTTTGATACCTATGAGACTTTAAAAAAGGCCCATCTAGCTCTTGACCGTTTTGGACTCATCTTAGGTCAAATCTGTTTTATTTGGGAGAAATGTGATATTTCCACTGATTCCTTGTTTGGCAAGAGGTCGACTCTTTTGAGTTTTGTAGAGAAGGTGTCCATGAATTTCAGCGCAGTTTGGCAGTCAGAGAACCTCCTTAATCGCCAGAATTTTCTACTACTTTATTTCTATTTTATTTCAGGTGTGCCCCGAAATTCACTTGTAAATGTTTTTTTGGCTTGAAATGAGCATAGGTTTTTTTAAGCTGGCATGAAAAGTTTCGATGGTTGTTGCCTAGGGTTTGACAGCTGAGAATGTCAAACTGTGTTGACATTTCAGTTCAATAAAGTTTGGCAATTCATCATAAATGATTTAACGCCCGAAACAATGCTTCCAAATTGGTGGAATTTACTTTACAAAAATGAATCTGCTCTCGAAGTTCATAGAGCACTTCGTCCATTTTACGGCCAACATAATCGGCCTTGGGAGCAAGCGATTCGTGCAGTTATTGATCGTTTTCGCATTATTTTTAGTCTTCTCGTTTCAAAACCACTAATCACCTTTGTGCTTTATGGGTTGGTGGAATAATTGGTCCGTACGGTGTCTCATCATACACTTGAGGATTGTCATCACTCTAAATAAGGCAATTTTGTATATTGACGTATCCATTCAACCAAAAGTGAGCTTCATCGCTAAACAAAATTCGCTTATGAAAATTGGGATACGTATTTCAAACAGAACCATGATTTTAAAAATAAAATTTGCTCTATTTGGAAGCGTTGTTCAGGCGTCGGTCTATTCATGTTGAAATTTCAAACCAAACTAAAAACAAATCACTGGCCGCTAATTAAAATAGTGTTGCCAACTTAAAGTTTTATACCTTTAAAAAAAACCTTTATTATTTCTTAAAAGTATTCAAGCTCTTAAAAAAACACCCGTTACAATTGGTTAAAATTGGAAGAAAGTGTGGATGTGTACGGTTAACGGTGTTTGTTTTAGACGTGTCGTTTTCAATATGTCAATACTTTTTTCGGAGTTGGTCTTTTTGACATCTGTCACTTGATTTATGCTCAGTTTGGTTTGCCATTTCATAATGAATAGACTTACTCCTGAACAACGTTCGCAAATCGTGCAAATTTATTTAAAAAAAAAAAAATGGTTCGGTTCGGTTGACATAATCGTACAGGAATTTATTCAAGCCTTCAAGCTAAATTCTTGGCTATAACATTAAATAATATGCGTTTTATTTCGTCTTGAAAACCACACGTCTAAAAAAACACTCTTTATAATGATGTTAGAACAGTTATAAGTCCCCTCTCTGTTTAAAACAACGCACCACCCTTGGATAATACAGCAGTAAAGGCACTGTTAAATCGCCACTGGATCAAAGGAAAGATTCATGTTGGTTACACTGAGGGTATCCTAGCTTAAAACTGTTTTTAAATGAGGTAGGAACAAATTTTATAAACGCGTGTCCTTAAAGAGGCAACTCAAGTATCTGTATATGAATGAGGGAATCCGAGGCAATGTGATGAATTTCAGGGAACAGATTCTTTCCGCCAAAAATTATTTCATTACGAAAAATATTTCATCCTTTGTTTGTTACTTTTATTATTTTTCAATTAAGTCAAAAAATGCATTCAACTCAAACTGCGGTTAAGGCACAAGTCTTTGGTTACTTTTAATCAACTCGTGCGTCGCGTCGCGTCGACAAGGATTGGCGCCATAAAAATTGACTCAAAACATGTTTTGCAGTAAACTGTACAGAATTTATTTTTCCCATCATACCAACGACATTTTCGTCCTTTCGAGCTTGTTTTTATTTTCAAGTTCACCACCCACCACCGACACAGGGCCGACGAACACGACAACGACGACGACGCTGCCAAGGAGATGACATTTTAAGTGCATCTTCTAAAGCGTCCTCTCACACCAATGACGACGCCCTGAGCATCTAGGTAGGTATAGGTAGAGAGGCGTGTAGAGGTACCTTCATATATACATTCTTAAATATTTTTTGAAGGGCAAAATATTTTTTTTTTGTCACTCATGTGCATCACTTTTTTTTCATTTCTTGCCTGAAAGCAACTTTCTAAGGATAATGATGAAGCTGCATATTATATGGTGTGTGTATTTGCATTCCATTCCCAAAGTGCATCTAGACTTGGCACATTCCATTAAGGATGAAATACATGGGAGATTGGACTAAAACAAGAGGCTTTTCGAGAGTTCCTCTTCCTTTCCTGTTTTTATTCTGAAAACCCCTATACCTACTCGTATGAATATTGATGGTGATGTGGTGGTCCACACATGCAAATTTTAAAATTCTTCATTTCCATATCGATATCACATATCATGTTGGTTGGAATGGAAGGTATGTATTTTGTTGTGAGAAAATTGAATGTGTGAGTGCAATTAGAAGTATTTCTTTTCAAGGCTATGTGGAGGGATTTTTCTCAACCTCTTAGTACTTGATTTTTTTTTTTCATTTAAGGGTCCTTTTGGTTCCCTGCTTTTGAAACCTCTTAAGAATATGGCGCGAAATAAGTCAGCTTAACCGTGATAAAAGCAGCGTCATCATCCCTTTAGGAATGATACGACGACCGACTACGACGACGACGTATAGGTACATATATTGTTTTGAAGGTTTGGGGCACAAGAGGTAGAAATCTAAGAATATGAGATGACTATGACGATGACGATGACGGTCGGTCGGTGGTGGCAAGTATCAATCCTCTTAAACAAAGCATCGCCGGAGAAGAATGAGACTTTTCGTCCTTAATTTTTTTTTTTGCTCGAAAAAAATAAAAATCAGAAAAACAAGACCATTGGGGGCTAGGAAAGTGGCTTGAGGTGAATTCCATTTTTCTTGTGTAGCTAAGTGAAAAACAAGTCTTCTGTTGGCGCTCACAGAGGCCAAAAGTCTTGATGGGTGATGGTGACGGAGGTGTAGGTGGTCTGATGAAGGATGTACAGTGTACAGTGTGTCGTCGTAGTATAGACGTGCACGTTCAGAATAAGAAATTCTTTAGTTCTTGTGCACATGGAAAGTGATGAAAGTGACGGCACAAAGACCGAGGACCACTTCAAAACAACAGAAAAGATGAAGAAAGAAAAAAACTTATTTCGAAGAAGAAGATTCAAAAATGTATTTTTTTCTTTTTATTTCACTTTTACTTGGATCCTTGGAATAAAAAATTATATAGAGGAGGTAAAGGTTTGGGTTTGGTATAGTGAAACAGAGATTTATGGGGACAATGGTTGTGGTATATCGCTTTTAATATTCTTCTTTATTGCTTTGGATACTTTAGTTGAAGAATGAAAGCTCTTTTCAATATCCTTGGCGACTTGCGAGGACATATATGAATTGGGAATTTTGCATGATTTTTTTTTAGCATAGCTCAGCTGATTTCAAATTACTTTTGGTTGAAAGGTACGGATAATCAAAAAAGCAATGTATGGTGGCTTTGTTGTGACATTTTTTTTATGAAACAAAACTAAGTGAGTTTGAATGTCTACGAATTTTCGACGAAAATCATTTCTATTGTGATAATTTCTAATGACAAAATATTTTTTTTAAAGGGTCCTTCTACAATATCAACAAATATTAAATATTTTGAATTTTTTGCATCCAAATAAATATTGTGCGAATATTTTAAATTAATTCAGAAAACTAAAAGCTCGTAGAATTTTTTTCAAGAATAGGCACTGTCCACAATGGATCATGTTAATAAAGTTGATTTTGGATGTATAGACTTTATCAAGGGTTTTGACAAAACGCCTAATAACTCATACGAGTATCTGAACATTAGAAAATATCCAATACACCTTTGGAGTGCCACAAGGAAGCAATATAGTACCAATGTTGTTCATAATAGCAATCAACGATGTGGCTCAAGTTCTAAAGTATATATGGACTCATGAATTACCAGATTGCAAGCGTTTTGGAAAGTTGGAAAGGACATACAAGAAGATGCCGATGTACATTGGTTTTCAATGTCTGTAAATCAAGTTGAGAATTAAAACCTCTCATCCTTGTAGTTCGGCTAAGAAATCAGTCTCTATACTTAACCGTACGTTCGAAGTTAAACTCTAGTGCAAATTGATGGGCATAACTAGTGATAGAACGTTCGGGTGAAAAATCAAATATAACATATCGGTGATAGGGAAGTCGACAAAAGTGTATCTGGAAATTCCGCCCTGCTGTCCGTCTGTTTGCACCTCTTAAGCCTGAACAGATGGGCCAATTTGCTTAAAATTTGGTACCTATTTAGTATTTATATGGTCATCTGGTCGAAAGTAGTTTTAATTTTTACTCTAGGCCCAAAAATAACAGTACCTGTCATTCAATCGTGAAGAAGAAGTTTAATTATTTCGAAAACTGCTCCAACGATTGTAGTAAAATTTGTTGAGTGCTTTTTTGTTAGGACCATCTACATTGGTTAGGTTGGGTTTTTCGAAATTTTTCTTACAACGGCATCTCGGATTGAACCGTTTTTTCTAAATCAATTTTCTCGTTATCTAAACAACCTATATTAATGCAATTTTCAAAAACTTCGAAAAATTCGAAAATAGTGGGTTCGACAATTCCGTCAGTCCGTCTGTCTGTCTGTATCGACACCTAAAGCTTGAACAGTGCACCGATTTGCTTCAAACTCGGAACACAGTATTATTATGACGTCCTACAGAGGGATGTTTGGAATTAGCGTTCTAGCTCTAAAACGAACGGTACCTGCCGTATGATTTTAAGTGAAAAATTAATTTTCTTCAAAAACGGCTCTAAGTTTTACTATAATGAGGCAAATGACGTGTTGCTACAATGTTTGCAATAAAATATGCAGTTTTGGTTGAGTTTCGCAACCGCAGCGCCACATGTTTGGTGCCACACATCTCAAACATTTTCTTCAAAGTTGGTTGGTTTACCAGGCGCTTATAAAGAAAAGGAGGCTATTTTTTGCATTTATTTGGAAAAATGGGTGGAGTCCATTTGGAAGTTATGTGCCGTTTGTGTGTGCTGGGCCGCCTTAACTACTTCCCATTATTTCTTTCTTTGGTTATTCATGTCCTACTTTTATAAAAGACTTCTTGCTTTTTCTGAGCGCCTGGTGATCCAAACAGTTTTCATAACACCCTAAGCAGTGGTGTAGGCATTTTGCCGCCAAAAGTTTTATATGGTAAGGGTGTAATGACGATCACAAGGAGGAACATAAAGTTACGGTTTCGAAGTTCACCTTTCGCACTTGCTCATATTTAAATTTAATACTTTCACTCACTCCATATATAATTTCCACTTGATGTTGTTGAGGAAACAAGTTAAATTATTTTGGAAGGTACAGCTATATTTTTAGTCCTCAATTTTAAAATTTGCAGCCCCGTGCAAATGCCCGGCACGCCACCCCCCTAGATCTAGGCTTCCTCGTCAATGCTTGGCATGGTGTTTAAAAAGTTTGGTTCTTGATGGCTGTCCGGAAGACCTGCCTAACAAAAGCATCAAATCTGTAGAGAGGCTCCGTAGAGCAAAGAAGGACAGTGCTACTAAGGCCATCCTCACCAATTCAATGGTGGTGACGATGGGTTGGGGGCAATGAAAAAAACCGACTCATCTCCTTGCTTACTGAGAGTTTTCAGAGTGAAAGTGAATTCATTTCAGTCAAGCATTCTAGCGAGGATGCTGATTGTTGCCACAGCCATCAAACACAACACAGACCCATGACAGAGTTGCTTTAGTCCGGAGAGGATACAGATTTATTGGTCGTCATCACTGCTCTAGCCACATGCTCGGCCAATATTTATTTCCTATATTGATTTGTGCAGGTTGCAGGGGACCACCTGGACAAACGCTCTCCAATATGTCGGACTCCTTGAAGAAGCTGGAGAGAATGTGGACGAAGACCGAATCTGAGTGTGAAGTCTCAGACTTCGACGAGCTAACTGGCACATTAACTTTTTTTGCGATTGTTTCGAAAATTTGGTCCACCTCTGGCCCAATTTAGTTTGTCAACGGGTGGTCCAAAATAGTTTTTCTTGGTTCAATGTTTCGCTTTGACTTACATTTAAAAAATAAATTCAAAGTGTCCATAATCACCTTCCAGGCATATGTCTGCTCTAGATTAAATTTTAATCGTTGGCCAAAGACATTTTTCTTTTGGCAAGTCGTTAGTGCCCCTTAATTAATTACAAAAACTTTTCATTTTGAATCACAAGGTGTGCAGCAGTAAAAGTTGAATTAATTTGAAATTTTATTTGACAAATCGATTAATTTTATTAAAATTAGTAACAAATTGTTTTTATTGCAACCAATTCCAAAATGCTTTATCTTGATTTATACTTTTTTTTTAACATAAAACCATAAGTATGACCTCCGGCGGCCATATTTATATTACGATGGATTTTCTTAAAGCCACTTAAGCAAAAACGGCCATCATGCATAAATGCACACATTCACTTGTTTTTAATTTGCTCTTAATTGGCAATTTGCTCACTAAAACTATTAAAAACTAAATATTAAATTAATGTAGATACAATATTTGTGCTTGAGGCGAGTGCTTTAAAGTATTTTAGGAACAAGCTTGCAATAAAAAGAGGAGAAAAGTCTTTACTTCCTGGCGATGGCCGCTGGCGCTGGCACTGGCGGGCGCCAGTTTTGAATGTTTTATCCAATTAATGCAAATTTTTCTTAAACAATACATAATTGGGTATTTAAAATAAAAAAAATAAAATGACACAAATTAAAGGTTTACCGGTGTGTGTGTGTGTCATTATACGTATAAGCTACAAGTACGTATAACTGTAACTGGGTTGTATGTAATTTACAGCTCATAAAGTGACTGCTTTGATAGAGATCACAATTTTATAATGGTTTCTGATTTCAGCAACGCGTTAAACAATATTGGATGGAAGCGTGCCACTTGGCCTTTCGTCTATTTTTGGAGTACCCAAACACAAAAGGTCTCTAAAGAGGCTTAATGATGGTGTCTAAAGTGATGATGGGTGAGTTGTAATTGGAGTCCATTTAAGTTTATGATGGAATTATGGATCTTTCCCATAACGTTTTCATTTCAATGAAGTATTTTTTTTGTATCTTGTCTTCGCTAAAACGGTATGGAACACATTTTATGAGCTTTTTTTCTTTCTTATAAATATGGTTGAGTTTTGGTGTGGGCTATGGGATGAATAAAAAATGATGACGATGATAGGATTAGAGGTTTTTTTTTTAATTTTAGTGTTTTGATGATTAACGATCTAAATGGTTTGTAAGAGTTAAGCATTGAAATTGAAGACTGTTTAGTTTATGGTAACGAAAGACCTCTCAATCAAATTGAGAAATTAACCTGTTCTTAGTTTTTTTTTGTGAAGTTTCTGCTATAATTGGTTTGTCTTTGAAATTAATGAACCCCGATGTGGTATAAAATGTGAGATGTTTCAAACTGTTTATTATATTATGTAGTCCAATCTTCACAAAAATAATGCCACTTAACGGCTTACATGGTTTTTGTGTATACTCCACATAAACCAACCTTCTCCACATACTATTAACTCTTAACTTATAAGCATCGAACACCCACCAACAGAACTATAATATTTAATTATAAACTAGCAATGATTTAATTTTAATTCACCAGTAGAGTAAATCGAGAAGTGCAGCCTTTGTTTTAGACAGCGGCTTCTACTCCCTTCGAATTTAAATTAACTGGCAATCAAGAAAATAAACCATAAGCGAGAGCTATAGTACTTTTGCAACGAACTGTTGGATACCCTATTCCATATTTTTACTTGAGATGACATTACGATGATAGAGAAGTCGAAAAAAGTGGGTCCGACAATTCTGTCTGTCTGTTTGTCTGTCTGTCCATGTGTCTGTCTGTCTGTATAGTTACCTACATCCTAAACGGCTGGACCGCTTTGCTTCAAACTTGGTACATAGTATGATTATGATGTCCTACAGAGGAGTTTTCGGAATTAGCATTCTAGCTCTAAAATTAACATTACCTGCCATACGAATTTTAGCGAAAAATTAATTTTTCTCAAAAACGGCTCCTACGATTTTGATAAAACTTTCTGAATAGTGTTTTCTTTGCAAATCGAATGTTTTGGTTGGAATAGATTTTGCAGGAAAAATCTTTTTTAAAATCAGATTTTCTCGTAAGCCACTTGATGGATTGCAATGAAATTTTTAATGTAGACGCCTATTTATAGACGAAATAATATAAATTCTTGAATTTTTCAAAAAAAGTTTTCTGTTTTTTTAAAAAAAATTTAATTTTTTTTTAATTCTTGTTTTTTCCAAAAACGGTTTAATATTTTTTTTTAAGTTTATTTTTCTGATAAAAACTGCAAAGTTCTAGAAGCCGGAACATATTTTCGAAAAGTTTTTTTTTAAAATAAACTGTTTTTTGAAAAAAACTGGTCGAACGATTTTGAAAAAAAAAAAATTCTTAAAATTCTAATTTCTTTCTTTCTTAAAATTCTAAATAGTAAACGAAATCAGATGTCTTACTTCTTTTTTTCCAAAAAACGTTTTAACTAGTGATTTTTAAGTGATCAATAAAATTGCATATCATTTTTTCCAAAATCTCAAACCCCACGACCACTGTCACACATTAGATCAGGTTCGTCCGACCCAGTCGTGCACTTAATTTTATGTGTTTGCGTTGCCCCATCGCAGCCAACCGCTGTGCAGTTCCAGAAAAAAAAATTCTTCTCTACCCAACAAGAAAATTACTATAACATTAATTTTGTGTGACCGATGTCCAGTAACTGCTAGAGCAATAAATAAGGCGTGTTGCCAAGGCAATCACTATGAGGTAAGAAACATTCAATAATTTAAAGCTTGAACCTCAATTTGAACGAAATAGGAAAAACCTTCAATTTTTAAAAATTTGATTTTGAATGAAAATAGCGTTTATGGGCGTATTTAACAGTTCTTGAACCACAACCTGCTACCTAACCAAGGAATACAAGCCGAAGTGTTCATCTTCTTTCTTTAAAAATATTAAAAAATTAATGCACATTACGACTTTTGACGGAAACGCTTCTTAAAAGTAGGCGTGTCCTAAAAATTTGTAAAACAAAATTTAAAGCATTAACTAAGCTTCGATCGTTAGTCAAATTTTAGCCATATGTGTAAAACTACAGCTGAATCGAGTAGTTTTTTAACGATCTTACCTGAATAAAGGTATTTTATAAAAATTCCGCCCTTTAAAGTGGGCGTATTGTAAAAATTTGCGCAATAAAATGTAGATATATTTTTCAAATAACGAACGGTAAAAAAGGTTAAAATTGAATATTGGTACCTCAAAATTTTAGAACTACGTTTTTCATTCTTTCATGAAAAGAGGGCGTCAGCTACGCCCAAAATCAATTTTTGTTTGTTTTCATACACAAGATGCTTGCGCACAACTAATCGAATATAAGCATCATTATTTTAGACAAATAATATTGATGGTTTTGTATCAACAGTAAGCGTCAGCCACACCCAAACTGCAATATTTTTTAATTTAGAGAAGATTTACCTATAGCTTGCGTGTGCAAAATTTAAGCGTTGTGCTTTGATCGTAACTGTACAAAAAAACTCAATTTAATTACGGATTACATCGATAATACAACGATAAACAGACGGATGGTAGGACATTGCTAAATCGACTAGGCTTTTGTTTCTGAGTCAGAATATATATATTTTTCTATACCTAACGGTATTATTTCTCTACCCTACAAACTTCACACCAAATACAGTATACCCATTCTATTTTAGAAAAAAAATCCTACCAAATACACATGAAACATTTCTCAAATAATTATTATCGAATCGGGAAACACCCTGTTTAAGACTATATTTCATTATAACTTGCTCAAATTCTAGACTTTCGGAATTTAAGGATTTCAATTTTTTGGGATTTCTGATTTAGATACGCGTTTCTGCGTTTTGGTTTAAAGATTCGCAGTTCCGTAATGCCCCGCCGCACCGTAGCGTAATTGATACTGGCTACGACTCCAAAGGTTCTCGTGTCCAATGCCCGATTCCACCTCAGGTTTTCCGGGCTTCTGTCTTTTTCAAGAAAGTGACAAGTCCTCCAAAAGTATAATTTATCATGAAAGTGTACATCTAATAGCAGTTAGAGGTCACTTCTATTCCATCAGAGTATCTTCTCACACACTGGATTTTGGTAGTGTAAGTCATTAGGCTTTGACTCCTCCTAGAGCCGTTTGTGTGTTGTGCCACAATATTTCTTAATTCAGATAGGCATATACTTAATTTCTTTCAGATTCTATGATTCGTAAGAATCTCAAATTATACAAGTTTTTGCCAACCATTCTGTAGACAGAGTAAAACAAAATCCTTAAACTGCCTTGAGATGTTTCCAAAAAGTTATTTGACTATAGGTGGTTTCCAATCTGGACTGATCTTATTTTAGGCTTAGTTTCGTTCCGTCTGCCACCGTTTTTAGTGACTTGTTTCCCAAGAAAAGATCTCTATTTATATATTTTTGATTTACTTAGTCAGATCACTTTCAAAATACAACCTTTGTGATGGAGCTTTATTAAGCTGAGTATATGGATCCTTCTTCAGACACACTACACGAATGTGGAATGGTTTAAAGCTTCTATTTTATTTCCAATTTTCCAACATGCTTATATTGTGTCAAGATGACTCAAAGCGTTCACAAAATTTTGTTTAGTTTATTGGTCGATATTTGTATACGGATGTTACGGATAAAATGATCGATGTATATTCGAGGATCCATTCTTCTTTTTCATTCTTCTCACTCAATATTTCCAAACACATTGCATTGTCAATGGTATGTCATTAATCTTTGTTGGTGTGAATTACATCAATATCAGTGGTGTAGATTCCTTTCTAGTTATAATGTTAAAAAATATATCAATACATTGTACTAAGCGATATTTTACAAAAAAAAATGCTTCAAAAATCAATTTGTATGCAAAAATTTAAAGTTGAATTGCACTCAACAATTTCTCGTAACCAAATGGTGTTTTTTTTACACACACATATACTCGTATATACATACCGAATATTGTATTGTAATAGTCCTTCCATTTTACAAATTCGTCGTGAAATAATAATAAAAACATAACAGTTATTGATGTCGAAAGATTCCTTCTTCAAGCGCAATTTTCTTGTCTAAGATCCTCGTTTATGGTGAAGGACATAAAAGCATCCATAACATTTAAGTTCAAGAGTTGGACGTTGTGGTTTTCGAGAGAGGGAATATCTATACACAATCCTATTCAACCCTCATACTTCCTTTCTTTCCTTATTTTCTTGCGGGCTAGGGCACAATTTTTTCCTCCATTTTCTTTTTTTTTTGTATTCCATTGCCACAAACAAAATAATCAAGCTCCAAGAAAATGCAAAAAAAAAAAAATATAAATAAAATGTACCGGAAACGCCTTTCCTTATTTCGAAGGCAAAAGATAAGTGCAATAATGGTTTGGTAATGTGAGCTCCCTTCTTTTCCAAAGGATACACACATTTGGTTTTATGTTGGAAAAGAAACCCCCCCTCCAAACAAGGAAAAAATGTAATTTTCCTGACTGACGCAATTTTGTACTGTTTTTTTTTTTCCTCGTCTTATGTTAAGGGCAAGTATTGGAACTATTAGTTTTTGGATTCAAATTTTTCACTGTCAACGGTAGTCGCAGATACTTTGGTGATGGAAATCGTTGACCTTTTTATATTTGCTTGTTCTGGAATTTTCTGTAACTGCCTTGAATTAAATTAAATTTAAAAATTAAGCATTTTATTAGCAGTGACATGGTCAATTTTGAGGTGTGTTTTTCTATTCCATACAGGAAGAGGTACAATTTTAGAACTCTGGGTGTGAAATTCCCAATTTGATGAAAAAGCTGATAGAGTAAATAAAATTTTTTCATGTATCAATTTTTTGCAACGAGAACCTGAGACTCTACTAGAGCCTTTAGTTTCCTTAACAGACGTCATAATAACAAAAATAAATTGTTGTACACTCAAAGGACTGGCGATTGGATTCAGACTTCTGGCAAAAAGAACCAACCCAAATTTTTGTATGTAAGAACATCAACTACACACATGACATGAGGAGTTGTGTTCCCAAAGATGGAGTAATGGGGTTCCTCGTAGGCAGTCTTATGTTATGCGAATCCTTTGAAGTGATATTTTGTTGGTCTACGATGTAGTTGGTTAAATCGCATGCGCTTTCCATTAGCTGAGAAAGGATTTATAAACATTTTCGATTTTGTTTTTTGATTTTGAAAGTGTTTTCATTTTGTTGTTGTTGTAATTTTTGGAAAGGTTCGAAAGGAATCAGCTGTTCAAACTATTTTATGTTTTAAAAGGCCGGGGATATCATGCTACTTTTGAAACACTCCACAACTTCCATGAAATACAGAAGAAAAAGTATTGACCCTTTAAAGACAAGTGCAGAAATAATATGGCGATCCTAATTTTAAGAGGGAAAAGAGCAGTTGGACTTGATGGAAAGTCCGTCAAATTCTTGAAAGCAGGCCCGACTTAACAGCGTCTATTTTGTTGTCTTTTGTTAAGGCTAGGTTTTTTGGGAAAACGAAATCCTTGTCAAGGAATAAAAGAACAGAGTTATTGTCAAGCTACCCAAGAAAGGTGATGTCAAAAACTATAAAAGCATGATTTTACATCACGATTATGTTTATGTTTCCAAAGTAAATGGCAACTTTTAATAAATTATTTTCGAGAGAATAAAGTCCAGAATCGAGTCTACGCTCAAGAGAAACGGGTGGTGTATTGCTGTGGTCGATCTCATCAACAACAAAAGAATAATCTTTGAGCAATCATCGCCATTGCTCTTTTTCGTGTTTGTCAATTTCCAAAAGGAGTTTATCTTGATTTTCTGGAGATCGTTTCATTGTAGAAGGTGCACTTGATGACTTTGCAAACATTCTTCTAAAGCCTTTTGAACAAGTAGTTTGTGATAGTATAACATTTTTGTCTGCCATCTTGGTCCGTACTCGCTGTCAATGACGTCACTTCATGTATTCATTCTAGTGAGATCCTTGTGTTCACTGATGACATGAACATTTTCAAAACTATTAACTCTGCTAATGAGCTCGTGGAATTGCAAGCCGACATCGAGAGTGCTATCTGTAGCAAGAATTTTTAAGCCTGAATTCGGAAAAATGTATGACATTTTCAAGGAAACAAGTACCCAGTTTATAGTTTTTAAGATCTATTTAAGACTTTAGAGAGACTTGAGTTTTACGGAACATATCACCTTATTGTTAAAATATGGTCGAAGGAATTTCAAAACCCACATGTAACTCTAGCTTTATATAATTGTCTTGTTCGTCCCCATTTAGAATACGCATAAACTTTCTACAATTTCTATTGGTCATTTTTCAAAGTTGAATGAATTGAACGCTTTAAAAAAAGTCGAATATGCTTTCGCCGTAGTAGGACGTAAGGAAACAAAGTTATTGAGGGAAAAAAGGAGCAAGATCGAAAATTTTGCAGTTTCTCTCTCTCTCTCCCTTTCTTTTTCCCCAAGGCCTTCGAGGTCAAAAACTTAGCAAAATGCTAGTTAATTATCCCTGAACAACTTCCGACCTTAATCCTCCTAATCCTTCTTTTTCCAACCTTTCGACTGAACTATTGTTACATATTAATTATAAAATTATTTTCCTATATTTAAAGCCGCTGTCCTGAGCGAGGCTGCACCTTTATGGTAGATTGTGTTTGTTCGGACTGACTTGAATATTTAATTTGAATTATACTGCAGGTTGGGTGAAATATGAGTATTTAATATTTTGTTTGTCTCTTTTGTCTGACACTTAACTTCCTTCAATGGTGTAACAGACTTAGACGTCAGCAGCAGAATAAAAAAAGATAGTGATGCCTTCGGAATCCCTTCTCCATAGTGGAACCCTGATATGATAAAGTTGAAATTGTTTAAATCCAACGTTAATTCTGTGCTGTTGATGCCTGTGAAATGCTCTTCCAACATCTCGAGTAAGTTTCAAGTCTTTGCTAACCGTAGCCTGTATTCCAGTTTAAATATCCAGCTACAAATTTTATGACTTAGGACTGGTCAGACATAAGGCAGAGAAAGTGGCTATGGATTGGTCATTCACTGATAGATTCCAATGACTACATAGCAAGGCAATAATTTCAATAGAACCCTCAAGTTGAAAACCGGGTCGTAAGATAAAAGAAAACCTGGAGGTCAACTGTTATAAAGGAAGCAGAGTCTTAGAATTTAGAGGCCAAAGCCTTGAAGTCCTTTATCCTTCGCTACTGCTTTGCTCGGAAAATCGGCATTGGCTCTGGCTGAAATTAAAGCGATGATGGAGTGCTCAACTATGTCAGAAAAAAAACTTAATTGTTTGTAAAGTCGGGTTTCGGACGATAATTTTACCCAGTTAACAAAACAGTTCATGTGTAGGTTGTATTTCTACCTTCCCCCCAAACATCAACCTCTCACCCCAACATACAACCGCCAACCAACAGCCCACCATTTTTGAAAATTCTTTCCTCACCCCCCCCCCCCCCACAAAAAAATAATCCCTTCCACCAAATCCAACCACCCACCATTTTTCCTCTGCTGGGCACCCCCCCCCCACACACATACCACCACCACCACCACTTACAACCATCAACCACCCAACACCCTCCCCTCCCACTTTATCGACTTTCTAGGCTATCAAACAACTATGTATATAACGTGACTGTGACTGTAACTGTGACTGTGACACTTTTTCGTGCGTGCTGTCCATATATTCTGATTTATTAGACGTTGTCAAGTCGAAAAAGTTGTTTCCCAAAAAATATTCATGGTTTTTGGGGGACAGATCTGAATTCTTCAAAATTAACCCGAGATAAAAGTTATTTTGAATCGTCCATAATGAATTCATAAATTTAAATTTGTATCGCCCAGTCGCCGCACAGTGGCCAGTTTAGGCAAAAGTGCTTGCGAAATTCATTTTTCGGGTGGGTTAGTAATGCAAAACTTTTACATTTTCTGAATTAACAAATGTTTTGAGCTTTAGAAATCGAAAAAATTATTTCATTTGGATGAACGGTTTGGCTTGTAGAGCCAGTCAAAGTTGACAAATATTTATGGTGAGAAATTTTTTTAATTTTTTTTTACTTTGAGTGTAAAAACTAGGAAATGAGTACAAGTAACATTTTTTTTGTTATTTTTACTTGATTTTTGTGTTAATTGCTATTATCAGAAATAAAAAAAAAAATTAAAATTTTTTTAAACTGCTAAATTTAATTTTTTTTGGAACACAACTTTTTGCACACTTTTTCAACTTTACATTGAGCAGAAAAAAAGCAGTCAAAAGCAGTCAAGCCAAACTGGACGGATAATGAATCCTTATATATCTCTTTACTTACAAACAAAAACTCAGCAGCATAAAGTTGCATAGAGCTGAGCTAGAGCGATTTGATTTGAAAAAGTCAGTAATTTTTTTCTGAAATTTTTTTTGTCGTGCAAAACAAAAATCATGGAAAATATTATTTTTTTGTTTTACAGGTATGAGTGTTGGTCTTAAATAAAATATTTTTTTTAATTTAGAAGCAAAACATATTTTATGCTTAGTTTTTTAAAACAGTTATTTCTTGTAACAATGTTTCAATTTTCACATTTTTTTTAAATCCCCAAACCTAATAGCCTTGGAAATTTCCTTCAAGATAAAAAAAAAAATGTGGCGATATCTTTATTCGTTTAAGAGATATGATTTTTGCAACCAAAAAAGTCAATTTGGGCCACTTTGCGCCGGTGAAATGATTTACTGGCTAGTAAGTAAAGAAAGACGTGATGACTCCCACACTGCGGAACGACCAACACTGTTAGCTGTTATGTACCTACCTACAGGACCAGGCACTCAAATTTAGATGCAGCAGCTTTGCAAATCAGTCCATAGCAAATAGATCCCAATAACATAATGGAGATCAAAAATGTTCTGGACTTCTCGTAAAAGCCAAGTTAACAAGAGTTCAACCTTACCCAGCGACCTTAAAACGGATAAAATAAACTTTAAAAACTAAATGAGAAGCAAGAGTTTTCCTCGACGAATAAGCAGCATTTTATGAAAACTTTAAATCCGCATAAAAGGAGAGGATAATCCTTGCAGGTTGCAGGGCGAGTTCCTTCACTATTTTATTCAAAATTTGTTCAAGTTTTGTTGGATCAAATTCTGTCGAACTATTTTTTTTTAAAATTAAATTACACCCTTTTTTCCATGTCCCTTCCACTGAACTCAATCGATGGATAACTTGTCAATGTGCGTCAACTTGAATATTCCACAGAAACTTTTTCCCACCAGCAATTCCTTTCAAAAAACATTTAAAGTTCGTTGAATATTGAATGTAATCTTCCATGCAAACAGCACCCAGTGTACGATGCAATAAATTTGACTCGTCGTCGTTATCTCAGCTCTCTCTTCATTGACAAGGACTCACAATGAAAAGATCCCAAACTAAACCCCAACCTACAAGTATGAAAGTAAACTTTGCCACAATCGGTAGACACAAAGATTAAACCTACCCTCTCACAGTCAGAAACCCTTGGCAATAATCCTGCTTATCTTGTCCTATGTTCCAATGAACTTTATCAGAGCTTTGCCTTCGTCCGTTCTTTGCCTAGAAAATTTTATCCTTAATCTTCATTTATTTACGTTACGCATTAATTCAACCACACTAAGGAACTTGTTGGAATTGAATTCCAGGACATCCTATATATACCGACCGACACCCAAACCCCAATCTATAAACCCAAACTCATAGTCATCATATAGCCCAAGCTGTCGCTCCATCAACACGTTGATCCTAACGAGATGTGATTTCACTTCCGTGTTCAATTTTCCAACTTTGAAGTTCAAACACGCGTCACCTTTCTGCCATTGGAATAGACGGATGCTCTGTGCCAACAAGAATTGCACAAATCAGGAGACGGAGAGCTGCTGAAGATGCTCCTGGATAATATTAATAAGGCCAAAGATGAACGAACAAGAAGAATTTCTTATTCCTCGAGGGGATTTGCCAATAGAGAGAAAGAGAGAGAGGTCCTTTTTTTCTTTCATTTTATTTGTTGCTCTTCCTCCTGTCCCGATTTTTTTTTTTTGCATCTTATTTAATTTAAGTCTTATTCATCTTTCATCCTGTGAACGACCCGACCCAAAGATAAATGAAATTGAAATTCATTGAAGAAATTCCATTCACATCCCGCAACAGGATCAAGAAGAAGACTTTAAAGTGTTTCAAAAAAAAAAGGAGAACAAAAACAAAACACGATGGAAGAGAAGAGTCCAAAAGGAACAACATTAAATACGAAGAACACGACGACTACCGAGACCGACACGATGCGCTGCTGGCTGGCATCGTCCGGGACTTAAAAGGTCGTCCTTGTCGACTAATGAAACTTTCATTTTCTTTTAGTGCGGCGGAGGTGGTTCCAGGTTCGACCACGAACACGAGTCTTTCTCTCTTCGTAGTCTTCGTCTTTAATAAAATTAATTCCATAATGTGGGCGAAAAGGAGGAATGTAAAAAGGTCCTTGCCAACTGCCTCCAATCTCTTCCTCTCCTCTCCTTTTTTTTTCTTATTAAATTTTATTTTAAGTCGCGATAATTCTTTTGGTTTTCTTTTTCATTCTCCTCCGGAATGTCGGTTTCTTTGTTTGTGTCATCCTGATGGCATCGCATCATCCTTGGGACTGCGGGAGCAGAGATAGAAATCTTTCTTCATAATCTACAAGTTCATCGAGAACTTGTACTGGACTGGACAAGGACCATGAATGTGAATGAAATGAGCGACGTCTGTCTGGGTTAGTTAGCCTGTCTGCCTTCATCTGTCCTCTTTATTAGTTAAGGAAGGTCAGTTTTCTTTAAAATTATTTTTTTTTTTTTGGTTTTGGTTTTGTTTGTTTGGGATTTCTTCCTTTTCTGTGTCAAAGTTCGTCCATCTGCATTTATTTTATCATTATCTGGGTGTCCTTGTTGAATGAAAGTGACGTAATAATAATTGTGGGGAGAATAAAATCGATAGCTTAGAGTGGCAGTGGTCAGTAAATTAGGGTGATTTGAATAATTATTATTGTTGTATGGGGAGGGGTGTTTTGTGTTTCTTTTTTTTTGTGTTGATGTTGTTTCCTTAACGATGCGATGTTAGGTAATTGGTGGAATTTTCTAAAAAAAATTATAGGTGGTAGTATGGAATGGAAGGAACACTGTGCAAATTATGTATTTTGTTGGGGAGGTGTGTGTGTGTGTGTTTATGATTGTAAATTATCCCCTATTGAAGTTGCAATTAGAAGATGTTTGTGTTCAGCAAGGAGTCGACTATAGTTATTTTTTTAAGTCCAATAATATTGTAGGTATTCAATTTTGTTTTATTTTATAATTATATAGCAAGTTTGTATAGTTTTTAGTTGTATATAGGTTACTTAAATTTGTATGGTATCATAAGCGACTTCAGCCGATTTTTTGTTTTCTGAGACAGCCACCAAAATTAAAAAAAAAAAAAAAATATTCCCAAGAAGAGAATTTGGCATTGACAAGGATTCTTAGCTGACAACACGCAGGCTGGCATAGTCAGAAAAAACCCGAGACTGTTAAAGAAAGTAGAAGAAGACTTTCGATTGCCACGCCAAAGGTTCAAAGTACGGTCCCTATTTCCATCTCAGTGTTTGTCTAGGTACTGTCTATTGCGAGGAGCGACAAATTCTGCAAGAGTTAAACTTTTTATGTAAAAGTGCCTCTCTGCTAGCCGAAATCCACTGTTATTTGTGTCCCTTAAATTCCTGCAGAATATCAAACGCACACGCAGGAATGGTTAACAGTGCTGTTGTGCCAACAGTTAATTTAAAAAAAGACTCGACAGCAAATATGCCAAATGCAGCGAAAAGTATTGGAGGAGGACTTTAAGAACTCTACAAATATAGAAGATAACGGAAGGACACCTGGTTTTTACTACATCAAAGCAACCCCACCCGAAACTTAAGGTTGAAGACATAGAAATCCCAGCATGTTGTGGCATCGCTCGTGCAAAATGTTACATTGTGACAGGGACTGTCTGAAATTTAATTTTAAACTTAAAATTCTATGCATTTTATTTGAATGGCGGTTCTGTCCAAAAGTCGGGTAGGCTAAGATTACTAAACTTAAGCATTCCGAGCTTCTTTTGCACCTTTTTCCACTGTTGAGAGAATACAATTAAAATTAAATAAACTTTATGAAGAACAAAGTCACCCTGTTGCCTATACCAAAATTGCTTATCAACTGCGTGGACCTAACGGAACTTTACAATATTTAATGGCTACTCAACCAGTGACAGTAGCCAATTAGAAACATTTTCGATATAATTTCGCAAGTAGTTGCGAAAGCTTAAATTTTAATTCGAGGAAGTGAGAAAGACAGACTGAAAAACTTTACTTTGAATCCTCTCTTTTGATCTTCAGTAAATTCTCTTTCACATGGACACATATTCAAGTTTGGCGCCAAATTATTAAAACATTCAGAAAAAAACTGCGTTTTTTTGTCTTTTTCCTTCCTCACCAAAAAGAGAAAGAAAAAAAAACAATTTCTCCTATTTCGTGTAAGTGTTTTTCATCAATAAAGCGTACCAAATGTTTTGTTGGTTCACTAGGCGATCAGGAAACGTAGAAGGCTATCTGTTTTGAGAATTTTTGGTTGAAGAAAGAGGACCTTCTGTTGGAAAAGACAGAGAAGGAAAATAAATATATGGAAAGCTCCGCTCAAACAATGGAACATTTATTTAAGCTAGAACCGATTCAATACCGAGTTTCTGGCTGGCACTCAAAAGCTTAGTGAAAAAGTTCGAGCTGAAACCAAAGACAGAGAAACAAGTAGATTACAGTTAGTTGAGTTTAAGCATTTTTGTGAATGAGAATTAAAACAGAACCAGTCTGGCTCGAGATCTTGTCAAACAAGCATCAGGGGGGAAGATCTTCTATTTCAGCGCCCTCAATTTTATAGTCTTTTTTAATGATCGATGGCGTCTTATGAAAATAAAAGTAATACCAATATAGGTACAAGGTACATGTATCCACTCGTCTCCTTATTGTATACATAATTTGGGAAATAATCTACCTATGATCATATTTTAAGAACAAAATTGTTTGGGGTGTCCGTCTCCATTTTTCATAAAAGTGGAAAAACGGTCTGGAATTTAAAAATTATTTTGGATACAAACCAAAACAAGTCTAGAAATCGAAGAAAGAAGAAATTAAGGTACACCATTATAAGCCCTTTCTTAAGCATGTCCATAAATTATTTCCTACATCATTGGCAACCGAATAACTTAACTCCCTGTATGGCACGCACCTTCAGTTTAACAACCTGCTTGACATTTGTCAAATTTAAACGTTAAATTACCAAGTTTGAACTTGCATAAAATCAGCAAACACAGTTTTAAATGGCTTTTCTAAAAAAAAAGAAACAATTCGACCCTACGTTCAAATCAAAACAATTTCATGCAGAACAAAGTCACCCTGTTGCCTACTAAAATTTCTTATCAACTGCGTGCCCTAAGAGAACCTTACAATTTTTAATGGCTGCTCTGCTCAATCAAACTAGCCAATAAGAAGCATTTGCGATGTTTTTTTTCGCAAATAGTTGCGAAAGCTAATATTTTGCTTCGAGGAAGTGAGAAAGAGGTAAAATTTTGCTTTTACATGCAAACATGACATTTTTGGCGCCAAAGGCCAAACGTCTTGATCATTTCTCGTAATAAAATCGCCATCTGTTTCGCTTGGCTTTTTCCTTCCTCACCATGAAATAGAAAAACTTCTCCATCACTTTGTTGTAAAGCTTCCTTCTGCCTGCAGTAAAGCGTATATCAATTTTTTGTTTGATTCACTAGACAACCAGCAAGAGCAGTAGGCTGTTTGTTTTGAGAAGTTTTAGAAAATAAAGCAATAAACAGAATGGAAAGTTAAGATTTCCAGGCAAAGCTCTCTCAATTCCACCAAAGAGGAAGTAGAAATAAGAAGGAACAAAATATTTTTGAAAACATAAGTACACCTTTTTGTGTGCGTTTAGCTTTTTGTCAGTTGTCACTCAAAGAGTAAGTGAACAGAAGAAATCGAAGAAAGTAGAATGCGATCAGAAGGATATATTGAACAAAAAAGCAAAATGAAAGAACAAGGCAAAGTATACAAAAAAAGCAGTCTGGCTCGAGATCTTGTCGAGCAAACATTGATCTATTGTAGGGGAGGTGAATTTGCTGCTGATCAGCTGAGTCTTGACAAGAAATTGAGCCACAAATATTTATTTAATTCGAAAAAAACTTACCGACTGGCAAATGTTCGTATCATTTCTTCAATTAAAATATATTTCTTAAGCCAGTGTTCCCATCTTAGAAACTAGACAAATAGTGAATTAAAATCAAATAAATTCAAAAAGCGGAGTAGAAACGAAAATTGGAGTTGTATATTTAAAATATGGTATGTATTTCAATATAGGATTGATTTTTAATTTTTAAACATAGATGAGTAGACATAATAGTGTTTAGCGGAGTTCTAATGACTTCCAAATATTAAACAAGTATCGGTGGTTCTAGTATACTGACCGTTTTGTAAAAATCCTGCTCAGAAAAGGCTGATATAATATTCCTTTCTACTTTTCAAGTAAACGAAAGAGCTAATATCTTATGCAATTCCTGTATTTGAACCTCTACCTAACGCATCCTCCGTGTCTAAGATTTTTTATTGTCGTTGCAGCAGTGTATTAAATCCTATATTGAAACACAAATTTCTTGTCAGAATTGCTTGCTTGAGAGAGCTTTAAAGCAAATAAACTGCGTCCCCGTGTTTCCCGTTTCCCGAGTTGATTCGCTTCATCAAGTGTCAAAAAACTGTACAAAACTTATTTTTGAGCTTTTACCAACAATTTTTGGCATCTTAAAAATCACGAATGGGTGCCTCACTGATTTGACATATCCCGAAAAACCAAAAGAGAATACATTTAGTTTTTTAAAGTAACTCCTTCTGTCTAAACGAACCTTAATGTATGAGCCTGAAAAACGCTGCTGTAATCGGGGCTCGAGTGTTCTGAGTATAAACTTGCACCAACACCAATTTCCATTTCGGATCCATCTGTACAAATTGCAATGGCTGATTCGTTGATTGGTGCCTGGTTATTAAGCCAGTCTTCCCTGTTAATGGAAGAAGAAGTAAATTCCCTTTCGAAATCCATATATGGGGTATCTGCAAATCGATGTTTTTTTTTGTGATCACATGTCTCACAGGCTCAGAAAACGTTGATGGTTCTCCTTGTTTTGAACTGTTCCACGTCAAAGGACGAATTAAATTGAGGTTATGATGTATTGTTATGTTACGAGTAATGCTTCAGTCCGCTTCTTCTCTTTCATTTTGTTGTGAACCGTTAACAGTATCCCAAAGAGCTTCTTTTAAATATTCAAAATTATTAGGACGTTATTGACGGACATGATTTTGTGTATCCCTTGCCATACTAAGTTTTGCAATTGAACTATGCATTTGAACACATGTGATTCCAACTTGTTATCCTCAATTTTTGTAAAAATTTAATTTTCTGCCCCAAGGTCCTTCGGTCAATGCAAAAAGTTGCTCTTAAATTCGCTTTTAAAATTTTGACTTACTTCAATATTTTCGATTCTTACGAAAAATGTTGGCTTTCTCTCCCGAGTTGTCAATCGTTCTTTGAAGGACTTTTATCCCTACCAACTTTGACACGAATCACTTACTTTATTCCTTACTCACTTACTCTCCTAAAAGACGCTTGAATAAATGTTCTTTATTGTTATATTAATATGATTACACAAAAGAAAAAATTCGAAAAGAATAAAAAAAAAAACAGCTTATTATACGTTTTTATTTCACTTTCTCATAAAAACGCTTAAAAATCCTTTCATGGGAAAACTTTCGCCGACAAAAGAAAAATCTCCTTTCTATTGAAAAATGTTTTTCTTTTGCTCATGCAAGCACATACGGTTTATTGGCCTCCTTTTCCTTCAAAATTTGCATCCTTAAGTGGTCTTTTCATTCGTGGGCCTTCCTTTTTCCCATTTTTTTTTTATATTTTTCGAATACGAAAGCAATATTCGTTGAAGAATTTCTTTTGTGAAGTCAAAAAAAAAAAAAAAAGCCCGATATTTGGAAAGTTTTTCTTCACATTCTTTTATTTCCTTTTGGCTCGTAAAGTTTTTCTGGATTGCGTGTTAGCCTCTCGAGTTTTTCTATTGCCATCTTATGTTCCTTTGCCTCTCTCAGTGTGCCTGCAATGTTAAAACATCTTGACAGGTTCTTTGCTTATACATACTACATACTTACCCCTCCGAACAGTTCAAGAGACGAAAGAGTCTGACAAGTTTGGATAAGCCCAGAGTTTGTGTGGTGGATGGTGGTGCTGCTACCTCCACATCCCCATCATGAACCAAGAAAGCAAGAAAAAATAAAATGACTGCACCTTGCTTAAACTCGGATAAGCGAAAATATATTTACGGCTCGGACAAATGATTCCCGACACGAAAGGGACCACTGCATGGGTTTCTATAAAGGTAATAAATTTTCTCCCCTTATTTAATAAGGCGCGATGTTATACTGTACTCGAGTATACACTACAGTAGGTTGTAGGTATAGCCACATCAAAATGACCGGTTGGTAATGTGTGTTGGTTAGCTGAATTAGCACCATCAACCGGATGCCAAGGCATTTTCCAACTCGGGCACGGACACGGACATATACGGACAAGGGGGTGTGGGTTGGCGAATATTTGTGCGATTAATTCAATTAAGGAGTTATGAATTATTTCTTGATTATGACTAATTGGAGGAGGACTTTGCTCCTCGGAGAGTATAACTATGTATATCTATACATACACACATACACACCACAAAAACACAAACTAAGTACTATGGACTTTTATAATATGGTAACAGTTGAGTGGTCGTGTGTCCAAAGAGGAGGCAATAAATTTCAAGGTGAACACTTAACAGCAATTAATTAGGGGCTGGCGTGTTGTAATCAGTCGTTGATCCTTAGATTGGGATCCAGTTGTTATTAAGGGATTTTCTAGGATTCGTATCGAGTTGATGTGGTTGTGGACAAATGAAGAATCGCTTTATGCCATGAGATCATGTTTCCTTTTTTTTCTTTTTTTAGTTCGTTATTTTATGAGAAACTTTATCTATAATGGCGCTGGGACATACAAAGTTTTATTTTATTTTTATTGGTGTTTATAAATAAATTAAGAGGGGTTATGTTGACAGATAATTAGGAAAAGAGGTCGTTTAAAGGTCACTATTATTGAGTAAACTTTTAATCTTAAATGAAGTTCTCAATTAAACCTCAGAGAAACCACCAGGAAAATATGTATTCTGTTCTTGTTGATCCTCACATTTTCGTGTGACTTTCATTGTTATGTTCTTGAATACGTTGGAAACTATGACCAATTTAATTGAAATAAAAAGAAAATCAGTAAAAATTTCAAAACTTAAAAATAATTTTTACTTGCGATTATAGGTACTATAAGGCAAGTTATGGATTCGTGCAGAAAAAAAATTTCGAGATAACAATCACACATGACATTACGATGATGGAGAAGTCGAAAAAAGTGGGTCTGGGAATTCCGTCCGTCTGTCTGTCTGTCTGTCTGTCTGTCTGTCTGTCTGTCTGTCTGTCTGTCTGTCTGTTCGCGCTTCTAGAGCCTGAACGGATGGGCCGATTTGCTTCAAATTTGGTATCTAGGATTGATTTGGCCGTCCCTCGGAACGTATTTTTTATTTTTGCTCTAGGCCCAAAAATAACGGCACCTGCCATACAATCGTGAAGAAAAAAATTGATTTTCTCAAAAACGGCTCTAACGATTTTGATAAAACTTTCAGGATGCTATTTTTGTAAAACAATCTATCTTTTGGTTGGAAAATATTTTTCAAAATTTGTCTTATAACGGTACCTCTCATAGAACCATTTTTTTCAAATCAAATTTTCTCGTAAACTATACATTCGATTTCAATAAAATTTTGGCCACAGGAAGTCATTTATAATTTTATTAATATGGCATTTCAAATTTTTCAAAAACTTTTTTTTTTGATTTTTTATAGTTTTTTCAAAAAAATTTTTGGTTTTCGAAATATGTTATAAACGGGTATACCTATTGTTTTTTTTTTAATTATTTTTTCAAATGTAAACTACAGATTGCCATATATTTGCATACCCAAATAAATTTCAAAATATTTTTTGGAAAAGTTTTTGAAAAATAACCTTTTTAAAAAAAAACTGGTCGAACGATTTTCAATATTTTTTTTTTTTAGATTTACGTATAGCTTCGAAATTTTATTGCATACTTTGTTTTTCCGAGAAAACTCTTAAACTAATTTAAAAAATAAAAGAATTTTCGAAATTATTTAAATTTTTTCTTAAATCCATATATGCAGCCACTAAGCAATAATTGCTTATCATAAGAGCAAGTTCGTGCGACCCAGTCGTGCATTTTATTTTTTTTGTAATAAGTATGTCACGATTCACGAAGGTTATGAATGGAAATCAGCATCTGAATTGCTCTTTCCGCGTGAATGGAAAACAGCATTTGTCAAGTCCGTTGCTAATTAAAGTTTACCTTAAAATAAAATTGTTGGCACAACAGCTCCAAACAGAGCTGTGTGTGCGTTGATATTCTGCAGGAATGGAAGGGTCCTACAATTTACCGCTGAATCCGAACGGCTAACAAAGAAGCATTTTCATGATTTATTCTTGAAAGGATTTGTCACTTCCTCGTAAGAGGCAGTATCCCGAAAAAGAACTTAGGTGGAGTCACGGATCGGAAGTGGCAGTCCGACACACTAACCACTACGCCACGAGGTGCTACAAAAAAAAAACAGCTTACATTCATGCGTTTAATTACCAAACAATTGCAATTTCGTCGTCCTTCTAAGATCATGGACACTCTAATAAAATCCATCAGATAAAGAAATTTTTTGAGAATCGGAAACTACTTAATGACCGGCAAAATGCGTTTTTATAGCAATAGGTACAAATATACAACCAACTTTTCATATTCGTCTTCAGATTCTTGATGGTTTCAAGTCTGATCTCCACAAAATAAATTCTGGTGTACCCCAGGGCTCCGTTCTGTCTCCGACTCTCTTTCTCATTTTTATAAATGATCTCTTGTCTGTGACTTCTAATCCATTAAATTGTTTTGCTGACGACTCAACCTTCAGCTTTTCATATACGTTTGATAATTCACGGCCTTCGCCTTCGGACGTGTTATTACAACGACACCGTATGATAAGCTCATTAAACTCCGATTTAAACAGCATTGTGAATTGGGGTATTAGAAATCGTGTGGAGTTTAATGTCGAAAACTCAATGCTGTCTTTTGTCGTTGAAGCTAAACATACCCCCTATGCCATTATCCATGAATGGTACTTGCATCGAGGAGGCCGAAAAGCTATCAGTACTCGGTATGTGTATCAGTGACAACCTTCGTTGGAATGATCATATACTTGAGATTGCTAAGAATGCTGCAAGATGCTTAGGCTTTCTTAATAGATGCAAGAAGTTTTTCACCCCTTCTGATCTGGCTACAATTTACAAGGCGTTTATACGCCCTAAACTCGAGTATAACTCCCATCTCTGGGCAGGTGCTTCTCAAACTTTTCTTCACCTGCTCGACAGAGTTCAGAAAAAAGCGTTAAAATTGATAGGAGAGAGAAACATTATGGAAACATTTCCATCACTCGAACATCGTCGAAATGTTTCATGTCTTTCTTTATTTTACAGGTTCTTTTATAAAAAATGCTCACTCGAGGTAGCCAGCTGCGTTCCACCCCTTAAACATTTCCCCCGTAACACTCGTCTTGCTAGGAACGCTCATCAGTTTACACTTGAGCCCAATTTCGGACGTACCGTGAAGTATAGGGATTCTTTCTTTAGCCGTACAACACGAATGTGGAATGGATTGCCTGGCACAATTTTTCCTTACCATTTTGATCTGCAGACATTCAAGATCAATGTTCATCGACACCTCCTTTCCCTTCCTCCCTAAATTCCTATCGCTCGCGCTGTGAATTATCATTAAAAGGGCTATAACAAACCCCTTGAGCGCGTGTGCATTATAAAAAAAAAAAAAAAAAAAAAAAATTAATGTTTTAAAAAACTGTTTTCTTTCGTCTTCGAATAACCTACCCTTGTGCAGTGCATTTATTCATGATTAACACTTGCAATGAAGAAAACAAACAGGTCACCTTCTGTTGACGTCGCCAAAAAGTCGCGGAATGCTTAGGCTTCCTAAGTAGATGCAAATTAAGTAGTCAAAAATGCATAAGTTCTACAACAGATACAAAATGTCATATCGATCTACAAAACAAATTTTTTCTGAACAGTCTCATATCAATATCGAAATTTTTATTTTTTGTCTTAACTAGTGAATTTTTTCATTCTAATACTCTTTGAATCAGTCAATTTTTCAGTTTTCTAGGAACTTAGAGTTGTTTCAAGATTTTGAAATAAAATATCTAGAAAGGAATCAAAATTCCTGGTTAAATTATTTTCAGACTCTCGTTTCTAAGGCTCCGTCTTAATTGAAATTATCGCAAACCGACGCGACGCGGCCGAAGACGCGGCGTGTAGGCAATGCCATTGTATATACACATTTTTATAGTAATTTCATGGAACATGTTTTTTTTTAAGTTCTTAGCTTCGTCAATGGCGGCGCTAGTTGTCTTATCTACTTTAAATCAAATGTCTTTTTTATTGTTGTTTTTGCTTTTTTGCTTCCCATGGCAAAGACAAAAATCACTCCTAACTCACCAATCACATGTTTGTCAACTTCGTCCATAGATGGCGCACCAAAAGTTCCTCTTATTGGGAGTACTTTAGATTACAAATACAATGGCAATGCTTCTTCTACTCAAGTAAGTTCTCTTGTAAAAAAAAAAATTGGGCGGAAGTTTAATTTTCAAAATGTAAGTACAATTCTTAATAAAACATTGCAGGTCATGAAATAATATTTAAAAACAACTTAAGATGAGGACGCATAAACCTGAGACGCACTTTGAAAATTTAACCGATAAAATAAACAAATTACAACATTCTAAACTCTAGAAGTTTTGAAATTAATATATAATTATTCAATATTGCAGATGTAAAGAAGACTTACAAACCAAGTTAACACACTCCACTCCCAACACCCAACATAAAGAGACAAGAAACAAATATTTTATGAAGGAATTTAATCACATTATTTTTATTCCTTTTATTCTTTTCTTTTTAAATTATGGATAATTCTTTGTTTTGAAGTACTTAACCGACAAATAATTATAATTAATTAAAATACCTAAACATTTAGAAATGTAATTCAAAACTTTGTTTTGATTCTTTTATCGATTTCGATTTAATTTAATTTTTGGAGTCCGAGTCCGAACCCTGGCTGAAACTTTTCTTACGTTTTACATAATTTTTTGTTCTCTTTTGAATATATCTCTTAAAATCATGTGGAATTTTTAAATATGTAACTGCGTAATAAAATTTTGTATTCACTAGGCGTTCAGAACACGCAGCAGGCTTACTATTTGCTTTGAGAAATTTAGGAACGTGCGCCAAAAAAATGGAAAAATGACAAAAGATCGCCAGAAAGAGAAATAATACAAGGTTTCAAGGGGGTGGCGGAGCGCGGAGCTGTCTATTTTTCTCCTCGTTTACCTTCGCTCTTTAGTTTTTCTCTTGATGGAAAGCTTGCTAACGGTTTACTATTTTCTTCCTTTACTCTAGATATCATGTTTCATATGACTCAAACCAATTCAGTGGGTTTGAGTGATGATAACCCAAAATCCCCTTAGTAAATTGGTTCGAACTAAAAATTTTCTCACAGTTTGTAAAAAGCTTTATGTGTGGAAAAGAGAGTGCTGAGCTATAAAAACATTTTTCTGTCCTTTTTTAGCCCTTACGATTGCTTTCTTTGATAACCATGAACAAAAATGGAAGCTGGAATTGGAAACCATAACTCGATACGATATTATTGTTTGTTTTGATTTCTATCAATTGTTTTGCTTTGGCTCTAATTCCTCAAAAGGAATCCTGCTGCGTTTAATGGCCGCCTACGGTGAAAAACAACATTTTTTTTTCTTTATATGTGTGAGCTTAAAATTCTGTTTAGATTTGACAAAAGAAACCAGGCGCTCAGAAAATGAAGAAGGCTCTTTAGTTTGCAGAAATTTTAGATATATTTTCCGCCAGAAATTGTGTGTCTAAGTTATAGGGAGAAGAAAAAGCTACCGATCAAAAGAAAGAACAAAACATGAGAATTTAAAATCTTCTTTCTCACTCCCTCATAGTAAAATGTTTTACTGTTTAATTAGTCACATCGTCTGTGATCAAAATATTATTTGATTGGCTAATGCGAGTGCCATTTACTAAACGGCGAGAATACAAAAAATTGCATTGTTGTTGTGTTGGGCACATATTCTACAGGGTGACTCTGAAAGTGCCATGAACTAAGGCCATACGAATTAAGGCCATAATGGCGTTAATTCACATTTAAGTGTGTACTAGCACCATATCCAAGATATGGCTTTAATTCAGTTTTAAATGAGAACTATAAGAACTAATGCCATAAAATGTTTTGATCTCTGTTATACAGTTAATACAAGAAAACAACGGACGTTAGGTGGGTGAGGAGATAGACGAGGAGGCAGATGAGGAGGCAGACGAGGAGGCAGACGAGCAGGCCGCCTTTTTTTGACTATTAATTATTAAAAAGTAAGAAAAATAAGATAGCAGTGATTTACTTTTTTGGTCCAAAAGTATCTAGTTTATTGGCCAAAGTGTGACTTTCGCTAATATAAAAATACAATTTTATATGTAGCAATATTTTCAATCAATTTTGTTAAACACCATTTAAATTGGTTTTTATATTTTATTGTATATCGACTGATTAATTGACGGTGGCAATGGTACTTGCGGTTGGTAACCTAGAGTTTTGACTTTGAGCCCAGTTTGAGTAGCCATTTCTTTCTATTTTTCTATTCCTTCTTTCCTAATAAAAGATGGCACGTGTTAATTCACAATTTGTATTTAAAAAAAAAAAAAAAAACTAACCTAAAACTTGGCACTGTGTAAGTTCATGGTAAGGGTATGTTCCGGCTGCAATAACCGTTGTGAAGCAGATTTTCGAGCTACAAAATGTTATTTGTTTTCTCTTGGTATCAAAATGACTCAATCCCTTTGCCTGCTGGTGACGTAGAAGAATCCTAGTTAACACTCTACAGCCACTTCAATGTATCAAAAAATCGAGCAACGGTTTTTTCTAGCATTCATATGTGAACTGACCCAATCGTCTCAAGTTTTTCAGCTGCCGTATACCTAATTCTTGATGACCAAACCTTATTTTGCACACCTGACAGCTGTCAGTAAAAACTCTGCATGAGCGACTGTGAGAAAAAACAAACACGACCCTAATCCGACAATAGGTTGTCTTAAAAGTTCAACCGAAATATGAATGAGTAAAGTTCTGGAAGTTGCCTAAAATCAATATATCCGGATTTCCTTTTTCTCCATCTAAGATTCCACAAAGCCCATTTAACAATGAAACACATTATCACATTATAATCCGGCCTTCTCTTTTTGCATTGCAAGTCAACTTTGTTGTCTCTTTCGTCTCATTCCGAAGTAACACATCACACTAATTGGTGCACGTGTCAAGAATAACGACTTTCTTCAAATTGCTAACACCTCCGCCTCAACATATATCTGTCAAACTAATTACTTAGACCTATCAAAAAGTAAATCCTTTTGTAAAGCAACAAGGTGACTTTATGGCCATAAAAAAATGCTGCACCTTAAAGTAAGTGTTACTCCCCATTCTACCATCGAATGAACCGAACAAAACACGACAACGAACAAATGTTGTGCCCCTAAGGACAACACGATCGCGAAACAAATAGTCGAGTCGTCGTCGTCGTCGTGATCAAATTGTCCAACTACATCTCCATTTGCTGCGGCTGTTGATCACTTCCAATAGAATGACTTCCACACCAAAGAAATCTCTTTGTCAGAGTACATTTAGATTGGTTTCTCTTCCCATCCCAGTAAGATGTCAAATGGAACAGTCAGTCCACAAGTATCACTGTCAATTGTTGTCAACCGGTATATATACTTACTTCCAAATGGTCAATTGTAATTGTATTTGTGTTAATTAGCTCGATCCTGTTAGAGGAGTGTTTTGTTTGTTTTCTATTTAAGTGAATCGTGTCCCATGGTCAAATTTGGAAGGAAACACTTTCAGATTCTGTGATTTATTTTTTGTTGGATTTACAAAAAGAAGTGAGAAATTCCTCTTACTGTCATCGATGGAAAGTGACATTTGGTTATCAAAAATGCTTCCGCCATAACTATTTGAAATTGAGAAAGTTCAGATTTGACGTTTAGTAAAACCCGCTTCAAGTCCTTATGTCACTTCACACCAAACGCTAAATTGACATATACAGAATAGTAGGAACTGTAGAACTTCACAGCATGTGAACGGGGTTGACTTTTAAATGTCAAATAAGAAAGAGAATATACAAACCCTGGGACTACCCAATTCTGACAGTTGTAAGCTTATGCCGCTGCCCATAGAATCCGTTGCGTCAACGGAGGGGAAATTTTCAAAGTTAAAATTTCTGCTACTTTTTGCATTGACGCGTTACGTATTTATCGCTTCCCATAAGAACACGTGTATTTAATCGAGCTGTCAGTTGGATTTGTAGGACGGACGCAATGGATTCTATGGGTTGGGGCCTTCTTGGAAAAATATATAAAAAAATACCCTCACCCTTTCAATTTGAGTTAAAGTTTCCGAAACAAAACGGGATCAATTACTCATACTTTGTTTGTTTGTTTTTAAAGCTTTCAGGGAGACAAAGGCAAATGCAGGACATAAATCCACATAACTATGCATACAAAACAAAATCGTCTCACTCAGCCTTCAAGGACTCTTTAACAATACCTACTTCACTATCAAATCCCCCAACATCTTTGGGATTGTTTTATTTTTATTTTTTTTCATTTTTTAGAAATCCTCATAAAAAGTAGCGGAAACACGAGTTTGTAATTTCCGTTGCGACCTTTCCCTTCTTTCAAGTGTACCTCCAGAACTGATGACTGAAATGAAATTCCTAGAATTTCCTATTCGACTTTCACTAGACAACATATACCTACATTCGCCTTCACCCCTGCAAAATAAGTAAGAAAATAAAAATAAGCCTATGTCGCGACAAAAATCAATAAAAATCTATGAAAATGTCCATTCAGGATATGCCCTGCCGTGGTGTGCCGATGCCGGTGCGCCCAGCCAACACACGACTGTCCTTAATAGAATTACGCGAGCCAAATACCTTTTCACTTTCATTTGACGACAAAAATTTATTCGGTCGTTGATCCAAATGTATAACGTGGCGTCTTGATATGAAGGGCAGGATTTGAATGTGTGTAGAATTGGATTGTATGGATTCCCTATTGTTCCCTTAACCTCGGGGTGGCAAATAGTAGGTACATTATTATATACTACAAACACCGTGTGCATAAAGGAAAAAAGGACGCTTTTAAATCACTTTTTTTCTTTCTTAGGATTACGATGAGTGTGATTTTGTTCTTCTTTTTTTTTTTTTGCACATTTATGTATGTGTTGCCTGCTGATTTGTTATGTTTGCTTTTATAGGATTTTGACATGGCCTACCTTGAAGCAGGATATCTTCTTTTAGCACGAATCACAAAATTGCAAACCAACAAAATCAGTATGTGTGTGTGTGTGTCAATGTGATGTGGGTGGGAGATTGTGGAGGAAACTTTTATTTTATCCTTTAAAAATAAGTATATTACGTGGATTTTCGGAGAAAGGCGGAGTTAGAGAGAGGTTATGACTATGACTTTGTGGTGGTTTGAGTTTATTGGTCTAGAAAATGTACGAGACAAGTTAATGACTAAATTCCAGAAAATAATAAAATTTGATTTGTTTGATATCTGGGAAATTCTTTATTGGCAACTCATTTGGGTTAAAACTGCCAAAACAACTTTATAACACAAGAACGTAAGGACTTTATCTTTCCTCGAAGACACAAAGAACACCTGTCCTGCTATTAAAATAGCTTTACTTTTTTTGGATGACAAAGGAGAATTCGCTTGAATTGTACTTTCGTTGCATGGTGTCTGCATTTAATTTTTTCTGCTGCTTGGTCCTGTTCCACAGTTCCACGCTCGATATGCTTTGCGGCCAAGAGACATATATTGTCATCATTTTCTATGTGACTTAGTTTGTGAAATTAGTCACCGAGTCTTTTCATTTGTACCCACCCTAGCATCAGTCATCATCAATTGCCAGCAAGAACGGAATTGGTGTCAAGACATCTCCTTGTCTTACTCCGCAATAAGCGACAACGAGATGCATTCACGATTTAGCCGATCGAACGCCTTCTCCAAATCTACAAATATGAGGTTCAGTGACTGGTACTCAGATGATTGTTCAAGGATGATTTGCAGGGTGTTGATGTGGTCGACTCATGATCGACCGCTGTGACTTGCGAAAACACACTTGATGTCCGCTGAGCGTTGATTCGATCCTTGACTTTATCCACTTGAGAATAATGGTTCCCATTAGATTCAGACAAACTGTTATTGCAGTTTTTGAGACTTTTTTTGTCTGTATTTTGTCTGTCTGCATTAGTATCTTCCTGCTTCCAACTTCTTACATATTGTTTTTGGGGGTAGAGTACTCCCTTGGAATAGTTTTGAAATTCATATTCAAAGTCTAAATATGAGATCAAAATGAATGTACTAACAAATTCAAGTTGCATCTGAGACAAACCGTCACCCGGAGCATCTCCCACATTCCTCTTACTAAAAGGTAGATTATTTTCATTAAGAACATATCACATGCCTTTTCCACATCAAGAATCCGCTTGGTAAGCAAATTGTACCCTTTGATAAATACCTTAATTAAGTTAAGAAAGGTGCAGCCATTGCTATGGACAGCGGGCTGCCTTTTAGGATTTAAATGACAATACAAATTAAAATTGAAATGAATAATAATAAAAAATGTATAAAAAAAAATCCAACACTAAAATAAAATTCATCGTAAAATATGTGGATGATATTGTCGCGATAATAAACAGAAATGACACAGAAGAAATACTAAAAACTCTAAACAACTACCACACAAAACTCAAATTCACAATTGAAGTTGAAAACCACAATTCATTGCCCTTCCTAGATATAAAATTAATAAAACAAAACGATAAAATATCATTCGACTGGTATGCCAAGCCGATTGCATCAGGCAGAATGATAAATTTTATGTCTTCTCAACCTAATAAATACAAAATAAACACAGCAACAAACTTTATTAATAAAGTATTGGACATAAGCGACACAATATACCATAACAAAAACATCACAAAAATAAGGACGATTTTACAAATGAATAATTTTCCAAATACAATAATAAATGAGCTCATAAATAACAAAATTCAAAAAACACTCAACAATAATCAGCAACAATCATCAAAACAAAAATCTGGCAACCCTAGATATTACCCTCTCACCTACGTCCCACGCCTCACGGATAACCCCACACTTAACAACACCTTTCCAATAGACAAAGAAAAAACAATTTTCGCACACAAAGCTAACTCCACACTGAGCACAATATTCACAAATACTAAACCAAAAAAAGAGAAAAATGAACAACACAACGTCATTTATGAAATCCCGTGCAAAGGAAAAAATGAAAACCAATGCAAAATGATTTACATTGGCACAACAAAAAGAAAATTAGGAGTGAGACTGTCAGAACATGAAGCTGACATTAGAAAAAAGAGAACAGCTACAGCACTCTCACAACACATGAACGACAACGATCACACAGCTGACTTCGAAAACGTCAAAATTCTAGACAAGGAGAACCGCACTTCCACCCGCTACACATTGGAGAGTCTTCGAATTCAACAAAAAATGAACATTACGATGAACCACCAAGAAGATATCGATAACATAAGCTCTATGTATAGCGTTGCCATCAAAGAATAAGCTGTGATACTAGTTTTAGATTTTGTTGTGTTCAATGTTAAATTAATTTATTTAAGTGTTGTTTTAAGTTTTTCAATTTGTTAAGCAAGTCGTAAAACAATAGTTAGAATTTTAATGTAAATTTAATAATTTTTTAAAAAAAGTAAGTTTAGAAATAATACTTTATTTATTTCTTTAAACATTTTCAACTTCCATATACATACATTCATACATATATCTATATTAAAACTGTCTTATTGTCTTTTGTAATTTGAATGTTCAGCAATAAAAAATCCCCTGAAGAAGCCGGAAAATAACTGGCGAAACGTAGGGTACACCAAGATGAATTAGTTTTACTTATTAATTGCATCCAACACCAAAGATCATTAAGCCCAATCAATCAAAAACTCAAAAGTTACAACATATGATCAAATAATTTAATACAATAGTATAAATTTTTTGTTAATGAAAACGAAGTCCTTTGGACCATAAATATAGTTAAAAAAATCTTCTGCTCTCGTTGGAGTCGTTAGATTTTGATAAAACTTTGTGTCAATTTGCAAATGAATATTCTAGTCAACATTTTGGTGAGAATGTATTTTTAAACTGCAACTTTTATAGATTTTTTAAAAGTCGTTCTCTAGTTAACAGCGAAAAATATTTAGGTATCTTTCCACCGTTTGAAGATCATAAGCTGATAGGAAAACGAATATAATGAAAAAAGGGGAGACCATTTTGAACAGGGAACCTCTCAAAGTTTTCATAAATCCTTTAAATGTCAGAAATGTCTTTAAAATGAATTCAAATTTGGTATAGTTTTTCAATTCTTCATTAAAATTCACGTAATATTGTTCGTGTTTATTTAATCTAAAGGGTGTTCTCTAATAGTTCGCTTTACATTATTTAGTACATGATTCTTCGGTATATACAAAAATAAAAATCATTCTGCAGTAAGGGTCTATCTTAATAGTGGATAGCCAATACATTCTATGCGAAAACTTTTACCTTATGTCGGTTTCTTCAAGTTTCCGAAATTGTTTCGTTTTCTTGCATAACTGTTGCTGAATTTTAGGTACTGATATATGATTTAAAAATGGAAAGATTTATCAGTCAAGTGCCCTTCAAATAAAAAGCCTTTCCTTAAACCACCAACAAATAACATCAACATTGTGGGTAGGCCCTGGTCTTATAACAATTTTTTCTTAGAACATACCCGTTTAAAAGAACACCCTGTATAGTTGAAAACAACCTTTAGATAGGTATATATAGTATAAGCTTGTATTAAAACACACAACAGGGTGTCTAATATTCAAAACATTTTTATTTTCAGATCTTGCTGAAAATTCAATTGAACCCGGTAAGTGAATGAAATTTTTAGATTAATATTTTCAAATCTAGATTTATAATTCTTTTAAATAGATATAGAGGTTTTTTTTCATATAGGTTCACATTTAAGCTGTGTCAATTTAACATCTACCATAGTGTGTTTTAAGAATCTTTTATTTAACAAAAAATGTTTGTGAGAAGTCTCAAAAGTTTTTAGTATTTACTATATTCACCCCCAGAAAAATATCAACCATCAGGGGTGACCAAAGAAACATGGTTTCTCTTACCACCAGCTGACGAGCGTTACAAAAATCGACCCAAACCTTGTCTATCTAAACGCGCTCAAGGCCTTCGTTGTCCGGCTAAATTTGGTATACAGATTCCCCATGATCATTGTAATATCCCCTTTCGAAAGGTTGCATATGTATACCGATGGAGCTAAGCATAGAACGTGGTCTTTTCTTCCGCCGCTACATCATTCGTCGAGGCGTAACACTGAACTTTTTTTTTTTATAATGCACTCGCACCAGTGCTACCACTTCAGGAAAAAAAATCGAAGCAGATTTGAAGAAAAAAGTGAAGTAGATTGAAAAAAATCGAAGTAGATTTCAAAATTAACATTTTTTATAAAAATCTACATCTAGGGTGGGCTATTTAGTGGTTTATGTTAAATCGTAGTTTATTTTGACAAGCCGTTTCCCGCTTGAAATCTTGAAAGATAGTCAGTATCATACCTCCGCAGAACGAAATGAGTGGCTTTATGTTTGAACAGCGTTGGAAAATATTGAAAACTTAATTCCAAAGTAAATTGTAGGTCCCTTTCATTCCTGCAGAATATCAACGCACACACAGGAATGGTTGAGAGTGTAAGTCACAGGCCCCGGCCCGCTTGGAGCTGCTGTGCCAACAATTTATTTCTTAATTCCAAATTGAATGCTGTGAAAAGTCCGTTGGGGCTAAAAGCAGCTTGAATTGGACAACGATTTTCGGCGAAAAATCAACTTTTCTGAGAAAGCGCATATTCATCTCGGCGGCTACGTTAACAAACTAAATGTCTCGTGAAAACTCGTCCGTTGTTGTCGAGAAGCCAATGCATCCACAAAGTGTGTGTCAGTTTGGTGAGGATTATGAAGTGATGGGTTCATCGTTCATTAGACCATTTTTCTTCGAAAATGTGGCTGGGAACAACGTTTCGTTCACCAGTGGGTGTTACAGAGCAATGTGAAGACATGGATTTGGACGACCTCTGCTTCATGCAGGTTAACGCGTTATGAAACACAGCCCATTCTTCAAACGATCTTTTGCTCACTAAATTCCAAAATCGTGTTATCGATTGGCCGCTTCGGAGCTGCGATTTGACTTCTTTGGACTTTTTTGTGGGAAACCGTGAAGGACCGACGTTATGCCAATAGTCCGGAAGCGATAATATCACTTAAGGCCAATATTTCCCAAGAAATCCGTGAGCTTCAGCCCGAAAAAAACTTGGGTTGGGACACCCTCTAAATTATTAATTTTTAAATAGCCTTAATTCAATCAAACGAAAACCAAACTAAAAGGCTTTCCGACTTATAATATAAATATGTATTGTTTCATAACACTTTTTAATTTAATTAAAAAAAAAATTATTTTCATCTTCATTTCTACATGTGTAGGTAGTATGTAAACAAAAATTAGAGTGAAATGGAAAAAGGGAGTATATTTCGCCTTTTTCTGTAAAATTGAAGTACATATAGGTTTAAACAGATATTTGAATTTGTATAGTTGAAAACAACCTTTAGATAGGTATATATAGTATAAGCTTGTATTAAAACACACAACAGGGTGTCTAATATTCAAAACATTTTTATTTTCAGATCTTGCTGAAAATTCAATTGAACCCGGTAAGTGAATGAAATTTTTAGATTAATATTTTCAAATCTAGATTTATAATTCTTTTAAATAGATATAGAGGTTTTTTTTCATATAGGTTCACATTTAAGCTGTGTCAATTTAACATCTACCATAGTGTGTTTTAAGAATCTTTTATTTAACAAAAAATGTTTGTGAGAAGTCTCAAAAGTTTTTAGTATTTACTATATTCACCCCCAGAAAAATATCAACCATCAGGGGTGACCAAAGAAACATGGTTTCTCTTACCACCAGCTGACGAGCGTTACAAAAATCGACCCAAACCTTGTCTATCTAAACGCGCTCAAGGCCTTCGTTGTCCGGCTAAATTTGGTATACAGATTCCCCATGATCATTGTAATATCCCCTTTCGAAAGGTTGCATATGTATACCGATGGAGCTAAGCATAGAACGTGGTCTTTTCTTCCGCCGCTACATCATTCGTCGAGGCGTAACACTGAACTTTTTTTTTTTATAATGCACTCGCACCAGTGCTACCACTTCAGGAAAAAAAATCGAAGCAGATTTGAAGAAAAAAGTGAAGTAGATTGAAAAAAATCGAAGTAGATTTCAAAATTAACATTTTTTATAAAAATCTACATCTAGGGTGGGCTATTTAGTGGTTTATGTTAAATCGTAGTTTATTTTGACAAGCCGTTTCCCGCTTGAAATCTTGAAAGATAGTCAGTATCATACCTCCGCAGAACGAAATGAGTGGCTTTATGTTTGAACAGCGTTGGAAAATATTGAAAACTTAATTCCAAAGTAAATTGTAGGTCCCTTTCATTCCTGCAGAATATCAACGCACACACAGGAATGGTTGAGAGTGTAAGTCACAGGCCCCGGCCCGCTTGGAGCTGCTGTGCCAACAATTTATTTCTTAATTCCAAATTGAATGCTGTGAAAAGTCCGTTGGGGCTAAAAGCAGCTTGAATTGGACAACGATTTTCGGCGAAAAATCAACTTTTCTGAGAAAGCGCATATTCATCTCGGCGGCTACGTTAACAAACTAAATGTCTCGTGAAAACTCGTCCGTTGTTGTCGAGAAGCCAATGCATCCACAAAGTGTGTGTCAGTTTGGTGAGGATTATGAAGTGATGGGTTCATCGTTCATTAGACCATTTTTCTTCGAAAATGTGGCTGGGAACAACGTTTCGTTCACCAGTGGGTGTTACAGAGCAATGTGAAGACATGGATTTGGACGACCTCTGCTTCATGCAGGTTAACGCGTTATGAAACACAGCCCATTCTTCAAACGATCTTTTGCTCACTAAATTCCAAAATCGTGTTATCGATTGGCCGCTTCGGAGCTGCGATTTGACTTCTTTGGACTTTTTTGTGGGAAACCGTGAAGGACCGACGTTATGCCAATAGTCCGGAAGCGATAATATCACTTAAGGCCAATATTTCCCAAGAAATCCGTGAGCTTCAGCCCGAAAAAAACTTGGGTTGGGACACCCTCTAAATTATTAATTTTTAAATAGCCTTAATTCAATCAAACGAAAACCAAACTAAAAGGCTTTCCGACTTATAATATAAATATGTATTGTTTCATAACACTTTTTAATTTAATTAAAAAAAAAATTATTTTCATCTTCATTTCTACATGTGTAGGTAGTATGTAAACAAAAATTAGAGTGAAATGGAAAAAGGGAGTATATTTCGCCTTTTTCTGTAAAATTGAAGTACATATAGGTTTAAACAGATATTTGAATTTGTATAGTTGAAAACAACCTTTAGATAGGTATATATAGTATAAGCTTGTATTAAAACACACAACAGGGTGTCTAATATTCAAAACATTTTTATTTTCAGATCTTGCTGAAAATTCAATTGAACCCGGTAAGTGAATGAAATTTTTAGATTAATATTTTCAAATCTAGATTTATAATTCTTTTAAATAGATATAGAGGTTTTTTTTCATATAGGTTCACATTTAAGCTGTGTCAATTTAACATCTACCATAGTGTGTTTTAAGAATCTTTTATTTAACAAAAAATGTTTGTGAGAAGTCTCAAAAGTTTTTAGTATTTACTATATTCACCCCCAGAAAAATATCAACCATCAGGGGTGACCAAAGAAACATGGTTTCTCTTACCACCAGCTGACGAGCGTTACAAAAATCGACCCAAACCTTGTCTATCTAAACGCGCTCAAGGCCTTCGTTGTCCGGCTAAATTTGGTATACAGATTCCCCATGATCATTGTAATATCCCCTTTCGAAAGCTTGCATATGTATACCGATGGAGCTAAGCATAGAACGTGGTCTTTTCTTCCGCCGCTACATCATTCGTCGAGGCGTAACACTGAACTTTTTTTTTTTATAATGCACTCGCACCAGTGCTACCACTTCAGGAAAAAAAATCGAAGCAGATTTGAAGAAAAAAGTGAAGTAGATTGAAAAAAATCGAAGTAGATTTCAAAATTAACATTTTTTATAAAAATCTACATCTAGGGTGGGCTATTTAGTGGTTTATGTTAAATCGTAGTTTATTTTGACAAGCCGTTTCCCGCTTGAAATCTTGAAAGATAGTCAGTATCATACCTCCGCAGAACGAAATGAGTGGCTTTATGTTTGAACAGCGTTGGAAAATATTGAAAACTTAATTCCAAAGTAAATTGTAGGTCCCTTTCATTCCTGCAGAATATCAACGCACACACAGGAATGGTTGAGAGTGTAAGTCACAGGCCCCGGCCCGCTTGGAGCTGCTGTGCCAACAATTTATTTCTTAATTCCAAATTGAATGCTGTGAAAAGTCCGTTGGGGCTAAAAGCAGCTTGAATTGGACAACGATTTTCGGCGAAAAATCAACTTTTCTGAGAAAGCGCATATTCATCTCGGCGGCTACGTTAACAAACTAAATGTCTCGTGAAAACTCGTCCGTTGTTGTCGAGAAGCCAATGCATCCACAAAGTGTGTGTCAGTTTGGTGAGGATTATGAAGTGATGGGTTCATCGTTCATTAGACCATTTTTCTTCGAAAATGTGGCTGGGAACAACGTTTCGTTCACCAGTGGGTGTTACAGAGCAATGTGAAGACATGGATTTGGACGACCTCTGCTTCATGCAGGTTAACGCGTTATGAAACACAGCCCATTCTTCAAACGATCTTTTGCTCACTAAATTCCAAAATCGTGTTATCGATTGGCCGCTTCGGAGCTGCGATTTGACTTCTTTGGACTTTTTTGTGGGAAACCGTGAAGGACCGACGTTATGCCAATAGTCCGGAAGCGATAATATCACTTAAGGCCAATATTTCCCAAGAAATCCGTGAGCTTCAGCCCGAAAAAAACTTGGGTTGGGACACCCTCTAAATTATTAATTTTTAAATAGCCTTAATTCAATCAAACGAAAACCAAACTAAAAGGCTTTCCGACTTATAATATAAATATGTATTGTTTCATAACACTTTTTAATTTAATTAAAAAAAAAATTATTTTCATCTTCATTTCTACATGTGTAGGTAGTATGTAAACAAAAATTAGAGTGAAATGGAAAAAGGGAGTATATTTCGCCTTTTTCTGTAAAATTGAAGTACATATAGGTTTAAACAGATATTTTTAAAATGAAGCAGATTTCAGTATTTTGGTGATGGTGCGAAGTAGGAAGTAGATTTAAAATTTTTTTGATAAAAAGAAGCAGATCTACTTCAATTGAAGTAAAGTGGATATTAATACCTTTATAATGAATTAACATGTGCGAGCGAGGAGAGAGAAGGAATAAAAAGATAGGAAAGAAAGGTGGTACAGTGGTTTGAGATTTTAGGTGATAGGTAATTATCTCAAGGAAATTCCACGGGTGGCATCCAGATAAAACTTGGGAAATAAATTAAAATTGCTGCCCAGGCTGGGTTTGAACTCAAAGCTCTCAGGTTAAGCAACCAAGCACTACATCCACTGTACCATTGCCACCCTGATAGTGACTTTGCGAATTCTAGAGTTAAACCTTGCCAAAACCATTCATTCTTTGACAACTGCCTGTGTTTTTCTCCCAGAGTACAACATACGTGCCAGCCCTGAATAAAATCTTAAATTTAAAATGTTCATCTCTAGTTACCCGCCAGCCAGTCTGGTCCCAATACCCATTTGCCGCTCCCAGCCAGCACCACTAAACACCTAGTTAGTTGAGGTGTATGATTTAAATTTCTTATGGCTTTAAAATTAAGGGTTAGAAGGTTAAGTGTCAAACTGGTAAAAGTATAAAACTATAAGTCTCATAAACACCTGTAACCCAAATTCAAGAAAAGGTTTCTTTTGATGAACTGTACAATAATATCATAGGTTATGTTCTTCTACAAAGCATAGCATATGTCTGTTTCAAGGCGTTATGGTAATTAAAGACCAGCCCAAAAACGTTAAATAAATTCGGCCCCACTTAAAAGTTAAAACTAACCCCAAAAGTTTCGCCCCAAAGTACAACAAAACAAATATTTAATAAACACACAAACTTTATTTCCCTAATCATAAAACATTTATTCAAATAAAATTAGCACAAAAAACAGTGATTATCCTGTTCCTACAAATATGATGATCCTTCCATCAATTTAGCTAACCCGCTTGTGACCACTTAATAATATCATCTCATATAAATTCATAGTAAAATAGTGAATAACTACATGAAGCTGACGCTGAACAGCGCCCTCTGCAATTGAGGTCAACCCTTAAACCGCATCAAGTTTACCACCTGGACAATCAAAATTTTGATAACATCATTCTCTCAACTTTAACACTTAAATGGCATATATAGCTGCTCCCCGGTAACTATCTATATATCCTTAAAAGCCCAGTTCAACATCAGCAGTTGGTTTGGTACAGAACAGCACCACCAGAGCAGCGCCATCAACCACCACACTCTGGCACTATTATAGCCACCGTCACCGCTATCCACTGCCACTGCCACGGTGTAGTAGCCATCATCAGTTGAAATTGTTCAACTGGGGAATTATTTTGGAAAAAGTTTTTGAACTTTTACCTATGTCAGGGCTGAGAGCTCCGGGCGGACAGGGTCCTATCACACCGTGTGTCGTCGGGTTCAGGGATATATGGACATATCAACAACGAGTTAATGTGTGGACATCCAGGAAACTGAAAACAGTTCAGCATAAAACATATATAAATTTATATATGTACCTATCTGATCCCCGGGGAACAATCCACGTTTGGTTAGGTCTCCGCAACCATGTTCGGTGGTCGGTCTCGTTCCGTTTTTGTAACCCATCACCCGCACGATATTTCGCAAATGTTTTTGTGTGTAAATATTTAAAATAAACTTTTGTGGAAAGCTCCTCCTCACTTAATAGTTCAGTTCACCGTTACCGTCGTCGCGTCGCGTCGTCGGTCGGTTGGTTGTCCTTGCGGATCCGGATGTGGATGCGAAGCGGAGCAGACCGGACCCAAGTGAGAGTTTTAACTTCATTACCATCAACTACCTAGCGCTACACTGGTGAGTGAAATTCGCACCAGCTATTTCGAGTTTGAAAAGATTTAATAACCACCAATTTGGGGGTTAATTGCGTTTCACTATATCCTGGCATGGCTGTCCATTTTAACAAATCCCATCTCTCCTCCGCATCCACCCGGCATGGATTTTGATTTGGTCTATACTATAGTATATAGGTATGTGGCGAGTTAGTATGAAAGTGCATCCAAACAACAACGTGTTGCACTTAGAGGTTGATTTAATATTTTAATGGAACATTTGTTGGTTATTTCAGTATGGCACCCGTAAGCCGTTATTAAGGACGGCGAACTCGAAAGGTGGTTGGATGTATACATATTTCCATTGCAGAACAGGACGACCGACCGACGCGTCGCGACGACGAGGACGACGAGTTAATTTTATTTGCTAAATACTGAATATGAGATTAAGTTTCGCTTCTCCGCACATTCCAGCGTCCATTTGCGCGGAGCACCCAGTGCGCCAAGCACCAAGGACCAAGCACCGAGCACCGAGCATCGAGCGACAACAAGGACAACGTGATTTAAATTCATTTCAACAATATTGGCTTTGAAAATTATGCATGCAGATTGTAATTAAATGTTTATTCATCCGGTACTGGTTCGAGGGATGATGATATAGACGCGGGTTTTGGGCGTTGCAGTTGATGGTAGTTAGGGGGGGATACAGCTTTCGTGGTCATTATGGGTGGTCTTTTGATGGTCACATATGTTATTGTGGCAGATTTTTGTATACTTATTGTGGTCAATATTGAGTTATTATTTGCAAAAGGCGTTTATGTGTGCGGTAATGAGGCTTCACCACTGCACCGCCTCTATCCTCCGTGTAAAAGTGTAGGTCGCAGCAGTCAATGGAGCGAGTAGTGTTTGTGATCCGCATGTTGCGGCAGAGATATTACACCCTGTATAACTATCACTTAGTGGCTTTGGTAAATAAATGTTTTTATAATTGAATAACGTGCAAATATTTTTAATGAGATATAATTGATTAAATTGAAATCAGTTTGGCGCAAAGTGGTGAGATTTTTTTTCGCTTTTTTTATTGATAATGCGAAAGGTATAGGGGGGACGGGTTGGAGGTGTATTTGCTGTGATAGCCTGGGGTGTGTTCTGGATCTAATTAAATTCCCAAAACGATTTGTGGGATTTTGGAATTGAATTATAAATTTTGAGTTAAGTTTTAATTTTTGAGGATTGAAACAGGTGGTTGGAGTCGTTGAAATGGAAAATAGATGAGTTTTTGTTTTTTTCGGAGAGGGATTTGAGGGAGCATGTTGGGAGTGTAAACTAAGATCATGAAAAGTTAATGAAATATACAATTTCTAAGCAACATTCTAGGTTAAGGGTTTTTAAATTGGCGGCCATGTTGTTTTGATGCTACATATGTCAAATCTGTTGTTTTTTATTTCAGTACTAAATGCCAAATCCACGTGACAAAATACATGATTTAACAGCACGTCAAAATAATAGAACATAATTATCAAAAACAGTGTTCGTTAGATCAACGGATTGCACTCATTTTACGGTAGACGTAGTGATTCTTCACAGCCAACTTTTCTACGTGTGATGGCTGAATTTGAGAGTGCTGGTTCTGTTATCAAGCAACCAACATTCGTTCGCTAAAGAAACGCAAGATCGGCCGAGAACATTGGTCCGATAAAATGAATAGCAAAACTCAAGGCTGTTCATTCCTCTCCGTGCACAAGAACTCAGCCTTTCGCAGACTTCGATTTGGCGAATTTTTCGTAGAGACTTGGATCTACCCCCGTACAAGACCCACTTGTCAAAGGGGCTCAATGTTCATGAACATAAACAGTGCTGTTTGCGTTTTATTTGTATATAATGCACTCGCACTCAAAGGGATATTAATACCTTTATAATGAATTAACATGTGCGAGCGAGGAGAGAGAAAGAAAAGAAATATAGGAAAGAAAGGTGGTACAGTGGTTTGAGATTTTAGGTGATAAATATCTCACGAAAAGCCCACGGGTGGCGTCCAGTTTAAACTGGGGGAATAAATTAAAATTGCTGCCCAGGCTGGATTTGAACTCACAGCTCTCAGGTTAAGCAACCAAGCACTACATCCACTGTACCATGGCCATGCTGAATAAATTTCGTGGCGTTTGGATGAGGTCCATCCTTTTTTTTTTGCTGAAAAATCACCTTTAACGACAAGGGGATTTTTTGAATGAAATGGTGTGTTCAGAAGCAAAATTGGCGTGAAAGACAGGCGATTTAAGCCTGCTAGACTTTTTCGTGTGGGGTTTCCTGTAGTCGCTGGTGAAGCACTGAAGACGTACGATGGCATGGCTAATTTTAGTACTCGAAATTGTGTCAACGTAAGAAGCAGAGCCGAGCATTTGAACGATGTCATTTTCCATACATAAGGGCAAAGATGGGCCTTATCAACACCTACCCGCCCTTGTGAAGCCCAGGAGCACCAGGTTTTGTAGCATCACCGAATTGACAAATCTTTTGCGAAAGCCCTTCTCCCAGCAACATTATATAAATGCAAAAACTTGTGTCAGAGTTGGAAACATGCGTTGAAAGAAAAAAGCAAAGAGGAAGGGGGCGGGGAAAGCCCAAGGCCCGGCAAACATTTGTTTTAAAGATCTGCCGCTTTAAAATTGACTTGGTGTTTTTAAAAAGTCTCGCTAAGAACCGGACAAGCTTTTAGCGTTTGTCGGTTGTGACTGTGGACTTCAATTAATTGTTAACGCGACATTTAGTAAAAGTAAAGCTCAATTTTTGCCAAATTTCAGAAGTTATTTTTAAAGCTAGCGTCTCAGGGAAGATGACAAAATCCTTCACATGCGTTGCCGGCAGTATTGTGTACAGCCTTTTCAATGCACAGTTTTCTGGGCTATACTTTCCAAAAGCTGCACACGGAAAGAATTTTTAGATCAGATCAAGAAAAATGAGCTTCAAATCACGAAAATCTTATGCAGTTTCTCACCCTAGCTCGGGGTTTTGTAAATTACGACTCCTTGTTCGCAATTTTCAAAATTGAACGAAATGAAGATATTGACACTCAAAAATAGCAAATTATCACTTTTTTGGGTCAATAATTCGATCCTGAGAAATAAAAAATTGCCATCGCGAATCGAAAATTGATCCAAATTTTTATCAATTTTATATTTACTCGATTGTAAATTGCAAAAAGCGAGTCGTAGATTTCCATCTTTTTGTTTTGAATCAAAAATATGTTTTTGAAAAAATGAGTGGTAAAGTCGTAAATTGCAACCCCAATTTGCAATTTGTAACATTATATTGCTTTGGGAGGAAGCAACTTTTATTGAAATGCATCGATTATTATTTATTGAAAAATGTAACTTTTACTTACTTGGCTGATTCTAGGAATCGAACTCGAGACCCTCTGCATACCAACCAAGCACACATCTACTAGGCCATGGTGATGCATCCAAGTCGGATATCAAAATTAATAATAAGAAGCAACCTGAATATGAGTTACATTTTAGGGGTGTTTTGAATTAAGATTATGTTTTATTGGCGAGAAAAATATACCTAGTCGTCTTATTTTGGACGTCTAATGCACAATTTTTTGTGATGATCATTTGAGTAAAGGTAAGAAATTGTATATAATGTGTAGTTGAAATTCAACCTTGTACTTCCTATGTACATAATAGAACTACCAAAAGGCATTTATTGGAGACACAAGCGATGCCAGGGCCTAATGACTTATATTCTGAACGATTCCTGTATGTGCGTTGATATTCTGGTGGAATATCATTTCCCGCTGAATCCGAATGGCTTACAAAGATCCACTTTTAATATTAACCAGATTTATTTTTCGAGGATTTTACATTTCCTCAAAAGAGACAGTACCAACAAAAAAAAGATAATTATTAGTTCGAGGCAGGGATCGAACTCCGGACCTTCGACGTAGCCGTCAGACACACTTGAGTTGATTTTAATACTCAGTGATTGTAAATCACGAAAAAATTTTAGCAAATCCAGATTGGTAAAAAGTATAAATGGAATTATTCCCTTGAAGTAGTAAATTGCGACAAAAAGGTTGTAATTTACTTGGAAAGGCACAAGCTTGAATTATAACTTTTAATTGTAAATCTCAACTTAGGAATTGTTGTAATTTGAGATGAATTGAAAGTTAAATTGCCAATTGTTCTATCAGTTTCGAATAAAAGCGCCGTGATTTACAAAAAAAACATGTTTTGTAAATTGCAACTGAATATTTCGCAATTGGTGATTTTTCAATTCTCTCCGTGCAGTTGTCTTCAGTGAAGCACTGGATGACATAATCCATGAAGCTGATAGGGTGGCCCAAAAGAAAAACTCCAAAAACGGAAAAGCTGTGAGTCAGTCGGTTTCCAAGGTCAAACAAGCAAGTCACAAAGTCCTGGTCCGATCATAATATCACCGGGGAATAAAAAGGGAGCAGGAAACATTTCTTTAAATAAATGTTTCGTCGCTTTTCAGCCATCAGCATCATGATATACTTCTGCGCCTTCCAACACTTGTTCTAAGAAAGTAAGAAATAACATTCTCAAAACAGATCTGTGATCAATTGTCCAAGAGTCACCTTTGTCTTGAAGAACTGCATCTCTTTTAGTCTTTCGGATTCGGTTGTGAATTGTAAGACCCATCCATTCCTGCTAAACATCAACACACAGACAAAATTAGTTGGGAGAGTAAGTTACCATAACCCTTTAGTCCGCCTAGACCAGTCGTGTCTCAATATTTTCTTCTTGCGATCATATTTATATCTAAGGCACCTACTAAGGCAAGTTATGGATCCGTGCAAAAAAACAACTCTAAGAATCAACCATAACATTACGATGACAAAAAAGTCGAAAAAGTGGGTCCGACAATTCTGTCTGTCTGTATCGGCACCTACCTAAACGGCTGGACCGATTTGCTTTAAACTTAGAACACAGAATTATTATGAGCTTCTACAGAGAGATTTTTGGAATCAGCATTCTGGCTCTAAAGCTATAACGTTGCCATAAATTTTTTTGAAAAACTCATTTTTCTCATAAACGACTCCCACGATTTTCATAAAACTTTCTGAATGGTGTTTTTTGTGTTAACTTAATTTTTTGGTTGAAAAAGATTTTTCAGGAAAAGTCTTTTAAATTTTTGTTTTTTTTTCAAAAACGGTTTGTTTTTTTTTTCAAATTTTATTTTCGTTTTAAGAACTTCAAAGTGCTAGAAATTGGCATACTTTAAAAGATTTGGAATATGTTTTCGAAATTAAAAAAAAAACGTTTTTTCTGAAAAAACTGGTCGAAAGATTTTGAAAATTATTTTCCTTCAAATTCAAAACAGTAAGAGAAATTAGATGCCTTATAATTTTTTCAAAAAAATAAAAACGTTTTAACTAATGGGTTTTCAGTGATAAAAATATTTGCATATGATATTTTTCTCTGTCAATTTTTTTTTTCAAATCTCAAGCCCAAGACCACTGTCGCCCACTTAATTTTTAACTCGAAGGTATTGTGGTGCGAAACCCAGTTCCTTATAATTGAGTTCCCACCCAAAATTTTCTACCAGTTTCCAAGCCGTAGACTTCGTTCCGAACATCAGTGAGATGCTCTCCTAATATCTAGCATAGAACTACAGTTTCCCTTATACCAAAGATCCCCGCCACCTCTTTAAGTTGATTTGGTTCTGGGACATTAGAGTATAGATTCCAGGAAGCATATGAAACAGAAACCGAGAAGGTATCAGAAAAAATAAAGTTTCGACTTGAAACGTATCGCCTGAAATTATTATGCACCCAGGTCCCTGAAAATAAGTCGCGCCGTGTGCCCAGATTAGAGAAAAATTACATCTCACAGACGATCTTGCCTGTCAACGACGTTCGTTTCGAAAGCTACCAAGAACTTAGCAGCCGAGTTAGTTACCCGAAGTTCTCTGATTTTCTATAAAATTTGTATACAATTCTACCCCTTGCAGTATCGACAGGGTTAAAGAGAGCTTCAGCATAATTTATGATTAAATTTAGGAACCGTGACCAGGAAACCTTGCCCGCGAATAGTGTTTGAAAATACTTTATTTTTACTTTCATAATCAATGAAAACTTTAAAATGAAAAAAAAAAGTCAGAATGTTTTGAGTGTCATCTTCTGTTTCTCCAGATGGCCTCATTGTTTATCCTGAACCCTTCTCAGCCATCCAGTGCCTCCATCAAATTCATAAGAATCAATTTCAATAAAAAACAATAAAATTATTAAGCTGGAAACGGTACCTGTCAATATTGATTTAGTTCATTGCCATTGAACGCACACTTGAAGGACTAAGTAATCGCAGTATCCTGCCCCCGAGGATATTATACGATGGAGCCGTTTCTCGACGTATATCCCGCTCAAAGTCATAATTATTTCGACATGACGCGACAACAAGGATGACTACGACGCGAAGACGTGTGAGTACGCGTGTAATCCTGCCTGGCTACGCGTTGTCATACAAACTCTTATGTTTTCACAATTTATTATTTAAATAAACATACACCCAAGAAGTGTGATCCTTAAAAACGCTGTGATGGAACAAAACACAGCAGTGGTGGGCCAGCACACCACTAAGGACGATATAGATGATGTCTAAGGGTTAAAAGGAGTGTTATTCCAGCATCAAGGTAAAAGAAGCATCATACAGGAGTCAGGGAGTCGGGGAATCGGGGAGTACACTTACCTTTTGCACCTCGTTAATTAACAGAAAAACGTGACATTGTAAGGGTCCTTTGGAAGTGGTGCACGCTAACACATTGAACATGTCCCGTCCTCAGTTGGCTGGATTTATATAAATCCTTAGTCATAGAGGTAAGGCTTGGAATTAATGAATAACCCGCTCTGTTGTCTTAACGAGACAACCATGTTTATAATATGGAATAGCGAGTAATCCCCAAAAGAAACACGAGAGTTGGGAACAAGGATAAAAAAAATCTGAGACTAAAATATGAAACGAAAAAAAAACCCTTGCAAATGGCGCGGGGGAGTTCCTAAAGCGCGTTGTGTGAAGCCTTTTGTAAAAATTAAAACACATATATGTTCACAAAATGCAAGTGATAGGTATGTGGTTCATCCATCAGCTACACATCACACAAATGTCACATACAGACTTTGGCGACAGACAGGATGAAGGATATCGTTATTATAATAATAATTCTCCATGTTTACTGCTGCGATGATACAATTTTTTTTTTTTTTTTTCTATGATGTTCTTACTTTTGTTGTTGTTTTGGTTGTGTTGTGCAGAAGCCATCAGCCAGGACATTGTGACAAATCTGGCCGTATCGCTAGCGTAGTGTAGCGTCCTCGTCGTCGACATTTTGGAAGCGAGATGCGGTGGGAGCAGTTTTTCTCAATTTTTATTCCCGCTCCATAAAAATTGCAAAAAAAAAAAAGAAAAAAATATTATAATAATGTGTGCACTCCTTTGGAAATTTGCAACAGCACACAAAGGACCCTCTCGACGACTCTATATGTGTTGTCATCATTGTGTTTTTTTTTCTCTGGGACGAACTGAAGGATATTCTATCATCTCATTTTTTTTTGCTATGCAATTTATAAGGATCCATGGCAGCAGCGTCACATCTACATGTGTTCAACATCATTTGGGATTTAGTTGGGTCTGGCGTGCATAATGTTTCTTCTGATGCTTGTGTATCCTTACAAAGTGATTTTTTTTTTTTTTTTTTTGCAAAACACTGATCCTGTGATGTGAGATATTAAAATGGATGTAAAAAATACGATTTATTTGTGGTGCATGGGTATAGATGGAGAAGACGCATAAGTAAATGGGTTGAGCTACTGTTTTGTGTGTTGCTGCAGTATAAAGCTTATCGAGACATGGTTCCTGTTGCTGTGCTGGAAAGTCTGAAATTACAAGGATTGATATAATTTTGTATGACATTATAACGTATTGAATTTATTGATGATTTTGATGAAAACATACAGTTGATTTAGTGGATACTTTCTACAAAGGCAGTAGCTAGACAGGGCGCAGGAGTTCTCTTAATTTTTCTTAAAGCCATGAAGCAGGACGATTTTAGGAACGTTTATAATCTCTCAGGATTATTGATTTCAACTCTTCGTACGGTATGGTGTCTACAGATTTTAATCAGGCCTATATAAGACCATTGGAGCTAACATTTATGTTTATACATAAGACCGTTGTCTGCATGTACTGGACCACCTTCAAAAAATTCCCAGTTTCAAAAGTCTGCTGTTCAAAGAGGTTTTCGTGACCAAAATCACACCAAGTTAGGCATACTGAAATAGATCTCCTGGATCCCTCATAATAATAAAATTCTAACCTACAAATCAGAGCTTAAATTTAAGTACCAAATGATTTCCAATTTTTTTTTCCAGAAAATATTCTTTGGGTACCGGAAACTACTCTTTTGGAAATCACGCCACAAAAGTTTTCTGATTTTGAGTTTGGAAAAAAATTCAGAATACATGCCAGACATAATTATGTTGAAAACTGCATCTGATACACTTTGAAAGAGAACATGAAATGCAAATTAAAAGACACCATTTCGAAATTCAATTTTGAAAAAGAGCCTGTTCGGTTTTTGTTTTTGTTTTTAGTGTTTTTAAATTATGTCGTAATTTTCAGAATACTTTAATGCTAAAGAATCCTTTTAGCACAGTCGACAGGTCGGCAAAAGTGGGCTTAGGTGGTAAAAGGTCAGAAGTTAATGAAACTTTGATATTTTGTTCAAGGGTAGTTAACTTACATTTTGCTAAGTTATTGACCTCGACGGTCCTGTGCTAAAAGAGGACCTTGCTCTGGGTTTTTCTAAAAAAACTTGTTTTTCTAACGTCCTATGGCAAAAGCAAAATTTGATCAAAAAGACAAAACTTAAAGCAAAATCAAATGATAAAATCTAGACAAAGATTTCTTCAGGGTACTTATTGCTTCCACAGTCACCAACAAATGTTTTAAAAGTATTTTACCAATAGAAATAAAACACCTGCTGATGGAATAAGGAAGTTACAGCAACGATTAGTAAAAATGAACCAGCTTTTAAAGGGTGGTTCGAAATAGATACATATATAGAAAATCATGCCAAAAAATGAAACTTCAAAAAGGAAGCGAAGAAGTGCTGCTAAGATTAAGCATAGAGCGCGGAGAAGTTGAAAAAATATCTCCTGACGCAGACCGAGCATTGAGAGGCGATAATAAAACCACATCTTCAAAAAATCCGGTAAAAAGACAAAATAAATGATCAAAAGATTCGTTTTTCAAAGTTAATCTATAAAGCTGAATAGCTTAATCAGAGTGGCGGCAGTAATAAAAAAACATTTTCAGCGATTTTTTGAATGTTAAGTAGAATTTACCTAACGCTAGTGAACCATCTTTAGGCCTCTGCTTTTTATTGTACTTTTTACTTTGTACTTAGTTACCTGCCTGAAGGTAAAATAAAACGGGTCCCCAATCTTTGGTGACGATGGAGTCATCATAAGCGAGGATCTTACACCCCCTGCAACGCGTGTTCACGTGTGGGTGGATTATTTCGAAAGAAATAGACCCAGCCAACTTGCAGTCATTTATTTGAATGCTATTGTGCTTCCCAAATGCAAAAAGTTTGAATACCGGGTACCAATGATCGATAGCATGACATTTAGGAATTCGATATCAAACATATCAAGTTTCTCAGAATAAAAAAGTTACGCCAAAACTCAGTAGTCCTCTACGATAAGAAATACGACCACTTTAACTTTTTTAAAATCGATCGAGTTGATGATTAAATCCAAATGATCAAGTTCGCACGTCAACTCTTTTGTTTTCCTACAAGTTCTTCCAAAAATTAAACTTATTTTTCAAAAAATTGTATCCATTACAAAAGTATCCAAAACTTCTCATTTAGAAATAGTATCTACAATTTCTTGATAAAAAAAAGTAAAAGAATAAGGTGAAGAATGATAAACCCACGGAATAAAAAAGATTCACAAGCCCTGACACAGGCCTTGTTATAAAGGGTGTTTTTTTAAAGGTATACAACTATAAAATGAAATAAAACACAGATCAATAAATTGTATTAACTGCCGTATTATCTACCATGCCTGGCTCAGATGTAGTTCAATCATGCGTTATAATTTTTGATCACTCTTTGCAGCATTTAGGGTCGTATGTCGGCATTATGAAAATGTCATCAATCGTCTCTGGCTTATCGGTGTAAACAAACAACTTAGCATACCTTCACAGAAGATAATCTAGATGTGTTAAATCGCACGATCTAAGAGTCAAATCACAGGTTCCAAACGCGAAATTTTGCGCTGACCAAATGTTTTCTTCAACAAATTAATTGTTTACATGTTGCTTCGTCTTGTTGAAATCAAAGCTCCTCCACATGAAGGCAGTTCAATTCAAAAAAGAAAAACCCATTGATCAATTCTCCATTGACTGCAAGCCTCTGGCCGCTATCGTTTTTAAAGAAGTAAGGAGGGACCAACGAGACAGCACACCAAACACGGAAGGACACCAGGATTTTACTACATCGAATTAACCCCACCCGAACATAAGGTTGAACTCAGATGCTCTTGAAAAATGTCCATTCTTGCAGGGACTGTGTGAAACGTAACGCCGTCCTCTCGAAGCTGGCATTTTTTTAAAATTTTAAACTCAAAATTACATGTATTTTTATTTGAACGGTTCTGTTCAATAATCGGTTAGCCTTAGGTTACTTAACTAAATTCCGAGCTTTTTTACACCTTCTTCCTGTAAGAAATTAAAAACTAAGAATGAAACACATTCAATCTCGGTTGAGTTTAAAAAGGAACTAATTTATTACACAGTAAGACATCATTTGTTTAGTAAGTATATGTAATTCAAATAGGTATACATGATACATGTTTATGAACTCAGTATAAGAGTTTAAGTTAGAAGAGAGTAGTGTATTGCGAGTTGCCATAAGGGCACAAATTCAAATAATAAAGAATAAATTTCAATACTTCCACTATTGAGAGGATACAATTAAAATTAAATAAACTTCATGTAGAACGAAGTCACCCTGTTGCCTGTACCAAAATTGCTTATCAACTGCGTTGACCTAACGGAACTTTACAATATTTAATGGCTGCTCAACCAGTGACAGTAGCCAATTAGAAACATTTTCGATATAATTTCGCAAGTAGTTGCGAAAGCTTAAATTTAACTTCGAGGAAGCGAGAAAGAAAGACTTAAAAACTTAACTTTGAATCCTCTCTTTTGATCTTCAGTAAATTTTCCCTCACATGACAACATATACAAATTTGGCGGCAAGTTATTGAAACATTCAGAAAAGAAAACTGCGCTTTGTTTGCTTTTTCTTTCCTCATCAAAAGGGATTATAAAAAAAATTTCTCCTATTTAGTGTAAATTTCAGCAATAAAGCGTACCAAATGTTTTGTTGGTTCACTAGGCGATCAGGAAACGTAGAAGACTATATGTTTTGAGAATTTTTGGTTGAAGAAAGAGGACATTCTGTTGAAAGACAGAAAAGAAAAAATAATATTTGGAAAGCTCCGCTCAAACAATGGAACATTTATTTAAGCTCGAACCAATTCAAAACCGAGTTTCTGGTTGTCACTCAAAAGCTTAGTGAAATAGTTCGAGCTGAAACCAGAGACAGTTGAGTTTTAGCATTTTTGTGAATCAGAATGAAAGCAGAAGCAGTCTAGCTCGGGATCTTGCCAAACAAGCGTCAGGGGAGGAAAATCTTTTATGCCAGCGCACTCAATTTCAGTGTCTTTTTTTTAATGATCGATGGCGTCTTAAGAAAACAAATGTAATTCCAATATACATTTATCCACTTAATTCCTTATTCTATAATTTGGGAAATAATCTGAGGGCATATTTTAAGAGAAAATTGTCCGTCTGCATTTTTCATTTAAGAAAAGTGGACTGATATTCAAAAAATACAAATTTATCTTGAGTTAAGCAATTCGAGCCTACTTTAACACCTCTTTACTTGGACGTTGAGAGAATTAAAATTAAATTAAACAATTAAACTTCATAAAGAACAAAGTCACCCTGTTGCCTGCTAAAATTTCTTATCAACTGCGTGTCCTAACAGAACTTTACAATTTTTAATGGCTGCTCTGCTGAATCAGTGAAATTAGCCAATAAGAAGCATTTGCGATGTTTTTTTCTCAAATAGTTGCGAAAACCTAAATTTTGGTTCGAGGAAGTGAGAAAGAGGTAAAATTTTGCTTTTACATGCAAACATGAAATTTTTATCACCAAACGTATTGATCATTTTTCGTAATAAAATTGCCTTCTGCTTCGCTTGGCTTTTTCTTTTTTCTCTTTGAAATATAGGAAACTTCTCCATCACTCTGTTATAAAGCTTCCTTCTGCAGTAAAGCGTATAACAATTTTTTTTTTGAAACACTAGGCACCCAGCAAGTGCTGTAGGCTATTTGTTTTGAAAAGTTTTGAAAAATAAAGAAATAAAAAGAATGGAAAGTTAAGGTTTCCCTGCAAAGCTCTCTATTCCACCAAAGAGGAAGTAGAAATAAGAAGGAACAAAATAGTTTTTTAAAGCACATTTTTTGTTGGTCCGTTAGCTTGTCAGTTGTCACTTAAAGAGCAAGTGAACAGAAGAAAGCGAAGAAAGTTAAACGCGATTAGAAGGATATTGAATAAGAGTATAAGTAAAATGAGAGAATATGTTAAAGAATCGAGATCTTGTCGAGAAAACATTGGTCTTTTGTAGGGGAGGTCAAGTTGCAGCTCAGCTTCACCAATATTATCCAATATTGTCTTGACAAGAAATTGAGCCACAAATATTTATTTAACCAAAAATAAGCTTCACCGCTGAACAAAATTTTCTTCTGAAAATCGGCGTCAACAGCAAAAAGAACCATGTATTTCGAAACAAATCTGAACAATTTGCATGCGTTCTTCAGGCGTCAGTCGACGCATGATAAAATGGCAACCTAAAGTAAAGATAATTCACATATCAGATGAAGAAATGTCAACAAAAATTGTTCAAAAACGAAAACAAACAAAAATGAAAGTGAAATAAGAATTTTTAAAGGAAAAACAAAAAAATCTTTAAAAAATCGATTACTAAAAATACCAAGTCGCAGAAATCGACGCACATTCTCTTCAAAACAAAAAACAAACCAAAAACCCCTCCTTGACTTGGCCACGCTCATAGTTCCACCATTCATGTTCCAAACCCAAACCTATTTTAACCAGCAATGTGGAAAATAATACAAAGTAACACTAGACATGTCCGGCAAGTTTATTATAGACAAAAAAAAAAAAAAAGAAAAAGGAAAAGACAAAAAAAGTGAGCCGAAAAATCGGTCAGTCAAACCACGAGATAGATTCAAATGCGTTCAAGGAATTTTACCTTTAGGTGGTTATTTTTCTTTAAATTGTGTCCCAGTTGGTCCACCGGTCGCGCTATGGCATTAAGAAGTATCTGTGTGAATATTTGCACCGCGGGTGTTTACCAGCTGTGATGTGGTATAGTGTTGCTTTGGTTAGTGTTGGTGGTGGTGTCTTTGGCTGCCAAACCATATAGTGCCCCAAACAGCCAGCCAGCTCCAGGGCTGTAAGAAAAATTATCTAAAATCAAATTGACATCTAACCACAGGAATTATGATGGCAGCTAGACCCGCATCGTTGGCGCTAGACGATAATTAAATTATATTGAGTCTTTTCCAGTCCAATTTAATTAATGCCAAAGTATTTTTGGATGTAATTTTCTGAGTTTTCCTTTGCCAATTTAATTTTTTTTTTAAATAGATTGAATGGTTGTGCGTGATCGCGAACACTATTAAAAAATATGCTTGCGATTCAAGTTTCAAGTGGGACAAGCTTTTTCTTTGGTCCGAATTTGAATTAGTGCGAGTAGGTTTAGATAGGTAGGTACCTCTCTACCTCTCTGATAGAAGTGGATTTGGAAACGACTGAAACGACTCTTGGGCAAAAATTCGCCAGCCGACCTTGATTGACCGTAACATTATGCTTATGGTAATGACAGACAACATAAACTCGATGTTGTTGCGACCGAGTACATTGAATGTAAAGATGAAGTTGTGCATTTGTCATGAAATAAAAAAAAAAAAACAAATATAGCAAAAAGATTGTCCTTTCACTTGGAAACAAGTTTGATAAATTCGTTTTTGAGTTTTTTCTAGGTCGCAGTCGCAATCTACAAACGCCAAACGCAAGATACAAAAAAAAAATGATACAAATATCTTAATGAGACTGTTTTTGTTAAGTTTTTATTTTGAATGGAAAATTTCTGGAGGTTAAGGATAGAAAGTCTATGCTTGATCTAGATTTCCATCTTATGAAATGCCACATAATTTTTAGTTCGAATGGTGTCAAGGTTTAGTCAAAAAAACAATCTCTTTTGTATGTTTCTGCTTTTTTCGTTCTTGGACATAATGAGGAAGTCCCTAGTTCAGAATGTGATCGCCTGGCTTAACGCTAAATACGATTAATTTGTTATTTAAAAGGACAGAATATGTCAAAAGAAAAAATTAGGGACGGTACAGCAGCGCGTCGGTCGTCCTGAGAATATCTCTCAATAAGTGTGGACTTCCAACCCGTTTTCAATGTTTTACATCTGACTTTTGTCGCCCTCGTAATCCTTGAATAAATTGTCCCTTTTTCGGATTTATTTTTGAACTGATTTAGAGCATTGGATTTTGTAAAAACTAGGGAAGGGAATATAACTCTATTTTCGATTTGCACATTATTTATAAACACCAAAATGAGAATGGACAATATAAATTCAGAACGATATGATAGTGATTACCACTCAGTACTTTCAAATCTGGAAGCGTACACAAGAACACTAGGATCTAGGTTCTACAAATTTTAGGAGTCAGTGGATTAGAAACTACCTTTCAAATTATTCAATACAAGTTGTGTTAGAAATATTTAAGTCTGTCTTAGTCACAAAATAAATGCCGGTGTGCCGCAGGGTTGCGTTTTGTCGCCGACTCTATTTATCACTTTTATTAGTGATCTCTTGTCTGAAACTTCTAAGCCGTTTAATAGTTTTTCTGGTGACAGTTCTCTCAGCTTTTCATATTCGTGTCAATATTCACATCGCTACTCAACGAATGTGAAGGGTGGAACTTCATCGGCTACGTTTGTCAGGCATAAATTTACTTACGGTTATAGGTAGGAGAGAGTGGGGCTTAAAGCAACAGGGGTACGAATTAACAGCTTAAAAACCATGGTTCTCCTTAAAATTAAGAATTGCGTGAAGGAGAAAAATTTGCATCATTTTTATGTCTACCAGCATACCTCTTCAGATGTCAATTGGACGACAGCGATAAAACTTCTGTGGTGGTCCCAAAAAATAGCAGGTTTCTTACTTATTTTTTAGTGTTCGGGTTTCCTCTTCACGCGGAAGAGATAGTAAAGTAGTGACTGGTGATTGTTTTTTGTAAAAATCCATCTGAGTTTTGGTTATGTTTGTGTGTATATCTTAAATTTCATGGTGAGACAGGCAAGTTGTAATACTTTTGCGGGGTTAATAGTAACATGTTAAAACTTTCCCTTTGATTTTTTTACTGATCATTGTGAATAACGACAGAGAACTGTGTTCTTCTTTGGTTTTTTTTTGTTTTTATTTTGTTTGATAGATAATTAGTTAAGTGTTACTTTAAGCCCCACTCTCCCCTACTATAGAGCAAGTTATGGATTCGTGCAAAAAAATTTCTTTGAGATAACAATCACATAATCACATAAATGACATTACTATGATATAGAAGTCGAAAAAAGTGGGTCCGACAATACTGTATGTCCGTCTGTCTGGTACACAATATTATTATGACGTCCTACAACCTACAGGGAAGTGTTTGGAATTAGCATTCTACCTCTGAAACTAACGGTACCTGCTATAGGATTTTTAATGAAAAACTCATTTACAACTTGGTACAACTTTCTCAATGCTGTTTTTTGAGTAAACTTTGTGTTTTGGTTGGAATAGATATTTCAGGAAAAGTCTTATAACGGTACCTCCCATAGGACCGGTTTATTTAAATCAGATTTTCTCGTAAAATACTTCACGGATTTCGATGAAAATTTTAATATGAAAGCTCTTTTATAAATAAATTAATTTTTTTTTAACTTTTGGTTTTTTCAAAAACGGTTTGTTCAAAATTTTTAAAATTTTTGTTTTGTCGTAAGAACTTTAAACCCCTGGGTGTTGACATTCTCAAAAAAAATTTAAATATGTTTTCGAAAAGTTAAAAAAAAAATGTTATTTGAAAAAACTGGTCCAACGATTTTGAAGAAAAAGTTCCTTAAAGTTCAAAAAAGTAAAAGAAACCTGATGGCGAACTTCATTTCAAATGATTTTTTCATTGCTTTTTTCCTAAAATTTCAAGCCCCTAGATCACTGTTACACATTAGAGCAACTTCGTGCGACCCAGTCGTACATTTTATTTTTGGCCAAGCATAAGCAATGACCTTGATCCCACTGTTTCCGAGCAGCATTAAAACCTTATTTACAACCAAGACCCATAATAATGGCAAGATGACTACCCCTTGTGGGTTACCTCTCGATGCCGTCTTTCTTACTTTGGCGTTGGCAAAGGTGGGATTTATGTTCCTTTTACATAACACGCCTTATCGACCTTGTGAGACCACCTTCAATAATTTAGCTTTCTTCGTTTCTTTTTATCGCACTTGTCTTGACATTATTCAAGACTTTCAATATCAAGGAAGGCTGCTATGGAATTGCTGAATCATCTGTGACATTTTCTTCTTCTTCTTGACTTTAAATAGTGTCGATTTGTACACACCCTGTAAATTTTGTTCTGACTACGAGTTTCTCAGCACGACTGATTCCAGTTGCCGCTGCTGTCCTTAAGATATCCTAGAGCAACTGGTTCCTTTGAGACGATTTACTTTAGCCTGGCTATTTATGTGCAGATTTAGAATTCGCTGCAGAAGTTGCTCCAGCTGATCCGCTTTGAGTGACATTTTTAAATTTTCTCTGAACAGCTTTGTAGAGGTCCCAGTCAGTTCCGTTATTACTCCTTTTTGCAGCATTAAAGAGTTTTCTTGTGTTTTTTTCTTAGTTCTTGCAGCTTCTTGTTCCACTTTTTGGAGCTGTTATTTTTAACGGGACAGGATATCTGAAAAGCGTCTTTGAGTAGGAAAAGATACATCCTTTGTTTTTTGACCAATCTGCCGAGAGCGATTTTTTTAAAAAGTATTTCCACATTCGGAAGCAAAAACTGATTTTGCATCTCTTTGAATACTTACCAATTAAAACATGAAGTCCTTTGTTCTAAAAGTTCATACAAACTATTCCAAAAGTTCTAACTCCCATATTATTTTTTATTTTAATTTCGATATAGTTTTTCAATCAAAATTTATTCCCCACATAATATAGTTTTCATAAAGAATATCTATGTATGTAGTGTGTAGATACTTTATCTACTGGTATACACACACAGTTATATGTTTTCTCTATTCCTTCTAAAAACGATGATCCCAGATGGAGCAGGAGCATGCATGCACATCCTTTCACAATCACACTATCTGTTCAATCAGGTGCCAGGTTGTGAGGTCATGCACCTAAATCATTTTGTTTCAAATCAAAGGAATAACACATTTTTGATTTAAAATTTTTCTTTTTTTTTTGCCTTCCACAAAAATATCTCATCAACTATCGAACATAGGACCGGAGAACAGCGAGTGGAACACAGATAGGAAAAATAAAATATTAAAAAAAAAAAAAAACATACATCCGGAGAACCCTGCGCAACAATGCATTCAAATGATGATGATGAGTCCTTATAGCATTCATACATATGTATGTAGGGATAGGAGGGTCATTGCACTGCACCGGCAACACCATTTTCATCCTCTCTCCTGAATATATCCACATCATCATAGTAGGTACTATAGGAGATTTCATTAGACGATATCTTCTATTCACTCGCAGTGCGGTGATGGTGATGAGGATGAAGGTGAAGGTGAAGGAAGCATCAGGTACGAAGGAGTGCTGCTGCTGCTGCTCCCTCTTTCACCTATCCCATTGCCATTGCCATTGCCTGGCACACTGATTATGGTCAAGTCAGGCGCGACTATCAATGTTAGTAAATTGATCACGTATAGGACACCGCCCGGGAGACGATGCGATGGCTGACTATCCTTTCAATCAATTCTTACTGTTTAGGATGTTTTACCACCGCACTACTATACAACATGACCAGAAGGAGGAGGACCGAACGACCGACTGTTGGGAATGTTCGGATGACGACGAGCTCTGGGACGGGGATTTGAATTGCTTGCTATTTAAACCAAAGTCCCTGCGTGAATTTTCCATCCGTTTTGGATTTTATTTTTACTTTCGTGTAATTTAATTCCCATGCGCTTTTTAGAATTTTGTGTTACCTAATCAGGTGCATCTTTGGGCATAAGGACAAGGACTGATGCAGCTTACAAATGCGCAACATCGCAGTATATATAAATAGAGTCAGTTATACCTTGTGGTTGTGGCCAAATGTTTTGAATTGCAGTCATGGATGTGGTATTGACTATGAATGCGATTTTGGTAAACCTTTTACAGAAGTTGTTTCGGTGTTTTTTTTTTTTTTTGAATTTTTGAAACAGGATAGTGGTGTTTTTTTTTTGTTGGTTCTTCCGTTTTGAAGGAAAAATAGTTTTGAAATTTTTATTGCGAAAGATACCAATGTTAATTATTTGCTCTATAAAGCCAGGTATTGGTTTCATAAACATATAGCATTCGCACATTAAATTACAACAATAGCAAATAAATTTTACCCAATTATATTAAATCTTTTAACAAATATATTTAAACTTATAGCAAACCTTTTTAAGAACAAAATTTGGTCTAGGTTCAATTCCAGTTGACGGCATACTAATTTATAAATTAAAATTGAACATTAAGACTAAGCACCACTAAAGGAATCTGATGATTGGTGTGGCAGCCATGAAATTTCAATAATTCCAGCCAAAAATAAAAATTGTATCAGTCCACACAAGTGGTTGTTGAAAATTCAAAACATTCAAAATGTATTTCAGTTAACACCTTTTTTGCATCAAATTTCAAGCTTCCCTAAATAGTACTAAATTTTAGAAAATGATTTGTTGCAAACTGCAACCAAGTTTTGTGTCTGATGCTGAGGTCTTTCAAAAGTTGTCGTGAGTGAGCCTCCATTTTCGAAAAAAGATTTTTCCATGGGTTTAAGCTTTGAAGTAAAGTGGCAAACATTTCAATATGCAATTCGTAGCAGATATTAAATCTCGAACTTTTTGTAATTTAGGGATTCTTGCATTTTTCATTATTAAGAAATTATCACTTAGTTGTGTTTCGTTAAGTTTTTTCCGTTAGTTCGTGCAGAAAACAACAGAAAATAGGTCGCCAAATGAGTATCAACTACATTTATGTAGATAATAGCCCAGTAAGATTAGCTTTTATCAAGGATAAAATTTGTAACAGGCTATATTGCTGGTTTACAGGTCGGTATATTGATGTGATTTACAATCTGAGAATCATAAATAATTTGGCATTAAAGCACCGTATACACAAATTGCATTCTTTTGGGTGATATAACTTCTTAATAGTAACTGGTATGTGAAAACTTTCTTCGGCAATCATATTTTAAATTTACTAAGCTTTTAGTTTGTAAAACATTTTTTAAAATGAAATTTTTCTTACATCGCCTCAAATTTTTTGGTTCACCTGTCGCATGTCGCAATATGGCGTCGCGACGCCAGCCAATAGCTCGCGTTAGTTGACCGTGTAGTATGTAGTATTCATATTCTCATTCATTCATGTACGTGCTCAGTGTTATGATGTAAAACCGGTCAACAAGTGAAAAATCAAGAATAGTGCGTAAAATATCGGACGATGAATTAATTTTAGGCCGTAAGAGAAAGCCAAAAGATTTCGTGTTTGCAGGGAAAAGAAAATGCTCTTGGTGAGCTAATTTGATTTTTATAGTGAATTTATTAGAACGAAAAAAGTTTCACTTGTATCGTGGTTTCATAAAACCACACCATTTTGTTTGTCTTAAACTCATTTTTTTTAAATACAAGCGAAAAAACCCATTTTGTTGACTTTTGAACCCTTATTAGGTACTGACCTAGCGTAGGAACATGGGAAAGTCCATCCGTCCGTACGTCCGTCCGTATGTATACTCTCTAGAGGTCGCAATTTTTGAGCTAAAAAGCTGAAGTATTGTATATATAATCTTTGTTTGATCACTTCAGACATGTCTAAAATCGCATTTTTTGTTCGACAACCTCTATTAGACAAAATTAAATTGTGTTTTTTGTACAATTACGATCAAATCATAACACGTTAATTCTGAACACACAAACTTAATGTAAATTTTCTCAAAATAAAATAAAAATATTTCAGTTTGGGCGTGGCTGACGCCCATTTTTTATACAAAACCATCAATTTTATTTTTATAAAACAACAACATTTATTTTGGGTGTGGCTGACGCCCACTTTCAATTAGAAACTATTAAAATTTAATTTTTGAAAATTATGTGCTCATAATAAACGCAGAAGCCAAAATTTGTGCATCTTTTAGTCGAAAATAAGAAGCTTGTGTATGAAAAGAAAATTTTTAATTTTCATGAAAGAAAAAATAAATTTGTTTTTAAAATGTATAAAGTACCTACCAAATCAATTTTAATCAGTTTGATGAAAAATAAATCTTTAAATTTTGTTATGTACATTTTTCCAATACTTTTAAGGGCGTGGTTTTTATAAAATAATTTTACTTGGGTAAGATTGTTGAAAAACTCCTCGTTTAAAGGGCTAACCATAATTGAAGAATGGTACGTACGTTGACTTACGAAACAGTAGAAATACATGTGATTTGTATACCCAACCCGAAATGACTTTTTGTTCAGTTTCGGCAAGTTTCGTTCACTTGCGTTTTCGTACGTAATGTACGCTTTGAGTCGTTCATTACGTACGAAAATCAGACATTCCTTTTTTTCTAAAGGGTATTCTTCTTCTTCCTTTCTTCTTATTTTTAAAGGCTATTATGGGCAGGGCAACTGATGTACTTTACAAATCGGAAGGGAACTTTTCGTTCGGTTTTGACACTTGCTTACTTTTTCTTTCGCGTATTATGGTTGGGCCTTCGGTGTAGACAAACCATAAGCCATAACTCGTGAAGTATAATATACAAGATATCGAACGCTTTAAAATGAACTAACAAAGCTCCCAGTTCGTGCTTTATATTTTTGACGTGATAACGTCTAATAAATCGGTTTGGAATATATGGGCAGCACGCACAGAAAAATGTCCAGTCACAGTCACACTGACGTTACCTAGCTGCTTTGATAGCCTAAAAAGTCGTTAAAGTGGGAGTGGAGGGTGTTGGGTGGTTGGTTGGTTGTGGTGGGAGTGTATGTGGGGCAGGCGGGTGGTGGGGGGGGGGGGGGGGCGGTATTGGTAGTGTCAGGAAGAGGAAAAATTGTCAAAAATGGTGGGTGGTTGTAGCTGGTTTGGGTGGTGAGACAAAAATTGTCAAAACTAATGGGTGGTTCCTTGGTGGCTGTAGGTGGGATGGGTGTTTGGAGTTGGGGGTATTTGGTATGATTGGGTGAGGGGGGCGGTGAATTGGCAAATATAAAAGGAAAAAATTGTCAAAAATGGTAGGTGAGTAGGTTGGATTTGAGGCAGGATTTGGTGTTTGGGAGGGGATTGTCAAAAATAGTGGGTGGTTGGTTGGTGGTGGTAAAAGGAAGGGAGATTTATTGTGTTGGGGTGGGAAGAAAAAATTGCCAAAAACTGTGAAAATGGTGGGCTGTTAGTTGTATCGTGGGGTGGGAGGCCGATGTTTGAGGAGAAGGTGTGAGAAAAAAAAAATCAAAAATGGTGGTTGGTTGTAGGTGGGGTTTGTGGTTGGTGGTTGTAGGGATACTACCTACATATGAACTGTTTTGTGAACCGGTTATCACGTAAAACTATCGTCCGTAAACCGACTTTACAGACAACCAATTTTTAACAATATTTTAATACACGCCCACTTTAAAGGGCGTTCAATGTTAACTAACTGTCGGTTGCACTTTAGAAGTAAGTAGATGCTAACTTTGTGTATTTATTCCCTGGTGCGGGTGTCGTTCAAGAATTTTTCAATACACCCATAATCGCAAATTTCATTCAAAATTAAAATTTTTTAATGTTTTTTTTTTTGATAATTTTGAAATTTCTTAATGTTTTTTGATGTTTTTTTTTTTTTTTTTGAAAATTCTCAATTTTTTTCGATGTTTTGTCATTTTTTGTAATATTTGATTTATTTTGATAATGTTCAATATTTTTTGATTCATAATATAAAAAAATATCAAATTTTATCAAAAAATATGATTGTTATAAAAGTGAACTTACAAGGAACTAACGCCTAAAACGGAGAAATAAATACAACAAAATAATTTCTTAGCCAATTTTTTAGGCGTTATTTCCAAACCGATTTGGGCGATATTTCCTTGGACTCCTAACACCAAGTTTATCATTCCAAGGCACATCTAAGTCGATTTCATTTCATGCAACTGCAACCAGACTCCGGATTATATGCCACCTTGACATGGTGCTGGTGGTAAGGCAACATATAAACCGTCAAAGGGTTCAGCTAGGTTAACGAGTTAAGCCTAGGAACCGTCCAAGAATCAAACCCCACCTAGGCGAGATGCATGATACAAGATACAACTAAACAAGATATGGCATTGCGCATGATACAATCAAAAACGTCAAACGTCCATTGCGTGTCCGTGACGTAGAGCGGTTAGAGCGTAGAACGGAACAAAAATTAAAACGGGAAGACAAAAACAAGAAGGCGAAAACTTCATTGCGTGTCCGTGACGTAGGTGCGCAGAACGAAAAAAAATGAGAATTGGAATGCGCTATCTTGTATAGTTGTATCATGGGCGAGATGTATGATTCTCAGGCGGGTCCACTGCCATTCATTTGATTGTTTAGTTTTTTATTGGATAGTTTCCAAGGTCTTCATAAAAAGCTTCACACAGGGATCGCATCCTTGTGCGAGATAAAGCTGGACATTGACACAGTGTACCTGCGGCCGTGTGTTTCTGCTGAGCGGACTTCCAAGCCGCTCCTTTTCATGTAAAAAAAAATTCAAAATCTGGCCACTTCCGATATACACTCTAAATCACACTAGTAAATAAGAATCCGCAGACGCAGACCAATGCAATAACAAAAAAGAAACCAAAGGAAAGATATTAATCATCGCAATACAAAAAGTGAAGTATCTATTAGATAGAACATAATTTGGGATCAATTCAAAACAGATAGCCTTTCCGCGATATTGTAATTTCTTGACCCCCATCGCCATCGCCAGTACATAATTCACCTTTCAAATCATAATCTTAACTCACGCCTGATCTCCAATGACCCAGTATCTGCATGACATGGAACTACTGAAAAAAAACAAAAACAAAAAAATTAAAGAAACTTAACCCGGCCACTGCAACTGCAACTGCAAACTTCATGCCTCTGAAAGAGCTTTGAAAGAGGAGGTAATCAGAGTTTTTCGATCTAAGAAACATAAAATTTCAAAACAAGCGGAAACGATTGAGTCGTTATGTTCCGGCACTTGGCATTAATCTATTCTCGAATTCAAATATCGCCGACTATAAATCAATTTTAATGCGATTTTCCATGCACACAGCCAGCGCCATCGCCATCGCCACTGCACATGCTCGCAGAATATATAGTCACTGCTGCAGTAGGTACGTCGTACACAGAGAGTGCAGAGCAGATCTGGAGATCTCCTCCAGATATCGAGCGTCCGCGCCTTTCACTTTTGTTCTGTCGAAGTGGCACTGGCACCGGCACTGGCACATATAGTGCTCTGGTATGACCATAACTGGCGTTCCTTTGTCTCTCGATGCGATGATTACACTTTCTGGCTCTGACACTGAATCTGACTTTGTGAATATGTGTGATGATGATAAGCGATGCACAATGCGCGGGAATCTTAATTATAAGTGGCAGCCACTATGGAGACACCGCACCATAACCATCACATCAGAAAGAGGTATAGGCGAGAGTAGTTGTAGGAGTTGCACTAATTTGGTGCGACAACAAAAGGACACAACTTGTTGTTGTTGTTCTCGGCTCTCCGCGGGCACATCAGGATTAAGTGGCACTTGGATTGGCACATTTTTCATTGCGGTTGGTTAAGCCTCAGCTGCTCCATGCTCCTATGATAATGACGATGATGATGTGCGTCCTTCAGACATTCACAAAAAAAAAAAAAAAACAATGACGGCTTCCACCTGCTCGGCGGTGCAGCAGTGCTGTGTGAGTGTGTGTGTAAATGACACACCTTAAGTGATTGTTACTTTCTTTATATCAACTAAACGGTAAGGCCGGGCTTAAGGTTTTGGGGAATTAAAAAGGAACCAACTTGATGCGATGGATGCAAGCGATGCAAGGCGATGCACTGTGTGGGAACTAATGTATACACGCGGATTAAGTGAGTCGTCGAGGTGCGTGGGTCTTTTTTTTTTGTATTTTTTTTTATTATATGTAAAGACGGAACCTTTGTATCTTCTGCTCACCTTTTATCGGGCATTTGTATCTTTTTGCTTTGATGTGTTGGTGTTGGTTGTGGACAGGGACACCGTGGGCTATCGCACGACTTCGATGTACCAATTACACCTGTGAGTAACTAATCGGTCTGTTGAAAGAAGATTAAGTTTTGGTTTTTGTCTGCCAGAGTTCCCAGGCCAGGCAACAAGTTAACCTATTTATCTGTGGAGGACTCTGTAGGAACACATCGCTTTATAACCGCTTTATTTGTCGGATGGATATAAATTGTGTGTTCAGACGATGTGCGTAAGTATGCGATTTTGTTGCGGACTTTTTTTTTGAGAGAGTTGGGATTTTTTTTTTGTTTCCTTTGAAATGCCCCCAATGGGCAGATGGTTATCGATCGAAGAACAACGAGAGAACTCCAGAAAAAGGCAGGAAGTGCACAAGTGCACTTGATTGATATGTCAACTTGGTGGAGTGAAAAGTGGTTGATGTACTCGAAGCAGTCTGAATTTCTGCAGGCGTAGATAGGTACGAGTATATATATACGAGTACCTACGTCTTCATCATGACATCATGAGAAGAGAGAAAGTTAATCGGTTGTGGTTGGCCTGGCCTGGCCAGGCCTGATGGATGGATGAAATAGAAGTGGAAAACTAATGATTATACAGATACAAATATTTGTGAAGTGTCCTTCGGGGCGATTTAAAGTCGTTCTGAGTTTGTTTTGTCAAAGTCCTTCCTGCTTCCCGACGAAGTGAAGAATATATGTATCTTTTGTTTACAGATGAGATTTTCGAAGAAGGTCCGGATAAAGACGATGATGGAATGGGAGGTTTAAAGCAGAAAAATAAATATAAACTTTAAACAAATTTCAAGAATAGATGACCGGTGAACAACATGGCTGGGATAGGATAAGATAGATTCAGGAATTTTTCTTGAACTTTGACTATAAGGAGATTCCGAGTCAGCTATATTTTTTTTAAACTTGGGTTTTTGGAATGGAACTTGATTTAATAAAACTGTGTCGATATAGGTATTTGCAAAAACCGATGCGCTTGGAACTGGAATTGGTTGCAATAGCCACTGATTTTACTTTACTTTTTTATCTAAACCGGCGGCCATAATTTCAAGGATAGCACTTAGTTTCTGAGTGTGGTGTTCCGAGGGGTAATAGTGAGCCTGTAGAACTTCTACGACAAAGGTTTTGGATTCAATCCCTTTTTCAACCTTAGTGGAAAATCGTCTAAGAGTATAGAACTTGTCCGTTCGGCTCCGGCGGTAAATTGTATATCCTTTCCAGTCCTGCAGAGTAGCACAACACACACACGGGAACGGTTGAGGTTGTCAAAATGTTCTACCAACCTTTACAACATTGTAGACTTGAGTTTTTGGACATAGAGTAATCTATGATTCTTCCAATAGGTTAACGATTAAAAGGTTTCCAAAGATCTTTTCCACACTTTTAAAATCGATTAACCGATAATTCACGATAGTATCTTAAAGATCGTATTATAAATCAATACGCAATCAATTGCCAGAAAGCAAGGAATTTTATTACATTTTCACTCATTTTCGTATCCCTCGAAGCTCTAGATAATGGGATCCCAAGCAGGATAATTTTACTTTTCTGGAAATTGATTTTCAGCAATAATCCAGTACTGGATCATGGTTGAAATCATTTTCAAATTTTTCATCCGCGAATCAACTTTATTTAATCCCTGGAAATCGATGGGTTAACTCTTGAACTATGATCTCAAACTTCGTCACTATTTTTGATTGTGCAGGCACCAAACTAAATAACCCGTATTAAATTTTGATCCGGCCACTATTGTACAACTGGGTCTGAGGCACAACTTAAGACGGTTTATATCGGCTATTGCTTGAACAATTTTAAGAAAATGACTTAAGCGTTGATTCGCTGATATTTGCGGATTAAATAAAGTTAATCCGCGAATCAAGAATCTGTGAACGAATATAACTGCGGTTCAGTATTAATCATTGTTGTACAACATCGCCAGGAGAGCACTGCTGCTTCTTCTTCTTCTTCTGGTTTCCCTTAACTGCTGTGGCAGTATCTAACAGTTAGGAGGAGGAGTTACCTGGACCATGAGGTGGCAATCATTCCATATCTCTGTTCCTTGCACGAAACCTCAGCTGAGGCAGCGACTGTAAATTCTAGGACTGAGCTTCCTTCATGACAGTTGACCTCGCAATTACCGTGATGAAAGACCTTCTCAAAGTCGATGAACATGATGTAGAGCGCCGTTTGATGCTCTGATAGTTGCCATTAGCTTCAAAAATACGGGTAAAATGGTGATACCACGTCAATTCTTACAAGTCTTGAGATCACCTTTCTTCGCTATTTCAACGATAACTCCGTCCATCGATGCTCTGGGAAAGGTTTCGTTTTACCAAACAGCATTAACCAGTGGCAACAAAATAATTGGGTCTGCTTTCAGAAATTCGGAAGGTATATCATCAAGTCCAGCTGCTTTGTTGTATCTTAAGAGTAGTCGGTGGGTCAAAATGAATGCCTCTGAATATAAAAGACCTGAAAGTATGCAGGCATTCTGTTTGTCGGTCAGGCAAATGTTCACAAAAGTGCTCCTTCCATCCTTGCAAGTGGTCTTTTATTGACACTAAAATGGTATTGTTCTTGTCTAGAACAGGGTCATTCGTACTACTTTGATGACTATTAAATTGTATATACCACGCTTGTTTCTTCAGCACACTTCGCCAATTTGTCCAATCTGGCCCTTCTGTTTCATCTCACACATCTCTGATGCACTACCTTGTAAGCTGCTATATACTCGTTTCGCAGAACTAATTTCCGACAGTCATCAGTTTCATTATTTTTACTTATTATGAGTGCTCTGTGGTTTTTTCATTTTCCAAATCCAAATATTTCTATCTCTTTATTGCTTCGTTAACGTTTCAGATCCAGCTTCCATAAAAGCTGTATTAACCTTTTCCCACATCGCCTCAATGGGATGAGAACATTTACTTTTAAGGCCACACGCTCAGTGTTGCATTGTTGCTGGCAGCAACAGAATATCAATTCTTTTCCAGCATCCGCACTCCTCTCCATCGCTGTTTGAAAATAAAATGGTAATTTGAAGCCAATGTTTCTTTATGGCAGGTTTTGTGTGGAAACAGAGTATACCACCGAAAATCGAAATCAAGCATATCAACATTATTGTTTCGCTAGCGAATATACATACATGTCTTGTCTATCCATCACGCGTTCAAAGGCTACGTTGTCCAAGTCAACTTGAGCATTAAGGTGCCCCATTAACAATATAGTGATGTTTCCTTTTGGAACGTTGCTGAAGACTCAGTTGAGCTAACCATATAACGTGGTCTTTAATTTTTCCGCTCCATAGTTCATCGGTGCATTACACTGCACGATACTGACTTCAAGAGAAGTAACTTTTAGTATTTGGTTCAAAACAACAATGCAAAATTCAGCTTTCACTAACAGGTGTCTCCAGACTAAAATATGGAAAAAAAATTAAAATTTCAATGTTTCAATAGAAACAATTTTTCAGGCACTGCATTTCGTCTTGAATTCAAATTTCACTTCCGTATCGACTTCCTCCTTTAATGCCCGCTTAAATAAAGTCATAAAAAAAAACATCTTTTAACATCCATCATATCCTGCCTATGTCATAAAATTGTTTCCTCACATAAACATTGGCAACAATAAAACAGATTATAATTTTTCTCCCGCAATTAAGTGTTAAAATGCGTGAGATCATAAAAAACTAAAAAAAAAAAAACTAAAATATTGAAAGATTTTATTTATACAAAAAAAAAAAATGTTTCCATGTTGAGAGATTTTGAATTCATTAATAGTTTCACAAAAATATTTTATGAAACTCTTTGCTTGCATATAAATCATAAAAATTTCCATAAAGTTTCCATTTTCCATAAAAAAGTCGAAATGAGCACATGCTCCAAAGATGGTTCCGCGATAACAACAAAGAAGTGGGAGACTAGCAACAAAACAACAACAACAAAAAACTACATTTTTTATGAATAACAATAAAAATCACACTCAACAGTCAGCATAAATGAAATATTGCCGGGCTAATATGCCATTGTCCACCGCAAACAGCCGATACGGAGAATAATTATAAATTATTTCATCTATAAAATATAGGAAGAAATAAAAATACAACCAGCAAACACGCATCAAGCTATAATTCACTTAATCTGACATTTGGATTATGTTTTCTACGAATCCAACATCAGATACAAAAAACATCACTTCCTCTGTCTTAATAAAAAAAAAAAGCTATATGACAGAGAAAGACTCGAAATAAAACCTCATTAGAATACTTGTTGTGTCCATTAAGATACAAATTTAATTCGTTTAATGCTGCGCCTATTTGCCATTCAATTTGTCGACTTTCTTTATGGTGGGCTATTAAAACTTCAGTCCGGACTCGTAGCGATGTAAAACAATGATTTTATACTCGATTCGAAGCGCCAGAAAAGCTATACAAATTGAGTAAGAACCAATGTCATATGTCACATGTTGCAAGTCGTTTTTTATTATGAATAAAATGAAAATATTAATTGATAAGCTGGTAGAGCAATAAAAAACATTTTTTTAGAATTGAAGACCTTATCTGAAATAGTTGACACTTTCAAATATTAAATCAAAGATTTATTTTGTCCCAAAACGGTACAAAACTGTTCTGATTTGTGTAATTCAAGAGCTAAATCTAGTACAAAAATAATATTTTACCTATACAAAAGAAAATTCATGGTTCTTAAAAATTCGAAGATCAAAAGCTCGGCACTCCTAAAGTTAAAAATGATCCTTCCATCTAAAGGCTAGAATTAGTTCCGTGCAGACTTGGCAACGTGTTTGAGCCCAGCTTGAACAGGTAAAAAGATTTGGATCAATTTTTTATTCCGCATATTTAGAGAGCTTTTGACAGAAGCTCATTTATTTTAGTTCTTAGCTCAAAAGCTCATATCACAAATTGTGATTGAACTTGGCTTAAAACGGTCTTCTAACTTTTTAAGATGAAATCGCAATACCAGCTATCTGATCTTTGACCCCTGTAAATGTAAGGACCCGTTCAGTTGAAGCCCACATTTTATTCATTTCTGCTTCTTTTCCCGAGCACTGCTAGAAGGGTTTTGATTAAACTTTGTTCATGCTATTTTATTATTATTTTTGAGAAGAAGGAAAATCGAAAAAATCAAGTGGCGAAGGTCTTATGGATTGTCCATAAGTTAACAAGGATACCTACTCGTACAAAATTGGTATATATTGAGGCCCAGCAAAAAAAAAAAATAAGGCGGAGTTAGAAAACCATTACACCACGGAGTAAAACTTATGCTAATCCGATATTCCATAACCAAAAAAGACTTAAAAGAACTGCTGAATGTGCTAGTTAAGACTTGGCTTATTTGTTGCTTGTGGTCCCGTGGAAGCCTGGATTAACTAAAACAAACGGTCAAAAATTTACCGTAGGCAAAACACAATCAGTTTGCACTAAGAACTAAGACAACGAAATACCTGATGCATCGACCCGCGAAAGCAGTGGAAAAGGTTCTCGAATAGAAGTCCTATCAGTCAGTCTTATTTTTGGATGTTTCTTAAATTGAGAAGACAAGACAGAAATACGGAAATTATATATTTTAGGACGACATTTTATGTTATTGTTGTACGTCCAATATTAGTCGAAATATAGAAAATTGAAGCTGGTGTTCCGCAAGGGAATGTGCTAGGACCAACCCTGTTTGCAATACATAAAGGGCATTTCGATCGATGATTATTCTATTCTGGCTGTCTTCGTAAATGAAAAAGTTCCCAAAAAAACGGTTATGCCCCTATGTGGGGCAAGACTTCCGTACTATATTAAACTGGTTGCGAAACCGTTTTTTCCTCAAGCAGAAGTCACAAACATATGCGACTCATACTCCAATTGGCAAGCTTCGCGAGCCCATCCACTGATCCACAGCATTTATAGTGTACTTTATCCATCCATCTGTTGTTTTGGATGCATTTGCAATAGTCGTCAGCTGTGGTTTGATCCTCACTTTCGGTTTCAATTCTTTTTTTGAGTTGGGAGGGCTTCCTGTAATTTGAATGGTCAACTTGTGGCCGGTTTTGCACCATACGAATCTTACCTTAATTATAGAAGTTTTTTTTTTCCAAAAATGTAGGTTCTTGTCGGTCGATCTTCTATAGTTTATACTTATTTCCAATGTCTTTTTTCTTTGATTATTTTGCTTGTTAGAACCCAATTTACTTTTCATACCACTGATAACGTCGTCACCAAAAACCACAAAAATAACTCTACATTTTTATCGTCTTCAAAAAAGTACATTGTCTTCACAGACAAGATTCGTCATTTGATTTTCCACATTTTTACATTAAAAATATTGCCATTGATTTTTTTCATACAAAATAGTACAAAAACGGTTTTGCCCCATGTGCGGTTTTGCCTACAATTCCCCTATCACAAGAAACTACTCAGAAGTCAGAACAACCAAGTGTCTTTCTACAAAAAAATCTCCGCTCTTGTGGGAGAAAGTTTTGTGTTTGTTGAGCACATCGACGCTTCACAAAAAAAATGCTAGAAATGTTTAATCTTGTTCAGATTTGCACGTTCATCGGCCATCTTATATTTTTCCTAGCTAAAATTTAATTTCGTCATAAGTGCTTCAAATTCAGGATGACTTTAAATTTTCTAAGTCGACAAAACCCTCCCCCCACACACAGACTAACTCACTAACAAAGCTAAATATCAGTCGAATCGTAAGCCTTACAATTTCTCTGAAAAGAATGTCCAAAACGGCAATAAAACCTCATTCTCACAAGGTCAGAACTGCAATTTACAAACAAGAACCTTCTATTTGACAGATTAATAAACCCATAACGATAAAGCCACACCTCTTCTGGTCGGTTCTCGGTCGTTCCCAAGCAAACATGAAGTATTCTTGATGTCATGATCAGAATGTCATAAATCTCAAAACATTCACGATACCATCCCAAGCTCGTTCAAACCCCCCATTTTCATCCCGACAACAAGGCGGACGGACAATTTACCTCGTTTGACAAGCGTGTGATCCGCCAAACAAGAACATACATACACTTCAAAACTCCATTCATCCAGCGACAGCGCGCATAGTTCACCGACTGCTATAATAGGCGTTGAACAAACTCACATAATTGGAATCGGATGCAGAAATATCACTGTCAGGCCATAAAAGAGAAGGCGCAGCCCACCCAAATGCGCTCTGCGCGCACACCAGCAATTACAATCCAATTTATTGTACCATCAGCCAGCACATCAGACGCGCAGAGTAGGTTAGATACACTTCTGACAATGACGCTGATCTTTAGATGCCCGCTGGCGATGTGCGCCATCTCTGTGAGTCTTTGGCAATCACTCCCAAGTCCCAATGACATCTCCGCCGCACTAATGATGACTGTTGAGACCAATTTGACATTCTCTCGACTTCAAAGTCACAAGCACACAAAGTTATCTAACACGGCCGCACTCATCAAGAAGAAGAAGAAGACGCGACGCGCGACGCTTCCCCGTCAAATTTTCCCGCCACAAATTTATTTGAATGCCACCACCACCAGATGCTAATGTCAGATATAATAATCCCTTAAGCTGTGGTGAGAGCGGGCGCTGGCGCTGCAAATGAGCGAGCGAATTAAATTGTTGGATCAGCATCAGCATTAATCGGTTGCCTTGTATAGTATAATGCAGAACCGGGACGGGACGGTTTAAACAAAAAGGCAACCAACCAGCCCACATGTCATTTCGCCCGCTTACAGCTAGCTCCAAGGAATTCCATGGGCTTATACGATGAGATTTATGGAGCCGCTGAGTGATTATCTGCAGCGTTGTAGATACACTCCTGACAGAGAGCATGGAGACAATATTTACCGTAGATTTTTGGTTTAATTGCTTTTTGGACAACTGTGTTGATGGTGATGGCGATGGCGATGACGATGGCTGGGCTGGGTCGGGCCGGCTATGGTTTGTTAAAAAGCGATGGCTATATGGCGTGCCTAGAGCTATAGCTGCTGCTGCCGTTGCAACTGTGGTGGCGAGTTAATTTTCCACAGATAAGAAAGGGACTGTAATCGAGATATGGAACTGACGTGATTTAACACCCGTGTTCGAATCATGGGAATTAACGTGCAGCGATTGGAGGCCAAGACACCATCGATTGCCATCGAATTTGGAATTGCATTGGGTAAGTGAGTGAGTGGGCGGAAGGCTGTCTATGGCTCAATTGCGAATTAGGTACAAGAAGGTCATGCCATATTTTTAAGCATTTTTTAACCGGCGCGGCGCGGCATGGCCGGCATGGCGGATAAGAATCAAACTTTCGATCTTTTCAAGTGGAACGATCAACAAAAGGCGGTATAGTTGCTAAGGCAAAGAATGGTGCAGTAGCCCTCTTGCAGCTGGTGCGATATGAAAGTCATACATTTAGGAATGCTGCACGTTTTGAAGTCTTTTGAAAATCATAAAAAAAAATCCTTGTAGATACGATTTCGCTTTGGCGCACATCTTAGTTTTTTTTAAGATTTGACAGTATTCCTTTCGATGCTTAATTCAGAGCCAAAAACGTTGACATATAGATTGGATGGAACGGAACTGATGTAGGATTTGTAAGGAAATGTGTCTGACAAAAAATTTGACTTGCCTATGACTCTACCCCGCCTCAATGGACAAGTGCTATCACTATCCACCCGTACCAAATATCAGGGAGTAATTCTTGATCCAAAACTCAGCTGGACATTGAAGAACGGGTAAATAAGGCATGAAGCAAAACATTCGGTAAAAAATGGGGCCTTCAATCGAAGATGATTCTTTGGACGTCCAAGGGAGTATAACGACCAATCCTCACATACGACTTGATTGTTTGGTGGCCTGCTGTCAGCAAAGCCTACAACACTGACAAGTTAAAAAAGGTTCAGAAAACGGCTAGCATCGGTGTGACGTGGGCTCTTAGATCTTGCCCAACAGATGCCATAAATGCTATTCTGAAATTTCTGCCGCTCGACCTTTATTATATACTTGGTGCCCTGTAGTTCAATCCGACTAAAAGAGGCCGGGTGCTGGACCGAACGACCATACGGTCATAGCAATATCACAAATCTTTTACTTGCCGATTTAGCTCCGCACCTCACTGACTATGGCACCTCTGTTAAGGTTTCAAAATAGGGTTCCCTTCCAGAACAGAATTGGAAAACGAAGATGGTCCAAGAAACTTCGACATAACTGTCTTCACAGATGGTTCCAATATGGAGATCCATATGATAGTGAGGCCGCTATCACACTTTTCCAAATTAGTCAGGCAATGCCAGGAAGAACTAGATAATCTTGTCTCCAATTTAGAGATCACTCTACTCTGGGTTCTAGGGCACAGTGCCTTTCAGGGAAACGAAAGAGCAGATGAGCTGGCCAGACAAGGATCAGCCCTTAACAGCCTGCTCGCCGAAGCTGTCATAATTCAAGAACCAGACAATCCTTAATAAATTATTTAGCCCTTGATTTCTCTGGAAACGATTTAGATTTATGCTCGGCTTTTTGCAACCCACTGGCACCTTATAAAACTATAGACTATACAAAAAATAATTGCAGCAAGGCGAATATTTCTCATAGAATTTTTTTGAGATCTTGGGTCTTGTCTGTTCAAAATCATGCCTAAAAGCCTCATCAAGAATAAGGTAAATGTTTCCTAATCTATAAAGCAAGCTTCAATCAAAATATCAAAGTAAGATGAAAAAAAAACTCCAGCTTAATGAGCCAAACGATTCCTTGTCTCGCATAATTCCATGAAATCTGCCTGACATTTGAGACATCCCTTTTCCACCCAATACGTCCATCATTAAAAACGCTCTTTGCTGGCATTCAGCTGAGTGATCTGATATAGTGCATAAGCATAGGTACATCCAAAATGCATTTGTGAATACATTGCCGTTTGTTGAAGCATCAAATTCCCACTTCCCATTTGAAAACCACTCTCTGGCTCAACCCTCTATTGTGCCTTGCAATAATGACACGAAACGCCGTAATAGAGGTCCCACCACCACAACTACCGCCACCGCCACAATTCAAATATATAGGCACTCATCATCATCATCATCCTCTTGAGCTTCGTCGTCCTCGTCCTCGTCATATATATGTTTCCCTTGTAGCATCAGGTATATTATTATGATGGAACCATACCAACTTCACTTCTATGATAGGCGTAATTTTGACGTCTAAGTGGATTTCGCCATCGACACATAGCAGCAAGCTGATGCATCACGGCCATGCACCGCATCACTCACGAATAATACTTGGCTATAAGCTTTGATACATACATCATATACATATATAGAAGGCAAAGGATGCCTCTTTTGTGTCACATTCCACATGAAACAGCTCCAGCACCATCAGTAATGAGAATTCAATAACTCTCCTTCCTTTATGTGTGTATCCCAATTTATAATGCAGGAACCCTACCTATGCTGCGCTGATGGCTGATGTACCCGGGAGTAGATCTTATGATGGTGATGGAACAACCGAATATTCGAGCAACCATCATCCATCACCATCACCATTGCCATGGCAAGAACATGAAGGAAGAGCATAATGCTGCATCAGCAGCATTAGAGAAGGTATTCCAAATTTTGTGCAATCTCCACTCGTGGTTTTTTGGGTGGCTTAAGGGTTTCTCAAAGTGTCCCAGCTCCCAGCTCCTTCTATTCATGCTCGATACTTGAAGGATCACTGGAGTTATATAGACGTATACAACTTGTTATATTGACGATGGCAATGGTGGTCCGCTCCAGTTGATTTGGAGCTTGAGGTTAATCGAAATTCCCTTGAATGGAAATTCTGCATAGAACAGAAACACCGTCTTCTTTAACGGGAGATGGAATAGGAAAAAAGGTGTTGCTGGATGGAGAGGAAAAAATCCGAAGAGCTTTTGGAAAGTGCTCATTATAAATGAGTCATCTACACTGAAAAAAAAATTGAAAGAGATACCGATGGCTTGTGTGGGCCACTAACATGTCGATAACCGTGCGTCGGTGTTGCGATGGTCAGTAACATTATTTTTAGGAGCTTGGGAAAATCTGCATCGCATTGAGCGAGTTGACATGTTGCTCAGTTGAATTCTACGAGCATTTTGAAAGCGATGCTGAACTTTGGCGGTGCTAATTCTTAGACCTTTGGAAAGATCTAACTTGCTGGTAACACTATGGCCGTTAATAATAATGCACCGAAGAAATAGGGAGAGCAATGTGATTTGTGAAAACTGCAACCGAGGAAATAAGTTTTCACCAGAGCCAGAACCGCCAGTCTGGAGAAGGGTACTCCATATAGTTCATTCGACTGATCACCACTGTGTAAAACCTGACAGGAGACAAATGTGCTGCTGGCTAAATTGCTTACTGACCAGTGGCTATTGGTGGCATCACAAAGCGTGGTAGTCCAGATTCCAGAGCTAAAGTCAATATGCCACTACAACCAACTTGATCCCAAGCCTCCCGTCTCCAATTTCACACTCCAAGTTGTCGGACATCTCCCTCTACCTGGTCGCTCCATCAAAGATGAGGTCTACCTTGGCTTCTGACTCCCTCTGGCATGGCGTTGAAAACTTAACGAGTTTAAGCTTTGATGTCTATTCGTCATACATTGTCCAGTAATCTTAACCGTTGAATATGTTTCTAACAAGGCTTATATATAGCCCGTATAGTTCTTCGTTACCAGATGTGTCTTCTTCGTTAAGAAAGAGAGGACCGTTTATCGTACTCGTCCGTAAAACGGTTCGTTCACATATTGCAGGGGACTTTCTATTCGACTGGGAGATAGTCCATGCTTCCACGCTATACAGGCTCCTGGCTCTCCTCGTCAGGGATTTATTCCTGAATTGCTAACTTTTCGGGGTGATGTTGTTTTCCGTGCTTGAAGAAAGTTCGCCACATTGTCTTAACTCTATACCAACGTTTCCAATTTAGGCGGAGCAGCGAGTGTAGAAATTCTTGAGCTCTCCATATAGAGTTCTTCCCTATTTACACCGTAAGTTGTTTTTAAACCGATGAACATGTGTTGGGTCTCAGTTTTCTCCAGGATCTCAAGCATTGTGAAGATCTGGTCGGTTGTAGATTTGCCAGGTTTGAAGTCGCACTGGTAAAGACATGTTCTTAGATTTGACGATATCCATAGTTCTGAGTGGAGCAGATGGTGTTGAAATTCCAACCTTCGACGTCAGACATACTATCCTTTGACCATGCTTTGGAGATAATCAGGTCTCTCCCGGCATGCTCAAACACAACAGTCCATCGACTCTAGCTGATTTGCCCTATTTTAAGCTGGAAATGGCTGTTCTGATCGTATTTTTTTCAGGCGGTTGCAATGACGGATTTTTGGCTCAATAACGGGATCTTGGCTGTTTTGACAATATTGACCAACTGGTTGAGTAAGCCACTCCAAATAGTTAACAACAACTGTGTGTCTATAACAATGTTTTCAGCACCATCTTTGCATGATCCAGTTTCACTCTTCTACAGAAGTTTCGCTCCTCTTTTTAGCTACAATATCATCGCTACATCTTCTCGATTTCAAGTTGTTGGTGGTCTTTTTACTTCCTTCTTGGCAAGCATTTCTCATCCTTCTTTCGTGCTAGTGTTCTTCATGGGCTACGACCTTAAGGCTTCCATGTTGGTTTAGTTTTCCAGAACAAATTCGGAGTCAAATCAGAGGTTCCTCGAAAGTATTTTATTTGTCAAAATGGAAATTCCTAGAAAACGATATTTAATTGTCAAAAATGACAGACGGATATAACTGGCTGAGTACAATGGTGTAGCTGCAGCAGTAGTACGTAGCAATGTCAAAGTTAATTTCAAAGGAAGTAGCGCACTAAGCAGCATGCACGAATACAATGTATAGCACTGAACTGAAACAAATATCATGTCTGCCATTTTGATTTGTTGAAGCTTTGCAGCGCAGCACGTTCGTGAAGATGGAGTCGAGTCGAGTCGACTTGTACTTCAAATACTCTCTATGCTGCAGCTGATGCTACTTCACATTGCAGACGTGCAATACGATTGACGTACATTTAACTTTGACAGTGCTACGTACTACTGCTGCAGCTACACCATTGTGCTCAGCCAGTAAGAGTTCAAAGCTTTTGGCATGCCCTCTGTAAAGCGACATTGATCTTTATTTCTACGAAATCTGAGCACAGCAATTCTACTATTAATTGAGATGTAAAATCAAGTGATCGAGTCAGAGTCGAGTTGAAAATTGTAATCGCAGTATGTTGTTGGAGTCACATGGATTAGAGTTGAGTTGAGGAGTTGGAATAATTTTTTTTTTCAATTTACACATTTAATTTTTACGGTGTCTCATCTCAATATGACTAAAGTCACTTGAGGGATTGGGGATGCAAAAAAGATACACGCTTTCTATGTTTGCTGCTAAGCGCACCTCAAATGCATGTCATGGCATATGCTACTCCAGGATTCGACAAAAGAGTCAACAAGAAACTTAAAGACGCGATGATGACGATGACGAAGACGAGGTCTTAACTTGGGTCGCTGCTGCTGCCGCGAGAAATATTTTTTTTATAAAGAGTGTGTTCGCGAAGCAGAAACATTAATCGCTTTACGTGTCAGCTTAAGTCAAAGAGTGAGAATAACGGGCGGTGGGTGACGACTACAACGACGACACGAGGCCATAAAGAGAATAATGCAGAATCTAAGCTCAAAGATTATACGTTCTCGGGGCTATGCCAGCCCAGCCAGCGAAGCGGATTTGCTGCCTTTGTGTTGAGTCGAACCATCTGATAGGTGCCAAGGTGCGGAAACAATCTTAAGCCACGATAATTGATAACACATTGTGGTGCAGATAATGTGGGTAACCGTTTTGATGCGATTAATTGCAATTGAGCTTGAATTGGGTTAGTTAGTGGAGCACGGATTTGGGGGCTGCGCGGACACTAATGCTTGTAGTGCTATTTTAATCTACTGCGACTGATTTTTGTGTATGCAATGCAAAGACGACCATGTGGTGTTCATAAATAAGGCGAATCTAATGTTAATATTGGACATACTTGTTGTTGCCTTTGTTGGGGTGTTGCGGAACTGGCTTTTTCGACCGGAGATCGCTTTCGAAAATTGCCTCGAGGGTATCCATTGAACTCGCGACTTGATTATGACTCATGAGTGTTTTTTTGTGGAAAGTAGAAAACTGTCAGGCGTGTGTTAATGTCTTTATAATGAAACTGGCTTCAAATTTAAAATTAGGAACAATTTTTAAAGAATAAAAAAATGCACTTTTTGAATATCACAAACGCGTTGACGTGGATTAGTTCCAAACCGAACCGAAAGTGTTTCCAAGGACAGAAACAGAAAATCCAGAATACATCTCGCAACTATTGCAAAATATATAAGTGCGTTCTGCCTTCTGCATCAGGGTAAAAATTGCAAAGTAACTTCTTTCTTCGCAACCAACGGAGAAGTGGGTACCTATCAGATTATTTTAGTTACGTTGCAACATTGTTGCAAAAACAAGAGCTTGTCATGTTTCTTATGTTTTCTGTGTTTAATCTATTGCTTGAACATGTTTTGAAACGTATCCCTTTCTGCAGAAATAAAATCCGACCAAAGACTCCGTATATCCGTATATATTGGCGGAGATGGCGGCACATGGTATGGAAGGGGAAAAAGCCGTTTGGACGATTAACATAGAACTTAAGTGACATAGAACATAATATGTATAGATACATACAAAGATACCCAGATACACATAGTGGGTATAGGAACGAAAAACAATAGAAGTTGGATTCTTTGCTTTAAACTTTGAAGGTGTTCCCTCAAATTATGAAACACAACGTGGGTTACCTTAAGCACATAATCAGAAGCCGCACGCATCGAACATCACAAAATCCTTAACAATGCCCGGCCCAGTCCAGTTTTTCCAGTTCAATGTGAATTTTGTCTTTGAACTTGGATTACATTTCAGCCATGTCTGGGGTAACATGAGACATTTTTTTGAGGGATTTTTTTTTATATAAATTAAGATACAAGTATGTCATGATTTTTTAGTGGTCCGTAACTTTGTGGATCATTTTTATTTTTAAACCAACATCATCTGGGATTTTAAATATGTTTCTTGAGAAATAAATTTTGTTTTGAGAAACTGGCACCATACTCATTGAGTACCTAACATGTATGAATTTGAAGTCAAGTTTGATAATTATCTTTTCAGGCTGCTGTTTGGTTTTTCAAAACTTAATTAAAATATAAGATGTTTTGATAGATTTAGTCGTTTGGAAGAAGTCCTGTTGTGTGTGTTCATCTGTCATTGCTTTGAGGCTTGGAAAGACATCAAATATTTAACTTTGTATTGAATTACTTTATGCGGTTTGTCCACTCTAAACACTTACTTATCAAAACATCCTAATTATCCTTGTTTCGGATATTTTCGTTCTAAATTTTAAAGTGCTTTCAATAAATATTTCATTTCTTATGAAATACTTCGTTGTGAAGGGAAAGCACATGGTGCTACGGTAGCGAGAAGTTGAACCAATATGGCATAAGGAAAAGTACAAAATGTTGATGGATACAGAATGTGCCTTCTATACTAACCTTTTAATCAGATTGTTTAGATACTACCCATAACAAAGTTGGGTTTCGAAATTAAATACAGTTTAAGTTCCAATTCAACCACCCGACGCTCATGCAAGCTTTAGTCATCGTTATTTGAAATTTTCTGTCTGCATTTTTGATGACTTTATAAAGTAGGCAAAGATTATTTTTCATTGCCGCCTTTAGCACCTACTTGTTTTGAATTCTTAGAATTTCCAGCGCCATCGTGGTCCGACCCTTAAATCCAAAAAACTGCAGATTCTACGTCAGATTGTATGGAAATGTTTTATTGTACCTAGGGTTTTTTTTGGCACGAGCTGTCAGAATGCCTCCTTAAATCCTGTCCTCTGTATTTTGTTTATAATATGTCCGTAATTATGGTGCTATTTAACCCCTAATTCTGCCAAGAAAAATCCGTAACAACTGCCTTACATACTTAAGTAAGCACTATTGAACAATCCCTGCATCACAAATAGTACGTACTCTGGTCACATTCCTAGATATCAAAGGTGCATTCAACAAAAACAACCCTCAAAGTAGACAGCTCCCTGGGTGAGCTGATAAATCTTTTGCTCGCCCCGTGTCTCCACAAGAAGATCCATCAGCAGTGGAACTTATGGATCTTAGTTTGAATGAAACTCAAAATGAACGTAGTATTTGGTCTAAGTGTGTCAGCCATTTCGTGACAGCCACCTTAAAATAACCTAACCTAACCTAACCCAACCTAACCTAACCTAACCTAACCTAACCTAACCTAACCTAACCTAACCTAACCTAACCTAACCTAACCTAACCTAACCTAACCTAACCTAACCTAACCTAACCTAACCTAACCTAACCTAACCTAACCTAACCTAACCTAACCTAACCTAACCTAACCTAACCTAACCTAACCTAACCTAACCTAACCTAACCTAACCTAACCTAACCTATGCTAATTCCAAGACCACATTTTTTTTAATGTCACGTTGATCCTTTACACTTAGTTGCGGCGAAGGACGGACATATTTGATTTAAACCAGCGATGTTGCTTGTCACGAGACATCGTTGGCATCGACATAATCTATATGACTTACTTTGTCAAATGGTCTCCATTGGATACCATGTATTTCATTTGTACCCACCGAGTTATCACATTGTCAATTTTTTTAATTCTGGACTTTATCCTCTCGAGAAAAATGGTTGCCATTAACTTTGTAAAAACGGACAGAACGGTGTTACCACGCTAGTTATTACTGGTTTTGAGGTTTCCTTTCTTTGACAGCTTTAAAATTACTCCATTTTTCAAGACTCTTGGGTATTCTTTCCATCTTCCAAACAGCCTGTACAAGTTTGAGCGAGATGGTTGAAGCTGGTTTACCGTCAAGTGTAACTGATTTGTTTTAGCCTTTAGAAAATGGATCGTGTTACTTATTTTTGTTGTTGTTGGGGGATTGGTGGTAAATACCCCTAAAAGATCTGCGTATGTTGTTTCATTGCGGATTCAAATCGGCGTTGTGGCCGTCATTTATCATTACTCAAAAGTGCTCTTTTTCCATCTTTGGTGCTGATCTCCAATCGTCACTATAAAAGATCCCCCAATCAGAGTTAAGTTTACTAAGCTTTGAACGCTCAAAAACACCTGTCTGTACCAACTAAGTGAATTTTATAAATGTCTTACAACACCTGGCTTCAAATAAATTGCCCGCATTATAATTAACCAAGTCATTGGTTTGTTTTAAATTAACCTCGTTTTAACATCAACAATTACAATGTTTAGAATTATTTTTCAATCTCACTTTTCTAATTAGCTGCCCACGTCAAAGAAGACTGACTCCAAGTACCTAGATACATATCACAATCACGTATCACCTAACCAAACAGGCGAATGATCCATTAATGGCCTAATAAATTAATTATTTTAATGAGCAGAACCTCACCACTCAATTGTGACTAATTGCAACAGTCCGTCCACCTAGAACAAGAAATTCCACAAAAAAAAAACTCACTCAAAAAAAAAAAAAAAAAACAAAGAAGTAAAAACAACAAATAAACAAAGAATCATTAAAAAAAAAAGATAAATATTTAATTTTATTTACAAAGAACAATGATATGTAAATTAGCGCAAATAAGCGGATCGCAATTTGTAATGACAAAGCCAACAGAGACTTAACAGTCAAGACTGATGGCTAATATAATGAAAGGAACTGGGCAAAGGGGGGGCCGTTAAACAAATATGTCTGTTTTTTTTTTTTAATTTAATTTTTTAGAAAATCATTGTTCATAGTACAAAATTAATCACCATTCGTTTCAGCCATCAGTCAGAAATGAAGCCGAGCTACCATCACCGCACCGCCAACCCAGCCAGCCAGCTAATTAAACAATGAGTCTGGTCTGGAGTTGAGTCGTTGGATCTGGGATGATGCGTGGCTGGGCTCAGCTGTATTGTCAGTTCGTCACACTTGTTTTCATTTATCATAAAATAATTATTGTTAATGCGGTATTTTTTTTTTAACATGCTTTTTTGTAAAGTGTTCTGGGGTAACCTGTATATTTTTTTTAAGTTGGGGTTTTTTGGCTAGACGGGGACGCATCACTTTCATTGACCTTCAAGTCTGGTTTTTTGAATTCAAAATTTTGACATAGTGGGTAGGATTTTTTGTTGGAAACAAAAATGTATTGTTCTGTTGAAATGGCAATAACTTAGAATGTTTTCATTGTCTCAATTTATTAATATTATTCTGAAAGATTGAGTGTTTCAATAGAAAGGATAATTATACTGCAACGCCATACCATGCTGTGACACTAAACGTCGTATCAAATTCACTTTTAATTGGCATTCTAACAATAAATTTATGTTTCAGTCCAAATATTGTCTTTTGTTTTTTTTTTTATAAAGGCCAATATAAGGTCATTGAAGGCTGTAGAGACGAGGAGGGTGGGAATGTCGAATAAGATGCGCTGTCAAGAATTTAGCTATAGGACATTTTTGCAGACTGTAAAACAGCGAAGACAGTAGCTTTGTATTTTGAATGTTAACAATAAGCCCAAAATCCTTGAACGAAAAACCTAGTTGTTTTTTTTTTTTTTTTAATTTTTGCAATCACAAAATACAATCCATAAATTTAAATCAACCAAAATCAAGAATTCAATAAATTAAATATGGAATTGAATTCTGGGCTAGGCCACCCTGTAATCTACCGAAATAGCGCAACCATTACATGACACAACAAAATCATAAAATTTTAAAAGATCCCGAACTGTCAAGAACCAATTAGAAGCATTTTTCGATCTTCTCTTCTATTTATGTGTTAAACGATGTTTAGCGAAAGAATAAAATGTTTGTACACATGAGTTAGTGGGGGAAATGGGCTTTGAAACTTCTTCATTTCTATATATTTTCTCTCATTCTTCCTTTACTTGGAACACGTTGAAATTTTGGCGCCAAAAGTCTCAAAAAAAGTCCCAAATATAATAGCCTTGTACATTTTCTTGGCCGCTGGTCTCTTTCTTCCTTAAGTTAAGCAGACTAAATTCAACTCAATCACTCACTCTGTTTCATTCTTGAAATAGTAAAATTTTTAATTTTCAATATGTTCACAGGAAACGCAGAAGGTGACTTCTTTTGCGCATTTTTGTTAATATTTGGCGCCAAAACGAGGGAAAAAAAGAGAGGGCTGATGCTTCCAGGCGGAGCTTTCGCTTCCTCATAATCTCATTCTTTGTGAAGGAACAGTTGTCGAACATGATCAAACTAAACTTTCGCTCAAACGATGATTAATTTTACAACTTGTACTTACTCTGTTTTAAGAAAGCCTTGAGAATGTCTCTCAAACAAAAAACGAATTGGTTTGAGTAACCCATAAATAGAAGGAAAAAATATACCGTTGCACGGACAAAAAGAGCAACAATACTAACTACAGTATTATAATAAGGAAGTGAGGAAGGGGAACTTTCAAACTGCTTTGAAGTCATTTTGATTTGTTGTCTCTTTCACATAATAATTTTTTTTGGCGGCAAATGAATATACAATCTGAGGAAAAAAAGCTTTATATAGATCATTCTCTTTCTCACCAACACGGTTTTCACTTTTCACTAACGCAAATCAACAAGCTTACTACTAGGCGCCTAGGAAATGCAGGTGGCTATTTATTTAAAAAAAAAATAAATGGTTTGAGTAAAGAACTGGGAGAAACTGAACAAAGTTCCACTCAAGGCTCTCTCCCTTCCTCATAATGAAGTTTCCTTTTTAAAAATATTGTTTGGAAAGCTCATCTTTCAATATGTTAAAGCTCAATTCAGTCACTCAAACTGTGGAAATTAAAACCAAGGGAATAAAAGAGATGAGGAAAAAGAAGAAAATGCAATACTTAATCAAAGCATGGGTTCGAACTGCAACCATCCTACTTAGGAGTGAATAAATTTGAAAATTGGAGTAAAAAAAACAAAATCGAAGTAATATAAGGTTATTATGTCAGACTACTAAATTCGGACAACAGGAGCTACAAGGAACAAAAGCAATTCAAAAGAAGTGCACGATTAGGTCCTACAAAATGTTTCTCATATCGGAGAGAATCCTTGTGTCTTGAGATTTTGAAAAAAACTTTAAAAAAATCATGTCATTTTTCTTTTATTAAAAAAAAGACGAAAGAATTTTTGACAAAAATGCAGTTTTTCGTTTTTGGTTCAAATGATCATATTTCTTTTAAACTTGGTTCGACATAATTGTTTTTATTTTCAAAAATCGCAGTATCTCGTCTTAAACTGTGGCTTCAAAATATATATAGAACGTTTAGTTTGGTTTTTTTTTTAACTCAAAAACAGCTGTAGTAAACAATAAAAATTTGAATGTGACATATTGAGTATTTAAAAGAAAACTGCACTTAAATTTTGTTCACTAAGAACCCATGTGTAACAGAAGTCTGTTATTAACCCCTTTATTAAATTGATGATAAATTGAAAAGGATATCATAATGCAATATTTAGATTAAAATAAAATATTTAGTACCAGTTATAGCGGTTGAGCATTAAACCCAGTTTTTAAATTTTTTATCCGTGGATCAACTTTGTTTAATCCCCGGAAATCGGTGGGTTTACTCTTGAACTAACCACCGTCAAAACTTATATTATGCAAACACGAACTCAGGTATATCGTTTTTAAATTTTATTCCGTGGATGAACCACGATTAACTGGCTCTGAAAATTCGGGAGCGGTTCGGAAGCCCGTTTTTTAAAATCCCGTTTTTTATAATCCCGCAAAAAAAAAAAATTAAAATCCCGATTCTAAAGTACCGCTTTTTTAAAATCCCGCTTTTAATAATCCTGTTTCAACAGAATCCCGTTTCTCGCGAGCCCGCTTTTTAAAATCCCGTTTAATCCCGCTTAGCCCGTTTCGTATTTTGATAAATTTACTCAATATACAAAATCAATAAAAAAAACTTCTCCAAATATTTGTTTTTTGTTTTCTTTTTGTCTCCTTTCATACGACATAACGCCCATGAACATAATGTCACCTCATCATCATCCGCATTGGGCTGTAAAATAAATTCAATCCGGCTTTTGGAATCAACACAAGGTGTTTTATTTTAAAAATCGCCGCGATTTTTAAAATAAAACACCTTGTGTTGATTCCAAAAGCGGGCTTATAAAAACGGGAATTTAATAAACGGGATGGTAAAAAACAGGATTTTAAAAGCGGGATTTTATAAAAACGGGATTTTTAAAAACAATATTTTAAAAAACGGGATTTTAAAGACAGGATTTTAAAAAACAGGATTCTGAAAAACGGGCTCCCGAACCCAACCCTGAAAATTCATACCAAATAAACTTATTCGGCAATACCTTTAGGGCCAGTTCAATCGTGGTTCATCTTCGGATCAAAATCTTAGTCATTTAATCGGTTCGCATTTCAATAATCAAAGCTGAAAAGGGGGTTTCAAGAGGGGTTTAGAAGTTAACCCACCGATTTCGGCGGATTAAATAAAGTTAATCCACGGATCAAGAATTTAAAAGTGAAATTCAGTGCTGAACCACAATAAATTGTACAACTGGTACTTAGAACAAATTTTCAAACCCACTTTTAACATAAGAAAAAATTCATGCTAGGACTAAGTTTTTTCAAAAGTGTCAATGTATTCCAGCCCTTTCCTATATCTAAAGACTATTAGTAAGGTAGAGGTTATAGAAAAAGTAATTCAACTTAAAAAAAAATGTATATAATATATTTTAACGCGTATAAGAACTTCTGCTCTCCCACACCTGCATCAAAGCCTATACAATCCCCATCATAGGTGGTCCAACCTGTCATTTATATAATCTTCTCTGCACTCGTCTACACGTCACCAGATGTTAACAGACTACTTTGAAACGATTATATTGATCTTGTTACCATCCAAAGCCGATAATGTCATGTCTGTTTTGACTTAAATGCAAACTGCATTTCTTTATATATAAAAAAAAAAATTAATCCCTCCATCCGCTCTCTTCCACATAATCGTTACCATCACATTCTGTCATTCCAGCCTTATTCATTGCCCAGCGTTAAACATAAACACGCAACACGTAATCAGACCCATTTAATGCCACATATCTCATTTAGCAAAAAGGAAACCCCTTGAAACTTTGCAGACTTTATATGCAAAAAAAAGGGAAAAAACGGGGTAAAAAAAAGAAAGAAGAACAAAGCCCGAAAATTGGTAGAACCGTTCCCATTTATTATATGTGTGAATCGCCTTCACTTTTGGCCATGAAAACATACACTGCCAGCCGCCACACCTCCTTGTTCTTTCAACACTCTGATATCCTTGCTTAAACGAACGAGTATATGCATATTCGCTAGTTTCGGTGTGATTTATTTGACTAGACCTTCCTGGCGGGAGTTCCTGGCACAGTCCGCGGTTAAACTTTTCCACCCACCAACTTCGCGGCGTCGTTAAAATTTTGGCGATTTGCCGCTGCCTGATGATGATGATGGTCTTCTAGACAGTTTTCGGGACACAAAAATCGCTAAAAACCCTTCTATATATAACAAGACAAAAAGGATTCAAGGTGCTTTCGATTAGAAACTTCTTATTAACATGAAATCTCCAAGCGCACCACATACTCGTATGTGTCCATGTCCACGTCCAATCTATGTACAACATTCTGGTTTCTGGATTTGGGCTTCTATACTAAACTTAGGATAAGAGACCAAGCTGCTGAAGAAGAAAAAGTCGATTGTAGTGAGCTCCTTGTGAAGGATGAACAGAAACACCACACATACACAGCAACAACAGCCACAACTCAAACAGGAACTGCTGAGATGCCCTTTCTCTGATAAGCCAAAAGAATTTTAACCTTTTTTCTGACAGTGAATATTGTGGTTTGCGGGCTAAAGGATTTTCGTGTCGAGGGTTTTTTTTTTGGTTTGTTTTTGTTGTGTCCTTTTTTGGTGGATTTTGCGGATTAGGTTGAATCGGTTTTATTTTCCAGAGCTTGTGTCCTGGTGCCATCACAAACAATATTTGCATGTTGACTAACTCCTCGTGGTTGGGAAGATATAGGATAGGACATTCTCTTTCTATATCCACGTCGCCGGCCGCGCCGCGCCGCGAGATGGCAGGAGCAGGGAAAAGAGAACTAAGTCAATCGCCTTCGTCGTCGTTGTCTTCGTCGTCTGCGGTTTTGAGGAGACTTTTTTCGCTGCTTCGCTTCGTCGCTCTGCTCGGGACTCGGGTCGGGAGTTGATTAATTCGCCAAGATAAAACCTTTAAAAAAGGGATTCTCCTCTGTGTTTGATTACTGTAATAACAACAGGCAGACACGACCTTAGACAAATAATCTGATTAATGTTTATTTGAGTTTTATTTGTTGAATTAACCACTACCATACCACCACCAAAACACATCGCGTCGTCCTTATGTCCGTTTACCGTTTAGTAAGAGATTAGTGAAATCCGGAAATAAGTCAGAACTAAAAACTTTGTGTCTATGCAAATTAATTAAAGAAGCTAAAGAAAATTTGTTTTTTTTTTTTTTTTAAATATGCAATTAGTTAAAAAAATTGTTTTTCAAAACACAAAATCCATTAATTTTAGTTGGAATATCTGGAATGACACTTGACTAAAGGCTTTACGTCGAAAGTGACACGCAGAGACTCAATCCTCTGCACAAAGTTAAGATGGTTGATGGTTGATGGTTACTTTGGTTGCCTCCTCGTATTCATATTCGTATATGGTAATGGTAATGTGTGTTTTCAAAATGCACACAACTGGTTTTGGTTAGATATGTTGTATCTAGCAGATAATTGGCAGCTATCGATTAAATTGATGAACGATGAGTAGATGATTGATGATGATGAATAAACTTAAGTACATGCGATAGAAATTCCGGTTAACACATCAAATGATATGTGAATGTGATGCCTAGATTGATAATAATTTATAACGAAAATGCTTTTCTTTGACAGTTTTGAATTTGTAAAAGTTTTGGTTTTTATAAAAGTTGTTGCTGTTTGCTACAAATGGGCACATATTCACGATAAATGCAAATTTAAGTTTAACAAAGTTGCAAGCTAAATTAAATGATCTTACATTTTTTTTAAACATCAATCATTAGATACTTCTTTTTTTTGCATGTATGTATGCGCGTACCGTGGTGTTTGTCAAGTCTGATCTCGAAAAGTATTCAACCGATTCTTGTGATAAAAAATTTCATAACTTTCTTTAAGGACCAGTTATGGCGATCAGGGGAAAATAAGGTTCAGTGTGTTAAAGGATCTCTTCGTGTATTCGTATTCTTAAACTATGACACGGATGAAGATTTACTTCTTAGTCCTATATAATTTTCCTTTTTTGATAAATGAATTGTGATTTGTTTGAACTTGGTTTTTTTTTTTAATATATATTTTTTTTGTCATAAGTTTTGCTAAGTCGAATTAAGAGCTATGTTTTTTCTAATCAGCTATTAATAAGACAATAATTGGCTTAAAATAATATTTTTTTTATATTTTTATAATTCTTGTAACAACTTACCCCAATGCAATGAAATATCTTTTGGTATTTTTTGTATCTGAACCATGGTTCTTAAATTTTAACAAGTTTGGCTGACTTATTTTCAAATTCTTTGGAGCTACTAAGGCTTTCGTAAAAAGTGTTACTTTTAGCCCCACTCTCCTCTACTTCTTGCAATTCCATCAATTCAACAGAAATAATTATAGCATAGGCTAGGTTTGGTGAACAAAATATTGCAATTTTTAATAATTAAAAAAGTTTACAAAATATAAAAAAAAAAACACTTCTTTATGCGATCTCATAATTTCTTTAAATTATTTGTTTGTTTTACTTGTCCGATTTGGATAAAACTTTCTGAATGGCGTTATTTGTGTAAACTTTATGTTTTGGTTTATAATACATTTTCCAGGAAAAGTCTTATAACGATACCTCCCATGTCCCATAGTTGCTTTCAAATCAGATATTCCACTTGACGGATTTCGATAAAATTTTTTATATTTAAGACCTTTTATGAAAGCAATAGTATTTAATCTAAAAAATTTCCAAAAGAAGTTTTTTTTTTGTAATTTTTGTATTTTTCAAAAACTTTGCGTCTGGGCTCTTTTTCATGTTGAACATGACAATTCAAAGGAACCCACATTTCGAGTTTTTTATTTTTTGAGCCCGGCTCTAATTTGTATCTTCCAAGTAAGATGTTTTTTGTTTTTTTAAATTATATTAGAAACATCTCTGACGATTTTGATTAAATTCTCAATACAACTTATTTAGAGTGCTTTTGACAAAATTGCGTTTTAAGAATATGGTTTTGGTCTGTACGGATTACCTAAGTTGGCAAGTTGATCCTTATACTTGTTTTGACTGTTTCTTTACGATGCCCATTACAATAATTAAAACATAGAATCTTAGCTTTTATCCTATTCACACCAAACCATAAACGAGCATTTACTCGTTTTTCGCAAAACGACTACCCAAAACGACTCGTTTTCCCATACATTTTTAATACCCAACTCGTTTTGCAAAACGACTGGAAAACGAGTTGCAATTTCAAGATGAACTACACGAACAGATCTTTTTGTGATGTTATTGTGAATAGACACTCAAAAAATAGAACAGTCAAAACAAATTCATTATTTCTGCAATTTGTTTGAAGACATTCTTTTTCGTGGCAGCGGTAAGTAATATTTTTGTACAAATGTTTGTATACCACTGTTCTTTTTTATTATAATAAGGTAGGTACACAGAAGACGAGGAGTTAAACAAGAGTAAATTCATCTGGACCAGAAATCAAGATGATATTACCAAGGAGGAATATGGACAGTTTTACTCAACTCTGACCAACGACTGGGAGGACCATTTGGCTTTGAAAAACTTCTCTGTGGATGGTTGGTTTTAATTCCGTGCCCTTGCCCTGCTCTTTATTCCTCTTCTCGTACATCAAGTTGTACGTTCGTCGTGGTCGTGTATTTATCAGCACAAAGTTCTCAGTCATTCGAAGAACTTGGTGGAGAATTGCATGAAACTGCGTGGACAAGAAGAAATACAATTACTACAACGTCATCTAGCTATTGCTAATTAGCAGATTAGTGAACCACATGAATATGCCAACGAACACCTCAAATAATATTTAGGCAAACGGCTGATATTTGTGACCAAGGAAGGGTTGGATTGGAATCACCTAAAAACAAGGGTGAGAAAGAGAAGCGTGAAGAAAACAAAGTTCGAAAATGATTTTATATGTAAATAAATAAATATAGCTTCATTTGAAGTCTTTCTTGTCAGCGTCTTGGTCAATAGCTTCAACCTCACCAACATCTTCGTAATTGAGCTCGTTAATATCAATTTCTTTCTTCACTTGACTTCCTAGTAGGGCTCTTTCTCGACGATCAACTTCATTGGATAGCTAATGAACTGCGATGGTTAACGATTTCCTTGATCTTGCTCTCCTCCGCTAATTAGGCCTGGTCCTCTCCTTGATTCACAAAACTATCTTTCTACCATGTACCAAGGGCAGCAGCCAGCAGCAGATTCCCACACGTATTGCTCATCATCCTTCTGCTTTGAGGTGACAGTCACTTTTTCGGCGACCAAGTAGGCATAATAGAAACCAACTTCAAACTGGCCAATCAAACTGATATCAGCACCGGCAAGGGCTTCCATAGGTTAATTTATACTGCTTTATCAGTTTTAATTGGTTGCAATTCAAAAATTTAATTGCTTTGTGTTCGTTTCAATAATTTCTTAAATAATAAGAATTACTATAACTTGACATTTAAAACTGAAATGTCAAACAAAAACGAGTAAATGTTCGGTATAAACGCTCTACTCGTTTTGGTAAACGAATAGCCAAAACGAGTGCGGTGTGAATAGGCTATTAGCCAATGCTTTCTTGTTGTTCTGAATATACTTATAACGACTCTAACTATTTTGATTCAACAGCAAGGCAATATAATGAAAGAAAATGCGTTTTTAGTTGTTAGCTGAAAATTAAAAATAACGGAAATCTTATTTTAATATGGTGAAAATTGTTTCGCAATAATTTCGAATTATTTAAAACTTATTTTGACGCAATTTTTCATTAGTTTTTCAGTGGCAAAATGAGCAGCCTTTAAAATAGTCAACTTCTCCCTCGGAAATTGGTAAAAAGTCTTATATATGTATGTACATATACAATCGGAAAGGGGTCATAAGGAGGGACATAAAATACTTCTTAAATAAATAATTTAAACTATCTGCCTCAAATCTTTAAAATCAGGCCTCAAATCATAAATGGCTTGCTTTGTTTTGTAAACTTCTTGTTTCATCTCACCCAAACAAGAAGTATAGTTATCGTTAAATTTTCATTTGTTATTATTACCCTGTGAATGTCATCCCTGAGATGATTATAAAACAATTAACACTCAATTATTACAATCTTATAACAACGCTGCTTAATTTTAAACCAAGCCACTTGACAGAAGAGGACATTCTTTCTTATTTCCAGTTCCAGTGCTTGTTGTTTTTTTGCGTGGGACAAGAAATTCTTATTAAAAAAATCTATTGGTCGAAAAGAGAAAGCATGATTTGACAGTGGCCATCATGTGATCTAGTTTAAGCTTTATTGTGATGAACATGACTTGAGTTTTTTTTTTTGTCATTCAATGTAGCTTTTTAAAAACAAAAATAACATGTCTTCCATGTCCATGGCATGGGTAGTATTTTTTAAAAGTGTTTTCGCGAAATATCATTAAGTAGTTATAAATTTGTCGAGGTGATTCTGTATAATATCAAAAGTCTGTGTTTATGTGTTTAATACAAATAAAATGGCAGTGTTCAGATAACTTGCTTCAAAAAACTACGCACAATTCTACTAAAGATTGCTTTGATTCTCATTGCGCATATATATAAATTTAGGTATATTAAAACGAAAGTATTTTTAAATCTCTTAGTTCATTATGATTTGTTAAAATAAAATAAAATGTGTATTGTTGGTATAATTTAATAACTTTTATCGATTTTTACAGAAACGACAGTGAAGTAGCTGGTTTTGTCTTGTGTTGATGGGAGATCCTGATGTTGATTCCTGAAAAATTGGATAATGTACGATGTTTCTACAGAAAAGCGAAGCAAAACAATCCCGGTAAGTCCAAACCCTTTCTTTTAAAAATAAATTTCTCAGAGATTTGAATCGTTTTAACAAAGCGTAGGCTTACCCTTCAAACATCACATCCAAATATTTTCCACCCTAAAAATATGGTATGACCAAAATTAGTTAAATCATAAAAAGTCTTTTTAATTGTGAAAATTTCAAATATTTATTTAAAATAAGGGCACTAATGGGTTCGGATTATAATGTTCTTATAGCTGAAAGTTGACAAGGAATGGAAAATTTTCACAAAGTCATTTTAACATACATAAATAGTAATGTGCCAAAAATTTATTCTGAAATTTTTCTTACATCAGAAAGTGGTTTGAAAAATTCGTAATATTTCTTAAAGATTTACCAAGTTATTTTTTAATTCCCCCCATCTTCGTAGGCACATATGTATGTACAAAATCTTACCAAAATCCGTTTTGTCGTTGGTTATAAAGTCGCCAGAAAGAAAACATTTTATGGGAAGTACCTACCTTTATTTTTTTTTTTTTTACAAAAATTTTCAGAGCCATTTTTATGTAAAACATTTTTCTTACGACTTATTGTCGTAGATTTTTTAACTTGATAAATTAATTTCGGGCCAGTTGTACAATCGTGGTTCATCCTCGGATCAAAATTTAGAATCAATAATTTATCTCGGTTCCTGTGTACATAATTAAAGTTTAGACAGTGTGGTTCAAGAGTGGTTCAAGAGTTAACCCATCGATTTCGGTGGATTAAATAAACTTGACCCACGGATCAAGAATTTAAAAACGAAATTCAGTGCTGAACCACGATTATACAACTGGTACTTAATAATTATTGTTATCTCTACCTCGGTATTCTTTTAAATATACTTACTTACTTAAGGTGGCGCAGACAGTCCTTGTGGACCACGGCCTCAACCAACAATCCTCGCCAGCTAGGCCAGTCCCTAGCCAGTGGCCTCCAGTTGCGCACACCAAGTTGGTTGAGGTCGTTTACCACTTGATCGCGCCACCTTAGATGGGGTCTTCCAGAACTGCGTCGGCCCTCCGGGTTGGAATTGAAGACTCGTCGGGCAGGAGCGTTTTCTTCCATACGCCCAGCCATCTAAGCCGCTGAATTTTCAGCTTCTTAACCAAGTCAATGTCACTGTATAGCCCATACAGTTCGCCATTGAATCTTCTCCTCCATACTCCATTGATACATACAGGCCCGAATATCACCCGAAGAATCTTTCTCTCAAAGCACCCCAGCCTGTATTCATCCGATTGTGTCAGTGTCCACGCTTCTGCCCCATACAGCAGGACTGAGATGATAAGGGTCTTGTATAGTGTCTCCTTGGTCCTTTGAGAGAGGGCTTTACTACTAAGATGCCTTCTAAGCCCGAAGAAACAGCGATTGGCAAGAGTGATTCTTCGACTGATCTCTTCACTGATGTTGTTCTGAGAGGTTATAGTGGAACCCAAATAGACAAAGTCCTTGACAACCTCAAAGTTATATCTGTCCATTGTGACGTTTTGTCCGAGCCTACGGTGATGATCTACTTCACCCGAGGACAGCATATACTTTGTTTTATCTTCATTTACAGCCAGACCCATTCGAGTCGCTTCCACTTCAATACTTGCGAATGCTCCACTGACAGCGCGCTTCGTTCTTCTTTTAAATATACTTCACCCTAAAGTATCTACCAACATTGCAAAACCGAACCTTTTTATTTCTATAAGTACCAGTTGTACAATAGTGGTTCAGAACTGAACTTCATTTTGAAATTTTTGATCCATGGTTTTATTTTAACGTCAAAATCGGCAAATTAACTCTTAAACCACGCTTGAACCCCCCTTTGAAATTTAAATTATTGAAACACGAACCGAGAAAATCGTTTTTAAATTTTGCCTCCAGGATGAACTACGAATGTTCCACTGGTCCTAAAACACATTTTTTAAAAAATATGAAAGTGTCGCTTTAAAAAAAAACTAAAAGCAAAAATAAGATATCCAATTCAAATTGGGATAGGTATACAAATAAAACGAACAAATATCCGACTCCAGCCTTAGACTTGTACTCTTAAGTCTTGTTGTCGTTGAACAAAATAACGAATTTTGTCTAGTTGTAGAGTATTTTGAAAAAAAAAAAATCTTTGATTTGTAAATCATGATTCGTGCAAACCTAAACCTTTGCTGTATTCGTCTCCTTTGGTCTGTCTGTATGGGTTTTCCTCGTCGATGAATGGGCATTATGTCAAAAATAGCGCTTTAGAGTGAGAAATTGAATTTTTCAAACAAGACCTTTTTTAACGACTAAACCGATTTTGATGAATGACCGTTTCTGCCGTCACCTTTATGAAACTGCATCGGCGATTTGGCTACTATGCTTCAATACGTTGGCTGGATCGGACACATGTTACTGCATAGAGAAAAAGACACAATTCATATCTCCCGAAGAGTCAAGTGTAGTTAACATGATTTCTGGCATTTCTACCAACTTAATTATCAAAAAATCTAAAGATCTTAAAGACCAGGGCTTAGAATGGCACTTAAAAATGGTAAAAAGTCAACAAAAAATAATAGTAAGATGGAATCCACTGGAAAAGGAAAAGAATATAACAAAAATGAAAGGAAAATAATTTCCGGTCAATCTGTGGTCGGGAAGTGGAAGTGGGTGGGGTGGGATTTAAGTGTAAAAAAGGTGTATCTCGATTTCCGGCAAAACTACAAGTCCTATGAAAAAAATAGCAAATTTTTAGGTAATAAAAAGATCTACAACTTTTGTTATAACACTTTTTCACATAACCTCAAAAATTTATGTGAACATTTCAAATAACCAACTTTTTTATTTTTTATTTTTATCTTTTACAAGAAAAAATTTCTCCGAAGTTTGATGAAAAATTACCTTTTTATGTCCCAAGCACACTAATTTTTAAAATATTAATTTTTTCATCTTATTTTGATTTAATATCAAAAGAGCACACTTATTTTCATTCGAAAATTCTCACGTTAAAATATTGGCTTTTGAAATCTCTTCTTTGTCGTAAAAGAAGTATATATAACTATGGAAAATTTTCTCAGAAAATGCAAAAAAAGCTATTTATTGAAAATTATAACGCATGCACAATTTGCATGCGTTGTTCAGGCGTCAGTTGATGATGAGATGAAATGTCAAACCAAACTAAATACAGTACAGCCTCGCTAGTCTGGACACTCGCTAGCCCGGACACTTCAGTAGTCCGGACACCTCTATGTTTCGGACACTTTCAAAATTTTACCTCTGCAGTCCGGACAGCGAATTAAAATGCGTATGGACAGTGTACATATGTACATATTATTTGACTATGTTCATTGGAAAAACTGTTATTCATACGATTACGGGGAATCCCCTACTAGTTTTGTCGATTGTAGTTGGCTATGGAATTTAGACATTTTAACCGTTTACTTATTGATAGTTTATGTTTGTGGTTGTTGATTTTTCATGCTATGTTATATTTCATTGTGAGTGAGATTTCTCTAAGGGTAAGGCATATTTTCTTGGTGTTATTATTTATTATGGTTTCTGCAAAGAAAATGAAGTATGTTACTCTGATACTTTCTGAGAAACGTAAAATTTTGGATGATATTCAAAGTCTCGAAGTCAACTGTTTTTGATATAAAAATGAATAAGATGAAAATTCAGAAATTTGTATCTAACACATTCCAAGGATCAGGTTAGATGAAAATTTAAGGTCTAAAAATATGAATCCATTTTTCAAGGACATGACATGGTTCATCGAAAAAAGAAATCACCATGTGCCAATTTCAACAGATATGATTCAGAACAAAGCCAAACTCTTTTACAAAGAGATGACAGGTAAGGAAGATTTCGCAGCAAGTTCTGGTTGGTTGAACAAATTTAAATTGCGAAATGTGATTCGATGTCTTAAGATTTGTCGCGAAAAAGTATCCAGCGACATTGCTGCTGTTAAGCCTTTTCAAGAAAAATTTTTAAGAGTGATTCCAGAAATGAACGTAAGTGAAGATCAAGTTATAATGCTGATGAGGCAGCTGCCTTTTGGAGGGTTCTTCCAGGAACGACGTGGGTTCATGCGAATGAAAAATCTGCTCCTGGCAGAAAAATATCCAAAGATCGCGTTACTTTTATATATTTAGCTATCGGAAAATCAGTTAATCCCAGGGTTTTTAAGAACGTTAATCTACCAGTAGCATATTATAAAACTACCAAAAAAGGCTGGATGTCTACAACGATTTTTTTGATTGGTTCAAGAAAAATTTTATTCCATGTGTGAAAAAGTTTTTGACAGAGATTAACATGCCGTTGAAAGCGTTTTTGGTTTTGGATAATGCCCCATCTCATCCTAAAGAGGACGAAATAAACTTTGATCCCAACTTCAGAGTCTTATTCTTACCTCGTAATTGTACTGCAGTATTGCAGCCGATGGATCAAAATTTAGTCCAAAATATAAAGGTCTTAAAAAAAATTCAATTTGCGAGATGTTGTTTTTTTAGATTCATCCTGGAAAGGTATTGGAGAGAAAAATATTAAAAAGAGTTGGTCAATATTATGGCCAGAACTGGCATCGCAATGGGATAACGAAGACCTAACGAAGCGTTCCAAAAAAAAAAATTAAAATGCGCACCTACATATTGCTTACATACGTACATTTTGTACTTATTATATTATTTACAATAAAAATGTTTTGAGAAGTTTTTGTTTGTTCATTGTATTTAATTTTGTCTCTATAGTCCGGACATTTCGCTATTCCGGACACGGTCGAAACTTTATGTGTCCGGACTAGCGAGGCTGTACTGTATAAATGAAATGTCAGATTCTAAAATGGCAGTCAATGAAAACAGTGATACCAACTTGAAGATCTATATCTCTAAAAAAACACCCTTTATTAAGTCTTCAATTGGACAAATTGTTGCGCCAATTTTAAAAAGTCAAGTTAAGTATATAACTAATAAAACTTATTGAAATCACAAGACTGCCTGTAAAATTCCCCAGAAGATTGGTTGTGCTGAAAAAAAAAATATGTTTCAGAGATTTCCATGAATCCCTTCGCCAATTAAATTGGTTAGTTCTGGCTGGTATGAAAGAATTTTTGGAAAGCACGCTAGCATCGGAGGCTGATATTATTTTGATTGATGTCAACCTATTAGTTTAATTAGAATTAAGTGCATTATTGCATTCCATTCCCCACTTCTATAAACGTCTTGGATTTGATTTTTTTTATTTCGTTTAGTTTGCCCTACATCGAAGTAGGTTGATAGATATCTTAGCGCTCCAAGCATCGCCTGGTTAATACCTTGAGTATGGCTTTTTATGAACTTATAATTCTCTAAGCAAGCAGAACACTTAAGATAAATCTTCGAACGTCATCATCAAATAGCATTCCCACGTTTAATTGGCTCGAATCCTTTCACTTCGCAGTCGCAAACACACACACTCAAAAACATTTTTGTGTCAATTACACATTTTTGCGAGATAAATAAGTTCCCGTTGCAGCAGAGTTGCATAACATCACACATCCGGCGCAGCTCAGCGCAGCGCTGTAGCGCGGCTGCAACAATCGCTGCTTCGTCGTCCGTCAGCATCAGTTATCGTGGCCAGTAGCTGGTACAGCAGCGGGCAGCAGCCGGAACTATCTCCATTCTCTGGTAAACCAAACAATATTGGCTTAGATGTTGTTGCTGCTGTTGTTGTTGTGCTTCAGCTGTCTGGTTGGGTTGCCTTCGACGCGACCATTTGGACATGGACAATGGTCCAACCGCATTTGGATTCCTGGCGGTCACAGGTAATTGCAATCAATTTATCAATATTACAGGGATAACCTCTAGGAATCATAATTGCAAGCTCATAGATACAAATAATTGCGACAGTGCCGTTTTGCTATCTTTTCCCTCCATTTTTTTGTTATTGCAATTTTTTGTTTAATATTTCGTATTTGCTGAAATTTTTCATTTTTCATGAAGATATCGTCATCGGAGTCGTTAAACAATAAAGTAAATAATAAAAAAAAAAATAGCTCTTGACCAAGTGTAGATATGGCGCTGTTAAAGCCTATAGACAGAGTCAGAGCCGGAGCCAATATGTGGGGATGGGGAGTTTTAAAGTGCTGTATCATAATGTAGTGTCGGCCAAAGGAAATTGCCAGAGTAACGACTACGATGACGACGTTTTACGATGTTTTGTCGTATAAAAAATGATTTGCAGGTGCTGGTTCGTTATGTGCACGCGCACAACACCGGACGCATGCTACTGCCTATAAGCTATAAGTTTGGCGGCTGTGCCGCTGCCGTGCTGCGCTCTCTGCTTCTGCAGTACTGCAGTGCTGCAGTGAAGAGCTCTTGGGTCTTGGGCAATTGCGGATTAATTTTCTATGGGAAACGTCAGCAAAAATAATTGAGCAGATGTGAATGAAGACATGAAGGCTTTGTTTCTTGTTCGGCTTATATGTTGGGCTATATAATATAGTTAGCAATAGAGACAGGCTTATCTTTTATACGAAAAGGCTTAAGCAAGAAAAATTATTATAGGTACCATGACGTCTGTCGTTGCATGCAATATAGTGAAGTTAGAAGAAAAACCTATTGCCAATTTGACATGCGCCTCTTAACACACATCACATCGTCATAGGAAGTATTAATCAAAATTATGAAAGACTTCTCCTGAGCCGGGCTTCTGAAAAATGGAAAAGTAAATTTATAATCCAAGGTTCATGCGGATGGAATAAGCGATTATCTTTAGTACAAATTTTTTTTTTAATTTTAAATGTTTTAATTGGAAGAATCTATCAAAGGGCATCATTCAGGTGGAATCAGTATTCGTCACTAGATGCGGCTTTTGGCAGCCGTTCTTATCCGAGCTGGTGACACTGATCTAATCCTACTATAGGAGCTATATCTCTCATGAGCGAATGAATTTTACATTAACATTTCCGTGTAACTTGTATCAGGTTGAATTTATTAATTATGAAAATATAGCTTGCAAAGAATTTGTATAAAGCAGACTTATGCAAGTAAAACATTTTCTTGAAGACCTACAGCCTACATAAATAGAAAACACAATGCGCGTACAAGACTTCTTGTTTCGAATTTAAAGTATAGCCTCTTTAAAACAGGGCGATGTTGATGTCTGAAAAAATTAAAATAAATAACTTCCGTAAGGCTTTCAGCGAGAAATTTTGACTAACATATTTTGTAAGGTTGATTTTAATAAGCTGATAACATTAAAAATCGCCATAATAATCAGATAAGAAATCGCCCATTTCTTCAATTGATAATTTTATTTATTTAATAAAAATCCGCGATTTTAACATTGAAATCGAGTTGAAATCAAGTTGAACTCGAGTTGAAATCGAGTTGAAGTCGAATTGAAATCGAGTTGAAGTCGAGTTGAAATCGAGTTAAAATCGAGTCGGAATTGAGTCGAAATCGAGTTGAAATAGAGTCAAAATCGAGTTGAAGTCTTGTTGAAATAGAATTAATATCGAGTGAACTCGAGTTGAAATCCAGTTGAAATCGACTTGCTATCGAGTTTAAATCGAGTCGATATCGAGTCGAAATTGAGTCGAAATCGAGTTGAAATAGAGTCAAAATCGAGTTGAAATCGAGTTGAAGTCTAGTTGAAATAGAATTGATATCGAGTGAACTCGAGTTGAAATCGAGTTGAAATCGTGTTGAAAACAAGTTAATATAGAGTTGAAAAATGGTTGAAATCTGGTTGAAATCTTGTTAAAATCGAGTTGAAATCGAGCTGAAATCGAGTTGAAATCGAGTCGAAATCGAGTTGAAACCATGTTGAAATCGGGTTGGAATCGAGTTGACATCGGGTTGAAATCAATTTGAAATCGTGTTCAGATCGATTTCAAATCGAGTTGAAATCGAATTGAAATCGAGTAGAAATCAATCAAGTTTCCCAATTTCTTAGCTACAAAATTATGTTAAAAATTTTAAGTTATTTCTGAGCTCGCAGCCTCTTAGGCCGGGGCCTTCTCGGGTGGGGTACCCCTGTCATTCTGCCAGCCCTGTCACCCTATAGTTATGCCACTGGAAGTAACCAAATAACGTTTTTGATGGTTTATCAAATTGAACATCTGTTAAACAAAATCAAAAATATCCAACGGCGAACTCTGTTTGAGATTGTTGAAGGACTCATCACAGATCTCAGAATAACTTGGAGCAATTTCTTCAATATATTCTACAAGCTTGTCTTCTACAGCTTGCTTTTGCGGGTCATTTAATTTTAATTTTTTTTAAAACTGGTAATTAATAAGACATCGAAAAAGATCATCTTTTTTTGTAAACTTTTTTTTATCGAAAAAAAAACGTCGATTAAAAACCCAGCCACATTTGAAGCCAATGCAAGTTTATAACAACGATTCATGCACTTAATGACTTGTTGCATTAAAAATAATCTGGATCTATTCTTAAAATTCGTGCTTCGATATACGAGGACAAGTAGAACATACAAATCCTTTCATTTAATTTCAAAGGGTTCAATAGAAAAAGTTTAACAAAAGCTCACCAAGATTAAAGGCGTTCTATACATCAGTTCCGCCAAGTGGGGAACATACTCGCAACTCAACTGATATATTATTATATGCAGAAAGAAAGAAACCTCTGTTGGAAGTCAATTCGCCATCAGCACAATAACCCTATACACAAAAAGAAAAGTAACACCATCACCCAGCGAATAGAATTGTAAAGAAAGCCATCTCCTTGTTTTCTTATTTTTTTTTTTTTTGTAAAGAAGGAGCCTCAGGATATGTATCTACTTTAAGTAGCTCCCCGAACAACAAGCCAAAAAAATAAAAAAAGAAGAAGAAAAACCCACCACCTACACGTCATTTCGATTGAGTAACACACATACCACTCTTGGAACATATACCGCCCTCACCACCCACCACCCCATCCCATCAGTTGTTGGTTGGTAACATCACGATGAATAATAATCACACAATGCTTCTTCATAGCCAGCCCAGGATTGAAAGCCTAGACATTATCCATCCCATTGAGCACGTACATCCTCTTATCCTTTAGCCATTCTTTCCAGAGCACCGCATGTATTCGTCAAGAGCCCACTTGGCGTGCACACAATGATGACAAGTGCATGGCATCCATTACATGAGTTTTTTTTTTCTTTCTTCCATATATGCAAGCTGAGTAAGGAGGGGGGTTGGTTGAGTGAGTGGGAGGAGTAGCAACGGATGGCAAAGACAGTAGCACAGGAACATTGAGCAGCAAACCCCAAACTCTCCTCTCAGAAATGCCAAGGAAACACTTTTTTTTTGTCAGCATGGCATGCCATCAGCCATCAAGCAAGCCCAAAAGATGAGAGATGTCAACGAGGGTCCTTGCAGTTTATCCCTGCCATGCGATAGGACTATCATTCTCTTTGCCTCGCTGTCGCTGGCTGTACCCAGATGGTCGCCTCTTCAGCCTGTATGCATAACAACAATAGCTCTCGAGAATTACGCTTCCATCTCAAGCAAGGCTGGCAGGACTGATTGAGCTGGCAGGACTACGACAAAAATGTTCCTCCGCAAGTGCTTGTGGAGAAATTGTTGTCGGGCCACTTAAAAATGGCACATACACACACACACATACAAAAGAAAAAGAAAATATACCTAGATTCTAAAAAGGGACAAGCCTCAAGAATCTGGGCGAGTGCACGAAAATTCAAGTGGCGGATTCATGCAAAAGTGGCCAACAAATCTAAAGGCTGAGAGTTTTTTTTTTCTTTTTCGGGAGATGACGACAACGAGGATGACTATGACTAAGTCCCCGCCGCCGTCATTTCATCGCTTCGACCAACGACGACGCACGGCCAAAGGTGAGAGAGAAGAATTATTATTTCCAAGAGCAAACAACATCATTCTGAGGGTATCCTGCTGGATCCTGAACCTGCGATGGTTTCTAGTGTGAGGCTCATGCATGTTTGTTTACACTCGTGATGCTGCTATAAATCTGAAGAGTGTTTGCAGAACGATATTTTGACCAAAAATCTGAAGAGCTTGGGTTTACACAACTCTGAGTGTGTATTTCGCATCATCATGATGTGACAAAGTCCTTCAAGTGTGTTTGCTGTCTATTAGCTAATGATCCTGAAATGATGTGTATTTAGGGTTGCCTGCTGCAATATAATAGAGACTCTGTGAAGAAGGGCAAGGTGTGAGGATGGAATTGTAAATTTAACAAAATGGTTAATGGTATGAAAATTCGGATTTTTTTTAAAGTTTATGGAGTGTCCTTTTAAAAAGGGTACTTTCTGCAGTTCGACATTTTAGGGATCTTGAAATAAATTGTCTAAATTGACTTTTAAAATACCAACACTCATATGTAGAATTCTGAAAAATGTCTTTAAACGCTTAAATTCGATTTGAATACGCCAGGCGTTAAGATCAGAAATGGGATTAAACTCCGAGAAATTTACTGGGGCAAACTTTTAAATAAAAAACAGCATTTTTCATATCGTTTAATAATTTTGGTTGTAAGCGTTTACAAGCCTTGTAAATATTTGTGTAAAATAGGCTTTCGGTTAGCAGTTATCTTTTTTTTCTTAATATCAAAAATTGATCTCTGTGGAGTGTGAAATAAATTGTATGCAAAAATTTTTCGTGTAAAATCGAAACATCTGCTCAAACATTTGTCCACCCTGAATTTTACACCTTATCACTACGATTTTGGTACCATTAACAAATTTTGGCAAAAATAATATTATCTTCGATGGTGAAAACCAAAACGTGAATTGAATTTCAAATTTCGCCACTCTAAATGAGTCATCCTTGTGAAAAAGTTTCCGGCAAAAATGATCAACTGAGTATGTGCAAATTTTAAACTAACTTTTTCCTCACCATCACACTTTCAGTAAAAAATTATGTTAAAGTTTGAGTGAAAATTTATGTTTTCACACATCAAATTGATTCCCCTTGTCCTTGAAGGTTCCAAAATCCAATGACGTGCTTTTTTCACAACTTAAATGCATCAAATGTTGGCTTTGCTTTCGAAGGATAGATTTTGGATGTGAAAAATAAAAAATCAAATGAAATGTTTAATTTGAATGATAATGCCCAAAGGACGATCACTTGAAAATGTATTCATCAAGTGAAGTGAATAAAAATATTCCCAAGCGGAAAGATGCATAGATTTGAGATGTGAAAATTAAAAGAGTATGTCAAATTGTGTTTTAATTTCACACAGTTTTTACGCATGTGAAATTCACTTCAAGAGGAAAATAACTATTTCAATAACGGAACCCGTCATTTGTCCAATATTAAGAGAATTGCAGTGAGATGAATGAAATCCAGTGAGCAGCACAATATTTACAAAATTTAAAACATCTAGCTCAACAAGGACAAATTTCAAATTAGAAGTACATGTAGGGGGCGCTGCAGTTGAGTGACGTGTAGACTAGTGACTTCACTTCAAAAACCCCACAGAAGAAAATCTAGCGGTGTTAAATCCAACGATCTTGAAAGCCAATTAACCATTCAAAAACGCGGAAATTTTGCGCTCATCAAATTTTTCCTTCAACAAGTCACTCCACATCAAGGAGTTTCAATTCAGGAACGAAAAATTTTGTTGTTGTTCAAAAAATTCAATTGACAGAATAAAGAATGGTCAAGTCAAGTCTAATAAGCTGACATTCTAGTACAAAGAGTACAATAATAACAATAATGAAAAAGTCATTGATCATCTCTAAAGCGGCCGGATTCCACCAGCCCATAAAGCTCACCAAAGTGTCAGTGTTGCAAGTCAGTGGATGTAACGACGTCTCAACAAAGGCATGAGACTACAAATATTCCACGAACAGAACCGTATTTTTCGAAATAAATTCGCATGCGTTGTTCAGGCGTCAGTAGATTCATGATAAAATACAAAACTTAATATAAATCACATGACAGATGACAAAATGGCTGTCAATGGAAACAGTGGTGCCAACTAAAAGTTCTATAATGAAAAAAATACCCTTTATTTCGCATTAATCCCGTTATACAATTTCTTACCGTCAACGCGGGTAAGGAAGCATAACTTTGAAACAATTCTAGCCAAAGCTCTGATATTTTGAGTTCTGTTATACATTTTCTGATAAGGGAACAGCACGTAGGTTGAATATGCCACACGGAGAGAATTGAAAAATCACCAATTGCGAAATATTCAGTTGCAATTTACAAAACATGTTTTTTTTGTAAATCACGGCACTTTGATTCGAAACTGATAAAAAAATTGGCAATTTAACTTTCAATTCATCTCAAATTACAACAATTCCTAAGTTGAGATTTACAATTCAAAGTTATAATTCAAGCTTGTGCCCTTCAAAGTAAATTACAACCTTTTTGTCGCAATTTACTACTTCAAGGGAATAATTCCATTTATACTTTTTACCAATCTGGATTTGCTAAAATTTTTTCGTGATTTACAATCACTGAGTATTAAATTCAACTCAAGTGTGTCTGACGGCTACGTCGAAGGTCCGGAGTTCGATCCCTGCCTCGAACTAATAATTATCTTTTTTTTTTGGTACTGTCTCTTTTGAGGAAATGTAAAATCCTCGAAAAATAAATCTGGTTAATATTAAAAGTGGATCTTTGTAAGCCATTCGGATTCAGCGGGAAATGATATTCCACCAGAATATCAACGCACATACAGGAATCGTTCAGAATATAAGTCATTAGGCCCTGGCCCCGCTTGTGTCTCCAATAATGCCTTTTTTGTAGTTCTATTATGTACATAGTGAGTACAAGGTTGAATTTCAACTACGCATTATATACAATTTCTTACCTTTATTTAAATAATCATCACAAAATATTGTACATTAGAGGTTAGACGTCCAAAATAAGACGACTATATTTTTCTCGCCAATAAAACATAATCTTAATTCAGAACACCCCTAAAATGTAACTCATATTCAGGTTGCTTCTTATTATTAATTTTTATATCCGACTTGGATGCATCACCATGGCCTAGTAGATGTGTGCTAGGTTGGTATGCAGAGGGTCTCGAGTTCGATTCCTAGAATCAGCCAAGTAAGTAAAAGTTACATTTTTCAATAAATAATAATAAATGCTTTTCAATAAATAGAAAACGTTGCTTCTCTCAAAGCGATATAATTTGTTACAAATTGAGTAAAATGGGGTTGCAACTTACGACTTTACCACTCATTTTTTCAAAAACATATTTTTGATTCAAAACAAAAAGATGGAAATCTACGACTCGCTTTTTGCAATTTACAATCGAGTAAATATAAAATTGATACAAATTTGGATCAATTTTCGATTCGCGATGGCAGAGTTTTATTTCTCAGGATCGGATTATTGACCCAAAAAAGTGGTAATTTGCTATTTTTGAGTGTCAATATCTTCATTTCGTTCAATTTTGAAAATTGCGAACAAGGAGTCGTAATTTACAAAACCCCGAGCTAGGGTGAGAAACTGCATAAGATTTTCGTGATTTGCAGCTCATTTTTCTTGATCTGATCTAAAAATTCTCTCCGTGCATTTCTCTGGTTCTTTCAATAGTTAATATGCAATCGATTCACATGCAGTATACTTTTAAAATATACCCTTGACATTTATAACATAAAACTTAAAGCAAAATTTTTGGTTTCCGCTCTGAATATACTGTGTCGGTCCAACTAACACAACATGTGGGTTGCAGAACTTAATTCAAACCACTAAACTGTCTCTCAGTGATTTAAAAAAATAATTTGTTTTCATATGGGCCCCACGTCATAGATGCAACATGTCCCAACACATTCCGTTCATAGAAATATACATTTCCTGCTATCGCGTCATCAGTGACAAGATAAAAACACTATTGTTAGCCAAATCTTACATTTCGTGCTTCGAAATTCTTACTTCATTTTTAAACGTCATCATAAATCCAACGGTGTTATCCTTGCAACAAAATTAAGAAGTCATTCATATATATTACAAAGATATTCAAAAATCTAAAATCTGCGATCCACGGGCATTCTTTTATTTTCTTGGGTTCTGGTCTGGATTACAAATTTAAATTTTGAGTTATAGTCTTCCTCCTCATCATTGTCATCTTACACAATGCTTACCTCCTTCAGAGTCGAATTGTACCATCGCATGCCACTGCGAGCTTAAAACCAGCGAGAAAACAATTGACGTCGAATTGTTTTCCATGAGGAATTTTGCAATTTATCTGATTTATTATTGCAATTTCTCATGTCAATTCGCTTGCATATCTGCAGCAGCAGCAGCACAAGCAGCCCAACACCACCACCGCGCCACCATTGCCATTCAAAGATTTTTCCAATTTCTCAGCCATCGAGACTGTGGCTCATTGTGAAACCAGCACTTGCCACGCCAACCTATAGAGTTCCAACCTGCCTCCTCTTATATCCAACGCAGCAGCAGCAGCAGCAGCAAAAGATGCCATTCAACAACCAGCGAATTGCATATCTAGATACTGTATCTGTTGTTATTCCAAATTGTGTGGTGCTGCTGTTGATACTGCTCCACCTTAGCGACGGAATACAAAAGCGGGAATTAGCTCGCCAAGGAAACCCAGGTGCTTTATGGTGTGTTTCCCAGTGCAGGCGGTCGGTGCAGCCACATCCACGTCCGGGTGGCGATCATCTCTGGAGCTGTTAAGACATCGTCCCATGGTCATATTGGCCATTGTGTTTCAAGCGCAGTGGCAAATTCTCTTTACTCCTCCTCGTGAGCCTGGATTACTCCAACGGACCAACAACCATGATGATGATAATAATGATGATGATGTAGTGTGTGGATTCAATTGAGTGTGTTATCGTAGAATTTGTCGCCCACCCCGGACAATGCGCCGGACAATATATCTCATTTACCTACCGCAAATACGAATGCGAATAACATTCACCGTGGCCAGGACCCAAAGACCAGGATGAGGACCAGGGACCAGTTTACATTATTTGTCAGAGAAGATGTTTTCATTTTATTTTGCTGTAAAAAGAAGAACACTCATATAGAATGCATGGAACACGGAAAGTGCCTTTACCACTTAAACAATCACTGGAACACATATTGACACCCTGAAGCTGGAGCTGGAGCTGCGGATGATGATGAGAGTCGGGCGCTGGACTGGACCTCGATTCGATGCAATTTCATCATCATAACGATGCGATGACGACGAGATGCCACCACACTAGTTGCTGCCGTTTCGCTCGCGGTGCGGTGCAGAGTTGGAGTAGGTACACCAAAACTGCTCCATTGATTGGCAGAAAACCCATTATGCAGATTACCACGACATAACATCAGCAACAACAGCAGCAGCATGGAGCACTGAGCTGATCTTGCAATGGCAGTGGCTTCAATGATGCTGGCCTTCAGCAAGCAATTTGCCTCACGTTTATGGACGAATCGTGAATATCGGACTCATTTCGCGTTATGAAATGCATGTAATTGATGTCCATTAGAGATGGAATTAGTGGCAGTGACGGCCACCGCGCCGCGCCGAACCAAAAGGTGGTCGATGGTTTTGTTGGCATGTCTCTCTCTGTCTCTGTCTGGCGGATATGTAAACGTTTTGAATTCTTTTTTAATTTTTTCCATTTCATATGATGGCATTTGGCCAAAGAGACTTTTGCTCGCGGGGACGATGGAGTTTTTGAGTTTCGATGAAATCGATCCGCGATAAGTTTGATGGCTTCAAAGGTTTTAACTTATTCTGCATATGAATGGACTCACTTAACATAAGGTATGTCGGGTGTGTGATGTGGAAGAGTTGCAAAGTATTCATTGAAAGAATATGGGATGTTTTGGTGGTTCACGAAAATGTTTCTGAAGAAGAATGGGAAGTGTTTTTGTTTCCAAATGAAACAACCAGTTATAGAATGAGACTTTCGAAAGATACTTGTAGAGTTCGGACAAGCCATTTATGTTTACAGGACGAAGAGTTTTTGTAGATAGATATGCTTTTATGTATCTGTTGTATAAAACTCCTGAGTAAAATTGGACTAGCGAAAATGGCTTTGGAAATTACGCCCAAAAAGTAAAAAGATATTGCAAGGATATTTCTTAACTACTGTTACTAAGCAATGTGAGGATTTTTAAATTTATTATAGTGGCGATTATTATAATGCAAAAAAAAGTCGCTAGATTTTTACACAGATTTTTAAATTGATTATTGTGGCGATAATAATCGCTAATCTGTGTAAAAATCGCGCGATTTTTAAACAGGTTACATTATAATAATCGTCACAATAATTATTTGGAAAAAAAAACTAAACGTTATTTTTTGGCGTTTTTTTTCCTTTTTCGATTTGGAAAAAAGTCAAAAAGCTTTTTTCTGGCGTTTTTTTCAAAAAAAAAATTCTTGTATCATCTTTTCTTTAATCCTAAAGGCAAAAATCACGGAAAAAGACCCAAAATTTCCAGAAAAATTTTGTTGGCCTTTTTTCCTAGGAAAAAGAACCAAAATATTGTATGGAGATTTTTGGGCGTTTTTCTATTTTTTTTGTTGGCGTAATTTCCTATGGCGTAATTTCAGGGATCCAAAAACGGTCTTTCCATAGGACCACCTTTTGACCACCTCGAAAATGATTTAACCCATACTTTCGAAATTTCACACATAGCTAAGTCAGTTTATACTGCATACCAATATTTAAAAAAAATTTTATAATAATATTTCAAAAACTGCTCGTTAATTTTTTGAGGCCGTAATTAAGTAGACTGTGTGTTTACTGATTTTGGTAAAACGATCGATAAAATTATGTCGTCACAAAACTCTATTGATTTAACTTAAAGCTTTGGACTTCTTTTTGATCTCTTCCTATTAAGATAATCGAAGATATGCTGTTACATGTAGATATGAGTGTTTCCAATGATTTTATGTGAATTCTGGTGTTCTTCAGGCTAGCCACTTAGGTCCTACACTATTCACTTTGTATATTAATGACGTTGTTTTAGTTATTTCAAGTTCTTCTATTCTCATTTGTGCCTCTTACATACAAACAAAAAAAATAACCTCAATGAAAGAGTGTTCTGATCTTCAAGAAGATTTAAATAACTTTTGAAAATGGTGCAATACAAACCGACTTTCATTCAATTTTGACAAATGTAAAACAATGAGTCTTACACGAAAAAAAGTTACACAAAATCGTGTATATGTTTGACTCATCTGCATTACCTTGACCATTCATTTCTTCTGACGTGGGAATTATTCTTGACTGAAAACTTCGTTTAATTTATTAAACGGCTATCTAGCGAGTTCCAAAATCCTGACGTCCTCCAGCTCTTTTTTACTTGCGATTATAGGTACTATAAGGCAAGTTATGGATTCGTGCAGAAAAAAAAAATTTGAGATAACAATCACACATGACATTACGATGATAGCGAAGACGAAAAAAGATGGTCTGTCTGTCTGTCTGTATGTCTAGAGACCTACAGCCCAAACGGGTGGGCCGAATTGCTTCAAACTTGGTATATAGACTTTTTTAGGTATTGTACAGAGGATAAATTGAAATTTTTTTTTAGCTAAAAAAATACGGTACCTGCCATACAACCGTTACGTTAAAGCTTATTTTTCTCAAAAACGGCTCTAACGATTTCTATTTGAAAAAATCGGTGTTGCGTTTTAGGTACGACCAATCATATGGCTGAAAAAAATGTTTTAAAAAATGGCTAAGAACGGTACTTTCCATAGGACCGTTTTTTTTTTGCTTTCGACTAACTCGAAAACGACTCATCCGATTCTTTCGAAATTTCACACACATATAGCTGTAGGTAGCTCAATTGGTATTGCATACCAATATTTTTGAAAAATATTTCTTTGTATTTTTAAAAGCATTTAAAAAAAAAAATTAAAAAATTAATATTTTGAAAACTGCTTATTAATTTTTTTTTCTAAAAATTTTAAATAAATGTAGTTGCTGAATACCTATAAACTGCCGTTTTTGAATTTTTTTAAAAAAATTTTTTCAAAAAGTTTTTCAAAAAAAAACTTTTTTTCTCAAAAACCGCTCCTTTTATAAATTTATTTTCATAAATTCAAATTTATCCAAGAAATAAAATGGCGTACTTTTTTTTCATCTCAAATTAGTTTAAGTATTTATTTAAGAATTTTGAAAATTTTATTTTTATCAAAATCTCAAGCCCTTAAACCACTGTCACACATTCGAGCAAGTTCGTGCGACCCAGTCGTGCATTTTATTTATTTTTGCTCTAGGTCCAAAAATAACGGCACCTGCCATACAATCTTGAAGACAAAAATTGATTTTCTCAAAAACGGCTCTAACGATTTTGATAAAACTTTCAGAATGCTATTTTTGCAAGAAAATCTATCTTTTGGTTAGAAATTTTTTTTCAAAATTTGTCTAATAACGGTACCTCTCATAGAACCAGTATTTTCAAATAAAATTTTCTCGTAAACTATACATTCGATTTCAATAAAATTTTGGCCACAGGAAGTCATTAATAATTTTATTAATATGGCATTTCAAAATTTTCAAAAACTTTTTTTTTTGATTTTTTATAATTTTTTCAACAAAATTTTTGGTTTTCGAAATATGTTGGAAACGGGTGCATTGATTTTTTTTAAATTATTTTTCAAATGTAAACTACAGATTGCCATATATTTGCATACTCAAATAAATTTCAAAATATTTTTTGAAAAAGTTTTTCAAAAATAACCTTTAAGAAAAAAACTGGACCAACGATTTTCAATATTTTTTTTTCCTAGATTGACGTATAGCTTTGAAATTTTATTGCATACTTAGTTTTTCCGAGTAAACTCTTAAACTAATTTAAAAAATTAAAGAATTTTAGAAATTATTTAATTTTTTTTTAATATCCATATATGCAGCCACTACGCAATTGCTTATCATAAGAGCAAGTTCGTGCGACCCAGTCGTGCATTTTATTTGTTAAGCATAACATCTAAGTAGGGTAGGCTATTGTTTTGTTCTGTTTCAATCGTGAATTGTATTTTTGTGCTGTAATTTTTTTTTATTAGTCAGGATTGTCCTTGACTACGGCGGTTTCATATGGAAACCTTACTACATCCAGTTCATATTGACAGACCTGAGAACATTCAAAGAAGATTCTTAAATGTATCTAAATTGCAGACCGAAAATGGATGCAGGAAATCTATTGGAGACTAGTGCCTCAGATTAGTTAAAGGGTGTCTCTGTTTGGTTGGCATTCGAATAAATTTTTTTTTTAAATGCCAAAAGTACGTGCGTTATAGTTCTTCAAAATGTGCGTCCCATATTGTATATATAGCTACCAATTTTCGTTTTCCTTCTCAAACTATCTTTCTATTATACTCTATTCGAGTAATTTGTTCAGTACAAGGAAGATAGGACGTTTGCCTCTCAGTCTGGCTATATTGGCTTGCATACATCGGTCTCAAGTTAAAGCTCTCACAGGGTTTCCATACTTTGCATAGTAAATTGCCGCAAATCGAGTAAATTATACATTAGGGTTACCATCTTATGATTTAAAACAAAAAATCAAAAATTATTTATCTTCTTCCACACCACCAAGCGGGTATTCAGAAAGGATACAAAAACAAAAACAAATGACAACACCTCCCTATCAATCAAAAGCTGAAAAAGCTACAAAATCCAAATCTCAACATAGAAATGCAGTAGCGAGATCCCTTTTTTAAAATGGCAACACCTTTTAGATGTGCTTTGTGCGATGACGATGAGGGTTGTTTTTGTTATACTGAACAAAAAGAAACAAAAATTAGTCTGCTTTTTGCAGTCAAACTGAAAGGTTATAGGTGCGGCCAAATTTATCGAAAATCACAACAACAATTCTTGTGTGTTCAGTGGTTTGGGTTTAATTTCAGAGGCAGTTTCTGTTTTAGTTTGCCATTAGGATTACCTGCAGGCATCATTGGTAGATAAAAAGCTCCCTCATAAGGCATGTGCTGAACAAATTACTTGAATAGAGTATAGCTATTTCTACAAAAAAAATCCAATACTTTATACCCACTTATTCCCTGTATTAACAGCAAGCAACTCACTAGTATATAACACCTGCAATTTCCCCCTTTGAATACTTCAGCGAGATTCTTCCTGACCTTTCCCTCCTATTCACTTTAAATCAATAAAATGTATCTCCCTGATGTTCGGTTCAATATTCTATTTATACAAAAATAAATCACCTTGCATTTGCTAACCTTCTATATAAGCATAAACCCCATTAAGCCTTTACCCTAAGGCAAGCCCCAATCTATAAAAGCATCTATAAGATACCTCCTGTCTGGTGTGCACTCAATTGACCCGAAAGTCGCACCTTTCTCTCGGTTTAACCTTCTCAACCAAAAGTGTTTATTAGATTTTTCACACCTCAATAGGTACCCACAAAAAGGCATACTCTCAAACTACACACGGTGGCCAATAGCCATGCTTATATTGCCCCCTGCCCATCAGGCTTAGTCACCCCACCCCCCTTTTAAAGATACCCATATACCCAACTGATAGAAAGTTTATAACCAGAAGAATCGTATATACCTCTTCAACAGTCCACACTAAGCAATCGTCGAATTTAATTGGAAAAAAGACTTCGGCATAACTAAAAAAAAAAAAAACAAATAAATGGACAAATAAAAATTTCCAAAGATTGTATCCTTTGAAGTTGGAATCGAGGAACCAAGAGTGAGAAGGAAAATGCGAGGAGTCGAGTTCTTATAGCCTTTACGATACGACCGACCGACGCGACGTGTTAAATTATCCCTTTGTACAGAGATGCATTTGATTTATGGTATAATTGGTCCCTTTGCTGATCTTGGCCTTAGTTGAACATTGACCAATTCCATCTTACCTACGACGGAGAAAAATGTATCGTTTACTTTTGAAAGCTCTCTGTACAGGTGCGCAGGAGCATCACCATTCATTCGGCTAAAGAATCATCATCAGATATACAATCGTGGTTCGAATTCAAAGTGAGAAAATTACTAGCCTCAAGCTGTTCGACCTACCTCCGGCTGTGGGTCCGGTGCGGTGGTCGATTGAATCGATCAATTGGGGCTAAAGCGGTTGCTTCTTGTCGACCAGTAGGTACGATACATCCGCATCACACAGCCAGCTCCATCTTCATCTTCATCTTTGTCCATTTGGAATTGCTGAACAATTGATTCTGAGAAGAATCTTCCATCCCAACGGTGATGAATGAAGTTGAATATTTCCACTAATGGTGGCCGCCACCACCTGACCACCTGACCACAGCCACCGATAAACGGAGTATCTTAAAGATATTCTCCGAGGAATTCATGTTGATGTGGATCTTCTTCCACAGTTCCATTCAAATGGATCCCCGCGTGCGGTTTAAAGATCCATCGATTCCGCGAAAAATTGCTCCTGCCCCGCCCCATCCCCATCCTCATCCCCATTTGCACAGCAGCCATTTTAGGTTTGGCCAATTTTGGTGTTTCGCTAAGAGTGTTGCGTGCGGCCAAAATAAGCAACACTATGCTTACCTGCTAACAACAACGGTATCGCGGTACACTTGTTGCTGATGCACTCGTGCCAAGTTGACATATTTTCTGCCGTTGAAAATATTCGCAGTGCAGTGGGTCGTCGTTGCCATCGCCGCGCTGCCATCACCGTATAGTCTTTGCAGCTTATGTTGTTCGTCGTCGCCATTGCTGTCAGTTATCGAAGATGGCGCGCGAACGCTAAAGAGGAAGGATTGTTGACGTTCCTTTGAGTGGCATTTCCCTGACGGTTCGCGCACGTACCACAACTAACTTCTTCTGTATGTCGTAGTGTCGTGAGTCGTAACGTAAAAACCGAAAGCAGCACGATCGTGACATCTACTGGAACATGGTGTAAATTAATAAAAGCAATTTGTCTGGTAATTAAAATGCAGTTTTGGTATGCGATACGAACTTGAACGCATCCGCATGTGATCGGCCATCGATTTTCCATTGCGAAGATGGTGCATTGAAATGTATAAGTTTCTATCTCTGTGGCTGTGTGTGTGTAGCGACATACTATACTTGCATACTAATCCACAAAAGAATTTCTAATATTTATTGAAAGGAAACGAGGCTTTTTGTTTTGTTGTTCGGATTGAATATCTGTACAAGTAGCTATAGGAATATTTGAAATAGGTTCTTTCAGAATTTTGAAGAATTTGCCATTTCCTTAAAGGAGAGATATTTATAGTCATAATATTTGTTGGAACAATTTTATGATTTTTTTTTTCAATTGTATTAAGTCGATATTTTTTTTGTAGAGGTGCTCTTTTCCATGTCATAAAAAATAGACCGAACTATTTTAAGCTGACTTCATTATTATAGACTTAATACACTATTTTCTGCGGTATGAGAAATCTCGTTCCGAGCAGAACAAAAAAAATATCAAACCAGGATTGTAAAGAATCAAGGTGAGAGAAGTAAGTTCCCGATGTAACAAAGCAAACCCTTCTGATAGACAGATCTTGTGACTTTAAATTTGGAAACAAAATGGAAAAATAATATGAAATATTATTAATCACTTAATATCTAGTTAACACGATTTTTGGGAAAAATGAAGTAAGCCATTCATTTTTCATTTACTGTTTTAAGTTCTGAAGAAAAAAATTTCAAAACCAGTTTTTTTTCAAAAAACGGGGTTTTCTTTAACTTTTCGAAAACAATTTCAAATTTGGTTAGAAAATGCTAACATCTAGCAGCTGATAGTTCCCATCAGAAAACAAAAATTTTAAAAGCTTTGAACAAACCCCTCTTTGAAAAAAACCAAAAATTAAAAACAAGCAAATCTTTTTTTTTAAAGCTTAAAAAAAAACTTTTTTTTAAACTTAAGAATTAATATAATTTTTTTTATAAAGAGCTTTCACATTAAACTTGGTATCGAAATCCGTCTAGTGGTTTACGAGAAAATCTGATTTGAAAAAATCGGTCCTATGGGAAGTACCGTTCTTAGACTTGTGCTTAAAAATCAATTCCAACCAAAACATAAGTTCGCATAAAATACACTATTAAGAAAATTTTGTCAAAACCTGACTAGTGGTTTTTGAGAAAAATAAGTTTTTCATTAAAAACCATATGGCAAGTACCGTAAGGTTAAGAGCTAGAATGCTAGTTCTAATTCTCTGTAGGACGTCATGATAATAATGTTTTCCAAGTTTGAAGCAAATCGGTCCAGCCGTTTAAGCTGTATACGCAGACAGACGGCTTAGCAAGTTGAACACCACCACAGAGTGACATGGTTCCTCCAGTACTTGAGTATTGAGTTGAAAACATTAATGAGATAATATGTATGAGACAAATCTTTTTTCGCACTCGAACTTAAACATCCCGATAAAAACAAATTTTATGATCCGGATAATCTCATATGATATTCAGGTCTACTCCAGTCCATGTTTAAAATGGCGAATCTGCAGCCCCCTCAAATGCCAGACCAATAGCACTTACGTCCCTTTTTTCCAAGGCAATTTAAACCATAATGAACTATTAGACTAAGGAATATCATGAGAAACGGAAAGTGCTTAATGATTGGCAGTACGGTTTTAAAATCATGGTGTATCTCACTGAACTGTGGAACCAACCCCTTATAATATTTCAAAAGCATTTGGTAGAGTTTGGCACAAAACTTTCTAGAAACACTTCCTATATGAATAAGTAATTACTTATTGGACGCTTCATTCGCGTTGTATTGAACTGCTTTCAGTCTGAAGTTCACAGAATAAATGGTGGTGTATCTCAAGGCTCCGTTCTGACTCCGAATCTCTTCCTAATTTTTATCAAAGATCTCTTTTCTAAGACTTATTATGGGCTTTCCACCGATGTGGAATCGCAAAAGACACGTTTATGATAAGTCAATATAATTCCGATCTCGACAGCATTTTCCAATGGGAAATTATCAACTGTGTCTAATTTACTGTTTCAAAAACTCAATGACTTTTTTGGTTTCAGCACTTAGTCAAATTTACTGACTACATCGAAGATGTACCCAATGGTCACGTTCTGACCAAGTTGGTGGTGGTGGGATTGGACGTTTTTTTATGAAAGCATATACACAATATGTATACCTTCTTCGTTTTGTCCTCGTATATTTTCAGTCCCATTCTGCTTGCTGCTGACTTCTATGCCAGTGACGGTACCACTGGTTACTGCTCGCTTTGTTCTTCCTATTACGTCAATGTCGTCCGCAAACCCAAGTAATTGTGTCCATTTATTATAGATGTGCTGGCATGGGTGTTCCGTATGACATTTTCCAGCACAATGTTAAAACAGCTGCATGACAGCGTTGCCTTGTCTCAGCCCTCTGGTGGTTTCGAAAGTTTCAGTAGCCAGCATTTTCCAACGTTATCCTGATAAGGCGTACCAGTCTAGCAGGGATTCTAAAGTTGGACATGTCATGATATTGTTCAACTCTCTAAATACTGTCGTTGGCTGCTTTAAAATCGGTTATCAGGTAGTGGGTATCCATATGTTAAATGTAAAGGTTTATTCCATTATCTGGCGTAATGAGAAGATTTGGTCGGTCGTAAATTGTCCACTTTTGAAGTCAAATTGGTAAGGACCTATTATCAGCAAAAGATTTGAGACGTTCACATACAGGATCTTATAAGCGATGATTAAAAGCAGCCTTATGCCTCTATAGTTTGCGCAGAGTACAGGAGGTCTCCTTTTTTATGGATCGGGCAGATTATACTGAGATTCCAATAATCGGACATACTTTCCTCCGACCATATTTTACAGATGAGTTGATGTACGCTTCTGACTAGGTCATCTTCAGCGTGTTTAAAAAGTTCCGCTATAACGAGCTTTTTTCTGTGGCTGAGGTAAAGCTCGTCGGGTCCAGGGTTTAACTAAAGTAGCTCTAACTCCAGTTTTGAGGGTTAAGTATTCTTTATTTCTTTTCTTACAATATATTTACAAGTCAGGGTTGTTCTAATTTATTTAGTTGCTTACAACTATCGTCTTCAGTACATTTGATTCTTAATCTAGCTTAGAATACAATATATGTTTTCAAGGTAGCTTACAATAGTCTTAACATAATATTTCATATATATATTTTCAATACGTCTTACGGTTATGCTTACGTCTACGGATAATGAACCATGAGGTGGCACGTTTACCAATAATGAACCATAAGGTGGCAGGTTTACCAATAATGAACCATGAGGTGGCAGTTTTACCAATAATGAACCATGAGGTGGCAGGTTTACCAATAATGAACCATGAGGTGGCAGGTTTACCAATAATAAACCATGAGGTGTCAGGTTGACCAATAATGAACCATGAGGTGGCAGGTTTACCAATAATGAACCATGAGGTGGCAGGTTTACCAATAATGAACCATGAGGTGGCAGGTTGTCCAATAGTGAACCATAAGGTGGCAGGTTGACCAATAATGAACCATAAGGTGGCAGGTTGACCAATAATGAACCATGAGGTGACAGGTTTACCAATAATGAACCATGAGGTGGCAAGTTTACCAATGTTGAACCATGAGATGGCAGGTTTACCAATGTTGGTCCGAAACCACTCAACTTAGTATGAGCGTCAGACCTAAAAATTGTTGGTGGAGGATATGTATATATATAAGTATATATTACTCCAAAAGGTCAAAGCGAACAGAGTACACTAGAACGAGATTGATACTTTCCACACTGCTGCTTTTCTCGATTTGCTTTATGCTTTGAATTTCATACTTCTACTTAGTACTTTTTCACCAAGAACGCAGTGTGAATTATAAAACGAATGATAAATTAATACTGAAATTCACTGTTTACATCATTTGTATCCAATTCCTGTTTGGATGATTAATAGTTGTCATGGCAAAGTACATGTCAGTGGCGTCGGTGAAAAATCAGTAGTGCCGTGACTTTTTTAAGGAGCTTATATAAGTTTCATTGACGGGTAGGGGTTTGTATGGGACTTTGCTAAAGGGTGTATATTTGATTTATTGGAAGTATGGGAGCGGTTATTTTAGGAGTCTGACAAATCTGTGACGGATTAATATAGGAATTCTAATTGCCATAGGAACGGTTCGTTACACCGTTTGTATTGTATGTCTGGCTACTTTGATTTCAATTTGGTCGGGCGGATGTAGCTCGTGGTGGTCATCTAGTAAAAAAACAGATACAAGTCGATATTGGAAGTCATTGATATTTAACAACTGGTCAAATTAGACTCTCCAGGTGGCTAACATCGCCTGTGTATTGAATATGGTGTTTCTTTTTCTAAACTCATTGTGATAAAAAAGTTTTATCAATTGGCCGTGCTGTTCAGTTGTGTCACTTGACATGGTGATTTGGAATTAGTAAAACTGAATAGTTAACAACAGATATGACAGATATCACCAAAACAACATGGCCGCCAGGGGGCTCTAAAATCCTCACGTCAATTGAAAACCCTTTTTAAAAGATATTGAGAATGTGTTTGAGGTAATATTTGTTGTATAGAACAAAATTCAACGTTACAATCTCAGTTCGTTTTATGATGTTTCAAAATGTGCAATTTTGAAGTCCTTCCCAAAAACATGTTACGTATATATACATCATTCAAAGCCAATCGATGAAAAAAAAATCAGGTTTCACAATTTCAAGGACATCGGCCTTTCGTTTGCTTGACACATTGACCATTCTGTTTTATTCGAGGTCATACAATCGGCATCGTCGAAAAGACCGTGAAATATTATTTTTTCTGAAGGACCACAGTAAATTTTCTTTTATTTTAAAGACGTTTCTAACCTACAATATGTGCCCGGTTTTTCAAATATTCAATAAATCAACTTGAAACCATGAGATGCTTGTTTTGTGGTCGCATAATCCACCACCAACAACAACAACAAAAATACACACAAACATATTACAATCATAATTATTTGTTTACATAATTTTAATGATGTGCTAAATGTTCGCAAGCGTGCCCCATTATTGTAATGGGAAATCTTCTGGCGATGATTTCTACCGCGATACACGAGCACTCAGCAGGTCCTTTCTTCTTTTCGTTCTTCCGTCATCATCCTGATATACACAAACACAATAATATATTTGTTCTTCGTCAATCCGACTAATGGCGTAATACACTTATTTGCATATACTATACATCCAAGTTCCCCTAATACGAGCAACAAGGAACAACAAAAAAATAATTCCAATTTTATTCAAATATTCCTCTTGCGTCCTGTGATATCCTTGCAAGGAGAGACTATTTTTTTTTTTTTTTTATTTTAAATGTGGGTAATTTTTCGCAAAGTACAATTTCGCAAGACCGACGCGACCGATCCTAAAGTCCTGAGTCCTAAGTCCTAAAGGAATAATACCTCCACTATGCTGACTTGTATCCATGTTTGTTGACGAAGCTATTATTGCGTGCATTATGTTGTCATAAGTTATCGATGATGGACTTACTCGCGCGAGCATGTATCGTTCTTCATGCTATTCCAAAGGAAGCATAGAGAAATGGGATGAGATGGAGGTAGTGTATTGTAAACCAGGACAGGACAACCCCACAGGAGTGAAATTATTGAAAATTGCAATTGCGGTAGTGGCGGAAGTTACAGTCGTTCATATGGCAGGTATAATTTCGCAAATGGTATGTAGAAGAAAGTCGCGAATACACAATGCAAAGTGTGTGGTTTTTTTTTTTTACTATTTTTAAGGGAGAGAAGGATTTCTGAATCCTTAAGGGTGGGTCTCCCATGTAAATGTAGCGTGGTGCGTGCATAAAACTTAATATATCTCCTACATTTGAAAAGATATTTTAATGAATTAAAATGTATTAATTAGTCAACAAGTGTGAGCAGATATGCTTTTTAATAAATAATTATTTAGCATGATATTTATACTTTCAAAAGATGAAAACTATAAATTTTCGTATAATTAAGACACAAATTATTATGTCTTATTAATTATTTTCCTCTGTTAAGTATTTTTTAATTTTTTTGGCTTCAGTTTCTTAATCAGAATAAATAAGTTCTATTTGCTATTGAAACCAAATGTTTTTTTTTTTTATATATATATAATAAAATTGAGGTCAACCAAGGGGTCTTTTTTTTTTCTTTAGACAAGCGCAGTTTTTAAAATGTTCAACCAAATCGACCAAGATATATTTTTTTAATATCATTGAAACTAGATGCTATGATGAACATCGATAAATATTTACTTTTTTTTTAATTTACCGGTCTAGGAAGACCCAAAACAAAAAATATCATATTTTTCATATCTTATGCTTTGTAAACCGCTTATTTATTTCAATTTAGGCAAAAAAGTAATTATAATAATATTTGTTTAGTTTGGAAGTATGCTACTGAAACATTTTATTTTTTTCTATTTTGTTATGTGCTTTAAATTGCAATTTAATATGTCAACATACTCACTCGTTTTTTAAAGTAGGGAAAGCTTTTATCGTTTTGTTATTATTTTTCCTTTTTTTTTTGGAATTTTTTCTTTTTGTATCAATTTAAAGAAAAATTATATCATTTGAAATAACTTCACTATCTTATTTTAAAAAAGTATCTTTTTTACCTTTTTTGAACAAAAATTTCACACTTATAAAGTTGTAGTTCACGAAATTATCACCACAATTAATGGCGTTAACATAGATCCTCTTTTATTGCAAACTCTTTGTAAGAGAGTATTTTTCATTCTTATTTGATTTTTTCTTGGTGTGTTTTTGGTTTTCCTTTTCTCTTATGAGGATTTGAAATTTGAATACCAAAACAAAAATCAGCTGTTCCTGTTCTTATAAGATCATTGTTCCTTGCATTTTTGAATGATTCGGACAATTTTGGTGACAAATCGATAGATGATTTTTAATTTGTGGTTATAAAAATTTATTGGTGTTATTTTGTATGACTAAAAAGAGTCTTGTGATTGTGACACATTAAAATTTTTATCAGTGCTGCTCATATTAAAAAAAAAAAAAAAAACAAACAAACAAACAAACAATATACCCACATAGTTTTTCCAATCTGAGTGAAAAAAAAAACATTTGAACAGTTATGGCTCGTAATGTGAAAAATGCATCCCAGATATTTGGGCTGAAAAAAAGGAAATATCCCTTTCAAAAAGTTGATAAAAGGTAACACTTTGCTTATATTATGTATAAATGTTTTTAGTTGTTGTGTTGAACTTTATTTTTGTGTACACAAATCGTGTGGTTGGGATAGGTAAGCGATGGGAAGGTATTTAGTTGGGCGGCAGTTGTCCTCGTCAACCTGATCTGTTGTACCTGTACCTGTTGTAATATTTGTTTTTTTTTTCATTCTCGCTCCTTATATTCTTTTCAAAAAGCACAGCATCCATTATTGTAAAAGGTGGGTGATTGATATAATTAGATTTGTCATCAACAAACAGGTAGGTACATAGACATGCATGGAAAAATATTTTTCTTATGCGCATTGACGGGATAATGTTATGTAGTCGCAGTTGCGCATAGGAATGTGTGTGACCGCAATGTATCTGCAGTGCGTTTGGTACGTGCGGAGGGAATGGGTGTTCTGTGTGAGAATGAATATCCGTAAATAGACCGGTATAAGCGGGTGCTGTACTCGTCGTCGTCCGCACAAGTAGGTATTCGAGTGATTTTCTAAATATCGTGTGTGGGGAGAGGTCCTTTGCCATACCGATAAATAGATATGTACTTAGGTAGGAGAAGCATTGGCCGTTGCGGTGGTACATACATAAATATAGATATCAATACACATTGTGTGTTTTCTTATTTTATGTAGAAGAAGTAGGTTCGGTTATTTTTGAATAGCTTGGCAACAAAAAGTCATAGAGTCATACGGTTTTCAGTGTTGGATTTAAAATTAATGGGAGCATTAATTCTAAGACCAAAAATATTACTTCATGACGTAATATTTTGAAAAAAAATAAGTTTTAATATTATTTTTTTTTAATTTTTTTTCAAATTTTTGAGTTTGAAAGTTAATATTTTGAAAACGGTTCACTAGAATAAACGAATTTAAAATTAAAATAAAAGAATAAGTTTTTGGCTTTTAAAAAATATATATACAGGGTGATTCACGAGCGTTGTGCCAAAAAGCTAGAGCGTGTAGGTTGGGTTGAGACAAGAAAACAATTGTATGGGAGGGGGGTCTATTCCCCCCGTTTAGCCGGGAGGGGCAATTTTCTGAAAAATTGACTTATTTTGTAAAAAAAATATTAAAAATCAACGGCTCCGTTTACAACACCGTGTTATAACTTTTTTGAAAGCCAAAAACTTCTTCTTTCATTTTGTTTTTAAATTAAATTGTTTTAACGAATAGTTTAAAAAATATAAATTTTCAAACTCAAAATTTTGAAAAAAAAATTATTTTAAAACTAATTTTTTTCAAAATTTTACGTAATTAAGTATAATTTTTGTTCTCAGAATTCAATGCTTCCATTAATCTTTATTCCAACACTGAAAACCGTATGGCTCTTCAGCTTTTTGTTGACAAGGTATTCAAAAATAACCGAACCTATGTACTTCTTCACAAAAACAAGAAAATCTAGCCTTACGAGATGGCACAAGTGATCATTTAGCCAATTGTTTCGTGTTTTTGTAAAGAAGTAGGTTCGGTTATTTTTGAATACCTTGGCAAAAAAAGTCGTAGAGCCATACGGTTTTCAGTGTTGGATTAAAGATTGATGGGAGCATTGAATTATGAGAACAAAAATTATACCTAATAACGTAAAATTTTGAAAAAAATTAGTTTTAAAATTATTTTTTCAAATTTTTTTTTCAAAATTTTGAGTTTGAAAATTTATATTTTTTGAAATATTTGTTAAAACAACTTAATTTAAAAACAAAATGAAAGAAAAAGTTTTTGGCTTTCCAAAAAAGTATAACACGGTGTTGTAAACGAAGCCGTTGATTTTTAATATTTTTTTTTACAAAATAAGTCAATTTTTCAGAAAATTGCCCCTCCCGGGTAATCGGGGGGAATAGACCCCCTCTCCTTTATGATTTTTTTCTTGTCTCAACTCAACCTACACGCTCTAGCTTTTTGGCACAACGCTCGTGAATCACCCTGTATAACATAGCGTTGTAGGAGTTACCAATTTTTTTTAATAATTTTTTTACTTGCGATTTGTAGGTGCTATAAGGCAATTTATGCATTATGCATGGTAAAAAAAAATAAAGTGCACGACTGGGTCGTACGAACTTGCTCTAATGTGTTCAAATGGTCTTGGGGCTTGGGATTTTCGGGTAAAAGCATTGAAAAAATGATATGAAATTTTATTAATCACTTAAAAATCAATAGTTAAAACGTTTTTTGGAGAAAATGAAGTAAGCCATCAGATTTCTTTTACTTTTCTAAAATTTAAGGAATTTTTTTTTCAAAATCGTTCGACCAGTATTTTAAAAAAACGGTTTTTTTTTGAAAAACTTTTCGAAAACATATTCCAAATTTTTTTTGAGTATGCCAACTTCTAGAACTTTGTAGTTTTTATCAGAAAAATAAAATTAAAAAAAATTAAAAACCGTTTTTGGATAAAACAAAAAATAAAAAAAAAATTTAAAACTTTTTTAAAAAACTCAAAAAAACTTGAATATGTTATTTCTTTGCATTTAAATTAAAGGAAATGCAAAAGAACTGAGATTCAACCTGTTGACGAATCGGGAGTGATTGCTGGCGAAGTGGAAGAGCCCGTGGCTGAATTCGTCGATGCATCCAGAGTTACTGCCGAAGAAACAGCAGCAGAGGCTGTAAATGAACAGGGAGACACAATCCCTGCTTCGGAAAGTTTTTCTTCAACGTCAACAGCATTCAGAAATTTCGTTTTCGAAATTCCCATTGAGGTGGAAAATAGTAATGAAAACTGTTGTTTTGTTCCTGAGGGAAGACGAATTATTGACCTGCATCTATTTTTGAACAACTTAAAGCTAATTTCGAAACACGGGACAAAATTTGGATGTACTTTAAATAACTTAATTCTAATTCAAGAAATTCGGCAAGGTACCTATTAGAGTCCTTTGAAAATTATTTATAGAAAACAAATATTTGAAATTCCTTTAAAATTTTAGGATTAAGCTCAAAATTATTGTTCAAGTGCAATATGTGCAATATGCCTTTCCATATATACCTACACCAGCAATGAGGGAGAAAAATGTGGAGAGGATACCAACTTTAAAATTAACAAGGAAATTGTCGTAGGAACAATGCTAGCAGGAAACGGTTATTCTCAATCCAAACGAGTCCTTGAAGCCATTAACGTTCCATTCATGTCTTCAAAACTATATCGAAAAATCGAGAACGAAACAAAAGAAGTATGGGTTGAATCCGCCGAGAGCCAAATGAAAGAGGCTATTGAAGAGGAAAAGATAATAGCTCTAGAAAATGGAAACGTTGATGCAGATGGCTATCCTCTTATTACTGTGGTAACTGACGGAGCGTGGTCCCATAGATCATATGGTTGCAATTATAAGGCATTATCGGGGATCGCAACTATTATTGGTCACAACACCAAGAAAGTTCTATATTATGGTGTGAAGAATAAGTATTGCCACATATGTAAACTGAATGAAAAGAAAGCAGAAAGTGATATACCTGAACATTCTTGCAACAAAAGCCACACAGGACCACCAACAAAAATGGAGTCGGACATCTTGGTTGATGGGTTTAAATTTTGTTTCAAAAGGTATGGAGTTGTATTTAATAAATTTATTGCTGATGGTGACAGCAACGTTTACAAAAAACTATTGGAAGCCAAGCCTTTTCCCAACCATACCATCCAAAAGATTGAGTGTGTCAACCACCTGTTCCGGAACCTCAGAAAAAAACTTGTGAATCTGACAAAAAATACTAAACACAACCTCTTAGGCCGAAAAATTGTATCCTCCGCTATAGCCAAAATAATAAAAGGAATCAAATGTGCGACTCAGCACCGCAAACAGGGCGAATATCAAGAGGAGGAAAAGCTAAGATTGTTACAAGCTGATATTTCAAATGTCCCTTACCACGTTTTTGGAAGCCATTCAAAATGTGCACAATATTTTTGCGACGGTGTCGATATCGAAGAGAAAAACAATATAAAAAAACTAGAAGCCGATGGAATCTTGGACAGTTTAAAGCTATACATATCTAGAATGGTTCAAAATGCAAGAAGTCTACTTTGTGGTTATGACTCAAATGTCTGTGAGCAATTTAATAGTGTTGTTTGCCAATATGTTGGTGGTAAAAGGATCAATTTTTCCCTGGGCCAATCTTACAGCAACAGATGTGCGTTAGCCGTAGTTCAGTTTAATTCAAAAAGAGCTTTTACGGAATTTGCTAAGACTAGTAATAAAAATACCAACACTCCAAGTCGAAAACTTCTAGTCAAATCAGAAACTAAATCTCGAAACGCATTGAGAAAAAGAAAACTTTTTCGCACGCTGAATAAACCAGCTCCAAGAAAACGAAAAAGAAATGCCCCTGCTGACAAAAATTATGGGGATGTTGAAGATTCTTATATTGCCGATTTATCACCCGAAGCCATTGAAATAAGAAAGAAAGAAATAGAAGAGCGAGTAAAACAAAACTTTAAATCAAGAATTGATATTGAAAAACAAACAAGAGACCAAGCAAATTGTAGACAATGGCATAATATAAGGAAGGAAATGGTAACTGCATCGAATTTCGGGAAAATTTGCAAAGTGAGAAACGTTTCCAGCTACCACAGCATTATAAAATCTTCTCTTTATGGAACATTTTCTTCTCCCAGTGTATTATGGGGTAAACAAAATGAAAAGAATGCAATTGAAAAACTTCAAGAGGAAGCAAATATTGAAGTTCAAAAATGTGGCTTCATAATTGATAATGAAATACATTTTCTTGGAGCAACACCAGATGGTATGGTTGGAGGAAATGCAATATGTGAGGTAAAGTGTCCCTTTTCTATAAAAGAAATGACAATAGAAGAAGCTGTCAGATTGAAAAAATTAACGTACCTCCAGAAAAAAGGCGATAAATGGGAGCTGAAAAAAACGGACAACTATTTTTATCAAGTTCAGGGACAGCTTCACATTACTAATCGACAGTTATGTTATTTTGGAGTGTGGACTTCCTGTGATTTTAAATGGCTCATAATTGAAAGAGACGAGGAGTTTTGGAAGAAGAAAATGATAGAAAAACTAGTTTTGTTTTACAAGAACCATTTACTTTTGGAGTTGTGTGACCCTCGAGTGCCAAGAGGACTGCCCGTATGGAATACAAAAGATTGTCTCAGACCTACTTAAAGATACGCGTACAAAAGCTTATTTGAATTTTTTGTTGTATGTATATGTATGTAGGTACATATACAGGTTGATTCGCGAGTGATGTGCAAAAAAGTTATAGCGTGTAGTTTGAATTGAAAAAAATAAACAAATTGTGAGGGAGCGGGGTCTATTCCCTTTCGTTTAGCCGGAAAGTGCAATTTTCCAAAAAAAAAAAATTACTTAAATTGGAAAAAAAATTATCTAAATATAACGCTAACGCCTATAATGTCATGATTTACTTTTTTGTAAAGCTAAGTATTCCTTCTTTCATTGTATTTTTAAATAAAGTTATTTTAGTGAACAGTTTTTAAAAATGAATTCTCAAAATCAAATTTTTTTTTTTTTTTAGTTTTCAAACTACCTAGTTGTTTTTCAAAGTTTTATGTAATTAAGTACTATTTTGGTTATTAATATTCAATGCAATTACTAATCTCAAGTCAAACACTGAAAACCGTATGGCTCAAATAGGTACTTATTGTTGCAAAGTTATTGAAAAATAACCGAACCTACTTCTTCATAAAAACAATAAAATGTTGCCAAACGGCAGCCAAAATGATTAGTAAAAGCCAATTTCCTCGTGTTTTTATGAAGGACCATACGGTTTTCATTGTTTGACTAAAATTTATAAGAGCATTGAATTTTTATAACAAAAATAGTACTTAATTACATAAAATTTTGAAAAAAATTAGTTTGAAATTTTCGTTTCATATTTCTTTCAAAATTTTGAGTTTGAAAATTAATTTTTCAAAAACTATTCCCTTAAATTACTTTATTTAAAGACAAGATAAAAAAAGAGGTTTTAAGCTTTGTAAAAAGGTATAGCATAACATTGTAGGCTTTACCGTTGTTTTATAATAATTTTCCTTCCAATTTAAGTAATTTTTTTAGAAAATTGCCCTTCCCGGCTAAACGAAGGGGAATAGACCCCCTCCCACACGATTTGTTTCTTGTCTAAACTCAACCTACACGCTCTACCAGTTTTTCACATCACTGGGAATCGACATGTTTAGGCGGCTGAAGGTTGAGTATGCAAAATATTCCCGGAAGCGCAATGGTTGAGAATATACCTATTTGTTAAAATAAGTAACCTTCAAAATCACATTTTATTTTTTATTTCAGGTTTTAGATAAGGAGCTTCGGGGGTTAAGAATGGAAAGTATTTTTAATCTCTTTATCTCCTGAGGTTATATTTAATAAAATCTGAAAGTTTAATAATTATTTGTTAATTTTTCAATATTGTTCCATTTTATAAATTCATTATGAAATGGATACAAATTAATAAATTAGCTGGTAAATATAACACTAGTTTTATTAAATGGACCCCAAGTCTATACATTTTTTCATCTTCCGATACTACTTACCTTGTCGTGGTGAAGATGCCTAGTATGCTCTCTTTTTTACTATAATGTTATCATATTAGAACAATTCTAGTAGTTGGCAATATAGTAAGATATTAAAAATCACTTGGAAAGCTTTGTTTTGTCAAATTTAAAAGAAACCAGATGTATGTCTTATTTAATAAGAATGGTTCACTGTTGATAGCTTCCTAAGTGATTTTTCTTGAAGAGCAGAAGCTAAAGAGTAGTTTAATATCTCCAAATCTAAATAATAGACGTTGTTGGCAAAGCACTTGCTAGGTACGTTTAACAGTTAAAAAATAAAAATAATTTCTTCAAATTTTAACAAGTAAAATATTTCCTTCATTTCTTTATATATAAAATTTGCTGCTCTGGCGAACTTCTTTCCGTAATTTAAGGTTTTTACGATTTTTCAAAATGTTCTGTCCAAATTTTAAAACTTTCCCCTCCGTTGTGTGTTTAACTTCAATAAAAATCCAACAAAGACATCCACATGCAAATCGGATAATATTCAGCAGAGTAATCCGCGTACAAACACACCAATTAATTTTTATATATGTAGGTAGGTATATAGATACAACCTATTATAGCTAGGTAGGTACCTACCGAATTACATCTAAGAAGATACAAGTTCTAAGGCAGATGGTATGAATATTTGCAACTCAGAGTTGGGCGATTTTGCATGTTTATTAACATACCTTGCCTACATATGTCTCCCTGATTCCAAACATCAAAAAATAATTTTGGGGCATATGCATACATAGATATGTACCTACCTACCTACTTATATGCATGACTTTTCTGTTTGATTATTTCATTATTTATTTGAATCCAAACTCCAAAAAAATGTCGACAAAAGAAAACCATTGAATATTTTTTTCTGAAAACAGAATGGAGTTAGGTATACCTATACCTATACCTAGGTATGTATAACTACGTAAAAAAAAAGTAACAATGTTTCAATAATTGCAAAACAAAGATAGGTAGGTTGGTTTGTGGGTATATACTCAAGTTGTTCTTTTCAGTTTTCACGTGTTGTCTGAAATCTGACAACAACAAAAATCCAAAAGAAATCTCAAATTTCGCATATTATAAATGAACAAGTTACCTACCTATATCTTTCAAGATCTTTACTTGTAAATTTTAAAATTCACCCCTTTGCAATAAACCCATACGTAATTTTAAAACAGATCAAATACCTAGTTATATTGACCTACCTACCTCACACTTTTGTTACATGAAACTTTCTAAAAAAAAAACCATATCAATGTACCTATCTACATATACCTACATTTAATATAATCTAACGTTTACCTATTTATGCATGTTTTTTTTATGTGTCCTGAGTCCTGACCTTCATCAAGATTTCGATCGAGTCCCAAACGAGTTCACACTTTTTTTGTTACTGTTATGGCAGCAACAGCAAGTAAAATATAAAAAAAAACAACAAAGCGAAAATAGAAAAAAATTACCCACATTTAGCTATTAGGTACAGTGTTTTGAAAACAAAATTGAAAAATTACCCTTCACCCTTCCATACGCACAGAGAATAAAACTTGTCATCCCATTGCTAAATCAAAGCGAAAGGACAACAACGAAACCCACAGAAAGACACACACAAAAATATCCCCTACTAAAACGTCCAATGCCAATCACCATTCCATTGATCTTTTCCCTCTGCTTTCCTTTCCCCTACCTGCTCTTCTACTGTTGCTGCAGCCGACGCCGACCGCGACGCACCGCTTTGAGAATATTTATTGTGAGTTCCCTGCGGACGATCACAAAATTATTTTGAAAAGAGAACAAGAGTAAATGAGTATACCAAAAACAATATAACGAAGAGAAAAGAATATCGCACTACCACATAGAACACAATTTACATGGCGTTTAAGTTCTGTTCTGAGGTAGACCCACCCTTAAGGGTGGGTCTACCTCAGAACAGAACTTAAACGCCATGTAAATTGTGTTCTATGTGGTAGTGCGATATTCTTTTCTCTTCGTTATATTGTTTTTGGTATACTCATTTACTCTTGTTCTCTTTTCAAAATAATTTTGTGATCTTCCGCAGTCGCAGTGAACTCACAATAATTATTATTCTCAAAGCGGTGCGGTGCGGTGGTGGCGCGCACCGCCGGCTGCAGCCACAGTAGTAGAGGAGGTACAGGCAGTGGAAAGGAAAGCAGAGGGAAAAGATTATTGGCATTGGACGTTTTAGTAGGGGATACTTTTTGTGTGTGTCTTTCTGTGGGTTTCGTTGTTGTCCTTTCGCTTTGATTTAGTAATGCGATATGCGATGACAAGTTTTATTCTCTCTGTATGGAAGGGTGAAGGGATTTTTTTTCAATTTTTTTTCAAAACACAGTAGCTAATAGCTAAATGTGGGTAATTTTTTTCTATTTTCGTTTTGTTGTTGTTTTTTTTTTTCATATTTTACTTGCTGTTGCTGCCATAACAGTGACAAAAAAAATGTGAACTCGTTTGGGACTCGATCGAAATCTTGATGAAGGTCAGGTCAGGACTCAGGAGTCAGGACACATAAAATGAACATGCATAGGTAGATAGGTAAACGTTACATTATATTTAATGTAGGTATATGTAGGTAGGTATGTACATTGATATCGTTGTTTTTTTTTTTTTAAGTTGCATGTAACAAAAGTGTGAGGTAGGTCAATATAACTATTTGACCTGTTTTAAAATTGCTTATGGGTTTATTGCAAAGGGAAAAGAATAATTTGAGTACCTAGCTATATATCTATTATTATTGAAACATTGTTACTTTTTACTTGCGATTATAGGTACTATAAGGCAAGTTATGCATTCGTCGAAAAAAAAAGTTTTGAGATAACAATCAAACATGACATTACGATGATAGTGAAGACGAAAAAAGATGGTCTAAAAATTCTGTCCGTCTGTATGTCCGTCTGTCTGTCTGTCTGTCTGTATGTAGGTATAGAGACCTACAGCCCAAACGGGTGGGCCGAATTGCTTCAAACTTGGTACCTATATAGACTTTTTTAGGTATTGTGCAGAGGGGAAATTGAAATTTTTTTCTTAGCTCAAAAAATAACGGTACCTGCCATACAACCATTACGTTAAAGCTTATTTTTCTCAAAAACAGCTCTAACGATTTCTATTTAAAAAAATCAGTGTTGCTTTTAAGGTACGACCAATCATATGGCTGAAAAAAAAGTTTTAAAAAATGGCTAAGAACGGTACTTTCCATAGGACCGTTTTTTTTTGCTTTCGACTAACTCGAAAACGACTCAACCGATTCTTTCGAAATCTTACACACATAAAGGTGTAGGTAGCTCAATTTGTATTGCATACCAATATTTTTGAAAAATATTTTTTTGTATTTTTAAAAGCATTTTAAAAAAAAAATTAAAAAAATTAATATTTTGAAAACTGCTTATTAAATTTTTTTCTAAAAATTTTAAATAAATGTATTTGTTGAATACCTATAAACTGGCGTTTTTTAATTTTTTTTTTAATTTTTTTCAAAAAGTTTTTAAGAAAAAAACTTTTTTTTCTCAAAAACAGCTTCACAGATTTTTATAAATTTATTCTCATAAATTCAAATTTATCCAAGAAATAAAATGGCGTACTTTTTTTTCAGCTCAAATTAGTTTAAGTATTTATTTAAGAATTTTGAAAATTTTATTTTTATCAAAATCTCAAGTCCCTAAACCACTGTCACACATTCGAGCAAGTTCGTGCGACCCAGTCGTGCATTTTATTTTTATGTAGTTATACCTACCTAGGTATAGGTATACCTAACTCCATTCTGTTTTCGGAAAAAAATATTCAATGGTTTTCAAAATAAAAGTTTAGTGACCTTTAGTCCAAATGCGTTTCGCCCAGGTACAACAGTTGGGCTCATCAGTTAGATGCTGTTGTACCCTTCTAAGACGCAAAATTTTGGTTGTACCTGGGCGAAACGCATTTGGACTAAAGGTCACTAAACTTTTATTTTGAATTTCAATTCAATAAAGTCCACTAAAAACAAAATCTACTTCGTTTCAATGGTTTTCTTTTGTCGACATTTTTTTGGAGTTTGGATTAAAATAAATAAGGAAATAATCAAACAGAAAAGTCATGCAGCATATACATACCTAAGTAGGTAGGTAGGTATATATATAGGCCCCAAGATTATTTTTTGATGTTTGGAATCAGGGAGACATAATTAATAACCATGCAAAATCGCCCAACTCTGAGTTGCAAATATTCATACAACCTGCAATAGAATGCTTATTCCAAAAACCCCCTTCTGTAGGACAATAATAATACTATGTACCAAATTTGAAGCGAATCGGTCTAGCCGTTTAGGCTGTAGGTGCCGATACAGACAGACAAACAGACAGGCAGAATTTTCGGACCCACTTTTTTCGACTTCTCTATCATCATAATTTTAAAATCAGTTATTCTAGTGAACCGCTTTCAAAATATTAACTTTCAAACTCAAAATTTTGAAAAAAAATTTTTTTAAAATAATTTTAAAACTAGTTTTTTTTCAAAATTTTACGTCATTAAGTATTATTTTTGTTCTCAGAATTCAATGCTCCCATTAATTTTAAATCCAACACTGAAAACAGTATGGCTCTATGACTTTTTGTTGCCAAGCTATTCAAAAATAACCGAACCTACTTCTTCTACATACGATAAGAAAACACACAATGTGTATTGATATCTATGTATATGTATGTACCACCGCAACGACCAATGCTTCTCCGACCTTAGTACATATCTATTTATCGATATGACAAAGGACCTCTCCTCGCACACGATATTTAGAAAATCACTCGAATACCTATTTATGCGGACGACGACGAGTACCGGTCTATTTACGGACACTCATTCATTCATTCTCACACAGAACACCCATTCCCTCCGCACGTACCAAACGCACTGCAGATACATTGCGGTCACACACATTCCTATGCGCAACTGCGACTACATAACATATCCCGTCAATGCGCATAAGAAAAATATTTTACCATGCATGTCTATGTACCTAGTAGGTACATAGACATGCATAGAAAAATATTTTTCATATCACCCAACAGGTAGGTACTACCTACCTGTTGGGTGATGACAAATCTAATTATATCAATCACCCACCTTTTACAATAATGGATGCTGTACTTTTTGAAAAGAATATAAGGAGCGAGAATGAAAAAAAAAAACAAATATTACAACAGGTACATGGTACATACGTTGAAGAGGACTACTACCGACCATCGAAATACCTTCCCATCGCTTACCTATCCTAACCACACGATTTGTGTACACAAAAATAAAGTTTAACACAACAACTAAAAACATTTATTCATAATATAAGCAAAGTGTTACTTTTTATTAACTTTTTGAAAGGGATATTTCCTTTTTTTCAGCCCAAATATCTGGGATGCATTTTTCACCTTACGAGGCATAACTTTTTAAATGTTTTTTTTTTTCACTCAGATTGGAAAAACTATGTGCGTATATTGTTTATTTGTTTTTTTTTTTTTAAATATGAGCAGCACTGATCAAAATTTTAATGTGTCACAATCACAAGACTCTTTATAGTCATACAAAATAACACCAATATTTTTTTATAACCACAAATTAAAAATCATCTATCGATTTGTCACCAAAATTGTCCGAATCATTCAAAAATGCATGGAACAATGACCTTATAAGAACAGGTACAGCTGATTTTTGTGTTGGTATTCAAATTTCAAAGAAAAGGAAAAACCAAAATCAAACCAACAAAAAATCAAATAAGAAAAAATGAGAAATACTCTCTTACAAAGAGGTTGCAATAAAAGAGAATCTATGTTAACGCCATTAATTGTGGTGACAATTTCGTGAACTACATTTTCATAAGTGTGAAATTTTTGTTCAAAAAAGGTAAAAAAGATACTTTTTTAAAATAAGATAGTAAAGTGACTTCAAATGATATAATTTTTCTTTAAATTGATACAAAAAGAAAAAATTCCAAAAAAAAATAGAAAAATAATAACAAAACGATAAAAGTTTTCCCTACTTACAAAAACGAGTGAGTATGTTAACATATTAAATTGCTATTTTAAGCACATAAAAAAAAAAAAAAAATTAAATGTTTCTATAGCTTGCTTCCAAATTAAACAAATATTATTATAATTTTTTTTTTTTACCTAAATTGAAATAAATAAGCGGTTTACAAAGCGTCCCATATGAAAAATATGCTATTTTTTGTTTTGGGTCTTCCTAGACCGGTAAATTAAAAAAAAGTAAATATTTATCGATGTTCATGATAACATCTAGTTTCAATGATATTAAAAAAAATTATCTTGGTCGATTTGGTTGAACATTTTACAAACTGCGCTTGTCTAAAGAAAAAAAAGACCCCTTGGTTGACCTCAATTTTATTATATATATATAAAAAAAAAAAAACTTTGGTTTCTATAACAAATAGAACTTATTTATTCTGATTAAGAAACTGAAGCAAAAGAAAATAAAAAGTTACTTAACAGAGGAAAATTAAGAGGACATAATAATTTGTGTCTAAATTTTACGAAAAATTTAAAGTTTTTATCTTTTGAAAGTATAAATATCATGATAAATAATTATTTGATGATAAGCATATCTGCTCACATTTGTTGACTAATTAATACATTTTATTTCATTAAAATATCTTTTCAAATGTAGGAGATATATTAAGTTTTATGCACGCACTACCCTACATTTACATGGGAGACCCACCCTTAAGTCCTTCTTAAAGAATAAAAGAAGTGTACATTGCATGCAAATAGAACGGAGTGAGGAATGTTTAATACTTTTGTGAGCGATTATATTGTTTGGTTATACATTTTTGTTTGGTTTTCAAAATTATAATATCTTTTTAGGTAAATTACACAATTGGTATGGAATTCCATTTGAAAAATATAAAATAAGGGATTACAGAGGGTTAAGGAAGGATCGTGTGTTGTGTGTGTGTTTCTTGATTTAATGGTTTTATGTAAAACCAACTAGAACGAGGAAAGCATCCAGTATATTGGTTGAATTTGCTTTTCGTGAAATGCTCTTACTCGTAAGTTTTAATTATGGTATAGGTATTGGCAATGCCAACCTTTGTTGTCTAATATTTTCCTTGCGATTCCTTGATACACTTATGTCTTCTGTAACAGTTTCAAGGTATCAAATCTTATGCTCTGGCATCCTTCATGAGTTTCCAATGGTATATACAAATTGTCAGAAGTTTTTAGGTTATTAATATAGGGTCCAGAATCTACTTCACAGTAGTATGGGAGGTACCACATAAAACTGAATCCATAGCGAAATAGCAAGGACAGTTCTTGGTGTTCTGTTAAGCTAGAACGTCTAGGAGATTAAACAATGAAACCCCATTTGGACACTGTAATGCGTTGATTCTTGCCAGCGAAAAAGCGATGTCCTTTTCTGAATTCAGTATAGGAGTCATACAATGAATCCATGCTGGTATCTGTCAGTTTGTTGATGGTGTTGGGTTCTTCGTAGTGTTTTGTTACAGACGTGTGTTTCTTTCTTGTTCTGGCAACGAACGTGATCCATCTTACTTACTTATTGATGTTGGCTCAACTAGAGCGGTGCTCCCAGGCCTTGCTTAATATGTCTCGGCTCTATCTCTAGGCTGCCGTTCAGGTCTTTATCGCTGTACACCATGTATAGTTTGTCGTTATATCTTTTTTGCCGCAAGTTGATTTCTCTGTTTCCGCAAGTGACAAAACCATAAATCGTACGTAGAACTGTTCTCTCGAAATCTCCATGTAACTTTTCATCCGATTGGAAGAGGGTCTGTTTCTTCACCATATAGCAGGACTGGGACAGTGAGTGTTCTGTACAGCGTCTAGGTCCCGGTGGTGGGACTGGACTTTTTTTTTTGATGAAAGCATATACTTCGTCTTGTCCTCGTTTATTTTCAGTCCCATTCTGCCTGTTGCTGAGTCCATAGTATTGACGGCACCTATCTCTGCTCGCTTTGTTCTTCCTACCTAGCATGTCAATCTCGTCCGCAAACCCAGGCAATTGTTTCGATTTATTAAATATGCCCGATATACTGTTGCATAATCCCTGGATGAATAAAATTGGAGGCGAAGCTGAATAGGCTGGGATCAAATTCTGCGTGAGGGTTGAAGTGGATTAGCTTGGCTGAAAGTAGGTTCTGATCTGTTAGGAAGAATAACAGAATAATCTTACCAGTTTGGTACTGACTGCCATATCTGTGTTATTCTTTAGGAACACAGGAGCTTAGATTGATTCCTCAAAGCTGATTCAAAAGATGTAGTCGTAGATATGGAATTCAACACTTTATAGCTGCAGTAAGCTGGGACAGTGAAATGGCGTACAACAACAATGAGCTATCGGTAAACAGATATTTTTCCGAGCTCTTCAATTTTGGCTAATCTGATAAAAGCATGATAATCATCTTTGTGGGTGTCCAGCTCTCAAGGTTTTAAATTTCGTTACGAAATCTAGGATTTGACTTACCGTATATTTTTTGAGAGGCATCTAATAGTACAACACTTAAAATACCTTTTGAAAGACTTAATAGTCAAGCTGTTTCGCTAACTTTTTCGTCGAAGGATCAACGATGTAGACAGACACACTTACAAGCACTGGCGACTGAGGCTCAATATAACATAAGACAATAAGTCGACAGAAAGAGACAGAGAGAATAGAAGAGACAAAAACACACAACACATGCCAACAGCACGCGGTTCTTAGTATTTATTTTTTCGCAGATCTACACGGAATTCAAGGCCGTTGACTGGATGAACAATATTTGCGATTTTTTTAGGTAGATAGGTCAGACAAAATGGGTTTAAGTGGAAGCAAGGTCGAAACATTTTCAGACCCCCCCCCCCTTCTTTTTTCCACAGCTCCTTCGAGAAAAAAATTTTCAAGTTTCATTTCCTTCCCACCTTTTCCACTTTAAAGTACCTGTCGACTGGGCTATCAGGCCATGCCTCCGATTTGAAAGATGTCGCAAAAATAATTGGTTTCAATAGTTCACTTCACCAACCCAATAAATCTTAGCAGTGTGGAGAACAAGTCCATTGCTTGGTGCTTTTATGGAACTTGGTAGTCTTAGAGCATTTTTAGCGAGCGCTCCGTACGCTTACATAAACAGTAAATCGGTGACAAAAGTTGGCTTAGTTGAACAGTCACCGTTGTTTTCATCATTGTATTGATGCGCAAATTGTTCACTTCAACTTGTATAAATCGAAATCCGGACGACTGAGGTCATACAAAACTTAACTAATATGATCCTGAAGATTCCAGCATCTCTATTCGTCCGTTTGCAAGTTTTTTTTAGAGGTGACGGCCGCTGCATGTAAAGAAACGATAAACCGAGGCAGACGTCATCCTTGAAAGTATCAAATAATAGTTCGAAGAGCTTATAATTGAGAAGACTCCGAAAGCATCTTTTAAAATTCACAGGAGCATTGCCAACAATATGCTAATGATTCTCCTACTTTGAAAGCAGTATTTCAAGACCCAGACGTTATTTCATGTTTAACATGAAAACAACGTCAGTTATCGAGAATTCTTATGATCGACATTTTCTAACATACAATCGACAATCGAGTGTTTTAATCGCTAAACATCTGTATCTGTATGGATGACAGCACATCGCTTGATTGAGCCATTTAATTGCTAATGTGGCGCCATCCACTGGCAATGTGTGTTAATTAACGAACACTGAACATGAGCAAGAACATTTAGTTTCTAGTGAAGCAAACAGACATTTAAATTATGTATTTTTCCGGCCGGCCCCTTATTAGATGCACCCTTAGCATTCAAGATGCATCAGCTTAATTCCTTCATACTGGTATAGCGTTAATTTATATATCTTTCCTGGTAATGTAGTTCGGTATAGCTACAAAATTCAGGGAGTGGAATATCGGCGCCATGAAACACACAATTCAACAACAACATAGCATGATCCATTTTTCAGGCTAAAACCCTTCCTTAATATGCATGGAAGCACCTATAGCTTTATAGTGACGTCGTCGGTCGTCGTCGTCCAGTGTTCACGTATCCAGGAAGACATTTCCACAGCTGCTGCTGCTGCTTTATGAAATACGTTGCTCATGTTCATCGCTTGTATGTCCATGTCCCGTCCAAGTCCAGGGAGCAGTATAGTTGTCTGACATGAGCCCGTCTGGGTGTAACTTCCAATTGCGATTCTCAAGAAATTCTACATTGAGTCCTAAAATAAAAAAAAAAGTCATTAACACGATCCAAGACAGACATCTGGAGCCGCGGTGAGATTCAGAGATCCATTGCAATAAAGCACGCGCAATTCTGAGCGCACTCCGTGTCCGTGTTCGCGTCCGCGTCCATGTCTACACCTGAACCGCGAGAGCCGAAACAAACCGAACTCTGAACGCGTGCCATATCGAATAGCAAGCCTTCACTTTGACAACAACTACAGTACTTGTCGTCGTTGTCGTTTTCGTTGTCGGCGGTGACTGACGCGACGCACGGTCGGTACTCGATGGTGGTAGCTGGCGCTGATAGATGATGATGATGATTCGGATTTGGATTTGGATTTGGATTTGGATTCGGATTCGGATTCCAATCAACGGACAGACTGATTTGTTAGCTGATTCATGCTGATTCCAACTGACGACGATGACGCTGACGTATGGATTTTGTAGCACGAATTCGAATTTTGAAAGCGCGGCGAGGAAGGCGGTAGCGTGCCGTCGTTGGTCCGTCGTAGTTCGTCAGTCATAGAGAGCGTTAGCAGCTCAGCGGCATGTAAATGGAATATTGGATTCATTGTTTTGCTAGAACATTGAACACATTCTCGCTCCCGCCTTCTCATCCCCTTCTGCTGCCTTGATCCAGATAAAATAGGTTCTTTGTGCGCGGCTAAATGGGTTTCGCGCTTTGTTTGAAGGTATCTCTGGTGCGGTGCACGTTTTGTGTTTGTTTTTTGTTTGTTTTTTATTTGTTTAATGAATTTAATATGTTTTTGTTGTTTAGCGAAGTTTATTGTTTTGTTTCGTGCAGCAGAACAATGCTTTGTTTATTTTTTTTTTTGAACTTTTGGAGTGGCGCGCGGTTGCAAGCTGTCAAATGTGAAACCTTTCAGTCAGTCAACGGGTGGTTGGCGGTTTGGTTATTCGAATTTTGACTTGTGACTCACAATTATTCAGTTTTTCTGATGATTCGTCACACAAAAATTTGCTTGGTGCGATTATAAAAAAAAAAAAAAAAAAAAAAAAAACAATAAGAGCAAAAGGTGGTGACTATGGTTTTTTATTTCTCAGAACAATGCAAACAAGGGAAGTGGGAATATGCATCATGATGGTGTTGATAATGGGAATTTTAACTTATTTTTACTTGCGATTATAGTTTGGTCCTACAAGGCAAGATATGGATTCGTGCAAAAAAAAATTCTAACAATTGAACATGACATTACGATGACAAAGAAATCTGTCTGTATCGGCAATAAGCAAAATATTATTATGACGTCCTACAGAGGGTTTTTCTAATATAACATTCTAATTCTAAAACTAACGGTACCTGCCATACGATTTTTAATGAAAAATTAGTTTTTTACTTTGATAAAATTTTCTAAATGGCGTTTTTTTGTGTAAACTTAATGTTTTGGTTGGAATAAATTTTTTAGAGAAAAGTCTTATAATGGTACACTCCTCCCAAAACACCATTTTTTCAAATCAGATTTTATTGTTAGTCACTTGATGGATTTCGATGAAATTTTTACTGTAGGGCCTTTTATAAACGAAATAATATTTATTCTTAATTTTTTCAAAAAATGTTTTTTAAAAAACAATTAATTTAATTTGTAATTTTTGTTTTTTACAAAAACGGAATTTTCAAAAAAATTTGAACTTGTTTACTGATAAAAACTACAAACTGCTAGATGTTGGCATATACTCAAAAAAAAAATTGGAATATGTTTTGGAAAAGTTTTTTTTTTTTCAAAAAAAAAACACAATTTAAAAAAAATCCTACAATTTGGAATTTTTGTTCCATAAAATTCAAGAAAGTAAAATCAGCTGGCTTACTTATTTTTTTCCAAAAAAAAACATTTAATTTATGACTTTTATTTTTATTTAATATAATTTCTATGATGTTTTACCTGTTATCGTTCCAAAATCTCCACCCCAAGACCACTGTCACACATTAGAGCAAGTTCGTGCGACCCAGTCGTACCCTTTTTTTTCAATAAACCGTGATAAAACGTATTCTTAGATTTTTAGTGCGTCAACATTTGAGCTTTCTGTTTTAATTGCTGGGAGGGTATTATTTGCCAAAGTTATTTGCACAAAGAGTCTTTGTTTCGTTTTTTTTTTTTCATTAACTAGACGATCTTGACATGAATTAGAAAATTGCATTTGCACGCCCCGCGAGGTCTCGAGAATGTGGGCTTATAGTGATCCTTCCTTTTTATAAATTTCCTTTGTTTAAATTAAATAAAGAACAACAACTGATGAGCATAAGTAAATTGATACACGGTGGATGGGGCCTTTGTGGCTGCTAGAATAATTTCCAAGAGCCTTAGTTTGAAACATGGATAAAAAAAGGTGCATTATCACATGATAGTTTCCTCCAACATGGAGCAAGTAGCTAATAAATAAGCTTCCATTTAAGGGGGTGAAAAATCCTCGAAAAGTAAACATTGTAGAGAAGAGTGCATCTCTACTAGAGGTTCAGATCCGGTAGTAGATCCCTTTTATTTCCGTAGAATATCAATGCAAACACAGGAATGGTTCTGTCTCAAATTTTTTTCGGGAAGGCTAAGATATGCCGAAGCACCTAACCAGATGAAATCGTTCTCAAGTTTTTGACAGTTAAATGTGGGAAATATTTCTTGAATCATCTTAGGTAATTTTTCTTGAAAATAAATGGGGTTCCACAAAAGGTGAGAGATTCTCTGGTATAAGGTGATGGTAGTGGTACTAAAGAAATCTTCCAAGCTATCGTAAACATCGCATATGAAGAAACGTAATCTGAAACATTGGCGTAAAAGTTCATTTATTTTATGAAATTCAAATTAAAAACCACTTGGATTGAAAGGTCAGAAATTCATATTCTAATCGTACAAAGAACTAAACTTTATTATTAAGAAGTCATGATAGCCCAGTCCTGACCAGGTAGTTGTAAAAAATGGTACAAATTTCTTTGGAAATTGGTATTCGAACTGTCAGATATTTTCTGACAAAAACAATTTTCCACAGTTGCATGGACAATTTCTCAAAAGCTTCCACTTTGACATACCGAAACAAATCAACTGTCCACCTCCACACATTTTTCAAATCCTCATTACATCATAACATTCAGAAAAAACTAACTTCGCCCAAGTCGAAATAGGTCTTTAGCCAGTATCTAGCGTTACCTTACAATCGTAAGAAAGAAAAAATTTATATTTCTGCCCGTTTTATTTATACTGCATTGGCTTCTTAATTTGTCGGTTTACTCACGAAATACATTGAAAACCCTTCTTACATTCCAAAACAATTATCAATTCAAACGGGTCAAGTTTTGATGACCATGATTTTGAAGTTTCATCTTTCTTTTCTTATAACTTAGTGAAAGCTGTTCATGCTTGAAAAAAAAATTAATACATATCTGATTCCAATTTATTGTTCGGTCTTATTAAGGATAAAGTAAATCCCCTTAATAAATTACCGAAAGACCACCAAATGGCGAAATAATCCTTAAAAAGAAGGATACCAAATCACTTTTGTAATCAGCCAAGCAATCCACAAGTAATCGAAATCTTCCGAGCTAAGATTAAATTTTGCTAGTATACCTCAGGGGTATGTATTGCCTACAATTTCTTTTTTTTTTGTTTTTGTATCATGACAGACGAAAAATTCCAGCCAACATCAAGGCCTAATAAATCTCCCTGCTGTCGCCCAGAATACGTCATAATTATCGCCAACGGCCGCCAGTCAACTGACTGCGAACTATAGGACTGGCGCAAGCGGTGGCGGTGGCGGTCGCATACAATCTATATGCTGTAAGCCGCCATTAGGCTTGAAGTCTAACAAGAGATTTTTGATTTATGATCATCGTCGTCAACGCATCGCATCTTGGCATCCATTTGGGATGAATATCCATTTCCATCTCTTATGGTCTACGACGGTCTACAGTCTACAGCCTATAGTCTACGATGATTGAGGAGACTCGCCTTCATTTCGAACCATTCCAACCTCTGTCTGATGATGTTTGTGCATAGTAACTTCAGCCACCTGCATAAAATAAAAAAAAAAAAAAAATATTAAAATGTTTCAAGTCGGTGTGTGTGTGTGTCGCCATCTGTTTGCGAATTCCAAACAACGCTCCAGTGCTTTGTGAAACGCTAATGAATTTTCCATAACGCGGAATGTCATCCGGACAACATGCCCACAGCGAGAAATTTATATCAAAATCCCCAGACCATTTGTATCTATTTGTCAAGATGCCTTCCATTGATTTAATTAACGTTAAAAGGAAACAACGCGCTGACGATTATGGTTCGAGATCGTCCAGACTTGAGCTGAATCTGGCTAAACCGATGAAGATGATTATGATGATGATAATGAAGATGAAGATGACGAAGGCCAGCACAACACAAAATGCTGGACTACAAACAGCATATATAGTTTTGGATGATGAGACGACGGACGTGGACAGATGAACCTGCGAGGAGTGGCGGCCATGGCATGGCGGTTTGCTTGCATCCATTTGCGGTTCAGAGTCCATCAGCTTCTGTTTTTGTTCGCACTCCACGAACCAACGAATGACGGACGACGTTCTACTCGGGCTTATCCCAACTGGTCGTTTTCGTCGCACAGTGGCACCGCAAATTCTGGGAAATCAAATCTCTGGAATCATCTAGTGGATTCGCCTCTTAGACCATAATCGTCACTAAATCGCCCGCAATAGTTCTTATTTTTTTGTTTCCTATGCCAATTCCAATTCCAATCCGCAAACTTATGGATCGAGAAGATGATGGTTATGGCAGTATCAGTATCTTTTTCTGCTGGCTGCTGATGGTAGAGCTCTAGCTAAATCATATGGACTTCCATATTGCGATCGGTCGGTCGTTCGTCTGGAATAATGTTGTGTCTTCCCAGAAATGAGTGATATACACGGTCAAGATATTAAGAACTGACATTTCCCAATTTGGAGCCCCACTTCAGAAGGTAATGAATGGCAGAAGTTCGTTCCGTTGTTGTTCTGGCAAAATAAATCTATCTGCTGATGGGACTGCGATCCATCTGTTTCGGTTGGCATTTAGCTATGACAGCCAGATGGCAGGCATGACCATATATGTAGAGGGCTTGATTAGCACTCCCCGCGCTCCGTCTGCGGTCTGCGGCCTGCCTGCGGTGTGTATGTAATCTGTGCTGTATTGCATGTGGGTTCAGATTAGTTGAATACAAATCGTGCCAACACACAGTGTTCCTTGTGTATCTACGCTATGTCTATATAGTCAGCGCCAAGCCAACCATCATATGAATGTACAGTATAGATACTTTTTGTTTTAAGCCGTGTTCAGCAATTTGTGAAATGTATGCCATTTCCAGAGAAGTTTTCTTTCGACGGCAACGTTGTTCTCGAAAATTTCGATATCTTGTTAGAACACAACATTGCCGACTTTAAAATGTATATTCAAACAAACGGAAGACCAGAAGCCCAATCGCGCGACATCTAACTGATGCTAAATGCCAAACGTATAAAAGTCTATCGCACACAGTCCATAGTCCCTCAGAAAGGCTACTGCTCGTTGTCGCGTCGTCGCGTCGTGTCATTGTTAAGTGTGCACTTGCTGCACAATGAGATCGCTTGTGTGTGCCTGTGCCTAATGTGCCACTGCTGCAGACTGCAGTGCAGATATCTAACCGACCGACTGCGAAGCGACTGGCCGACAACGAAAGAACGGATGCGATTTATGGAATACCCCGCGCATAAAGACCGCACTTATACGATTCAGATGCCACGATAATGTCAGCCCAGGCAACGGGTTTTAGCCAAGATTCCCGATCCCAAGCAAAGAATACAATCGAATCGATCGATGCGATGCGATGAGGAACACTGCACCCTATCGCTCGAGCAAACGGAACCATCTATATACTCGCACTGTCTACAGAGCTTGCTGCAGAAGCCACAGCTAGAGGCTGCTGGGTGTTAGTCCTTAGTTTCGTTGCGAGTTCCTTGAATTTAAATCTTTATTTAGAGATTAGTGACGGTCGCAATTTGCACATCACTAATGGGACAATGTACTTTGCGCTACACGCACCGCATTACAAAGTGATGGCCGGCCGTGACCATAGATGCGATCGTCATCGTTAGTTGTTCGTCGTCCGTTATTGTCGCGTCGCCCGCCACTCCGCCGGCCGTCGACGTCGTCATTGTGGCAAAGTCCATATGTGCGAATAATCGCATTAGTCGATTTGTATTGTGTTGGAGACCGTTGCGGGACTCAATGTGGAGCGGGGTGGTTTTGGAGTTTGGTCTCAATATTTTATTTTATTTTTTTATTGAGAATTGATTGATTGATCGATAGCCATTTGAATGGGAATATGGTGGCTGGCATTACACTCCGAGCATGGTTGTCATTAACTTGTTCTGATAAGGTGCTAAGATTTGCATTTGCGATTAGCATGACAGTGTGAGAGGTAACAGTTGGGAATTAATTAAGCAGATGAAGTTAATGCAGAGAAGAAGAGTGGACACGATGATGGCTATATGGCAGGTTGTATGAAGACGGTGCTGATAGTAGGCATCACGGAAAAAAGACACTATCATGCTACTTCACGGCTTAAAAGCGTATTGACAGTTCTTTAGTTGGACTTAAGACATAAGAAACGCTAGGCTTGGAAGTGCATTAACAGTATAATTTTTGCATAACCATTTGCTGAGTGCGATAAAAATAGAAGATGTAGAGTGTTGGAGAAGACTTTGTAAGAGAAGATTCTACTGTTGTCCAGCCTAAGTTTTAGCGTGGAGAAGATTTAGAATGAAAAAAGGATTGATGAAGGATAATACTTTAAGGAACCTTACTATGCGGAAGACCAAGAGTTGAGAAAGGAGTTTACAATCTCGGGGCATTACTCCATAGTCAGTCCATTCGCTTCGTGACTGTGCGTCTACTACGACACTCCCAGCCTCGTCTCTATAGGCTTCCGCTCGGTATGTGTACCCCTTGGACGAAGGCTTTACCCTTTGTTAGAGCTTTCTAACCATTCTTCTGCCGTAGTACCCTTAAATAGTCCCAACCGCTCGTTTTTCCAGGTCTTCCTTTTTTGTTGCTGGTAAGCCCTGGATCTGGAATGCAGCATTGTCTGGTAAGCTTCGTTCTTTCCCGTTTGTGTCAGCCGACACTCATCATCGAACCAAAGGTGTTTTGATATTGCCGCCATATGAAACCCAAAACATCAGTAGCTGCATTTTTGATGGCCAGTTTGCAATGTTCATACTGGTCCTTTGGGCTTAACACAGTTCCCGGGCTTGTCGAGAGTTAAAGGAAGACATAGTTGGCAAAGGTTCTGGCAGTCTGTTTCGATCGTTTCGATTTGTACAGTTGCTGCTCGATGCTGCAATCTCGTTCCACTTTCGCTACTGCCATCAGGTAGTAGTCCGAGTCTATATTGGGCCCCTCGGAAAGTGCTGTGGACATCAAAAATATTTGTAACATGTCTCCTTTCAGTCGCAATATGATCAATTTGGTTGACATTATGTTGATTAGGAGACCGCCAGGTCCCGTTTAAATATTTAGGTGTCGGAAATAAGTGGAAGCTATGATGTCATATCACTTCACCCCGCAGCAAAGTCAATTAGCCTGAGTCCGTTCCTGGAAGTGTTGAAGTGCAGACTGTGGTTTCCGTATGTCGAGCCCAAGTTACCCTCCTTTCCGATTTTCGCGATAAAGTACCCAAGAAAAATATTGGCGGCGCAGTTCGTGCATTCAGAAAAACGTATTCTCAGAAAGATCGTATAGCTCTTTCTTGGCTGTGCCATATTGCTCCTCAGTGGGGGCGTGTATTCAGATTAGCGAGTAGTATACTCTCATTTTCGAATTAAGATTTCAAATCTCGAAGAACAATATCCCCAAAGGTCACTTAAGGATTCTCCACATGGAGGCGTTTGGATCTACAAAATTTTAGCTTCTTTTTTTTAGTTCTAATATTCTATGACTTATTTGACAGTTACAGTTACCATGAACCTATATTCTCAAGATGAATTCATATTGATTTATAGTTAGGTATATCAAGTTTTTATGCAAATAAGTTTTTTGACCCAAAATAAATCTTCTACCCTACCTACACATCTGCTCAAGTAACTCTTCAAAAATGTATTTTACCCATTTTTTTTTCTCAGTTCTCTCACTATTCTATTTGAATGAAGTGGAATCGGATTTCAAAACCCAATGAGTTGTAACAATTTAATTTGCATATCAAAATCCAAGTTTTATAAGTGCTGCTCACCAGATAGCACCTCATTCACCAAATACCTTATGTTACAGCAGAAACCAACACTTCTAACGTAACCATATAATATCAAATTGTATTCTACATCATAGTTTTACAGAGAGAATTATTTGAATCCTTTTAGAGAATCATATCCAACCCTTCAATTGAACTATCAAAACAATCATAATCTGAAGAAATGCTTGTGTTCAGTACTTCAATTCGTCCACTTGAAAGAAGGAGAGCAAAAAGTTGCTGAGTTCTTTTTTTTAAAGAAGTGCAAAATAAATGGAACTTGGTATTTTGGTTTCAGTTTTATAGTCGAACGGAAGCTGCTCTGCAGTTATTACCTATATAAAATTAAAAAAAAAAGGATGCAAAAGGAACATGCGACTCAAATTTGTTCATGTTTTGTAAAGTTTAAGTGTTAACCGATATTAATGTTCTTTTCAAAGTTGCCTCAAGTTTTCTTTATTTGAAACTCATTGGAATGACATTTTTAGAAAAGGGCCAATAAAATTGAATACTTTGATATTCCTGTTAAAATCTACCAAATTTTGTACTAACTAAGTCCGATTTCAAAAACGGCATGAGCACGTTGTACTACATTCTATAGTTCATTGTTTCATATTCGATGATTTTGTACTTCCTAACCAACAAACACCATTTTTTTAAATCTGGTTATACATACAAGTTTGTCAATGATTTAAAAAAAACAGGGGCGCAACAATTCTTAGAAGGGCTGGGACCAAGTGACTTGCATATGTTCAACTATTCTTGTGTATGTTTGCTGATATTCTGCAGCAATAGAAGGGACCTACAATTTACTGCCAAATCTGAAAGGCAACATTTTACTCTTGGAGGATTTATCATTTCCTCGCAAGAGTCAGTATTAACCTTGAAAAAAAAAACTAACATGTATTTAGGGATCGAACCCGGTACCGTCGGTGTGGAATCCCGACACACTAACCCTTCCGCCACGTATAGAACGACGAGTGCCATTATATTGAGTGTTTAGAAATGCCAGACAAGGAGATTTTCGTTTCTGATTAATACCAACAACAAAAATATACCAAAGATTAAAATGGCCCATCCTTTACCTTACATTTTCCATTTCTACCCTGCCATATCTTAAGCACTAAGAAGCATGTTTCGAAGACTTTTTCTATTTTTACGAGTTAAACCGTGTGAGTGAAACTATAACATTTATGTGAGAATAGTGCACTTTGACATATTTTTTTTATCTTTCACAATTTCTCTTCCAAATAAAATCAATAAACTTTTGATGGCGACTTTCTATTAATTTTTTGAAATAAAATAACCTTCTTTATTTTGTGGGCCATTGGCTTTCTCTCTTCTTCAAGTAGATATTTCCTCTCACTCACTTTTTTTCGACTTGAGTTTTTCAGCATATTGTAATCACTATCAATCAGGATACAATGGCTGTTTGTTTTGAGTAAAATTGAAAATGGTTGGAGCCAAAATCAAGGCAGCCATGGTTAAATAGTTAAGCGTCTCCCTTCCTCATAAAGGAGCAGTTATTATACAAAACAATAAGCTGTAAAATTTTCTTTTCCCTCTCAACATGTTAAAATGTAAAGCTTTTACTCAAACTGAAAAATATTAATGCACGGAAAAAGCGGAAAGAAGTAGAAGATAAGAATTAATGAGTTAAACGTTGTAGTAACCAAAGCCAGGGTCGGACTTCAGACTTCATACTTCGAAATGAATAAGCACAGGGTTTTTCAATAAGAGGTGTTATTTTGATATTCATAGAAAAATGGCATTTTTTGAGATGAATGATCGAATGTTTGTTTCATTGTAAAGAGGAGGTCTGCCATTAATAATGGAAACAATATCCGCCAAATGGCCGCTACGGCTACGCTTACACAACAATATCCTTTTCATGAAATTTTAAATCACCAAATCGCAAAGTGGCTGCTGTATGCCCTCAATAGCTTCACAAATTCCATCTTTGAGGTCTTTTGAATCAACGCTGGGCTGTTGGCGTAGACCTTATCTTTCACGTGACCCCAAAGGAAGAAGTCGCAAGGTGTTAAATCACAAGATCTCGGTGGCCACCTCTTCGAGATATAACACGGTCCGGAAACTTTTCCCGTAAAAGATCGATGGTTTCGTTGCTTGTGTTGCACGTAGCGCCGTCTTGTTTAAAGTAAATGTAGTCCACATCAATGCCATCCAATTCCGGCCATAGAAAATTATTAATCATCTCCCGATAGCTCAATCCATTCACTGTAGATGTTGCTCCAGCCTCATTTTAGAAAAAGTAAGGTCCAATGACCCCGCCGGACCATAAACCGCACCAAACAGATACTCGTTGAGGATGGAGAAGCTTTTCAACAATAAATCTTGGGTTTTCCGAGCCCCAGATGGGACAATTTTGCTTGTTGACGTAACCACAAAAGTGGAAATGGGCCCATCAGTCAAGATGTTTTGTCGATGAAATTCTGGATCATTTTCATACATTTTCAGACCCAATTAGCAAAGACACGACGCGACGTTGTTGATGATAATTGTTGAAGCGTGTATCGCTCCATTTTTATTAATGGCGTAGTTTTTACTTGTCAACTGTCAAAAAATTACAGCATCAAATGTGACAACTACCGAAAAGGGGGATTATTCAAAATAACACCTGTTATTGGAAAACCCTTTAGAGTTTAGATACTAAAAAGTGGGAGTAAAAAGTTGGAAAATTTTAAAAAAATGTTGGCAATCTTTCTCGGTATGGGGCTTCCCGAATTTGGATTCTTCATGAAATTGTATTTTGAACTCTTTGCGCTCAAGAATAAAAGACCTTGTAAGTGGAAATTGAAATTGTTGGCTATTCTACGCAGTCGACAAAAATTAAACACTTGCGTTTTGTTAGAATTCAAATATAGTCCTACACGTTTAATTCAAAAAGATAAAACGCCCACAACAACAAAAATTGCCAAATCTTACGAAACTTATTTTTTACATTAAAAAGTCAGGGCGTTTTCCTTTCATGATATTGAATCTGGCACTTTATTTTTTCTTTTGCTCAAACCACGTGCAAACTTTTATAATAAAGCCTTTAATTTATTTTCATTTTTGTGGGATTTCCAAGCACAATGTACATATCATCTGATGTTCTCTAATTACATCATTAATAAAAGTAAACAACATGGCGGTTCTCTGTGACTTTTCTATTCATGTTTTGAGAGTTTTCAATAGTCACAGTTCACCGCTATTTTATAGAATTTTGACAGATGCGCAGAACGCAACCAAAAAAATACTCCGGAATATATTACCTATACTATTCGACGTAGGTACCTTGTTTCAAAGTGGCTATACGATCGAAAAATTTGGCTCCATTTTTTTTTATTTGGTCAATGTAGTTCCAAAAAAAAGAAGGTATCAAATCGCCCGAAAATCTCCTAAGTTTATAACACTTTCAGATATATTTGATTTTCGGTGAATTAGTTTGGTCAATTTGGCACTGCGTCAAAAACTCAAGTCCTCTGAAAACCAACTTTTGTATTCCTTATTTTAAATTCAAACACGAAGACTGCTTTTAACAACTACTCCTTTACCGAAAGAAAATGTGTTCATTTTACGAATTGTCGTCAGCAACTACATTTATTTAATTCTTTGTTTTGACAGCTGAAGAAAAACTTCCAGAAGTTTGTTATTCGTCAAAATGGTTTATCTGAAACATGTTGAAAAAAGTAGACTAAGTTCTGCAGAATCCTGACTTGTCACAATTTTGTATACAATCCAGAACTTATCCTTCCCAAAGCTTCCAAGTTGAGTCATAAAGGCAAAAATCATTCCTGCAATTTGTTCATAGTTTCATCTTCTTGGTCTCTCTGGTGCAGTTTTTTTTTTCTGTGAATCAAATTGCTTTCGTAATCCTTCAGGCCGCACATAATCGTTGTTTAAAATTCTGAAGTTGTTTCCATCGTCCAACACGTATTCCGCTTTTGAATTATGAAAAGATAGGTACCACCTTACATTGGAATCATGCCGCAGTAATAAAGACTGTGACAATGCAACAAAGTCACGATTTTCCATGCAAATCTGCATCAACCGAACAGGAAAAGTCACAGCCCCATCAAAAAACGCCAAAACTATTTCCAATTGACATCATCCAAGAGTTCCCCACCCTGTTGATGGTATTAGCTGAAAGACCGAATCATTGCCAATCATCATAGTAGTCGTTGGTTGAAGTTGCAGTTGAAGTTGCGGTCGCGGACTCCTCTGAGCTCTGTGGCAATATTTGCAACAAACAATCTCTCTGACGTAAAGACTGTCATTGTCTCCGTCGTCGTCAGCGCGATTTCATTTGAATTCCATGTGCCAGTTGAGCCGGCATGGAGCAGAGCGCAACTCATTTCTGTTAAGCTTAGCAGAAGCAGACAACTCTTTATACAATGTAAAGGAGGCGAGGCGATTGTTCTTGATCCAAGATTATACGTAAAGTAGCAAAGGGGCTGGTATTGGTATTGGAATATAGCGGTGACAGCGGCGGCGCGGCGTGCGACGGGAGCGCCAAGTGGCACAAAATATCAGGTACTGCTGACTTGGACAGACAACTGAATTCCATTGCACACGCACAATCGTTGGTATTGGGACAGTATAAGCTGTCTGCGCCAGACTGTCCCGTCCCGACAAAAACCATGCAGTCACGACGAGCCCGTTCTTCAATTTGACTCTTAATCCGCCGACTCCAGCCGCAGACCTAGTCCCAGTCCTAGTCGCAGCCACAGCCACAGCCCAAGCCCGAGACCAATAATAGTGCTGCTGCTTTGGCTACTGCTCCAAAGGCTTAGCCATAGAAATGTTTCAGCGCTTTTGATTGACGCTCATAGCTAACTAATTAGCATACAATGACATTTCGCCAATTGACTCGATGCGGTATTGATGGACACAGCCACTTAGCCTCTTGCACTCGGGCCATGTTCTGGCTTTGTGTGTTGTTGTTCTAAGAGAGATCGTGTTCCTCGTGAGTTGCATATCCAATTGAATTGTAAACGTTTTCTATTTTTTTTCTTCTTTTGTATTTCTTGGGCTTTTCTTTTTGTTTTATTTGTTGTTGTAGTTTTTCCTCCTGACAAAGTGCAGTTGTGAAAGAGAAAATGAGTGATCTCTAGTGATCCTGTCAAAATGTGATCATCCACACTCCTTTCCAACATACAAGCCATTTCGATCGGCATTGCTGGAGATGATAATGTTCATGCTGATGCTGAAATTGATGTTAAATCTTGTTAAGCTATTAGCCGATGACGCTTTCCATACTCGACTCAGATGAGTATAGTGCCAGGGCGTCGGCCGGCGTGGCGTCGGAGGGCGCGTACTGGGCCAGCTATGGATGATGATGAATCAGCTTCAGAGATAGAAATTGGAACGATGCCAACGGGGATTCATATTTCAAAAAAAAGATGCCAGAAAATTGCTCGAACATTTAAATTTATTGTCATGTGGAGCTATGTAATTTATTGAGATCCCGCACCAATCTTTGTGAATTTTTGAGGTTATCTGGCCAGAAAAGTATGTAAGGCGGTTTAATCCAAAAGGGACGAATTTGCATCCACACTGGGAGCGTCGGTGCGGTGCTGTACGGAGCTTTGGTTGCAAATCAGAGAAAGTTATAATTTTCTTCTTGTCATATTGATTTAGAGCTTCTTGAGGTTAGAGGGCAAACTTCAAAGAAATTGGTTTCGAATTTTGAAAGATTTAGATTTTTCAAGGAATAACGTGTTAGAAGTTCTAGAAATTTACATCACAATATGTTTTAAGATTTTTTTTTGATTTTGTAGAAAAATATTTCTTGCCAAAGGCGGTGACAAGCATTGCACGAATGAGCTCCTACAAAGTGGTACCAGTTTATGTAAAATACTGCTTTTGAAAAATTCTGTTTTCAGCACACACAAAAATCAGCTTTCCAAGATTCTTACTACTTTTACGAAATTCGACAATCAAGAAATTGTTTCCTTGTTTTTAAATGGATTTTTTGAAGCAGAAATGAAAAGTTCAAAATTTTAAAGGCAGATCTTAAAAAAGACAATCTCATCATGAATCGACTGACGCCTGAACAACGCATGGAAATTGTGCGGATTTATTGCGAAAAACATGATTCTGTTCTTGAAACGTATCGCGCACTATGTCCATTTTATGGTCAACACAATCGTCCATCAATTCGATTCGATTGACGATGGCATAACGCTTTCTACTTACGACATCACTCATCATCTAAGATGTCGCGTCGTACAGTGGTTTCAACAAGACGGCGCAACATATCACACAACGCGTGCTACAATTGATATGTTGAAGGATACGTTTGATGATTGACGAATCGGAAAACAAAATTGGCCACGTTGTTGTCGATATATGTAGCTTTAAAAAAAAACACCCTTTAGAAACATTTGTTTACTCATATTTTTGAGAAAGGTCTCACAAAATGTCATTTAAAATTTTTTTTTTCCTGGCAATCTATCCTGTCTCAAAAGCGACTTCTCAACCACTGAACTGGTTTCTTAAAACTATAAGCAAATATCTTAGGCAATTTAACTTCATGTTGTCTTCATTCTGATAGTTCCCCATGCGAGACACCGCTTGGAAGTAATGATCACTACACCTGATGTATTTTACACCATCGAAAAGTTTGCATTCTTTAACCGCTCGGGAATTATAATTTCTATTAGTTTGTCAGAATCGTTAACCTGTAACAACATCTTTTTTAGATCTTTGGTATCACATTCAGACTTAACACTTCTGGAAGATCTCTGCATAATGTAATGCTGGGTATTGGGTATCCATGTTAAATGGCCTTTTCTTAAGAAGGACAATCAATTGTGCGATATAGGTCCCAAATTCCTGATTCTACGTTTCTTGAATATCACAGTCCTTGCGTATTGGCAAATAATATGTGTCTGGTTGACCATTTTGATCACTAGAAAATTCACAAAAATTTAAATCTTTTAAATTCAAAAGCAGACAAAGTTCAATCTAAAACAGTTAGGGGAGGATTAAAGTATCTTAACTCCTTCTCTCTTTCAATCTTGTTCTTCCGAGTTTTTTGCAGCATTGCGGGGATCTATGCATTTTTCATCAATACGTGAATTTTTTCGATATGGGAACTGTCTTTTTAAATTTTCACATCTGACAGTACATGACATATTGTAACACTGTCGACGTATGATTTAGTGAACTAACTATCCAGCTTAGTGACAGAAGTAATGTCAATATAATGAACACACATTTTTCCGTCTATCTTTATTGCGTTTACAATTACTTGTTACTTGTGCTTTCAATAAAATTCAAATTTGGAAAGCCTTTGGTTTCTTCTTGATCTAGTGAACAATCTCAGTCTATGTGAAGATGTTTGGTTTATCTTAGTTCACTATTTCGAGGGTTGACTGTTTAATATTTTGTTCTAGTAGCTTTCTCCTCTCAATTTCTAAGACAGTATTTTTGTTATAATATCTCCTCCCAACATGCTATAACAATTCGTAAAGTTATTCCCATGGGAAAATAATTTTGGAAATTCCCAAAACAATTTGCTTCCTCGTAAACCCCATCATGCATGATTGTTATTCAAGTTTCAGTAGTGTTCCCATCGTCGTCCGTCCGTTTGTCGTATGTCGTATAATATGTTGTCGTTCGGTCAATGATCAGCATCAGCATCAGCAGCCAGCATCTCATATCCGATAGTGCCACACTGCTTGCCGTATCTCATTTCGGATTCAGTTTGGCAGCGGTAGCAATATGCTGGGGCTCCGGATCCGAACAAATCACCAAAACAAACAAAATCAAGATCCGTCAATGCATGAATGTATGAGATGTCGATCGGTCGTCGATCGGTCTCTTTTTGCCAATTGCGCCCCATGTGTGTGCTGCCAGGAAGCAGACAACATTCGATCCATTATGCATGGCGGAAAAAAAGGTTGAATGGCATTAGATGATGCATCCGATGCTATACGATCCAATGTTGGGTTCTCTCTTGCGACGATCGATGTCTCTTCTCCTTTTGCGGGACCAACTGCTCAATGCCTGCCACAGCCAACACCGGAGATGGACATCGATCGATCTGTTTTCTTCTCAACTAAGATCCGTATACCAAGTGCAAACTGCACACAGCACAGGTTGGTATATACCTTCTAAAGCAAAAATCAGAAAATCTAACCCAGGCTTTGACAGAAGTCACTTGGCTCTGATGCATGGAAAATCGGATAGCTGGCCTGCAGAAGATCACCGCCGGCGCCGCCACAGATGATCGTAGACAGGAAACGATCAACTGATCGGCAGAAGCCGTTGCCAGTGCCAGTGCCAGACCACAATCATGCCTCATGCGATTGGTAGATCATTGAATGCTAATCACAGAGCCTGGATCGGCCTGGTCTGGATGATGGAGTCCATGAATCTCAAATTGAGCACACGCATGCCCCCATCAAGAATGGACTACACGCCCAGTCTGTATAAATAAACAAAACACTCGCTGCTCCTTCGTCGCGTCGCATCAAATAGCGTCGTGTCGCTTCGTCGTCGTCAGAGTTTGTTCTATGGAAATGCACAGAGCTCAGAGCACAGACATACTTGACAGATTCCGGTTCGATTTTGCCGCTGGCTTGACACATTACCATGTGCTAATTTCAGCTTGTTCCCGCATGTCCTGTCCACCATTATACTATTATATACGAGTGGCAGAATTAGATTTACGGCACATTTCAGTGTAAGCTTATTTCACGCTGGGCAACTCTTTCAGAAGAGAAATTAGGAATGCAAATCCAAATAAATCAAATTTTGATCGGCTGGCAAATTGATGCTTTACTTCGGCTTCGGTTTCGGCTTCTACTGACGCTGCCGCGAGGTGTTCTGGACATTGGAGGAGACTTCCAATATGCAATTAGTTGACACTAAACAGGAAGCGAAATAAATTGGTTCTGAGCTTGCATAATTTGGTAATACGTTGTATTTGAAGAGAGGTTTTGGAAAATCAATCACGTCTCAAGTTTACTCGGGAATGTTTATTTTAACTCATATTACTCTAGACGATGTAACTATTTAATATAACACGAAATCTTGCGATCCATAAAAAAAAAAAACTACAAACATAGTTTATTATGAGTAGACGGTACTGTAATTTTTGTAAATTATGGCTATGAAGCTAGTTGAAAAAACTTTCTTTCGTGACCAGTTGGAAATACAAAAACTTTCAGCGTGACCGAATCTGATAAAAATATTGACACATTTTTGCCATATATTTTGACGTTTGACATCTGGCAACGACCTCTGCTTGAAACAAGGTCTTACCTTTATAACATACCTCTCACCGCCCGCCACAACTAGCGATAGCGATAGAATTAATTTTTTTTTTGTCGGGTGATGGTGAACCCTCTCAATCTACACCCTATACCGGCTAATCAAATGTCCAATTTGAATAGAAGAAGTGGGTAAAACTTAATAAATTTCCATTTCCGTTCATATAATCACCCCCGGGGGTCATTTCCACGTAATTTTCTTATTTCCATTGTGCGTGCCAAGTGTACATATACCTGGGCTGTATAGTTGAGATATTTTTGTTCTCATATAAAAAAGTCAAAGGAACGATTGGTAGGTATATTTATTTTGTGTGCGTTGCGTTGCACCTGACCCCAACATCACCGTCCGTCTTTAGAAACAGCAACAAGCTATTCTATGAAATAGGTGAATTTCACCAAAGCTTTAGTTTAGTCACGCACCACACGCGTAATGTTACTTGATTGTTGGAATTCTGGAGCTCGTTATATGCTTTGCACAGTAAAGGTTTTGAGCGTTGAAGCTAGATTTAAGACTTTTAGATACCAATGAAGATGCTTATAGTTTAAGAAGCCAGTTTGAGCTATCATTGAAATTATTCATCATTGAACACAAAACAGTGGTACACTGTATCTGACGCTGTTCACTGACAAGTCGGTTGTAGCAATCATTGAAAAGGTCATCATTAAAAACATGTCGTTCATACAAAAATTAATTTTGGTTGACCATAAAATGAAACACTGACAGATGAGAACAGAAAAGAAATCGAACACATTCAGTGAAATGATTGTGTTGTAAATACCAAAAACGAAAATCAGTTGTTCACTGAAATCGATTTGTGTCAGTAAAATTGGATTTTAAGACAAGTAAATAAAAAAAAATAAAATGCACGGCTGGGTCGCACGAACTTGCTCTAATGCTAGATATTTGCTTAGGGGAAATGTATTTTTAAAAAAATTGCAAAAAATCTTTAAGTTTGAATATTTTGTTGGTAAAACTAGTATGCAGTAATATTTCATTGCTAAATATCTTATCTATTCAGGGAAAAATTTAAAATCGTTCGACCAATTTTTTTTGAAAACTATTTTTTTAAACTTTTCGAAAGAATGTACATATCTTAAAATGTTTGTATTTTTTTTTCAGTATAATAAAATTAAGTTATCTTCATCTGAAAAAAAAAAATATTTATAAAAAAATTAATCCACCCGTTTTCAAAATATTTTGAAAAACAAATTTTTTTTTAAATAATTATTAAATTATTATTATTAGGTTACCTAAAAATCAAAAAAGTTTTTAAGAATTTTTAAATTTTATATCAATAGTGTTATAAATGACTTCTTGTGAATAAATGTTATTGAAAAAAAAAATAAAAAATGTTTTCCGAGGGGCGGCAAAACCAATGCTAAATACAAAGTTTGAATCAAATCCGCCCATCAGCTTAGGCTAAAGAGCAGCGAATAGACAGACAGGCAGACGGACAAAAAATTTCCAGACTCACTTATTTCCGATTCGTAATGTCAAATGTGATTGTTATCTAAAATTTTGTTTTGCACGAATCCATAACTTGCCTTATTGAACCTATAATCGCATGTAAAACAGACATAAGGTACCTATCAGAAACAAATTGAAAACCCGATAAGTTTTCCTTATTGTCTTGGGAGTTCTCTGGGAAAAACAAAATATGCCATAAAATGTCATACAAAAATAAGACCGGCATTTCTAACAGTAAAAACTTTATCTTGTGGAGACTCATTCTTTACTTTTTATATAGCAAAGGTTTCTCTCTTTAGCCGCACTACATGAATGTTAGATGGCCAGGCTCTATTTAATATCTTTTTGTGCATCGGTATTTTATTTTCCTTCAATTTTTTTTAAAATGTGAACGGTGTTAACAGTTGATAATGGTATTAACATCCCCTTGACTGCGGATAACAGTTTCACTATAAAAGAGAGTAGACCATTGAAAAACTTGGTTGTCCGTAAGGTTGGTTTACGGACGATAATTTTACCTGATGACAAGTTCACAAAACAGTTCATGTGTATCTCTCCACCAATACCAACAACCCACCCCATCGAAAACCACCCACCATTTTTGAATTTTTGGTTTCCTCACCTTTCCCCCAAACATCATCTTCCCACCACCACATTCAGCCAGCAACCAAAAGCCCACCATTTTTGACATTTGTTCCTCCCCCCACACACAATGAATCCTCTCTTTCTTACAACCACCCCCCTCCCAACCACCGCCAACCACCCACACCACACCAACCCCCCCCCCCCCCTTCCAAATCCAACCATCGACTACACCTACAACCACCTGCCACTCACCCACCAATTGTTTACAACCCCCCCCCCCCCAAACAACAATTCAACCATTCCCACCACCAAAACCGCCAACCACCTACCCTACCTACAATCGCCGACCATCCACCCACCATACTTGACAATTCCCCCCCATACCAAATCCCCCCCAACGCCAAACATCCATCCCACCTACAGCCACCAACGAACCACCCATCATTTTTGACAATTTTTCCCGTTCCCGACACTACCCCCCCCCCACACACACACACACCCACCCACCATCACCACCACCACTTACATTCACCAACCACCCAACACCCTCCCCTCCTACTTTATCGACTTTTTGCAAAGCAGATATGGAACGTGACTGTGACATTGTGACACTTTTTCGTGGACCACCCGATTGAGAACAGACATAGAAAATCATATCCATTGATATAAACAATTGTTCATCTCATGACAATTTGTGCCCAGATTTGTACATACAGGTGTTCTAACACTATTATTGGTGATCTAAGCCAACAGTAAGAGAGCTGGCGAAATTCTTTGCTATAACACTACCAACAACTTAACAAATTAAAGATAAGTGGCACCTGAAGGAGTAGGCATATTTTACAGCTACTGTTGGCCACTAAATTACCATAACCATACCATACCATACCATACCAACGTGGTGGAGGTCTCTCTCATCTGGGGAGGATCTGATACCGCGTCAACGGCTCTATGATGGAACACAGAGTATAGCTAACAGAAAGTGTTAGGAAGTCATTCGCACGCATTGCAGTCCATGAAATTATAACCATACAGCAAACTAGAAGCTATATAACAAAACTCCTAAGTAACAGTAGTTGTTGCCTCCAGATGACAAGGAGCGAAGAGGCTAGGTTAGCAAGCATTATAAGGCATATCCGTACCCATGGCTAGATTCTAATCTTACCAAGACCGAGCGGCCAAGTGACGGCGGCAGCTAACCTAAACCTCGTACTCCACTACATCGTCATCGGTGTGTGCACGATAAAGTCATAAAATATAAATCCTGCTAATTATACGAATTTCAGTTTCAGTATTGCAACATAGGCTCACCACCGTTCTTTTGCCCTTTCGCTTACATATAGATGCGAATCGTGTGTATGAGTCTTTGAAGCTGAAGGCTGAAACTATAATATAACCATAGAATTGCGCAACTAATTAGAGCCTTTTGGAAAGCTGGGCTGGGAGTATAGAGGGTTTTTTTTCCTTTCCTAACTTACATTGACATGATGGTGGGGGGTTGGCAAAACAATCTCCTCTCACTATATTTGCTTGCTGATGTGTTGGGATGATAGTAATTACACCACAACGGATAACCGCCCAAGTTTGTAACTTTAATACCCGGCCAAACCGACCAATACCCAGGATTACAAATGAGTTAGATATATGTGTGTGAGTCGACCTGTGGCTTTGTGAATCCTAAATGTGGGTTGGATTTTTTTTTTTTTTTTTTTTGAAACTTTGTTAAATCAACAAAAGTTCGTATTTATGCAATAAACTTTGTCGTAACAGCTCTGCGATGAGAATGTGTGTGTGTGTGTGATTGTTGCAAATTTAATAAAATGTTATCATGCGTCCAACGAACGTTCGTGTAAAACGCGCCTTTCTATGCTCTTTTTGCTTGAGCCAAGAGGCGTTGCTGTTGGGCAAGGCGCCCTCATGAACAATGTTTGCTTTTCAAACCGTAAATGGCCAAGTGACATCCGGTCAAACGCTGAATTAAAATGTGCAATTATTTTCAATATAAAAAAAAAAAATAGAGACTCAAGGCACACAATTACAATTTCCCTTTAAATAAGTATAATGTCAGTGGTAATTTTATAAGATATTTTGTTTTGCAATTAAGGACGTGTTTTGACATTTTGTTTGATGAATGAAAATTACTGGACGAAGATGAATATTAAACTTGATGAAACGGTCATATTGACGCTGAGTCACACTTCCGCAAGCCAAACGACTTCTTCACACTTGTTACTGTAACGAAGAGCTTCGCTTCTCTACAACCAACTCCAACACATAAGCTTATACCTATCAAAACTCAACGAAATTCTTTCCAAAGTACTGGTATTGCCAAATTGCATTTTGCGCTTATAAATAACTATCTGTCAGTTTTTGAAGTGACAAATTAAATTTTTGTATATCCAGGCAAAGTATTCGAAATCACCATTTTCAAAAGTGTTGCATACAGGATGCACACTGGTGAAGCTGAAGAAACTAGTTCATATGCACAGACAATACCTATATGACAATACCTATATGTATATCTTCTGCTCCTCTTCCTGGTTTTGAAATTGAACGAAGAAACTTAACGAAATAGAGCTGGCCTCTATTAAGGGCTAAAGGCTGAACTATAATATTCGGAAACAAACGGAAGCTAGTGGCAAAACCAATCAAAACGTTGCCGTCCAACCTGTGAAATGAACACGCTACCCATAATGGAACGGATTGCCGCGAAAGCAAAACATGTATTTTCCTCTCAACAATAAGATGACTGTGAAGCAGAGAGGACACACGACACACATAAAAAAAATTCATATATTCTGTCTGCTGCGAAGTCACACACAAAGTCAGCTTACCTCGCTCACTCTCACACTCACTCTCATATCCATTCGCAGTCAGATGCAATAGCGAGCGCAGTTTACGTCCGTAAATTAAATTGATCGAAACCTGACGAAACGGAGCAATCCGCTATTTCGGGCGTGAGATACGAATTGATTGTTCTAGCACAGCGCTGCCCAACCCCAGGCCCGCGGGCCGAAATGTGGCCCGCGAACAAATTGTAAATGGCCCGCCTATGATATGAAAAAAAATAGGAAATTAATTATTCGTTCAAAACACACCACCAACGTGTTTGTCTCAACCGTATTATTTTTCCTTTAATTCGAAATTAGCCACAGAAGACACAACAATGAACAGAAAAAACACAAACAAAAATCTTCTCTTACTTGTTGTATACATGTGAAGAACTTTAGTTTGAATTTTGAATTTCGAATTTTGAATTTTGTATCTACCTCAGCTCAGCGCGATATAACACACATCCACTGATAACTTCTCTAGGTTCTGCGAAAATGTGCGTAAAAAATTGCATACACCCTTAGCACTCAAAGATAATTGCTATTGTTGTTTTGTGTGTTAGGTTTTCACATTTATTCACAAACACGATTTTAAATAATAATAATAAAAAAAGAAAAACATCAAATGGGTTTTGGGATCGGTGACAGGTCCAGTCCAGTCGACGGGTACTTTTAGGTGGAAAAAGGTCAAAAATTAATGAAACTTGGAGGTTTTGTTCAAGGATAGTAAACAAACATTTTTCTAATTTTATTACCTCGAGGGCCCTGTGCTGAAAAAGTTAGGGAGGAAAAACGGTTTTCCCTCAATAACTTTTTTCCTTACGTGCTATGGCAAAAACAGTTTTTCGTAGAACATAACATTTCCTACAATTTTGTTAATACAATCATTTTTGTATGTCAATTTGTTACCGTGATATGGCACTTCAAAAAATAGGTAATTTTTCAAAATTCGCCAAAAAATTCCAAAAAATGAAGAATTCGGCCTTATTTTTTCGGGAATACCCAAATAGTCATGATTTTTTTGTAATTATGGTTCCTCGTTAAAATCACCAACTTTCTACACCCCCCAACCCATCCCCGCTTGCCCAGCAGGTGTCAGGGCATACACATTATTATTGTCATCCCGACGTAATTTTAATTTATTATTTCGTTCTTGGTACAGTGGGCGGGTAGAAAGACGTAAGAAGTTTATGAAAGTTTGGGATGTTGCTAAGGTATAGTTAGTTAACATTTGAGGAAGTTTTGGAATACGACGGCCTTATGGAAAAAGAGGAAGAGTGGGAAATTTGAAGCGCCGTATCTCGGTAACAAATTGACATACAAAGATGTTGGTAATAACAAATGTTATGCTCTACAAAAGTAGACGATGTTTTTGCCAATGGAAGTAAGGAAAAAAAGTTATTGAGAGAAAACTGGAGCAACGTCGAAAAATTTGCAGTTTTCCCCCCTCCCCCTTTTAGCACAGGGAGTTCGAGGTCAAAAACTTAGCAAAATGTTTGTTAACCACCCCTGAACGAAATCCCCAAGTTTCATTAACTTTTGACCTTTTTCCACCTAAGCCCACTTTTTCCGACCTGTAGTCTTTAGTTATTGAGCGTGAGCGTGATTTTAAATACAAATACTGCAGTTTTTTTAAACACCTTCCTCAAAAATAAAACCGTACGTACAAAGATTCTTCTATTGTCCATTGTGAAGTTTTGGATCAAAGTATGTTTGTGAAAAGGTTTTTTTTAAATCTGAATTTTATAAAAAATAAGTACCGCACATCTATTAACCAGCAACATACATAAAATTTATTGTTATTGTCAGCATCTGATCTCGCACCGAACATAGATAAATTAATAAAATAAAAACAATGTCAGAAATCGCATTGATTACCTACTTTTATTATTATTTTTATTTTTACGTTTTTATTAAATACATACATTACATTTATGGTCCTTTTTCTATCAGAGATGCTATTTAATTTATTATTTTAATAAATGACAAATAAATTTTTTTTCTTTTTGCACAAAACAAGCTATACTGGCCCGCCAGTGATTTTGTTGTCGTCAATTTGGCCCAAGAGATAAAAAGGTTGGGCAGCCTTGTTCTAGCACATTTACGGACGGGCCCGTCCGCGCCGTTCCGACTATTATAGTTAAGCCTTAACTAAAATGGACGGAAACAAACGAAAGCAAGTGTCAGAACCGAACGAAACGATCTGCCAAATGAACACATTTTCCCATAACTGATGGATTGGCGCTGAAACAAAACATTATATATGTTGTATATCGGGCTTACATTAATCACACAACAAATACCTGGCATGTGACGTCACTATCAGCTTTTCATTTTGTTTTATAATAATAGTTCATGTTGTTATGGTAATTTAAATGTAAAAAATAAAAACGGCTCCGTAAAATAACTCCCCAAACAAATATGAAATAACCCCCCAAAAATTTTGTATGAGTTTGGGGAGTTATTTCATTTCATATGAAATTTTTGGACATTTATTTCATGTTTTTTGGGCGCTTATTTAATTTTTAATTTGGAGAGTTATTTCCTGATGAAATAACTCCCCAAATTGAAGTATGAAATAAGTCCCAAAAAAATAGTGAGAAACAAGATTTGAGAAAAAGAAAAGAAAACAGAATACGATTTTGTTTCTCAGATCTAAGAAAAATAAAATTGAAAATACATTAAAAATGTATATTTAAATCTTATTTTACCTTATTAACTATAATTTTTTTTTTCATTGGAAAATAAATATAAAATGGTAAGACAATTCTTTAAGTTGGGGACTCATTTGACTATTTTTTTGGGGACTTATTTTATTATTTTTTGGGGACTTATTTCATGCTTTTTGGGGACTTATTTCATAATGAAACAAAGCCCCAATTTAGGGGGGTGGGGGTATTTAATTGTTTTTTGAGGAGTTATTTCACGGAGCCAATAAAAGTTCATAGCTTCAATTGTTTTATTAAACTTCAAACATTGCCTTTCTTTTAATTTTTTTGAATCTATTGTTTGATTTTGTAGAGATTTCTTAACTCACGAAACTGAAACCATAAGAGGTCCAGTTACAAGAACCTTTTTTTGAGCAAATTTGAAAAAATGTTGGCCAAAATCTAGTATGGGAGCCAACATTTAAAAAAGAGTAACTAAAAATGCGACGCCATCTAATATAAAGCTGTAAGTTTATACCAAACATAGTTTGAGTGAATTCGATACAACCGTTGACACCTTATGGCCATTTGCAAAAAAAGCCGTTAAGACCAGATCTCCTTTATTTGCATTTTTAACCAAAAACTGAAAACGCAGTTTTCTCAACAACACCTAAAAAATATTAGGTACACACAAAAAATTGCAATGCCATTCTATAGAAAAACAGTGCCGACAAAGTTTGACTCAATTCAATCAAGCCGTTTGCAAGCAAATGGCCACTTTTCGAAAACACATTTCAAATTTAGATTGGGTACTCCAACTTTTAGTTCATTAAAATGTTTACCAAAAACATAAAATATACCGTTTTGAAAAAAACCAAAAACTAATAAAATTAGTAGGTAGGTACCTACTTTTTTTTTAATTAAAAAAAAACTTCTTTTTTTTTGAAAAATATAAGAAATATTATTATTTCGTTTTTAGAAGGGCTTCTGCATTAAAAATTTCATAGAAATCCGTAAAGGGACTTCAGAAAAAATCTAAATTAAAAAACCGGTCTTATGGGAGGTACCGTTATAAGACTTCCTGAAAATTATTTTCAAGTCAAAACATAAGGTTTACAAAAAAACACCGTTCAGAAACATTTATCAAAATCGTAGGATGGCAGGTACCGTTAGTTTTAGAACCAGAATGCTAATTCCAAAAACCCCTGTGGAGGATGTCATAATAATACTGTGTAAAAATTTTAAGCAAATTGGCTCGGGCGTTTAGGCTGTAGGTGCCGATACAGACAGACAGAATTGTCGAACCCACTTTTTTAAGCTTCTCTATCATCTTTAAGTTGTGTTTGATTGTCCAACAATTTTTTGTTTTTACGATTGACTAATGGCTTATAGTACCTATAATCGCATGTAAAAATCAAATGTCCATATGTGGGGTATTTTTATTCGGCAATTTTTTGAACACAACATGAATCAAATGGCCGCCTTTATGGTTCAAAGCAAAATTTCCCCAACTTTGTTGCTTAACGCCGCCGTAAGAGAATAAAGAACGAATGAATTATTGAAATTTGCCTACAAGAATCTGGTCAACTACTGACGATAAAATGCTGAACAAGGTCCCGAAACAGCTCACTTTGGTCCCGGCAACTCTCTTTTCGCTGCAACTTTTGTCACTTGCTCATCAAAATTCAAACATGTCACCCGTTCAAAGTTCCCAAATTTGGCTGCTCGCGCGAATGCATGTCTGAGACCTCAAGTAATTCTGCGCAGACCCTTTTTGTTAAACCGTCGCCATTTGATTAAAAAACAATGTGATATAAAATGAAACCAAAACCAAATATACTGCCTACAACCCAACTGCTTCGATGCTTTTCCGTCAAAAGAACTGACAACTATCTAAGCGAGGATAAATGCAATTTTCCACAAGCTTTTCGTTCTGCATTTAATTTACTTTCGCCTACCTGAACTTTTTCCCAGACCCCAGACGTGACGTGGGCTTCCATGTTCTTAACATACAGTTAGTGATGAACGCTATGTTTTCTTGTTGTGAATCTATACAGTTTCCAACCCTATCTTTTTGTGAATAAATGCGCCCATCAATCTTTACTTGAATCCGCATAGCTATCTCGGTTTGATTCCACAATAAATTCTAGACCTGATGAGTTTACCTCGCTAAACCTAAATTTTTTTTAAATGTTCCAAAAGCCTTTAAGATGGTCTGCTACAAAACTTCAGACAGTATCTAGCTTGCGATAAAGCTGCGTGTTGATATTTGATGACTTTAAAAACTAAAACAGATACTTTAAGGAAATCGTTCAGTTCGTATGTTGTGCTACCCGAATTGGGTGCAATGTCAGGAAAATTTCCATATTTCATGGATGTCTCTTTTAACATAACATATTAAATACAAATGTTTGAATAGTGATGCTGTCTGCTAGAATCACACTCAAAGTTGAAAAACGAAGCGACCTTCTAGCCCATCGAATTAAAAAAAAAGGGATCATATTTTGTCTTCAAGCAATTCAATTCAACAGGTCAATAACTTCAAACCCATTCGGATATAACGTAGTACCTACTATCTTTAACTCCAAAAGTCATTCCTTTTTGGAACTCTACAGCCGAAGTTCAGTGCAAACCACACAGACGAGGCTTCCTACTCCCACAACTATAGGCATGTATCGTTACTATGATCTTCAAGTCTCTTAAAAAAGAAGTGCATTGACATTTCCCAGCCGAAAACACAGTCGATTAACCCTTTTTTAATGGCAAATAACCTTTTCCTCAAAGTTCCAAAAAATAAAAATAAAAAACCCAACAATCTTCTCTTGGAGACCGGTCGGTCCTGCCGAAGCACTTCTTCCTCCAACTGTTTTTATTGTATTCATGTTCGTATCGCAAACACGACATCGAAGCTGCACAGCTAGGTATATGGTGTATCGCGATATACTACCTACAGAAGTATCTTTTCTACAAAACCTATCTTTGCGATGCATCATGTGTGCTTGCCGCCGCTGTCAGTGGTATCAAGTTTGGGCACACAGCGCACAGCACACAGTACAGAGAAGAGAACCTTCTCCATCTACATAGGGCAACGCATGAGTTTCCATTTGGAACTGGAAAAGTTGTTTACATTGAGTTCATTCACTTTTCCCACGTAGCTAAAGCTATACTACAGGTACAGGTACAGGGTACACCTACCTACTTCGGCTTCACCTCATGGTGATGCCTGAAGATGATGCTCCTCTTCGCGATGGATCCACTTTTGTAGGTACCAACTTTGTATGTATTAACGTGGCTTTGACAATGCTGATGGGTTTCCGATATTTGATGCAGGTGATGCTGGGCAGAGGAGACTCTCGCGGGGTGGTTTACCTTGTTTGACCACTACCATTGCCATCAGTGTGCTGGAGCATTAGTTATCCATTTTAAAGACTTGGTTCTTTTTTTTCATTAATTTGGTGACTCTTCCCAGAAATTAAAAGATGAGCCTACTCAAAATTCATGAGGTCACACAAATTAGACAAAGGGGCAGAAATTTGATGGTGGGCGGAGAACACTGTCATCGTTGCGTCGTCGGTCGTCTAAATCACAATTTATATTAATTTGTTCCAGTTTTTCGGCTTTTTAACGGTGAACTCAGCCATGTTGTATGCACAAAATGCCCCTAGGAAGTCAACTTTTATCATTTAAGTGTATATGTTGTGAGTCATATTCTTTGTTTTTCTGGGTTGTAACGGGAGTCGTTGACAAATTTAAAACACTTAAAATTATTTTTTTGTTTAATGTTTGAGTAAATAAAAGATAGTTTCGTTAATGGATGTGCTGTTGCCCGATGCGGCATTAAATTGCCTACGTAATGCATTCATACCGTCCGGCACTGTCGGTTGCCGTCGTCATCGTCAGCTGAAGTAATTAAAAAATCTAATTTATAGCCAATGGATTGGGAATAATTAATTAAATATACTGTACACTGTACACAGTGGCCATAAAGTAAAAGCCAAAGATTCTATTCAATCATGTTTACTGTGGGAAAATTAAATTCAACTATCAAACGCCACCATTCCCTTTAGGGGGACACGATGTAAACTTAGATTCGAAAAGTCGGGGTTGATTTCTGAGGACAAACACTTTTTACTACTACTTATTAAATTTTTACTGCTGCACTTTAAGCAATTTTGATTTGTTGATTTGAACGAAAAAAAACTAAACTAAAAAAGGGGGAAAACTGTAAAATTTACAAACCACTATCATTGTGTCAAAGTTCAATAAAATTCAGTTGTCATTTTTGTGAGAGTCTGTTGCAATGTGCTGTTTGGGCTGATAACCCATGTTTCGGAAGATGATTCTTCCACATGGTCTAAGAAAAATTGTTCTACGAGTGAGTGTGTTCAGCTCAAAGTTCAAAGAGTGTTTCATACATTTCGATAGCCTATATAGGATCAGATATTGAACATTGGATTCGAATTCGAAGAATTATAGAACGAAATTTCACCGGATTTTTAAGTTAGATTACGAGATCGCACATATCGCGACTCTGAAATTCCATGTTAAAAAATATTATTTGAAAACATCTTGTTTCAATGCCTCGAGCTTGGTTGAATCATAAGAAGTAGTCATTGTGTTGGTGATGCAAAAAATACTTAGCAAAACAGTGAGTATCAAGAAAGGAGTGGAGCAATAGGGATCTCGACAATCGGGGCTTCGAAATATGTTTTTTCTTTTCCTTTTCGATTTGCCCCTTTTTCTCCGCTAACGGGGAAGTAGTCACTACATGAAATTTAGTTTTAGAATTTCATTCAAATGATCCACGCTTCGTGTTTTTGGAAAAATTTCAAAGCTGTTAATTGTGTAAAACAAAACACCTTTCTTTGTTGTAGGACTCCCTTATGAGCAATAGCAACTACTTACTTACTTACTAAGGTGGCGCTGACAGTCCAGTTGGACCTCGCTCGGCTTGAACCAATATATCCCGTCAGCCAGTCTGATCCTCAGCAATTTGCCACCAGCTACGCAGGCCAAAATGGTCGAGGTCATCCTCTACTTGATCGCCCAATCTGAAATAGACCCTCAGGGTTTGAATTGAAGACTCTGCAGCCATCTAAGCCGTTGTTTTTTTTTGTTTGCTATTTGACCATAGGTAATGTCGCTGACCCTGTAAAGTTTGTCACTGATGATTTTTCATCATACTTCATTGATAAAAAACAGGACCGAATATCAACCGAGGAATCTTTCTCTCAAAGCACCCCAGTCGCGTGTGTCAGGTTTCACGCTTCTGCCCCATCCAGCAGGAATAGGATGATGTATGTCTTATATAGTGTCTCCTTAATCATTTGAGAGAAGGCTTTGTTGTTTAGATGTATTCGACGCCGAAAAAACAGCGGTTGGCAAGTGTGATTCTTCTCTTGGGAATAAGTTACAGATTATAAGGACGCACTTTTTCAAAATTGTAGTTGCCATAAGTTTTGGAAAAGCAAAGTGAAAGTGCTGTTATTCTTTCGGTCTCCGGGATAGGTGTCGTTTCCTCAAACTTTAATGTAGCAACGGGTTAGCTGCCTGGAAATCAGGGGAAGTGCCATCAACTATAGCTGCTTGATTGTTTTGACATAATCCGATATAGGCTTAAACTGTGGCTAGTCAACCGTTTCTCGCCTGACCAGGTCACGAAATTGTTTCTTTTTTTTGCTAACCTGATGCCCATTTGAATCTAGGGCCTGATGATTGGTGTTGATTTTTGTTCACTTACAACTTCGTCATAAAGCGTGGTCTAACCATATCGCACGATATATCGCACGATGTTAGTTTAGAGTAACACCAAGTTTTATGCCCAACCTTATTTGACATTTCTGTGTTTTGAGTCTTTGACAAATTCAACCATATAGAGGCACACAATTGAGTAGCGCGTTAAGACTGTTGAAGCGTTTTATAAAAATCAAAATGCATTTCGTGAAATTCATGATTTTTTTGGTTAGCATAATAGACCAAATGTGTATAATCGGGAGAATTCTGTCCAAATTTCAGAAAACCGGGTCTGATTGCTACTGTTTGCGATATTAAGACAGAAAGGCCGTCAACCTGAACTCGACGTTGGCGACGTGCTCATCAAGTGAACATCTCGCGCGAGATGATAACGGACTTTTTGTGGCCAGAAGTTGAGGTTATGGAGCTGGACGAGATGTGGTTCCAACAGCACGGTGCCTTTTGCCACACAGCCAACGAAACAATGGCTATTTTGCGCGAGAAGTTCAATGGCCTTTTTAGCTCACGTCGTCGGCGTCGTAGCGATGTCAATTGCCCGCCACGATCAGCTGACTTGAAACCGGACTTTTTCACACATAATTGTCATAGATCTTTTTATCATAATAAAAAAAATTAAGAAAGGTCTCCGAAAACATTTTTGTTTTATTTACAATTGACATCGTGATGAGTTATAGTTGGACCACCCTTTAATTTTTTTTTTTTTTTTTTTATAAGGTTGACAATTGTTAACTTTTATCGTTCTTTTATTCAACTTTTTTTCTTTCTGAAAATGCTAGTGAAGGTTCCAGCCAAATGTTTCCTTTGGGTCCCTTCACACCGGCTGGGGTACAACAACAAAATCATCTAACTACAGATATAGCCGAAAGAAACTTTCAGCTTTGACCACGTTTTTTCCTTGGACCAATTACTTTCATAGCGTTCTTTGACCTGCAACCTGATATGCAACCACAAAGGCTGTGTTCCAAAAACTACTTAATGAAGAAAAGATGATGAAATTTGTCTTCCCAAGTTTGTTTCCAATTTAATAATATCAAACATGCCACTTCAACCCTTTAATATTGACATAATAACCAACTTTAGAAAAAAGAAAAAGAAAGCACCACTAACTGTTGTTGAATCTCTTTCTACCGCCACAGTCAAGTTAAGCCTATGTCTTAACGATTCAAGAAGTACGATTTATTTTAGATGTTTTGAGGTTGCCAGGATTGTCCAGGGGTCGACCTCCTTTATGCAGTTTCGGGCACACATCAATGTCGAAATCGTTAATATAGGTGGACATCTTCCCTTCCACAAACTGTTTCCAATAAGTGAGCTTACTATCTTGATTATTTGGTTTTTCCAGAGTAATGACTCTTCCTGGAACTAATTTGGAAACATTTTACATTGTCCACGAAAGAGGTCTAATTCTCGGACGTTTGTCAAGAATTAAACGGAATTGGATTTGCAATGACAAATAAAATCTCATAATTAAATTGTTATCTAGATTAATTTATAAAGATCTTGATTTGGGAGCGTATAACCGTTTGCTAAGAATTGTCCTTCGAGGAGTTTTTGTACCGCGTGATGGCGCGCCGCCATGCGCGAAGTTGATCTCACCTGCAACTCCAACGAACAGATATATAGAAGGCACCTACTCGTACCATTCGCATCCGTGGGATAAGCGTACTATACAGGTAACAATTTATTTGTGTAACTTATACTAGACCTAGTATAACGTTACCCCAATATAAAACTATATAAAAAAACAATCTACACAGGTAGCTCGACTGTGCGTGGCTTTGTGTATTGTGTATGGAGCTGCAACATTGTAGCTACATTTTGCTAATCGCGTGAGGTGGATTTGTCCACTTAGCTGTCAAAGTTGACAGATGGATTTATGATTTCCCTATATAGGGTATGCCGATCGAGGTTGGGTCTGCGTCTGTCTGATATTATATATTAATTTTTTTTTTTTAAACAAAAAGAAAAGAAAAGATTTACTGGCGGACTTCACGGTGGTAGGTAATGTCAAGCTCGTAACTGAAAGAGTGAAGAAAAAAAAAAGTGAGTAAAAGGTGTTCCATAAGTCGGGACTTGTCTTTAGCGGGAAATGAATTACGAATATAATATAGCTACAAATATGTAGCGACATGACAATTTTTTTGACAAATGAGTGCAGATCTAGTGATAAGCATTCTAAGTGAGGTCTTTTGACATGATGGAAAAATCCAAACATAGGCTTTCTTATTGAACAATGTGTTTTATTGTCAATACCTGCATCAGATAAGCTTAAATGTTGATAGATATCCATATTATCTCGGTGAGAATAGAGACTGCAAAGACCATACTGACGGCTTTAATTTAAGAAAACGTCAAAAAAAATAGTGTCGGAAGAAATAAACTTCAGCATTTATAGACAATAGCCAATTTTTTGGCTCAAGTTGTCTTTTTAAGGATAGTTTATTTGTGTTTTAAGAAACAGGCCTGAATATTGAGATTTCACTTGTTGCATATTCCAACCAAGATATGTAGTTGTAATTTTTGTTGTAACTATAGGCTCTTGTCTTGTACATATGTATCATATCATAACATCGATGACTTAGTTTTCTTTGTTAGAATTCAGAGGCAGTCCGTCCTGAGATTTTCCGAAAAAGCATGAGAACACAGGACATTTCATTTCAACACTTTTTTTTGGAAAAGACTCAAGTCATATTAATTAATTTATCTTTTTTCGTCTTAAAGTTCTTTATAAAGTGGCTTTTGAAAGTGTATCATAAATCTATTTAAGGCTGTATCGGAACACATAGTCTAAACGGCTGTACCGATTTGCTTGAAACTTGGTACACTATATTGTTAAGACGTTCTATAGAGGGATTTTTGGAATTAGCATTCTAGCTCTACAGCTAACGTTACTTGCGACATGATTTTTAATGAAAAATTAATATTTCTCAAAAACGGCTTCTTCGATTTTGATAAAACTTTCTGAATGGTGCCTTTTGTATGTAAACTTTATGTTTTGGTTCTCGTAAACCACTTGACAGATTCCGATAAAATTTAAAATGTAGAAACCTTTTCATAAAGGAAATAATACTAATTTTTAAATTTTCAAAAGAAAGTTTCATTGAGTTTTTTAAAAAAAGTTTTTTTTTTTTTTAATTTTTGTTTTTTTTCCAAATACCGTTTTTTTAAGGGATTAATAAAATTTTATATGATTTTTTCCCCCGCTTACTTTTTTTCAAAATCTTGAGCCCCAAGACCACTTACATTAGAACAAGTACGTGGGAACCAGTCCTGCACTTTCTTTTATAATGCACTCTATTTAAAGGGGTTTTGTATACCCTTTTTCATAATTTAACACGGTGCGAGCGTTGAGGAGTGAAAGATAGGAAAGATATTTTTGGCGGTACAAGTAATATTAGTGTTGAAAATTAGTCTAGATGAGATATTTATATTATTCTATTACATTTGTTGAATACTAATTACTTACTATTCTAATACTTTCTCTTTCTTTCATGAATTTAAATTGTCTATTAAAATACCTACCTAATTTACATATATTTCCCAAATCTAACACATATTTTGTCATTCGTAATTGTACTTCCAAAGAATTACCTTAATTTGTATTAAAGACTCAATTGTTAAAATCTTGGCCCTTTTCATTTAAAAGAACATTCGTTTTAAGGTTTTTCCACATGGTGCCGAAACCCGGGAAAAGGGTGTACGGAGATTTTTAAGGTTTTTTCTTTTTTTATTACGTAAAAGTACAACGCGTTTCAACTTAACCTAGTAGTTATGGAGCTTTCTGCAAGATCATCCTATAGAGGTCAGGTAACAAAAATTGTGAAAAGTGCTACTGATCTTCTCAATAGCGAAGGATCTCAACTTAATTCTACGAATGAGCTGGACGCCATCGAGGAAGACGTCGTTCAATTTATCCAGCGACTGACTGCAGCCCATGAAAGTCTTAATTTGGTGAACAAAGAGGTGCAAACTAAAGGTCTTTTAAAGACAGATGAGCTGGATAAGGAACTAGAGAAAATCTGCGAATACGAAGATTCAGCAATAGGTGTTCTTTCTCGCCTTAATTCACGTCTCCAGAAAGTCCGAATCAAGCTGAATCCACAAGCGCATATTCCAATCCAACCTTCCCTCAACCACAGCACGTCTTCATCAAATAATTATACAAATTCTTCCTTTAAACTTCCCAAATTGCCGCTTAAAAAATTTGATGGCAATTATCAAGATTGGCTTCCATTCTGGGAACAATTCCGAACAGTTATTCATGAAAACGGGAATTTAACATCGTCCGAAAAATTCAGTTACTTAGAATCCGTGTTAACTGGCAGCGCGAAAAAAGTTGTGGGTGGATTTACTGCTTCAGGTATGTGCTACGAAGCCGCTATTTCCCTTTTACAAGAACAATTTGGTGACGTAGAACGTTTGGTGGATAAGAATATGCAGCAATTGCTTTCCCTTCGCCCCGTCCAACAAAGAACTGATACCGTAGGCCTTCGAAATCTATATAATTCTAAAACATCATGTTGTCGCACTCTTACAGCCTTGCGAATACCTTCCCATCATTATTATGTCATGTTGAAAACAATATTGCTCCGTTGCTTGCCGACGGAATTGCGAGTAGACTATTATCGAGCAGTGGAGAGGGAGGAACATGCAGCCGAAACAAATGAAGAAGATGACTCTAGTTCTACATCCTCTTTGCAAATTGGCGATAAACAAGTGAAAGCTATAATGCGTTTCCTGAAAAGAGAAGTAGAGTCTTTGGAAAAAAGCATAGTTGTCTCTTCCATCCCTTCTACAAACACCAGACATTGTTCTTCATCTCACACAACTGCATCAAGTTTAGTGTCATTTAATGGTAAAAACGCTTGTGCATTTTGCTCGTCCGACAAACATACAACAAAGGAGTGCGACTGCTCGTTATCAATAACAGAGAAAAGAGATATATTAAGAAAAGGCGGTAGATGTTTTCGTTGTGCCAACCGAGGTCATAATTCTAGAAAGTGTCGTAGTGCTAAATGGCTTTCGTGTGAAAAGTGCAAAGGAAAACATTTAACCTCGTTGTGCGACCCTTCCTTCGCCGGTCAAAGAATCTCGCCATTAACAGAAAAAACGTCGGATAATTTTAGTCAACGAAAAGCTGTCAACCTCTGTACTGGTAATTCGGTCACAATGACTGAAGATCCTAAACAAAATTATTCTATTTTGCAAAGTGCAACAAATCTGTGCGCGTATAACTCTTGTTTAAATAATAAAAATGTTTTTTTGAAAACAGCCCGTGGCATCGCCGTAGCCCCAAATAAAAATGAACCCCTTCTTTTACGTTTGATTATTGACGGCGGCAGTCAATTTTCGTATATTCGAGAAGATCTGGCGCGAAAACTTAAACTTTCATGTGCGGGAGAGGTCAATTTGTCCCTAATTCCGTTCGGATGTGGACAACAAAAACCGTCGAAGAAATTTAATAGAGCTTACGTCGAATTAAAAAGTCAATTCAATAACAAGCAAATAATTGTGTTAGCCGTGGTAGTGCCAGAGATTTGCATTGACGTTCTGAGTGCACCAGACGAATCGTGTACTTACCTTCAGAATTTGCAATTGGCTGACTCTTGTCATGCAAATATTGAAGCCGCAGATGGATTGGGCATGCTCATCGGTTCAGACTTTTACTGGTCTGTGGTTACAGGCAAACAAAGGCGAATTTCTTCTGGTTTGAGAGCAGTCGAAACTATTTTCGGCTGGACGTTACAGGGATCGCATTCAACTGGTAAGGCTTTTGAATTATACAAAGACTCATGTTCTCCTTCTTTGTATAGCACCGCCCTCAATATATCCGCTCTTAACCTGAACGACCTCACCTCATTTTGGTCACTCGAAGCTATTGGTATTCGGGGTGAAGAAGAGGAAAATGAGCACCTAGCTGACGAATTGATTCACAAATGTATTTCCAAAAAGGGTCAACGTTACGAAGCCTCTCTACCATGGAAGCACCCTGGTGTTAAAGTAAAAAGCAATAAGGAACAAGCTCTTATGAGGCTGAAGTCGCTCCACACGCGGTTGTCGAGAAATCCCGAACAATATCGTCAGTATGATGCGGGGATACAGCAGCTTCTTATAGACGGTGTTGCTGAACCGATTCCACTTTCCAATAGTAGCGATTTGCGTCGTATCATCTACTTACCTCATCGCCCAGTGTATAAAGCTGAGAGTACGACCACCAAGATGCGCATTGTTTTCGATGCATCTGCACGGACTGAATACTCTCCATCATTGAACGATCTCCTTCACGTAGGAGCGAATCTTCTACCAGATGTCCTAAAAATTCTTTTAAATTTTCGCCTTGGACGCTATGGGATCGTTTCCGATGTGGAAAAGGCGTTTCTTCAAATCGAGCTGAACGAAAATGACCGTGACAGCCACAGGTTCTTATGGTTCGCACCTAAAAACAGCGCAGAGGGGGGAATCGTCGATTATCGGATGACGAGAGTCACTTTTGGCGTGAATTGCAGCCCTTTCTTGCTGACAGCAACCTTGCGACTTCACTTGAAAAACAACAAGCAGTTCCAATCAACGAGCAAAATTCTAATGGACAGTTTTTACATGGATGATTTTGCAGCAAGCTGCGATGCGGAAGAAGACGGTAAGCGCATCTGTGAAGAATCTATGTTGGTGATGCGAGACGCTTGCATGAACCTTAGGAAGTGGAACTCTAACAGTGAGCTTATTCGTAATGCTCTTTGCCCAGGCGAGTGCCCAATTAAACAAAAGGTGCTAGGATTGTCATGGTTTGTCAGAAGCGATGAAATTGCCGTGCCCTTAGATTCACTAGCAAATTTGCTCAATTCTGATTTGGTCAAGGGTACGAAACGAAACGTTCTTCAGACGATTGCACGAATCTACGACCCTCTTGGTATGCTTGGACCTGTCGTGGTACGACTGAAAATTCTTTTTCAATGCATCTGGCGAGAAAAATTGTCCTGGGATGAGGCTCTTACTCCAGACCTTCTGCTTCTTTGGGAAGATTGTGTCAAGAGCTTACATCAATTAAAAGATTTTGCAATTCCACGCGCGGCTCTTAGTTTTTCATCGTCTAACAATATAAGCATTCACATCTTTGCAGATGCAAGCATGAAGGCGTATGGAACTGTTGCTTTCATTAAAAGCATTAATGATGGTGAGGAGACTGTCGCTTTTCTTTGTGCAAAGAACCGAGTTGCACCACTCAAAACCGATGGAATAAAAGAACTATCCCTACCAAAGCTTGAATTAACGGCCGCATTGTTAGCAGCTCGCCTGTGCGCTTATTTGAAGCAATCACTTAAAGTAATCGCGCACACATTTTTCCTATGGACCGATTCTAAGATTGCGCTTGGTTGGATCCAAGGTGATACTAATCGTTGGAAGCCCTACGTTCAGAGCCGAGTCTCTGAAATCCGTCATTTAACGTCAATATCAAACTGGAGGCACTGTAAAGGAAAGGAGAACCCCGCTGACCTTCTCACTAGAGGAGTCACCGCTCATAACTTACTGAATTCATCTTTCTGGGCTCATGGACCAACTTGGTTAAAGGGCAATACTGATTTCAGTAAAGAGGAGAACGAGTCTTATTCTGAAGGTTACGGAACACTGAGTCTCCTGGCAAACGTTTCTGCTCCAGAGGAAAATTCACCCAAATTTGTGTTGACTTACTGGAATTTTAGTTCTTGGACAGGCTTGTTACGACGCACAGCTTTCATTCAACGTGCAGCAGAGCTGTTCAAATTGAAGACAAAGCCAAAAGAATTTTCAAAACCTCCGTTCGAATTTTCTGAGCTCTCCTCAAGCGAAATAAAAGCAGCTGAATTATATTGGCTAAGGTACTTACAAATGTGTTCATTTGCTAATGAAATTTTTTACTTACAGAGAGAAAAATCTGTTCCAAAAACATCAAAGATAGCGCAATTATGCCCCTTTCTTGACGAAAATGGTTTGATGCGGTTAAAGGGTCGTCTTCAAACCTTAAATGCACCACCTGACGAAGCACATCCAGTCATCCTACCAAAAACGTATATAGTCAAGCTCATTATCGATGATTGTCACGAAAGAACCTTTCATGGAGGTACAAATGTCGTTTTATGCAAATTGCGCGAGCGGTTCTGGATTTTAAAAGGGCGTTCTTTTATCAAAGGATGCATTAAGAAGTGCATAACCTGTCAGAAACTTTTTGGCAAGCCTGTATCCCAACCGTTTGGCCCTCTACCCATCGAACGCATCACGATGTCAAGGCCATTTGACTGCGTTGGCATAGACTTTGCTGGTCCTCTCTTTTATTTGGATGACTCAAGAAATCAGATGAACAAAAGCTATTTGATGGTTTTCACTTGTGCTGCGATTCGAGCTGTACATCTTGAAGTCGTAACAAATTTGACTACTGAGACTTGCATAATGGGATTAAGGCGTTTTATCGCTCGAAGAGGAGCTCCAACAACGATTTACTCCGACAACGCTAAGACATTTCGAAGAGCTGCTTTAGAACTCGATCACACCAACCCAGTACCGCACGACAAACACATGCAACACTTTCTGAGCAACAAACGCATACGTTGGAAGTTTATTGTCGAGCGAGCCCCCTGGTGGGGTGGATTTTGGGAGCGCTTGATAAGATCTATCAAAAACATTTTGAAGGTAGTAATTGGAAGAGCAAAGCTGACTTTTGAGCAACTACGGACTATTATTGCAGAAGCTGAGGGAATGGTGAACGTTCGCCCTCTAACCTATGTAAGCAGTGATCCTTTGGACATTTCACCACTAACACCCGCTCACTTCATACATGGCCAAGGGGCTCTTGCGAATACTCAAAATCCTGAGACCTCGTCTGATGTGCAACAACTTTGGGCTCGAAGACTTAAGATAACTAATATGCTTTGGAATCGCTGGCGGACTGAATACTTGCAACTATTACGATCTTTTCATCACAGTCAAGGATATTCTTCCGCTCAACTCAAGTCAAATGATGTAGTTCTTGTTTTTGACTCTGGTAAACCTAGGATTGCTTGGAAGTTAGCAGTTGTTGATGCAGCATTTACTGGACGCGACGGCAAAGTAAGAGCTTGCGAAATTCGTTACGCTGATGGTTCGAAAACTCGAAGACCTGTCCAACTGCTCTACCCCTTGGAACTCACATCATTGCCCCGGGCCGAGGATGTTGAAAATTAGTCTAGATGAGATATTTATATTATTCTATTACATTTGTTGAATACTAATTACTTACTATTCTAATACTTTCTCTTTCTTTCATGAATTTAAATTGTCTATTAAAATACCTACCTAATTTACATATATTTCCCAAATCTAACACATATTTTGTCATTCGTAATTGTACTTCCAAAGAATTACCTTAATTTGTATTAAAGACTCAATTGTTAAAATCTTGGCCCTTTTCATTTAAAAGAACATTCGTTTTAAGGTTTTTCCACAATTATCATCCCAACAAGATCCCACTGTTGCCATCCAGTTGAAGCTGGGGGAATATTATGAAAATTGCTACCCAGGCTGGGGCTCGAACCCACAAGTCTAGTTTAGCAACCAAACACAATATCCACTGTACCATTGCTACCCGAATCGATAAAAGAAAATTAAAAAAAATAGATCCGTCTGTTTTTTTAAATAAATACGAAAATACAGTTTTGGAATTGCATTTGTGTTTTATATGAAAAATGTGAGATAACGCATTTTCTTGTAAATTGTGTTTTCTTTGCTAAATTTCATGATGGGGATAATTGTAACATTTTTTCAGGGTAAATTGTAACATGTTAAAATGTACTCCGTTATGAACCAAGTCCATTCTTGGATCAACTTCTCACTGGTCAGTGGAATCATCCCGATTACAACGTTATTTTTACTCCAGACAGAGAAAACGAAGTTACGAGACGATCATAAAAACCAACTTTTCGAACTGATACTCCAAAACAACAAACTATTTTAGTGGAGAGGAGACACATTTTGGCTTCTAATGAAGCCGAAATAGGAGCTTACAAAAAACAGGTAAGAAAAGAAGAAAATCCGAAATATTTGTACTTAGTTGGTGTCAATATGCAAGGGCTAGCTTCAGCCCGTAACATCTAAGAAGTGAGATCAAAAGTTTACTAAAAAATTCATTTGCATATAAATTTGCTTGAACTCTTTGTTTAAGTTTTTTTAGTTTTTCTTATTAAATTAATTTGGATTTAAATTTTGTTCTATTCCAAACAAATTTAACATAATTGTTAATTTTGTTGAACGAATAGCTAGTTATGATATAATTCTGAAATTCATTTAATAAACTTTAAAATTCTTTTGACAACCTACCCCGGCTTATGTTACAACTGCCCCCACACGTGGGGTAAGTTGAAACAACATGGTTTTTGATATGAATCATTTAACTCTAAATTTTCTGAACACACTTATTTGGTGGACTTTTCCTTTACTTAAGAAAAAAATGGTTCGGCTGACTTATTTTCAAAAACTTGCTAGGAACATCGGTTTTAGTCAAAAGTTTTAGTCTTAATTTAAAGCATTAGAACGCCAATCCCTCTGTAAGCATCAAGTACCATTTCTAAGCTGTTTAGCCTACAGCCATATATATGCCAATACAGACAGACTGATATAATAGTCTGTTCCACTTTTGTCGACTTCTCTATCATTGTTAAGTAACTATATAATTTTGATTGCTATCACAAAATATTTATTTTTATACAAGCTTTTTTGGCTTATAAGTCGATATTGAAAACGATATTTTTCCAGTCTCAAAAACCGAAGAGATAGCATTTGTAAGAAGTTCCTATATCTGTCGGCAAGAACAAGGCCATTGTTTAAGTGTATCTAGATAGCTACTTAATAGAAATTAAATTATTATTTGGGCAAGGCAAAAGGTAGAATTTTATCATTCCACCCACGTTCGACAAGAATTATTTTCTACATTAGTAATCTCTGACCTCAAATGACTGCAACCATCACCAAACCACTTAGCGGTTCGCCACCAGAACCCAGAAGCAATTAAAGCCCAGATTCAGATTGCCTGGTCACAGATATTCCAAGTTCAAAATGTATATTGTTCCTCAACGCAAATGACTCAGTTGATCGCGTTATAATAAAACTGATTCATAAAAAAAAAAGCCAAGCTCCTGTTTCATATTATTCGGCGCCCAAACATCTGCGCTCGATCACGTTTCCCAAGAAATCGATGACATTTCCCATTCTTCCCGTGCCTGCTATACTACTTACTCGTATAGCTCGTAGGCAATCCATACGTAATAAAAATAATATATTTAATTACGCCTTAAATAATGTGAAACAATGAGCATTACAACAATGCGCTTGTTACTATGGGCTGCATCCATTGTTTTAACATCAATCGCATATGCCGCCGCCCAATTCAATTCAATTCGTCGTCGTTGCCTTCGTCGCGTCCCGTAGCGTCAGTCGGTAGGTGAGTGCAATTCAAATTCACGCGCGTAATTTTATATCGAAATATCCACTCACTGCATCCAGTAGCACCACGAAAAAAAAATATACAAAATGTGAATGTGCATCTGTGGGTTTCTATGTGATAATTTTCTTTTTGTGTTTTTGCTTTGAAAATCTAATAAATTAGAACACAATACGATTCCAACTAAATGGCGAATTGCGAACTCTGTGATTATTGTAATTAATTAATTATATCCCGATGGCTGCGCTTTTGATGGGGAGACCATTAGAGATAATGAATCTAAATTTGAAATGTACGGACCAGGCTTAACCTGACCACAAGTGTGTGACGTTCCAATGAAATCCAAATCCAACCGATTCAAATGAAAAACTACTGTGCAATAGTCCGGAGTCACATGTAGTGTTGCCATGTGCATTGGGTTGACTGTTGACTGTTGACACACAAAAGGGGGTTTGTTTAAGTTGTGATGCTGAGCCCCCATGTTATACCTAACCTATTTAGAATTTTCGTTTGAAAATTGGTTGGGGGTTCTCCCCATGACGCGACGCCGACGTCTGATTCCATCATTAAATCATGCATATATGTGCAATCAAGATGACTCTGTGTGATTTCAGATGTGTGACAGCTCACAATGGGGAGCGTAGCGAATCGATTTGCAATTAAATTCAGAAGCAGCTGCACTGCGCTGGGCTTGTTGTGACAAATCCATCATTTGTTTTTCGAGATACAAAATGCAAAATCATTTTAAAAGCAAATTATAGTGGGCTTAGAGCTAGGGCAGGGGGTTAGGTTAGGATAAAATGTTTTGTAACTTGCAACTCTGATGTGATGTCAGACAAACCTCGAGTCATCTAAGAGGATTTAGCCGGATAAAGGGAGTATAAACGGAAGGTCTGTCCAAAATGTATTTGTAAGTCTAATGCAAAGGGGGATGCTTTTTGACTTAGAACAAGAGTGGGTTGAGAAATTCTAAATATGAAGCAATTAGAATAGGAGGGGATTCTTTATCCCCTAGTGTAGACAGAAGGTTTTTTTAATAAAGTAAAATAATTTGAAAAAATATATAAATGGTAAGTCCTTGTAACTTTTACACCCACGTCATATCACTATGTTTGTGAAATGTCATTATCTTACATGTTATGACGCATTTACACTACTGACAAAGTTGACAGAATTCTTTGAAACCAATCATGTTTTTTCCAAAAAAAAAAAAAAAATACAAAAACTGACAGAAATACGGGGAACTTGTCAGGAGCATTATAAAATAATCAGAATAGACAAAGTTTTGCACAGGGTTTAATTTGTCATTAAAAAATCATTAAAACGACGCGACGTTGTTCAACTGTGGTGAACAGCGTATTTGTGGAAAGTTGAGGCGTGGTAAAGAAAAAAAAAACGAAAAATCACCGGCTTCGCCAAAGAATTAGTCTTCTAAATGAAAACGTCTTTGAAACTTGAGTTACGTCTACCAGAGTTGCCAGCACAACTGATAGGGCAGTGATTCCTTGTTGCTTCTTCCTGTCTTCAAGTAAAGAACATGTTTGATTCTCTGGTACATGTAATTTACAGTTTAGGTAGCGATATCTCAAGCCCAACAAGGCTACTGGAGCGGATGGCCTTCCGGCTGAACTCTTCAGAGCAGCAAGAGATGACTTGGTGAGGAACATACATTAACTCATCTGTCTAATGTGGTATTATAAAAGGATGTCTGACGAATGGAACCTCAGCATTGTGTGCCCTATCCACAAGAAAAGAGATACTTTAAACTGCGCCAACTACAGAGGTATAAGTCTCCTAAATGTCACCTATAAAATCTTGTCGGCCATTCTTTGTGAACGTCTGAACCCTTTCGTACGTGAACTGATTGGCCCCTATCAGTGTGGTTTCAGGCCTGGTAAGTCAACCGTCGACAAAATTTTCACACTTCGACAGATTTTAGAAAAGACCCAAGAATCCCAGATCGATACTCACCACCTCTTTTTCGATTTTAAAGTCGCCTATGACAGCGTGAATAGGAACGAGCTATACAGAGCCATGCCACTTCTTGGCATCCCTGCTAAACTCGCTCGATTGTGCAGGATGTGTATGGAACTCGCGCTGCTCCGTCAAGGTTGGTAAGAACACCACCGACTCATTTAATGTCCAGAAAGGCTTACGACAAGGTGGCGCGCTGTCATGTAACCTCTTCAGCATCATTTTTGAGGCATGTCACACCAGCAGCGGTACGATTTTTTTTAAATCCGTTTAATTTCTTGGCTATGCTGGTGATACTGCATCATTGAAAGAACGATACGCGCTGTCAGCTGTCACTGAAACATTCGCAAGTATTGAAGTGGAGGCGGCCAAAAAAAGGTCTGGCTGCAAATGAAACTAAAACACAGTATATGCTGTCCTCGGGTGCAGAACATCATCACCGTAGGCTCGGTGAAGGACTTTGTCTATTTGGGTTCCACTATAACCTCTCAGAACAACATCAGTGAAGAGATCAGTCGAAGAATCACTCTTGTCAATCGCTGTTTCTTTGGGCTTAGAAGGCATTATAGTAGCAAAGCCCTCTCTCAAAGGACCAAGGAGACACTATACAAGACCCTTATCATCCCAGTCCTGCTATATTGGGCAGAAGCATGGACACTGACACAATTGGATGAATATAGGCTAGGGTGCTTAGAGAGAAAGATTCTTCGGTCTTGTATGTATCAATGAAGTATGGAGAAGAAGATTCAATGGCGAACTGTACGGGCTTTACAGCGACATTGATTAATTTTGGTATGGGCAATACCCCCATTTATTTGGTTAAGAAGCTGGAAATACAGCGGCTTAGAGTGCTGGGCCATGTGGAGCGTATGGACGAAAACGCTCCTGCCCGACGAGTCTTCAATTCCAACCCGGAGTTCCGACGCAGTTCTGGAAGACCCCATCTAAGGTGGTACGATCAGGTGCACGACCTCAATCGACTTGGTGAGCAACTGGAGGCCACTGGCTAGGGACCGGTCTAGCTGGAATTGCTTTCAAATTGATCAGTGTACTATATGGCTATCAAATTCAAGTATTTCCAGAATAAAAATCACTGTCCCCAAGAGTAGACCATCTAAATTTTTTGTAAATATATGGAGAAACGAGGGAGTAAAGGTTATGCCCTGTGGTGTAGTCGCGTCGAAGTTTTTTTTCGGACTTCTGCTTTTGTAACAAATGCATCTGTAGTTGCCAATCATATTCGGCGGCATTTGGTAGACCCTTTTCATTTCTGCATAGCATCAATGCACATACAAGACTGCTTGAGGATTACAGATTTGATTTTGTGGTACTTTGGGCTGAATAAGTCAAACATTTTTCAGTATTTCGATAAAATTTTGATACAACTTGATTTTTTTCCTACTAACTTGGCTCAAGTTATATGCCATAAAAGGTGGCTCAAAATCCAGCTGGCTCCAATATGAAACACCAAGCTGTCGAAAATTTCCTTATAGCTATAATGACGCCATCAAAAACAGGTCTTATGGTACCCAGTTATTCTACAGGCCTCGCTCATCTTCCAAGCAAAATCAGGTTCCTGTCAAATCTGTAGTGGTAAAAAGTCTGCATCCAATATTTCAAAAAATAACCTCATCAACAATATTTTTGAGTTTATCTCGTTATGCGGCACACAAAAGACATGTCCAGTCCATTCACTGGCACAACGAAGTTTTCTTTAAAAACCTTGAAACACCTTAAATCTTTCCCCACATGACGAACCAACAGCAAAACAAAAAAATTGTGGAACCTCCCAAGTGGCGATCCCTAACGATGATGAATGCATATCTCCCTCATTAGCTATGAACACCATTTGTGATGTGCAAAAACAAAACCCCAGTAAAAAATCTCATATTCCACGATCATTAAGAGCTATACCTCCAGAGAAGATCAGTCGAATAGTGTCCATGTGATTTCTCGCTGCAGAATTCTTTTTTGTTTTCTTTATGCTCCTCTTATTTGTTCCGAATGCATTATGGAATCATCAGTATTGCACGAAGAAGAAGACCTCCATAATGATAATCTAATAAATTCCCAGTACCTACAGTGCATTTACCATCCCCATATAATACACTTCCAACCAGCTTCCATCTGATGAGGAGTGTCTGTCTCTGTCCAGTCCATCAACTTAACTCTATACTCTACTATACAACAACTGTCCATCTTTTAGTTAATTGGATTTAATCGCTTTTTCGAAGAAATCCATAAATGCAACTCCTGATGATAGTTGCACCATGATGTGGAATCCCAGGTGGAATTTCGTCATTTCCAAGGATATATTATGTTCGTATGTGTCCGTATAATCAATCTTGCAAAAATCTATATAGATGCAACATTATAGTTATTTTTCATTTTTTATTTTTTTTTGGGACGAAATTCCCGCGATATGAATCCATTCCATATATGGCATGGTCGACAGTCCTGGGAATCCGAATCGGCTCAAAGCATAAGTAAAGTATCTTTTGCTACATCACGCCTCCCTTGGACTATGTGCAACCGATAATTGCAGCTATTAAAACAAAATCAACATCCTTCGCGTGCAGAGAAGATTTGTGCGATGTGACTGCGAGTGGTCGTAAACTGAAACGAATGACACATAAAAAAACACCTCTCTTGATTCTCATCATCCGGAAATGAGGTTCATCTTGGAACTTGGAGCTGCGAGGCTATATGTTGAACATCTGCAGGCTGAATGCAAAAGGCAATATCTATATACGCATGGACCTAGCCAGAGTAAAGCATTACAAACGTCCACAATTATTTAAAAAGTCAATAAAAACGAAACAAAGAAGAAAATGGATCTTCAACCTCACCTTTTGCTGGCCTGGTGATTTGTAAGCGTTGCGTTGCGTCACGTTGGTCACCACTGCTTCTCCTGCTGCTGATTGGTTGGTGTGCTTTTTTTTTATTGTAAGGTCTATAAAAAGTGACTTCCGCCTTTTGTGCTAAGCTATGAGTATTTATTGTCGAATTTATAGCGTAAGAGATAGGGTCATAAAAAATATCAATTTTTATAGGTTGATTAAAAGATACCGAACTTATAGATACCTGGTAGTTAAGGACTGAGTTTATTTTTGTTTGTGAAAGATTTGAAAGGGATTTCAAATATTAGAAAAGTTATTTCTTCTGTTATCTCTTTTTTACTTTGTTGGTCCAATACGCGTTAAGAGGTAAGCTTGAGTCTTAAGCCGATCTTGTTGAGCGAGAAATTTAACCTTTGTGATCCGGTCATCTGGGTTATAGGGTCTAGGGGCTCATTTGTGTTTAAATCTTTACCTAAGAGAAAAACGAAAGAAATTTGGAATTGCATTACAAATTAAGCCAAGAAGTTAAAAAAAAATCAGCAGGGGCGGACTGCAGACAGAAGGGGCCCAGGCCTTCTAGATAAAAAGCCCCAAACTATATCGTTCGTTTCATGAGTAAGTTTTTGTAAGCAAGGCAAAACTAAGAAAATTCAAGAATATACATTTATAAGGAATGATTAATTTTTGACATGCAATCTGTGTTCCAAATTTTATCAAGAAATAAAAAAATCTGCTCAATCTGTCCAGTGAGATTATAAGATAGCTTTAATAGTTTTAGATTAGATTTCCCTTCTACAATTAACCGCAATTATTTTGTTGAAGCAATATCAACTAAGTCGTGGCTAATCACAATAAAATAAAAGCTATCCCTTTTCTGGCATTGTTTTGAGGCAAGATTGGTCACAAGTGCATCAGAGGCCCCACGTTGGGTGCCAGATTTTGTTAAGCTTTTCTAAAATCGATAGTTAAATTTTTGTATTCAAACTTTCTTTGGGCGTTTTCAAACATTAAAGTGCATTGTATTGAAAGTATTGTCCTTAAAAGAAGCAACAGTTTCTGCACGAGCTTTCTTAAATAAGGAATTTGTTGCTCGAAGACCAGGAGTACCTATAAATATTGCTATTGTTTTTTAATAAGTGAATAGAAAGAAAACGCAAGTTTTCTGTTCAATCATCTGAGATTTGAATTGGAAGCCATTTATGTAGCCAGCTTTAAATTAAATATTTTTAGTCCACGAGCAATTTTTTTATGTTGTCCGAAGTTTTTTAGAGACCATAACTATAGTCCTCGTTGAAATGAAGCCAAATTCCTTGCTGCGAAGGCCCTATCTTGAAGTCTGAACACCAATTTTTGAAAGTTTTCTCGAAAATCACTGAAAACCCGAAAACAACAAATGTTTGTTCGGGGCCCACCGGCCCTTAACTTATCTATCACACAGCACAGTCCACCTCTGTCGTCTTTCTTTCTGAGGAAGTTTTATAAAATACTGCTCTTAGTATTTGTCCGAGAAACACTTATTAAAGATGCAAAGGTAAATAATCTTTGTCATCGCTTTAAAAGTCAATTATCAAATGTCTTATCTGATAGATACGCATCTTATATCTTGAGAAAAATATGCATTTACCAAACTGTTCCCTGTGGCTGAAGGTATTCATTAGATTAACTAAATGTGAAGATATTCAAGTGATAAGATACTTCATGTTGGAAGCTAAATAATTAAACATACTTCCGTGCAGAAACCTTTCGGAAAGTCAGGTGCAACGCATCGCATGCCATATCTTCTCCAGAAGAATAACAAAAAAGAAAACAAAACTTACAGACTCAATTAACTAGGAAACCCGTTATTAATAGCTTGTGTCCTAAATCATGTTCTTATCAATTAATTTATGCTCAAAAGCCATTAGGCGAGCATCGGGTGCAATTAACTTTGAAAAGTTTGTTGATATTTTGTTTGAATAAAACATTGACGATGCACCGCTAATTACTAAACAATTTTTTTTTTAAGTAAAAGATAAGATACAAATGTTTCAAAAAAAGATCGAACCTACCTAGTGGAACAGCGACTCAATAGATATTAATTTGAAAAAATTAATAAGAGTGTTAATGGCTTTGTTCTTGGACAAAAAGATATCTTTAACGACGATTTTTTTTATTAAAGTTTGTGTGTGTGGAAGCTGCGAGATTATATTTGAGAAAATCACATTTTGGAATACTGGGTGGTATTTTGGAAAAATTACTTGCGTTTTGTGTAAGTTGATATAAATTCTTTAAACAAATTGTTCGTAATTATTGTCAATTTTAACGCTTGAGACTGTAGAATAATAATTCTCCTCGAAACTCAGATGTAGTATTCGTCAAAAATGTCCATTGTGCTAGGAATCGGAAGGCTAGCAGAGAAATGAAAACTGCCTTAGAGGTCTATAAAATAGCAGCTTAAATAATAAGTAAAGATATCACAAGCATGTACCTATTTGTATGGCAAAAGTCTGCAAATTGTTTTTGCTGATTCCAGCAGTGAAGAAATCTTCCCTTCCCAGGAAATTCAATAGTGACAGATAAAAAAAATAATTTGGACAAAGCAAGCATTCAATAATTGATTTCGAGGAGAAACCCTCAAACTCACAGAACAAGTGAAAAATTTTTTTCTGTGAAGCATAATTTTTGTATTAAAAATACGTATTTTTGCAAGCTTGATACATTTGCATGGAAGTACGTCCTACAACTGTAGTTTGACACATGTCTTTCAGCTTGGGAATAAGGCACAACAAACCCAAAAATTAAAGCATCTAAGATAAGATGTTTAATGTCAAGCAATTCGAGCTCACTTAAATAACTTTTTTCTTTATGACGGGCGTTGTGCAAAAAAAAAAAAAACAGTTGAATCGAAACAACTTCATGCAGAACAAAGTCACCCTGTTGTCTACCAAAATTGCTTATCAACTGCGTGACCTAACGGAACTTTACAAGTTTTAATGGCTGCTCAACCAGTGACAGTAGCCAATTAGAAACATTTTCGATATAATTTCGCAAGTACTTGCGAAAGCTTAAATTTTCCTTCGAGGAAGTGAGAAAGAGAGACTTCAAAACTTTACTTTGAATCCTATCTCTTGATCGTCAGTAAATTCTCCCTCACATGGCTCACATGGTCACATGGCAACACATTCCAGTTTGGCGCCAAACTATTGAAACATTCAGAAAAGGAAACTGCGCTTTTTTTGTCTCTTTCCTTCCTCACCAAAAAAATATATTAAAACAATCCTATGTAGTGTAAGTTTCAGTAATAAAGCGTATGAAATGTTTTGTTGGTTCACTAGGCGATCAGGAAACGTAGAAGGCTATCTGTTTTGAGAATTTTTGGTTGAAGAAAGAGGACATTCTGTTGAAAGACAGAAAAGGAAAAATAATATTTGGAAAGCTCCGCTCAAACAATGGAACATTTATTTAAGCTCGAACCGATTCAATACCGAGTTTCTGGCTGGCACTCAAAAGCTTAGTGAAAAAGTTCGAGCTGAAACCAAAGACAGAAAAACAGTCTGGCTCGTGATCTTGCCGTACAAGCATCAGGAGAGACAAATATTCTATGCTACAATTTTAATTGTCTTTTATAAAGATCAATACCATCGTAATCCCCATTCGTTTATCCACTTGGTAATACAGGGTGTTATCTAATTCTATAAAATAATTTTTAAAATAATTTAGTGGCATACCTATAGCAAGAAAAAAAAATTTCTTAGGTCCATCTGCATTTTTCATTAAAGAATAGTGGCCCGGAATTCAAAATATGTTCTTTAAAGTGCAACTAAGAAAGGTTTTTTTTTCTATCTTAATACTAGAATAGCTATTTGCATTAACATGGGTTAGGATACGCCAATAAAAGCCTTTTATTAAACCATCGGTCAATTATTTAAACATTGACGTCGACCCTTACTATACCTAGACCAATTCTTTTTTTAAACATGTCTTTTATGCAATTACTAAATCATTATAACCGAATCAGAGAACACCCTGTTTGGCACGCACCTTGAATTTAAACAATTCGAATGCCAATTTCTTAAATTATCGGGGAGACTACCTGAAACACTCTAAGTTACCAAAACTAATCAAAACTAAATGAATTTTAATATAAGCTTTTCGTTAAGGTAAAAAGTCTTTTAGTCCATTTTTTCTTGCTTTTCTGCCAAAAAAAAATATCGTTTAGTCTTTGATTTATTAAGTTTAACAATTCAAGCCTACGTTAATACCTTTGTTCCAGCAGCGATGAAAAAATAAATACCAAAATCGAAACATTTCCATGCAGGAAAAAGTTACTCTGTTGCCTATACCAAAATTGCTTATCAACTGAGTGGCTTAACAGAACTTAAAAAATGTTAATGGCTGGATTTCACTAATTAATCAGCCATTGCAATCATCTTGTTTTTCTTCAAATATTAACAGTGTGCGCAAATAGTATCGAAAATTTAAATTTTACTTTGAGGAAATGAGAGAGAAGGACAATTGTTACTTACATGCAAACATGAAACTTTTGCCGCCAAAATGTCTTAATCATTTTTGGAAATAAAATTGCCTTCTGTTTCGCTTGGCTATTTCCTTACTCACCTTGAAATAGAAAAACTTTTCCATCACTTTATTTTATAAAGCTTCCTTCTGCAGTTAAGCGTATCAAATGTTTGTTTGGTCCACTAGGCACCAAGTAAGACCAGTAGGCTATTTGTTTTGAAAATTTTAAAAAATAAGGAAACAAAGATCAAAGGAAATGAAAAAGATGGAAAGCTAATATTTTCAGGAGAAGCTCTTTCCTTTCCACGAAAGAGAAAGTAGAGATACAAAAAGAAGAATTAGTTTTGAAAGCACACCTTTCTTTGTCCGTTTATTTCTTGTCAGTTACCACTCAAACTCAAAGAGCAAGTGAACAGAATAAAGCGAGGAAACGAAAACGTGTTCAAAAGGATATTGAAAAAATAAGTAAAATGAAAGAACAGGTTTTAGGACAGAAAAATAGTCTGGCTCGAGATCTTGTCGAGTAAACATTGATCTTCTTTAGGGGAGGCCAAGTTGCAGCTGATTTTCAACAATATAATCCAATGATCTCGATAAGATATTGAGCCACACAAATATTTATAAATTGTTAAAAAAAAACTCTTGCTGGCAATATGAACTCTTCCTCTTGAACTATAATTTTTTCATGTCCAAACTAAAAAAAAAAAAACCACTGCTGTAGATCCAATTTTTTGGGGTTCTCATACCGTAAATCAGAAAAAATAATCTAAGATTTAGTACTGCTCTAGGAAAAGTATTTTTTGTACCAAATAATTGTTATCATAAATAATTTAAGACAAATATTATTTTTGTTCAAACCTAAGGTTTTGAATTAAAACAGGACACTGTTACTCCCTGAGAATAGAATTCCCCAATAAGTGCGTGATTTTGTTTCATTTAATACCAATTGCTGCCACTCAAAATGGAAATTCATTTCCAACTCAATTCACGGTCTCAAAGCATCGACATTTATTGTCAAAAAAAAAACATGTTTATTTTCAAGCTAAATTTGAAATTTCGTTCTCACTATTTGATTGAAAAATAAAACCTGTCGACGGAGACATAAAACATTTTCCAATTAACCCGGTTAATAGAATAACATTTCATGCCCCAAGGCTTTCAACTCCTTTTTTTGATTCAAAATAAAGTTTGACTTGCGGTTATATCAACCAAACCAATACCAACAGCTGTTCCCAACGCACCCAAAATCTAAATCTGACTTAAGTTATAAAAAATCAGAAAAAAAAATATAATAATTTTCCATCATCCACGCAAGTCTACATGACGTTTATTAATTTCTTTGGGTGGGAAAATTGATTAATGTACACACCCACCCACCAAAACCGAACCCGAAACCCTAGGATACAAATAAACGGTTCACCTCCAATGAACCAGAGTGCGACACAACGGTTCAATAGATATACAAATGGAAAAATTAAAAAAAAAATATTCTTGCAACAGCCAGAGTATCCAGGTGGGCTTCATCTGCGGCAAATCAAATCAAAATAATAATAAAATTCGAAATAGCAACAACAACAACAACAACAAAGAACCACTCTTTCTTGGTGATAACTCAAAAGCCGAAGCAGTAATCCTATAATAAATGTGTCTAAACTAACAACTCCACTATAGATCTTGCTGGATGGCGTGTTGGCGGTGTTCGTTTAGCTTATTTTAATGCAGTGTGTCCACGTTAAAAATCCACACAAAATCCCCCAATCCATATCCAGATCCAGGGGTGGTTCATGGTGGTTTCGGTCTTTACTGAGCGCTCGCTGGTGCTACAGAATCAGAGTTAACGAAAACACAAATAAAATCTAATTGTAACCTTTTTTGAAATCGTGGGCTGTTTTAATGGGTGATCTACACAATTACAGGCATATTAAAAAAATGATCGTATGGCAAATTAAATGGACATAAGGTCAGATAAGCTCACTTGCAGTTTAATGATGACAAGCGACCGACCGACGGATGATGGTGGCGACAGAGAGGATGATGATAGGAGTTATTAAATTGTTTTTATTTTCTAAGTTGTGATGGATTGGCCATTAATTTTCATTTGTTAGTAATAAAAACTCCGAAACGTTAAGAACAAAAAGAACTGGCAACTTCTTCTTCTCCTTTTTCCCCGACAACTTTATGATCGATATTGGGGTCATCATTCTCCCACTACTTCCGCTTCTATAGAGCTCCGCGGTTTGCCCCCATCAAACTTTGGCATGCCTCTTAGTTTTGAATTGATTCATGTCATAAGACAAAAAAAAAAGCTGGTGTTTTACTTAGAACACTACGTCTCCTATTTTGGGAAAAATGGTACGATATTGCTTCTTTGACACACTTTTGATGATTTATCCTTAAAAAATGACAATACCACAACTTTAACCATTCGCTTTGCATTTTTTCCTATGACGACATCCTTCAAGGGATTATTCCATCAAAATTTGTTAATTTTAATATTAAGACTCATGAGGTGCTTTTCAGTTTAACGAACATTTTTCTATCACAAGATTGCGGAATCTAATCCTTTTGCCAAAGTATGATGAGACAGTCGCCTGTCTCCTTTGTGCGAACCCTACGCTGGCGCTGTCTAAAAAACTGACATTTTTTCTTATAAGAATTCTTCTTCAATCCCCTTATTAACTTAGGGGAGCTTCGATTTTAAATCTCTCTCAAAAATAAAAATAAATATTTATTTGGCACAACCGCTCCAAGTGGGGCCGGAAAATGTGACATACACTTTCAGCCATTCCTGTGTGTGCGTTGATATTCTGCAGAAATGAAGGGGACCTACACTTTTCTGTCGAATCGGAACGGCTAACAGACAACCACTTTCCATAACATGATTTCCTCTTTGAGGATTTGTCACTTCTTCGCAAGATGTAGTACCCCAGAAAAGAACTCAGGTAAGATGTAGTACCCCAGAAAAGAACTCAGGTGGATTCAGGGATCGAACCTAGAACCTTCGGTGTAGCAACCCGACACACTAACCACTCACTAGGCCACGAAGTACTACATTAACTTAAATCTCTCTTATACTTAGTAAAAATATCAAATTGGATCTAAGTTTTAAGGGAAAACACCCACACTTTTGTGGTATCACACCGTCCTCCTTTGGACTTAGGGTGTCAGCTTTTTCGGAGCTGACAATAACTACCAAAGACGGAAAAAGGCTGAAGATACTGCCTTGATGATCACCTGCATTTACGAACTTAAGAAACATTTTCAAGAAGATTTTCTATTCGTCCTAGATTTTCGGGTGAATTTGTGCCTTTACCAACTTTCCTATGACAAACCGCCTGATGTTCAATACACCAAGTTTTTCGAGACTCTTCTCAATGCTCCTTTAAAAATTATCCCTTCATACCTTTATCCATTACACCGTCTAAAAAATACTTACCAGCCTTGAGATATCCTGTTTAACTTCTGTTAAAATCAAACTGTTTAATTTATGTTGAAACACATTGAATTGTCATAAATCTCAAATTCCTGGAGAAGAACTTCATTTCATCAAGAACCCAGTGTTATAGCGTTCTACCCTTTTTTCTGATTGAAGGTTAAGTGCCTTTTTCCTTCAAGAGCATGTTCATAATGGTTATCGAACCAGAGGTTTCAGTTTCACCATAATGGTGGACGAAAGAAGATATAAAGCGACATTTTGAATGGCGTCTTTGAGCATGCTTGTCAACGGTCTATTTCACTAGATGCTGGAGGACTCGATGTACGATTTCATTTACCCGTTGAATTTTAATCTCGAGAACACTTTCTAAATTTTTGAAAAACTTTAAAAAGCATTTTTTGATAACCATTCTTTGATAACCATACTTCTCACTTTAAAATAATAATGTGCAGTATAAGGCTGGAATTTTTGTGTGCCAATACTTTTTCGTTTTTATTTTCCCTAAAAAAAATGATACCTAATAATAAAAAAAACAGTAAAATAAGACAAAAAAAAAAATTAATGGCAGCCAATTATAAATGTCTGAGTTAAGTTGTTTAATTAACCACTAATTAAGAACACATTGTTTAACAAAATAAAATAGATGTTTGCTGTCAGAGTCCGGGTTTGTTTATTAAAATAAATTAAAAATCTTTCCCATAAGTAGTCCAGTCCAGAGAATCCAGAAATAAGCAATAAAAAGTCATTTCTCTCAGCAGGCCCTTAACACATTATAAATATTTATAATTAAACCATTATGTTAATAAATTAGACGAAGACGTTTGTTAACCAACTTTATACCTGTAAAAAGATTTAAACCACACCAACAAAAAATTGGACCGACCAACCTCTGTTTTTTTTTCTAACAAGTGTGGTTAATTACCCGAAACGGAAGTGACGATGACTTCAATTTATGTTAATGGATACAAATAAATTCCTATTTCCAATGGCAAGGCAACTCGCCAATGGAGCAGGGGTTACATAGATTATGATACTTTATATTATTAAGTCTTTCGAAATTGAGAAAAGTCTTGATACATTTCTTAATTAAAATTTTAAACATAAAAAAAAGACCAAGAAAACTTTAAAATTCTTGAATTTGTAAAAAGACTTATTAGGCAAGTCTTTTTTGAATTTATATTTATAACGGGTGATTCATCGTGAGGTTTGATTTTCAATAGGCTTTTTTTGGCAAATCGAGATCTGGAAAAACTCAATCAAAATCCGGTTTTTTATCGTGAAATTTTGGTCAGTGATGAATCCAATTTCTGGTTCAATGTTAATAAACAAAATTGCCGTATTATGGCCTATGAGCAACGCGAAGAGCACCAAGGGCGCAGGGACAAAACTCCCTAGGACATAAGTCCATAATAGACACCGAAGATTCATAACGGTTTTCAGTAGAGGGGTCGAAACAATGCATTTTTTCGGAGGGGTGTGTACCGCGCCCCGTTTAGGAGGCAGGGGCAAGTTTATAACAACTTACTTACAATGGAAACAAAATTATTAAAAACAACGGCAATACCAATAATAAAGTATTATACCGGTTTTCAAAGCTTAAAATATGTTCTTTAATCTAAAATTAAAATTATGTTATTTATGGTAAAAGTTTTTAAAAAATTCGCTTGCAAACTCAAAATTTTGATAGAAAAAAACATTAAATAGATTTTCAAACTATTTTTTTTTTCAAAATTTTACGTTCTTAAATATCTTTAAAAAAAATATGAAAAAATTGGCTAAATGATCACGGTGTGATGATCGTAAGGCTAGATTTTCTTGTTTTTGTGAAGAATACGTTGACTAAGAACTAAAGAGCAATAAATTTTTACCACAAAAATTTGTACAAATTTTGAAAAAAAAAAATTTGTTTAAAAATGTATTATTAATTTTTTTTTGTTAAATTTAGAGTTTGAAAATTAATTTTTTTAAAACGGTTTCCTAAAATAACATAATTTAAAAATACAACAAAAAAAGTGATACCTGGCTTTACAAAACGGTATGGTGTGTATGGCATTTTAGGAGTTTCTGTTATATTTTAATATTTCTTTTCCAATTTAAGTAATTTTGTTTGCCCCTCCCGGTCAAACGGAGGAGAATAGACCTCCCTCCCATACGATTTTTTACTTGCGATTATAGGTACTATAAGGCAAGTTATGCATACGTCGAAAAAAAAGTTTTGATATAGCAATCAGACATGACATTACGATGAAAGCGAAGACGAAAAAAGATGAACTAAAATTCTTACCGTCTGTATGTCTGTCTGTCTGTCTGTCTGTCTGTATGTATAGAGACCTACAGCCTAAACGGGTGGGCCGAATTGCTTCAAACTTGGACCGTTTTTTTTTGCTTTCGACTATCTCGAAAACGACTCAACCGATTCTCTCGAAATTTCACACATATATAGTTGCAGGTAGCTCAATTTGTACTGCATACCTACCAATATTTTTGAAAACAAATTGAAAAATCAATATTTTGAAAACTGCTTATTAAATTTTTTTCTAATAACTATAAATAAATGTATTTGCTAAATACCTATGAAATGGCGTTTTTGATTTTTTTTTGAAAATTTTTTTCAAAAAGTTTTTCAAAAAAAAACTTTTTTTTTTCAAAAACCGCTCCACAGATTTTTATAAATTTATTTTCATAGATTCAAATTTATCCAAGAAATAAAATGGCGTATTTTTTTTTTAGCTCAAACTAATTTAAGTATTTATTTAAGAATTTTGAAAAATGTATTTTTATCAAAATCTCAAGCTCCTACACCACCGTCACGCATTAGAGCAAGTTCGTGCGACCCAGTCGTGCATTTTATTTCTTTTCTCAACCCAACCTACTCGCTCTAGCTTTTTGATGCACCTTATACGAATCACCCTATATATGTTGTACATTGCGAGCCTGGGACATTTTTGACAAAACTGAGTTCTTCTTTACTGGCTTATAAGTGGTCGGAAGGAATATCAGACCTAAACGTCTATTTTCAAAACGAACAATAAAGTTGAAAACAGCTTGAACAATTTCTGTCAAACTCTGTTTGGCATAGGTTTTTATAGTCTTTCTCAAGATAGATACAAAGGAGAGGACCCATTTTTTATGGAGCTTCGCTTCAGGGCCCACAGTAATGAAACTTGTTCCAAATGAAAGCTAACGTTAAACTCAATCTATCTGCGAAATATTTTCGAATTTTGTTTTGAAGATTTCGAGATTATTGAGCTTCGTTCTCGAGTCATGAGTATGCACGGACGACATTCCCTTTTATATTGTGAAAAATTCTTCCGGAGTTCCCCAGGAAAGCCATCTTAGTCCTATATTGTTTTTTTTTTGTGGTTTGTTCTTGAAAGTAAGTGTGTCCAGCTAAAGTTACTATGTGACATCGTTGGTTTTAGAGCCAATTGGTGTATCGTAATGGCAGTTTGCACTCGCCAGAATAAAAAAAGATAAGTAGAAATGGCGGCTCGTGAGCCAGTGACTCTTAAGAACCCAATTATGGCTGGAGTGCTCCGCGCCGCCGTTTTGCTAACAAGTCTGAACAAAAGAATAAAAGGATGTTTTTGGTCTATGGTTGACCTAGGTTTTGGAGACCACTCAACCAGACGACTCCTAGACGATCGTTGTGATCAGAATTCAGACTTAATATTATCTAGGCTGGTTGCTGGTTGGTGAAGGTGCACTGGGCCTGTCAAAGGCTTGGCTAAGTTAGTGGATTCGGCTAAGGAATTCTCCAAGAATCATAGCCAAGCACCCAAGTGAAGCTTACAGTTCTCAGGCTGGTCCTCTACAAATCCTTTGATTTTTATATCGAAAAAGGAGAGTTTTTGTAAAGGTTTTCGGTCGGGATACGTGATTTTTTCAGAGGTGATCAAATTTTTGATTTTTTTATTAGATATTTCCCCAAGAACTTTGTATATATAGCTTCGCCAATTGATCGCACCCTTATACATACTAGATAAAGCAAGTCAGTGACACATTAAATGGACGACAGCTTCCTTTTCTGTCTCATCTCAAAAGATCGGCAGTATTCGTTGTTAGGAAAACCTAGCTTAGCTGCTTGCATACTGTACGTGTACACCTATCGGCCCTCGGCAGGATCGTCCGATTTATGGGTCTTTGAAAAAAACATCAAGCACCCTAGAAGCTATCCAAACAACTATCCGATAAGAGTGCAAGGACATATAACAAAAGGTTTGAAAACGTTGTAAAAAGAGCAAAAACGGTTATATCAAATGGCGGCGACCCACCGACCCATATGGTTTTCGGAACTGGTTTTGAGCCACCCTAAGGTATCTAGTATATATTATAAAACAATACCCTTAAAACTTTGTGAGTAGAGCATATACTCATCCTTTTGGGTGAAAACTCGACTTGGTGTTAAAACAGCAGATTGAATTATTTCAGCATCATTACCCAGGTGTAGGTTTTCAAATATTCAAAAAAGGTTAACATCCATGTCAAACAAATGTCTTTTTCTTTTTTGAAAGGGTGATCTCCGGATGATGCGCGCACATTGTCAATTTAAAATTCAATTTAAGGAAACAAAAATACGACTTTCAATTTAAAAAAAAACTGTTTTACATTAATTTTGTTATAAAAAATCAGTCCCGGTTGTCGAGAGTAATTTTTCATTTTTTTGTTATCTCTACCTTTTACATTAATCCTTAAACGGGACAATCTGATAAAAAAATCTTCAAAAATAAAATAAAAAATATGTAAATGCGCACACGCGCAATTGAGTCCTGCCAAATGGTTCATCGCGATAATAAAATACGGGTAAAAATACAAAAAAAAAGGACTCCTTTCAATCTCAATCACGGTTTGAGTTTTAATTTTTTTTTTTGAAATATTGAGGACAATGGTGTAGAGAAAAAAAAAATTATGAATCGTGTGTGCATAAGAACTTAACCCTCTCTCTATAAAAAAAAAGTATAATACCCTTCTTACAGGATCAAAACGCATTCACATCATCAAACCAACAAACAATGCGCGCAAGGGTTAAATTTGAATTTAAACATAATCTTTACATACCTACCTACAAAAAAAAATCCTGTTGAAGATGTTGGGCTACATCGAAAAGATCCTTAAACAAAAAACGCAATAATTTTCAACAAAGGATTCTTTTATATCGTCGCTCGATGTGGTGGCTGATATAAAACTTAACAAAAAAAAAAAAAACATCCTGAAAAGGAATTTTACTTGTTTTACATGAAATTCGTTTTATTTTTTTTGGGTTAATATTTTAATTTTATCCTTTAAATTGGTGTTGGTTCTTGCTTGTCGTCCTCGTCCTTTGCAATTGCACAATCTAACGCATATGTCGCGGGTCGCGGCATAACATTAAATTGAAGTATTACGGGTTTTTTTACCCATTTTTTTTTTTTATTTTAGTTCTGTAATTCAAATTAATTGAAATGTGAACGCCAGGCTAGGCGCAACCGCGAACAAAAGGACTCTTCTATAGTGACATTTTTCCTCTGTTTTTTTTTAGAAAAAGGATTGAAACGAACAAAAAAATAATAATAATGCACTTCATTGGATGACGATGACATACAGTCAATTCGGGTAACCCTTTCATATCCTATATTAAAATAAAAAAATAATTCGTTCGTCCTTATTTTGTGTCATTACTCATCGTGCTGCTGCAACCAAACTGGTGTGGATAATTGGCGCTTACACCAAAAGGTGTTTAAATTTATTAATAGTTTGAAACACGGCAAAGGGTAGCGGTAGGGTAGAGGGACGGAGATAATAAGTTCACGCAGCCCCATTCTAATATAATCAAACGGAGACCGCGGTGCGGCTCGGCGCGGCTTGTAGCAAAGCCATCACCATATATAGGACATGCATTCCAATAACAGTCACAGCTGCACCACATCCATAGAGCCTTATACAAATGTCATGTTAACCTTTTATCCATTTTTTGTTTTTGGTCCCAAAAAAAAAAAAAAAAAAAAAAAAAAATACAAAGCCCACGGACTCCTGTTGCAGTACGGATACCTACGTACGTCGGCGTAGCGTCGGTCGTACAGTCTAAAACACAAACTGTTTTCGGCTCGTTGTTATTTGTCCAGGTTGCGTGTAACCCAATATCTTTGGGCGTAAGTGCGGTACTGTCTCGGGACAAAATACAACACCGGCAGCATTCCAATGGGCTAAACGTCGCCGTCGTCGTCTGTCCAGCTACCAGCTACCGCCTTGCAGCGCCAGTGTTATACCAGCCGCACCGCCATTGCACCGCCATCGCCACCGCACTGTCAAACGCTGTCGACGGCCGTTTAGTTTATCACCCAGGAGCGAGTTATGGAATTTTAATGAAAGGAAATAACATTCTGAATTAATTGCTCCCAACAAGAGTGGGATTCCTTTGCCAGTAGCTGCAGTTGCCTGGCCTGGTCTGATGGCGGACAGGCCAATCAAAGAGACCAATGACCCAAGTCTTTTTATCTTAACTGCTGCACCGGGGAATGACACTCTATGCACTGCATTGGGATATGGGACACTAAAAGAGTTCCTTGACGTATAGGCAAGGCATACATTGGGAGCGAGGGTGAGAGCGTGAGCGTATTTATGGATACCTAAGTGCTTGCTTGCTTGCATGCTGATGCATATTTCTGTGCATTTTGAAAATGCATTTTTGGTTTTAAGTTTCTTATCATATGACAGAGACACAGAGACACAGGGTATACAATACCTTAATCGATGTTTTGTTGTCATTTTTCGGTTGAAATTTAATATTTTTTTCTTTTAAACAAGGGTTTGGGTTTGATATCTCCTTTTAAGCGGATAATACGGAATTGATCGCAGTCCTTCTGATCGACCGACAAAAGCGCCCGCTTTGCTTTTTTTCCATCCGAATGAGCTTAAAAAAAATATTTTTTAACAAATTTTATTTGAAGGCAGCGAAAATGCTGAATTATCCGAGAAAGATTGAATTTAATAAGAAATGATTCGTGGACATAGCATCGGTTGGACACTAACCAAGTTAAAGTTTGAAAACAGGACACGATGCGAGATTAAAGCCTATGTTTAAGCCAGACCTTCTGGAAGTCGATCAGGCACATGATTGCTTGCACCGTTAAGGTATTTTGAGAGTAGACTTGATTGTTAGCCTTGCTGAGGCGTTCCTCCGTTGGTGTTATGAATTATGATTCCCGAGTTTCTGTCTTCTCCAGCTTTAAGGCAAATCTGTCCTAGCAGTGGGGCAGATCTCATATCCTCAGTCCCGGCTGCTTGGTTGATTTCAAGAAGGTTTATTGTAGTTTTTGATTGCTCTCATTTTAAAAAGCCAAGGACCAATATGAATAAGAAATCTTAACATATTCTTGCAACTGCGATCATAATTCTGCAACAAAGGCTCATCCAGTACAGACTGAGTGGTATCGATTATTTATTTAGCATCTTTCTTGGGCCGATTGTGGGCTCTAATATCTCCCTTTTGGTTTTCGCTAGTATACTCAACCCGTTTGTCCTGTCTAGATGTCCAGGCGTCGTGAACGATACTTGATTCTCAGTTCAACAATTTGCCCCATTTATCTCGAGATGACTAGCACTCCAATTCTGGAAAACTTTGAACAGCTTTGAAAAAAGTTTCGATGGTAAGAATTTTTAATCGATTGCAGCTGAGTGTGGCAGTAAAATTATGGCAAATTTTGGGATAATTAGAATAATAAGTAAAAAAATCGGCCCTCTTTGCTACAACCATATAAGAAAGTGTCGTTAATCAGCAAGGGTTCCTAGAATAAGACGCATAAGTGCCACAAGATGTACATAGCAGATCAGGTTTAAGTTTCTTTTACTTCAAATATCACATACTGCCTTCCTCCATTGGTTTTGTTTTGTATCATGCTGTGATTAACTTAGGGTTCGGCTCTGCTTCTGTGTGTAGAGAATAGAGACGTAAATTTTTTCACAGGCTCGGAAATTCAAATTTGGAAAATCTGCGACCGGCCAAATCTTCACACAACGCAAGGTCCAGGAGAAAACTCGAGAGTTTACCAATAATACCCACCACCTGTTCGTCGATTTTAAAGCAGCCTACGACAGTGTTAATTGAGTTGAATTATATCGTGCCATTTCTAACTTTATAATCCTTACTAAACTGATATACGTCTTATCAAGATGACGTTGGAAAATGCTCGCTGTTCCGTCCAAGTTTGGTAGGGATGCTACTGCAACTTTCGAAACCTACAGAGGGCTAAGACAAGGTGGGGCACTGTCATGCAGCTGTGCTGGAAAATGTCATACGGAATATCCATGTCAGCACATCGGGCACCATCTTTAATAAATCGACTCAGTTACTTGGGCTTGCGAAAGACATTGACGTGATAGTAAGATAGGAACAAAGCTAGCAGTAACCGATGTCTTCACAACTAGTCAGTGAATTTGTCGCTGTTTCTTTGGCTCCTGATGTGTCTTGCAGAAGCATGGACCCTCTCCTAATGAAAAGTCACTTGAATTTTCGAGAGATATTTCTACGGAAAATGATCTTCTCAGCTTGATCACTTGAATACGTCAGTATTAGCTTGTTCCTTCATGCGTTCTCATTTAAGTTCTAGCTGCCACTAAGTTTCACTTAAAGTTATCATGTTGGGCAATTCATTACACTCTGAATTTCCTCTGCTCTTTTCACGTCGGATCACTTTTGACTGTAGATTTATTTAACGGCTGAAAAGAGAATATTGTGGAAAGAAGACCCTCGCAAAGTCCCAAACTGTTGCTGTATAAGACCACTAATCTTTTGAATCCCTGCGTTAAGAGCGGAAACGTGATCATTCTGAAGATTAGTTGAGCAACTGATATATTGACCACTTTGAATCAATTTCGGTTCTGCATGTGTGATGGCGAAGAAGGCAACGTCAGCTCTTCCGTATATTGGACGGCATGAATCAAGCTGAGAAGATCCGAATTTAACTACTCCGACGTTAAGAGAGTGTAGCGAACAGACATACACTTAGACTTGTGGGATCTTTATGACCACCAACTTAAACGACTTAAAAAACGTAAGACGGTCCACCACAAAAAGGATAAAAACGAAAGTTCCAGAGTCCAAAAATGCAATAACTGTTTTCTCGATAACTACCATAGATCCGTCCCTGCCCTTAAATTTTATCAAGTTATTTGTTGCTTGTTGTCGTTGATTCTTTAATTCCAAAAATAATTGAACACCAGTTTATATTATTAAACGTCTTATAGCTTTACTGTCAATCCAGATCCAGATCCAGCTGCTGCTGGTTGTGTTTTCTTTATAAATATCCCAAATTCTGGTCAAAGTGTTAATGCAATTTTGATTAATTAAAGACTGATACCGGAAAAAAGAAGAACCCTATTATTTCAACGAATTTATCTTCTTCATAACGAGAGCAGCAGCAGCAGCAGCATTCCCCCAACATGCCACATCCATTGCCATCGCCATCGCCACCACCACAACCGCACACACATGTCAAGCAATGCTTGTCGAAAATTATCAATCAACTTCGTCAAAAGCTGCAGTCTTTTATCGTGCACCCTATACTCAACCCAAAACCTAATTAACAACAGCATTACTCAAAAAGATCTCTCGCCATACTTGACATCGAAAGATGCCCGATTAAATGAAAAAGAAAAATTTAAAAAAATAACTTAACAACACGGAACGCTTACTGCGCAATGTGGCAAGGAATCTGCTCCTCATTTCGCCCGAAAAATGAAATACGAAAAAACGCACAACCGCATTTCTTGAGCTGTTTTTCGTGATGTTTGGATGTGAGCGCGCACTCGCACTCACAACTCACATGTTCTTATTTGTGCATCACTCCATGTTCCATCATCATCATTATGGTGAAGGAGTCAGTGAGGAAGCAACATCGCAGTGTCCCCAATTAATCGTCTGCGCTTCATTATCAAGGGTCATTACGAAAATTTATGATACCAGAGCGAGAACCGCCGCCGCCGCGCTGCCGAATACACCGCTGAGTACCAAGAACCGGGAACCGAGAACGAAAACTGAGACGATGGATGGATGGATGGACGAGCGAAAGACAAAAGTGCGTGATGTAGCTTCGTCGCGTCATGTGAAAGATTACGAAAGCGAAGCGTTAAGTGCAGCTCAAATGAACCAAATGCGGAACCCCAAGAATTGATGGAACTGACAGCAAAAAATAAAAACAAAATAAAAAACCAAACTTTAATTCTTTCTGTTTGAAGAAATTAAATGAAATTAATGATAGAAGGTCCCCTCTTCTTTTTGTTTCAATGACCAGTGACCAGATGCCCGAGCATGCCCAAGCCAATGCCCATGCCCAATGCTCAAGAATCCAAGTCCAGAAAATGTTATGTAGAATTACAGCACCGCACCGCGCCCATCGGTACAATTTTGTGGGCATAAATCAAGAAGTTGCATCAGGGAGTCAATGTGGTATGAGCATACACATCAGAGACAGAGAGTGCCACAGTTGTCACTGGTTCAACTGCTGAGGGTGGCCCTGGTTATGCCGCTGAACAAGGTTATGGGCTTTTGAGGTCAGGCAGATGAATTTATGTTACAATTGCAAGTCAGCCTCAGCAAAGTAATAATATACTACCCTTCTCCTCGTCTTGTGTACTCTATCCTGGTCGCTTCTGGATAGTGATGATGATGATGATGACGAGTCATATAATCTTCTCCAGCCGCTTTAAGGGATGGATTCGACATTGCTGTGTTGGTTAATGGCGATGTTGAAAAATGTTTGTGCGTCGCCGTCACCGTCATCTTAACCGTCGCCGTCGTTAAATGATCGCGACTCTCATTCGATGTTCTTGCCAGGCAAATTACAAATTAGTATCATGACAGTGAATTTGGTGCCACGCAAGACGCAATATTGTGTCATTTAGCTGATTGAGCCTTAATTCGAGGCTAGACTTTGTGGCGTGTTAAAACAATTCAAGAAATGCAATAAGATCTCTGGGTATAATCATGATAATGTACTTTTTTGTAATCCAGTAATCCAGAGGAATAGAAATGACGCAGTTGTAAGTGCAGAATGATGAGATAAATACCTACATACATTATTCTTAGGAGGATAATTACACGACGAATGTTATTATATGATTGGCTTTTGAAACATTAAAAGATGTTCTTTGAGGAAAATTATAATGCAGTCCGACTTTTGTTTTATTCCTGGGATCTAGGACTGAGCGTTTTTTTCCGATTGGAATATCAAGCAAATATATCATTTGCAAAGCGCTTGGTTCCCGTCACCAAAAATAATGCATTTAGTTTCACTAAACTCAAAGTTTTATCGAAATCAGTCGAGTGGCTTACGAGAATTTCTAACCAACAAATCCAGTTATACATGCGGTGTCCCCTAATTCATAGGGAATATTTTAGGACATGATTTTTGGGTATATTTTGAGGAATAAATCTTTTTGAACCATTTTTTTACCCGCTGCAGGTTTTCCCAAATATCATAAAATGTCTCCTTTTTTCTGCATACTTGTCTTTGACTTTAATTTTAACAATATCTGTTACGTTCATAAAAAAAATATTGAAATGCTGTTATTGCATTTTCAGGAGAAAATTGACAAGAAAGTCAAAAAATTAGCATGGGCAGGAAAAATGGAACATGCTCCAAACTGTATATTTTTAAACTGAGACAAGATATCAAATCAATTTAAATGCATTCGCAAAGGCTATTATTTCTTCTTAAATTAAAACAGTTTTTATCATTTGTATACTAACAGCGAAATCGCCGTTAACGTGGGTCAAGGAACACCAAAGTAAGGCTTTTCTTATTCTAGCAAAGCACAATTTCTTTGAATTTTCAATTAATCTCGTGCGTCGCAAGAGGAAAAATCTGTGAAAATTTAATTTCAAACGAAAATTCTATGTTATTTTTATTTAAATGACAATTATGTAAAAATATCTATAGCCTATAAGATTTTTAAACATAAGCATTCTGAACTTCTTTTAAATATAAAATCTAACAAAATCAAAACAACTGAACAAAGTCACCCTGTTGCCTACCAAAATTGCTTATCAACTGCGTGACCTAACGGAACTTTACAATTTTTAATGGCTGCTCAACCAGTGACAGTAGCCAATTAGAAACATATTCGATGTAATTTCGCAAGTAGTTAAAATTTTACTTCGAGGAAGTGAGAAAGAGAGACTTCAGAACTTTACTTTGAATCCTCTCTCTTGATCTTCAGTAAATTCTCCCTCACGTTGCTCACATGGTCACATGGCAACATATTCAAGTTTGGCGCCAAACTATTGAAACATTCAGAAAAGGAAACTGCGCTTTTTTGTCTTTTTCCTTCCTCACCAAAAAAATATATTAAAACAATCCTATGTAGTGTAAGTTTCAGTAATAAAGTGTATTAAATGTTTTGTTGGTTCACTAGGCGATCAGGAAACGTAGAAGGCTATCTGTTTTGAGAATTATTGGTTGAAGAAAGAGGACATTCTGCTGTAAAAGACAGAAAAGGAAAAATAATATTAGAAAGCTCCGCTCAAACGTTGGAATATTTATATAAGCTCGAACCCATTCAATACCGAGTTTCTGGCTGGCACTCAAAAGCTAAGTGAAATAGTTTGAGCTGAATCAAAAAACAGAGAAAAAAGTAGAACACAGTTAGTTGAGTTATTGAATTTGAGTTAATCAGAATAAAAGCAGAAACATAATCAGTCTGGTTCGTGATCTTGCCGCACAAGCATAAGATTAGGAAAATTTTCTATGCTAAAATTTTAATTGTCTTTTATAATGATCAATGCCATTATAAAAACAAAACGTAATCCGTATACGTTTGTCCACTTGGTAATACAGGGTAATATCTAAGTCTATAAAATAATTTGGAAAATAATTTATTGGCATACCTATATTAAGAAAAAAAAAAATTGTTCTTAGGTTCATCTGCATTTTTCATTAAAGAATAATGGCCTGGAGTTCAAAATATCTTCTTTTAAGTGCAACTACCAAAGGTTTTTTTTCTAAAAGTGGAGCCTTTAGTTAATACTAGAAAAGCTATTTGCATTAACATGGGTTAGGGTAAAGCCTTTTATTAAACCATCGGTCAGTCATTTAAACATTGACGTCGACCCTTACTATACCTAGACCAATTCTTTTCTTAAACATGTCTATAATCCATTACCACATCATTATAACCGAATCAGAGAACACCCTGTTTGGCACGCACCTTGAATTTAAACAATTCGAATGCCAATTTAGAAACTATCGAGGAGACTACCTGAAATACTCCAAGTTACCAAAACTCAGCAAATCTAAATGAGTTTTAAAATACGTTCATGGTCAAAACAAAAAGTCAATAAATTTTAATTATTTAAGAAAATTCCATAAATTTTTTTTAATTGCCTCTTTGTCAAAAAAATATGGGGTAGTCTTTGATTTCTTAAGTTTAACAATTCGAGCCTACGTTAATACCTTTGTACTTCAACGTTGAAAAAATAAACACCAAAATCAAAACATTTGCATGCAGGCCAAAGCCACCCTGTTGTCTACCAAAATTGGTTATCAACTGCTTGTCGTACTTTACAATTTTTAATGGCTGCTCAATGAGCCAATAAGAAGCATTTAGCGATCATCTTGGATCTTGCTTTTGCTTCAAATATTAACAGTGTGCGCATATAGTACCGAAAGTTTAAATTTTGCTTTGAGGAAGTGAGAGAAAAGGACAGTTGTTGTTACTTACATGCAAACATGAAACTTTTGCCGCCAAAATGTCTTAATCATTTTTGGAAATAAAATTGCCTTCTGTTTCGCTTGGCTATTTCCTTACTCACCTTGAAATAGAAAACTTCTCCCTCACTTTTTCTTGTACAGCTCCTTCTGCAGCTAAGCGTACCAAATTTTTGTTTTGAGATATTTTAGAAAAGAAGGAAATAAAATCAAAAGGAATGAAAAAGATGGAAAGTTAAGGTTTCCAGGCAAAGCTCTTTACTTTCCACCAAAGAGAAAGTGGAGATACAAAAGAAGAATTAACTTTTAAAGCGCACATTTCTTTGTGCGTTTATTTCTTCTCAGTTGTCACTCAAAGGGCAAGTGAACAGAAACAAAGCGAGGAAAATGAAAATGAAACGAACAGGATATTGAAAAAATAAGTAAAATGAAAGAACAGGTTTAAGAATAGAAAAATAGTCTGGCTCGAGATCTTGTCGAGCAAATATTGATCTATTGTTCTAGCTAAGCACCTGCAACATAATCCAATAACCTCGAAAAGATCTCAAACGAAACTCTTGCTGGCAAATATTCGTAAAAAATTTCTTCAACGAAAGTAACTTTCTGAAGTGAAATGGCAATTGTCAATGAAAAGCAAAATAATCGGGCTTGAAGCAGTCACAGCTTGGGTTCGGATCAAAGAAACTACACAAATAGTGAAGTAAAATTAAAAAAAAAAATATATTATAATTGGATTCTCAAAATATTGTTTTTCAATAAATTTATGAAAGAAGTTATAATATAACTTATATATATTACATATATTATATGGGAGTGGTTTTAAAACTTTAAATATAATTATAAGTATAGGTTCTTCTTAAAGAGTTTGTAGCGGGTTCCTGTGACTTCCAAATTTGCAAATGATTCTTAAGATATTGCCTTCTTTAATTTTCACAACTCCTGTTTTTGAAACTCTACGTACTGCTCCATGTCAAATATTTTCTATTGAATTTGCATGTATTAAGGGCTATATTGAAACACAAATTTCTTGTCGGAAATGTACACGTTACTGTTTCAGGAGTTTATTCAATATAATTTATACTAGAAAGATTCGCTTTCGTGTTGAAAAAAAAACTTTTCGAAAACACATTCCATTTTTTTTTCAGTATGCAAGTTTCTAGAACTAAAAAGTTTTTATTAGGAAAAAAATTGAACTATACCGTTTTTGAAATTGAAAATTAAAAGAATCAATATTATTTCGTTTATAAATCCGTCCAGTGGTTCATGAGAAACTACAAACTTAGGTATCCATCAAAATCTTATTTCATTTTATTTTATCCTTTTTTCGAATGACAAAAAAGAGGACAGTGCTGTATACTGTTTATTATTATGAATGCTTGGTGGCTCTTACGCCTCATACCATAATTTTTTAACAACATATTTATGTGCAAAATGCGTAATTACTCGTGCCAAACTACTTACCGGAAACGAATAATAAATGTGGAAATACTTTGTATGTCTTGCAATCCTTTCACTTAAAGTTCCTCTAAAATAACAAAAATAAATAATCAGTTCAACACAAATGAAGAAAAGTAAAAATAAAATTGAAAAAAAAAAACCAAATAGAACATTGTCTGACAGTTTAAAATTCAATTTGTATGTCTTCTTCTGGATTTTCTTAGAAGTCATTAAATTACAACACCCATCGTCGTCAAAGGAATTATTATGTTTTCTCATTTTACACTCACTGCAATTTTACACACGTAAAGAACAAAGCACACCAAATGTGCTTTAAGACTAACATGCTAAAAACACCCTTAATCCTTAACAATTAACCCCCATGCTATCGAACTAGACTTAAAACCCTTCAACACATTCCAATATTGCAACAAAAAAAGAAACAAGAAAATAAAAAAAAAAAACTTATGAGGCTTGCTATACGAGTAGAATTATCGCATTAAGGATTAATTGGACGAGCTTAGTCTTGGCCCATTTTGAAACGTCTGATGACAGAAAAATGTTAAAGAATCTTTGAAAAAAAGTTTAATATATGAAAAATACTTACTCAACTTAATTTTGAAGTCAAAACTAGATCATGGTGTTCCTAGGCTTTGCATTATATGCCTCTCCAGCTGACTCGATCTCTAGCCTTCCGTCTCCAAATCCCACACTCCAAGTAGTTGTAGATTCTTCCTCTCTTTCTTGGTCGCTGCATGGAAGATGAGGTGTGTCATATGGCATCTAACTCCCTCTGGTTTGGCGTTAAAGGCTTTACAAGCCTTAATGTCTATGTCCATTTGCTCTACACAGCCCAGTCATCACAATCGTTGAATTTTTTCTGGCACGGCTTATCGTTGTAACTTCTTTCTCAAATGTTTTGTCCTCTGTTAACAGAGAGTGGACCATACATTTTAAGCAGAATTTTTCTCTCTAAAACTTTGGGGACTTTCCATCCGGTTGGGAGAGGTTACATTTTTCTTCACCACACAGAAGGACCGGAACGATGAGTGCTCTGTACATCACCGTCTCCTTGATTCTTCTCGATTAGGCTTTATTCCTCAATTACTTATTTATCTCTTAGAAACAGCGACGAGCTCTAGTGAGTTTACGTTTGATTTCCGCGCTCATGTTGTTGCCTGTGCTTACAGCAGTGCCCAGGCAGAAAAATTCAGTGACTACCTCGAAGTTATACCAGGGGTTTCTGGGAGGAGGTTGTGAGAAGCCCAATACCTCTGACGCAGCACTTCTTATGGCTTGTTGACATAGCTGCCATTGGTCTTCCGGGTTTATTTCATCAGTCGAAAAATTTCTGGCAAGCTCAAGGGTAAGCGGTGGCATAGGCAGCGGCGGTCTCTTCCGATTGAAGGTGTCCAACATTGAATTTCCTTGGCGTAGTTGGTGTCCGAATAGGAGCTTCCATTTATATCGGTACTCTAAGTTTTGCACCTACTAGTGGTCTGAGTTGATGTTTGCTAATCGGAATGTACGGACATGGATGCTGGAGGAATGTCTTCCGTCAATCGCAAGATGGTCGATTTTGTAGCAGGTTCGACCCTCTGCGGGGATCGCCATGTGCCCTTGTGGATGCCGAGACGTTTGAATCGTGTGCTGCTCAGCAGCATGTTTTTTCCGCTGCAATATCGATGAGCCTGAGTCCGTTATCGGAAGTGGTGTCGTGCAGGCTGTGTTTTCCGGTCGTTATACCAAAGATGTCCTCATTCCCAATTTTGGCATTAAAGTCTCATAAGAGGATTGGCAAAGAGCTCGTAGAAACTTTCTTTGGTAGCGTCGTCTTTCTCTTCTGTAGAGACATGGGGCATGGGCGCTTATTAGGTTAAGGCAGTTGTTTGCCTTAATGCGAATCGTTGTCACTCTCCTTAGTCTTCGTCTGACAGTCAATCCGCCCCCAAACATTTTTGGTTTGGCTTCCGAGGCATATTTTGCTTTTGTCATCACAGCATCTTTTCTCTTTCATGACCGGCTTGTGAAGCCTGTGCCTGACGTGTAAATCGTGTTGGTGGTTGGATCTTCATCTCCTTCTTCTAGTTCCTTAGAAGAGAACTCAGGTATCTCCAGCCAATAGATCCGATGGATCCAACGCTCGTCGTTAGTCCACCTTTCGGCTATCCAGCGGGTAACGCGAAGTGGTGACGATGTAATTTTGCCCACCGCTAGCTTTATTCCGATAACGATACTACCCAGTTCTGCAAATTTTCAATTTTCGCACAGATGCATATGTATTTCAGTAATAGCTACAACTGGCTTCCTAGTATCTTTATTGGCACAGCTATCTAAAAGATTTGATACATTGAATATTTCAATTGACTGTTTTTGAAAATATTCCAAAAATTCGAACCTCAAAAACACAAACTAGTTTGATTGGCCACAAGATCCTATGACAACATGATAGAAAAATAATCTATTTCAAAAAAACTTCACAGATACAAAAAAAAAAAAAACTGTCAAAATATGAAATTTATCAAGTTACTGTTTCCATTGAAAAGTTCTCGTGCTCTGAGAGATTCTTATTGAAAGTGTCAAATCACATAAAGACCCTTTTTGGTGTCATCACTGTCACCTGTGTAAATGACAGTTCGAGCTCAAAATTCAAGCTACTGGTGTTAAGCAAAAGTTCATATCATATTTCCAACTCGTTTCACACCCCAAGTGATGGGGTTTTTCATATATGTATGTTGGAGTTGGTAGACGATGTACCAAACCAACCTAGTTTTGTTTCAGGTAGGATAGGCACAAAACACATCACCTCGTTTCTATATACGTTTACCCGTTTACCTTCAAAATTCTGAAGAATTTTCCTAATCTCACTTGAAAGGGGCGGTGCGACTGCGACTGCGTATCCAGCCATCACCTTCATCATCGTCATCATCATCAACATCGATTTGGAGTATGGAACTTTCAAACAAGGAAACTCATCCATCGGAACGTTCTAGGAGAAACCATCATCATCACTTTACAATATCAAGCAAATGTCTTCATATGTGATTCTTAACTCTCTGTTATTTGCAAGAAGCCCAACTCCATATACCTAAAGGAACGAAAAAGATACCATCCATGGACTTGGACATGGACAGGGGCACTACATATATACCTACATAAAATGTTGACAATGGAGTACCGGGAGACCTTGAATGCTTGAATTGAATTTCATGTGGTTTACAGAAGAGTGAACACGTTGGAAGCGGTCGGTCTGTGCTCGGTGGTGGTGTGCTGGAGAGGCAGTTACAGAGACAGGCGGACGAACGGAGAGCTCATAATTTCAATTTTACTTTAGGTTTGCTCATGTTTTCCTTGTTTGTCATATTTTTTGTATTGTTGTTGTTTTCATTCTTTGGCCTCATAGATGGCACTGGCAGCAACAGCAGCAGCAGAAGAAGAAGTTGTTGTGGTCCGTATAAAATATGATACGTGTACTCACTACATTTTTAACACGAAAGGAAGAAGCTCCTGCTTTTGCCCCACCTCCTGGTATGCCTCCTGCATGGTGGAATGGAATTATTTGCACCATATAGACCAGCATAATATGCATTGGGAGGAGTTCCAAGAATTTGTAATATTAAAACGAATCGAATGTGTGCCGATATTGGTCTTTTAACAAAAAATGCCTTGATGAAATAAAATCTGATGACAGGCATCATCAATGGCATTGGATTTAATGTTGATGCGTTATTCCTCTTGTCAGGTTGCATGTTGCCCTGGGCTGTCTGGTCTGTCAATGCTTTGATTGGCCCGCTTATATCACGATTTCAATTTACATTGTGTTGTGGTTTATATTTGCAGGAGAAGAAGATTGCGTTGTTATATTTTTTTGACAGTTTTATTTCGGTAACACGCAGTGTAACCGGAGATTTATGTATATTTCTTTAAATTTGTATCTTGCGGGTTGGGATTGCGTTTTGCTATATATGTTTCTGCCGTTGATGGTTAACTTTGAAAGAACTGTCGGAATTAATCAAAAGTATTTTAAAAACCTAGTGTTACTCGGTTTATACTTGCCATTATAAGTACTACATATAAGGCAAGTTATGCATTCGTAAAAAAATCTTACAATCAAACATGACATTACTATGATAGAGAAGTCGAAAAAAGTGGGTCCGACAATTCGGCCTGTCTGTCTGTCCGTCTGTCTGCATCGGGAACCGGTTTGCTTCAAGCCTGGTGCATAGTATTATTATGACGTACTACAGAGGGGTTCTTTGAATTTTGATCCCATCTATAAAGCCAACGGTAAAATTAATTTTTCTCAAAAATGTCTTCTACGATTTTGATAAAACTTTCTGAATGGTTGTTTTTGTGTAAACTTTATGTTTTAGTTGGAATAGACTTTTCTTATAACGGTACCTCCCATAGGACTAGTTTTTTTTAAATTAAATTTTCTCGTAAGCCTTTAAACGAATTTTAATGTGAAAGCTCTTTAATAAACGAAACAATGTTACATATTTAAAGTTTTTTTGAGTTTTAAGAAAAAAGGTAAATTTTTTTCAAAATTTTTGGTTTTTTGAAAAACCGTTTGTTTAAAATTTTTAAATATTTGGTTTTTGATAAGAACTACAAACTGATAGACGTTTGCATACTCAAAACAAAATTGGAATATGTTTTCGAAAAGTTTTTCAAAAAAAAAAAACCGGTTTATGAAAAAACTGATCGAACGATTTTGAAAAAAATGTTCCTTAAAATTCAAAACAGTTAAAAAATCAGATGAATTACTTCATTTTCTTCAAAAAACTTGGTTGTCTGTAAAGTCGGTTTACGGACGATAATTTTACGTGATAACCAGTTAACAAAACAGTTCATGTGTAGGTTGTATCTCTTTCACCACCAACAACCCACCCCACTTACAACCACCCACCTTTTTTGAATTTTTTTTCTCACCCCTTCCCCCCAAACATCAACCTGTTACCCCAACATACAACCAACAGCCCACCATTTTTGACTATTGTTTCCACCCCTCCACACACACAGTAAATACCCCCTTCCTTACCACCAACAACCACCTACAACCAGCACCAACCGTCCACACCGCCTACAACCATCATCAACCAACCACCCACTATTTTTGACAATTCCCTCCCAACACCAAATCCAACCACCCACTCCATCTAAAACCACCTTCAGCTCACCCACCGCTTTTGACCATTTTTTCATCGCCCCCAATCAAATCAACTATCCCCACCACCTAAACCGCCGACCACCCAACCCACCTACAACCGCAAACCGACCACCCACAATATTTGCCAATTCACCCCCCCCCCCCCTCCACCAATCATACCAAATCCCTACAACACCAAACACCCATCCCACCTACAGCCACCAAGGAACCACCCATTAGTTTTGACAATTTTTGTCTCACCACCCAAACCAGCTACAACCACCCACCATTTTTGACAATTTTTCCTCTTCCCGACACTACCCCCCCCCCCCCCCCGGCTGCTCAACACAGACTCCCACCACAACCAACCAACCACCCAACACCCTCCACTCCCACTTAAACGACTTCATAGGCTATCAAAGAAGCTAGGTAACGTCATTGTGACTGTGACATTTTTTCGTGCGTTTCAGCCCATATATTCCAAACCGATTTATTAGACGTTATAACGTCAAAAAACTTTTTTACCTAAGATTCTTAAGTGATTAATAAAAATTGCATATATGATGTTTTCAATGATTTCTTACTTGCTCTATAGGGCATTTATAGCACTCAAAAGATGACATCTTTTTCTCAATTCAATATCTAGACACTTTCTTAGCCGACTGTGTTTAACTTTTTTAGTGGACCTTGTAGCCGAAACATGGTTTTTTTCAAAAAAAAAGTTTGGCTCACTTATTTTCAAAATCTTAGGAGCTACAAAGGTTTTAGTAAAAAGTGTTGCTTTTAGCCCCAATCTTCCTTAAAATATCCTTAATGACGTTCAAAGCTAGACTCATGTCCGTGCTGATCAAGGCCAAAAATAAAAACTTAAACCGTCAATAATAATAATTCAAATTTTTAATTATCTTTATTTAAAATAAAGATCATTTGATTCCATATATTTGATGCATCTTGGCGCCATTGGTGTATTGATCTGCTTGGTGCTTGGGTCCAATATTTGATTTATCCTTGTTAATGAATTCACAATTTTCGGTAATTACAAGTTTACATTTAAAAGACACAAATTTATGATGCAGATACAATCGAAGAAGTTTATCAATATAAAAAAAAAGAAATGGGGTCCTACAATGGATCCTTGCGGTACTCCATAGTTAACGCAAACAATAAGACAAAAAGATTCCAGTTGGCTTTAGTTTATGTTTTAAATTTAACATTACCATATACAGTTCTCAGTTGATTGGCAGTATTTAAAAATTATGTAAGTTTGATAACATTTTACATATAAATCCATGTTCAACCAGCCTTTTCAAAAGATTTTCAAAACTGAAAAGATCTCATCAAATAAGACGCCTTTTAGGTTTTTCAATCTTAAAATACTTCCAAGTATTAAGTGTCCATTGGATAAAATATTTGCTTCAAGTCCGACCTACTTCAATTGTTTCCCTAAATACGCCCCTAAAATATTTGAATTATTTTTCTTAGAAACTACATTGTGATTTTTGAAAGTCAATGACATTTTTCGCACACATTGCATTTAATATGGGATTGATAAATTCTTGTCAGAATTCATCAAAAAGGTTCCTTCACCAAGCCATAAAATCATATGTAACGAAGCGACTAGGTTGATGTTACATAATGTAGGTAGGTAGGTAGTTACTCGGTATTTATACTATAGTAGAGAGAGGCTTGTATATTGCAATTCGAATTACTTCCGCAAATGGAGCACTCTGAGTAAAGTACCAACTCAACCGCACCATATAAAACAAACCCAAAAGGAATTGTTAAATCATTAAAACATTATACGAGCTATGCGAACATTCAATTACGTTTCCAATACGAATGCATCGTCTCCGGTTTGGCTTTCCCATATCCTACAGAAGGTATATAGTTGTAGGTAGGTACCAGTACACACCTTTATACCAGACGACACGACACGACACGCATATATTGCACGATCACGAACAGCAGGGACGAACGGAGTGGCTCGATGGTCACCATAACCCCATTGCAGCCCCATGTCTGCCCTTTGGGATTACAAATAGTTGCAAATGGTACACACAACCAAACACACACATATCCATAGCGCATTTAACAATGTAAACTTAATTCCCAACCCCAAACCCTCAATAACCCTATACAAGCTGAAGCCCAAGCCGCCCAAGCCAAGCCAAAGCTAAGGCATGGCTTGGGTGTCTACATATTTACAATACCTTGCAGCGGTAATCCAAATATGTACTTAACAAGATAATGAAAAGTCTGACATTGCAAAGTCAATAAATAATATAGCACTGTACCGTTGTATGAACAACATGGCACTGGCCATCATCAGGGTGCGGATGCGGGTGCCACTCATACAAAATCATCCCTTGCTGCAATTGCACTGGGTCGGTCGTTACTCGTTAGTGTTCGTATCGGGGTATTGGGGTTGGGGGTGCTTAAAGAAAGTACCTACAAAACGAAAAAAAAAAAAAAAAATGATTTCACCTGTCAGTCATTTCGAGTCGGTGAATTGGACACTCTGTTCCTCTGGCCTGCCCTAAGCCAGGGGCTGCCTGCCATGCCAGTAGGAGTATAGCTGGGCTACACATCAGCACCAGACATTGGCCCCATGTGTGCGATTGACTTTTGGGCTTCCGCTTTTAATTCGATCAGAAGTTAATTAATTTCAACGCTTCTTCGGGTTTGCTGCAAACCCAGGTGAGTTGTCAGTTTTTATAGTGTATAGTATGTGAAGCCACATAAGGAGCGACGACAACGTCGTCGTTCGTCGACTATATACCCGAAGCAATTTATCTCCTTGCTAGCCGCTTTGGATTACCATTTCTAGAGGCCATCCGCGTGCTTCTCTCTTTCTCTAAAGGGGATACACCACCAGTCCAGGCCATGGCAAATAAAGAAAAGTGGAGCCGTGGAACAAACTGCAAAATGCAAAAAAAAAAACAGGCAGTTCCAATCCAAAAGCGAGAAATTAAAAATTCAAATTGTTTACTCGATGTCTGTCCGTCTGTTTGTCATGTGAGCGACGAGCCTTATACCAGCGACGAACTGAACTGAGCTAGCGAGAGTTTTGTTTGTCCTTGCTGGATTCTTTTTTGATTTTTTTTTTTTTGAGTATGTGTTGGCCTATTCGGCCTGGCAGGTCCGAGAGCAATCTGTTTGGCCGACAGATTGCTGCCTATTGAACTGGACTGATAGGCAAATGGAGACAGATTTTCATGCAAATTTAATGCGTAAACATGGTCAAATTGGAAATCGCATCTTCTTTCTGGCTGCCTCTTCTATACTATTCTGCTATTTTGCGGACTGACGACAACTTTTGCGAGGAAACACGGCCCGGCGACCATTGACCATGATGGAAGGTGATGGAGATGGTATTTCAATGCGGTATAGGTTTTGGATGCGATCAGTATAGAGTATTGGGACATGTGAGATGTACATAATTATTGTGGTTGAATGCGCCTTCACTGGTTTCTAGATTCTGAGTGAAATAGGTAGCTTGCCATCAAAGGGAATCTATTATTCTCTCTTTGCGGATGGAAGGCTTTCTGTTTGGATTCAAAGAGTTCTCTGTTCTTCAGTTCAGTTTGCAGGTGATTTTGCTAACAAACATCGAGTTTTTAAGCAGACTGCAGATATAAGAATGCCTTTTCACTTAACACTTAAGAACTCAATTTAAAAACTTCTCTTTCTCTTTAAATCAAATACTTTCTAGTAATTTTGAACTAAAGTCGGGTTTTTTTTGTAAGTGACAGTGTAGTTAATCTAAACAACAAGAAATGTTCATTTTTATCGTTCACAAATTAATTTTGAAGTTTGGTATGTATTACTGAAATAATTGTTTTTTTTTTTACTAACTGGCGCCCAACATATTTTTTTCTGTTCTTACCTGTAGTCGGGTGTAAACGGTCAATTTTCGTATTATATTTTCTTGATTGAAATTAAGAAAATGTGAAGCGGATATAATTCGATGGCAAACATTTGAATAATCATGATGAATTTGGGCATGCTTTAAAAAAAAAAAAAACTATGATGGATTATCCACGCGAACACACGACATAATTTATCCAACGAGAAATAAAAATGGCGTGGAATACATGAAAGTAACACATTTTTGCCTCTGAACTTCCTGTTTAATTTGGTTTTTTAAATGATATTTCCCGCTTCCTTTTCAGTTACCTATAGGTACTTCTTTCATTCATATTTAGTAGCAATAGTCTAATAAATACAGTCGTATGGGAGTATGGGTATATTTTGCCCCCGCTCAAGTGAGAGGCGCTTGTCACTTTAAAGGGGGAACAAAAAAAAAAAAAAACATTTGATGAAAACCTGTTGGCTCTCTTCTTAAGTTGATCCAACTAGCCCGTTGGGTAATCATCACCACCATATCCTTAATATACAAATTAGAGCATTTGATGGACAAGTTTTCTAGATCCTGTACAGTCTGCAGATATATAGATTTTAGATCTCTTAATTTCCACGTTGTTTTCGGTATTTCATCCGCTATAAATAATTTCCGTCAGAATTATATCCCTTTTTTCTTAACTTTAATTCAATAGCTGGCAGCACTGTTCTGCCATTTCATCATGAACAGACTGACGCCTGAACAATGCACGCGAAAAAAATATGGTTCCGTTCCTGAAACGCTTCGTGTACAACGTCTGAAAATGTTGTTCAGCGATGAATCTCATTTTTGGTTAAATGGCTGACGTAGCCATAAGCAATACTGTCGCATTTGGAGATGATCCTCAAGCCATAGTTGTGATGCCGTTACATACAGACAAACTGAGAGTTTGGTGTGCTTCTTGAGTTGGTGGAGTCATTGGTCCTAACTTCTTCAAAAACGATACTGAACAGAAGGTAAGAGCAAATGGAGCCTTGATCAATGGCCTTTTGGTTTTTGAATCGCCTTGATGTGGAGGAGCTGTGGTTGCTACAAGACGATGCAACATGTAACACAGCGCGTGCCACAATTGATTTGTCGAAGAAAACGTTTGGTCAGCGCATAATTAAGCATTTTGGACCTGCTCTCAGAGCGTGTCATTTAACACCTAGCTAGATTACTTTTTGTGGGGCTAGGTGAAGTCCCTAGTCTACACCGATAGGCGACAATTGACGACTTGGAAAAGAACATTCGCCACGTTATTTCCGATATACGATCCCAAGCGCTACAAAAAGTGATCAAAAATGTGAACTCAAGACTGGACTTCATTCGCTGCCAAGGGCGATGGCCATATGCTAGAAATCATATTCAAATTTAAATGGCAAAGTAATCCAAAGTTGTTCGAGATTCGAGTGATTACCCGATAACATAATAATTTTACTAAAATTGTGGAGGAAGTTTTTACGCACCACATTTTTGAAATTGTGGAACTCAGTCTTGTAATTTTACCTGACTGCCTACAGTAGATACACGAAACACTTTTGTCTGCTAAGGCACACATAATGTATACCGTCCCTGCTACCCATCTTTCAGTTTTTATATGCAAAACCAGTTTGTGCTATTATAAAACAAACCTAACCTACTACAGCTCTCTCTCCCCATCACTGTGCGTGATTCGACGTTCGCTCTATCTCACTCTCTCTCTATCGATCTTTCTCAAGCGCTTGCTCCCTACTCTCGCTCCATGGCTATGTGCTTCATGCTACGCTCGCCCTTTCTCATTCTGTGTCAATCGCTCTCTTCCTCTTCTGGGACGGAAACATCCCACATTTCCGTCGCGCTAATTTCCGCTTCATCCGTACAAATTTTGCCCTCATGCGCCTAAAGAAGTTTCACTTCAAAAAACCCCTTTTAGATATCTGAAACAGACACACACACACATAAAATCAAATCACCCCCCAATCTTTGCCATTGACATTATCTGACAGTTCAATAATGTGTAGCTTTGCTTTGACATATAAATACATGTTTAGTGCCAATTAAGAAACACTTTTAAATAATTATTAAAAACTTCGTTTAACTTTAGTTTCTGGAAAATTATAGTTAATCCTAATCTTTACACGCATTTTATGGGGTCATTTCTAGATGATTTTCTTACTCTTCATTCACATTATGAAGCCAAGTCTCTATAGTAGCAACAACGCATCAATTAAATCTTTTCATACTCATTATCTCTGTTAAATGAAATGTTAACCCACAAAGTATATCGTATAATGTTAGCTCTACAACTATTAAATTTGTTTCACTCTCAGTTATTAGGGCTCGTTACTTGTAACATTTTTCTACAAACAAAACGTATCTCATCATTACCACATGAAACCATATCATTACATTGGGCGGATCGTAGCAGGGTCAATAGCCACATTATCTGGTCTTATCTCTCTGTCTTCAGTTATAACTTTAATAACAATATACATTATACATACAAAACCAAAGATACTTCATCGAAGAAAGTTTAAAAATAAAATCGACTAAAAGGAACAAAAAAAAAATACAATTTTATTTTGAGTTAGCATGTGTTGCTGCTTGTTATCACTTGCAAATCATCACCGCAATAAACCGCAAAATTCAAGCCCTCCGTTAGAAGAAAGGGTTGAACTCCATTGCGGATGCTCATCGGTGTAAGTTTTTGAGAAACGTTTGTTCGCCCTTTCGCCGCGAAGTGATCTTGATGATCGGCCATGTAAATAAGGTGAACCGATCATTGATCGCACCTTTCCTGTTAGCAAAGTTATGGGCAAGTAGGGTGCAAGTCAAATGCAATGAATTTTTGGTGAAAAGTACAGTTTACCGTTGGCTTTCGCCCTTTTATTAAGTTATTTTTTTTAATTTCGCACATTTTTATCGCTTTGGTGCATCAGAGCGCGTGTATAGTTAAGTGCAGAACCCCTTTCTTTTTTTCTGATTGAGCAAACACAACACCGAAATTTTTATAAACGGTTTGTAGATACTTCATTTCGGACACAGGGCACTGGGCTGGGGTCAGAAGAAGAGGAACAAGTGCAGAAAGTAATTGCGATGCAATTATGGCTGATCGATTATTTACAGTTAACTAATCGGTCAAGCGGGATTTGTGAGTGAATGATGATGACGACGCGACGCGCAGTGATGAGAATCGAGATGAACACGTGAGTTAGTATATAAGGCTAGTTATGCAACCTCACGCGGGATGATTGACCTCTTCATTTGCGGTGGATGTTGATGATGGAATATGGTGGTAGCGGTGCTGCGCGGTGAGCATACGCTTGATTGGTCTTTATTATGACCAAATGGCATGGCAAAGTTGATTGATATGTGAGTTGAGTGGCGCCCAACAATAGGACAACGAAAGGCAGTTGCAAGCCTTTTGAATAGGGTTTAGGGTACATACTGCATTCGATGCAGTGCTGCAGTTAGAGTTCAGGGACCTCTGTAAATGTGGTTGGATTGATTGGAGTGTTGCCTAACGATATATTCATATGATTCAGTGCTGCATTTTAAGGGCAATGGCCTTTGGAAAATGGTTGAATTGTGTGAAGTGGCACCCAACAAGGGGAACAATGCAAGCAGTTGCACATTTTTTATAATAAGGGTGTAGATTACATCCAGCGTATGCAGTTTATGCATTGCTGCGTTTAGAATTCAGAGACCTCTGTTAATTTATGATTGAGTGGTGCCTATCGATATGCAGTTGCAGGGATTTCTATAGAATTAAGCGTATACGCATTTTAAGCGCAGTGTTCCCTGTAAATGTGGCTGGTTTAACGGGACATAACATATGATACATAATTATGAACTTGCTGCAGTTCTGCATTTTTGGAGCAGTAGAGTGGCGCCCAACAGGAGGACAACAACAAGCAGTTGCATATATTTCTGTATGGTATAGAGTGCATACTATCTATATGAAGGAGTGCCATTTTTTTTGGTGCCAATAATCTCTGTTCAAAAGGTAATAATGCGTCAAGTGGCGCCCAACAACAAAACAGTCTGAAGTTAGTCTTTGACCTAAACTTATAATACAAAAGACTCCAATAGCTCATTTTACATTTCGTCACCCACTTCAGTAAACTTTCTTGACATAAACCAAATCCCTGTCAAATCAACTCCCCAACATAAGATCTAACCCCCATCAATATTGTCTGCGATTTTCCCTTCTTAAACATCTGTCACCCTGTAGTCTCTGATGCTATACGAAACTTTGTTATTTGTTAAACATTAAACAACATCCACAAATCACAGCTAACAGTTTGTCACTTTTTCACAAAAAGAATACAAAGACCAAGAAGAGATATACTCACCTGCAATCCATTTTCCGCAGTCATCGTCCCCACACACCATTTACACTGCACCCAACATTGAAGTTATATTTAGTTTCGTTTAACACTGTCACACGCACTCTCACGTTTCCTCATCCTCATCTCCTCTCGTATCATATTAAAGCAGAGAAAGAGGGGGCCTTTCACAAGAATGATGCAGGCACGCCCCTTAAGAATCGCATAATGCTGTTATGATGACGAAATGCACACACATCTTTATAGCTCAGGACTCTGGTCGGGATCGGGATCGGGATCGGGAGTGGGGACGTTGGCGGATGATGATGAAAACATGTTTCCCTAAGGTTTGTTATATTTGTTTTGGCCTTAAAGGAAATTAGCATGAGAGTTACACCTTTCCACGGAGTGCACTGTCGACTTTGATTGACAAATGAATGGATCGTTGTACGGTTTTCGCTTAAATATCAGACGTCTTTGCTGCACTGCGTGAACAAATGTGTGTATGTACCTATGTTGGCATATAGGTAATGCTGATGGTGCTAAGCAGCTCAGTGTTTTGGGACCCTCTTCCAGAATTGGCAGGCTAACATATCACCATCATCAGCAACAGCAAGGAACACGATCAACGCCGACATAATCCTCGTCATATATACTCAGCCATAGCCACATCACTAGAAGTGCAAAACACGGTTGCCAACTGAGATAAATTATTTCAAAAAGTGATGAACATCTGGAAAATTGAAATCATCACTCGAATTCTTTTCAGGGTAGCTTTATCATTTTCAGTGTCGAAAGCAATAATATGAAGTCTCTTTTGGTCTCTCTGATCTCTTAAGTGAGCAACGCTGACACCTTCAACGAGCCCTGTGTGGACGCTTTGAGTCTACAGAATTGGAAGGGAACTTCATTCAAAGCAAACAAAGCAGCATTTCTATTATATTATTAGATTAAATTTAATTTAATTCAATGCGAAGAAGTTACTGTTATTAGGAAAAAACATTGAACAATTGATTGCTAAAAGCAAGGGTCTAGGTTATGATCCCTGAGGCCTTGCAGCCTTATTGCTTCTTTGTGTCAGAAATCCACCCATAGTGATTCTCTTCCTCTTCTCTCCTGGCTTCCCATAGCTGGTATCGGCAACCCTTAACCCTTCCTGGATCATAGGGCAGCAATCAGACACTTCTTCCATTTCTCTCTATTCGCTGCACGATTTCTCAGTTGTGGCGGCGAAAACCTTTTATTTCATGTATTTTTTTGAGTAACGAAAAATGTATTAAACAACAATTTTGGAATAGTTGGCAGCACCGTCACTTAACGAAAACGTAAACACATATTCGTCATCCAGAAAATAGAATATTCACATTCCCCACAACCCTTTCTATGTCTCTGCCAAAAGATCTCCTGAAAAGCGATGCTATTTACCGTCAACAAAAATTTTACCAAACGAGAAACGTCTAAGCGCACTAAACTCCGCTCCCCTCCAGGTCCGGCACAGGCAATAAAGTATAAACGCTTGTCAATCTGTCAAACAATGCGATTGTGAGACGCAAAGCATGGACGGCGCGGCGCGGCGATTCTTTTCATCTCGCGATATTGTTGTTTTTGTAATTGTTATGTTCTTTCCCATCGTTTTCTTTTTTTCATTTTCCACAGAAAATAAAAAAAAAAACAAAAATGAAGAATAGGTCGCTGGAAAACCCCACGAAAAAAAATATTCAAAAAATGACATTTTGGACAGTCTGTGTACAGGAATGGATTGATGTATGGGCCGCTTCGACACGCTGACGACGACGCCGCGAACGACGCCGACGAAAAAAAACGCTCGCCGAAAATGCAGCAGTGACGGCGAAAAGCGGTGCATTATGCATAATTTAACGAAGCGAATTAGAAAAGGTGAAGCGAGAGATGATAAATGGGTTGTGTTTGTGCTTTGTGCGGTTGCGATTGCGGTTGCTGTCCCAGGGTGTATAGTATACACAATAATATAGTGTGTGCTGGTATGCTAGCTGATTGTTATGGGAGAGTTCCGGGTTCGCACAAGATCGAGGATCATTCGTCCTAAGCCTACACACTCTCACAATTCATTGCGGGGCATTGCGTGAGGTGCATCCATTAAAAGGTTACCCCTATACTTGCCTTCACTGCACTACATTAATGTCAAGACAATTTTCTTTCAGAAAGAATCCATGATAGATTTAAGGATTAACAGGCGGTTTTAAAATGTGTTTTTAAACTATTTTAATTTTAATTTTATCTCTAAGCACTTTAAATTTATGAATTATGCTTTTTTTTAACAAATTTGACGACGAAAGACAAGGCAATGATAAATGTCAACTCTGAGTTGTTTAAATTTGATATATTGACATGAAAATAGTCATTCGTTTTGAAAATCGTGTCGAAAATGAATTATGATGGTGTTGAGGTGCTCACGTCTTGAACAATTGGACAAGCGTTGATTCATATGCATTTTTCAGAAGACATTAAATTTTATTTTATTAATTTTGGAGTATTTTATTAGTCATATCTACTTGTAGTATGGGCTGGAGGAAAAAAACTGGTGATCAGTATATGAGAAGCCTGGGGGAAATGTGTGATTGAGTCAAGCCTTGAAGAAAAAAAAAATGAACGCTTGGTGGCTATATGTTTATAAAAAAAAAAATCAGAATTATTAAGAAAAATCTTTAACTTTTTTAAATCTACCTATATAGTCTATGAATTTTCTAGGAAAAACTAATTTCATGCAATAAAGTTTCAAAACGCAATTTAAAAGATAAAAAAATATATTGAATATCGTAGAACCAGATTTTTTTTATTGAAAAAATTATTTTAATCTTGTTGTAAAGCAATTTAACATCTAGACAATTTTATCAAAATCTTTGAAGTCGTTTTCGAGAAAACTAAGCTTCTACTTCAGGATTGTATGGCCGGGTACTGTTATTTTTTGGCCTACAGTAAAAATTAAAAAGACTTTCAGAGCGACGACCAAATAAATAGTAAATACCAAACTAAAAGCGAATCAGAGAGACAGATGGGCGAGATATCCAGACGAAAAATTTTGTTTGTTTCCAAATTGTTCGTACATTGCTTTTAATAGTTGAGCACATCTAGTTCGAGTGGCTGGAATGTTTCTATTTGAATTATTTTGACAAGCAGGTCACAAAGACTTCAAAATATGTCGAAAAATGCAATATTCTTAGTACTTTTTGGTGTTTTGTTTTAAGAGTTGCACATTCGTTCAGAAGAAATTTTAGAGATAGAATTCAAACCTGAAAAAACAATACAGAAAACAAAATTTTATCATAGGTGTGCGTCTAGGAATACGCCTTACAAAATGTACCTATTCAAATTTGTATATGTATTTTTGTTCTCCTCTTTTCCTTGTTTTTATGTCTTCTTTAAACAATTTCGAATACCTTCAGTTCCTGCCAGAAATAGTTAAATTTAAAAATATTACTTGATTGGCCCAAAAATCGATCTCTACATCTTTGGCGTTAGAGATACATACACAAACCATTAAAGCCATGATATGCGCTTCACAACAGATGCACAAAACCATATCCCTTTATAATATTATTTTCTGCTGCAACCTTGGTAGATTGCCTACTAAGTGTTCATAAGGTAATCTACAGTGGGTTTTTTTACTTGCGATTATAGGTACTATAAGGCAAGTTATGCATTCGTCGAAAAAAAAAGTTTTGAGATAACAATCAAACATGACATTACGATGATAGCGAAGACGAAAAAAGATGGTCTAAAAATTCTGTCCGTCTGTATGTCTGTCTGTCTGTCTGTCTGTCTGTCTGTCTGTCTGTCTGTCTGTATGTATAGAGACCTACAGCCCAAACGGGAGGGCCGAATTGCTTCAAACTTGGTATATAGACTTTTTTAGGTATTGTACAGAGGGGAAATTTAAATTTTTTTTTTAGCTCAAAAAATAACGGTACCTGCCATACAACCGTTACGTTAAAGCTTATTTTTCTCAAAAACAGCTCTAACGATTTCGATTTAAAAAAATCAGTGTTGGTTTTTAGGTACGACCAATCATATGGCTGAAAAAAAAATTTTAAAAAATGGCTAAGAACGGTACTTTCCATAGGACCGTTTTTTTTGCTTTCAACTAACTCGAAAACGACTCAACCGATTCTTTCGAAATTTCACACACATATAGCTGTAGATAGCTTAATTTGTATTGCATACCAATATTTTTGAAAAATATTTTTTTGTATTTTTAAAAGCATTTTTTAAAAAAAAACTTAAAAAATTAATATTTTGAAAACTGCTTATTAAATTTTTTTCTAAAAATTTTAAATAAATGAATTTGCTGAATACCTATAAACTGGCGTTTTTGAATTTTTTTTTAAATTTTTTTCAAAAAGTTTTTCAAAAAAAACTTTTTTTCTCAAAACCCGCTCCACAGATTTTTATAAATTTATTCTCATAAATTCAAGTTTATCCAAGAAATAAAATGGCGTACTTTTTTTTCAGCTCAAATTAGTTTAAGTATTTATTTAAGAATTTTGAAAATTTTATTTTTATCAAAATCTCAAGCCCCTAAGACCACTGTCACTCATTAGAGCAAGTTCGTGCGACCCAGTCGTGCATTTTATTTTTTTTGAGTTGAATTTTAAGTCTAACTTTAAAATTAATAGTTTCATTCAGCCGGTAAAAAAGATCTTTTTATGTTTGCTTAAAAACTGCTCAACAAGTTCGATACAATTATTCAAGTGCCTGCGGGTTGGGTCGAAAAAGATTCCCATTTTTACTTGCGATTATAGGTATGTACTATAAGGCAAGTTATGCATTCGTCGAAAAAAAAAGTTTTGAGATAACAATCAAACATGACATTACGATGATAGCGAAGACGAAAAAAGATGGTCTAAAAATTCTGTCCGTCTGTATGTCTGTCTGTCTGTCTGTCTGTCTGTCTGTCTGTCTGTCTGTCTGTCTGTCTGTATGTAGACCTACAGCCCAAACGGGTATGCCGAATTGCTTCAAACTTGGTATATAGACTTTTTTAGGGGGAAATTGAAATATTTTTTTTAGCTCAAAAAATAACGGTACCTGCCATACAACCGTTATGTTAAAGCTTATTTTTCTCAAAAATGGTTCTAACGATTTCGAATTAAGAAAATCAGTGTTGCTTTTTAGGTGGACCAATCATATGGCTGAAAAAAAAGTTTAAAAAAATGGCTAAGAACGGTATACTTTCCATAGGACCGTTTTTTTTTGCTTTCGCCTATCTCGAAAACGACTCAACCGATTCTTTCGAAATTTCACACATATATAGTTGTAGGTAGCTCAATTTGTACTGCATACCAATATTTTTGAAAAATATTTTTTTGTATTTTTAAAAGCATTTTTAAGAAAAAAAATTAAAAAATTAATATTTTGAAAACTGCTTATTAAATTTTTTTCTAAAAATTATAAATAAATGTATTTGCTAAATACCTATGAAATGGCTGTTTTGAATTTTTTTTTTTAAATTTTTTTCAAAAAGTTTTTCAAAAAAAACTTTTTTTTCTCAAAAACCGCTCCACAGATTTTTATAAATTTATTATTATAAATTCAAATGAATCCAAGAAATAATATGGCGTACTTTTTTTTCAGCTCAAATTAGTTAAAGTATTTATTTAAGAATTTTGAAAATTTTATTTTTATCAAAATCTCAAGCCCCTAAACCACTGTCTCACATTCGAGCAAGTTCGTGCGACCCAGTCGTGCATTTTATTTATTTCGTTTCAGCCCGGCTCAAACTCGTACCTTTCTAATAACGGTTTTTTTAAATTTGGATTTTCTCGAAAACGGCTCTAACGATTTCGATTAAACTCAAAATGTAGCTTATTTTAAGCGGTTCTTACAAAACTGCGTTTTTCGTTTTTGGCTCAAATAGTCCTAACGAAAATCAGGGTTTAACGGCTTTTTTTCAAATAGCCATAAGTTCACAACGGCTTGATTGAATCGACTCAAATTTCGTTTGACATAGTTTTTTATAGTGTTCTATAAGAAGGAATCGCAATTTTTTCATTAAAGCCTTTCTATATGGTGGCTCCCATACAACGAGCCGTTCAGTTTTAGCCAACTTTTTTTGGTTTTTTCTAATTTGCTCAAAAATGGCTCTAACGATTTTGATTAAACTTTGTATGTACATAGAATTTTTTGAAGGAAACTGCATATAAGTTTTTGGATACAAATGATAATAACGAAAATTTTTTTTAACAATTAATTTGGCCATAAGCGGACATTTATATAATTTATAGCACCCAAAAGATGACATCTAAATTTAAAAAATTCAAAGGTTTGTTAACGTAAGCTCCCGTTCGGGTTTCCCAGTTGCATTTTATTTGAGTTGGAATGTGGTCGCTTTACATTTTTTATCTGGGATCAAAATGCATTGTATGACGCATTCATATTTAATTTCATATGTGCCAAATGTTGAGATTTAGAGTAATTAAGGAGGAATACACAAATATCTGAATAAATTCTAATTTTTTAACCCAACAACTTCTATCTTTTAATGAAAATTATTAAAAAACATTAAGTTTTCCCTCCGTAGCGTGGTACTTATTTACCTTTCGCGAAACACAATGTTATCACATCTCAAAATCTCTATGCTATATTTGAATAAAGTGCACGACTAGATAGATCGCACGAACTTTTTTTTAAATTCGAAAAAACTTTTTTCTTTTTAATATTATTTCGCTTCTACATTAAATTTTTTTATCGAAATCCGTCAAGTGACTTATGAGAAAATTGGATTTCAAAAAAACCGGTCCTATGGGAGGTACCGTAATAAGACTTTTCCTGAAAAATCTATTCTAACCAAAATAAACAATTTACAAAACAAAAAGTTTTATCAAAATTATAAAAATTAATTTTGTATTAAAAATCGTATGGCAGGTACCGTTACTTTTAGAGCTAGAATGCTTATTCCAAAAACTCGTTTTTTTTTTTTTTAATTTTAACAATATTTCTGTAAGACCCAAGGTCTTTTGAATGTAAACTGCACGGCAATAGTTAGAAGGAATAGAAAGATAGGACAGATTTTTGTTGTCACAATGGACTGAGAAATAGGTGATATTTATTTCACGAAAACTCCACGGGTGGCGTCCAGTTGAAGCTGGAGGAATATTGAAAAATTGCTGCCCAGGCTGGGACTCGAACCCACAACTCTTAGGTTAGCTACCAAGCACTTCATCCACTGTACCATTGCCACCCGCAACTTATCCGGATGAAACGTATTTCATATGAAAGAGCAAAACGGGACGAAAGAAACAATGACATTGACATCTAAGTTAAGGCAGGTAAAAGGGAGTAAACTCTATATTGGCTCGCGGTCAAATTTCGACCACAAGATACCACAAGCATTGTTATTTGTGTTCTTTAATTATTTCGCGAAGAGTGAAAGGCCACCACAATCGAAAAATCTCAGGTGACGTGGAAAGTTTTGTATTTGTCAAAAAATTTAATCTACGTCAAAAATCAAATTGTGGAAGCTAAATAAAAGACATTTTTGTTCGATCCAACAACTGTGTAGAAGGCTCTTAAATGAATATCTATAACCTTTCGTATCCACTTTTCCAAAATCGCAAAAATATAATCTAATTCAATCTAGCGGTTTCCTTAACTTAGAAAGATTTATAAGCACGCTCAAATTGATATCACAAACATCACACTTTGTCGCAAATAGCATGTGCGAAATTATTCTAAATAAAATGCACGACTGGGTCGCACGAACTTGCTCTTATGATAAGCAATTGCTTAGTGGCTGCATATATGGATTTAAAAAAAAATTTAAATAATTTCGAAAATTCTTTTATTTTTTAAATTAGTTTAAGAGTTTTCTCGGAAAAACAAAGTATACAATAAAATTTCAAAGCTATACGTGAATCTAGGAAAAAAAAATATTGAAAATCGTTCGACCAGTTTTTTTTTAAAAAGGTTATTTTTGAAAAACTTTTCCAAAAAATATTTTGAAATTTATTTGGGTATGCAAATATATGGCAACCTGTAGTTTACATTTGAAAAAATAATTTAAAAAAAAATCAATATACCCGTTTCCAACATATTTCGAAAACCAAAAATTTTTTTGAAAAAATTATAAAAAATCAAAAAAAAAAGTTTTTGAAAAATTTGAAATGCCATATTAATAAAATTATAAATGACTTCCTGTGGCCAAAATTTTATTGAAATCGAATGTATAGTTTACGAGAAAATTTGATATGAAAATACTGGTTCTATGAGAGGTACCGTTATAAGACAAATTTTGAAAAATATTTTTTAACCAAAAGATAGATTGTCTTACAAAAATAGCATCCTAAAAGTTTTATCAAAATCGTTAGAGCCGTTTTTGAGAAAATCAATTTTTTTCTTTACGATTGTATGGCAGGTGCCGTTATTTTTGGGCCTAGAGCAAAAATAAAAAATACGTTCCGAGGGACGGCCAAATAAATCCTAGATACCAAATTTGAAGCAAATCGGCCCATCCGTTCAGGCTCTAGAAGCGCGAACAGACAGACAGACAGACAGACAGACAGACAGACAGACAGACAGACAGACGGACGGAATTCCCAGACCCACTTTTTTCGACTTCTCCATCATCGTAATGTCATGTGTGATTGTTATCTCGAAATTTTTTTTCTGCACGAATCCATAACTTGCCTTATAGTACCTATAATCGCAAGTAAAAAGAACATGGTTTCTTTAGATACTCAAAAAAGGTGTTAAAATAAAAGACATATCTTACAGATAGAAAGAGTCTATTCAACCTAAGAAAGCTTCCTACTTATTTTTACACCTCAGAAAACCATCATGCTTAAAAATAATACATTTTAGAAAATCGCGTCTCTATTGGCGCCACGAAGCAACTGCAACACGCGTTCACACCTATTTTACGTATTTGCCTTCGTTTGGATAATAGACAGAAAGACAGACAGACGGAAAAGACACACCTTCAATTAGATAACAAGGTGTAATGAAACCCAAACCGAACCACACAAAATAAACGTATCAATATAATGTTCTTGTATTTGCTTCGTAGTTTCGTAGTGAGTGTGTAGTGTGTCGGTTTTGAATTCTGTCGAGTATTATGCCACAAAAGGTGCAAAGTAGGTGTCAAATAAAAATTAGTGTTAACAACGAAATGCTAATAATAATTTATTAAGTGACGGATTAATGTAGGCTTTCTATTTGAACATTTATTGTTTTCCTTATAATCTGCACGTCCACGTGTCACAGCCCTCGGCGGTATCGATTTGCAACAAAAAAAAAAAAGTTAAAAATGTACCACCTATAATACCTATTCCCAGACACAAACCGCCTCCAAACTTTATCCCGCACTGTCTAACGGCAACCCAACTGCAACGCCAACGCCAACGTCCGATGAAATAGAGACACACATCAAATTCCTTGTTTCCATTGTGTGCCTGCCTTTAAGTCAAATGCTAAATACAAAAATATACATAAATGTCTGTCTGTCTGTCTGCTATTAAAAATATATATGTAAAATGTAATTGGTAAGCGTATTAAAAAAAAAACAGAAAAAAAAGAAAGAAAGAAATGTTGTGTGGATTCCACTGGCCACCACACACAGGTAGTAGTAGGTTGTTGTATAGTAATCATGGAGGTAACTCCAACAAAAGACCGATGACGATGATGGTGATGGCGATGATGAGGATGAAGATGACGACGCCGACGCTATGTCTGCCTTGATGGCAGGAACCCCCACAATGCGATGCATATACTGCATATTGTGGAAAGATCCAACTATACGACACTCAGGTTAGTGATAGTTGATACGGGCCATAGGTATCTGTCATCCGCATGTACCGTGTTGTTATTGTTGTAGAGGGTGGGAGAGGACGACCGACGGACGATAGGAAGTACATTAAGCTTTGTTTGTTGCGAGAGTCGATTTAAATTTTTATTTTTGTCAACATCTTTGACATTGTTGTCGCGGTTTTGTTGTCGGCTCGGTTCGCTTCGGTTCTGTTCGGTTCGGGAAGCCAAAATGTGCAACCATGAGGGTATTAGCTTTCAATTGTTGTATGGGAAATTTAAATAGGTTTTTCATGAAAAAAAAACAAATTTAAAAAAAATAATAAAGAAATGTCAACGAACAGAATTCATTAATACTAAAGTGCAATACAGTGACTGTAAAAAGTTTTCCAACACAATAGAAAAAAAAACCTAAAACGCTTCGATTCAACTTTGAAGGATTTTGTAGCCTCGTGATTGAACCACTTCACGGATTTCGTTGAAAATTTTAATTTGAAAGCTCTTTTATAAACAAAATAAAATTAATTGTTTGATTTTTCAAAAAAAAAAACTTTTTTTGAGTTTAAAAAAAAAATTTTTTTTTTTTAATTTTTGGTTTTTTCAAAAACTTTTTTTTTAATTTTTTAAATTTTTGTTTTCTGTTAAAAACTAAAAACTTTAAACTGTTAGATGTTGGCATTCTCAAAAAAATTGGAATATGTTTTCGAAAAGTTTTTCAAAAAAAACTGTTTTTTTGAAAAAACTGTTCGAACGATTTTGAAAAAAAAATTCCTTAAAATTTAAAAAAAGCAAAAGAAATCTGATGGCTTACTTCATTTTTTCCAAAAACGTTTGACATAAGTGATTAATAAAATTTCATGTGATTTTTTCAATGCTTTTTTCCGAAAATCTCAAGGCAAAAGACAATTTTAACACATAAGAACAAGTTCGTCCGACCAGTCGTGTACTTTATTTCATATTTGACTGATAGCTAATCATACAAATCTACCCGCATTATTTAAAAATGTACGCCGAGAATCCGGTTCCAATCCCTGATTCCACCTTAGTTTTCTTTGCCACTTGCGAGGAACTGGCCAAATCTTGTAAATAAAAATGAAGCTCCGCTAGTCTTTCGGAATCAACGTTTTCTTCACACTCAGATTGAAAGCAAGATCTTGTGGCTTGATATTTTCAAGACATTTGGTAGAGTTACGCTTTCGTATTAAATATGCTTGATTCCGATGGCTTTTTTCTTATGAATGAGGAACTACATTTGGAACAGTTCAATTAACGAGACGAATTTAAGTCTAAAACTCAAAAAAAAAGGCCTGGTGTGCCCAGGGGTCCATATTATCTGCGACTTTTTTTTTCAATTGTAGGTATGATCTTCTGCTTGAAACTTCGAATCAATTAAACTGTTTCAAAGACGGCGAAGATAGCACTCTCAGCGTTTTGTGTTCTATTCTAGGTATACATGCCTGCTCTTCGGATGTGAAAAACGGAACTAAAACGACGTCCTTGTAATTAACCCTACCTTTTTCTCTTCGTTCATTAATGGCACGTGCATTTTGAAAACTGATATGTTTTTGATCATCTTTTGTGGAACGTTTACGATCACATACTTGATTTTATACAGGGTTTTCAATAAGAGGTGTTATTTTGATATTCAAAGAAAAATTGCATTTTTAATGATAAATGATCGAATGTTTATTTCAATTTAAAAAAGAAAGAATGCCATTAATAATGGAAAACAATATCAGCCAAATGGCCGCCACGGCTACGCTTACACAACAATATCCTTTTTATGAAATTTTCCACCACCTAATCGCAAAGTGTCTGCTGTATGCCCTCAATAGCTTCATGAATTCTATTTTTGAGGTCTTGAATCGACGTTGGGCTGTTGTCATAGACTTAATCTGTCACGTGGCCTAAAGGGAAGAAGTTGCAAGGTGTTAAATTAAAGAACTCGGTGGCCAATTGTGATCACCTCTTCGAGAAATAACACGGTCCGGAAACGGATACAACGGTTTAGTTGCTTGTTTGACACGTAGCGCCGTCTTGTTGAAAGTAAACGTTGTCCAGATCAAAACCCTCCAATCCCGGCCTTACAAAATTATTAATCATCTCTCGTGAGCGCAATCCATTCACCGTAGCTGTTGCTCCAGCCTCATTTTCGAAAAAGTAAGGTCCAATGACCTTGTAAATGGGGAGGCTTTTCAACAATAAATTTTGGGTTTTCCGAGCCCCCTATGCGACAATTTTGCTTGTTGACGTAGCCACCGAGGTGGAAATGGGCCTCATCAGTCAAGATGATTTTTCGATGAAATTCCGGATCATTTTCATGCATTTCAAGGACCCAATCAGCAAAGACACGACATTGTTGATGATCGGCCGGCTTGAAATTTTGTGTTAACTGAACTTAATAAGCCTTAAGACCCATGTCTTTATGCAAAATAAGGGTTAATGACTTTTATGGAATGCCCAATTCCAAAGAACGACGAGGAATGGACAAGCCTGGGTTTTGTTCAACACTTTGTGCTACAGCAGCAATATTCTCAGTTGTTCTTGAGCGACGTGCACGGGTTTTATTCTTCACATCGCTAACGTGTCCCAACAGCTCAAATTTTTCCACAAATTTCTGAATTGCGGTCCGACAAGGTGCTTCACTTCGACCAAAAATGTTTTAGTTTTACGAACCGTCTATGCCAAATTTTCACAATTTTTATTGTGATAATAATTTCAATGCGTTGTTGAAGCGTGTATTGTTCCATTTTTATAAATGGCGTAGTTTCTTCTTGTCAAATGTCAAAAAATTATAGCTTCAAAGTGACCGAGATAGCTATTCAAAATAACACCTCTTATTGGAAAATCCTTTACTTGCTTTTGATGACGAAAAAGTGAGGGAGAGGGAGTTGTATTCTCACTTCAGCTTTTTGGATGTCTTTAGCACTATTTTAAGTGTGCTCTGCTAAAATAGCCAAAGCCAACCCTATTCCAAACCTTAAAAATACAACCGAAATACTGGCCGGTCTATAAAGGAATGTGCCTCAGTTCTTACTCGTGCCCAACTTCGGACTTTTTGCCCAGTACCGAAATTAGTTTTTCAGCCGCACTGCAAGAATGTGGAATTCGCATGAAACAAAGACCTCCCTAGATGTTCCGAAAACTCCTTAAATTTTGACGAAAAAACTCTCAGAGGTTTTGTCTATTTCTTTGGTAGTTTACTTTTCACCTTTAAATTTTCTTAAATGAGTACTCAAACATTTGCACTTGACTATTCTCACAGAGTATTGTATAAAACTATATTACCTACCTGTCATACAAAAAAAAATGTAAAAAAAATATTATTAAGTGTCGCTGCACTCGATAAACTGGTCTGATAAAAGAGATGACAACCAAATAAGTTGTTGCATTTTATTTTAATCCTTTCATTTGGAGTCTTGATTTCCGCATGAAATTCACATTCTCTGTCATTCAATGGAGTTAAGGCCCATAAATTGTTCATTTCATATTACCTTGGCTTATATTGAACTCAGTCATCTCAGTTTGCAGAAAGATAATGGCCAGGAGAGCAAAAGGAAAATGTTTTGCTTATACATTCCTTGCTGTTTGAATTTTTGATTTGGAACCTCCATTAAATTTGTGCTTCTGACTTCAGCAGGCAGCAAAATGCTCGTAGAGATATGACAGGGAACACGTTTAATGTCAAGGAATGCAAAGATACAACAGGTAGAGTAGATATACTTATAGATACCCTTTTCTTCTTTATGAGTATAGCCTAGGTATTTAGAATTTTATTTTTCAACAAAATAATTGACTTTGAGTGGCTGGTCTCAGTTGGTGGTTGACACTTTTGGATAACTAATTATGTTGGTTAGGAATGTTTTTTTTTTTTTTTAGAATTTGTAGGTAAAAAAAATTGTGGAGATATTTTAAGCCTTAATATAGTTTTATGTCGCAATTCTAGCAGCTTGCACTCGTTTTATAATGAATGCAAAAATGTATCTACGTCTCTTTTAAATGGCAAGTCCAGGCAGTCCTTGCTTTGCTAAGAGGGGTCCTCATAAAAAACTGCTTTCAAACACTAATACAATGTATCTACAATATTTTAACAATTGAAAATTATATTTGTGAAGTACGTACAACAAAAGATCTCCCAACTTTTTTAACGCAAAAGATACAAAACTTGGATAAACCGAAACATTTATCCAACTTATATCCGTAACGGTTGATTGGACGATGTCCATTGGCCATGTCCATGTCCATGTCCAACGTTAGCTAACATCTATATCTGCAAATATGGCTTAAAAAATTAGCTACCCATCCGATTTATTGAAAGCAATTATAACAGAACAATTATACGTGCGTTGTGTAATTAACCAATTGCTCAGCAGGTGGTGTTGCCAAGTAAAAGTACATATAAGTCTGCACAGTTGTGTTGTTATAGAAACAGAAATAATTGTATATAGATACAAAAAAAAAAAAAAAAAAAAAAAAAAGTTTCAAACTAATGTGCCAAGATCAGCGAATCCAAAATAAAAAAAATTAATACAATCTTTTAGAGGATTAAATGACTGCAAAACGTTGAAAAGAGGGTATAAGCCAACTATAACAATATGAGCGACACGGAGGAGGAGCGGGTGTTAGTTGATTAAGTGCTTCAATTGCACGATATAAGGTTGTATACCTCTCATTACATTACACATTTAATTTCCGGTTCGAATTTCTGCATATACGATAGAAAATATTAAAAGAAAAAAAAAACTGTGTGTTCATTCAATTTAATTTAAGTATTTTTTGTTTGCTTTTGGTTGTTTTTTTTTTTTTTTTTTTTTTTTTTATTGTTTTTGTCGTCACGTTCGATCGAAGTCCGAAATTGAATACCTTAGGCTGAGGTCTGAAGTGTGCCCATATTTTTGATGAGTTTGATTTGTTAATGGGTGTTGTATAGCATATTTGATTCTTTGTATCTTTTGGATTTTTGTATTATTTTTTTTTTATCGACAGAAGATTGACACGACACACATGACAGGTTAATTCAGATAATTTGAATTTGAATTTTGAATATGAAGCATGACATGGAGATAACGGATTGTGGATTCACTAATGGATTCTATTTTTTTTTTTTTTTTGGGAAACCTTTCCTAGAAATTTGTTTTTATTGATGACCATCCAAACAAATCAAGTAAAATACAATTATTATCGTAGGTACTTGTAATGTGCTTTGGAATCTTCAGAGCTTGTAATTAACATGCCATTGCCTTTTAGTACTTTTATCTTGAGTTCTAGGAAACTTGTTTGGAAATTTAGAGGATCATAGTTAATTTTTAATTGCAATTATAGGTACTAAGAGGCAAGTTATGCACTCGTAAGAAAAAAATTCTAACAATTCAAAAACGGCTCCTACGATTTTGATATAAGTTTCTGAAAAGTGTTTTATGTGCAAACTTTATGTTTTGTGTTTTGTTTGGAATGGATTTTTCAGGAAAAGTCTTATAACGGTACCTCCCATAGGACTGCTTTTTTAAAATCAGTTTTTCTCGTTATCTACTCTACTCTCGTTATCTATCTATCTATTTCGATACAACTTTAAATGTGAAAGCCTTATTATAAACGAAATAATATTAGTTATTAAATTTTTAAACAAAAGTCAATTTTTTTTATATTTTGGTTTTCTTAAAAACAGGGTTTTTCAAAAAATTTTAAATGTTTGTTTTATTTTAACTCAAAAAAAAAAAAAAAAAAGTTTTGTATCGATTAGAACAAAGAAATATAAAGTTGAAGGAAGTAAGTTTCCGATGATGTTCACATTTGAAGAACCAAAAAAAGGTAGCGAACATTTTTTTGTTTTTGTTTTTAAGAAACATACGATATCCTATTTCATCTTCAACTTCCAATGAATTTTTTTGATTACCATTTATTTGTGTATAATAGTTCTCTATATTGGTATTGGTCCTATGGCCAATACCAATACAACTCTGAACCGAACAGTTTAATCAATGTTTACATCGTTTTGGGTAAAGTAGGGTTTTGGGGCTTGATATTTAGAAAGCATCTGATGGAGTTCCGATGAACCCTGCTACAACCTTTTCGACTGGTTTTACAAAATAGGTACCGTTATGTCTCCGACTCTCTTCCTCGTTATTATAAAAAAATAATCTCCTGTCTTCGACTTCAGCTTTTCTTTCTCGATATATTATTTTTTATATTTGACACAATAAAAATTTTCGCGAAATTCAAGAAATATTTTAAAAAGTCCTTTCATCAAAATATTCCTAATATAAATGCTAGGAAATGATCCAACGGTGTAGTACCCTGTTACGTAGTGGTTAGTGTGTCGGACTGCCACGCCGAAGGTTCTGGGTTCGATCCCTGATGGCTCCACCTAAAAAGTTCTTTTCCGGGGTACTGCCTCTTGCGAGGAAGTGACAAATCCTCCAAGAGTAATAATGTCATGGAAAGTGCTTCTCTGTTAGCCGTTCGGATTCGGCGGTAAATTGTAGGTCCCTTCCATTCCTGCAGAATATCAACGCACACACAGGAATGGTTGAGAGTGTAAGTTACAGGCCCCGGCCCCGCTTGGAGCTGTTGTGCCAACAATTTATTTATTTATTATAAATGATCCAACGGAGTAGCCAATTGCACCCCTGAAACAATGAAACATGAGGAATGCCAACGAGTTTTACTTCGGATGTATTGTAAAGTATAGAGACTCGTTCTTAAGCTTCGCCTAACGAATATGAAATGCTTTACCAAAACATAATTGTATTCTGTTTCATTTTCCTATTACGAAATACATACAGTACACCCAGAGTGTATGTTATTCATTTTTGAAGAGCTGGCAATACCTTCTTTCTCAAGAGTTTTGACAAGGAAGTACAAAATCTTTAAAAAAAAACATCAATGAAGTAGGTAAACAATCAGTCGACTCGTTTATTAAACAGAAAACATTTTAATTTCAATCAAAAATAACAAAAAAGGTTAAATGTACAACACACCATTAAAAATGCCACTGTCTCACTGTTTGGCTTTTATTGATAAAAGATTTCGATTCAGTTAATCTCATTAATTTTTTATTTAAAACAAATGTCATTTCCATTTCGTTTGATTTATTTCCTAGGCTATATCACAGTAAGGATCATACCGACGAACAGTGAGACGGGTTTCTTTTAAAATTCTTCCATTTATTGTCGTTCAACTCTCTTAAATATCTTTAAAAAAGATATACTATGCCTTTAAAATTATAAATATTTGTTTAGGATTGTGTGAAAACATTCTGAGATAATCGATTATAAAAAATATTGTCTCACTGTTCGCAACCTTACCCTTTTGTGCTTTGTTAAGTGCGATTTTAATTTTGTTGCTCAAACAAATGATATAATAAATGTTGTGCTGTGTTGTTTCTATCGGTGAAGCCGTTCTGATTCAGCTGTAAATCGTGTATCCCTTCCATTCCTGTACGATATCAACTCTCACAAAAATAATTAATAATGTAAGTTGTTTGTGACACAAACTTAAATATTAATTCAAAACAACGGAATGTGCCGAAAATAAAGACCACCAGCTTTTATTAACAATTGTGAAAAAACAATCTGTGAAAGAAAAAATGGACGATGATGCAATGCAATAGCCAGCTTACAAGATACTCGTATCTTTTATGCCGATAACTAGCCAAGCTACAGCTAGTATCTCGTATATGAGCAAATTTCTAACGAAGAGATAAAATGTTGTTGAAAATTATTATAATTTCTTATATTTTATTTTCAGTTAAGTCAATAAAATTGTCAACATCGGAACTAATGACAGCCACTTCAACCACGTGTTTCAAACACTTGAAATACAAATACACTCTTCACGAGCGAGGTGGGGCTCTTAAAGCAAGCGAATTTTTTTTTTCTTCACACGTGAATGTGATTATGGACAGCCAACTCATCGTGGACAAAATATAAAAGATTCAAAAATTTAAATTCCAATCTACTGAATTGGAATGTTTTTTTTTTTTTGTTGACAATGTTAGAGCCAAAGCCAAGCGGGCTTTTGAAAACAAATTTGGCGCGAAAAAAGTCCTCGACAAAACAATATTTGAATATGATGATGATCGAGATCGGATAGAGGTCTATAAACCTTAGAAAGCTGCAGTGAGTGTAACGTCACAATCACAATTCATAGCTAGATCAAAGACTCACTTATGGAATAGAGGTTAGGTATCAACTTCTACTTTTGAACACATATGTATGAATAAATATATGATGGAGCTGGAGATCTTTTGTAGGAATACAAGGTTGGGCACTGCCTGGGTTCGAGAACAAGAAAACAAATAAAGTACATACAAAAAAAAAACTGTCAGATAGGAAAAAGAACGCGCGCGTCTCTGTCATGTAGGTATGTTTGCCCAGATTAGGATCTTCTTCTATAACATATGATAATGGACATGGAAATTTACAATTTACACTCACTCGTGCTTTTGTGTGACTTCATCATCATAGCAGTTCATACTGTTCGAGTAAGATTTATAAAAATAGATATGCTTTAATGTGTTTATGAAAAAATTATTGTTTGTTTTATATTGTCACAAGACGGGGACGGGTACGGGGACGATGCGACGCAACAGGTCAGATTGATAGTATAAAATGATTAACCGTTAGAATCTAAAAACTGGGTTAGTTTTTACTCGTTTTTTATTAAATTTTTTGAAAATGTGTGTCTTGTGCAGACTTCTTTATCTTGCATCATACCTGGATTTAGTCTAATGCACGGGCACTCAAGGGGTTATTGTGACCTTGTTGTAGCGTGCGTCATTCAGCTACTTTGAGAAAATTTGATGTCGGATGAAATTTGTAATCGCAAGAGATCGCTCTTACCTCTTACAAGCCCGGTACCTACGCCAAATCCCGATAACCAGTGTCAACATTGCACTCTGGCCATAAATAATGTATAGCTACTGATGTAGTGCGGGTTGGCACACACGGCCAAAAACGAAGCTTGTGAGGCAATGCTGCAGTCAGAACTAAAGATTTGCTTTCTAATTTTAGAAACTTATTTTCCTCGCCTTGGTAGCCTGTTTACAGTTCAAGTCGAAATATCAATTCCTTTGGTTTGATACTTGTATGAGTCAGTGCTGGAGCATAAAAAAGAATCAATCACATTGAAAATCATGATGGAACTTCACCTTTTCCATTTGACTATATACGTCTGCTTTTAAAAACTTAAAATTATCACTTCTTGGAGACCCCCAACTCAATTAATTTATTTTTTGTCGATTTGTATTAAATTCGTGAAGAAACATCAATATTCATGGAAGTCTATATTGGGCCATTAAAAATGCCTAGAAGTCTCAAGACATAGCTATTCGAAAGATAACAAAATAAAGTTATTTTATTTTATTTATTTAAGTATAGCACGTTTATTTTTAACGACTTTGAAACAATTAATTCTTATAAATCTTTGATCATCAAGACTTGTTCAATCTAAAAAAGCAGTTAAAGTTTAATGTTGAAATTTTAACATTAACTTATTGAAAAAAAAAAATATTCGATATAGGGCTCTCCTCTGACTTGATCAATTGCTGAACAAAATTTTTATATCGCACTTGATTTTTATGGGAAAATTTTATTAGTGGCGGAATCAGAACAGACACGTGATAAAATATCCTCCCGACAAGTTAAATGCTTTTTGTTGTTGTTTTTCTTCAGTATAGAAATATAAAAGATTGATATTGTAGGTACCCCATATAAGAATAAGATCTAACAATTATGTTAGCAGAATTGAATTAAATAAATTGAAATCCCAGGGCGATACTTAATGTTATTTAGCTTCAATTAAATGGTGCTCATACGAGGAAAATAAGCGAGAGCTACAATACATTTCCAACGAATTGTTGAATACCCTATTATATGGGACAAACTATTTGGTACAAAATTGGTTTTGCAAAAATTCATACCCAAGTGGGTGCGTCATAAAAGCCTAAAGCATTTAATAGGTTTTTTTTTTCATCAAAAATAAACTTTAATGACGGTGTTGTATCTTAAGTTAGAAACACCCCTTTGATTAGAACTTTTACAGTTTCATATTTCACAGAGAATGCAAAACATATTTTTTTAATTTATTCCTTTGATTTTTTTCTGTGGGTGTATTTAAAGTTCCAGAAAAAATTCTTCAGGCAGGAAAATTACTGAGAATTACTGCCACAGCGAAATAAGTAAAGGCGTGTGTCACGCCCAACATTTAAAATTGTAATAGACAAGATCATTACTATGAGCTTATTAACTTTAGACTATTTAAGGTATATAATATTTCATATCACCCAAAAGATGGCATCAACACTTAAAATATTAAAGGTTTTTTAACGGTAGCTCCCGGATCTAGGTACCTATGTAGCGTTTTCGAGTTTTAGACAATTTTTTATAGTTTTTGCCAAATTTTTCTAAAATGAGATTAACCATTTCAGTTTCAATATACTCAAAATGCGGGACATAAACACTTCTAAAACAAAGAATTTGGATTTCTTTGCTTATTTTATATAACAAAGCGTAGGTATAGCTGTTGTTGCTCGAAAATTTTTTTCATCATCGTTCTTTTGCATCCACAAGCCACAGAGCAAGTGGCTATCCAGGACGCTCAAATGTGTAATAGGAGTGCCTGTCACAATATGGGAATTATACTCAAGCTTCGGGCGAATGTATATGTCTTGTAGATCAAAAGGGGGAAAACATTTCATACCTGACCTAAAAATTTTGTGACACTTTTGGTGGTGTGAAATATGTGATCGTTCGACAAAAGGTGCTCTGTAATAAACATAGCATAAAATTTAAATGTGCATCTTAACCAAAAACTGTGTATAATTTTTTTTTTTTAAATCTCATCTAACGACGATTTCAGATTGGCATTTTTTTGCCAAATATTACAAAAGTTGTATACTATTGTTTTTTAACTTGGTACTAGGTACTAAACAAGGCAAGTTATGCATTCGTCGAAAAATAAAATTTTGAAATAACAATCAAACATGACTGTACGATAATAACGAAGACGAAAAAAGATGGTCTAAAAATTCTGTCCGTGTGTGTGTCTGTCTGTATGTATTTACGAGTATGTATAGAGACACCTAAAGCCCAAACGGGTGAGCCGAATTGCTTCAAACTTGGTAGGTACCTGTGTATATAGAGTTTTTTAGGTACTGTACAGAGTGAAAAATGAAATATTTTTTAGTTCCAAAAATAACGGTACCTGCCAAAGCTTCTTTTTCTCGAAAACGGCTCTTACGATTTTGATAAAAAAAATATCGATGTAGTTTTTTAGGTATGAACTTTCATATGGCCGGAAAAATAATTTAAAACAATGCCTAAGAACGGTAGGTACTTTCCATAGAACCAAATTTTGTTTGCATTCTCGAAAGCGACTTAACCGATTCCTTCGAAATTTTACAAATGTGTCGTATTACACATTTTTACATTTTGAAAGAAGCTAATTAAATTGTTTTTAAAAAGTTATAAGTTACCAAAAGCCTGAGTTTTCAAAAAACTCAATATATGCTTTATTTGTATCTTTTAAATCCATACATTTGTTCATAGTTCAAACAACCAAAGCGAATTTGCTCTTATTCTGGCATTTATTTTTAAGCCTTAAATTATTGTGGCAACAAAACATGACATTTTTGGAGTACCCGCATATATTAATCATTTGAAAATAACAATTTAAAACACATTTTTTGGATGAATCAACTGAGTCATCTTTGTTTTTTAGATAAAACTCAAAATCTCTTGAACCATTTTCTTTCAATTTATTATAGCAATCAGGAATAATGTTCAAATGGATAATTTAGTATGCAATGATTTGATTTGCAATATTAAATCAGGAAAATTTGACGTAAGAGTTTAATCGCACTCACAGTGACTACTAGTATCACCAGTAAAGCAGTATAACAATATTTTAAGTGTATTGGTACTCTGGGGCCAGTTAAGCTGATGCAACTTCGTTGCTCCAAATAGAGTTTTTCGGATCGCGTTGTCTGGTTAGTGTCTGTGTCAATAGTTTCGCAATTTGACAATGCTGAAACTTAATAAAATGCTGCGCGCGGATAAACACTTGTTTGTTTTGTGAAAAAGTTCTCTGAGTTAAATGCCATCGATCAGTGTAGCATTTGTGTTTTAGACCGAACCATAACATACTAAATTTTCCATTTGAAATTTTTTTCGGTTTGGTTTTCCGCATCTCTATAACTGGCCCCTTAAGCAGCATTTGCACAAGAGCAAGGCAGTCGTATATTCTTTTTAAAAGATTTGTTGGCATTCAGGCTAACTTCAGAGAAAAATTTTTGTGACTCATTAATTCTTTTGTTTTATAATTTCACAATTCATTGAACAATTTGGAAGTAGAAGGTACATATTTTTAAAAGTAAATCTCGGTGTAATTTTTCTGAGCCTCATCTTGTGGGTACCTTCTTACCATTGCATCTGTTTAAGTTTAACTTTGCTAAACTTTGTCTTGATAAAATTTTATACAAACCGCATAAGTCATTCCACTTTATCTGAATTAATTTATAAAAACACAATTAACCAGGAAAACAAACAAATATATTTATTTTTATTTTTTAAATTTTATTTTTACCAATCATCTTAAATATTTTATTTAAATATTTGTTTTAAAGTTGAATTTTAAGAAAAATAATAAGGAATCATTCTGAAAAGAAAATTATAAAAAACATTTAAAATAGATAAACTAACTAAACTTATTAATACTCGTATAACATGTATGTTTGTTTGTAATAACTACACGTTTTGTATCTAGATACATATTTTATTCTCTCATGTTTTGATTGCTCTAGATCTAAATTTAGTTAAATTCATACGGAAATAGTGGTTTATTTCGATTCTAGAATTTTTAAGGATTAATTTATAAATTAAAACCAAATCTGTTTCATTTTTTTTGTTCGTTTTGTGTCTTAATTCAGATGTAATCTCGGCGTGAGCAATTTCTTAGATTCAAAAAGGTTCAACACTGGGACACTGGCGGTTTCTAAATTGTGTCTCAGTTAAATCATAGAGTGACATACACAGGTGGATAATTGGTGTGAATCATTAAACAAGAGATGTTATTCTTACGAGGTTTCCATAATTTCGGTGGGGCTTCGGTTTTACCCAACTCAAAATTCTATGTTTCAGGGTTCTGATTAGGTGCTAACTTTGGATGTGCGTTGAAAATTTTTGCCGGTATTATTTCTTCAAGATAAGGTCCTTAAAGTCCAATATAAATACCATGTTATCGGCTTTAATCTTGGTTTCTTAGCTCAAATGCTGTATTGTTAGAAAGTAAAGGCTTATAATTAAATATATAATTTTTTTAAAATTTAATTGAATTAAATTAATAACGAAATAAGAAAGCTTTAAGTTGTATTTCTATGTTTCCATTATATTAGCACACTGCAACTTGATGCAAAACCTGGAAAAATAATTATAACATTAAGTATGCAAAAATATTTTTATTTTTCTTTCTTCTATTTAAATTCAATAAAAATTAAATCTTTCTAAGTTTTACTGTTTATCTTTTTTTTTTTTTTGGATAGACCAAAGATAGGATGTGTATATCTGATTATGAATTATGGGGGGGCGTGTTAAAAAAAAAATATTTATTTTTTTTTCTTTTTTCTTCTATTTCAGATTTCATATAGGAAAGAAGACGATTTATAATTAACCCCTGTGGTGTCTCTGGAGGACAACGTCTTTTGTATCTATGCAACGTTCGGTTTCACATATGAATATGTGATGATTTCTACCAAAGTTATTCTTAAAAAAAAAAACGTTACTTGATCTTTTGTTTTTTTTTTATTTTTAATAAATATTATCGCTCACCATCTTTAGTGCGTGCCCATTTTCTCAACACGAACATTTAAAAAAAAAGACTTTCAAACACTTTATGATTTAAAAGTGTGATTAAAAAAAAGAACAGCGTCGACAAATTTTTATTATTTATGTCTTCTCAACTTGGACACAGTTGGTTTTCTTTTTGGATGAATTTTTACGATCTTACGATCTTTAACACTTAATTATATTCAGTAACAGGAAATAAAATGTTTTTCGAAATGGAAAATGGAAATGATTAAATGCTTCTTTTTAAAATGGATGGAGGAGTGTGTGTTTCAGTTTATTTATTTTTTTGTGTAGGTACTTTGGCCAGAGTCCCATCCGGCCAAGAGTTCGAAAATTTTTATTAATAAATCAAAATGTGTTTAAATCAAAGAATTGTAAGTGTTTCTTATCGTTAAAGGTGTTTCCGTTTAATCTAAAGCATCAAATTCAAGTTTAAATTAATTATTTTGTTAATTTGAATGATTCAAAATTATAAAAGTTAACCACATTGTTGTTTATTCATCGCCGACCGCGATTAAAATTCTTGTTGTGTCGAGGTTGAATTTTGTTGGTGAGAATAACTATGCCACTATCAACTGTGTTCAGAAAAAGAACTAAGGAATGGAATGATAGCTGATAGCTAGGACGAGAACTCCGAGTTTTAAGTAACCGATGTGAAGCATTTTGGAGTTAAAGTTTTATTACTTCGTCGTCAAAAGACAAGCCAACAAATTAAATAGGTACTCACTATTTAAGTTCAGAGCAGTTGCACCCTGTTGATTACCAAAATTACCTATCAATAAGTGGCCCAACCCAATTTTAGACGCCCGGCCGGCCGCCAATAGAATATGAGATTTCTCTCACCCACCACTTTGTTTTTGTGAAAATTAAAGCGAAATTGTTTTGATTTACTAGGCGCTCATGAAATGCAGTAGGTACGTAGGTAACTTGAACTTTGAGGAATTTTGTTGGCGCCAAAATTTTGTAAAATACTAAAGCAGCTTTCAGTCAAAGCTTTCTCCCTTCCTCCTAAAGAAATGTAATTGGCTGCTGCAGATCAACGGCTAAATATAGAAAAGGAAACCATATACGTTTCGAAAGGTCACCTTTCTCCTTTCTTCAAACCACGTATAAGAACTTAAAACTTGCACTCATACCTTAAAAAATATTATAACTCAAACTAACTTTGAGGATATCACATAAGCAAGAGGTAGGAGTGGAACTTTGAGGAATTTCGTTGGCGCCAAAATTTTGCAAAATACTGAAGCAGCTTCCCGTCAAAGCTTTCTCCCTTCCTCCTATAGAAATCTAATTGGTAGCGGCAGATCAACATCTAAATATAGAAAAGGAAACCTTATTCGTTTTGAAAGGTCACCTTTCTTCTTTCTTCAAACTACATGTAAGAACTTAAAACTTTCACACCTTAAAAAATATTATTACTCAAACCAATTATCACTCAAAAAAAAAATTTCTTTTGTTTGAGTCGTACACAACATAAGAGAGAAAGGAGTGGAACGCTATAAGAAGAGCTTTGAATAAACAAAAGAAGGGAATCAAGAAAAAAACGCTAACAGCCAGGGTTCGGACTCTTCCAAAATTTCTTATCTACTATTTAGTGGCACGACACAACCATATAGTGCCACATTCTCGCTGTCAATAAAAAAATTAGAAAGTTGGTCTCTGAAATTTAACTTTTTCATCCTTTCTTAACACAGAAGATTTTTGGCGGAAAATATATGTTCAAAATTTGTAAAAATAATAAAATTGCTTTTTGCATTTTCTTGGTGCCAAGCTACTCCCCCTTTAAATTTGTTTAACTTTCTACTACTAACTACTTGTTACAAATATTATTGAAAGAAGTATATACAAAAATTTGTGAATTTTTTTTTTGTCTACTAGGCGCTCATGAAATGCAGTAGGTAGTTAACTTGAACTTTCGGGAATTTTGTTGGCGCCAAAATTTTGTAAAATACTAAAGCAGCTTCCAGTAAAAGCTTTCTCCCTTCCTACTAAAGAAATATAATTGGTTGCTGTAGATCAACGGCTTAATATAGAAAAGGAAACCTTATTCTTTTTGAAAGGTCGGCTTTCTTCTTTCTTCAAACCAAATGTAAGAACTTTCAACTTGCACTCTTATCTTAAAAAATATTATTACTCAAATCAATTATCACTCAAAAAAACAATTGATTTGGTTTGAGTCGTCTCGTACACAACATAAGAAAGAAAATAGTGGAATGCTATAAGAAGAGCTTTGAATAAATAAAAGAAGGGAATCAAGAATAAATGGTAACAGCCAGGGTTCGGACTCTTCCAAAAGTGCTTTTCTACTACTTAGTGGCACGACACAACCATAATGCCAAATGCTCGCTGTCAATAAGAAATAAGAAAGTTGGTGTCTGAAATTTGGCTTTTTCATCCTTTCTTAACACAGAAGAATTCTTGGCGCCAAGCTACTCCCCCTTTAAATTTTGTTTAACTTTCTACTACTAACTACTTGTTAAAATTATTATTGAAAGTATATACAAAAATTTGTGAATTTTTTTGGTCTACTAGGCGCTCATGAAATGGAGTACTTTGTACTTTGAGGAATTTTGTTGGCGCCAAAATTTTGCAAAATACTAAAGCAGCTTCCAGTCAAAGCTTTCTCCCTTCCTCCTAAAGAAATCTAATTGGTTACTGCAGATCATCGGCTAAAAATAGAAAAAGTAAACCATGTTCGTTTCGAAAGGTCACCTTTCTTCTTTCTTCAAACCACGTGTAAGAACTTAAAACTTGCACTCAAACCTTTAAAAATATTATCACTCAAACCAATTTTGATTATATCACTCACAAAACCAATATTTTGGTTTGAGTCACAACATAAGGAAGAGAAATTAGTGGAACGCTATAAGGGCTTTGAATAAATAAAAATAGAAAGAAAAAAAAAACAGTTAAAGCCAGGGTTCGGACTCCTCCAAAATTTCTTATCTAGTATACTTAGTGGCACGACACAACTATTTATAATGTCAAATGCATGTTAAAATAAAAATAGCCTTTTGCATTTTCTTGGGGTCAATTTACTCCCCCTTTAAATTTTTTAAACTTCTACTACTAACTACTTGTTGTTCAATTATTGAAAGTAAACGAAAAATGTATTGAATTTTTTTTGGTTTACTAGGCGCTCAGGATATGTAGAAGGTGACTTTTTAGTCACTTTCGGAGAAGTCAAAAAAGACTCAAAGAGAGAAAAGGAGCCAAAGATGAGCGAAAACGGTAAGCTTTGTCCAGTCCACTCGTTTTAACTGTAAATTTCCAGCCAAACATATGGTTTGGACTAAACATTTGGTGTTGTCACTCAAACCAAATGAATAACTTTGTGGTGTAAAGACTAAGAGAAGAGAAGGAAGAAATACAAATGCGATAAGAAGGGCTTTCAGTGAATTAGCAAAAAAAAAAAAAACAGGAAAAGAGTGAAGAGACTGTAAAGCTCACCCTCGAATTTTTGGCTTCATCGTTAACAGTTATAGTTTTTGGCTCCACCCATTTTCATATATTTCTAAACAACAGAAATCACCTTCTACATTATCCTACACGCCTGGTGAACAGAAAAAAAATTAAAGCAGTTTTATTCTCAAAAAATTATTTTTTGTTCCTCAAAAAAAAAAAAATATATATATTAAAAAAATTTTTAAAGTAGAATCTGGCACTGCTTGGATTCGGACGCCAGTAATCATGCATCAAAGTAAAATGCGCATTTAAAATAAAATTATTGTAAAGTCGCCAACTATGTTGTCTACCATAATTGCAAATCTACAATACAAAAAAATGTGAATGATCGCCAATCAGTAAATAACCAATATGAAGCTCTTTTGCTTACGAGTTGACCAGTTTCCGCGAAAGTAATAAATTTTGTGTTGAGGAAGTGAGAAAGATGAGCTTTGAAATCTTGATTTTTATTTTTTGATTCAATAATGTCTCCTTCATATAACGCATATACCTTTTGGCGCCAAACACTTAACTCTAATATTTCTAGAGATTATAAAACCTTCTTCATCTTCTGGGTTCCTAGCTTCTATCAATACAAAGCAGTGATATCCAGGGTTCGGCTTGAAATTCGTACTTCGAATTGAGTGCCTGCTTACATTTAAAGAGCGGAGTAAAAACAAAATTTCAAGCAGATTTGTGTGATTTTAGTTCAATTTCAACGGGTCAAAGCAATTAAAATTCAATACCTACACGGTTCTTTTGTAAGACAGGATTTGATATTTTGAAAATACCTACCTACCTTTACAAAAAAAAAAAATTAAGTGTAATGTATTAAAATTGTTCCAAAACCATAAAAATCGAAGTTTGTTGTAGTACGCTAGCCAATTTCCTTGATATATTTATTGTGTGTATTTTTGAACAAATCAAAAATAGTTTGTGAGATTTTTTTTCTAATTGAAACATTTATTTTTTTAAGGAGTTTTATTTTGTAAAACTGTTTCCAACATAGGTATTCTAAAACCTTAAGAAAGCCTCAGAGAAAATATTAAATTTTGAACAAAAGTTTTTATTTTGAAAATGGATGGCTAACGAAAATATCTGATTAGCTTGGCTGTCGGTTGGCTAAATAGTTGCTGATACAGACCGATGGTATGGATTAAATTTTCCGGGCCACTTTTTTCCTTCTGAATATCATTCAAATGTCATGTTTGCTTTATTCCGTTTCAGCGGATGAAAAATTGCCTTTATGTTCCCACTATCCCACATCAAAAAGGAAAACTGTTGTTCGGAAATTTGATTGGAATAGCCAGCAAAATTTAGTACCCAGTGAATAAAAAAAAAATCTTACCAACTAGGTACTTGGAAAAGAGCTTGATTTTTAAGTCCAATATATAGGTTCAAATATGTTTAGTTGAGTGCAACAGAAAAATAGACAGCATTTTATATATTGGAGTAGTCAAGTAGTCATCAATAAATTTCCGACGGATTTTAAATTTCTTGGACTTTTGAAAAATCGTTTAAATTTGAGTTTCCTTTTTATGGGACAGAAATGTATGTTGTTTGTTTCTAAGAATTTATAAAAATAAATGTAACGAGTTCGAAACACTAGTCGGTGGAAAATATACAATTAGGTACTTAAATATTTTTGTTTGTTTGTTAAACATATGAATCAAACACAAAGAAACATAATTTTTTAGGTTCAGAATACCTACAGCACCTGAATAGTTTCTTAACTTCAAAAACTATTAATTAATGGAAAAAGGGATTGAATTTAAATGAAGTTTTTACATCTTCTGGTTTGAAGAAGAAGATATTCCTACGATGAAGTGATCTCACTGTGAATTAAATTTCTGCTGCTTGACTCATGATGTCCAAGGAGGAAATAGTAATTGGGGAACTAATTGAAATTGAATAAGAAGTGTCCAGATTTTTTATTTCAAAAATGCGATAATGGGGTGTTAAAAAAAATGTTTTTCTTATAATAAAAATCTATGCATTAATACCACTTTTATAGCTTTTAAGGTCTGCTTCTCGATTAATTTGTCGTGTTAAGCATACATCAAAAGAATGCAAATAGATTAAAAAGTAATAAATTAATATTATATTTTCTTTTCAATTGCTAAGAAAAAATACTTTAATGCTTCCCTTATATTTTAAATTTTTTTCATGAAACGCATAATCCAACACAAAATTGAAACCTCATTCATTTCAATCTAACATCTAAGATTGCATTAGAACATGAACCTGTCAAAGGTACCTTTCCCTATGACTAAGTTCTAACATAAATCTTTGAGATCTTGGAACCTACCTACCTATTAACGTGTTTGGAGTTCTTAAAACCGGCTATACGTACATATATATGTAGACAACAGATTCCAGATTACAGATCGTAAGAATAAAAGAAAACGTGAACCAGAAGGAATCGGAAAATAATGCTTTTGACTAAGAACTTGTATCCTGATAAAAAAAAAAAAAAACACACACACACACTCAACAAAAAGGATTCTAAATAAAAGAAATCGATCAGAAATATTAAAAAAAAAAATACCTAGCTGCGAGGAGTTTCACTATTATATTTCAAAGCATTAAAAAAAAAAGGTTCCATATTAAGACTTCAACTACTACTATGTGGTATCGACTTCTAAAATAATAATGTAAGAATACTTGGACATTTTTTAAGAAATTATTTAATCCTCTCAAACTAAAAACCTACACTGAAATTGACAAATCAAAAATTTGCGATATTATTGAACAAAAAGGTCGGATTCGGAGGACTCAAGAAAATAATGTGACCCAAAAAATCCCAATAAGAAATTCAAAATCGAATTCATCTTTAAAAATCTTTTTTTCTAACAAAAGGTAAGGTAGGTAGGTATACTTTACTGCCCTATTCGTCAGACATAGAACACTTGTTTAACGACACAAAAGGTTTTTTTTTTTTTATTTTAAAAATTACAAATTTAAGGATACCTTACCACAGTTCAAATTTTGTGTGTTTTAAAATTAAACAAAATTAACTACTCTTTTAAAAAAATTGACACCACCTAGTGAAACAAAAATTAAAAATTACTTGAAAAATTAAAAAATATATTTTTATCACACTTTTGTATTAAACAATAATTATAATGTTTGTAAATTTAAAAAACGTCCATATTTTATGTGTCTTTTGTATAAAAATAAAAATCACTTTAATGTGCCACGTGTCAAATTTACACATTACACGAAATCATTTGAATTAAAAAAGGCGCGTAACTGGTTGTTATTTTAAATGTTCACACTCTTCGCAAAAGTGATGACGTAAACTTTTAACACCACCATAAGTCCACTTGATTTAGGGCAGATCATAGGCGTAGCATCTTTTTTTTTTTGGCCTTCAACTTTAAGGTATAAAAAAGATCATATCTATTAAAATTAACTTAACCGGTATTTTATTTTTATTTCACAAAAATATTATTTTTTTTTTATTTATTAATTCACACTTAATTGTATATTTTCTGAAGTAAGTAGTTTTATGTTGGCTATCGGCTCTCCAAGAGCACGGTATGAAGTTCCTACAATTTATAAAATATTACGTAGGAACTCTATACCTCGCTTATGGCAAAAAGCAGACATTTTGGTTTGTTTTTTTTTTCACTAAAAAAATATAATTCACATTCAATTAATATTATAATTATAAATATTTTTTTTTATTACTTTCTTTTTAGTCAAACGAGAGGAAAAATAAAACACTTGCAATCCACTTTGCGAAGACAAAGTTGTAGGTACGCTTTATATCCAGTATCCAGTTAGAAAACGCATGCGTGGTACCCGCGATCTATGGCCGATCAGTCACCGAGGTTAACTGACTGAATGAAATAACATTCCGTTACGCTAAGTTCCCAACAATCGACTAAAATGCATAGCCACTCGAATTCACGCTAATTCCGCTTTAACCGTTCGTTCGTCGGAAAAGTTGTTTTTCTTACAACATAGAAGAGACAGAAGACCAATAACAACAACACACAAAAAAACCGTTTTTTACTGAGAACAAATTTCCAATTAGGGAGACGTAGTGGAGTGTAGAAAAGAAAATCAAACTGAAAGGCGAGGCGAACACATTCGAATCAGAGGGAGATGCTTATAGAACCACCGACACAACGACCGATACCGAATCGACTATGCGACGACGAAAAACCACCAACAACGGTGAACGTTCACCAACAACGGTCCAAGCTAAACTGTACACGAAACACGAGCACAGTTATTGGAACTTGGAAAACCACCACGAAACGGCACGATGCAAACAACACAACTACAACGGGGAAACAACAACCGACGACTGTCACTGTCGACAGCGAGAATGACTGTGGCAGTGCGGCCGCGGCCACTGACTCGACTCTCGCTCGACTGTTGAATATTGAATCATTGTTGATTGCCGTTGCCGCCAACCGCCAAGAGTTTTTTTTATATGTATGTTTGTGGTTGTGGCACACACATACACAAAATGCTTACTTTAATATTACAGAGGGAAAGAGAAAACGGCATGCAATGGTGACGATAACTGCACACTCATACACCGTTGTTTAACTGTTTTCCCCTTGCATTTGATATGCATACACGAACATACACTTACATTTATTAACAGTTTGTCGCGCGCGCGACTCCATCATCCACAGACATCAGCAAGTAACACACCCTCTGTCTCGCTTCTTTGTAGCGATTACTTTGTGGCTTTGTAGGTTTGTTGGTTTGTTGATTTGTGGATTTGTAGTTTCGCAATGCTTTAGGCTGTACTCCACAAAACACCCCCGCGCCCTAACCCTTCTCTTCACACTAAATTTGGTTGGCTTTAAAGAACCCAACTTTCAGGGTTTTTTCTTACCCCTCCTTTTTTCGTTCTTCAACATACGCACTCAAAATTTGGTTGCAATTATAGCGTTTTTCGGTTGATTTCGTGATGTTGTTCTTGTTTTGTTTGTTTGTTCCCGTCGCATCGCCGCCGCGTCGCTTGTTGTTTTGTCATCGTCCATAAAGAAGGTCTAAATTCCTTTATATTTGGCCTCACTGTCACTGCGCTATGTAGTTCGTCGTTCGTAGCACCAAAAACGGGATAAATGCTACTGGATAAAAGAGACAAACGAAAAAAATAAAATTGAAAGAAGAAAGATCGAGATGAGAGGAAAATTCGTGCACAGAGTTGTTGTCGAAAATAAAATAAAAAAGCTTCCACTGTAAAAGTTCGATGATCGCTTGTTTACGCGTCGGTGTCAGGCAAGCTATTTTATTGCCTTTTTTTTTTTTGTTGTTGTTATTCTTTTTGGTTGGAGCCAAAATTGACTTAATTCGTTTAAACATATACTATATCTGCATTTTTTTAGGTTATTTTTACTGTTTTTTGGCATTGATGAAAGTAGGTGACTTTTTGATGATGTTGTTTTTTTGGTATATTCGTAGGCATTTTACATACTTTAGGTGGTATCTACGATGTTTAAAATGCGTTAGGCCGCTTTGGAGAATTTTACTTTTTATTAAAGTGTGTGAATTTTTGCGTTTTATTGATATTAACATCTGTTGAAGATGATAATGAAGCTTTTCACGTGTTATTGTTAATGAGGAGAAATTATGTGATGCCATAGTGGGGTCTGTGAAAGGGAGGTTTTTGTTTTGTTCCAATGATTTCACTTGGTGTTTGACACATAATTTCCTATTTTGGTACCTAATTCATTGAAAGCTAAAAAACAAAAAATACAAGATTGATGAGAGTTTGTTGGCCCTAAACAGAGAAAGAAACGGACATTTTTAAAGCTAAGCGAGGGATGCTTTTTTTTATAAGGTGTGAACATTTTTACTAAATAAAAACTGTAATTTAGGAACTTTTTGACTAAATGGCGCCCAACGAAATTTTGTGATTACCAAATAGAAATTGTAACCGTATGTAGAGTAGGCTTTTTAAGGTGAAAACATGGGAGGGTTTTATAGACTAAAGCACTTTGATACTGAAATTGAGTTATAGGACATTCCAACTAGGTATTTCTACAACTCGGTTTCCACGTAAGGCTTCTTAAAATGTTTAAGTTTTTTGTAAAGTTTGACAAGCCTATTAGTTTTCAAATTGCATAGAGAAAGTTAGATACAAAAAAGTGCTCCTTTAGGAATTTATTCGCAATTCCTAATATGGTAAAATTTTATCACTAAATAATCGGATTTATTAATTTGTATTTAGTTGAGTCATTTTAAAACAGATTCATGCTGAGAAAATGGTTGCTGATTGTTCTTTATAATTATGTGTTAATAAAATGCAAGAAAACCGATCCAAAAATAAATTCTGCTCCATTGACTTCATTTAAGTTTCTAGAACTACACGTATGAGTGTATCTGATAGTATGCACTTATTCAGAAATTCTGAACCTATGACTAATAAGTGACATTAAAAATTGTTGATAAGAATACGTTTTCCTATAGTCACGCCGATATGATTTACTAGGTATCAGTTTTTATAATTTTCCCCATTGGGGGTACCTATACCCACATATAAATTTGATGCAACTGAAAATAACCAGGGAAGGGACTTGTCAGAACTTTTTTGTAATAATTCATTGTTGATCAGAGACAAAACAATAAAATTTCTATAAAATGAAAACAAGGGGTTTAGACTATGTACTATAGAAACTGGAATTTTCCAGGACGGACGAAAACCAAAAAACCATGTGTCAAAACAGTTGCAAGATTTCGTGTACCTAGTACTTGACGTTATTATGTAACTTTGAATGACATTTGAACTTTTAAAAAAACCGATAAATAGATCTTCTGGAAGGAACGGTGTTGTGGGGCGTTGGATAAAAGTTTGTACTATTACAAATATCGAAACTTAAGCCGAGTCAAACATTGGGTTCAATAAAAAACCAATTATGTAGTAGATACGACCAACGCTTAGTTTTTACTATTAGAAACATTGTTGCAGTATACTGTTCCATAACTTCTGAAACCAGAAACTACAGATTTTAGTATCAATGAACCCCAATACTATTTTAGGAAAAGTAAAAGCAGACAGTTTTAGAGTGACTTAATAGCTATAGTGTCTAAAAAAGTCACATTTAAAAAGAAATCCAAATAATTTGTTCACAATTCGTCTAGCTGTTGATTGTCCCTTTATTATTAAAACAAATATTGAAAAATTTATATTTGTGTATTGGTCTGCGTTGGATATCAATGTAGATACAAATAAATAAAATAAGAACAATCAAACGTGCTGTATCTATATCAATATCAATGGCAAACAAAAAAAAAATTAAATCAGTGAAATAGATGCAACTCGTCGTAGGTGTGCCAAATAAGCTTTTTTTTGGAACAATTTAAATTATTTTCTGTCTGATTGCGAACAGCAAAAAAAAAGTATAGCTATATTATCAATCCATAAAAAATAACACGCGAATGCATTCATCTATATAGCAGGCACTGGCACATAGGTGGCTGCGAATAAAAAATAAAATCATAAAATGCATCCAGTGTTCGTTAATAAAAATATGGTCTCCGCTCACTCATCGCTCGGATGGCATATGTCAGAGAGTGGCAGTAGAGTCATTGAACGTTGAATTGCATTCGACGTGGTTCAGGCACGAGGGCTTTTTATTCGATATTTTAATATATTTTTGTATCTTTTTCTTTATTATTAAATTCGTTTCAGTTTTTTGGGAAAAATATTTTTGTTTTTTTTTTTTTGCTGTTGTAGTTTCCAATTGTTACGAAAAATATCCTTTTTTTTCTTTTTTTTTTTTTATTTTTTAATACCTTAAACCGCACATAAATTCACAAATCGATACCAACTTTAGGTATGTGAATGTGGTGTCGAAATGAAATGCACGATGCATTTGTTCAAAAATGATTGCCGGGCTTTAGAGTAGCGCCTCTTTACTTTTCAATTTCTGCCTGTGTGCCTCATGGGATATGCAATTTGGAAATCAATTTTGTATCTTTTTTTGTGTGTTGTTGTTGTTTGAATGTAGATTTCTCTCGTCAATTGATTTTTTTTTTTCAAGGAAATTCTTCTCTTCATCAGAAATTGATGCCATACACGTGCAGACAGAAATTCAGTTGATTATGGTCAGGGATCTTTATATTATCGCTACTCGCGAAAAAGGGTTTTTGGTCTGTGAACGCGAACGCGAACGCAATCATTAACTGCAACTTTGTATAAATTTTACGATGGGAACTTTATGTTGATGATGATTGCCCGTGGTTCGATTATTGTATCTCTGACCATATCAAAGAAATGAGAGAGGAAGAGCTTTAATTAAGGAACACTGATGTTCATTTTCGTGTCGCGTCTGTATAGTACCTATAGATGGGCACAGAGAAGTTTTGGGTAAATATTCCGATTCCGTGCGGAAATCCCATGAATAAAAAGTTTCCTTCGATAGTATACGGAGTATAGATACGCGTTATAAAAACTTTAGTGTGTTTGACCTAAATTACTTTTAATGATAACCTTCCTACAATGCGATGTAGTTCGATTTGTATTTGGGGTGATGTTTAGTGTTTGTGCTTGCTTATTAACAGCACTACATTGGACTATAATGGCGTCGTCGTGGAGGCAATGACGGCTCCTTTATACGCCCACTAACTAACAATACAAACAGAACGAACAAAAATATGTCCCAAATCGATTAGAATTCGTCCTTCCTCATTCGAACGAAGACATTCCACAAAGAAATACCACCCTTACATGGTATCGAATATGGTATACAAACATGGTGGCATATAATATGTGCATGGCATGCGTGCGTACAAGTGCAACTCATACGAAACTGAGTCTTACCCTCATATGTGTAGTCACACATGCTTCTATATGAAGGTTATTATGATGTCCCGCCCCAAAAATTTCATGCGTAACAGACTAAACCCTAACCGGATTGTAGAAAACGGATGTCGATTTCCTCTGCCGTGAATGACAGGAAACGAGCCCTTAAGTTGATTTTTTTTTTCTTACACCTATATCGATTTGCCCACCCCCCACAAATAAAAGGTAAAAAAAAAAACTTACATAGCTATAAGAGGCATTGCAATCTACGCATGTTGAAACAATGAATTTCCACATGATAGAATGTGCGTGTTTTGTTCTCTTTGAAACAATAAGTCATAACAAGAAAGCGAACTAAAAAAAAAATTAAGTAAAAGAAAAAAATTATACTTTGTTATGACATAACAACCCTTAAAGCTGATTTAATATTACCTTTTCACCCTCCTGGTATATGAGAGTTATATGAGATACTTGAAAGTTAACACAGTATAGCGAGCAGCCCCTGGCCTGACTTCACCTCCCTTGAGTCACGTTGCTTATGGAAAATTGGTAATAAAATTTATTACTTTCACTTCTTATGCAGCCCCCATCGTATAGGCCACAAGGATGGGCGACCATATTTATGCAAATCAAATGAATTTTTTGTTGGTTGTTGCTAGAAATTCGTGTTACTAAAGTGCGTGAGGAGATATGTTTTGGAGAGGGTGATTTTGTTTATCCTTGGATATTATGGCGTTGGCAGAAGTTTCGTGGAAATTTATTAAGGGATTTGTAAAACAGCCATTTAAGAAGAATTATGACATGACATTGTGGGTAAAGGTGTAAGGTTTTTTTCAGAATATTTTTTTTACTAAAAGAATTATTCTTTAAAAAAAAGTATTTGTAATCTGATTTGATAGGCAAAATCGTCCAAATCAAATTTTAGATCAACTATAATACCCTTTAAACCGATTTTTCTAATAAACAGGCTTTCTCCAAAAGTTTTCGTTAAGTGGCGCCCAACACAATGATCGGTGTATTTTTGCTCTGGTCAAGAATTTTCAAACTTTAAGCGTTGTGATTGATTTGAATTGCATTAAGATGGTGGGTCACATGATTTTTAAGGATTCAAATTACAGTTTACGGTTTGAAGGGACAGAGAAAGGACCTAATTACCATTCCAGCATTTAATTGACGAAACACTGTAAACAAGGCAAGTATATTAAAGTTACAACTTGACTTTTGGTGGTTCTCATTTATTTAGTGTGCGGTTACAATAAAAACTTTTGTTCAAAAACTCCCATGGCTCGAAAGTGACTTAACTTTTTGACGTTAAAACAAGTATATTTTCAACTTGTGTCAAAGTTCTGTCATTCCCGAACATAATACAAAAGTCCATGACAATCCTCTATAACCCACTCTGTTTCACATACAATTTGACATAAAACATAATTCCACCGACATGAAAAAAAAAATCAAAAACAAAAAGATTGTTCTTCGTCATATTTTATATTATCTGCCAACACAAAACAAACCAAAAATGTATATGGGTTGCTGGGGCCGCCGCTCCGCACCGCCCGCCGTGGTGGTTGCAGTAATTTTACACTCTTTCTCGTTCATTTTGACATTCTGTCATGGCAATTTGCAAAATTAGACATTTGTCTAAAATTAGCCTTAACATTCCCCAGATGTTTATTATGCTATATATAATGTGAACAATACTTGTATACAGCACACTGACAACTTATGCACACACCAAATTACTATATTGGAGTACGAGCATACCAATTGACTTGACTCTCCTCCACATCATAAAAAATAACGTGCTTGACAATAAATTCTTGTCATATCTGGAGAGACAAATTATAACAAGCTGAATGCCTTTTGTATATTATATTCAAAACAGAACAATTTGAGTATCTCAAAACATCCTAGAGTGTATCTGTGTAGAGTGGTATTTTATTGTATGCATAAAGTGATGCCCAGCGTCAATGAACTCGCACATCTAGGATGAATGCAATCGCATACAAAACTTTAACTTTGTGTTATTTTGTTTTCATAATACCCTATTTGAAAAGTCTTATGCATGCTTTTCTCTGTGTTTAGAAAACAATCAAAGTCACGAAAAGCTCTTAAGCTAAATAAAAAGCTTAATGGCCTATTGTATTTATCCTTTTGCAGAAAAGTGCTTTTTTATCGACACGTAGTTAAAAAAAACGGGGTTGATCCTTAACTAAAAAGTTTTCATTAAAGCTTTAGATTGAAACCGTTCTTGCAAGTAACTTTAAATTTTATTTTAATTTTTTTGTACCTAACTAAAGTAATATTTCCGCTTACAGTTACCCATTGTCGTAGCTAACTGTAGATCTTTCAAGATCGTATTTTACATATTAGATTTTCAAAGCTTTTCAGAATCCTAACCAAAGATCATACAAATGTCAAAAGATTATTATAAGCTTCTTCAAAGCTTGCAAACGCCTTCATTTTAAGTTTGATATAAATAATCAGATTCAGACAGAACAATCGTCGATTTGCAGAATTTCACATTTTCATAGGAATAATAAATCAAGCTTTTTACATGTGAAAGCTCCCGAACCTTCTTAAACTTTATTAAAGCTTCTTTTTTAAGAGAAGTATGAGCATATTTTATTTTTTAAAGAAGTAAAGACGTGAATTATGTAGTTTTTTTAAAGCTAAAATACACCTCAAAGGAATCAAGAAACTTAAAAGTTTTCGAGACTAGTGAAAGTAGTATCTTAGACCGCTTGAGGTATGATCCCTTTGTAAAAGCTTTTAAAATAACGATTTTTATAGCACAGAATTGATGTTTTGTGCTATATGCTTTCGCGTTTTGTTAAAAATTCATTTACCCTATATGCAATGATGGGAATAATAAAAAATAAAAACCTAATGTTCCGCTGCCACCATAAAAGCAACACGCTAAGTGTATCTTTTCCATCTGAATTCTCAACGTACACCGCACTCATTCATTTTATATAAAAAAAAAACAAAACATCAACCAAGGGGTATACAACAAAAAAGGTCGAACTTAAAATTGAAATTCCGCAATTTTGAATTGTTACGCAAAAGTAAAGCAAAAAAAAAAAAAAAAAAAAATACTGAAAATAACGAACCAAAAATTACGCGGGACATGTTGAGCTCTAATTTAAACACAAACAAACTGTTTACTTTATTTTTAGATACTTTACCCAATTTCGAGATCTCGTCTATCTTTGCGATGCGATGCGATGTGCGAATGTTCGGTTTTGTACTCGTTTACTCTCATCATAATAATATACGATATATGTGAATATATATGTAGGTTTGCATATTATAAGAGATATAGATAAGAGAAGCCCACATAACAACTGCACAGATAAACGAAATCATACTACACTATACACATTCACTATTAATACCCAACTCTGTGTAGATATAGCACTCCTAGAAGCCAATTTAAATATTTCATAAAAAAAATAAAAAAAAAATAAAAATTATTAGCCTCATCATTCCCAAGAGGTGACATCAGAAATGTGTTGTTGGCTTGCTTATGGTTTTGCTTTTGCTTATGCTTTTTGTTGTTGGTAAAGTGAATGGTGGAATGGTAATTGTATTATGGTTGTTGTGTGAAGCAGCTTACCGCGTATCTATTTTGATGCCTCATACGTAGTCTGAGTGTCTCTTAGTGATTTGTTTTGATTTGGCGAATGGTGATGAATTTTGCATTTTGATACATCTACTCAGGCTTTGCTATGGTAATTGGTGTCTTTAATGGTCAAGTAGTGGTGTTGTAAACAATATTGATATTTCAAATAAAATGTATTCGGAAATTTTATTAAAATCCACCAAACTGTTCTTTTGCAAAAAAGTTACGCGGTGCTCAATGGAGCATCGGAGTATGTCGGCCTAACTGTAGTTGTTGAGATGTGACTAGCTCGTCACACGAACTTAACCGATCAAATCAAACTATAAAACAGTTTAACTTTTTACCATTTTAACTGGCGCCCAACAGAATTTATAGATTGAAGCACTGAACACCTTATGGTTGACTTGAAATATCACGATACGGCCACACGATCTTAATAGTTCCAATTAAAATGAGTTTTATCAACAACAACAACAAATGTTAAGTGGCGCCCAACACAAGACTGGTGTACCTAGACTCTATTCGAAATGTTTTGGACTGTTAGCTTTCGGATTGATTTGAACTGTCACAAAATTGAACTTTAAATTGTATTCAACATGACTATCTAGATCTACTGTAAGTAATTGAAACTATTACAACAATTAAATGGCACCCAAAAAGTGAACCAACTACTCCGTTTGTCGTTAAGGGAATGCATTTTCCTAGGACATCCGAATAAAAGTTGTAAAAAAAACCTGATTAATACTCAAAGTCATGTTAATATTGAGCAGGATCGTACGACCGTCGTTTTTCTTAAGAACGTTTATCAACACGTGGTTCACTATAAAGTTCAAAAAAATTCTAAATTTAGAACAAGGAAAAATAAATGTAAAAACTAAAGCAGCTTCAATTCAAAATTCAAATAAAAAAAAAAAGATTCAAAAGTGCAAAGTCCTGAAGGAGAATAAATATTTTCGAACGCGCTATCTTTTTATGCATTCCTGTATAGGTAATGCATTCACAACATCTGTCTGATATACAAACAATAGATCAACGAATTCCCACACACAACATGGGTGTTAGCCCGAACACAGCCCCGTCTTGTCAGAAATCTCTATTTTTTTCTCGCTGTTTTCAGAATGAGTTATCATCTATGTGGGGACACGAAAGTTCGTTAACTGTTAGTTAAACAACAACATTTGACATGCGGGAGATTAATAGCTCCGATGACGTAGTTTTTTTTTTTAATTTATTTCGGACGAAGATTCAAAAACAGTCTTTAAAAAAAAATATACATATAAATTATGTACCTATTGTATATGTTTAGGTTAGATTCGAATGTGTTTGGTGACTTTTTTTGGCGTTTGAATGGTGATGCAATGTTTAAGGTGATTTCACAAGAAAACTAACCTTTTGAGCACGGATATGTGGACAATAACGCCAGTTCGAGATCAAATTTGTAATTTAAAAGTTCAAAGAAATTGAATTTTGAACAAGGAAATATGATAGAAAATTTATTTTCGACTGACCAAACAAAAATGTATGTGGGGTGGAAAATCAAGGGGGGATATCTTGAAAAGGACCTTCAAAAAGGAGCAACTTGCACTAAACTGACGGGATTGGAAGCAAAGATATCAAAATTTCAACTTTTTCTGCTTTCATGTCACAGGAATCATATATCATCGTTTCCAAAACTATCCAAAAGTCAGTCCTGAGTGCCCTTAGAAGGAAGTATAACTCTGACAAATTATCAATATCTTCTAAAATCTACTTCAGAGGTCGTCATAACACCATCGCCAATTGAAAAACCTCAGAGTGAACAAAAATATTTCTTCCTATCTATAGATACATATTTTTAGATTGAAGCTCTTTTTCTCAATCATCACAAGAGTGCACACAAAATTTAAAAACTAACAACAACACGCGTACGTAAGTAAATTTCACATCTAAAAGAATAATGCACTGTGCAGTGTGCACCAGCTTGTCATATTGCGATTCGTTGCATATTGCGATTTATTCGCATCCGTTGCCATTTTAATTCACTAAATCACGATATATGGTTGAGAAGGATGATGATGATGATGGCAAAGTATAGAAACTTAAATCCAACCTCGAAAAAAGAAATCTGAATCTATACCCACTTGAGCACTTTAGATACTTCTGATTCGGATATTGCATACTAAGGTTGGCTCTTTGAATGGATTTCATTTTCTGCTTTGGCGATATGAAATTGTGCTTTTGTGTGTAAATTGTAATTCAATTATGACAGCTGATGTTTTCTAGAACTCAAGAGGGAAGACACAGAGAAAAACGACATAAGAAATCTCACTAAACCGCCGCGCTCTGGCCGCCCGGAGCAACACATCGCACAACGAGTACGAGAACAGGGAACCTCAACCTCAAAGGGTAAGCTAACACAAATTCTTTTCATTCTTTAAGTGATTCGTTAAATGCAAATCAATTGACATTTTCTCTCAATCCTTTCCCCGTTCCCCGAACCACCCAACCAACCGAACCATCAGAAAATCGCTTCAGCGATGAACCAACAAAGTGAACAATTTTCACACTAAACTATAAACACCCGGTACCTACTCATAGGTATCTAGCTATATATACCAGAAAATATACACGCCGCGCCGGCCGACTAGATAAAGATACGACAAACCAAGTCAAATAGAGCCTCAGCAGAAGCGTGTATATAGCGAGGAGCTTGAACATTATAGAAATGCAAATGAATTATGACATCTCTGACAGATTCTCTTCTAGGGTATGTCATTTTTCAAGTGGTGACGTGAGTGTGGTGCTGTGCAATGCGATGAGGAATTTTTTAACTGTGCAGTGCACTGCCTGCAACAACTGCAGATCTATCTCTTGATTGGCTTGTAGTTGAGGTTTATATGATTGCGTAATCGATCATGGTTTTTCTATTATTTTATTTGTTTTTCAATATAATTTTTTTTTTTTTTTGTAATAATGATTGCTCTTTGTGCCTTACCCTGTCAGTTCTGCATTATTAGATGAAGAAAGTTGTTGTTCTTTTTTGTTCTGGAATAAATCCAAGTTGTTTATAGAGAATCTGAAAGAAAACAAAAAAAATTATATTTGATTAAGACATTCGTTTGGGTTTGATTTAGTTTTAAGGATGAGTGATGGAAAAATGATTGAGATGTGGCATAAAAAAAAAAAAAATCGAATAATAAGTGATGTAAATAAATGCAATTTACGCACGAACTAGGCTATTTATAGGAGTGTGCAGAATTGACAGATGGTCAAGTGGCTGACGTCAAGTGCAATTGTGATGTCAATTTTTTTTTTATAATGATTTATTTGTTTTGAAATTGTTGACAGGATGTCTCTTATGCTCGATATAGTGAACAAGTGATAACATGGCCTGCCAACTATACCAAGTTTGTTCACTATATCAAAGGGGAAGCTAAGGTGGATTGCCTATTGTTCACTATGTACATACATACTTAAAAAAGTCAAAATCAAACGTATGGAAAAATGTGTATTCACTATATCGAGATTTGTCCTGTCCGCTATAAAGAATTGTCTGTGAAATATCTTGGGAGTTCACTTTTTATTATAGTAAGCTCTCCCTCAAAACCGAGCATCTCCATTGCATTTATTATGTGTTCAATACGTTTTTTGACAGATTAAGACAGAACTGTTCACTATATCCAAATTGTTCACAATATCTATTGAGTGGAAAGAAAAAAGTGAATTGGATTCTAATTAATATGTTGTGATGATACAGCTATGATACCTACACATTTTAACTAAAAACACATATATAGTTAGAGGTTAAAATTGTAGTCCGTTGTATCGAAATTTGTATAATTTACTTGTCGCTTGTGAAGTTTAAATAAGAACAGCACTACCAAGTACCAACGAAATGCAACGGATGGACAAAATGTGTGTTCACTATATCGAGATTTGTATTGTCCGCTATTAAGAGTTGTCTGTACATAGTCTTGGGAGTTCAATTTCCATTATAGCTAACTCTCCCTTAAAACTGATCATCTCCATTGCCTTTTTAATGTGTTCATGATCAATACATTTTTTGACAGTTTTAAACAGATCTGTTCACTATATCAAAATAGTTTACAATATCGAGTGGAAAGAATAAAGTGAATTGGATTCTAATTAATATTTTGTGGTGATACAGCTATGATACCGACGCATTTTAACTAATTTAATTAGAGGTGAAAATTATTGTACATTGTATCGAAATTTATACAGTTTACTTGTCGTTGGAGAAGTTTAAATAAAAACAGCACTATCCAGTGTCAACGAAATGAAACTATAATAGAAAAAATCTGTGTTCATTATATCGAGATTTGGGTTGTTCCCTTTTTAGAGTGATCTATACAAAACATTGTTCACTCTGCATAATACTTCCCTCTTACTCTATCTACTGAAATTCACTTTCAAATTTTCGGAAAGCCTTATTGAGTAGACAATTAGAGGATAATTTGATTTAATAATGCTGTGACATAGATATGGTGCAGAATAAACACATGAAACGAGTCATTTTGGACCGCTTTTATACCATTCATCACCAATCTAAAAACGTATGTGTTTCAAATGTCATTGTGATGAAAAAAAGAAACAGATACATTCCCTTATGTTTCCTTTAATTAACAATTCATTTCACGTGTTAGCAAAACTAAATTTGTCACTCAAAAATGTCAACTGGTCCTTCGAACGGGGAAAAAATAAAATAAAATATTGTATTAATTAATTATAATTCTTTGCACACGAGCCATCGATTGAATATACAATGTCATGCTTTTTTCGTAACAAAATAAATCCCAGCAATTATTATTTCAAATCAAATTCAATACCTAAACTAACTGCATAATATCCGCGCGCAACTATCACCAAGTAGGTAGTAGTCTGTAATATGATGTTGCTACATTGTTGCAACAAAACAATATTTCGCATGAAAATCACGTTCACATCAATCCGCATCTGGATCGTTTAAGTATAATTTTTTTCCCTCTCATTTTCTGCATTTTTAATTATTTTGCCAAGAATTACTACACCAAACAAGAATATTTTTTGAATGCAACAAATAATTATGTATTAAAAAAAACTTCTTTTAATAAAAAAGTATCTTATGGATATGATTGGAAAAATTATAAATGAGAAATATGTTTTTGTTAATTAATTTTAATTTATATAACGTGTCCTTCAGTTTTAGGGTAGCTTCTCATAAATAATAAAAATAATTTTATTTTTCCTGAAAGAGACCATTGTTTTTTTTTTTTTTAAAGAAATGATTTTACTCTTTGGCACCTTCATATCTTTCTGACTCTACACGGATTAATTAAATAAATTACACATTGCCACTTGTTTAATTAGTCTTGCTGCCATACAAGGAGTCTTCTGGGTCTTTTAAGGTATGTATATAGTCATACATTGTGTGTGTCTAGATTTATTTGAAATTAAAAATTCTATCCAAACAAAGAACAAAACCGAGAAACAAGACAAGAAGAGAGCCATTTTAAGCTGTAAATCTAGATTTATTTTATCATTAAAACTTCACAACACAACACAACACAACAAAACACAGTCATATTGTATCTATATAGGTCCAGGTATAGTTATATAGATACATTTTTAGAGTGAGAAAAAGAAACGAAATTAAATTACCATAAAAGGAAACATTGTTTTGGTGTAGATATCTTTGAGATACACTCAGCAAGTATTTACCACATTACACTGTTGGATGAGTGCACAAATACAATTTTAATCACTTGGCAAATTACCATTAAAAAGTTTACATGGAATCATGTTAAGGGTCGTATCTTTTTTTGTGTCTTATCTTATTTTGAATTTAACAAAATGCTAAATCCCAGCTCCCACTTCACTTCATTTCACTTCACTTCAACTGATGGCGTTGTTCTCTTGCTTCGTCACCTATTTAAAATTTTTTATAAATATTTTTAACTCGCTAATTGTGATAATAAAAATTTGCTAAAAATAAATTTTAATTTTAAACTTGCGATTATCATCGAACTGCGCGCAAATTTTAAATTTATAATACGGACTGCTATAAAATAGGAGAATTTATTGCTGGAGGCAGGTTTTTATGGCTTATGTATGATGAGCAAAACGTGAAGCCAAGAAGTATATTGTCATCATATTATTGATTCAATATTTATGTATTTTTTTTTTAAATTTTTGATAACAATTTAACTTGTCTGGTATAATGGACGATATAAAAAATGAACAATAATCAATTTTTTATCAATACCAGCCACTTGTTCTGTGTGTATTGTTTGCACAGAGAAGGAGAGATATGTTGTTATGGTAAACAAAAGAATGGAGAACGCAATCTGCAATCGATAAATAATGATGACAAAAGTTGGGAATTATTTTATTGGAAAAGGGGTAAACAAACTCGGAACGAGGAAACCTGATATCTGATGAGTACAAGATTGTTTTGTATACAAGTTTACAGATTGTTGAACGGAGTTGGATATTGCAATCTTAATAAATTTGTTGTATTATTTTAAATTTATTGTTGAATCACCACCAAATAAAATAAAAAAACAATTGAAGTTTTAATCAACAATACCCACATCTGGTTTCAGATATCTACATTTCTGGTCTTCCAGATCCTACTGTTCTGGAATATTTGTGTTGACAGATCCTATTATTCGAATTCTATTGGCTGTTCTGTAGAATCATCGATTGCAATATTGATAGATGGAAAACACGGATAACTAAAAATGCAAAAGATTATTTCGTTACAATATTCTACTGAAGCTCAAAAAATAAAACATGGAAGATCATGATTCTCTTGAATTGATAATCTATTCCGCAATCACAGTTGTTCCAATTTTACTAATATTCAAATGATTATAACTGTAATCAAAGAACATAGTAAGGTACACATGATCTATTTTGTATTAAGACAATAAGCAATATGTTTTGAACTTTTAACCCGTTCGAAGCATTATATTGTGTTCTTATTTGTTTTGCTTATTAAAGAAAGATTTACAATAGATTCTTCAAAATACACTATGGTGTATCAGCACTATGTTTTAATCAAACTAGAACTAATAAATTTATTACTAGAAAGTCGTCCAATAGAACTTAAACGATTAAAGAACATTTCATTAATGAGAACTTTGAAGCATCAGACGCATTTTGAATTGTCTGATATTTTCTGATATTCTTGTATCTAAAAGATAACATGACATGAATTCTTCAAAATCTTCCACGAGGTCTATCAGATATCAGAGGAGATTCGAAGTTATCAGCATAGGCAAATAGAAAGTACTGGAATTTTTTATTGATTGATTCCATGACCACTTTATCACTTTGCTGATATTTTTTTTTTTTTTTTTTTTTTTTATAATGCACTCGCACTCAAAGGGATATTAATACCTTTATAATGAATTAACATGTGCGAGCGAGGAAAGAGAAGGAATAGAAAAATAGGAAAGAAAGGTGGTACAGTGGTTTGAGATTTTAGGTGATAATTATCTCATGGAAATTGATACAATATATCGTTTTCACGGATCATTTAATGAGGAATTATTGAAATAGATAAGCATTTGTCGGATTGAAATACATCAAAGCAATAGATGCTTCAGATACTCTTTCGATTTATCATATGTAAGAAAATGTTCCAAATCAATCTTGACCATTTGAATAGTAATGCTGCTGTAAAAACTCAAAAATGTATTTAATTAAGTATCGCTTAGAAGAAAATCTGTCAAACTAAACTGAATTATAATTTTCGTTATCTTTTTTAAAATAACTTTTTTTTTAAATATTTTGAAAGCATTATTTATTGAAGCCCGTGTCATAAGCATTGTTCGGGATATTGGCAAACTGGAACAGGAAAAAATAGACCGATACAAACTGGTTTTGAATGGCTAGTGCGATAAAGTCTTATAATGATTAACAGCTTGCCCAAAGTTAAGGTCGAGGATTAACTGCTGTGTTTAGTGGTTAGCTTGTCGGACTGCTATGCCGAAGGTCTTTAGTATACAATTCCCCATTCCACTTAAGTTTTTGTCACCAGGCCTTAGCTCTCTGGATTTATTTATTATGTATAACCTTATGTACGTTTTTGGCGGATCCAGTTTTACAAAAAAATTGTTTCAAGAGAAAAATTCAACTGAATATTCCATTCCACAATTTGGGAAGAAAAAGCGATAGAATAAAAGGAACTAGAAAGCAATTTTCTAAAATTTTTAACGCAATATTATGAATTCTATTCAGAAGACCCATAGGAAAAACTGTTTGGATAATTAATGGGTATGAAAATGATGAAAATATACGTCTAATAGATCATAGCCATTTCCACAATTTGATGGATTAGAAGCCTTAAACAAATGATCATTGATGAAGACGAGTGTGAGATACACATCAAACTGATAACCATCCAAGATGATGCCAAAATGTAGTTTCAAATTAATGGAAGACAGGGTTTGTTGACACAAAATGCACGCATTTTCGAAGAATGAGCTTGATGCTTTACTCTATCGAATGCTTCTAAAATATCGAGATTAATTATTATTACTAGGATTTTTCTAGGTTTTGCTGGAAATGCAATAATATCCCCAGTGGACAAACTTTTTCGAAAACCATGACGGTCACATTAATAAGTTTCTGTCTATCAAGACAAATCTTTTAATTAGGTGTAAATATTACAATTCGCAGAAAAAAAAACACAATATTTTAAAATTGACCAAATTCAAAAAAGTGCCACATGAAGGTGACATTATAAAATGTTCTAAATCGGTATTTGCTTTCCGATTTAATACGATATCTCGTCGGACGCATAAAACCATCATATTTTGTCTAGGTTTTGTTCATCTTTACCAACCCCTTCAGAAATTATTGTCAAAATTAAGAATTGCTGCAAGACATCACTTTTTTTTATGAAAACAATTCAATAAAAACCAGCTGTTCTATTAACTTTATTGAACTATCTTTTCATTTCGAAAATTAATTTTTTTGAAACTCATTCAATTTAATAACTATAGACTACTATATTTTCTATTTAACCCTTTTCCTTGTACATTTTTTACACCTTCCTCTTTACACAAACTATCTCCAGCCAACTTTGACTAATGAATCGAATGTCCCTTGGCTCGTTCATATACGTTTACATTCTATAAAACTACTAGTATGTGCAGTGCACTCATATGTTATCCTTTTCATTAATTTCCATTTATTTGTCATTACGTTTTTGGAAGCCATAAAAGTACCGACTTTTTGTTATTATGAACAATGGTGCTCAGGAACACACGGACAAACGGACAAACGGACATGGACACTTACAATATCCTCACGAGCTATGATGATGGTCTTGAAACTTGAAATGTAATTTCATTAAGTGTGTTAAATACATAATCATTTTCACATCGACATGCATGGCCAATCAAAAGTATCTTTTCAACAAAGATAGAATGTATAGTTACGTTGAAAAAAACAAACAAATAAAAAAAAAATATGTCAAAAACCATGTCAAAAAGAAATATGATAGACTTCCTAATTTGGCACCAACTCATTGCCAATGCCAATGGCAATGGCTTGACTATGGCTAGTAACATACAATTTTCACTTAAGATACAAATCGGCACATAATTGCGCACAGTGTATAGACTATACATAAGCAGAAGCACACACAGGAATAGGACATGCAACCATTACTCCTTGTCTCTATACATATGGATGGATGATGGGGATATGAAAGGGAAACACACTAAAACTAATCCTCACAGTCACAGTCCGATGCAAGTCGTCCGTCCCCACGTTATGGTGCCTGATTTATTTCCTGTTTTTCTCTGTTCTGTCATTTAAATGGATTTTCATTATAAAATCTGGAATTCGCTTTTAATTCTCAAAAAGTCGATACTAATCCCAACATGAAAACACAAATGAATCCAATAAAAATGGAATGTGATCCTCGAAAGGAGATACATAATACTCGTTGAATCAAGCAGGGACTCTGGCTTTTGGACTAGTCTATTGAAAATACGTTCGAAATACTGTTTTGGAATTAAGATAAGCGATGTCAGTGTGTTATGTTTATTAATTAATAAAATGTTCTCCATTGACATTATGACCAACCATCTGGTGGAAAAATAGAGAACGAGAGATATAGTTTATAGCATAGAACTGGGAACTTGTGTGTTATGCAATTAAGGGTTCATCGACTTGCAAGATACTCAAGTAGTTGTTGGGCTAAAAGATATTTTTTATTTATTTTTATGTATAGTTGTATATATAGTAATTCTTGGTCATTAACTACTCTCTATGCTCTGGTCATTGGTTGCTTGAGTTTCTAGCGACGTTATTGCTACCGTGGGCACTTTATTAATTAAATTTATGACCAGTGGTTTGGTTTTTATGACTTTTTTGCAGTTGACTTTAGAAATGTTTATTAATGTCGCGTGGTGTTTGGTTTGGTGAACGTTTGGTAACCGTGTTTAATAGTGTGAGTTGATGTAGTGGTAACGAAACAAACATATTAATTGTTTTTCGCACGTTATTTCAAAATACGGGTCAAAATGTTTGAATCCAACTTAGACCAGTGTATGGCTTAAGGGCGTGGTTTGGCATATAACCAAATTTTCTCACTCTAATAAATGTGCTCTTGAACCCAGTGATTCAAAGTATCAAAAAATGTATCCCTAATAAGGTACCCTATTTTGTATCCGGAATGCGCCTGCTCCGTACTCTTCATGCATACAAAGCATTATTAAAGCTTGTTGGGTATTGGTCTTTCTTCGATCCTGATGGGATATAGAATGTCACAGACTAAAAAGAAATGGTATTTCGTCGCTTGGTTCCTGCCCGACATCACGGATTATATGGTCTAGAACCCCCACTTTTTAGAACAGGAAAATTGTTCCATTTGGTGCAGATCCAGGCGGAGTCGCAGGGTAACTTTGGTGGGTCTCCTCGGTAAGTAATTAACCGTCAGTTGATCTCCCCGGATATATGTGTTCCTTTACTGTTTACTGTGTACGAATAAGGATTTAGTTTACTTCAAACCTCTTGATTCATCTAGTGCCAGTATGTAGGCAGAAATGGTTCACAATATATTTAGCAGAGGGTTGATCGGTGCATCAAATAGAATCGCCTTAACCTGAGAGAACACACTTTCTTCGTTAAGCTTTTCTTGTGAAGCCCGACTGTCTGCTCAACTTTCGCTTTTCATGAAATATGCCCCTCCCCCCTTCCCACGGACACAAAAAAAAAATCAAAGTAATAGTAAAGGATTCCAAAAAGTGAGACCATACATCTCGCCGAGTTGGCGCTACTGCTACTTGCGGTAGCATCAGCTGACCTAAAAACTGCACGACCAGTAGACTGATCAACTCTTCCCTATAAACTATACCGACCATATATAGAAAGGTTCTTACTGGGGGACACACACCTCACCAAGTTGGCGTGCTATGATCATGAGGTGAACGGTGAAGTATCAGCTAGCCCGAAAATTTAACGAAATTTCCAACAAACTATTAAGGGAAACAGGTCACGGAATCGCAGCGCTAATTGAATTGATAGTTTACTTGTCTGACTTTTCTTCTTTACTAAAAGGTTCCACACTCTTCCCCCCTCATTATGTAGTCAAGTGAACCAGCTTCTTCCACTGCGACTTTTCCCTCTTGACTTTTTCAATTTCTTGTTCTTTCAATATGGGATAAGGTAGACTCTCAGAAAGATTATGACTCTACGTAAAAGTATTGGACAAGTAAGTAGCTCAAAATACATTTCTTTCAGTTTATCGAATTACACCTGAGCATCAAATCTTGAATCTATTCGTCTCTAAAAAAACAATTTATACAGAACAGGTTTGATCTTAGTGATCGCAGAAATCGTCTGAGCAATGCTTCACAAAACATTTGGCTGGATGCAGAATTATAAGCCCGTAACTCTACCCCCCCGAACTCCGATTGATGACTTCTTCCATATGACAGGAACAGAACATTCCCTCGAAGAAGAGAAATTGTGAAAGAATTTTCACGATACAATAGTTTCGAGAACTGTCAAAATTCACATTTGGACTTATTTTGTCGATATCTGAATTTTCTCCATGCACGACTGGACGCACGATTGTGTCGCTAATTATGATAGCGTTTTTCTTTGTTGTTTTTTTTTTTTGCTTTTTTAATTCTTTTTTTTCGACAACATTTAACATCAATTACGAACAAAAATACAACTGTCACGCATACCTGTGTGCCATCAGTCGTCGTCGTCGTCCCCCGCTTTTCAGGGCTTATAATTTTTTTTTTGTTAAACAATTACTTCACTCGAAAACGAAACAATTTTACTCGTCATATTTGACCGCAAAACGTTAAAAAAAAGAAAACCTGCTAAACATCTCTCACACATTGCTTTGGGGTTTGGGATTCGGGTTCGGGATCGGGATTGCATGTGAGCTCGATTCTCAATAATAGGTGGTTCCATTGTTGTAAGTTGTGTTCTGTTTGGTTTTCTTTACTCCAAAACCAGATAGACATCATCGTTGTTGTAGATGAGTTTCCCCGAACTATTGTCGGCTTCGTCGTTGTCGTTGTTGTCCGTTGCATTGTCAGAGATGGACTCCTAAATGACTGTTGACAAACAATTACAATTAATTTTCGGTTTTTGTCTGCAACAATTCCACTTGCCCGATGACGAGGACGACGACGATGACGACGACTACGAAGAATACTAGGTACTACGAGTTACGATACAAACACTGGTATTCAATTGGAGGGGGTGTGAGCTGCGAACACGAAACTCACTTTTTTTTCTCGTTTTGTTGCTTTTGTGTTGTGTGTGTTGTATAATGGTTGTCATAATTTTTGACAACTTGACGAGGACTACATTTCCGACCATGAAAATGATGAAACAAACACGAACAGAACATCAGCAAGCACCAGAGCAGTAAAATTGTCATGTAGAATTGTGTAGATGGATCATCACCATCATCGTCATCATCATGCTTCCTTCTGCTTCTCTCATGAAGAACCACAGCAATCATCATCCGAATCCGTTCCGAATCCAAATATATGTAAGAGAAGAATTTTGAGTCTTTGGACAACAACAACACATGCCTCTGGGGTGAATACAAAAAAAAACGAAACATACTATATAGATTCCTTTTATGTTTTTTGTTTTGTTTTTTAATCACAGGCTTTCAATTGAAGATAATATACAAAACGAATAATTCGAAATATTGTATAAGTACATAAGTATAGGTATCTCCTATTTTGATGTCAGGACAGGACTGAGGAGGGATATTAAGTAGCAAACATGCTAACTTTTTTTTTCAACGTATATCTTTTGATTGAATGTCAGTTGCTTTGTTTTTTGTTTTCTGTTTTTCAACCCATCAACATTTTACATCAGGATTGGGATTGGTTTCCCTGTTGTTCCTGCTGTCATGGCCAAAGAATATACTATTTCAACAAAAACTGTGTGGAAAACTACTTTCACTTGAATTGTTACAAGAAACAGTTTTTTTTACGAAATTCGAAATTACACAAAAATGATGATTTTATTGAGGTTTACGTTTTGTATTTTTTTTTTTGTGGTAACTGCGGGAACTCATGTGGATTTAGATAATTTTATGATGACGTATGGGGTTTTCAAAAATAGTTTTCTAACAAGCAGAATGAAGAACCCTTAGATGGTGCGGTCAAATGGTTTTGGATTTAGAGATTTAAATTAAATTAAATTACGTTTGAGTGCATTTTGGTATTAAAAATTCGTTTTAATTCGGATTTATCTTTCTGCCTTACCTAAACCTTTTTGGTAATTTTTATTAGATAATTGTATTTTTTCGGGTCCGGTTAGTTAGACACCACCTTTCGTCTATGATTCGTCGTTTTATTCCGATTTTACTTTGCCATTGTGGAACGTACCTAATTGAATTTGCAATCAAAAACTTTTAAAGCTTCGCCTACTACAATATGAAATAAGGCAAATTTTTAGAAGAATTGGGCGCTTATGGGCACAATGAAATGGTATTTTTGCTTGATATGTAAAATCTGAAGGTGAAACTGAGGGAAAATTGGACATTTATTTTCTTTGCCAATTATTTTAAGTATGTTCACTCTTCGGAGTCAAAGCCAAACAAATACATCCGGGCTTACCCAAACATAAACGGAGATGTCAATATGGGTCTATTAAAATTAGTCCTGAATTAGATTTTAATTAATGTTTAAAGTGTGTGAGATGTCATTTCTTAACAAAAGTAGGCATTTCAAAATAGTTCAGTTTTATTTTAAAATCGTACATACGAGTATCAGTAAATCAACAGCGAGCAGTTAACAGTATCATTATTTCTAATATGGAAACCAATTGGCAAACTTTGCTCATGGTTTCTATAAGTTTTCATAGTTTACTCCTTAAGTATTCATTATTGTTTTGTAAAATTGCTTCAATCTTATTTCAATTGAAGAGTTTTAATAGTCAAAATTGATAATTTGCTCTCAAATAAAATAATGTTGATACTATCTGGTGTACCACAAGGAAGTCTTCTCGGACCACTTTTATTTCTATAATTTATGTAAAATTGTTTTTTTTTTTGATAGGTACATTGAAATGTATTTGATTTTGTTTTTAATTCAAATTTTATACTGGACATTAATAAAGATAGCTGTTCATCAAGCAATAAATTTAATTATTTTATGAAAGAGTGCGTTCAACGAAGGGTCGTTGCGTCTTTTGCCTATCGACGATAAATATCTCTCTATCTGAACAAATCGCTTTTATGGAATGTATATTGATGTTCTCGAGAAACCAAATCCTTTTGTCCATAAAAGCCTCACTAGCTTTTAAAAATCCTTCTACAAAACGAATAAATGTGGGTTCTTGTTATTTTTATTCCTTTTAAATGCAAAACCCAAGAAAGGCAAACTCAATGAAACTGCATAAAATATATTTTTTTTTATTTAAATAAAATAAATTATTGTATCTTTATCTTTCAACAAAATTATATCTTTCTTCCATTTATGGCTCCGTGCATAAAGACTTCGTGGTCGTTAAAGAGGATTTTTCATTCAAATTGTATCTAAACCTCACTCAACTTATACCCATACCCAATATGATTATATAATTAAGTCACATGTGGGAGTGGGTGCAAATTATAGTATACTTATATATTTTTTTTATTAAACTATGAAACAATATAGAGAGCTAATGAATTATAAATGGGGTTTGGTCGTCATATTTCGTGGTTCATTAGTGATCAAATGAAAATATATTTTTGTTTTATTTATTTTTTTTTTTAAATTGTTGTTGTTTCATTCTAAATTTTCAATAAAAAAAAAACTTAAACCTATAAATGGAAAAATCATGATGCTTTTTATGGTAAATTATATTCATTGGAGGCGCGCACACACTGTCCATTTGAGACTTATATAGGCGGATTAAAATGGAAGTTTTATGGCTTTTCTATTTTTTTGTTGTCTTTATTTTTGTAACCAGCTTAAAAGCTATTAAATTAAATTAACAGTTTTATATCAAATGATAAGCCATAAATTTGTTAAAAAAAAAAACAACAACAAAATGAACTTTTATCTTGATCTTTACATATTATCATAAAAAATGTATTTTTTTTTATATAATGCTTTCATTGGGATGGAAGATTTGTGTTTTTTTTTTTTTTTTTGTTAAAAGAACCATGGGACTTTACAATGTTGTGGATTTTTTGTTGTGAATATCTGAAAGTCATTAATATAAGTATTTTGTTTCATTAAATCATTTATTCAAAAAAAAAGAGAAAACTAACTGATGAGGATGATAGCTGGCCTTATCAGTATAATTATGTGTACCACGGGCATTTTATAAGGATGCAGTATATTTTGAGCCAAATATGTACATACAATGACAAGATCATGACTAGTAGTCTAAAGGGTTGATTGATCTTATCTCTGCTGTGCAGAGTTAAGAGGTATTTATTGGCTATGTTGCCACACTAAGTGTGTGAAGTAGGTCTACTTGTATCATTTCGGGAAACCGATCGGAAAGTCAGACACCATCCCAACAGAAGCTCAATGAGACGCGATGCCTCTAGTTCGGCTATTAGTAGTTGTTCAAGTTTCGCAAATGATAGTTATTTGACTTCATGTAGTTGTCTTACTATAAGATCATCTACATAATCTTTTGATGGATCTAACAGTATCAACTAAAATTATGCAGAAACTCATTATATCTCCTTAACTATTTCGCAACAATTTACTGCTCGTTTTGCTCAAAATCATAGCTAATTGAAGTCATGGAAAACTTCATGGATTAAATTGAATTTTGTACTATGGAAAGAAACACGTATCGCTAAATAAACATGTTGTATCTGCAACAACTAAAGATGCAGCGATTCACATAATATAAAGGATTCAAGTAAAAAGCCTTATTGCAAATCAAACGAGTTTTTAGAGTCATTTTCTGGATGATTTAAACATTTAATTTAACTATAATTAATGAAAGTGATTTCATGTCCTTGATGTGGCATGATATCATGTCAACACGCACAACACCAACACACATTATGCGTCTGAAACACCATGACACGCAATCGGGAAAATTGCATCACTAGCAGATACTCAATCAAATTTTAGAATCAACTTCTTCAAATGATAATAAAAACCCCCAAAAAATGTTGTTTCCACCGCTGCTGCGGCAATATATCTTTGACTTTAAGTAATTACGAACATTAAACCACTGAAAAGTAATAAAACGTGTGTCCCTAGACCTGTTATCTAATACCAATTGACTCATTAAAAAAATCCCTCCCACATTAAACAACCTGCACTTGTCCTCTAATAAACCTGCCACTCTATTCAACCATATAATATCCCTTCCAGACGCATCTTAAATGTTCTAAACTATTTTTTTTTTCAAATGAGTAAATTTTATGACATCCATTAAATAAAAAAAAAAAACTTCAATAAAAAGAAGCCGCAACACTATACACAGACACATTCAAATTTAGATACGAATTTGTGCATCCAACAGATCCAGATCCAGATTCAGATTCCCTCTTTGTGTGATGTGACAAATATACGATCGCAGCATGATCAAGTCTTAAATTTATTTAATGATTTCTAATAAAAATTAAACAAAATGAATAAGAAAAATCTCTATTATGGCATTCTGACATACTTTCCCGGTTTTATTTTCGACACAAGATACTTTTGAAGAATAAGAAAAAGTAGGTGTTTTGATACGATAAAACTAAAGAACGATGCATTCAACTCCTTAGAGAGTGCTTGATATTATGGTGCGAGTATACTAGATAGACGCAGATGTCATTAACACTATTTTCATTCCATGCAAGGTGGGGAACACCGCATCGATCGCATCGTCATCATATCAGAGGCACAGAAGTCTCTAAAAGATTATTTGTGTTTTTCTTCGACAAAAATATGTTTTAATATTTTTAGAAAATATCTTTTGGCAGGTGCTTCGGTTTGTATCTTTAGCAATTTATCTTTATATTCATATCATAACACTTTTTATATCGTTGTGTTAGTATCGTGTGACGGTGTATCTTAACGGATATCGTTTAGTCACCAATAGCTCATTAGGCCCGACAAACAACACAAAAAACTAAACTATACAAACGGTTGTATCTAAATGCCTACTATATCGAGAAGCGACGAAAATGATTGAAAGTGAAATATTTTCAAAAGAATAAGATATTGTTTTGTAGTGAAAGATACTTATATTTATGTTTTGTGTAGTATAGGGTAGGGTACATAAATAAATTTAATTCTCTCTTATTATTTTTTTGTTTCTATTTTTCGTATCATAATTTTCATGAAATACTATAAATAGATTACACGAAGGAAGAGTCCACGCAACGATGAGTTTTTGTATACGCATTTTGAAGCTTTGTCATGGTTGTTACACTTTACGCATGTTACGGATATAATATGCGTATCTGACAGTAGTGCATCAGATCTCTGGGAATATTATATTAAATTAATAAAATGTTGCATTTGAAAATGTTTTTTTTTTTTTTTAAATACACCTCATTAGATACAGAGATAGTACTACCCACAGATACATTTTTACGATATAGGTATGTTTTGATGTCATTTTTGTTTTTCTGTAGGTATTCACTATCATTGCGGTGTAAAATTTGGTTTGACACAGATACTTTTTTTTTTTTTTGTGGTTACATATATCTTAATGTTTTTTCATCTTGTTTTATAATGTGTGCTGTTTGTGTGATATTTGTTGTGCATCGCACAGATTGGATTTGGAATTGATGCGATGATGATGATGGGATAATATTTGCCGTTCCCATGCCTTGAACAAGTATAATCGTTGATCAACTAATATTGACTGACGTTAACCATCAAAGCGTGTAATTGTATAAAGAATTTTTTTTTTGAGTCGTTATGGTTTAGAGTTAATGTAAGTTTTTTTTTTTTTATTTTAATTGACATTTAGAAGGGTACTTTGAATGACAGAACAAAAAAAAGGAAAAGGCGTTGCATTTTCATTGACAATTTTAGATTATATGCTTACCACGTCTTGAAGTTAGCACCCAATCAAGCTGAAATAAATAAAAAAGAATACGATTAAAATTTAAGTTTAAAAAAAAAACGTTAAAAAAATTCGATTTTTTGGGTAGCATTGTACTAAAAATGATGTCCTTGAAAAATTGAACTCAATATAATAAAACTCTTCCGAAATGCAAAAACGAATTCATCCCATAATAATAATTATTTAACCACATCATTGAGCCAGCATAGTTTAAAAAAAAATATGTAAAATTAACTAAGTGTAGCATCACCCAAAAACTGTTCAAAATACACAGAAGACTAACTCGGATTCATACACTCGGGTGCATTGATATTATGTTTTATTTATGCAGTTAAAAATAAGATTAAAGAGTTAGAATCACGTTTCCCATGGTAAAATCTATTTTAAAGTCGTCATCAACCTGGAGACATGTCAAATGAGTTATATCATTAACAAATACCGGAAATAGTAGCGGCCCCCGATGACTATCTTGCGGGACACCATGATGATACTTTTCAATCATCTGTTTAAAAGGATGATTCAATCCGTTCTTCTTTTTCTTTTAATTCGTTATGATCTCAAGTAGATCACAACTCTCCCACTTGTACGCTTCACAGCACTAGTGTCCAATTAAAACGATTACCAGTTCATGAAAATTTAAAGGAATATATGGTTCTTGGCTTTGTAACAGTTTTTGGTTTAAAGTAGATAATACCTAGAGTAGAGTTTGTTCTTTGTGATTGGGAGTTAAAAAAAAAAACTTTCCAACAATCAAAAATATTAATAAAGCGTGTTTTTTTTTTTGGTTATATAACTTTAAATTGGCAGCACTGTTTTTATTGACAGCCATTTTGTTATCTACCATGTGATTTATCTTTAGGTTGGTTTGCCATTGCATCATGAATCGGCTGACGCCTGAACAACGCTTTAAATTTTGGAGATTTAGGTATTTCGAAAAACATAGTTCTGTTCTTGAAACATTTGTAGTGTAGATAATACTCAAGCTATTATTGAGACGCCCGTGCTATTATATGCAAAAAAAAATGACAATTTTGTGTGATTTATGGGCTTTTGAAATCTCATCACCTCTTTCAAAAAAACGATGCCGGTCAGAGGATTAAAGCCAATGGAGACCTTTATAGAGCCATGATCTTGATCAATAATTTTTTCGTTCCTGAAGTGAATCACCTTAATGTGGGGGAGCTGTAGTTTCAACAAGACGCAACATATCACAGCGCCAGAATTGAGTTGTTGAAGGAAAATGACATCTAGTCAAAATAATCAAAAAATTGGACAACGACTAACGACTACCCTCAAAGGAATGAGGTCACTTTGAGAAAGGAGTCAAAGAGATCAGCGTTAAATTCCTTGTCATCAAAATTTAGATACTGGATACAATCACGATTATTTAAAAAACTATTAAATAGCATAAATATCCTTTCGAGCATAAATATCCTTCCCACACTTGCAAACCAATCTTTTGGTTAATCTATTAATAAAAAAAAAATATCGACAGGTTTCAAAAAAAAAAAAACTATCATCACCCGCAGCTCCTTGGGTTACTCTAAGGAAAAAAAACGATGAAACTATTTCTATTATATATCAAATTCCACATTTGGTAGGTGAAGAAAAGGCTGAATAAAACAAATTAGATACAAAACAAAAAAGATGCTCCTCCAGCCAACTATAAATTTTGTATTTTTATATTTTATTTCTTCCACTTGAACACTGTGAACAGGGATATCTTCTATAAGAATGACGCAATAACGATGGTAAGCAAATACCTCCCGTGAACCTTGGCTCCGCATATTAATGATGCCGGTCGGTGCGGTGGTGCCATGCTGCCGCTCTTGCTGCCATGCTGCCGGTGTGGTGGAAAGAGGCTTGTAGTAATGTCTAAGACATGGCATGAACAACAATAACAACCCGAAATCTAAAGTTTAAGGATTTTTTGTTGTTTTGTTTTCTGGAAAAGGAATAAGATACCTACACTCAATCTTGTCTACTTATTTTGGGATTTGCTTTCAACCAGTTCCTTGAGTTTAACTATCAGGTTGCCCCCTTAAACGCAAAAAAAAAAATCGCTAAGAACTTGAATTTACAAAAAAAAGGTCCATGACACACGTATTTTTGGGATTTTTGTTTTCAACTTGTCTCCTTTTCAAACGAAAATTTTGTTGCTTAAAAATATTTCGCGCGTAGGATTTTTTGTTAGACGAGATTGACTTTTGCTTGCATGGCATGGGTGTGAATTCTTTCGTTGAAAATCTTGTCTACTGCTTTTTTGGTTTCAGTTTACATTTTTATGAAAAAAAGGTAAATGGGTTGTCCCTTCGAAAACATCGAATAGATGAACCACAAGAACACGTCGCGTCGGTCGCATCGTCGTTGTCTTGATTCCAATTTATACCTACGCCTATGGTTATGTGGTTGGGTCGATACCTTTACCATACCAAACCTATGTCGTTCCCGAATTAATTTTATAATCAAAATTCGAAGCTGACTCCATTTTTGTGGGGGTATATGCTAATCATTCCAGAATATCGTCTCGACGACGTTGACTTCCTTGGGTTATTCAACTCTCTGATTTGCTTCTAACAATAAGTCAAAGGCAAAGGTACTTTTGAAAAAAAAAAAGTTTTGAATATTTTGGGGTCTTACCTGAACATTTTTATTTTTGACTGTCATAAATGTTACTCTGTGTTTTTTTTTTTTTTTTACAAAATTCTTCATATTGAAGGCATGTATTGATTGTTTCTCGAAACGCATTATCATAAAAGTTTATTGTTCAACAAATAAAATTTTATTGCTTAAAATTTTTTTATTTCTTGGTAGCCTCCTTTGTTGGGGTCTTTTTTTTTTTTTTTTGTTAATACATATTTTTCTTGGGAGGAAAATGTGTATTTGGTTTCGGTTTTTATATCAGAAATTTGATCATTAATAAGGATGTGGGCTTCGATTGTTATGGAGGGAATCTTTTTAATGGAAGTTTTTGAATTCCTAGAGGCTATTCTCGAATAATTTGTTTGGTTCTCAAAGATAGTTGAACTAGTTCGGTTTCGGTCAGGGGATATAACGTGTAGCTTAGTAGCTGAATGGTTTGAGATATAAGAACATTTTTTTTATCATTAACACATCATAAGAGTTAGGATGGATATCCATAAATGAGCAAAGATGCTTTACTGCATTGTGATGGATGGTGTTAATCACATCTTAGAGATTTTTTATTGAATAAAATCCTAATATTTTCATTCGGATTCTGTCTTTTTCTGATAATAGGATGTTTGATAGCCTTAACTATCCAATCCTATTGATGGGTTTTAGACACAAGTTCTTAAGAAATTGGAAAAGTGGAAAATTTGTACATCTTGGTTTACTGATTTCACCAACAAAAATTTTGCTCTTAATTTTGTAAAATTATAGACGCATCAAGTTAAATCAAAGTAAATTTTGTTTTCGAACTTCTGATTTTATGATAAAAAACCGTTTGCAAAATGGAATTCGGAAAATAAATTATTTTGACCACAAGTGTAATTAGCGAATAATTAATAGCTAATTGTGGCAACTAAATTTTGCTTTTCTGGGGTTCGTATATAAATATCGGATTTACTTGTGAATAACGAGTGAGCATTATATACTTGGAACAGTTTTTTTTTGGGCTTACAAGGCTGTTTACTAATTTGATATCTTTTATATAGAATTAACTAGTTTAAGTATGATATTTTAAGAATAGTAAATGTGTTTTCTTTATCATTTTGTGAATGGAATTTTTACATACACTGCTCGTCATCAGGTTAGCACACCCCTCATAAGCTTAATATAATTAAACGTGTTGTTGTTGTTGTTAAAATTTAGCTACTTTTTGGAATTCTATTTTTCTCACCTTTGTAAAAACTATCATTGGCAATTGAAACCTGCAACGAAAAGACCCCGTCAGACAGTTTTTGCTATTTTTTTTAATTTTCGTTGGAAAACTGTGCTCTATTTTTAGGTCATCAGGTTAGCACAAGCAAATTCTAATTAGTTTTTCTTCAAGAGTTAAATGCTTATGACAACTATTTTTTTGTGTGTGTTCCAGTAGTGTGTTTAAAACAATATGGGTAAAGGAAAATCGTTATCTGTGGAAGAAAAATCGAAAATTGAAGCTTATAAAGAAGTAGGGCTATCAATAAGTGGAATAGCTCGAAAAATCGATAGGAGTCGAAAGGTAATATCCGCATTTCTGTGCAATAAATCGGGATACGGTAAAAATAATAAAGGTGGCCATAACAAAATAATTTCTAATACTGATAAGAGAGCTATACTTAGAGAAGCATCGAACTCTCATAACTCTGCGGCAAAGATCAGGGCAAATGTAGGTGTCCAAGCGAGCCTATCTACAATTCAAAGAGTGATAAAGAATGCTCTACATTTAAAAAGATTGAAACTGAAGATAAAACCCCCACTTAACAAGGCTCGAAAAGAAATGCGCTTGAATTTTGCGCGAGCGCACATGACTTGGAATTCTGAATGGCGCTATGTTGTGTTTTCGGACGAAAACAAATTTAATTTAGAAGGTCCAGACGGATACAATTTCTATTTCCACGTTCTTCGCAAGGAGGAACACCAATTGGATCGCCTTCATAGTCGGGTGGGAGGTGTGATGGTTTGGGGAGCCATTTCTTACTACGGGACGTGTGAACTACAATTTTTGACTGCAAACATGAATGGAAATTCGTACAAAAACGTACTTGAAACTGCTTTTCAACATTTCAAAAATTTGTTTGGTCAATTGCCATGGCATTTTCAACACGACAATGCACCGATCCACACGGCCCGGGTGGTTAAAACATGGATTCAGGGCCAAGAAATCAATGTAATGCAGTGGCCGCCTTACTCACCCGACCTTAATATAATAGAAAACGTGTGGGGATGGCTGGTTCGTAAAGTTTAAGAGTCCGGGAAACAATATTCAAGCAAAGCGGAACTTATTGAAGGCGTGAAGAGCGGCTTGTCAGCGATTTCTTTGGATTACATTGGAAAATTGTACTAGTCACTTCCCAATCGAATTTATGAGGTCATTCTCAACAAGGGAGGATCAACACATTACTTAATTTATAAAAAAATCTTTAAATTACTAAATAATGTAAGTTAAGAAATCTGTTCATGTCTTAAACGCTTAACTTAACTTAAAGAAAAATGATATGTGCTAACCTGATGACTCAAGTTTAATTTTTATTTATTGTGTTATTTTCAAAAACAAATTATTAAAAAATAATAAAAAATGGAAAAACCATTATTTTTGCTTCATTTAATTACGAATCGAACCGACCACAGGCAACAATAGTTTTAAATTGTTAGCTCATTTCGTTTGGCAGGAATCACTTACGCGAGAAGGTGTGCTAACCTGATGACGCGCAGTGTACTTGTTTGAACTAAAAACAGAGAAGTAAGACCTAGCCCAGCGATCGCAACTATTCCTATCGTAAGATCCGTACCTAATTCATCTGACTCATACTATGTAATTATTTAAAATTTGTTCGACACACTACCACTTACTTCATTGACATTTTGACAAATTTTCACATTATTTAGACATTCTTTTCATCCAAAAGATATCAAGAAATCCAATGCATCTCAGCGATTTCCCACTTTGAATGTGCATTTTTTGTAACACCCCAGCCCAGGTGCTTCTCTATCACATTCTAATTGGAACATGGAACTTGACTTTTGCTTTAAGTTAAACAATATGCCATTGGCAACATCTATCTGCATTGCTTCTATGTTGTCTCTTGTCATTCACTATATACTATCGGAATGTATCTTTTTGTATGTTTCTATTAATTTAACTTTTCGTGTAGGTTTAGCTATCTCAAAGAATTTCGTGGGCCAACTGCCAAGTAAAAGAGGATCAATGGAAACCTCTAACTAAATACTTTGTGGTTTCCGATGTCAGCAAAATGAAGACAAAACCGAAACGAAATAACTTTGTGGAATTTTAGTTAAAGTTGCTAGATTTTAGTGTCGTCGTGTGTTCGTAGGCCACGCAGTTTGCATTTGTATGTCAATTTGAGTGCCACTCAGAGGATAAAAAAAAAAAAAAATTTAAAGGTGCAGCAAAATGTGCTGCAGTCTTGATGTGCAGCATTTGCATATGGGAGAGTTCGACGACTATAAATCATGATTATAAGTCACAATAGGTTGGTTGGTTGGTGCAACGTGCATGGTGATGTCGCTTTATTTTATGGTGCGAGTGTACGAGATGCTTCACTGAATCGAAAGCAGGTGTGGATAGGATATGGAATATCATATAAACGTGTGTCGTTCCATGTAGGAGGGGGTTTTTGGAGAGGTCGCGCATATTATTTTCGTTTTAAAATTTTTGTATATCTTTCAGAAAGTGAATTCAGTGAGTATGCAGGGGATTAAGAATAAAAGTGGATATAAATAAAAATTTTCATTATGAAGGACGACTTTTTTTAATGAAAAATTGAGCATAGCTGAATTGAACGGGATTTTTTCTAATACAATGAAATTCAAAATGCAGATGTTTCCAGCGAACAGTCGAGTTTCTGGAGGCAAACGCTTCAAACCAAAACACGAAAAATGCATTGCAGTGTCTCCTAAGGTCAACTAACGTATCTATAAATTCTTAATCCCATTAAGATGACAAATGATGAAAACTTACTGATTGCATTAAAAGTCTAGCTCACCCACAAAATTATTTTACACAGTTGCATACCCTCTTATCTTGATCTAATTCTTATGTTTGCATTGCGTGCGTTATAGCCATTTACCAAAAAAAAAAAATTCGAGGTTAAGAAATGGAAAAAAAACACAGTCACCCCCTCAAAGTAAAATACAATCAACGTTGGTAATTTAACGTTAATTAATAGATTTCACTACAGGAACCGAATTTAATGAAATGTCCTTCATTAACAGATGCATATATTCCGATAAGGAAAATAGAAATGAGAGGCACATTCTTTTTGATTAGATACATTAATTATTTATGTTTGGTAATGATGACACTAATTATCTTATGAATACAAGGACACACTTTTGTCTATAAATATAGGTAAGTGTCCTTTGCCGCTGCCACTCAACAAAACATAGAACTGTGAAAAAAAATAACACACACAAGAAAGAAAAAAACAAAAATATAATGTGGGCTTGAATCCTTATTTCAATTTTAGGACTGGTTATTAGGTTGGATGTATACCTTTGAGTCTAATAAATTATAAATACAAAAAAAAGGAACCGCCTCAACGAAACATCCCTTTTATTTTAAGAGTGAAAAAGGGTCACATCATACAGACGACACCAGACCAGGATTTCAAATGGTCAGACGAGGACACTCTTGGATAAAATTCCATTCATATGCTTATTTCTTTTTTTTTTCAAGTTAGGCAGGAAAAGACCTAAGAGATGGGACAAAAAAAAACGAAAACGAACTGATTATATCAGCTGGCTTGATGGGTTAATGACATGGATTAGGGATGATTGTGAAATGGGCATTTGACGGAACTTAACCTCATTTTTATGGTTGCATTACATATATAATTAAAAAATCGAAAGTGAGATGGAAATTACAAAAAATTAGTTAGTTTGACTGTATAGAACGTCTCGAACATATGTTTATTTTCATTATTTTAATTTTCAAGATCTAAGGTTTAGTATTTCGGGAAAATTATTTTTTTTTTGACAACGCGATAATTCCCAAATAAATCTCAACTCAAAAAAATTAAACTAAAATGTTGATAAAGGGTGATTCATCGGGATGTTTGATTTATAATTTAAGATAAAACACATATACTTAAATTTTAAAGTGTACTTAAAATTTTTACTATCGGTTATTAAAAGAACATTTCATGGCATTTGCTATTTGAAAATGATATCATGTAAATTTTGGCCACGACGATGTATGATGTGGTCCATTCGGAAGGTCTAATTTTGAGTGACTCGTTCGAGCATAGCGACTGGTATCTCATGAATAACACAAGTAGTGTTGGCTTCCAAAGCGTCAATCTGGCTTATTCCCGAAGACCTGAGACTTTACATACCTCCAGAGAAAATAGTCCAAAGGTGTGGCATCGCATGATCTAGGCGGCGAATTTAGCGTAACAAAACGTGAAATTATAAGTGCTCACAAAAATGAATTCTCAACAAGCGCCGTTTTGTTGAAACCAGAGCTCACCGAGACCATGGGCTTGAATTTCAGGAAGCAAATAGTTCGTTAACATGGCGCGATCATGGTTACCATTGATGATTTGCCTAATTTAAGAAGAAATCTGGACCAATGATTCCACCAGCCATAAACCACACCATACCGTTGTTTTTAATGCCAAATATTTATTTTTATAATCGTAGCTCTTGGTAATCTTCGGGTTGCTCATCAGTCCAAAGAGATCAATTTTGTTTATTAACGTATCCCTTGAGCCAGAAATGGGCTTCAATCAATGAACAAAGTTTCACGATAAAACACCGGATTTTCATTGAGACGCTGATAAGGTGTGAGTTTTTCCACGACGACTTGTCAAACGTTACTGAACAAAAATGACAAAGTAGTTTGACAGGAGTCATGAGTGATCTGTCAAAAAAAAAGCCTGTTGAAAATCAAACCTCACGATGAATCACCTTTTACATGAGTACCAACTTTAAGTTAACGACGAATGTGTCTGCCTCCAAAAGTGCTACATCATCTATACCTACCTACAATCGATAGTGTACTTTACAACCTCTGACTAATACCAAAGCGAATTACAAATTCGTTGAGCAATTACCACGTCGCTGTGGCCTTTGATTTATTCTCTAAGCTCAAGCTAGTCAAGACACAAATTTGAAAATTTAAAATTTATTGACACCCAAAGTGTCTTTCATCTTCTTTCGAATACCGCAAACACTTCTTAAGTCAGTTTTTTTTTTTTTTTTCTATTTAATCTTGCCGCCCATCGATTACATTTACAAATAAACCTACTTCAGCAATAAAATAAACCATAAAGGTAATAATATAATTAAAATCAAATTTAACTGCTGATATCTTCACACCATAACACACAGCCGCCATTAAACGAATACAAAAAAAAAAAAACACCTCCGTCCCCAAGGTGGGATCCCTGTGGCACGCCATCGCCATCACCATCGCCATCTATTACATTAATACTGATTGATGAAGAATTTTAATTACACCCGTGATATATTAAACCACAAAACTATTTGGCATTTGGTTTTCAGTTTTTGGTTTTTGGTTTCCCGCGCTCATTTAAATCAGCCAACAAGCCAACAAGAAGCAGTCAGCTGCTGTCAGCCTCTCCCCTATTTTGATTTTGATTTTGATTTTGATTTTGATTTGTTTTGGGACTCTCCTCACAAGCTTTCTCTGTAGTCTATATAAATGAAAACATCACACACCACAAAAAAAAAAAAAAAAATAAACGCTTGTACGCAAATTAATCTGTTTTGCTTGCGGCCAAAAGCAGTGGCAACAACAACAGCATTAAGGCAGGGCAGGGGATTGAAGTAATCATTACAATACAAAACACCGTTGTTGTACTTTCAATTAAAGTCTAAATATTTTGTATACGACTTGAGATTATGTTTTTAATTAATTTTTTTTTTTTTTGCCTCTTTTACTTATATCACCTCGGGTGATAATTTACATTTCGCACTTCTCGAAAGCAAGCAACAAAAAAAAAAAAGAAGATATATCATCGGCCTTAATTTTTGGGAACTCGATCAAAAGAATGTTTTTATTTTTGTTCTCATTCTTGTGAGAAAATTGTATTGGGTCAAAGATCTAAGCTTAAGTGAGGTAGTTTAAGATAGATAGATAGAAGATACAACTCAGCAGTCATAGGTCACACACTACTTTGAGATTAAATTGAGTTTTTACTATGAATAAGTACTATCTAATGCCTGCAAGACTCATATCATAATCATAATTAATGGATGATAATCAATTTTAAGATCTGTTTCTGACACTTTTTGCCTCGTATATTCAAGTGGATGGATGGAAGGGAGTGTTGAGAACAAGTTGAATGCATACAAAAAAAAAAAAAAAAAAACTGACTCTATGTTAGAATTATTATGATGATGATGATGTAATTGCTGGGACTACCAATCAATAAGACTTTGTTTCAGCTTAATAACCTAATTAATCTTCGCTGTCATATCGCATTCTATAATTTTCTCAAAACGATATGAGAACTGTTTGGCACACAAGAATTGGGTCGATGACGATGCATTTAACATGATGATGATGTAATCTCATGATAAGACTTTAATCGAAAAAAAAAGAATGCATAAGTTTGCACGATTATTTTTATTTTATTGGTGTTAGTCATAACTACTAGCTGATCAAGGACAAAAAAAAAATACTATAATTATAGCTAACTTAACAGTTTTAGGTTTTTATTCCATGCAGAATGCTCGAAAACTTTCAGTTTTATTTTACAAGTGAAGGTTAATCTTCTAAAATGTACGAGCCACTTGTACATATAGCTTGCATAATCGGATTCCTTGATTATTATATGCGTAATAGTAACATTGTTTTTGTTAAATAGATGTGGAACTAAATGTGTCCCTTGTGGTACACCATTCCAAATTTTATTAAGTAGATATGATATCTAGGGTGAAAGTAGAGGCACTTCACAAATTATATAGGTAACCAGTAGCTGAGTTGGTAGTTGTTACAACAGGTGACTGATCAGCCAAGATACTGACGGGTATCGACTTTCGGGTGTGTTTGAAAGCCCCCCTGTTTGGCTGCATGTTTTCAACAGTAAGTTAAATTTTATTAACTGGACGTGGTTTCAGCCAGCCTCTCTTAAAATTCTGATAGTGTCTAATTTTTGATTTTCAAAAATAAAACACATATTTAAAGAAAGGGTAACTTGTATTTTGTTCTGCCAAACGAGGCTTTTCGCATCTGTTTTTAGGAAAAGATCAAGAGTTCCGACAAGGAAATGGTCCGATTAGAAGCTATTTGCCGTCTGTAATAAAAGCTCGCATTTCAAGCAATTTGTAATTTAAAAAAAAAAATATTTAATTTTAAGTTGATGTAATTTTTAAAAGAAAAAAAATACGGACCACTATTTTAAAATTTAACTATTTTAATAGAATGTAAAGGGTTTTCCAATAAGAGGTGTTATTTTGAATAGCGGTAGTTGTCATTTTTGAAGCTGTATTTTCTGACATTTGACAAGTAGAAACTACGCCATATTAATAAAAATGGAACGATACACGCATTGAAATCATTAAAATTCACTATAAAAATGGTGACCATTTGGCACGAAAATGATCCGGAATGTCAAATCATCTTGACTGGGTCCCATTTCCACCTCGGTGGCTACGTCAACAAGCAAAATTGTCACATTTGGGCCTCGGAAAACCCAAGATGTATTGTGGAAAAGCCTCTCCAACCTCAACGAGTAACTATTTGGTGCGGTTTATGGTCCGTCGGGGTCATTGGACCTTACTTTTTGGAAAATGAAGCTGGAGCAACAGCTACGGTGAATTGATTGCGCTATTGAGAGATGAGTAATAATTTTATATGGGCGGAAAAGCAACTAAACCATCGATCTTCCTGACCGTGTTATTTCTCGAAAGAGGTGATCACTATTGGCCACTGAGATCTTGTGATTTAATACCTTGCGACTTCTTCATTTGGGACCACGTGAAAGATAAGGTTTACGCCAACAGCAAAGCGTCGATTCAAGACCTCAAATATGGAATTCGTGAAGCTATTGACGGCATACAGCAGCCACTTTGCGATTTAGTAATGGAAAATTTCATGAAAAGGATATTGTTGTGTAAGCGTAGCCTTGGCGGCTATTTGGCTGATATTGGTTTCCATTATTAATGGCATACTTTCTTCTTTACACTGAAATAAACATTCGATCATTTATCTCAAAAAATGCCATTTTTCTTTAAATACCAAAATAACACCTCTTATTGGAAACCCCTTTATTTCCTAAAAAAAAAACATAATTTCAAATCACAATCATCAATTCAACAGTTTATTGTTGCCCACGAGTTAGCTATCTACTTGTTTCATCACTTTGACTAACAAAATGTTTTGTTTTACCAATCTCTAGCTTTTATAAATTGTAACTTTTAAAAATATGTATGGACAAATGATTATGTATGCTCTATCTATGCTTTGATTTAGTTCAAACCTCAATCTCGTTGTATTCTACGATAAATTTCAATCAAATACCTTGCTTCAAAAATTTCCACTCAAAAAATTTTGCTTACCTCAGGTTTTTTTCTTAATCTTCCACACCTGAAAATAAAAAAGAAAATACTATTAAAATTTATTCTTAAATCAAATTTAATATTTTAAGATATAAATTTGCATTAACAAAAATTCCAAAATAAAGTTGGCGCTATCATACAAATATGGAGGATACCTATACTCAATGGTGATCGGTTTTAAGAAACAAATTTGGTGATTACTTAATCAAATGACGATCAAAATAGAAATAAAAAGAAATCAAATAGAAAAAATACATTAAGTCATTCATAAACCCATGTGTCACCTCGACCTATTGTCAATAATTTTTTGTTAACGATAACATCATCTTTTATGAGATACCTACAACGGGTAAGTATTGTTGAAATAAAAATTCACAAAAAAAAAAACTATCACTTCAATGATTTATATGAACATTGAGACATCAATCATTTTGTGATCGCACTTTGTTTGTTGTTGTTAGTTTTCTATTGTTTTTGTTGCATATTGAAGTGTTTTTTTGTTTATAAATAAAAATCATAATCTGTCATTTCATTTGATTTTATTCTGAATGATTTATTGAAGGCCTTCCATTATATGGTAGAGGTACCTATAACAACAACAAGTAAACAAATATAAAGATACTTTGCGTAACCTAAGAAGCTCAAGAATATCAGAAATCACTTAACGAATTCAAGGTTGAGAAATGAAAATGTTAATTGATTCGACAAACCTATTATTTTGATTTCAACTTTACCTTCCAACTTCCACTATATGGCAGATCAAGCAACCCTTCGCTTCATTGAGAAAAAAAAAAGTAAAAAAGAAATCCTTGAAACATCTGCTCATAAAAATTTGCATATGAGTGGATTTCTTTTCACTGTTCGTTCTCAGTTTGTTATACCCACACTCACACTGATACTTCAGCATGATGATGATTGTGAGGTGAGTGGTCCAAAAAAAGGATATTCATGGTTCAGAATAATACCTATATATCTCAGTTGTTTAGTTTTTTTTTTTTTTCTTTTCAACAATTTTTTATATTGCTTAGGAAAAATGTTGTTTGATATTCAAATTTTTGCTTATTCATACAGAAGTCTCAAATCGCCTCGCCAAGCGGGACTGAGAGACAAACCGTGAGAAATGTCAATTCCAGTTCGAGCATTTGTCAAAATCATGTTAAATTGTCAAATTGTATTATAGACCCCAGTTAGGGTTTTTAATCCTTTTTTATTGTGTATTATTTTTTTTTATTTTTAGAAAACATGAAGAGGATGCGGGACATTTTATGGAGGATATTAAATGCGGTAACCGGTTTCGCGTATTATTTGCCTTTCAACTTTATCTATCCTATACCATAAATTAACGAAGGATAATGTTTAGAGATACAAGGCGTTCTTTTGTTGACTTCATTTGCATAAATTGATGCGTCAGATAGATACAACAAAATGGACTGAAGGTGAACGCATCTATGACGATGCAGGAAATTGTTTAGATTTAGTGGAGTTTTAGTTATGAAATTAATGTAGCATACCTTCGATAGTGAGAAATATTTTAGATTCAAATTATTTTAATAGAATTTGTGTTTTTGTACAAACAAGCTTGGATCATACCAAAATACTGTTTCTTTAATAATCGATCATTATTTTATTGTCATTTATTCATGTTTTGACTTATTGCGTAACACTGACATCTAGGAGCTTGCCGATTTAATGTTCTTCTAATTTAAAAGAAATCGATCACTGAAATTGAGCTTAGCTAGTATAAAAATATTTTTTTTTAAATAAGACATCCATTAACATGTAAATGCATACCACTTTCATATGGATCATTGATTCTTAAAAAAATGACATAAACGATGGTGGGGCTTTGAAAAGATTGATTGTGATACTAATCCTACCCTATTAGCTCTCATTAGCTCGATAATAATCAGTAAGTTAGTTGAAATTGTAATATGTAAATAGGCCTCATCAATCGTATAGTTTTGGCCTTTCTACAACTATGGACCATAATCAAATGACAACCCCAATCGATTATGCACAATCAAAGCTTTACCAAATGAAAAGTTAAAAAATTACTTGTTCAATCGATCATCGCCAAATGATATCAATATACCTTTTAGTTAAAATAAATGAGATAAACTAATTTCAAAAATGCAAATAAGATCTTTTGATAGATCACATTTAAGCATCTTGATGGATGTTATACATTTTTTTTATTATATCTTGTAAAGACCAGTAGAATACTGAAAGATTAAGATCAATTTCGTGTGTTTAAATTATGGAAGTTATCTGAGAAGATCATTTAAGCCTGGTTATGGTGGGAAAATATATTCTTCGGGAAGATCTTTGATATGACTACTTTGAGCTTTTAAGCCTTTGCTTATTTCTTAAAAAGAACGGATAAAAACTAGTTTTGTGTCATTAAGATCCGATTTCTTTCATATATTATATCCGAAGTCAAGATGTAAATCCTGAATTTTATAACAGTTTTTTGATGGATTTAATTCAATATAAGGTATTTAAAAAATATTTATTTTAGAAGAGGAAGAGGTTGTTTTAATACAATCAATGATGTGTCACTCTTTGACTTCTTTGACTTCTACGCAATTCTGATTTTTGGCTCTTTGAATACATCTAGTGTGACACTTTGAATAACATGGCGTTTTTATCAATTAAAGACATCGAAAGATATGTTTCATCTGTAAGGAAGTAGTTTTTATTGGCCAATTCCATTGAGGCTCAAAACATATAATAGAAAAAGGTCTAAGAATAGATTCTTTCATTTGTCGTGACCTTTTATTTAACCACGTGTTGACTATTCGTTTCTACCAATTAATTTTACATGAATCCTTCCCATATTCGGAAATTCCTCCAAGAATTTGAATTCAGAAAGGTGGTATGCAAAAGCTAGCATTGATTGCACAAAATCTCTAAATGTATGCGTCCTGTGATTGATTAAATTTGGAAAATGAGAATTCAAAAGCATTTCATGAACTAAAATACTGGAATTCTATTCTAACTTTTTCTAAAACCAATTAAATAAAATGATTATTTGCAATCGAAAATTGCACCAAAAATTGTTGACATTGACATTGCCGACGGCTATGTTTTCAAAAGTCAAGAATCTCAATAAAATCGTTTTTATTAATTTTTTTTTCTCACAGAAAGAGAAAACTTAAAAAAAACTCATTTGCATTATAAAAGACAAAAATCGAAGTGCAAAAATCGAGTTTCGCTTGCTAGTCCAACCCCTTTGTCTGCTTATCCTACCTATCTATATAAGTGCGTAACCGTCATGGACTACAGAGTTCGTTATTTCAATCCTCCAAATCCACCCCTTAAAAAACAAATAAAAAAGTATCATTCTTACCTGGCCGCAAAAAAAAAGAAACGAAAAATTAAAATTGTATAAGCCAGATTTAATAGCATTTTGTCGGTGTGTCTTTTTTCAAAATGAATTATAATAAATGGTTGTTTGCCATCAATGAGATTTAAAAGACATTAAATCATTGAAATGATGTCCCTTTTTAAACTCCAATTCCCCATATTATTAAAAAGTATCTTTCTCTTGTATTCGAAATTCCTTTTAATTTTATCGAGGTTATTGTTGTTGTTTTGTTGTTGTAGTTGTTCGAGCCACGCATTAAAAATGCAAATAACATGTCAATGCGCTTATTGTTTGTAAATTACCCTGACAATGGGCTGGTTATTGTGTGTTTATGAAATTATATTGTGCAAAAAATATTGCAAACATATATATAGATACCGACATCACATCATACAGACAATATAATGAATAGGCACCCTTTACAAAATAATGTGTACTATGATGGGACATATTACACAAAGGGATAATTATATAACGAACAAGGACATTGTGAGCACATGTAACCGATTTAACCAAAATCCTTTTCTACCCGTCGCCGCACCGCACCGTTTGGTTGGATGGATGGAAGCATAAAAGAAGGTAGGTATTGTAATGATAATGAGATAGATGTGCAAAAAAATTAAATCCCAAATATTTGAACTCAATCAACTGGTTGTTGTTTTTTTTTTTTTTTTTTTGCGAATTTTAAAGGGATTAGAAATGAGATACCAAAAAGGATATTGTATTGATTGATCGATTGCTGTGACAAATTGGGAACAATAAGAAGCATATTTTTCAATTTAAAATGTGCACCACGCTACAAAAGGGCACACGAAAAAGAGAGGGAAGATAATGATTTATAATCCTTCGACACCTGACTTAATGGCTGGATAAATTCACACCTTTTTGTCGGGTTAGGGATGGCAAGAGAAGTTACCAAAAAAAGAAGGACCCTTATTTGCATATAAAATACATTAGATGGATTTTTATAATGAATGAAGATACATTTTATATTATGTCTTAAAGGCAGACATGCAACATTATTTCTTTACTTCGATAACAATCTTGAATTAGGTAAAGGACGGCTGTTTGATAAAATTTTAAGTGTATTAGCACGGCCGATATTTCAGCTGACAAGACAGTGTAGCTGACAAGAAAGTTTGGCATTTTTTAATTATCGTGAATATTCTATTGACTATGATAGAAAATTTAGAAAATTAAACTGAAAATATTGTTGAAAGTAACATTGAGAAATTGTGTATGATCATTTCAAATCTTTCTACTTTGGAAGCCTTTCACGCCTTAACTATACATACATTGTAATCATTAAATTTTGTACACATGTTGTCAGGCATACAGAAAGGACCTTTCATCCAGAAAAAAACTGTTCGCGATTGATGGATATATTTGTTTTCTATAATCGTTCGGTGTATCAACTCGGCCTCATATAGAAACCAACCGGTACCTGGTAGTAGTTTATATGTTTTTTCAAATATTTGTTTTCTCAATGTTTTTTGAGTATTATACAAATTTCAAATTAAGAAAATATTAATTTTAATAAAAATTGTGTTAAGATGAATTAGGGTCTTACGAGTATGTATGTGGATGGATATGATTTTCTGTATCTTTCGTGAAACTGTTGAGTGGAATGGAACTAAAAAGCCATATATCATGTATTAGAGCATAGTCAGAATATTGGCAATAAACAAAACTAAAGTTAATAAATTGAGGCTACACAAAAAGGATTAAAAACAGTTTAGTGTTAATTTATTGGAAAAATTGCATGTACTACAGGGTATCATACTGCTATAAGTCCTCATGCGGTTTGCACACAAATACAATAAGAAAATGATGAGGTGTTGTATGGTGTATAGAAATATTATTAATTGAATCTTCAAACACCATTTTCAACTCTCCAAATTATAGAAATGCAATTTACAAAAATAGTACGCAATGGTAATAATCAACTTAATAGGGTTATTTCAAGAAAGATACTTTTGATTGAAATTGAACTATTTCCTGCCAAACATACTGTGTTAAGATACTAATCCCTCATTTCCTAAAAAGACCATTTCAAAACCAAAAATGTTCATTTTTGACACCATAACACGCGCATCTATACTAAATATAACAATTATCGTCCAAAAGGTATCCTCTCTCAAACACTAAATTCCTTAAATTGTCCAGCTTAGCCCATGTTCCATTCACACTTCAGGACACATCTGCCACTGCACTGCTCCCCTCCAAAAAAGAAAAAGTTGCACACACACGTCATGCCACCAATGCCGCCAACAACATGAATAATAAAATATACAAAAATTAATAAAAAAAAAAAAAAAATATTATATTTTCATAGTCACCATCAGGAAGGAGTTATGTCTTCGTAGTGTATTCGTCATCTGTTCTGTCTGTCTATCTATCCTTTCACTCGGGCAATAAAAATTTACATATAATTACATACATACTCGAGGCTGAGTGTTAAACAAATATAAAACTTCCCGGGCTCCTTACTATCTTATTTTTTCACTATGAGTGAGTCCCAATCTGTTTATTATTATTACATTTTATTGCATTTTTGATCGAGCACAATAAAAAAATCGTAAAAGCTCACAATTTTCAGCACATTGCACTCTTGGTCTCAAAAAAATAAAATACAAAAAAACCCACACAAAGTACAATGCCGACTGCATTTCACTGGATGTTTGAGCAGTTTTTGGATTATAAAATAAAGAACCAAATTAAGATACAAAATTAAGGTGCAGATTTTTTTGTGGATACTCAATTTTGAAATCTCCCGTTTCAATCGCACGATTCTAATCGATCATGTTCTTTTTTTTTACGGCCCAAAAAAGTCAAGAACGTGGAATATGAAACGATTCGAAAATTTGTTTAACATTCCAATTTTTTTTTTTTTTGGGCGACCGGCCTTCAAGGATAACAATAATTACGATGTTAAACCGTGTAGGAAGGCTATCTTATTTATGTATTATAAGTATATTTTGGGGAGCACAAAATAATGCGTATCTGATGCACATAATATCGTGCGGGATGATCGGTGGCCTTTACGATGTGCGAAAATGCATGTGAGATTGATTTGAATGGGCTGTAGATGCATGTATGTACGAATAGGTATACGCAAGAGGAGTCCCGGAGTCCCTTTAATAATTTTTGGGATGGGCCAACCAACAATGAACGTGAATAATTGAAGGGACGCACATATTCATGCCTTCGGGACTGAATTAAATGATAAATTATGGGAAAGGCAAAACAAAAAAACCAAGCGAAAGCACGTTTTGTGCCCCAAAAAAAAATATTGAAGAATTTAAATTTTATGAAAGGAAAAATTGAACATTGAACATAGTGAATGGAATGGATGCGGATGCGGATGGATACGGAGATGAAACTTGAAGAATGAAATAAATTTTTAGTGATTGATGGTTTTTTGATGGAATAATTGGCAAACAAATTTATGTTAATTTTAAAGGTTTTTATGTTATTTGTGTTTGACATTGCGCTGAATTGAATATTTAACAAAATTTAATTATATTGACATGATTTAACATTTAAGACTCATTAATAATTAATTTTTATCTAAACAATCGATTTTGTGATTTTTTTTTTTTGTTTTTCAAAGTGTATCTTTGTGTTTTGTTGTAGATATTAGATTTTGATACAAAGTTCAAATCATATTTGAATTTTTTTTAAAGAAAAGAATATTAATTTTCTTAAACGAAATGTCATGTTTTAAATAAATCAAAAGGAGGATAGATGCCTGTTTTATCCAACTCACAAAGACATATCTTCATGAACCACAATTTGGAATCAAAATATTCTGAGGCAATGTCTTGAACTAAAGTTTTATTTTAAACGTATGTAAAAGTACATGTGAAAATATTGTTTCACTTCGGTCAAATGATCAATGTTCACTTATTGGCCGAAAACAATTTCATTTTATTATAGCCTTCAATTAATTTACACTAGAAAATTGAGTATTTTTCGTTTTGCTGGAAACTGCTTTATATGCATTCTCACATTCATCCGTTTCAGTTTCTAGAGTCAAATCTGTCAAATCTATTGAAGTTTCGTATTAAATAACGTAGATTTGTGTCAATTATTGGGTTTTCATCCATTGAAACTATCCAAGCAAATGCCCTTGGTTAAATATTCAATCGATTTACCTTTGTCTATTCAGACAATTTTCTGAAAATAATGGAGTTTTTTTTAATTGTTCCTTTGACCAAAGGAGAATATGAAAGAATCAGGGTCCTGTGTAACGTCGTTTAAGTATTGTGCCAATAAACTGTCAAACCCAAATGTTAAAAAAAGCATTGAATTTTAGGCTTCTCCAAGTTTTTTACAATTCTCCAAACAATTGTTCGAAATTGTGGTCAAATACATAAAAGTTTTACTCACTGACAATATCAAATATATTGTATTTTGGAATGATGTAACGGTATTTTTATTGAACGATTCTTTAATTAAATTTCTGAATATAATACGTAGGTAATTCACCATGGTCGTATTTTGATAACAGATGCAACTTTTGAAGAAACTCAAAACCAATTGCAAAATAAAATGAATAACTTTCACTTCGATAAGCCGATCAAATATGACACATCGGCCTATATTCGTGATTGTTTAGTAATAGCCTAACGTTATTTTTTTAAACATTTTTTAATCATATATTATTATACATGGTCTTGCAATTATAAAAATTAAGTTATAACCTCTTGTGTAACCACGCTCAAAACGCCGCTCACCATCGCGGTCGCATAGTAAAGACATTATTTCATAGATTTAATTTCATTATTAACCTGTATACCCTACAAGAGATTATAATTTTTAAATATTTAAATTAGATACCTACATCGGTTTTAATTTGCACGAACAAAATCAGACATTATATTTTATTGCTTAGCAATTAAATAATATAAGAAATGTATCGCTGAACCTATATTTTATAAACTGGATCAACTATCTATTTTCAAACAAAAGATATAAATTTTAAACCAATTTTTATAAGCACTTACAAGAGCTCATGTTCCACTTTAAATTCAAGTTTATGATTATTATATTACAGAATTACAATCAAATTAAAAAAAAAAAGTGAATGTCCAAGTAATTCCGTCTTACGAAAGGCTTAATGTCATCTAAAGCCGCATATTATTCAGTGTTAGACAATACCCACCCACAGTATTTTGCCGGCTTTATTTGCACCACAAAGGCGTTCCGATATTTTGTATAAATAAACTGCTTCAATAACTAGACTTACAAAAAAAAAAAAAACTATAGATAGGTACATATATGTGTATCAGATGAAAAAGATACATGATATGTGGTACAATTCTGTACTGGATATCCAAGTATACAGAGACAGCAAAAGCTTCTGTAATTACAGCTGCAGTGTCTGGCTGGCTGATTGTCCACCCCCGAAATCGCTTGTCGGTGTACTTTTTATAAATCATAATAAAGCCAACGCAAAAAAAAACTTATTGTATCTATCAGATACAATTTTTTCAAACAAAGGCGAAACAAAGTCTCAAAAAAAAAAAAAAAACGTTTAAGTGGAAAATGACATCATAAATTAAATTCCTAGGAGTCATAATACTATTATAGATAGGCAACAAGTTTCAAAATGTATCTGCAATTAACTTGCAATTTATTTTGTTAAAAAAAACCTAGATCTTGTTCCTACTGGACTCACGAGATCAAGTCAGGCTTTGAAATTGGAATAATATGTTAAAATTATTGATTGTGTCCTCAGGCAAAGAGATATTGACTATCTAGATGCAAATACTGACCGCTGCTTGTCACTAAGCATTCATACATATGAAATTCTATCCGAGCGATAGAGATAGATACAATCTACATTGACTGCATATTATAGTATAGAACTGGGCGTAGTGCGCGGATTATATTTTCTCGAAATAAATTCAAACAGGCAAGTATTTCAATTTGATATTAATGAGTGTTCATAATTCATATGACGTATCTATGAAATTCATCTTATTTCACATGTTTTGACTTTATCTCGAAGAAATACTTCAATATTCATTTAATAATCATTAAACCACAATCCAGTGTGGAGTTACAAAAAAAAATCTTTTACAACATCCTTTCAAAGAATAGTGGTGGGGCAAAAAAAAACCTCAGAGATATTAAAGACAAAAAAAAAAGTATCTGCAAATTAATAGGACAACTATCAGCTTGCGTATGCGGACGAACTACGAACAATTTGTATCTGTACTTAACCCTGTGTATCTGATGGACTGTTGTATAGCTATAGATACATTTTCCTGCTACCTGTGTCAAGATAAATTAAAAATAAAATCAACTCTGCACTATAATATAAAATTGATTGGTGTGTGTTGTTGATGTTGGTGGTGCTGCTGTTTTGCTGCTGCTGTGGTAGTTGTTGCATTGGAATAATAATAATGATAATAATAAAAATAGAGGACTTGGTCGATCTTCATAGGAGAGAGAGAGCTGATAGTTAGGGGGTTTTAGGGAAGGAAGCAGGGAAACTAAAATCCCACCAAGCCAGAAAAACAAGACAAGCTTAAAATTAGTTTCCATCGCACTTAGGAACACACAAACATCTACTTGTACTTGTTCGCACTCCTCTCGATGTGTTCTAGATGTTTTTTTATTTTTCATATTTTTTTTATTCTATTTTTTGCTGTTCAATTTGTATTTTTTGTCTTTTCTGTTCCTGTGTGTTAAGTGGACAACGAAAAGATATTTTTATATGCAACGACATGTTGTAGCCTTCGTTTATATTTTATAGGTAAGTGTATATGGTATGTGCGAGGTTGTTCAGATGATGCTCTTGTGATCTTGTTTTGCAGAGTTCTATTTTTTTTTTTTTTTTGCTGATGGTTTTTTGTTTATGAATTAAAGTGAAGGGAATTTGAATTAATGCAATCAGGTTCTTTTTTGTGTTGCTGGTTTAGTTGTCCTGTGTGTGCTGATTTTTAATTTGTTTCCTAGAAAAAGAAATACATATATAGGTAGCCATAGTTATGGTTGATTTAAGAGGAAGCAGAATATGTTTTTAGAAATCATTATGTGGAATACAAATTGATTTGGATTGAAATGCACTCAGAAGTTTGTACGACATTTCCTTAAAAAAGTACAGTTGACACGAATTAAGTTTGATGTTGATATTCCAGTGTCGTTATAGAATCTTTTTTTTGTCAACTATAAGGTCCTTTATTTATTGTGAACCTTATGATCTCACATCAATATTATTGACAGCATGATGGAAAAGGCTAGGTAACCTATTTATTGCAATTTTGAACCGATAAGAAACTATGACAGATTACTTGGTATTGTTTGTTTTATTGATAAACTTGGTCTTATAGACACAAATTAGGCAAATTTTTGATCCGAAATCCAAATAGTTGTAATGAATGCGATTTCTTCTGGGAATGGTTATCCTTCAGATAACATAGACATCAACTTATTGCTAGAATAATGTTTCTTTTAAAATAAGAGCTCCCAATAATTTACGGTAAAACATATTAAATTGTAAATTTCTTTGTTACTAGATATTCGAATCGCTCTATATTACTTTTTCACTGTAAGATCTGAAATTTCTATTGGTTCTTAGTGGGGAATTGTGAAGATTTGTGTCACTTGTTAACGTTTCAATTATGAGGATTATTAAAAGTTATGTATTTTGAAAAATATTTAATTTTTGTGCTTGAACAGAAAAGCATCTGTAAATATCTAATGTGTTAATTCCTTAAAGCCGTGCAAAAATGTTAGTGTGCCAATGCCAATAAATTTGACGAACCTGAATATTAAATCATCCCAACTTAATCTTATCTTTGGTAAGAAAAAATAGGATTGCAAAAAAACGTCTGAATTGAAATGAATAATGTTGAAAACAGTGATTTAATATAGTTCTAGTGAATTTTTAGTGTTCCCGTTTCAAATTTTTTCTTTGAATAGCTAATAGCTAATTCCCATTGGGGAATATGTTTGCAATACAAAATTATTTTATTTGTTTCGGTTTGATTTGTTCAGTTTTCGTCTCGACCTATTTTTAAGTCCGGTATTACATTACTTGTTACTGAAGGTCTGAATGGATTGAATTGTTTGGCTCGATAAGTTTGCTTGGCATAAGCAGAAATTTCATAAATTTATTGATAATTAAAACATTTGTTTTCACTGTTTTTGATTCTATTACAAAAAATGTCCTCTAACACAGACACACACTCCCAGTTCAATAAATTGTTGATGACTTATAAATCACTTTATATGGACTAATGGAATTAATAAAAACTTAATGGAAAAATGATTTTGAATATACAATCATGAAGATTGAATCATAGAGGCTAGGGACGAAGAAATTTGAACGAAAACCAAATTGCAATATTAATGAGCGGCCAGAAGAATAAATCCCACTTTCCTCACATCTCTCTCACATCCCTTAGAAAATGAGTTTCCAAATCAGTTTAAAATATGGCATGTTGCTAAGTCAATTATAAATAACAAACTCTTCTTAAGTCCAGAACCAGACTTTCTGCTAACAGCATACATAGGTATCCCCACATAAGTAATACTATTCAAGTCGCATTATCTATAGTTTATTTATTCGTAATCACTTCTGATAAATTACCAATTCCCAAAAGCAATTTTACACCGCGTTTTGTCCAATTCATACCATTACACAACACACTTCAGTTAATAAAGTAGATGGATACGTTAACACGCGCAAAATATACTTTACTCTACTCAACACTCCCCATTGTATATATAGGTATACATAGTATATTTTAGCAAAAAAAAATTAAATTAAACCCAAACATAGCACAGTTAAACTTCAAGAGCGACAACTTAAATCCATAAAGTGTGTTTAAGTTGGCTGTTTGTTATATGGGGTTGTTTTCTCCAACACGTTATACCATCTGCACCTAAATGGTAAAATTACTATTTAGGCGCCAATCTATTGGATCGTATTTCTTTGGAGTATACCAAACCAAAATTTAACTCATAGTGACTATGTATATATAATTTTACCTGCCTGCATGAAAATCACGTACCCATAGATACTATGTACAATATTCGTTTATAAATTCTGCTACATGTGCAAAATTGCCCCCGAGGACCTCAAAAGTATTAAACTAAACTTATACTGCTACTGCAATATATTTTTTATATTGCTATTGCTGTTGCTGCTATACTGCTACTGGTTGGACGCACCACAAAAATTCCAACAAAATGGTTTTAGAATGTCTAACATCAATATTGCAACTATAGGTATCTTATGGATAACTATGAGTGTCTTTTCCCATGTAGGTGGCATGGCGTTGGAAAGTTTTTTTTTTTATTATTAATGCAACAAGTTTTTCAAAAATAGTTCCTTCTTTAGTCAATGTTCCCTGAGATGTTGTTTTATGTGTTGATCGGCGTAAGAAGTGGTGCGGGAGGAAAACATCAATACCAAATCATAAATATACGATTGCCTTGTGTCCGGTGTTATGTTGTTTATGGAACAAGTTTCCAAACAAGGCATTAAACTTAAGGATACAAAAAATATGAATATCATATTTGACACACATAGTTGTGTTGATACTATTTTTGTATCTGTTGAATGTTCTTGTTTTTCTTCATTCACTCAATTTAATACAAAAATATGTTTATTTAAATTGGATTCTTATTGTATCTATTAGATAAAGTGTTATAGTCTTAGATACTGTTTATTTCGCAACATCATCGAGTTGGTTAAAAAAATTATAATAAATTTCGATTATAATAGAAACAAATTTAGTTGAGTATTTATTTCCAATTTATTCTTTTTTATCTTTGATCTAAAATTTATTCAACTGCGTGGTGTGTTTTGTTGTTGTTGTGTTTAATTAGTTAACTCAGCGTAGGCAAGTAGGATTTCTTTATTTGTATTTTTTTTTATATATTCGATACGTGTTCTCAATTAAGAGCGCTTTAGCTATTAAAATATGTTTAGATCTATTAAGATAAAAACTTATATACATTCAAAAAATTTACGATCGTTGATTTGAGATTTATAGAAAATCGAATTCAATACAAAAGATATAAAAAAATTAAAATTTCAAATCAACTTAAGAAAATTCAAGGCGGCTGCTGGCATCTGTGATAATAAATTGTCACTTGGTTTTTGTTCTCGAATTCTATTGCTTTGTTCACTTTGACACCTCCTTTTAGTAAACCTACGAATGAATCAATAGATACGCGTACCCATATGGAATAAAGTGATTTATGGATTGATTAAGTTTGAACCTAATGTTATTGGGATTTATTATTGTTATATGTTAAAAGAACTTGATTTATTTCTTACGATTGTATTTTAAGTGATATACAACGCCTTTATTATATAAACATAGAGTTAAGCTTTCTTTTAAATTGGAATAAGGTGATTGTTTGACCAGAAAGAAAATGCATTTTGTCAGAATGAGGATATTTTGTAGCATCACGAATGGCTTGGTTTTGTATGAACATATTTATGATGGATTTCCTTTTGGTTCTATAAAAAAACGAAACAAATTCATTCTGGAAGATTTAAAAATTTTATGATTTTTCAAATGCAATCATAAATTATTCGATCAGGAGAGTATCATGTGACATTCCAGGAAATTGTAGTATATCATAATAGAGATAAGTGTAACACCGAACAATGGAATCACATAAAAGTTCCGAAATCCTTTCTTATAAATACAACCACATTATTGCGAATATCTTTTTCCTATACCAACACAAAAATAGAGCTTTGATTTTTGAAAAGGACAATTTGAATATGATTGATCCACCTAATGTAAGCAGAACTTCAATTATGAAATACAACATTTTATTTTAAATTAAAATTAACTATTTCTCTTCTTTTTTTAAATTCATTCGCATTGGAGCTCTATGTAATCCTATCAAATCTGATTCAAAATTAATTGTTATTATCTTATTTGAATAAAATATGTACACCTTCTCCACATTTTAATAAAAAATTAATAAAAGCTTCAGGCTCAAGGTTTTTCCTTAACATTTTGTTCAAAACGAATCAATCGAACTCTCAAATGATGTTTTGATTATTGGTGCTTGAGGCAAAGTTATGAAGCAAACATATAAATAAATACAATTTTTCGTTCGATGACCCAATGGATTAGATTTGAAAAATGTAATATCTATTCAGTTCGTTCTTAATTTTATATTATACAACCGATTAACCTTAGCATAGTTTTGAGTTGGAAATTAAGAAAAGAAAAAACAAAATATAAAACTTTATGCATTTTGCATAAAATATCAACTTTTCATAAATTTTGAATTTAAACTCACAAAAACATCGATTTCGTATCTCTATGCTCTCGTAAAATGTTGTTGTTTTTTTATCACAAAAAAATACAAGACTATAAAACACAAAACCAAAGTGTGACTAAATTGATTTATAAATAATTAAACTATGGCTTCGATACAATCATTATGAGAATTATAAAATTTTTGTTTTGTATTTCTAGAATATGAAAAATTGATATTCATAAAAAAAGCAAACTTGATATGTTTGTATGTTAGGTATCTATTCAACAGATGGTGTATTTCTTAAGTTAAAAAACACAAATAATTAACATAAGCCCTCTCTGATGATGGGCGTTAATATATTCAAAAGAAATTTTAAATAGGTTCTTATCCGAGAGTATAGGACCAATTTTTCTTTGTGCCAACACGTTTTTATAATCAAGAGCACAGTCTAATGATTAAATATGTCTCGATCGGAGTTTTTTATTTGTTTATTTTTTTAATAAGTGGTTAGTCAAGTTGGTTAAGAGATTTATATTATTGGAGGTTGCTTTGTAATGGGGAAAATAAATTAAAAATTCAAATCAACTTGTTGACTGTAGGTATATTGTATATGTACGGATTTATGTAAGAAAATCGACAGAATGAAAATTTGATAATAAATTGTCACTTCTTGACATCGAATGGAAATTTTAACACCCTCTCAATTTTATAAGAGTTAACATAGATCGATACAATATGTCAATAGTTTAAATTATTGCGGTTGGATGGATTTGTAATGATTTTTGAAAATTGTGTTTTTATAAAGTTAAGTAAACTTGTATCGGATCAGATCCAGCTCAGGTAGTTTGTATAATTTCAGCCTCAACCGAAGCATCATGGCTTTGGTTTCATTTAGATCACTTTGTCGGAAAATTTTTTAAGAGTTTTCGAGAATTTTTTTCATCCATGGAACAGGGTTTTGAAACATCAAATCGCAGAGAACAACTTTCGTGATTCCTCAACACAAATTGACTTTATTTTGGCGAAATTGGTAAGTAGTCCCCTGGAATACCGTCAATACAACTAACTGCGAGCTCTTGACGCCGATGTCTACAGTTACCAGCGCTTGTAAATGTGTCTACTTTGTGTTGATTAAACTAAGGTATAGACTCAAAATGTGATGATATGTTATAAATTCCAAAGTACTCTCATGTCGTCGTTTGACAATGGTGCCCTCTGGTGCACCAGGAAGGGTTTCGATAAGCTTATTTGTGATACAAAGAGAATATAGTATTGGAACTAAGCTAGTACCAGTTACGACAAAAATGAATGATGCATGATAGTTCTATAGTTTCTAGAGGGTTTTCCAATAGGAGGTGTTATTTTGAATAGCCCGCTATTTCGGTAGTTGTCACTTTTGAAGCTGTAATTTTTTGATATCTGACAAGTAAAAAATACGCCATTAATAAAAATGGAACTACGGAAGAGACTTAAAATGTGATGATATGTTATAAATTCCAAAGTACTCTCATGTCGTCGTTTGACAATGGTGCCCTCTGGTGGACCAGGAAGGGTTTCGATAAGTTTATTTGTGATATAAAAAGAAGATAGTATTGGAACTCAGCTAGTACCAGTTACGACAAAAATGAATGATCCATGATAGTTCTATAGTTTCTAGAGGGTTTTCCAATAGGAGGTGTTATTTTGAATAGCCCGCTATTTCGGTAGTTGTCACTTTTGAAGCTGTAATTTTTTGATATTTGACAAGTAAGAAATATGCCATTAATAAAAATGGAACGATACACGCTTCAACAATCATTATCAACAACATCGTGCCTGCTGATTGTGTCCTTGAAATGCATGAAAATGATATGGAATTTCATTGGAAAATCATCTTGACTGATGAGGTCCATTTCCACATCAGTGGCTACGTCAAGAAGCAAAATTGTCGCATCTGGGGCTCGGAAAACGATTGCGCTATCGAGAGATGATTAATATTTTGTTTATGGTCGGACTTGGATGGTATTGATCTGGACAACGTTTACTTTCAATACGACAGCGCTATACGTGTCACACAAGCAACGAAACCATCGATCTTTTACGGGAAAAGTTTCCGGACCGTGTTATCTCTCGAAAAGTTGATCACAATTGGCCACCGAGGTCTTGTGATTTAACACCTTGCGACTTCTTCCTTTGTGGCCACGTGAAAGGTAATATCTACGCAAACAGCCCATCGTCGCTATTGAGGGCATACAGCAGCCACTTGCAATTTGGTGATGGAATATTTTATGAAAAGGATAATGTTGTGTAAGCGTAGCCGTTTCGGCCATTTGGCTGATATTGTTCCAATATTAATGGCATATTTTCTTCTTTACATTTAAATAAACATCTGATCATTTATCTCAAAAAATGAAATTTTTCTTTGAATATCAAAATAACACCTCTTATTGGAAAACCCCGTATATCAAAGGATAGCAACACAGAATTGTATATATAGAACGAAATCTACAACAAAAGATCAACTACGACACTTAATCAACGATTAACTCATCAATGGTTCTAGGTAGTAAAATAAAAAAATACATATGGCACCCGTAGTTGATAACGGAAATATAGACATAATATCTATAAAAGATAACACAAACAACAGAAACAACAAAAATAATGTCAATGATCTTCAACTTAACAATACAACCCACTCCACAATAACTCCAAAGACAAAACAAATATTTATTTATTCATTATAAATTACACTCTCCAAAGTAGTACCTATCATAGAAACTTTCTTTAAATAAGGCCAATTGTGTATGCTCAATGGTTTGCTTACTCAGATACAATGCCCTCCAGAGATACTATCGCGCTCAATAAGTAGGTATAGAAGGGAAGTACAAATTAATTTCTCAAGTGTATACAAGTTGAATTAACCATTATCGATTTCATTGATTTAGGTATCAATAGAATAACTTGCCTTATTCAATTCACGTTTCCAGATATTTATATATATGACATTTTAAAGAAAATGTAGAAAAAGATAGAAACACCAACAACAATAATAAACATTAAAGATACGCATTTCTTACCAAAAGATACACAAATTCAATGAAGCTACCATAACTTTTGTTTTGTATTTGCTCTTGCACTGTTTATCAAGTAAAGATAAATTTATAATTGTTGATTTCACCAAAGATTACACTTTGTAGAGTGTTCACTTTAAATACCAAGACACGATAGCTTATAGCTAGGGAGAAGCGGTGGTCGTATGGGATCTTAATGTGTGTGATTTTGTCTGTTTAGCTACTGGGCAAAATCAAATATGTGTGTAAGGTACCCAAAGACATATCAAAAATGAAATTTGTATCTTGCGGATAGAAGGTAGGTATATTAGAAAAATATATTTTTCAAAGGACAATATAGTTTTGAAGGAAAATAGTAAGTTAGCGTATCAAGAAGCAAACATGCCTTCCACTTTACTCAACAAATAGACAAATATTTAGGGAGCGTAAGACGGATACACATTATGTAGATACCTATTTAAAAAAAAAAAAAAAAAAAAACAGAAACTTGAAATTTCTTTGGACAGCGAGAAGATTTAGAAAGATGTTTGTCCAATCATACCCACAAGGAAGACGCGAAATGATTGTAATCTAATCTAAAAGATAGCACTAATCTAGAAAGGCTACTGACAAAATGTCTTCTCCCAGTAAAAAAATATGCACCTAAAAACGACCACCTTGTCAATGCTGAAAAAAAAAAAACAAAAAATGTTTAGTCATCTTTCATAAATTATCTGACACATTTCCAGATATCGTCAAAAACTCTTTTCTATATTTTCCGCGCAGGTGTATCTGCAATGACACTTGTACATATTTTCAATAAAACAAAGGGCCATGTGCCGCCGCGCCGCCTAAAAGGCATCTGTGAGGGGCAAATGTAATCTTCTTATCCATTTAAAGTCATCAACCCTCAATACTAATGATGATGATGAGCTCAATTTATGGCCATTCAAGTCAACAGAACTTATCAGCTCACTAAAAATTATTTCTTTATAGAGATAATAATATTCGACGCAAAAACAAAAAAATATACAAAAACACAAAAGGCGAAGGGAGAAGGAGGACAATTTATAAGCATTTAAGTGTGATATCGTGTATTATTTTTGCGATTAATTGTTTTTTTTTTTTTTTTTTTTTTTGCTGCCACTGTGTCTATATGGCAAATTATATTTTTTTATTATTATAGAAACGGTTCCAAACAATAAAAAAAACAAAAAAAAATTATAATAACAAATAAAAAACAACAACTCAATAAAACAGAACGAAATTTAATTGTTTCACTTGATTAACATTTTATTGCGGTCTTCATTTTTATTGAGCACAGTTGTTGTGTACAGTCGAACATTTTATAATAGCGAAGGCTTATCATCGTTGAAGTGAAATATATAATTTGCATGCACTTGTTGAGATTTTTTTTTTTTAATGTAAATTAATTTTATTATTTTGGTTTAAATTTAACGACCATGTGCAAGGTTTGGGTTTTTTTTTATCTTTTTTTATGCAACTTTAGATTGGGAAAGAGGTTATGACCGCATCTGATATAGCACATGTATCGGCAGAAAACATCAAAACTTTTTTTTTTTAATTTAGTATTCTGAACTTTAAGTTTGTGGTTTAAAAAGCTGTCACGATCCTTAAATATGATGTTGATTTAAATGTATATTCCTTGAGTTGATTTGCTGTTTTCAATTTAATTCAACTGCTTTTGATGTATCTATCAATAAAACAAAGTTTCCGAAAACAAGTTTTTAATATTTGTTCCAGTGAAATATTTAAAGTAACAGAGTAATAATTTAAATGTCAAATGAATGAGTTTGTGTAGATAGATGGAATTGTGTGCATCTGTTGCAAAACCCATGTGTGCAGTGTGCATTCGGACTAATCAAAGATTATTGGTAAAATGTGTTTTTTTTTTTTCAGAGCTATAAAACTTTAAATTGGCAATACTAATTTCATTGGCAGCCATTTTGGCATTACAATGCCATTTTTTATTTTATATTAATTTGGATTGTTATTTTATTATGAATCGACTGACGCCTGAACAACGCATGTGTACATTCGTCTCGAAACAAGGATCCTGTTGATCCCGATTTTCACAAGGAAAATTTTGTTCAGCGAAGAAGTTGATTTGTTTGGTTTAATGGGTATGTCAATATGCAAAACTGGCGCATTGTATTTCATTCCAGAAAAAGTGATAGTTTGGTGTGCCTAATGGGCTAGTGGAATCATTGGCCCTTACTTCAGAAAGTAACAGTCAATGCAGACCGTTAAAGAGCCTTTATCAATGACTTTTTCGTTTCTGAATTGAATTGTCTTGATGTGGGGCAGGTGTGCGGTTTCAACAAGGAATATACCAGAAATCATATTCGCAACAGGAAATTGAAGACACAAACAAAAGAAGGAAGGACTATGATTTAAATTTCGTATGAAAGCTTTCTACAATAATTATAACGTGTTTTTGTTGGATTTATTCAGCTGTTATACGGATGTCTTTTGTATATAACAGTTCAACTTTTAAAATTTTCTCAAAACGGCAACTAGGATTTTGATAAAACTCTTTGTGTGACGAATCGAAAGCGTTATTGGAAAAGCAATCAATCAAGCATTCAATTGGTAGTTTGGATGCAAGACAGCGACTGTACGGTGAATGATCAATCACTTCGTGCGTGGTGGCGAATGATTCGAATTTTATGACTAAGCTCACTTTTTTCGTTTGATCCTTCTGGAAAACGAAAGATGATGTACTGTTGGGTATCGACCGTTCTACGTTGCTCTAATGCCTCATCAGTGGCGAAATATCTTATTGTTCTGAAAAAAAAAAAACAGGCGACCATTTGCTTCAAAGTGTTTCGTAATCAAATAAATTTTATTAGATTTGGCTCGTCTCGAAAGACCCAAACGATCCATGATTTATCGGCTTTCACGATCTTATAGACGTCTTTTGAAGCACTCTAATTGAATTTTTTCAACATTTTTTGGAATCAAACAAAGTTAGACCATACGATTGAATTCGGAAAACTGGTAAAACGCGGTGGCTGGAAAAAATGCTCCTTTACCAAAAGCCGAAGCGAATTAAACTCCATCATGAATATTTCAAAAAAATACCAATACGTATAGCAGTTGTGTTAACAAAATATTCTGAGCACGATAACTATTAAAATCTTCAGACTTAGCATTGATAATGTAAAATTTGACGTGCTCATTTTGGTCGCCATAGCCATATCTCAATGCTTACGAAGCGATTTCCGAGACATAGCTTTTTCAAATTGATTAATCAATTTCATACTTTAATAATGCGTTTCTGGTAAGGAATATATTTTTAACTGACAAATAATGCATCAAATTTGAGTCTAGTAACGGCTAGTGGGGACGAATTTAAAGCAATATTCAAATTTACTGACCAAACATAAAAAACCAGGGTGGATTTCCTTCAACAAGTGTAATGATCAAATAAAAAAAGATATACTTTCAAAACAGAATTGATGTTATTACCTTCGATTCGTGGAATTCCGTATTGTAGTTAACATCCTGAAAGAAAAGAAAAATAAAATTAATTAAAAACTAATTTTTTTTCCATTTTGAAATGTTAATAAATGTGAAAAAAAAAAATACTTGAACTGTTATACTTGACTTTGGTAATAGAATTGAAAAAAATGGTACCTACTGGCAACTCACATTGTGAGATTTTTTTTAAATTCTTCCCCGTATTTTGTCAAATGCATTAAGAAAATCACTTAAATCAAGGCTTCCAGCGATCTTAAGGTTTCCCAAATTCAATAACACTTTGAAAATGTGTCTTAACCCTTTCCGAGCCATGTTTATATCTATAACATACACAACAGTTCAGCTAAGTACATTATTCTTTGTTTATTTGCTTTAATGCACATCACATAAACCTTCGGTGCACACCCAAAGGTATGAAAATATACGCTTTCCCTTTAACGTTAGACCGTTGGTTGGCGGGTGGCGTCGCGTCGCGTCGAATCACCTAACCCATTTTATGTCAGTTTCGTCCACAAAAGGTGTGGCCTCGAAAGAGTTGTCAAAACTAAAATCTATAGTCTTTCTGTCTGAGTGTTGGGTGTAAATGTATCTATAGGAACATTCATGTATCTTGTATCTATATTATGATGATTGGTTTTATTATTAGCCATAATCGGTTTTTTGCCACACAGGTAAAAGGAAATAAAAATACTTTGGTCAACAAACCCTGTTAGCCATTTACATGTAAATTAAATTGACTTTTGGCAAAGTATGAAAATTTACACATTTGGTGATGTTACGTTTTATTGTGTGTAATTTTTGCTTTGAAAACGAATTGAAATTGTATTAATACTTTATTTGGTTTAAAATATATGCCAATGCCAACATAAGTGTGCAGTTGACCAACAATATCTAATAGAACAAGTAGATTTTTTTTTATAATCTTTACTGATGGGTTTTGATGATATCTAATTATATCCATATAGGCTTTAATGGTGTCCTTAATGGAAAGCGTATCGTTACGACTTTTCGCTCCAATTTTAAAACAAACTATTTAATAAAAACCATGAGCTATTTTAAAACTGTGATACAGATATCAATCTAGGTTTAGAAAGTGCGGAAGGATAAAACAGAATACAAAATAATATTCGAGGAAACAAAGTTGGCCCTCATATTGCATTGACAAGGTAATGATTTATTCTATTTTTTGCTTTTCTCCCTTTTTTCAAGAGCGAAAGATGCCTAATATTGAACCAATAACATTGTCCAACTTATTCTCCAAGTATCGAAAACCCACTTAATTGCATCGGCTGATGTAAAATTCAACGAAAAAATATTCCTTGAATATTGAAATTTAAATTAAATGTATTAAACAAAACTTCATAATAAAGATAGTGAAATAACCTAGTTCCAAAGATATTTAAAGTTCTCAAAGTTGTCAGTTCTAATCTGGTTTGTTTCCAGCATTCAATACTTTGTTTTTGATGCAGTGGAAAGTTCTATCAAAGGAGTCATTTTATTACCCAATGTAAATGGAAACTAGTTCTAAGAATTGACAGTTCTTAGATTTGAATCTAAATATTTTGGAGTTTTTAAATCAACAAAAAAATGCTTCGAATTTGATGAAAATACAGCCCCCAATTTATGGTACTTATCGAATATGGGATACCTTCCTAAAAGATATAGTTTTGCTTGGTGTAGGGTATTTCTGTAAACGTTAATTGTACCTAACCTGAATTCAATTGCTGGTTCTAAACTAACTTTTTTTGAATAATATGACATCTCATGAGCTTTTGTAGAAGGAAAAAGAAATGTTTACTTTTCTATCAATATTAAATCAATTTCAAAACATTCCTTAGATCAACAGTAAAGGGTTTTAATAAGTACCTACTTGTATAGCTATCTTATGACATATATTGGTCTAAAAACTATTTTGTTTGAACTTACTGAGAGATATGACAAAAAAAATGTTTTCCTATAGAAACCAGAGAATTATGGTTTTCTAACATTTCATTGGTAAGGTAAGGTAAATATTTTGCATCGTCCTGTGATACATTTTTCTTAATAAATTCTGAAAGCTTTCTTTCATGTCCTCCGTTAGAGTCATGGGTGCAACAATTTATGACTATATGTATTTCTCTTCCTTTTTTCAATTTCAACCCGATAGTTCGTCGTCCGGTGTCAGATGTCACACAACTTTGTCGATAAAATTTGATACAAATATGTATATATACTTCGCCCATAACTCTGTGTCCTTTTCTCTAATTCAATTATTCCTATTTTCAGCCAATTAAAGTTGAAAAATCACCTGCAGATGTGGCGCCACAATATAAAGACGTACCTATACAAAAAATCCACACAACTCAACTCTATAGATACAATATATATTTTTGTTGTGTATTTTTTCATTTTATTAGAAAAGAACTGACATCTAAAACTACACCTTGCACTCTTCGAGTGCAATTTATGATCACAACTTTACAACTTTATCACCATTCTCTCTACAAAAGATACAAAAAAAAAGAACATTCATGACTGTGAAGAGGAAAGATACGTTTATAGAAGGACCGCTGCACTGTGCCGACAAGATGCCTTCTAAAATAGTGTATAGAATAAAAAAAAAGGAAACATACAGGTGTATTGAATTGGTGCCTCTCGACAACATACAGATTCCTTTCACCTTTCATGCTTAATATCACCTCCCTCGCTCACTATATACCTAGGTGTAACAGCACAAGAAGTTCAAGAACTATAAGGTGACCAGGAGTGCCATCGATCAAAATGCTTATCTCGACACTAACGATCTTCTTTCAATTACACCACAGAAGTGAGTTTTTTTTTTTTGTTGTATCTATAATGTCTAGCTTCTAGCATAACCTCCACTATAGCATGAAAATTATGTTTGTATCTTTTCGTATGATTTGTGAAGTAAAAAGCCACAGTGAGACTTTTTTATGCTCTTCATATGTATGAGAATAGTTTTTTTTTCATCCTTTGAAGATAAAAAGTTTTCTTCATCATCATCATCATAATACTCGTAGAGTCATCTTTTGTGTGTTCTTCAGGAGGAGAAGAAATAAAGTAAAATAAGTGACGTGATGACGCTTTATATCGTCAAAGAATTATGTTTCCTTTCTATGTTGTTCGAGTATCAGTTGTATCTTTTTGACTTAGACGTCATTATCTAATGAGTTGTGACTCTAGTGTAGAGTAGAGACGCACGGTCAAATTGAAATAAAATATTTATCTTTCCATATAATTTACAATCGAATTGATATAGAAACAACGAACACAAATTGTGAAAGATAATACCAAAACACTGCGGGATATTCGTCGAATGGACATTTCAAATAATACGCATGCATCCATGCTCCTTTCAGGAACCCCATTATGTATAAAAGATTAAAAAAATATTATGGAAATAGATATCAGATGGATATTCCCTTTAAAAAAAATGAAACAAGTAGATATCTCTAGATACATCCATCCACACACATTTATTTATTTTTTTTTTTTTTCTTGGGATAAAGGATAAAAAATCGTTTGCACCTGTTTTCTTGTGAGTCAAGATTAGGCGATTACCGGCCGTCCGCATCGGTCGTCGCGTCGTAACATTCGTCGCCGAGGGATGCACACAGCATGTATCTATAAATCTATATAGATGCAACATTATTCCAGTATCTTTTCCTATTATTCGCCGGCCGAGCCACTCTGGCTTGGAGGCATTTAGTGTTGATATTTTTTTTTTTTGTACGTATAAAATTTTCTCATCATGATCATGATGTACGATAATTTAGTTGGAACGTTTTTTTTTGGTCTATCTCCTTCTGTTGGTTTATTTCCTTTTAATTTATAAAAGATACACTCCTCACCTGTAGGTCTCTATAATGGGCCGTGATGTGCATTATATGCGTATCTGTGCAAAATATACAATATTTTTTTTTTTTATTTCAAAATTAAAAACAACTCATAGAGTTTGCCGATTTAAAGTTAATTAAACTATCATTAGGTTCGTCGTCTGGCGAGGTCGTCTTTAAGATCAACACGACCGAAGCAACGATGACGATGATGACGACTTCGTCCACGTCCCATGTCCGACTATACTCACGGCACTGATCAAAATAGACAATGACAACGTGTTGTAGCGAGATTGTGTGAAGTGCGGTATTTGTTCCTTTGAAGTATGTATTTTAATTATTTTTTTAAGCGATAAGGCTGATTTTTGTTCACGCCGACAATTATTTTAAGAACCATAAATTGCATAATATAATAAGATAAGACTTTAAGTGTTTAGAAATACAAATAAAAAAATACTTTGAAGCAAAATTGTGCGATCAGTGAGGATCAGCGGATCTCAAAATTTTAGGAGATAGGTTTTTTTTTAAAATTTGAAAATTCATTTAAGTGTGTCTGACGACTTTTTTTTTGAGGTTACCTCGAAATTTGAATATACACCTCAAACTTGCTTATCGATTGATGCTACGTGGGATATAATTGAGAGCCCTTTCATGAAATCTGGGGCCGAAACTATAACAAGACAGAGGAGACCTGGATATCCGAAGATATACATGAGACACAATTGCATATCGAAGACCACTGATACTACTAAGGATCAATGCAGAAAGTGACCTGAAAATATCTTATATGCCACTTCAGCTGTAATCGAGACGTGATAAATTAGCCAGCGTGGACAATTTTGCGGGAGTGCTTGTTAATGCCGAACATGATGCATCAGGAAGACGGAACGTAAGGCAGCTGCACTTAGAATATTTTTGGACAATATGCTTCACAAACGTGTTGAATTCAACAACATGCACAAGTCTTCTAGTAGTATTGCCAGCAGCTTACAAAAATCACAGATCTCCATCTTCTAAAGAGAACTGGTCTTGATGGTATATCTGCGGGAGTCCTAAAAGCTGACACTAAAGTAGCCTGCCGTATATTGCCTCAAAAACTGTACCAACTGTCGTGTTATCACAGTTCTGTCAGTGTTTCCGAAGTAATTAGCAACAAGGTTTTACTTTCCAGAGCACACAGTCCAGGTCCTGGCTCGGGCCAGTTGCGGCGAATCGAAACAGGTCCCATGCATCTAATAAACTGGAATTTGTATTATACAGGGTTTTCCAATAAGAGGTGTTATTTTGAGTAGCCAGCTATTTTGGTGGTTGTCACTTTTGAAGCAGTAATTTTTTGACATTTGACAAGTAGAAACTACGTCATTTGTAAAACTGGAACAATACGCTCTTCAAAAATGCACTGCAAGTATTAAAATTCACTATAAAAATGATGAAAATTTGACAGAGACGGTTCCTAAAACTAAAACATTTTTTGGTCCTCGTGAAGCATTTTGTCTGGCAGAAATTCAAACATTGGTGGGAAATTTGAGCTGTTGGGACAAGTTAGCAGTATGAAGAATAAAAGCCTTGCACGACCCTCAAGAACAACTGATAATATTGCTGCTGTATCCCAAAGTGTTGAGGAAAACCCTGGTTTGTCCATTCCTAGTCGTTTTTCATTTCCACAAACGTCATTAAACCTTATTTTGCATTAAGGCTTATAAAGTTCACTTAACACAAGAACTCAAGCCGGCCAATCATCAAACAACGTCGTGTCTTTGCTGATTGGGTCCTTGAAATGCATGAAAATGATCCGGAATTTCATCGAAAAATCATCTTGATGATGATGAGGCCCTTTTCCCCCGCAGTGGCTACGTCAACAAACAAAATTGTCCCTTCTGGGGAGCGGAAAACCCAAGATTTATTGTAGAAAAGCCTCTCCATTCTCAAGAAGTAACTGTTTGGTGTGGTTTATGGTACGACGGGTTCATTGGACCTTACTTTTTCGAAAATGAGGCTGAAGCAACAGCTTACGGGGAGTGGATTGCGCTATAGAGAGATGATTAATATTTTTTTATGGCTGGAATTTAATGGTATTGATCTGGACAACGTTTACTGTCAACAAGATGCAACAGAAGCAACAAAACCATCGAAATTTTACGGGAAAAGTTTCCGGACCGTGTTATCTCTCGAAGAGGTGATCACAATTGGCCACCGAGATCTTTAATTTAACACCTTGCAACTTCTTCCCTTGTGGCCATATGAAAGATAAGGTCTACACCAACAGCCCAGCTTCAAATCAAGACTTTAAAGATGGAATTCGTGAAGCTATTGAAGGCATACAGCAGCCACTTTGTGATTTGGTGATGGAAAATTTCATGAAATGGATATTGTTGTGTAAACGTAGCAGTGGAGACCATTTGTTTTCCGTTATTAATGGCATGCTTTCCTCTTTACATTGACATAAACACCCGATCATTTATCTCAAAAAATGCCATTTTTCTTTGAATATCAAAATAACACCTCTTAGTGGAGAACCCTGTACTATGCTTTAAGTACCTAAAGATGGCCAACAAAATTAAAAAAATACCCTATACACGACCAAAGATTGCTTCCAAAAAATATGGATCTATTTAAACGCCACAACTTTCCATATACACAAAAAATAAACCCACTAGCTGCAATTTCAATTAAATTGGTAAAATGTTTCATTGAGTTCATTAAAACGAAATGAATTATAAATTTTAACTCATTCCCAAATGTCGTCCTGACCTTTTCCAGTTAACAAAAATGTGCTACTTTAATGTCAGAGCCTTTCAAAAAAATATAAACAAATCACAATTAAGCCAACAAAAAAAAACTCTCAATATAACCACAAAACAATACAGCAACTCTCCCAAAATTGGCAATGCTGTTGCCTTTCATCGAAATTAAACGCCATTTGAATAAATAAAAAAAAGTATATCTATACACAAAAATAAAAGCCAGTTAAAAATAAAATATATAAATAACAAAACATAAAATAAGTATTTAAATGCTGACTTTTATTAAGTTGCAGATACAAATTTGTATCTGGTTTCGGTGTTCTGGTTTGCTGTCGTCGTTTGTTGCCATTTATATTTAATTCTATGTCACATTAAGTGAGTTCTGAGTGTGTCGCTTGATTAAAATATAAAGTCCTCAAACAAAAAATGGTCAGACGATATAATTCCCGTTCACTTAGTATCTTTTTTTTATTTTTTCAATTTTTGCAATACTGTTGTTTTTTTTTTTTTTTTTTTTTTTTTGCTTTGACGGCTTGTTGGTGGTTTAGCTTTATTTTTTTAATAAAGCCAAGTGCGGACACAAACATATTGTATCTATAGATACGACAACATCATGTTATAGATTAAATTGCATTCACACATTTGAAAGAATATAATATATACATTGGTGGTAAAAATATCTTTGGGAAGAAAGGGTATCCGGGGGAGGGATGCAGAAATATCTATATAACGAGAGAATATTGGGTCGCGAGGCAATCACAAAAAAAAATAAAAAAAACTTCACTTCAACCAACATTGAGAGAGCTAAAATGAAAAAAAAAATGAAAAATAAATGTTCGCGATTGTAAAAGTCAGGCCGCGCAAAAATATATAAAATGCCATGCATTTTATTTATTTGCTCGAAAGGGGGATTGTTTGTGTTATTATTTATTTTTTTTTTTTTTTCATATACACTATTCCCAGACCCTATCCACTGCTACTAAAGACTATAACTATAATATTGTACTCGTAGATACATTCTCAAGCTTCTGTATAGAGGAGATACAAAGTGTATCGCTCTTTGAATTGTTACTTCTGCTCTGTTTGATGATGATGATGATGATGATGGAGCAAAAGAGTGCCGTAATAGCAAAGTATCTGTAGGATAGTATAGCTGGCATTTAATATAAAAATCTCTTCCAACAACAAACTTTAATATAGACAATTCACTGTTATTGCTTTTGGTTGCGAATGGTTTTTTTTTTTTTGTTTTTTTTTTTAGAGTTTTGGGAACAAAAAAAAAAGGTTCAACTCGCTGCTGAGATGAGTTGGACTAGGTATATGTTGCGGAACGGAGTAAATTGCATAGTCAACATAAAAATACATTGTATACAGACTCAAAAAAATGAGTTAAAAAAAAATATATTATATCTGCTGTGTGTATCTGAACAATGAAATGCATTTAGATACAGCAGCGGTAGCACCAGTAGCAAGTAGCTACAGCAGAACAGCACACATCCCCCAGCATGTACCTTGCATATTAATCACAATTGTGAAACTTGCTTGAATAGATTGATAATAAAATTGCTAGTTTGCATTTGAGTTTGCTTTGTGTGTTTTGCTTTGCAATTTTAGTTTTATATTCAGTTTGCTTGCCAGTTTTTTTTTTCTTTTTTTTTTTTGCTTTTTTTAATATAAAAGTATAAACTTGTTGACTTTCGCGTTTTCTCTCTTTTGTGTTCTTTAATCTTTGCAAAAAAAAAAAAAAAAAAAAAGAAGAAAATGCTTCTCAGCTTTATTGCATTCCTAATACACAAATCAGTTGAAAAAGGGTGTTGTTTTGCCCGGACACGGATGGCGTTTTGTTAACAAAAAGTACCCTCACTTTATTCTAACTCATTGCAGCACTCATACATAGTTCTATCTTTTTTTTGTACATCCCCACCCATAGAACCACAATGCATCTATGTCTATATATCCCGAAGATACGATTTAACTATTTTGTACGATTCATCAATCCACAATCCACTATTTGTATAGGTATGACTTAATCACAACTTTTCTATTAAAATACAAGAGACAAGACCTTTGCAAACCAAACTCAAAAAAATCTATAGAGGGGGCTTGGAGGGCTATCTACCTCTTCCCAATGACTGTTTGACTTAATAATAGCATTAAAAACCTTGACAGATACATTTATGGAAAGCAGCAGCTTTATGTGTTTCTTTGTGGTTTGGAAAGTGTTTTCCATTCGATTCTAGCCAACTTTATAATACATTTATATCATATAGATAGGTACAGGTATGTGTTATTACTTCCACACACACAATCATATAAGTATAAGTTTTTGATGACTATTTGATGCATGAACGAACTTAAAAGGTGAATACTCTAAGGTGTGTGCGTTTTCGTGGGGGTATTGTTTTGTATTCAATTTTATTTCTCTATTTTAGTCGTTTTTTTTTCTTTTTTATTGTTCAATTTTTATAAGTAAAAATAATAACAAATTTCAGATAATTGTAGTATTTATGCATTTTAGATTTTAGATGTCATCAATCAGGTAAAACAAAACTGGAAATATCCGGGTTCGAGAGAAGATTTAAGTATGCAATTTTAATTGAATGTATCTTTTCGTATAATGTGTTGATGTGTTTAATTCATCAAGTTTAATTTAAACTAGCTATAGATAAGTTACTTTTTTAAACGTAAGTTGAACTTGTTCTGAGCACACTATAGATAACTTTTAATTTCAGCATGTGGGTAGGTAAGAATGATTCAGATTTGATAAGATTATTGCTAGAAGTGATGGGAATGCTCCAATGCAACTAAAGGCTTATTTATTGCATACTTGGAATAAAAGTTCACCAAAAGTCGATCAAATTGGAAGGTAGATTTGATAAAACAATAATTTGTTTTTGTATGGTATAGGGGAATTTATATTGCTGGATCTTATTTGCTTTGCTGTAATCATGACAAACTTAAGAAATTTCACACGGATATTAGAATTGATTTGCAGCAATTTGAGATTGGCAAATTGTATAGCAGTGTCTTATTCCACGTTTGCATAAAATTTAGAACCAAACTTGTACAAAACAAGGGATCATGAAATTAAGATCAGGAAGAATACAATGTGATAGTTAAATAAATATGCATCGTTGTTAAAGTACTTCTTAGTGGTTAATAAATCAATAATTTTGTTTATACAAATATTTTTGAATTATTCTAAGTTTTGTATATATATTTGAACATAATAAATATTCATGCTTGAATAAGTATTTTGATTTTTCAGTTACCACTACTTTTCACGATTCTCCTAAGCTCTAGCTTATTATAGACTTTACTGTATGTTAGGTCATATCTACTTTGAGACAAAATGGGATCTTTTAAGTAAAGATAATCTTTAATAATAGGCGATTCATCGTGAGATGTGATTTTCAATAGTCTTTTTTTTTTGACAAATCAAGCGTGACTCCTATCAAAATGCTTTGTGATTTTTGTTCGGTATCGTTTGGCAAGTCATCATGGAAAGACTCACCACAACAGCATCTCCCAATTGTTCAGCTGTATTAATGGAACATTTGACTGAAAATCCGGTGTTTTACCATGAAATTTTGAAGCCCATTTCTGGTTTAATGGATGAGTTAATAAACGAAATTGGCTGATTAAGTGGAATCATGTTAACGGACTATGTGTTTCCTGAAATTCAAGCACATGCTCTCGGTGAGAGTTGGTTTCACCAAGACAGACTTGTTGAGAAATAATTTTGGTGATCACTTATTTTCACGTTTTGCTACGTTGCAGTACGATATCACACTTTTTGGACTATTTTTCTGGGAAAGTCTCAGGACTTCAGGAATAAATAAGACAATTGCAATTGACGCTTTCGCAGCCAACATTATTGGTGTTATTTGCGAGATAACAGTCGTTATGCTCGATCAAGTCGTCCAAAATTAGACCTCCCGATTGGACCACCTCAGACGTCCAATGTTTACATGATATTATTTTCAAAAAAATAAATTCCATGAATTGCCATTAAATTCACTTTCACATGTATGTTTTTTTTTTACATTTTAAATCAAACTTCACGATGAATCACCCGTTATAAATCGTGTGTTAAAATTTTAGAGTACCTACTTACAAAAAAAGACAAACTAAGAATATTTGTTCATGTAACTACATACGGAAACCTTGAGTCAAATAATTCCGTTTCCCATTCCCATGTATCTTTTATCTTAGCAACCTGGGATCAGAGCTACCCTTAAAGCAAAAAATATGCACGGAGGAGGAAGTCTGCTAAGAAGAAGCACACGAAAGAAAGTCTATCTTACATTTTACTTGTACAAAAATACTTTATAATAGCTTGGTAGCCATTTATTATACAAAATTCAATCGATCCGTTCGACTTGGCTTATAAATTATGGTTTTGATTGGTATACTCTACTAGAAATGGAATTTTAAAACATGATCCAATTTAAACACGTACAAAATCACACTTCCTTATGAATCAAGTCATTTGATTTAAAGGAGATACAATTTAGTGTGTAAGATAAGATAATTTTGTTTTTCAAAGAATGCGTACTTTTGCTGAAATAAACAAAAACAAAAAAATCCGATGACGTCATTTAATCTCAATCATTACAATGAAAACCGATGTTTTCAGTTCTGGCTTCCATTACATCATATGATCATACGATGACTTCCAATTGCTCTTATGTATTCGCCAATAATTGTAAATTGGAAGAATTGATCTACAGCATAAAAGGTTTATTCAAGCTAAATATTAAGTTCCTTTTTTTCGAAATGCAGGATCTTTTGTGAATTGAAATTTGAGATGATTTTTATATTGCAAAATTGAAAACCTACGAATGAATTTAAAATCAATTGAAAAAGATTTTTTTTAAATCTTATAAACCAATAGATTTGTCTTTTTATATATTTTTCTTCGTTTTTAATGAAGCTATCGCAAAATATTTTCAATTGAATAAATCTCTTGGTGTTTTATTCATATTAAAACACTTAATCAAAGGAATTTTCATTGTGCTTTTAAAATCCAATAAATCATATTTTACAATCTTCAGTATGTGAAATTAAGAATTATGTTTGGAAGCCAAAAAACAACAAACAAAAAACATTTGAAAGAAAGATCAAACAAATTAATTAATTCAACTCATTTGGTTTTTTTATTACACTCTTTTCTTCAAAAGGACTCATTAGAAATAAAAAGAAACGCTTATAAATTTTGTATCTACTTAGTTAAAATTTTAAATAATAAATTCATATTTTTTTTAATATGTTGATTTTATCTTGTTCTCACAATAAAATAAGCATGTTTATAAAAGATCATTAGAAGAGATTAAAATGTCATAAAAAATAAAGTTAAATGTCAAAAAAAAAGTGGATAATAAAGCGGAAATATCAAATGTGGGTAGTAAAACTTTTTTTTTTTTATTTTTTTAGAAAGTAAGTTGGTATTAAAAATTTTTTTATCGTAAAAGGTTAATTTGAATGATTTTTCAGGAAAAAAATAAATAAAATCTTTTAAAAGATACAATTTCATAGTTAAACAAAAAAAAAATGCCATAACCAAAGCACACGTGTCAGGTTTATTTTATTTTTATAAACCAACCCACAAATATTTTATGCAACAGTCATTGTGATATCACGTATGGTTGGTTATTCTCTGCCAAAACGATAAGTAAAATTTAAAATAAATATCCAATATTAATGTCACTCTAAAATAAATGTATATTATTAATCTTTCAAATTTTGAAAGTGCACTAACTTATACATATACCTACATTTTCGTATATAAAATTCATATTCACTGGCAATGGAAAATAAAAACATTTATAATTATAAAAATATACACTTGTGACGGTAAGCTATAGATACATTACAATTTACCGTTAAATTAAATCTGCAGTAGGAAATTAGTTTTGAAAATTGCGTAAAGCGATGACAGAAATATGATAATTTATATCGCATTTTGTGAAGGAAGAAAAAGAACATGTCTTGTCTTATGATGATGATGACTAAGGAAATGCATAAATAATTTATAATTGTGACTATTGCACTTTGCTTTTTTTTTCTAAATGGAATATTTATGATACAAAATTAAATGTCCTTGAGTGGGGTATATGGGTATATCTGATCGGATTGTGAAGGAAGGAATGGCAATGATATAGTAGATCAAATTTTGTGAGTGTAATTTTTCTTTTAAGATCATATTTATAATGACAGAATGAGTGGGGTTATTTATTGAAAGAATTATAATACGAAAATATTTTTGCAAAATTTTATTTGAAATGGAATATAATTCTATTTTCGGGTAATGTGCAGTGAATGTTTTGAAATTGTAATTAATATGGAATGTTATAATGTTTTACCTAAATTACTTTTCACAATTTTAATCTATTTGCGAGGTTTACCAAATAATTTAAATGAAACATATATTAAAGAGTTTTCACAATTGGCAGGGTCACTTATTGGAATAAATATCTTGGATAGATGTGTTAAGTTTTGGTACATTAAATGTTTTGCAACAAGTGAGAATGAAATGAATTTAGTTTGGTTTAGACTTAAAAACTGCTTCTTAATAAAATTTAAATTTAAAATATTTTGTTTGAACTTGTTCCTTTACTAGATTTCAAAATATGTACCTAGTATATGTACAATTTTGTACCTATGAAATAAGTTATTACGGCTGAAAAGGAAGCTTGTCTACTATATCCAGGATGGCTAGATTATCATTTGATGCAATTAATTAAATTTTGAATTTCTTACACAAAATACGTTAACAGGTGAATTTTGTTTTTATTAAAACAGCACCCACCAATATGCAGGATTGTTAACACATTTTCTAAGGCAAATCAAACTTATAAATTTTTCTTTAATTTTGCTTGGAGCTCTTGGCAGTAAATTATCTTAAATTATGTCCTACCGTCGGATAAACCGAGTTATTTTTATTAACTCCCTATCTTATTTTTAATTTCCGTTCATTCCATCACGATTTTTATTTAAGGATTGAAATTCAGTTTCAAAAGATAAAGGATTTTTAAAGTTTATTTCGAAACTTTTTTTTCGGATTGCATCTTCTGTGGAAATAGGTTATGTAACGTCATCAAATGCTTTACAAACACTTCAATAAGGTTTCTTTTTTGATACATGAACAATGCTAGGAGTTTTTTTTAATTTCTCCAATAATTTAATTTTTGAAATTCTTCTATAGTATGGCGATAAATAGCTTTCAAGTGACTTTTAAAAAATTTTAACATCATTGTAATAGATTATAATCTAAAACCATTCGCTCACTATTTTTTCATAATCATTAAGACTTGGAGACAAAAATATAGAAAGTTTAGCGAAGATTTTGCTAAATCTAGCTGCTTTCATAGCCTTCTTGAAGAACTATCTGAGGTATAATTGGAATATTTAAATCCTATAATTATTCTTTTGACAGTTATATCAAGAACTTTTTTACATTCATTCCGCATTTATTAAGTCCTTTTATACCTACTAGCTTTTTTTACGCTTCTTTCAAACCTGGTTAAGATTAAAAGATGTTCTTTCGAAAGTTTATAACTGTGGACGATACATTTTCACAGTGAACAAATAAAACATAATCTCGAAGATACTATGAAAAAAAAAAAAAAAAAAAAAACAAGTTGCTAACAAAAAATTCATCAAATCACTTTTCGTGTTAATAGTTCTAAAGTGTTTCCAAACGCTAATACATTCAAATATCCTTGTACCACAATTCATATTACTTCACATATACGAAGATACAAAATACTAATATGTTTCATTTTATATCGCACTGCCAAATTTCGGCAACGTGTCGTTTATTTCAGAATTTTAAAACCTCTTAAAAGCGCAGACGCATTTCGGTAAAAAAAAAAAAAATAGTCAAAACACAATATACATCTAAAAATTTAAAACTCAACCATAAAGATAGATAATTTGGTTCTAAAAATTATAATACAATAAAGAAAGGTATAGAGTTAATACGTTTTAAAACAAAAAGCTTTTAGACATGGTGTTAGTTTTGAAAACGGCCAATAACTCTGATTCGAATGTGCCATTCTAACAGAATTACAATACAAACTTTCTTAGTGGCTTAAGCTTTAGGATAGGCTGAGGTATTTGGGACACATATAGGTAGACAACACCAATAGAAATATACCATTAAAAGGCATTCTTAGTTAAAACGAAAAAAAGTATGAATTTCAGATCTTCGCTTAAACATAATTGTACAGACACACACATGTTCCTACCTCCAAGAAAACTATAAGCATTGTAACTGGGAACAAAAGTCTTTAGTCTACCTTGTCTTTATTGCAATCTTCAAGTATCTTTATAAAAAAAAATACTCAAAACCTGGTTAACATTAATTTCAAGACTGCTGATTCTTCTAAACGATTTATGAATGCCAAAACTGATTTAAACATCGTATACACGGTCACGGAATATTACAAACAAAAAAAGATCCTTGAACAAAATCTACTTATAAAATCATTAACAGCACATGCTATGTTCCTTTTAATGTGTCACACTAGCCCCAACTGCTCCTTCCCACATTGCCTTTTTCTTTTCTAATTCTTAAATCTAACAGCAATTTGTCTCACGAGAAATTAAAAAAAATAAAAGAAAAAAGCAAGTCTGTACAAAAAAGGCTAAAAAAAAACTCACTATGCCTAATATTGCATGGTAACACAACATTTTAATTTAAACTCTCTTATCGGCAGAATATTTTTTTTTATTTTTTTTTTATAACGAACAAACCCAACAGCAAAATGAGTTGTAAAAAAAAACTCAAGAAAATTACACTAAATTGGCTTCAATTATTGTATTAATTTTTTGGGTTGGTTAGTTTCGGCATTTTTCTTTATTTATGCTTGCTTTACTTTATTTTTTTTTTTAGTTTCCAAAGTCATTCCGTGTGCGCCTTTTTCGCTTATCCTATTAACGCCCTATTGGCTTTTTTGAAGAAGGAAAAAAGGATAAGAATAAAAGAAGCAATTTTAGAAGGACTCAACATGAGCCCTACCTTACACGTACCTTGCACACCGAGTAGGTGTATCTATACAAAGGGTTGTCTTGTATAACAAAAAAATTATAAAAAGAAAAAAAAAATTACCACTTCATACATACGTTATTCCATTTAATATTTGATTTTTTTTTCATTTTATATGATAAAAAATAAAATTAAAAAAAATTACCTAAATTCTTATTATTTTTTTTGCTTGTTGTTCAATTTCATTAATCCTGTTTTTGTTGCATATTTTTAGGAGTCGAAATTATTTCACTGTCACTGTGTCAATTTTGTTTAAATAAATTTTTGCACATTTTATCGTATTTCTGTTATATAATTTAAAAAAAATCTCAGCTATTTTTAAAATCCACATTTCACATGAGTTCTTTAAATTAAAAAAAAATAATATCATTTCATCGGATATAGTAAAAGTTCGTTGGACAGTTTATTTTCTATCGCGTTACTGCAGGTTGTTCTTTTTTCCGAAAAAAAATATCTTTCAATAACCGCCGCACAGAACGAGCATTTAAAAGCGAATGCGACTCTAACTTATGTTACTTTATAGTCAGAGCTTACTCTTATAAGCATTTGAATTGGATACAAAAAAAAATCACATTATTTGTTAAGTTTTTCGCTGTACAGAGTATCTAAAGTGGAAATACACCACACACCACACTGAATCTCGCACACTGGTTATATTACTTAGATACACCATGCAAGCAGCAACAACAACGAACAAAAATCGCAAAATTTATCGTACAAAGCACAGCAGCCCAGCAGCTACTACAGAGCTAAGTAAGATATACGAACGAATCGAAAAAAATAGATATAAATTGAAATTCGTATCGTTCAGATACACTTTTGCTGAGTATCAGTATCAGCAATAGGTTGGTACTATTTCCTTGAATACTGATGGGTGTTCGTTGTACTTGCTGGCTGTATAGTTGCTGCTGCCGCGACGGCAGTTGCGATTCTGTCTTTGGATGAAATTTTGCACGAACCGTGAACCCAAAATGAGGTTGTTTCAAATCCAACAAATACAAAAAAAAAAAGTTGAGCAACAGCAGCAAAAATATACCTTTTTGCATGGATCCACATCCACTTTGTACTAAGTTAATGTTACACTCTCCATACACTCTCCTGATGGTGTATCTGGAGAGATGTGATGATGTGACGACTCTTTGACTATGGTTGTGGTGATTGTGTATAGTGTGCTTGGGGTAGATATTTCCACAAAAAAAAATTAATACAGCGCGTTTTCCTTTACACAACCGTCATCCACGTCACTGAGCGGTGTATTAAAGCTTTGATGGCAAGTTGATGGACATTGAAGTATCTTTTGCATGTTTTTTTTTTTTTTAATACTTTAACTGTCTCGTGATCCTTCTCCTCCCATATTTAGTCAACCTTATGTGGTAAGCCAGTTGTTTGATGAACACAACATAAAGAGGAACGAGAAACACGAAACAACACCTAAAATAAAAAAAAAATGCAACGCCCCGCCGCATGAGGTGGCAAAAATATTAACTCACCACTCATCGAAAATGTATCTGCGCTCTAATGGATTTATGTTTGTGTGCAAATTAGCTCCCCTTTCAATGCAGTTGGGGCACATTTGCAACTCTTACCATTTCAACATGGTATGGGGAACAAATTGCACACTCACACACAAACACCTACCAACAAAACTGTTCAACAAAGCGGAACCGTTTGTGCAGTCAAGTCAGAGTTTTGTTCAAAAACCCACCCAAGCGGAATACTTTCTGAATTTTCCCCAACGGCAAAAAGAAAAGAGGGGGAGATCTGTGTTGTACAAAATTCACCATAACACGTCTGCAGTAAAACTTTGTTGCAAAGGGTTGAAAAATCAACAACCCCCTATGCACACTGCTCTGCACACCCCCATTAAAGCACTCTATTCTTGTATATATGCATGCAAAAAATATTATTTCAAAAATAATAACTTCATTCAAGGGAATTGAAAACCGGTTTTTGTAAAATTTCTAAAGGGGTAGTGTTTGTATATAGGTAGGTAAGTATACCCTCTCACCAGTTCATGGCGCTGATGTGTGTAAAGAGGGGATTTGTAGGTGAAACCGTATAGAACAATTATCTGCGCAAATGTCACCACCACCACTCTCTTTGGAGGTGAGTTTTGTAATCATTATTCACCAAATAGTGCGGTTGCACCCCTTTGCCACCCACCAACCCCCTACAAGATACTTATATTGTTCTAAATGGCATATCAAATGGAAAAATGATTTTCATGTTCTCATGTCGCTATCCGGCAGCAAATAAAAAAAAATAAAACAATAGAAGGAGGAAAAGGGAGAGCGAAAAAAAAGAAAAGAAAAATATTGTGGGTGTTTACACGTATGGGCTATTAATATCACATGACTTAAACACTTGATATGGTGTATAGGGGTGGAGTAGAGCCCCGAACCCATGTTGCTATTGGAGGGAATTTTCGCACCAATTAGTTCGTTGTAATGGAAAATAAAATTATTTAATTTCTATTAAAATTTAATTATAAACTAACATCATCAAATGACTTATAAAAAGTATCTATTTATCTATCTATCCATCCTGGTCGGTCGTCTGTGTTCTTGGTTGGTCATCTGATGATTTGATTTGAAGGTCAGGGCTAATTTTAAAACATTTTATAACTTTATAATAGCTCAGTGTGGCTCAGTGGAAAAGCTATGGGAACCTGGTCGTCTTCGTCGTCATCATCATCGGAATCGACGGTTGGAGTATAATTTAAAGGAAGGAGGAAGTTTGTTCGTTGTGTTGAAAATTGAAATTTTCATCCCTTTTCTATACTAAGAGATGTTATGATGTGATATAACTTGAATGATTTATATTATTTTGGAAAACTTTGTATCTATACGGAACGAAGTACGAAGTACGAAGTAGAGAAAGAGATGATGCGACTTTGGAATTGAATAATTGTACAAGCCCAAAGTGCTATGGGTATTGTTCGTTTTTAGGGTTTTTGTGGTTAAAAATATTTGGGGGATGCGGTTGGTTTTGAGATGATGATGTTAAAGTGGACGAAGTTGATAAAACTGAAAGCTGTAGATATAATTTCAAATGTGGTAGAAGCATGGATGGATGGATATAGATGGGACATGGATGTGGTTTGGAAAATTTGATATGGTCAACCTCATGTGTTACGAGTAGGTGCCTACATATATAGTTTTGTACAAATTTTCCTGATTTGGGTGTGAGGAAAGTTTTGTTTGCTATATTTGTGTGGGTATGTAAAAAAAGGGAAGGAGAATATATATTATTTTATTTTAAGTTCATTGCTTGTTGCTTCAACAAGGAATTATAATTTATGTTTTCAGGCTGTTTTTATATGGTCAAAGGAGGGTATTTGGGATTTGTTTGGTTATAGACAGCTTTTGTCTGTGATTTTAATGATGTTTTTATTGAGTTTAGATTTTTCATTTAATTTTAAAAATTTATTTTCGTTATTTCGAATAATAATATTTTTGTAGTCTTAGATGTAGGTAGGTAGTTCTAGATTGATTTGAACTTTGTTTCTCAAAGTTTTGGAATCTTTTTTGTTAGGACTTATTTTTGAGTCAGCTCTCATTCTTAGTATAGGTTTCTACTAACTATTCCATGGATACATTCAAGTTTTATATGTGTAAACACAAAACATTTAAGTTTGTTTAATTCTTTTTATTTGTATCTATAGTTTTATTTGCTATTTTTATGAATTTTAAATGATCCAAGAGTTACTTTCGTCACAGTATTTGATTCCTGATATGTTATCTCCACACAATTTCTTTTTGTTTTAAAAACTTTACTCTTTGCTTTTGAGCCAAAAAGTATGCAGCGGAATCATTTTTAATTTAATTTTTTTACAATGAGTTGTAAATGAATATTTTTTTCATCATTTTTTTTGTAGTTTTCATTTCATATGAGAAAAAATTGAACTAACTCAACATAAGGTAGGTATTTGCAAAGCAAAAAAAAACATTTCAAAAATTTTTTAAACTCATTTTAAAGGGTTTTCCAATAAGAGGTGTTATTTTGAATAGAACGCTATTTCGGTAGTTGTCACCTTTAAGGCTGTAATTTTTTGACATTTGACAAGTAGAAACTACGCCATTAATAAAAATGGAACGATACACAATTCAACAATCATCATCAACAACGTAGTGTCTTTGCTGATTGGGTCCTTGAAATTAACGAAAATGATCCGGAATTTCATCGAAAAATCATTTTGACTGAGGAAGCCCATTTCCACAAAACTGTAGCATCTGGGGCTTGGAAAACCAAAGATGTTCAGTTGAAAAGCCTCTCCATCCTCAACGTGTAACTGTTTGGTGCGGTTTAAGGTCCGGCGAGGTTATTGGACCTTACTTTTTCGAAAATGAGGCTGGAGCAAGGAGCAACATCTACGGTGAATGGCTTGCGCTATCGAGAGATAATTAAAAAATTTTTATGGCCGGAATCGGATCAATACTAATCTTGACAACGTTTACTTTCAACAAGACGGCGTTACGTGCTACCCAAGCAACGGGAAAAGATTTCGGACCGTGTTACCTCTCGAAGAGGTGATCACAATTGGTCACCGAGATCTTGTAATTTAACACCTTGCGACTTCTTTCTTTGCGGCCACGTGAAAGATAACGTATACTCCAACAGCCCACCATCGATTCAAGACCTCGAAGGTGGAATTCGTATAAAGCTATTGAGGACATACAGCAGCCGATACTTTGCGATTTGGTGATGAAAAATTTCATGAAAAGGATATTGTCATTTGGGTAATATTATTTTCCACTATTAATGGCATACTTGCTGCTTTTCAATGAAATAAACATCCGATCATTTATCTCAAAAAAAACAAATTTTTTTTAATATCAAAATAACACCTCTTATTGGAAAAGCCTGTAATTTGGTTCAATCTTTATTTCAAAATCCAATGAAATTGGCTATTTTAGAGGTTCTGTTGTAAGACATTTCCCGAAAAAAATCCGTTTCAACAAAATGACAGACAGTTCCCATTTCTATAAATGTGTCATCAAAATCACCTATATCAACAAAAAAATGATCCCAAAACATCCTTTAGTACCAACTTTGAAGCAAACCGGCTTATCGGCTAAGGCTAGAAATGGGCAAACAGAGGAGATACAAAGGCGGACAGAATTGTTATCTCAAAAGGTTAGTCACAAGAAAACAATTATACACCAAGAAGTTAGCTGCGCTTCATATAAAAGCGGGATGTCATCTGAAACACAAAACTACTCTTTGTGTACGATTTATTATTTCTAGTTTCCTGTATGTCACCCTTTATTTGTAAAGAATTCACTTATAACATATTTGTATTTATGTCTTGTTATGAACCCAATGTCCTTTCAACATCTTGCAATTTATGTCACACTAACTCTTTTGAAAAGTCTCTTAAATTAAAATAAAACATAGGTATTTATTTTTAGTGGTGTCAACTCTGCACAAAGCAAACTATAAAACTCATTTAATGTAAATCTTTATAAATTTTCTAATTAGTTATTATTTTTAACCAACAATTAATATTAAACCAACTGTTTCAGCAAGAACTTGTTAAACCAGACCAATGACCATTAATATAAATAATTTATTGCTATTAACTAATGAATTTGTTTTTATTTTTAAAATTGTAATTAAAATGGTGAACAAGGAGTAGTTGATAGTCTATCGTCTATCGTCTAGCCAGCAGCCATGTGCTGTGTAATGTGCATGTGTAATGTTCATACCAGACAGTATGCAAATGGTTTTTTTTTTTTAGATATCCTTTCTTTTTTATTTATATACAGTTTAAGAAATTGTCTTACGCCTTAAGTAAGTATAGAAATATGCAGATACAAGATACATAAACTTGTAAGATGATTAGATTATTAATAAACCAACATTTAAAGCTTTCCTAACTCGACTAAACTTTATGCAATTTTATTTTTTTTTTTTAATAAAATTAATTAAACGGCGGCTGATCAGTTAGTTCGGTGCAGTTTAACTAGTAGGTACGTATATACTTACATTTTGTACTTGTGTTTTTTTCAATCATCGTATCTTATAGATACATACATGTATTCAAATTGAGTCATAAAAACATCGAACATAAATGTTAAAAAAAAATAATTAATTCTATTGAAAAAGACTTAAAATGAGAGCAAGATCGAACTGTTAAAGTAAAAGGTACGTATTTCTATCTTTTATAGCTTCGTAGTGATTGGAACAGTTAAAATGATATTAAACCTGGTTTAAACATTATAGCAAGCTATTTTTAATGACCATCTACTTGCAGGAGCTCGTACATTAGATAATGGACAGTAAGATAGTTTCTAACTCAGCTGGAGATACTCGTACGAAAATGATATGATTTCGTTTGAAGGAACATGATGTTTAACGTATGTTTTTCCAACGGTTGTATCTATTTCATTTGAAAAGGAGTTTCAATTAAAAAAAAAGGAAAAGAAACTATAAAACGAAGGTTTATGTGGACGTAAATTTCCTTCGATAGTTTTTGAACTAATTTTTTTTTAATTTGAGAGGTTCATTAAAAAATATTCAAATGAAAGAGTTATACTCTAGACTTTACAGGGTGTTTTATTCGAAATAGAAGAATATTAGCTAATCTGAAATGTTCCACAGGATTTTGGTGGTGGATACTCGTGTGATTCAGTTTATTAAGTGTAAAAAAGAAGAACCAATAACAATAGTGTGCAACATAATTTGAAGAAAAAATACTCAGTTCGTTCGACAAAAATTGTCAATTGACCGAGACTAGATTTTCTTCCAAGGAAGAACAATTCAGGGATAAAGACAAGCCACACTATTGTGAAAAACTTTTGCATGAACTGCGAATGTTTCAAAACCTTCAACTAAATTGAATAAATACACGTTTTGTACATATGTCATATGATGTATTCAAAAACTCAAAAGCTTGATAGGGTTGGACCAAAGATGATCAAATTTGTTTCAAAATATCTCGATGTTCCGAAAGTTGCTCAAAGCTGATGGAATATTTGTTCCATGGAAATGATGGATTCTAAGAAAATCTAGAGTTCCAAAATATGAAAAGCCATGATCAATGACCATCTACCAGACACCAAAGCTTTCCACAGCTAAAGAAAAGTGTCACTAGGTTTCTGCTTTTATTTTGTTGTAGGTACCTACTGCCTGCCTACCTGCTTCAAATTTATGCAGATATTCGTATTTTTTTTTTGAAACAGGACTGTTCCAGACACTTCTGTGAATGAAACATATCCTCCAAGTGCAAAAATATGGAAGAATTGGGTTCTATGATCAATATAGTGAAGCCTATGATAACATTGTAAATTAGGTGCTATGATGAAGTCACTATACATAAATTCCCATGTTATCTTCTGTAGCCCCCGAAAAACGCAGAATGAGATGATTCGAGGAAACCTTTTAAAAGGAGGCATTAGCTAAGGACTTAACCATTTTGCTAAGAAAAAAAATATTGAACCTTGAACTGGACTTTTGCAGCAACAAACATTTCTTCTTTTCTTAAAAAAAAATTGTAAATGAATTCCTCCTTAAAAAATAATCCCTACAAGCTACACCTAACCACGATATGCCATAAAATCGAAACACTAAAACGTGTAGGTTGTTTCCCAATCAAATTCGGTAGCTGAAATTCGTTGATCAGTAAACAAAAATATAAACAAGACAAACAAATAAAATATATAATATACAGAGATACAGATATGGGTTGAGTATACAAAGATACATACCTATATCTGAATAATATTGAAAAAAAAGAAAAATACATAACCTCACACAAAATGACAGACCACGTTTTGAGACAGGCGAATGGTTTGTTTGGGATATGTCGACTCTTGGCGCACCATATCAATGCAACATTGTATTTTATAGGTTTTTTGCGGATAAGCCCGATCAGCACCAGCCATGAGCTCTCACCACTGAACAGAAAGGAACCCAATTTTATAGAAGTTGGGTTACATAAAAAAACACTATAAAGGTTGTCCGGGTTGGTTGGGACCGCGACAGCGACCGCCACCATACCACCGCCACCGACCGCCAGGACTGTGGAGGACACTCAACTTGAGAGGTTCTCTTTATGGTCAGTTGTGTTGTTTTGGTTTTTTTTTTTTAATTTTTGGTCTTTTCTGTCTTTGTCCAGATTTTTTTTTGTGGTCTTTAGATGCGGTAGTTTGTTGTTGGTGATGGTGATGGCAGCGCAGCAGCAGAACACTATACCCGACCCGACCCGTACCTATACAAAATCTTGTTTATGTCCACCTTTTTTGGGTTGCCAGATATGTATGTACGAGTGGATATGATGGAATCCAGAAGAATTCCTTTTTTATTTCGCATTTTCAACTCGAACGGAACAAAATACCTTTTTTTTTAAGTTCTTCAAAAATAAAAGACCAACCCGTTTTGCTCTGATCATTTCGTCACACATCGTCGTCCAGTCCAACGCAACGATATAAAATGTTTTACAACCATCATTTGAGTGCAACGTTGAATCTTGTACAAAATCGACAAAAAAAAAAAGAATCTCACAAAAACACAACGTTTTGTTGTTTTGGTTTGGCAAAAAAAAAAAAAAAAAAGAAGTCCTTCAGTGAAGATACCACAAAATCCTTCAAGGCAAACAAAAGATGAAAATAAAAAAAAAACATCGACATAAAGCCCCAAAGAAAAAACGGGTTTTTATTTTTCTTCCTCGCGAAGAGATTTCTCGCGATTTACCTGTTTACTTGGTAGCACCACCAGCAAGCAAGCACATCACCATCACCAGAGAACTCCATCTTGATGCTCCAGAAAGTAAAGTGAAGTGAAAAAAAAAAATTAAATCAAAGACGTGGAAAAAAAACGGTATAAGAGCTCTCACAGGGAAATCACAGATATAGGTAGTCTTTTATTTACTACCTGATGCAGAGCAGACCTACCTGGTCTGGTCATCCGCATATCCATAAGGACTCGCTTGCAAACCATCAGCAAAATAATCAACCAGCAGAAGGGGGCAGAAATCGCAACCTTTTTGCTGTTTTTGCCACGGCTGTTGTTTGTTGGTTGGTTATTTAAGGCTCCTCTGGAAATTGGGCCACTTGGGAAGCAATGAGTTTGTCAACAACAATTGCTTCTTTTTGCCGGAAAGAGAAAGTTTTGTTTTGCGCGTTGTGTTTCCTTTTATTTTATTTTATTTTATTTAGGGGGGAATTGGAATCTGATGATGATGATGGTGATGGTATGATGATGATGGACTGGCGCAACTGACCCTTTAATGGGTTGGTAGGTATTTTTTTTTTTTGTATCGTAAGTTATGTTGTTGCGTTCTATTGGAATGCTTTTGCGTAAGGCTCTGTAAAAGGAACGGGCAATTATGTGTAATTCAGGGCTCTCTCTGATGATGGCCTTTTTTGTGAATTTTTTTGTTTTGTTAATTCAGAAATGATTTAGTTTACGTAAATTACGGGATTTAATAGGGTCGCTTGGACGAGATGGAAGGATGCGTTGCTTGATACCTATAACTCCGCTTATTTTCTTGTTTCGACGAAAAAATGGCATTCAGAAATGATTGCAAGAAATTATCTGATGGGAGGATAAGAAGTCCAGGTAATGACCGAACTGGTTTATTATTTCGTTTGTTTTTTTTTACATATAACCGAATTTTATTTAGGTTGGGATTCAAAAAAATTTATAAATAAAATTCTTAGTATCTAACACTTAAAAAAGAAACTTAACATTTCTGCTAGGAATATCGTTCGTTTTGTAATATTTTTTTTTATAACCAGAAGGCCATTTTTGCAATAACTTCACTTCTAAGTTATTTTTAAATATAATTAAAGTTTAGCTATGAATTTTCAATTGAAAATATGGACTATTGGACAGAAGCTAGTTTTGGGAAAGAAAAATAAAGTAGGTACATTCTTGTTAAGGCAACCTATGTCTTGAAGCAGAACTCAGATAATAATTATCTGTAAGACTTCCTAATTGTCTTTGTAAGGAATATATACGAACAAAATGAACCTTAAGAAATTCTTAAAATATTGATTCGGATGCATACCTACCCATGTAGGCAGCTACTCGTAAATGTATCGTTGGAAATTAGCGTTGATTCGGTTTTAGGCTTTTAATTTTGTTTTTTGAATTCAACTTCGAGAGAGATATTTTAAGTTTTGTATGTGAAGGTTTTTTTGTTTCATATAAAATTTTCGAAAAACAAGCGCTTGCGAATAAATCAAATACTAATTGAGTTACAAAAATGTTGATATTCTTAGACTAAAAATATTTTGAATTTATTTTATTTTCAAAATTAATTGTAATTTTCTTATACCATTGTGTTACAACTTACCCTGACCTATGTTACAATCTTCCCTATCTACCGCCGTCAGTTGGAAAACGTTTCACATTTGGCAAAGTGTAGGTAGGTATAGGTATTTAAATTTTGTATTTTTCTTTTGTTTTATATTTGATTTAATGAATTCAGAAGCTATTTATCTTAAATTTGAACGATCCCCAATCCTCCAAATACCCGATTTCGTATGGTCTAGTAAAATTGGGTTTTTGATCCGAAGTTTAAAAACTTTTCTAAAAGCACTCTAAAAGATCGTTCTTTTTCTTAAAAAATGTTTCACTGTCTTATTTAGAACACGTTTCGAACTCGGCAGAAATGAGTGGAAATGCTGCCATCGGGCGTAAGAAATAACAAATTAGGTTAGAAAACGTACCTAGGTGCTCATTTTGTTTGTTTTTTGAAACATATACCTACCAAGGTACATAAATCCTTAATCATATAAAATTATTTGATTTGAAATATTTTGGGTTGATTATTAAAAAAAATCTGGCGCGCTTTGAATTTGTTGTTGCATTCCTAAGAATGTTTAATCTATAGAACGATTACTTTCTGATGCCGTGACATTTGGCCAAGCGGACATATTTATTTGTATACCTAACAATCTTTTAATTTAATTTTTGTTTTGTTCTTCTCGATAACAACCATTTTTTTCTAGGTTAATTATTAAGAACAAATAAATTTATACATTTTGTTAGAACCTAATTTACAAACATTGTTTCAAAAACGAACTTATGAGTTATTACCCAGCAGAGTGAGTCATAACTCTCAAATCCAAATTTGGGACTTTTGACTTCCTGCGTCTTTATTTTAATGGAAATACAAGTATATTTCATATCGTATATGCAATTCAATTATCTCAAATTTAATGATATCTCGAGTTTTCTTACACAAAAAAATTCATTAGCTGAGTAAAATTATTCATTTAAAAGGCGCAAAATAGTTTGAAATGTTAGTCTTAACATGTGTGTGTTCTTGGGATTGGAAAACATTTTCTATTGAAATTTTTTTTATATGATTAATGTTTTTATATTTGCCCTTTTATTGTTAAAACTATAGATAGTGCATCTACCTAATATAATCATGGAGTAGTAATTTTTGTAGCAATTGCTGATAGCTTGGTGTCTCTGCTATGTTCTCTGTGGTTTATATATTTGCTATAAGAACCGACTTCCTGGGCACTAGAGGGCACCACTCAAAAAGACCATCATTACAGTACTATAGAGTCAATATAAGCATTTGTTTGCCTAAAGATTTTCTGTTTTTATTTTAATTTTGAATTTATACAATGATTTTTATTTCATGAAGCTAAAAATAGTTTTGTCTTTCTTTCATTATAGGTTTGATCTGGATCTGTCTGCCAGTGATTGTAAACAGTTAATGAGTTATAATTTCAACTGGAGCAAAGGGTGTACCCGCACCTAACTACATATTTTTCATAATATTAAACGAGTCCGTAAGTACCTACATTTTATTGATCCTAAACTAAACTCATATTTAATTAATATTATGTACCAAATTTTGCACTCTTTTTAAGAATTACAAGACAAACAAAGTTCAAAACTAATCTTGAATGCTATTGCTAAGAGGTTCCAGACTGCGGTTGATTTGAAATAGGATCATTATGCCAATATACCTAAAATCATTATCATTATGCCAATATAAAAAGTACCCCAATAAAACAGGCAAAAGAATTCTCTAAATGACAAATATTTTCTTATTATCTGGCCTTAAATCACTAAAAATGTTTCTGGTTTTCCAATTTTTATTTAGTTTTGTAATTTTATCTGACATTAATTGTATCTAAAATTGATAATTCAAAAACACTATTATAAGTCCTTAGTCAAAGTCAAATGACTTTCAGTATAGTTTTTGTAGAGTTGGCTAATTAAAAATTACAACATCTATAGGTATATTATTTTGTAGGCTTAAAATTTCCCCTAATAGCAAAAGTTAAAGGCGTATCTTTATTTTTAATTTGTACATGATGCTTTGATCTTATAAAGGATCAGAAAATAAATAGTTAAATATGTTCGTGTATCATTTTCTACATTTGTTGTCTATCTTCTTTCACTAAATCCCAAACATAAAATTATTCGCCGAAGCATTTTCAAAATAAAAATAAGAAAATACAAAACTCAATGCAGGATCTTAAGATCAATGAGAAAAAAAAAGGTTATGAATACTATCCAAAAGCTGAAAGATTCATAGCATTTCAAAAACTAGGTACCTATGTCTAACTACACCTCGTGGCCCAAGAACAGGATTTATCTAGATATGCCCATCTATCTTCCTTTTCCTATTCATTTTCAAACCAGTTAGATAACCTATTTAAATCTATAGATATACCTACCTATTTCCAACTATTACATTTTATTCCCAACCCTTCCATTCAACGATCCTCTTGTTTTTTTTCTATCCTTCGCATTAAACATATAATCTTCCCATCAAACTTCTTGAATAATTTTCCCTTTTTTTTTGTATCTGACATTGGAAGGCACCTTTCCTTCTTATAAAACAAGAAATCACGACCGAAGATCACAGCGGATCTTACCAACGCAACGTCACGATAAATAGGTCACGACAGGAACGAACAAAAATTTATTTCATCGTATTTTGTTAAATAATGTAGGTAGGATTTGTTTTTCTTCAATTTAAAGATATCTCAAGGCATATATGTTGGTAGGAAGTGCATACACCATTATGGGTAGATATCAGGTTGATTTCTTAAAAACCTGCCACAATATTGTAATGCTAAGATTCTAAGCTAATTGATGACTTGATTTCGTCGACATAAATTAAAGCAAAATCAAAAATAAAATTTTGGATATCAATTTAGCGAACTTACATACCTATTTTGTAATTTTTTCACGGGCGCCATTTAAGGATATTACAGATTCACTGTCACTTAAATATTGAACAACATGTTAAAATGCACTTGTTCACTTTATATCCATTGGCTGTCTAACTTTGAACATTCGATTAAAGATGCTGGACATGAATTAAGTGTGTTTCTTTCATTTTCGATTAATTAAACGCGCACTTTAACATAGGTCAGCCAATTTTTAGATTTGCCTCTGAAATTTCAGGAAAATGGTTAAGTCTTTCACTGATGAATGATGATGATATGATTTTCGCTCTTTCTCTCATATGAATCCGTTAAAAAAATGAGATGAAAGTTAAAAGAACATCCTCTTCAACCAACCGTTAGCTATACTCTTTTTCTCTTAATTTTTCTTCTTTCAAGGATGGATACGTACAAAAATGATTGGCGGGCTTTTGTAAGAATCGCAATACAAAATTATTTAAAATCACGCGACGATTTTAAGACCCATTAAAAAAATGTGACTTATCCTGACAGCTATCTAACTGTCATTAATTCACCTGTTTTATTTGTTTTAGATTTTTTTTTTGTCTACAATTAAATTGTGTGACCAATTTTCTATGAATTATGGTGTAACGGAGGAAAAACTACTGCGTAGACCGGCTGTCGACTAGAAACTGGCTAAGACTTGACAACAGGATAACCCAAGGAGTCTCTTGCACTGATAAATCATATATTCAAGCAACACGAACACACAGACACTGTTCTACATCATACACCACCACCATGATAGCATTAAACATAACTGAAGCACACAAAACCCCATCATTATCATTATCGTGAGCCACCTTCCACTCTCCGCATTGAAGGCCATCTCCGGTGGGCCAGCAAAACCTACCTACTTACTCCTGCCCTGCAAATAATGCATGCACGAGGACAGGGACAGGTTAAGTATAGAGGCAGAGGGGTGTGTGAAATGCATCCCAATGCTGACGCAAGGATTCTTGCCGGTTAAGGAGTAACAGAGATGGCAGGTAGCTAGCTATGTTGCAGACATTTAATTTCCACCCTCATTCCACTTGTAAAACCAAACATAAGAACACGAAAATAAGCCCTCAACACCCTTCCAGCCATCAGCCATTCTAACCCCTGTCCACCGCACAACTCGCCCTTCTTACTAACAAGCTGTTTTTTTTTTTTTTTTTTACTTGCTGTGTGAGGATTGTGGAAAAGGTCCAATATGGCCTGGCCTAGCAGCCTGGGTTGAAAGATATCAGCCGGAAAAAATCGTTTCCTTATATTTTTTTGATTCTAGGAAAAAAAACTTAAAAAAAACTCCGCCTCTTAGAGGCGCTTGCGTACGTTGTGTCGTCGCGTCGGTCGGCGACCATGCCATGTTTTCCCACCCCACGGCCAGCAAAAATATAAAAACTGTGCAAAATACACCCCCTCCTCACGGTGAGCCATTTTTATTTTACAGAAAAAAAAAGAAGAATTTTCCCTTCTGCCCACTTATCATCACTTCAAACACTCACACACACTTACAAGCTTGGTTTTAGAAACAGTTGGATTTTGTTAGTGTATTTACTCTCTACGTCCACATTCCACTTTCCACGAGTTTACCGCAAAAAAATTTGTTTCCTAGTCGCGCGGTGCGGCGCGGCGCGTGCAAAAAATTAACATCGCGTGAGACTCACTCACACCTTGGAATTGGAATACTACACTCAGCTAACACACTCGCTCAACCGAGACTCCCCTGCTTTCAGTGCAGACTGCAGAAATTAAGAAACAAAAAGCCGCCCCTACTCACTCGCGAATATTGTTCCCGCCACAGCTCAGTACCCAGTACCGGGCACGGCACCACTCACTAGCTTCGGTATCGCTACAACCAACGTCGACAACGCTCCTCATAGACAAATACAATACACAAATCCCCATCAACCGTTGTAAATCACACTATGAGCGAGGCACTGTTAGCTAGCTATTAGGTAAGAGATAGAGACGACGACGTCAACATCAACTCAGTATGGATTACTCAAGGAAACTGAGTTCAATTATGAGAATATTCCCTCTTTGTCCCCTTTCGAATTTTGGATACGAATATAATGGGAAACCCTTCCATGTGCTATGTGCATGAAGGAGATGGATTTATCTCTCTTGATTTCCGGATGCGCAAAATCCACTTAGGGGTAGAAAAATGTCGTCTTTTTTTCACTTTTTGTTTTTGTTTTCTTGTAGGAAAATGGAAAGATGGGTGATGAGACATTGTTACCGCCCGTTTACACATGTGATGGGTGAAAATGTATGGTGTTTCTTATGATGCGACGTTGCGATGTATTTGCTATGTCACTCACTCAGTTTGTAATGAGCTCCGCCCTTTTTTGTTTTGTTTTTAAGGGGAGACACTACGTTGAAGTGTACGACATCTAGTGGTAGATAGTGGAAGCTCTGGCTGTTCCCATGGAGAATGAGTTATGTGGTATTGAATTTGTACTAAACGGTAACATAGAATGAGTGGAACACAGTTTTTGGTGATAGATTTAATTGAGTGTGTCGGCAGAGGAGAAGCGGAGTCAGTTTTAGTGGAAACAGTTTATGTTTTGATGAAACGAGTGTTCACAATAAATTATTTAATTGAGTGGTTTATTATTTTTTCAAATATGTGCTGTGTGTAGAAAATTATGCTTCCATTTTGTATTGAAAATGTTGTAAAAATAAATCGCTAAGGTAATAAACGTGATAGTGTATCTAGGTTAACAAATTGTGGGGTTTACAATTTTTGTTTAGCCTTAGATTGATTGTGGTCAGTTGCAAGGATAGATGAGGCCATGAGAAGCATAGTGGCCTAACTGATTTTTTCATGTTTTACACTAGAGCAAAAACAAAAAACAGGTTTATTTTAAACAGATGTATTTCTTAAATTAGGTAAGATATTACTGACTTTATTTTAATGGAGTATCCACAAAAGACCAAACTTTTGTATTTTTTCTGAATTGTCCTTTGAAATACTGTTTTAACTGTTTTTAAAGTCAGTTAGGCCGCTATGGCACTAAAGGAAAAATAAACAAAACATATGAAGTAGAAATATAGGCCAAAATATAAGCGCTGTTTTCAAAATGATTTTATTTTTATTTACAAATTAAGTCGAAGTGCAAGGTACATATTCACTATCAGGTGTTTTGGGATCCAGAAAAGCATCTTCTCAATTTTAAAACCTTGAGATATGGTCCAAAAATAGTTTCTGGGTGGGATGAGTTCAAGAATAGCCATTAAATCCCTTTTTCTCAATGCTAAACCTTCCATCGGGATATAAAATAACTAGATTTTTGGAACACAATACTTTTCAATAAAAATTGTTACAAAATTATGTACAAAAAAGTTACAGGTTTCAGCTCATTACATAAAAAAGGAGCACCTGCCCATTAATGAGATTTATACTCAAGCTTTGTATGCCTTGAAGATCGTAGCCAGATCAGATCTTGCAGCGTCCAGGGAAACCTATATACAGGGTGAATCGCATACAGTATGACAAAGAGCTGGAGAGTGTAGGTTGGATTGATACAAGAAAAAAAGGGGGGGGTATATTCTTCTCCGTTTAGCCGGGAGGGGCAATTTTCTAAAAAGGAATTACTTAAAACAGAAAAAAAATTATGAAAAAACAACGGTAAGACACACAATGCTTTGCTATATCTTCTGTAAAGCTAGAAACCTCTCCCTTTCTTTAAATTTTTAATAAAAAAGGTTTAGCGAGCCGTTTTTGAAAAATAAATTTTCAAACTCAAAATTTTGGAAAAAAAAAATATTTTTTTCATAAATTCAATGCTCTTATTTGCTTTTAATCAAAAACAAAAAACCAGATGCTGAAATGTCTTGCAATTTCTGAGAAAATTAAAAATAACAAAAACCACTTTTTCTTAGAAAAACCTTTTTTTGTTCTGGACTTGTAGGTCAATTCATGAATTACAGGATTAACTATCCTTTCCCTATTTTTACATATTCATCATCTTACCACCCTTAATACAATAAAGTCAACAAGTGCTGGATTAATCCTAGTTTGTACCTTTTTTCATTAATAACATCTGAAAATTGACATTCATTTTTTATTACGGTGGGTAGCGGCAACGCGCCCATGGGTTTTTCCATAATTTTGAGTTTGAAAATTTATTTTTTAAAAACGGTTCACTGAAACTATTTGATTTAAAAACTAGAGAAAATGAGAAGTTTCTAGCTTTACAAAAAAAAATCCCCTCCCAGTTAAACGGAACGGAGTAGACCCCCTCAGTAGATATTGACGTCGGTAAAGTTCTAGGTCAAGAGGTAGATTATTATATCAAGCCATGAGAGCCATATGGACCTAACTGCCATTTTCTTGAAATTCAGTTTTTTAGCAAAATTGAATCCGTATCCGTATCTCATTCCCATCATTTCTAAATCAACATTTTTCAAATTGAAAAGCTTGGGCAGAAATTACGGCACTTTTTATACTTAGGCCAACCATGCATTTTTTTCTTGTCTCAACCCAACCTACACGCTCTAGCTTTTTGTCACACCGTATGCTATTCACAATGTATAGGTAATGGTTCCAAAACAAGGGGGGACCAAATTGTTATTTCTCCATTTTTAAGACTTCAAATGGATTTTTTGTTTTCATTGCATTAATTTGCTTCTAACAAACAAAACTTTTTTTCAATTATTCCAAAACCTGGTCGCATTGTACATAAGAATGTCTACTGACAAAAAAAAAACATTCTTCATTAAAAACTCAACATAATGTACCTACAAAAAGGCAAAAATCATATTTTAAGAAAGAATTAACTGTATATTCACCCGCACTTTGATGATTTCAATACAATATTGATGATACCATTTTACCCATGATTAAATAGAAACATTGGGCTAACTTAATTTTTCAAGCAAAAAATTCTATTATGCGAGTGCAATAGTGGCCTAAGGGAGATAGGCCACTCTGGCACTCATGCTTTCAAATTTTGTATGGTTGGCCTAAGTATAAAAAGTGCCGTAACTTCGGCACAAGGTTTTCAATTTGATAAATTTTAATTCAGAAATGATGGGAATGAGATACGGATTAAATTTTGCTAAAAAACTGAATTTCGACAAAATGGCAGTTAGGCCACTATAGCTCTCATAGCCTGAGATTGCGTTCCACTTTCTTGTAAATAAATTAGGCTCTGAAATATGATTTCTTTAATCAATTTTTTATTCACAAATAAGTGGACAACGAAGTTCATATTCCGTACCTTGTACTCCATCCCGACAGCAATATAAAAGCTTTGAATTTAAATTTGTGGAAGGTATACCTGTCTACTAAATAAAGGGCTAGCGCAGATGTCAGATGTAGTCCAATCTTGAGGTCCAATTTTCAGTCGCTCCTTGCAGCATTTGGGGTTATCGTACGTCGACAATAACGCGGCAAATGTTTTTTTTCCAAGTCGTCAATCGTATCTGGCCCACATTAAGGGGCGTTATTCTTATAAATTACCTTTATTCAGTAAAAAATTGTTGAAAAATACTCGATTTAGCTGCTATGCTAAAATATGCTAAAATATTTTTGCATGATAGTTTTTAAACAAAGTTTTGGGGACGCCCATTTTTAAGAGGCTTTTTCGATAAAAGTCTGGATCTGCATAAATGTTTCAATGTTTATTAACTATATAACTATCAATAGGAGTTTTGAAGAAAAAGATGTAAACATTTGGGTATATAAACCTTAGCCTTGGTGTGGTTCAAAAATTGATAAGATACACCCACAATCGCCATTTTCATTCAAAATCGAATTTTTCAAAATTCAAATTATGTATTTGTTGTATTGTAGTTAGAGTCAAGCACGAGCTTAAAATGTTAAATTACTACCTATGCTCATATAGCAACGGTTATCTATTGTCAATCAAATTTTTAGAATTTGGACATGGCACTTATTTTTGTATTGCGCTAGGAATTGAACATCGGACATTCAAAATAAATGTTATTATATTGTTTTCTTTTCGTTAAAAAAGAATTTTATTTCTAGGACTACCGTGGATGCCAATTTTGTATACACATCGAAAAATACTTTTCAAAAACTAAAAAATCAGAAAAATAGGTGTTTGCATTTTCTGTAACGGTTTTTTTCAAAAACTTGTTTATGTCTTAAAATGCAATAAAATCGACTTTAATTCACCGTTATTATTTTAAGTTTTTCTTGAATAAAATATTTAAGGTCTAATGCATGTATACGAAACATCTACTTCGGGCGTGCATGAAACATTAGTTTCCAATTAGTTTATCACAAATGAGTTCATTTTTGAATAGGATATTTAAAATCATAGGAAATTTACTGTAGCTCTTGTTTTATGTTTTCATAAAATAATTTTTAACGCCTTTGATTAATATTACTCAGGACTGTTCTGGTTACCAGAAAATAATATTAATTTTAATATATTCACACAGCCCGCACGGACTGACGCGCATAAAACAAAACAACAGCCAACCTCAGTATTGAAATTCTTTAAACGCGTAATAACGCCGGGATTGACGCTTAGAAATTCAAAACGGCATATATAGTTACTTACTTAAAAAATTCATCCAAGGTGAAACTTGTCAATGAAGCCGTAAAACAGGCAAACTTTGAAAGTCCTCAGAAACAGCTCTGATTTCGATCATTCTTGAAGTGAAACTTCTTTAGTACCTATCGCTATCGCTGTTATTTCAATCTCGATGAAACGGAAATGCGCCATGACACTTTAAAGCAAAGAAATATAAAATGTAAGGCCGGCGCCGGAGAGAGAATGCGATGGAATACATTACACAGCATTTTATTTTCTATCTAATACCGACTTCAAGAAACTGAAATGGAATACAGTGGGCTTACACTGAAGACTTGATATGGAAAATTTTTATATAAATATCTATGTCTTCTTAAGTGACACATACAAGATATAAAGGGTCCGCTAAATAACTTTTTTTTTTTGAAAATGCTATAAAAAAAAACTATTGAATATTTTCTCAAATTTCTTTTTTAAATTGAAAGTACAATCTTTCCGGTTAATAATGGAAAATAATTGCATTCAAATGGCTGCCTCGGCTGGCCATGCAGTAGCCTACACGATCGGTCCAGTTTTTAAATACATTTTCGTTCAACATGGCCCGATAACGATCGCCATTGACTGTAACGGCCACTCCTTGCTCATTTTCGAAGAAAAATGGCCCGATTATGTCTCTGGACCAAAATCCGCACCAAACAGTGACTCGTTTTGGGTGTATCGGCTTTTCAATGTATGCGACAATTTTGCTTGTTTACATACCCGCCAAGATCAAAATGAGCTTCATCTGAAAATTTCCCACCGTTGTCCAAGCGTATACACAACCATTATTCGTTCAGCGGAAGGATAAAACTAATTATCTGTCAAATCAGACATGAGCTAAGTGTTACCATTCACGAAATAAGCACTAGTTGAAAAAAAAAAATGTTAGGTGGCGGACCCTTTGTTTGATTTATTTTATAAAAATATGAAAAAAACAAAATGCCAGTTATATATCCCTTCAGTCCTTTTTTGCATTAAAAAGTAATTTTAAAAATAAAAATTTATAAATACTAAATATTAGATTAGAACAATTTACCCAAAGTTTTGAACCTAACTTGAAGCAAGTAGGTAGCAATTCTTCAAGCTGCATAATATGCATACATTTTGTATACATTTAGTGCAAGCAATTAATTAATCGGCAAGATTGGACCTTAAATTGGTTGGTACATTTTTTTAGTGTTAACGTCAGCTTAGAAAACTATGGGACATCTTAAAATGTGTGTGGTAAAACTATATCAATGCTCGAACAAAAATGTCTACAAAAGGCTTTTCAAATTACCAACTTCGAAGCCAAACCTTTTATTATCTTTATTTTCAAAATACATTTTTGGATGGTTTCGAGCCTCTGTTTAACAGAAAAAGCTTTGGGAAAATATTTTTGAGCTTAGTTCAAGAAGAATGCAAAATGCAAACAAATTCAAAAGAAAAGTATTTAACGGAAATTGTCATTAAAAAAATTATTAAAATTCTCAAAAGGAGTCCCGAATTTGTAAAAGTATAAGTTTTCGATTATTTTTAAAATGTGTCGTCCCGGACATTAGGACTCAAAAGGAAATAATGGAGTCCCAAAGTCAACTCTGCTCTACAGACCTAGCGAGAGGGCAAGCGTGTCGGTACGTTTGTACACCATAATGTGTGTTAAAACGTTTGTATACGTGTTGCAAACCTTAAGTCAAAAGCTTGGAAGTATGCCGAAAACTAATGTTATCAAGTGTTTTTCATTTCATTCTTTCATAGGTTTCTTTTCTGAAGATTCACTTCGGCCGAGTGCGAATTACACACACAATTTTTTGTTTTGTTATTTTTTTTTATTTCTAGGTAGGTACCCAATCCAAATCAGAAACCTTTCAGAGGGGATAATAATTATTTTTATTGTTTAAACGATATTTATGTTCTATATATACATGGCGTGAAAGTTGGGTCGAGACAGGAAAATGGTATGGGAGGGGCTATTCCCCTCCGTTTAGCCAGGAGAGGATATTTTGTAAAAAAAAAAAAATTACTTAAATCGGAAACAATAATTAACTAAAGTGGACGACTGTTCGTACGACCGAATTTGCTCTAATGAGTTAAAATGGTCTTGGGGCTTGAGATTTTCGAAAAAAAGCATTGAAAAAACCGCCTTAGGAAATAACGCCCAAGGAAATATCGACCAAACTGATTTGGAAATAACGCCCAAAAAATTGTTGAACAAATTGTTGTTGTATTTATTTTTCCATTTTGGGTGTTATTTCCTTGTTTTAGTTTGTTTTTATAACAGGAAATAATGCCCGAAATATGAAGCTGAAATTATGTAAAAGGAATTAAAGCCCAAAATAAGAATAACCGCCCAAAATTGCAAGTACAAAAAGAAAAAGCACCCAAATAGGGGAAATATCGCCCAAAATTTTATTTTTCAAACAAATTTTATTTTTCAAACAAATACTTGTATACTGTCTACCACTATTTATTTGGGGAGACGCGGGACGCACGCGGCTTCGCGACCGCAGTGACCAGGCGGGAGCGTGCCGTCGGCGGCAAATGTTGGGCGATATTTCCTTGGGCGTTATTTCCTAACGCCGAAAAAATCAAATGAAATTTTATTAATCACTTAAAAATCAATAATTAAAACGATTTTAGTAGAAAATGAAGTAAACCATCAGATTTCCTTTGCTTTTTTGAATTTAAGGAACATTTATTTCGATTTTTGAAAAAGCCAAAAATTAAAAAAAAATTAACTTTTTTTTTTAAAGACTCAAAAATAGTTTTTTTGAAAAATTAAAAAATTAATATTATTTTGTTTATAAAAGGGCTTTCACATTAAAAATTTCATCGAAATTCGTCAAATGGCTTCCGAGAAAATCTGATTTAAAACTTTTTCTGAAAAATCTGTTCCAACCAAAACATAAAGTTTACTCAAAAAACGCCATTGAGAAAGTTTTATCAAAATCGTAGGAGCCGTTTTTGAGATAAATGAGTTTTTCATAAAAAATCATATGGCAGGTATCTACCGTTAGTTTTGGAGATAGAATGCCAAGAACCCCTCTGTAGGACATCATTTTGTCACCAAAATTCAATGCTTGTATCGTATTATACACATACATAATATGTACATAGCAGGATGCAAGGGAATAAGGAAGCCACACACACATGCCCGGAACAAGCAAGACAAAATAGTCATTATGTGTTGTAAAATGTATTGTACATTTGAGTGGCAGTTAGCAAAGCGAGAAGCGAACCCGATGCCTGACTTATAGTCGGAGACCAAATACCAATTGGGTTTTTTAAGTCGATCTTTTTCCCAATCAAAAAACACTAATGTTTTATTAAAAAAAATAAGAGTTTAATATTTTCAGCTAGAAACCGCGAGTGACGGCCAGTTTATACAATATGCTCTTATTTATTTTCAGTCAAAAACAGAAACCCGGATGCCCAAAAGTCCTGTCCTTTTTGAGAAAATAAAAGAACGTAATATTTTGAATATTTTTCTTAATTTTGAGTTTGAAAATTAATTTTTCAAAACCTGTTCACTGTTCAAAAATATCATAAAAGAAGAGAGTTAAGTGAATTGTTTCCATTCAATTCGTTCAAGTTTTTCTGAGAACAAACAATAACTGAATAAAGCTTTGTTTCATATAATAAAAAAGAGTATTTGCATTGCAATAAAATTAAAGAATTTTTAATGAAAAATAAATCTGTTAAACTGCCAATTATATCTTTGAAATACTGTAGCTGTAGTTAATACATAATGGATTCTACATCTTATTTATCGTATTTAAAACAAACAATTTATTTCGATGCGGTATTCCTACTGCCAATTAAACATTTTTTTTGATTATAAATCGTTTATAAAGGTATTATTATCCCTAAAATAATAAAAGAAATTAAAACCCAACCTTCCGCTATCCGCTTCGTCTAAACAAAACTGCAGCGGATTTACGCTAATAACGATTACTTCATGGTATATAAATTTCGCCAAGTCATTCATTAAATTCTAATTTAACTGTGCAAACACGATGATGATGCCGACGACGAATTGACAGCTAATGATTCTTATCCACGTAATCTTATTGCAAAAGGGTGCATAATTATTGCTCCATCCCATCGCAGTGAAAAATCTTCTTGCTCTTGCTCTTGCCCTTGCTCTTGCTCTCCTGCCTTCTAGCGTTTTAGATGGGTTTTGGCGTGAGGCTTGTCTTAAAGTAAAATCTCACCGCAGGTGGCATCATCATCATCCAAATGGAATCAGAGAGATATAATTTTGTTATTTGAACATGGAATTTAAATTGAAAGGAATTAAGCAACAACAATCGATTAGTAATCAATTTTAATTTATTTTTTGATCTTAGAAAGGTTAAACAAATTTTCGCGAGACTTGAAGGAACAACATGATGAAATTAAACAAAATTTACTGATTGAAAAATTGAGTGCTTGATTTGATATTGTAATTTAGGGTGTTGAAGTTTTGGAAAAAATTAAAGCCATTGCGGAAATTTTTTTTTTACTTTGTTCCAATTCAAATTAAATTTCCGTTTCCATTAAAATACTTTTTTGGTATTTAAAACAAATTGTTTTAAGGGTTGCTCTTTAATTAATCAGATATGGCGACACTAGACTGTACATGTTCCATGCCAAATTAGACACTTTTAGTGGCAATTGTACTTGTACGGCTACATTGGCATTGGTCTCACTTGAGAGAATTTCAAAATGGATCGATTACCCAGGTACAAAATAAAACTAAATTCTCAAACAAGGAACTAGCTAAAAAAAATAATACTTAAAATTACAGGTTGGGATTTTTTTAAAGCTATAAAACTATAAAAATAAAGAAAAAATTACTTTATTTGAAAAATAATTCCGCGCCATTTTTATTTGAATATGATTTCTGGCATTAAGCGTTAGCCACATCGGCTGGCTCAGATGTACGATAGTAAAATCTTGAGGTACAATTTCCGATCAGTCTTTGCAGCATTTGGGTCGCATATAGTCAATAAAGCGACGATCCCTTCAAAAAGACAATTGAGGCTCGCGCTCTGTGACATGATGCAACGTCTTCTCGAAATCACAGCTCCTCCGAATTAAGGCGATTCAATTCAGGACCTAAAAAGTCATTAATCATTGTACCATTTTCTCTTACCCTCTGGCCGGCATCGTTTTTAAAGAAGTAATGACGAATGTGGAATCAAAAAGCATACCTAATAAGTGTCAATTTTCTGTGTATAACGTCATCTCAATAATGGCTTGAGGATTATCTCCAAATGTTCAGGTTTTGCTATTTCACTCGAAGTGTGGACTCTTTAATTAAGACTTTCAGAATTTAATCAAAAATCATTTCATTTTGTATTCTCCTTGATGTTTACGAACAACGATTTCGTAATGCGTAAAGCAATCAACACGAAAAGCAACTCTTATGGATTTGTTTTAATCCTTAATATTTTTTTTTTCAATTTTGCACTCGCGTTCCATCAAAATCCAACAGCAACACCTAACTAGACACTCACAAGCCATTGCCAAACGTTTCCTTATGAGACATTGTAGATTGTATTGAGATATTCTGATTGGAAAAGTTCTAATCAGAATCCTTCTATGGTATCTATGAGTTTTCAAAAATTTCCCGATATCCGCCGGAAATAAGAGAACAGGAACATTTTCTTATCTAGGACGCAGGACATTATGAATACTACATTACCGACTTCAATATGCTTCATTGCGCCATCTCTTGGAATTTATATGAACGCATATTCTTAGAGAGGTTTTGTTAAAAAAGGAAACCAATTGGAAAATCTTACGGAAATTGTAACATTTTGTTCTGATTTTTGTCGCAGGCATTAATGATTGGTTTTTTTTTTTTTTTTTTAATAATTTGTCTGTTTTGTCTTTATTTAAAAGGGTCTGGTTGGTTAATTTCTAAAGCCTTTACTTAGCACTTAAAATTCCAAGTTCATTAGAATACTAGGGAAGATAAGAATTTGTTGATGGGATATTAAAGACAAAGGCAGAATACAAGCACATTTTAAGATAATAAAGCAGTGCGATTTTCTTTTTCAAATTGTTAAATACTTAGTATTTTTTATTTTTTTATTTTAGACCAGAGCAAGCCTTTGAAAATGTTAAAAAGTGAACAAAATTATTAGAATGAAACAAATTGGAAAAGGAAGAGAATATAACAAAAATGAAAGGAAAAACAAATTACGAACGATCTGAGTTCGAGGAGAGGAAGGGAACACCCTTCGGATTCAAGTTTATATTTAATTTTTTGTTTGCATTTTCTGAGTAAATTTACCATAGTAAAGTAGAGATTTCAACGAATAAAAAGCTCGACTTCTTTTAAAAAAGCAGATATTTTGACGTGAGAATGTTCGATTGAAAATAAGGATGATTTTTCGATATTAATTTTCGATAGCTATGTCAAAATATAAGTAGAAAAATTAAATCTTTAAAATAAATTAAAAAAAAAAAATAAAGTGTGTTTGGTGAAAATTTTTTTTTAAAAAGGAAAATAAGAACCAATAACTTGATTATTTGAATTTTTCACATAAATTTTGAGGTTATGTGAAATAAGTGTATATACAAAAGTTGTAGATCTTTTTATAACCTACAACTTTAAAACTTAATTTTTTCCAAATAGGACTTAAAGTTTTGCCGGAAGTCGAGGTAAACCGTGTTTTACCATTCTACTATTAGATCGCCCGTAATGTATTTTTCCTTTCATTTTTGTTATAATCCCTTCTTTTTGTTCAACCTTTTCTATTTTTTGGGTTTCAAAAATTATCGACCCTGGTATGTTTGCAATGTTCGGTGTGATTTCGTCATTCATTGTTACAGCGGGTTTTTTAAGAGGAAAATGTATTTCTTAAACTAAAAATCGATTTGGTACTGAAAAATAGCTGGTAAGCCAGTGGCGTAACTATACCTTTTGAGGACCGTGATGGACAATCCATCGGATGGCGCCCCGCACTCCTAATGTCAAAAGGCTTATGGTTCCAGTTTCAGTCGAAATGTCGATTAAAAATTCAAATGTCGTGTGCGGGTAAGGAAAATAAAATGTATCCATGTAGAAAAATTTGAGAAGGCATTCTATAAAAAATAAAATGACTGGGTCGCACGAACTTGTTCTTATGGTATTAAACGGTATGTATTTAAAAAAAATATGAAAAATATTTTATTTTGTTTAAGCGTTTTCTTTTAAAAACAAAGTATGCAATAATATTTCATTGATTATAATAGGTATATAGTATCTAGGGAAAAAAAATATTGAAAATCGTTCGACCAGTTTTTTTTTCAAAACGCAATTTCAAAAAAACTTTTCGCAAAAATATTTTGAATTTTTTTCGAGTTTGTTAGTATATATGGCAATTCGCATTGTGCAAAATAATGTTCAAAAAATTTAATATACCCGTTTCCAACATATTCCGAGAAGAAAAGTTTTTAGGAATTTGGAAATGCCAATTTGGAAATGCCATATCAATACGGTTATAATAAGTAACTTCTTGGTACAACATTTTTTTGAAATCGGATGTATAAATTAAAAAGCAATTAAAAAAGCACCGCTTTATGGGGTTAGTTATAACATTTTTTTGTGGTGAATTGTAACATGCTAAGTTATTACCTACATAATTGGACCCGTCGTTCTCCACTTCTTCGACGCCACCTCACTGCGCTCGTTGCTTTGGTGACATTCCGATTCTTTTACTTTAGAGCGAAAATATATAGAGTTCCACGGAGATCATCGTTGATTCTTTCTGAGAGAGGTGAGATAAATTGGCTTGAAATGAAACCAACAAAAGAGCTTAATAAAAACGAATGAAGAGGTGATGAAAAAGGTTTTAACCTCTTCAACTTGGAAAAAAGAAGATCAGAAGTATATTGTATTGTTGTGACATTTTCACAGCGCCGGATTGGCGAAATAAATTCAATGCGTAACATGCAAGAAATCACACATGAGTGTAACGAAGTGATTCATCTGCGTATATGTACATTTGTTGGATCTGTGACACAATATTTTGATTCTTTTTCGTAAATCTTACTCAGATCTTTTTTTACTACAAAAAAAGCATATTTTTATAAAATAAGGTAGTAATAAATATTTCTTAAGATTAGTACTTATTTTGTTGAACTAAGAGCAATATTTTATTACTTGAAACAACACGGTTTTCCTTCTTTATGCCTTAACTCGAAATTTTATGAACATGCTTTTCTTAACTTTTTTAGTAGGTTTTGAATCTAAAATATTGATTCCACATTTAAAAAGTCTTTGGCTGATTTATTTTCAAAATACAAACTTTGCTTAGGAAACAATCAACTTTTGATTACCAATTAAATTAATTGATTGGAATTAAAATGAAGTAATTTAGAACTAATTCAATGAAGTTTAATCAATTCCCGTTACAATTTTTGTATATCCAAAGTTTTACAAGTCTCTGCTGAATTGTGAGATTAAAACGGTTCAGTCTATCGCAAGTCGTGTTATAGACTACCTTCTCAGGATCATTCCAAATTTTTTTTCAAACGTTAGCCAATAAAAAAAAAAAACATCTTGGCGTTGTTCAAAGTTTAAACTTTTATAAAATTGAAGGCTATTAGTTTAATGTGCGCACAACAAAAAAATCCTCTTACCTTCAAAACCACTTTTGCAAATCCTTTGGAATCCTCTTTGATTAATTGAAGGATAATATCTTATGGGTCATCGATCACCCTTTCATCGCACACTCAGAAGATGAACTATTGAACCGATAACGGCAAACAATAGGGTCATTAATTTGAATGAGAATCGATCTTGGCGAAAAGAACTTCTTGCAATTCTAAAATAAAAACCTTTTACTACTTTCTTCAACGGATCTTTCTCCATCACATATCACTATCTTTTCAGAAGAAAGAATATCCTTGGGTTAAACCGCAATTCTTCTATTGTATTCGACTGTTTCTCATGGAGATAGTTTTTCAGATACTATCGCAAACAAAAAGGTACAACGACCTTTCGCATATTACATCGTATAGCGCAGGGGGAATTTTTAAAGGTATATACAAACAAGGATTTCCTTCATGCCAATGCCAATAAATTGCAATAAAAAAAGGGTTAAGACACCCATTTGCATCAATGATCCTGCATAGAAGAGTATACCCAGTAGTAAATAGAAAAAATAATGAAAAATCGTCCTTCGGTTGATTGCATGTGCAAATTTTCCGCCCGATATTAAAATTGATGCAGTTCTCTATTGCCTTTGCAAGGATGTTATTTAGAGTGCGTACATACATATATGAGAGTATTGTTTCGGATTTGCAATGATCCTTATTGCAAATCTCAACTCATCCGTAAAGTTATGAATAATAAAACAAATCCTGCCTTTTGTTTTCCCTTACAGAACATAATATCTAGTGCTTTTGCACATCCTTACTTCTTTCAGTCGGGGCTGGGCCGGGCCGGCCGGGGGTAAAAAGGATTCGATTCGTGTTTCTATATATTTTTTTTTTTTGCATATTTGTTTTTTCTTCTTTTCAATCGCATATGTATCTTCAATTAACTAAATGGTTACAGAAGCCTGGAAAAGGATGTTTATTTTTGTTGCCCTTCTTTGGCATCGTCGTCGTCGTCGTGATGTCGCCTGTTGTGAAGTGGATTGGAGCATAATCGAATATTCTTGGAAGAGAAGTCAGAAATGGAAAAGCTCTTTAGTTTTTTTCCCACTCACCTCAATCTAATTTGTTCCTTTTTTTTCGTTTTTTGTGTGTTGCTTACTGGCTGGTTGGTTACAAAGGAAAGTATAGAAAGCAAAGTGGCAATGCGTATATGGAAAGGATATGAGCAATTTTACTTAAAAAGAATTTGTTTTCTTTGACTGGAGAGTGGAGCCAAGGAAAAAAAAAACAGAAGGACATTATGGAACCATAATTGGGTTGGAGTGGCTGTGGCATTATCTATGTGTGATGTCTGATGTGATTTTTTTTTTTATCTTTTGTAAAGGACGAGACACTTTTTGTGTCATTTTGTAAAGTCTTGCCGATTTTATTTGGATTTTTTCCATCATGTGTTGCAAATTGAATTGTTACAGCTCTATTTTATTCAGATCATGAAATATCAGACTTTTTTTTAGTTAAATTGTATTGACTTTGAAAAAGAATTAAATGAAATTCAATCTGACACAGTATACCTTGTGTGTTGCAAGAAAAACCTAATTCAAGGACAAAAATAATTAAGTGGGTGTAGTATGACATTGATGAACAACAAACGAAATTAAATAGATTGTTTAAAAGTTCTTAAATTGAAGCAATAAACATCAAGTTGAGTATCAAAAATAAAGTATAATGAACATTTAACTGAACAAGACGTTTATAAAAATCATATCGCACAACTTGGGAGTACACTTTTAGATACGAAGAAGAAACCTGAATTTAGTATTTCTTAAAACAAGATCCTGGTAAATAAAAAAAAATATGCGTTGACTCAGAAAATTTTATATCAAAATCTGCCAAACAAAGGTTTCGTGAAATTGACAAAACTTGCTTACCACCAGTTTTTTGGTATATCTTGGCAATTTTTATCTTCGTTCGTTTTCTTAGTGTTATTTTCAGTTTCATTTAACAAATATTTTAGACAGAAAAACTTTCTTGCTTTTCTGGAGAAGCGAACGTAGGGTCTCCCGCGTGGAAGGCGAATGAGCTACCTGTTATACCTTCTATTCAATGACATGTAATCTTGTAGGGCGAATGAAAGCATGATTTACTAAACAGATACAGAAAATCTTATCCATCTATAAAACATTTTTTTTTAAATTTGAATAGGAATGAGTACGTCATACACAAAAAAATCTTCAGTTTTATTTGAGGGAAATTCAAATTCCAAAGTATTTAAGAAACTTTTTGTTTTAAAATCATACTTAAATAAATAAATATACTTCTGGACTTTGAGTGAAAAAGAAAAGTACTCTCTAGGAGACTACCAAATCAATACACAGGTTGATAAAAATTAATTTAAACTTATGGTTTTAAGCAATTTGTGAAGAAAATTTAAACAAAAATGATAAATATAACAAAACAGGTTGACGGAAATTATATAAATCATATTGTTTTCATATTCACCTAATTTGTTGATGGTCCATGTTGTCGAAAGCTGAAAATAAAATAAAAAAAAGTTTGTTAAATAAAAGAAAAACATAAAACAAAACGAAAAGAAAAAAAAAAACAAATTAAGTCTTAAGTGAAATAAATAAAAGAACTCAAAATTAGCCAATGTTTTCCATACACAAAAATTATCATATTAGCGCCCATGATACCCGACAAAGAGTAGTACATATCTATGACTGGGCCAAAGTAAACACGGGGACTCATTTGAGCCAAAAGGATTCTTTTTCTTAAGGTTTATTCAGGCCTCAAGGACTTGTCTTTTTTAGATTTGGCTCATTTTTTAGAGAATAAAAAAAAAACAATCAAAGCAATTAATCCGTCCCTGAATCATTCGAAAAATGTGTTGTTTATTTAGCATAACAAAGACAGGAAATATGAACAAATATTCTAATGTTTTCTCGAAATTGAACCTGATAGACATTCCAATGTCAAACGGCAAATAAATGCTTATAGTTACTATGTTCTTACAGCAGTAATTCGAATAAATATTTCTAAAGCACGAAAGCCGATCCCACTGAACTAAATTCCGTTTTAATTTTAATTTCATTTTCTCAATCTCTTAATTTTAAAACTCCATGAAAATATCCCGTCTGAATCGGCCCATTTCGTTGATTTTGATTTTTGCTGTATGGGTCTGATAGACATTTCAAACGGGAATAAAATATAAATGACCAATATAAAAACCACAAAACAAAAACCGGTAACGAGCAATTTAAATTAAAAATTTGACAGTTTTTTTGTTTTGCTGAATGAAGTGAATTAAAAAACAGATTAGTACATACATGGTAGGTACATCGTACATTATTATAAACGAGCTTAAATCACGTACCAAAATATAAATCATAAAAGTGTATGGTAAACCGCATAAATAATAATTATAGCTATATGATTTACATAGCATAATGTAGTTTAAAATTTTACAACGACCATACCGACACATTTATTCGAGTTGTCAAAAATGTCATTCAGTTGATAGACGATCAAATACACTGATGAATTGTTTTAAATAATTATAAACAAAAATCTACAAATTGAATTTGTGTTTTAATTTTTGTGTCTATGATAATACTTTGGCTTCAGCTTAGGTTTTTTGTTTTGCTTATATATTTGATAGTTTTGGAGGACCCAAATCAAGCACTGGGATTTTATTTTGCATATCTTCTTAGTTGTTAATTAATCATTCAGAAGAACTTAATTTAGACCAAAGTCACCCTGTAAAGTATGTGCCCAACACATCAATAATGCAACTTCATATCATCGCCGATCAGGTACTGACCTTATTAGCCAGTCAACAAATATTTCGATTACAGAGGAGGTGGCTACTTATACCATCTTTTGCTTAAATAAAACGGTAAATCATTTTACTACCAGGCGTGGGAGTGACTTTTTGTTCTTTCTTTTGATCGCCAACTTCTTCTCACATTCACACTAGTTTTTGGCGCGAAAAATCTCTTAAATATTTCCAAATAAAATAGCCTTCTACATTTTCTCGGCGCGCGCCGGGTTGTTTCTTGTCAAATCGTAATACAAATCACCTTTAATTAAACTCAGAAGGCAAATAAGGAAAATAACAAAGGAAACCAAATAATTAGTGCCAAAAGAAAACAATAATGTGTAAAGATCAAAATAAAGAATTATGCAGTTACGGTGTTTAATGCCAGCTTTTTGCTTTGCTCATCATTCACAAAGATATTATTGTATTGTTCGTAGAAAATGTATTGTTAATTCTTAAAGAGAGAGTTTGGTAGTTTAGCAGCATTCTCTCTTTCACGCATTGAAACTTAAAACTTTTATTTAAACTGTGAGAAATATTCAAGCTCATACCAATTTAGAACGGAATTACGAAAATTTGTCACTCAAACTAAGTGAACTAGTTTGAGTCACATTTCACTTATGACACTTATGAAAGAAGAAAGAGACAAAAGGGAATGGTAAGAAAGCTTTCGATCAAGAACAAAACTTAAAACCAAAGCAAAACTAATGAAGAAGTTATATAATAAAGGATGAGACAAATATATAGCTCCGCTTGGAAAGTGGAAACCTTCAATTCTTTCTCTTTCTGTCATTCGTCCAACATTCGTCCCTTGCTTTTGGCTCTAATTTTAAAATTTATGAAAACAAATAGCCTTCTACGTTTCATGGACGCCTAGTGAATACGAGAATTTTATGGGGGAATTTCTTTAAAAAAATTTTGATTTAAAGAAAAATTATTAAAGGAAGCAAAACAAAAAAATTAAGAAAAAGGGTTCGGAGATCGGGCTACAAAAATCAATTAAAATAGAAAAATGGAATAAAAACAAAATTTTGAATAACATTTGTAGATACCTGCTATAACCTACATATATGTTTAGGTATTTTTATTACTTATAAATCTTTGTCATTTAAATAGAACGTGTAAACAAAGAATAAAAGCAGTGAAAATTATGTGATAAAATTTCTACATGAAATATTCGTAATATAATTTATTTCAAGACATTTATTTATTGTCAACCTGGTAAACGGCTTTCAGCCAAACCAATAAAACTTCGAATACAAATCATTGTTAATTTTATTCATATGAAATAAAAAGTCATTGAAAAAACAAAACTATAATTCATTTACTTCATTTCTGAATTTTCCTACTAAATAAAATACATGTAGTATGTAGAAATAATTAATAATTTAAAATGTCCTTTCTTATAGTTTTATTTATTAATAATAATTCATAGTTTATTTACACAATTAATTTATAGTCTGCTTATGTCATCTGGGCGCAGTAAGGGAATATACAAAATGCCATCTTATACATAATAAATCATTTTTGTAATAATAACTTGTATATAAAAACTTGATGTTGTTTTAACATTTGTTCATTAAAATGTGTTCTTATCAAATATAAACAATGGCAGACTCAATTCCGAAAATAATCTTGCCGTAATTGGAAGATTTGTTTCTTGTGTCGTTGTGGTCGGCGTTGGGCGTGGTGTGGGTAAACCTGGTTTGAAAGTCTTCTTTACATCTGCAATGTTGAATAAATATATATGTATATTTAAATTTCAGAACTTTAAGAGTTTAGAGAACTCTGAAATGTTGGTATGATTGGTTTTTTCATCATTTCAAAAGTGAAATTTCCAAAGTGCGGCTCGTGTTTATTTCCTCAGCCGATGTTCTCAATACTAAAATATATAAATCAGCGAATCTCAAAAAGGTGGCATTTTCGAGTTATCTCCATGTCCTGCAATATGCTTATAAGAATTATGCTAAATGACTTAAGTTTTCAAAATGATGCTTCGATACTTGCGGCCGACTTTTTTGTGTTTGCAAGAGAACTCACTAGAGTCGCGTCGATTATCTGAAAATTATTTTAGCCAAAATTTCAATTCTACCTATATATTAAATATTTAAATACGAAGAAACAGCTTTAAATTCCTAGACAACTTAAAATTGATTATAATTTAAAAAAATTGCTATTTAGCAAAATAAAAATGTCGGTATTGATTAAACTGCTGTTCAAATATAAAAATTTTTTTTTAGATGGATACGATTGTCTGTATCTGTTGAAGAAGTCATCTACGCATTTTGACTACTAAGGTACAGTGGATATCATAGTTGCTTCTATGGTTTGCCGCATAATAACTAGGGCAAGATTTAAAAAAAAAACACACACAAAACGCGATTTAGTAGAATGATTCACTACTAGAACCTATTTGTATTTGAGATATTTGGTTTGATTTATTACTTACTATATTTAAACAATTCAAACTGAAAACGTCATGCATGCATTCATAGTTGTTTGTCGTTAAGCACCTGTTAATCATTATCACTTATGGTTTTAGTACCTATCACTTTTTCGTTAGATTTTTTTTTCTGAAAACTACATGCACTTAATGCGGATGTTCACGTACACTGGGGATTTGGAGATTTCGTGCGTATTTGGCAACGAAAATTGTTTTGCGGGAGATTTTGTTGATTAGTTGGATTTAAATTTCTTCACACTCATCTTTTTAATATTATTATATTTATATTCTAAAAACTTCCAATTTTTTAAATTTCATTCGAACAAATCAAGTTGAGTTTTATAAACTTATGACATTTTTTTTCGAATGAAATTATATTTTTCACAATAGATAGATACTTTTAATGATATACGAGTACGTACTTAATAATTTTATTGATGATTATCAGCCCTCCAAGAGCACGGTATTAAGTTCCTACAATTTGCAAATGACACGTAGGAACTCTATACCTCGCTAATGGCAAAAAGGCGATTTTATTTTTCTTGTAGACACTACTTAAACTTTTCACTTTAAACTTTTATATAGGTATATTAAGTAACCGTTATTACCATAAATATCCATTATATTGGCAAAAAAAAAATACAAACAAACGTATAATTAATTACAAGATAATATATTCAAATTTTAGATCAACTCACCTCCTGCAAATGTGTATGCAACAAAAGCGATTAATTTTACTCAATAACAAAAGGATAATCTGCCATCGACAAATTGTTGCTCATAAAATATACATTTCAGTCATAAATTCTATTATGAAATTCCTCCGTCATTGTGTATGAATGAATATGTAATCCTTTTTAATCTACATCGCCAAGAGTCGCCACTTTGCAGAATATGTCCTTTTTTCCCGATGGAATTCATACCGTTCGCGTTCGTCTGTCAACATTATACACAAAAATGGTAATAATAAAAAAAAAAGAAAAAACAACAGCATAAGACTAAAATTGAAATGCAATCCGAAAACTCCTTCAAATTAAATAGCCTCTTCATTTTAATATCCTTATTTTATTAGCGAATAATCATAAAAAGTACCGAAGCAAATATTCCATCACCATCAGAACCGCATTTTTCGGTATACCTATGTACCTACTTTGTTGTTTTAACGATATTGGTCGTAGTCATAAGACTTTTAGCCAACATTATAGCCAACCAGCCTCAAAGTCTATTTGCATATGTGTCTATATCAGTATCAAGGACCAAAATTGAGGAAACACAAACGTAAAGTAAAAAAAAAGAAAAAAGAAAGAAGCGAATAATGGCAAACACAAGCAACAAACTGCAGTAATAAAAATCTAGTACCTCGCTAGACAAAATGTGTGAAAGTAAGGATTCCCTTTCTGGAAACGTTGTAAACGGATTACGTGGGGTTTTTGCACAGCAAACAGAAAATCTATTTGACTTCGATACAATGTAGAAACTTATATGTACTATCCGAGAAGCTAATCGAGAGATCACGTAACTCTTTCACATTGAAAATGCTTATAATTAGATAGCTCCAGTCCGTTGTAATGAAAGACAAGAATATTAAAAACTGCAACTCTGTCGGACGCCTATAGAAGGTTATTGTTTAATATATGGAAACAGCAGGAGTTGGGGCTAACATGTGCAAACGCTTAATCTGCTCTTTGGCGATTGACATTCTTCATTTATCTATTGGATTGATATTCAAATCCAACAAACTGTTTATTAATGTCAACCTCGGGCGGTAGAGCTTTCAAATACTTTAATACCTTTTACGAGAATCAATTAATTTGATGACTTTATGATTAAAACAAGATCAGGATTGCATTCGAGATATTAATATAAAGATACATTATAAGATACTTTTTTATGAGAAAAATTAGTCTCTTTACTCTTTGTCTAATTTTGCAGTTTCCAATTAAAAATTTTGCTAACGCAACTCCACTCCACACAACAAAACAAAACAATCACCTCACAACTCACAGCTATATACCTACCATTAAGTAAAGTAGCATTTCTAAACGCACATAAATTTTCCCATAACAATCGAATTGCCATTTTGATAATTAATTTAACCCCATTCCACTGCAAACAATTATTCAATTTTAAGACCAACCATGAAATGTATCTTATGTTCAATCTAACGACAAAACAACTTCTAACAGAAGTTATTGTGGATTCCCGTAATAGCCGCCCACAGTTAGTACCAACTACCAAGACTCGTATTTGAATGGGCACAGAATCTGGCACACTATAAGAACATGATGTATCACTTATTGTGTGCACAAACCAGCAAAGACCCAACCCATTTTTTTGCGAACTATAGGTATAGCGTGGAATTTTTTGTCTGTGTTTATTTCTATTGTGTGAGCTGTGAGGGAAGAGATGTTTAATGCTTAAAACGATTGAAGTTGCATGATGGTGGCGATGGAGACCGACCCAAGTGCGCTCCATCATTCAACTCAAATGTTGACTGATGATTGTTGATTGCCTCTTGCTACACGCCGCTGTGCCGGTATAGTAGTTTATGTATACTCGCATGTGATTATTATGCTAATTGCATTTAGAAATGGCGAAGCCATCGTACATGCTTACATGGACTTATAAGAAACGCATTCAACTGATTGACACGCAAACACATCACAGACTTTAAAGGATGGATGGGTATGATAACATTTCAGCATGCAAATTAAACTATGGGCATAGATAGACACACCCGAAAAATTAGTTAAGGTGCAGCGTGTTCTTCTGGATTGCTTCTGTGTGTCGTGCATCTTTTCAAACTGAGCTGGCATTGAAATTATACACTTTGTATAGGTTTTGAAAAGACTTGAGAATTTTAAATTAAGTATCTTCAATGAAATACAATTTTTTGTAGTGTCCCATAGGCTTGAAGACAAGACTTCTAACAAGCGTCTAACGTAAGACATACGGTTAACAATCAATTTTCAAGGCTTTCATAAGCAAATGAAGCCTTTCTTAGCTTTATATATTTTTTAAGTAAATTTAAGAGGCAATTTATCAAGAAGTGTTGATAATTTACATCACATTTTTTAACTGAGGTTCGTACGTCAGCTCTTTTGTTTCGAAGATGCTTCTATTTACTGTCCAGAAATATTTTTACATTGAAATCTAACTAAAATAGGTACAGATTATAAATTGGTCTCATTGTAAGTAGATTCGAAGACAGCTTATTTAAGTTAATAAATTATAAATAAGAGCGAGTAAGTCAGTTATGTTGGTTTTTCCGTTTTGAACCATGATGAATACCAAATTCAGCTGGCATTGGATTTTTCAGTAATAGCCAGTCATGGATGGTGGAAATGAGAAACTTGGTACACGCAATGGAATCTATTTGGACTGATGATATCTGCTTGATTTTAAGCGGCAACGGGACCCTAAACAAAATGTGTCACTAGCTTCAACAAAATGGACAAGAAGCTGTTTTAAGACAAAAAAACTGTCTACCAGTCGGAACAAATTTGGAAAGCCAGTGAAACTTGCAAATGCTCTATCAACATCTCGAGCAATTTAGAAGCTTTTGTCAACCATTGTCTGCGTTATAGCTGATCCGATGTCCAAAAACTTGAAACCGTGGTCACAGCTGTAGTATCGTGCAAAGAATAGAAAAAAGATGTGTGCCGTATATGCCGCCTTATGTTCCACGATAATTCGAAGTGTGACTGTTGATAGCAGCTTCCGGAAAATAATTAGAATAAGCATTGGAAGCACCTCCTAATATGTTATTTAGAGCGAACCTCAAAGCTCCGGGAGTTTCCAACGAGATTTTTAGAATAGTTTGCAACAATCCCATTCATGCGGAACTATAATTTCCAATATAATCAATGGCAAGATGTTTAAGTTTCTGTAAACCTTACATAATGAAGCTAAGCTATCATTATAAAACCAGATTAATTAAATCGTTGTATACATATTGAGTTCTTAGAACTATCAGAACTTCGCTAACTTTATCATTTAATGGCATAAAGCAGAAGTTCCTAGAAAAGAGTTTTAGCCCGCACAATTTTTTAAATTTTCTGTTCACATGTTTGGCCTTAAATTTTTATTTCTGCATACATAATGTTTCTATTGTTTTATCGGATTCATCCGTCACGTCACGTTTTGTTTTTATGGAAAATAATGCTTAATGAGCCATTATTGTAATGATGAAAATATCACGAACCACCTATTACAAGCCATACAACTTTCAAGATCTTCATAAATCCACTTTGAATTATTGCCACACATCCCAATTTAAAAATGCATTTTTGTATCCTAACTTCAAATTAAAATTGAATTCCCATCACCATACAATTTAATGCATGTATCTATTTCATGTACGATTGAAATCATTCGCCGTGTGGCCATGTCCAGATCATTAAGTCGCATGTCTATCAAAAGAGTGAGAGTAAAAAATATCACGTTTGAATTTGAACAGAAATCCAAAGTCTCCCAAATTGACAATTAAAACCTTCCATCAAAGTACCAACAAAGAGCACATCAGGAGGGAAGTACATCTATTTGGTTCTGGTGTGCCGTCAATTATTTCAAAATTATTTCACATTTCAGGCGGCGCGCAAAAGGCCACCAGTGGCAAACGGTACTATAAAGACTGACGGCAACCAACGACGCGACCGACGACGACAATGACGCGACTAAAGTCGGCACAAAGCGTGCGATTATCAACTTCAATAATTGTGCAATAATTTAAGCGATCGCTTTGTGAATGATGGAACCCGAACCAGCAAGCAGAAGCTCAGAGTACCTACTCACCATCGAGCAATTACCAGCATAAACAAAAACACTGATTGGGATCACCATCACAAGAAACCAGAGAGCGAGAGCCTCCAACGACAGCGACATCGAAAACGACAACGACAAGGAGTCTCTATCTCTACCACAAGCTTCATTTGAAAAGTTTCATCCAAATCAGCTCAACCAGCAGATCCATCAGTAGAGAAGAATATAGAAATGCATACAGAACGTCCTACACAATAAAGTCGGAACTGGAGGTGGTGGTGGCTCATGCATCCATCTTGCAACCTGCCAAATGAACACTTCTGTGTGCCAGTGCACGAGAGTTATTACACGATCCTCTTTCTGTCGGACCTCATGAAATATCCATAAATCCGCTTACTGATCGCTTTTCGTGAGGCATGAAACACCGATCCAATCCGATGATGCTGGTTGCAAGAAGTCTACTCACAAGTTTCTGATTCTGTCTGTATAGGATTTGTACCCTCACACAGTTCACGACTGATCTGCTTACAAGAAACAGACTGATGTGAGAAAGAGAGAGAGATGAAGCGCAGTGTACTGGATAAATTCGAAAAGATGAATGGACCATTGGGCCTCATCTGTGCACTGATTGTGGCCACCATCTGGACGTAATTATATGCAAAGTACCTCCTGTGCAGTCTTATTTACGACCAGCGCCGTTGCATTACTCACCTTGCACTATAGTTAAGCTGCAGTCCAAGTCGTTGAGTCTCCCAGTCCCATATACCTACCCATAGTCGGAGTCGGAATCGCGGATGATGTGGAAGAATCGTTTATGACCAACATGAGTCTGTTGAACTATTGAGCTGAATCTCATGCAGAGACTGGGTCGTTTCGCTGGACTTTTAACCACGATGTGGAGTTGATTAGTCGTGATGCAGCGCAAAGCTAGACCAGTGGGTAAATATTTATTTTCATGGACGGATGTTCACATCCTTAATGGGGGCCTAGAGTCGGTGTTTATTTTTTTTTTTTTTTGCCACTCAAATCGTCGTGTGTTTTCTGCAGGCAAATATTGTTGGTGTTACACAAGACTGCGGGAGTTATGTGATCGAAGTGACCTGGTTTTTGTAGATAAAAAAGTGTGTGGATTGTGAATAGCACGAGAGGATCATTTCAAGGAACGAAGACAACAACTAGGCCAAGCGATTTGCATAATTTGTTTTGGCCTCGGAAACACTCTGTACAAGTGTTATATTATTGTATAACACTTGTATAACACATTTAAAAAGTGATGGATCTTTGGAGATTTTAAATGGTCGAAGTCTTATTGGGTTGGGGGCTAAGGTCTGCCACTTTAACCATTATTATGAGTCCTCGCATACATTTTTTAGAAGCAGTGTAGTCCACAAAAGGAGACACTCAGACTTTCGGAGTGGCAGTGGAACAGCACAAACTACTTTTGCTTATATGAGACACTAAATGAGGGTAGCGATGGGAAGATAGGAACGTCAAGCTCATTTCTAAAAATTGAAACATAGTTTAAGTATGCCATTACCATCACCTTGTTTGGGGGCTTCTGTATTGGGTATTGGCGAAATTTGTGGAATAATTGATAAAGAAAAATCTGGGTACTGAAGCATTAAGACAAAGTCGTTAAGACTCTGAACTTTTAATTCTAACAGATCCAAAAGCTTTAAATGCATGAGGAATTGTAAAAAATATTGGAAATATTTTGACGCACTGGTACCCCAGTACCTGAAGCATAAGGGGGATGAAATTTCTACGCCCCCGAATTTCTTAAATAATTTAAACATTTGTTCATCATCTGCATATTATGTTTTTGATATACAAACAAAAATTTTCAAAGCTCACACCAGAAGTCAATATATCGGCACAGCATGTACCTCTGCATCATGTCGTGTGTGTATGTCACTAACCCAATTCAAAGGGATGAAGATGGATCGTAGATGGATGGGTTGGTGCTGTTCCCAGTCAAGACAGAAAAAAATAAGAAAAAAAGAGTAAACCCCTGGGGTAATAAAGAAAGGGGACTTAATATCAAACAGTAAGTGACAAAAAGGAAATGCGACATCCATTTGCGAAAAAATAAATAAATTCGTTCATCTTGTTAGAAAATCCGTTTTAACATCATCCATCCACCCCCTCTTCGCTGCGCTCTCTAATATTGTATATATCTACCCGAGCCAAATCGCTCTGGCATGGCGGCGGCGGCGGGCGCAACCATCTCATCTGGCATCCTTTCTGCCATACTTCGTTCTACTTATTTCTGCGCGTATAACTGTAGTAGATAGATAGATATAGGAATAAATAATTTTTTTTATTATTATCCTTTTTTATGTTCGGTTTTTGCATTGAAATTGAAGATCGAGCCCCAAGGAGTGTGGGATTTCGAAAAATTTTATGTCCTCAGGTATACTATGTGAATTCTTATTTTTTTTTTTGTATCTAAGAGATAGTGGGTTTTTTTTGGTGGGTGTGTTATAGTAGGAGATTGTGTGAACGAACAAAATTATTGTAGAAGCTGACAAAAAATATTACATTCATGTTGCTCCCCTCCCCCACCACACACACCGTCTCCTGGTGGTATACATATATAGTATACGATATGAACAGTGACTGTTCTGATGCTCAGGGTGTCGAAAGGGGCACACACCCAGGACCAGATATAGGTATTCCTTTATTTCTGTGTTTTTATCCTTTTTTTCATTTCACTGTTGGGAAATTGATATTTTCTAAGCGCGCATGTGAATAAATTGAATTCCCTTCAGAAGTCGTATAGTAAAAAGGAAGATGAAGAAGGTTTTTTTTCCTGTTTTGTAAATAGAAGAAGGGGAGCATCTTGAGAGCCCACCCTTGCTTGTTCTTCTTCTTTCGAATATACATTTATTTTGACAAGGACGACAGAAATACATGAATTTTGTGTTACACGTGCTGAATTCGCAAGAAACTCTATTTAAAAAAAAAAAAGAAGAAGATGTGTGAGTGTTCAATTTTCTTAAGGAGGATTCCTGCAAAGATTGAAACGCTCTTGGCTTTGTTTGAACTGAAGGGTTGCGTTCCATCCCATTGTGTGTGTATGGGTTTTTTTTTTTTGAGCTACCAAAATAACATTTCAAAAACAGAAATCCAAGGTCTAAAGAAGAGAATAGAAAAAATTCCATTCCCCATCCTGCTAGATTCACTCGTCATTTACAATTTCACATCTTCAACATGTATGTACGATGAATGATGAATAAATATTTGTACCACACAGAGTAACAAAGCCAGATAAAAGTATGGGAACAAAAAGGATTCCACTTGAAAATTATTTGCTTCAAGAACAAAAATAAATCGAAAACCAGATGAAAAAGGATATAACCAAAAAAAGGAGCTGCTGAAATTCATATATACGTTTTGTGACAAATTTCAAATATGTAGGTACGAACGAAAAACAAATCTCCATATTTAATATGTGAATTTGCATATATCCTATTTTTCGTTGGAATAAAATTATAGGATAAGGTAAAGGTAGTAACTTAAATCTTGCTGGGAGGTATTTTCCAATTTTCTTTGCACCAACGTCAACGACAAGAGTATAAGCTCAAAACTGACATACAAAAATAAAAGTCGACATTTGTGAGTCTTATCAAACCACGACAGTGTTTTTGTCAACATTTTTTGTTTTCCCTGCGGAAGAAGGCGTCATTGAATTTAAAAAAAATCCAATACCAAACCAATTTATAATTTGAAGATCCTTCAATTTATTTCAAATACATGATTTTGTCGACTTCAGCCAATAATTCTATAGTTAAAAGGCCCGAAAATCATTGTCGAATGGACTTTTCCCGACAAAAATACTACGATTGGATAAGGAACTGAACCCAGGACCTTCGGCGTAACAGTCCGACACACTATCCAACTAAGCCACGGGCACGAGGTTATTAAAAGACATTAGTCAAAATTGCTGTGCGAACATTTTGTTGAATAAGTTCTTCCCCATACGGAACACTTTCGTTTCTAGCGCAATGGTCATCTTGGTGTGTTGTGGGCCTACTTGAAACACCAGTTGAAAGTCAGGAGCGAGGATATTTCAAATACCTACGTAGATACCAAACACCATCGGACACCATTTTACAATCTCAATCTTTTCCAACGACATGAAAGATTATATTTCTGAAGACAGGAGAGAAGCCCCCTCCTCTAATCACGGCGATTGTGGTATAAAAAAAAAATTTACCACCAGTTAAACGATTTCCTGATTCATAATGACCTCAATGTCATGCAATAAAATACCTCTTGCACGCTAACATTCACAACATGCCTGAATAACTAATATTTCTGTTCCAACAATCTTAACAACTAAGCCCACTCTTATAGAGATATCTCATTATTCCATGCTCCAGATAAAAATCTTTTACAAAGTTGCAATTTCTTCAAGGTCAGCGTTTATCATACCTACCTTGCAAATGGTTCCGTACAATTTAACAACCTGCAATTGCACTCAATCAACTATCAACCTCCTCCTCCGTCGAATTCTTTTGTTTTGAAATTTAATATCTTTTGTATGTTCATGTTCAATGTTCGCAATTGTTTCGCCTCATTGCTTATTCGAACTCAACACCTCGCTCGAGCTCGACACTTTACCAATGTCGAGTCTAGTACATTATAAAATCCATAAGTACGAGTATCTACGACTGACTGTGTTGGATAGTTTTCAAGCTGGATGCGATGGCGATGTCGATGGCGACCCTCTCAACCCAATTGGAATGTTTAACTTGTTCTCCGGTCCTCCGCTTGTCCGCTAACCACCAATATTGTGGCACAATATGCTGCCACATAATGATTGATGGCCAGCTGGGCTTATGATAAAAGACTGTTTTGTTTGTTGGTTATATAAAACGAAAACGAAGAACGGCCGCCCGGTCAGTAGCAGGTTCCCCAGTTCCATGCTGGTGCTGTTTAGTGTATCCACCTATTATATTGCTGCTGCTGCTGCTAGTGATATGCAATTTTGCATTCCAATCAAAGTGCAATAAAATTTCTGTGATGTCGATTTCCTTTATTGGATGCAGGCATTCTTCAAGCCTCCATTTATATAGGTACAAAGCTGGAAGTACGTAATTACAATGCTCACCTGCTGGGCGATACACGGAGGAGCGGAGCTTCTGATTTCAAGCATTATCGTTTGCACACTCTAACACAAAATAACTGTGTGGTAATGGTCGCCATTTATTCTCTTTATACTGTTATTCGTGCTTGATTTGATGTGTAAAATTGCACCCACCATTTTGAGTGAGGACACACACAAAAACACAAAAAAAAAAAGAAGCAGGACATGGATATATTGCAACAAACCAATCAAATTGCAATCGGATTCAAGAGTAGCTACTTGAATGGGAATGATGTGTGATCAAAGGAACGACCCTTAGGCCTTTTGCACACATTAAACGCATTTAGGTTTTTTTACCCTTAAAATTTAGTGTTTTTGTGCAAAAATAGGGATAACAGAGAATTGACTAGGATGCGGTTACCTGAGTGTTGCGAGTGTGTGGCCAAGGATGATAACTGGTCATTTTGCAGGTGACTTGCCAAACTAATAGGGATGTTCACTTTTGTAATTATTTGTTGTTGTAACATATTTAAGTGTGAAATTGGGAATTGGGAAGTATTAAGGGAAATTGTGAGAGTAAAATAAAATGGTGAGAATGTTGCGTTTTTGTATTTTAGGTTATGTAGATAATGAAAGATGTGAATCTCGAGCTCCTAAAATAGGAAGGCTAAGAGGTATACTATGCGAACAATTTTCGTGAGTTAATCAAGGAATTGAAGCTTAACTTTAAGGATAAGAAACATCATCAAGCATACATTTGCTAGAAAATCATGTTTCAGATATCTCAATCAGGAACTGTGTAATTTGTCGACATAAAAAGAAGTATTTGCTTTTGTTTAGTGCCTCATCAACGAACTTAGTAACCTTTCTACAAAGAAACTTCGGGGGCAGTCAATTTCTAACTATTGTTCCCTCAAAATCATTTTATAGTTGTTAAGAGAAGATTTTCGATCTTTCGTTTAAGGGCGGGTAGATGGAGATGTAATAGATCTTGGCGTCGGTGTGGCACGTAGTTTCATCCGGCTGGAACCACATGTCATCTAGGTCCATTTGCTGCTTGACATTTAAGTTGACAGTTGACACCAAAGTTGTTTTCGGCAAAAAAAAAACAGATCAAAGAAACCGCCCGCCGGTCCACAAAATACACACCAAACGGTATTTATTGAGGATGATTTGTCACTTGGTGAACCTCACGTGGGTTGGTGTCGTCCCATATACGGCAATTTATTCAATGCAATATTCGCAGCCGTTTATCTAAAAATGCGAATAGCCACTTAAGATAAGTTTTAAACCCTCTCCCTGTACACCTATCCTCTTTGCCGAGGTATTGCCTCTTGCGAGGAAGTGACAAATCCTCCAAAAGTTAATAATGTGATGGGAGTGCCTCTCTGTTAGTAGCCGTTCGGATTCAGCGATAAATTGTAGGTCCCTTCCATTCCTGCAGAATATCAACGCACACACAGGAATGGTTGAGAGTGTAAATTGATCCGAGAATGAACCACTATTGTACAACTAGCCTTAAGGATATCAAAAGAACGTATACCATACCAATCCCCTGTTATCAGCACAGAGATTTTTCCTAAAATATGATGATTAAAGATGTCTGCCAGTAAATTTTCAAAAATTTGATTGAGATTAGCACACAAATAAGCAACATATTGTTCAATTATATGGTAAAACTCTAACACAAGCACACAAAAAAAAAAAAACTAAAAAAACAGCTCTTGCCACTTTTATTTAGATCGTTTCTTAACATTTATCAAATTGGAACAGCAATTGGCATTAAAAAGCAATCAGATAAATCAAAAGACATAACCCAGTAGCTCTTTTAACTTGTCATGTCTCCTATAGCTTGGCACATAACTACACAACTCATCTATAAACTCGCTTCCTTTGTAAGGAAATGCGACAGCATTCCAATTTATTGCAAAATTCCAACAACAACAACAACTAACTATAATAGCCTACAACTGCATATCCAACACATTTGTATCGTTCTATTTGGGCTCCACAATAATAATTCCAAACCGGAAACTCCTTCTGCGCACTCCATCCAAACTATATATGAACGGGTCGGGACGACATCGACTTCGACAACGACAACGACGACGACGATTTCCAAAGGCTTGTCAGCTCTATACACTCTGCCTGCGATGATTGATTGCATTGAAATTAATCTCATGGATTCATAGAATCCGTCAGATCCGATCAGCCCAACAATAACTCAAATGAATTTTTTTCATAACTTTTCAATATAAGGCTTTTGGTATCTCTCTCTCTCGCTATATTATGTGGCTAAACAAGAGACTTGGTATGTTCTATAACTATAACATATACCTACCTAACCTACAACAACAACAACAAAACAAACTATCTTTGTACTATTACATAATAGTGATTTTTTCATGAATGCAGAATGTCCTTGATGCAGCATATTTACTCATACACTTCCTGGGAACCTGGTGCACTTTGCATTTTTTCAGTGGGATTTTCTATCTGGCATTTTGTGGTCTCTATAGATACATACTTATAGAGACAGATATGCGGGGGGCGACTGACACAAGCATTTGGACGACGACAACTATTATACGACGACATAACGTGAGAGAGCTTGCGGATCTGAGAAAGGCAAAACAGGGCAAGCTTCACTCCAGCTTTGGCTGAAGCACTCCAGCCAGTCAATAAAACTATTTCGCTGTGGAATTTCATGTACATAATTGAAAGATACAAATTTTTCCCATATGGGTGGCTTAAAGCCAAATACGTGTAGGTACGTGTAGGTATCAGCATCAGCAGCGTAGTAAAATGAAATGTCCCTCCCAGGCACACAGTTCGAGTTGAGAGAGTGAATATACATAGCAATGTGCGCAGTCAAAGATACAGAAACAGATACAGATTCATCGTTCGTCGTTGTCGTCGTCGTCTTCGATTGGATTTTTATTTTTATGGTTACAAATCAGCATAAACACAAATCACGACGTCGAAATGTGTGATAAAATTGCTGTTAACATGTCAGGGCTTATGCGAAGAACCAAAAATTAAATGTCCGTCGGCCATTCGGTAGAGGCAAATGCAGTTGGGATTGATTCACGGGGCACAAAGTTGCTGGAGGATGCCAAAACTTCGTCTTATAGACAGGCCCAGGTGTTTGTCAATTTGTATTGCTTCTTTAATCACAATTTTTATAGTGTTGTAATGAGGTCTCACCTAAGAAGGTGTTACTTTGTTGATTAAGTCTCTTTAGTGGTGTTGGCTAGGTATAAAGACCTGCATATCGAAAAGATAGTTTTTGATTAATTGTCGATTTGTTTAAAAATTGTAAGGAGGTTGTGATAAACAAGAAGTTATTAGAGAGCTAATGAAGAAGACATGATGTTATAATCTTACTTTAATCAGAGAATTTATTTTTGATTAACTACGCTCAGATATTCTTTGAAAACAATATAAGGACTAGTTTATATATAATATTCTGAAAAACTACATCAAAAACATTTTGATCTGAATTTAAAAAAAAGAGGACTACAAAGTTTAAACCAAACAATAGTTATTCAAAAGGATACTTTAAATACCCATATAATGATACTTGAACTCATTTTCAAGACGACAACTTTTCATGACCCTTCTCTGCTTCAAAAAAAAGAAAAACCCATAGGTATACATACATAGATGAATAGGAATATTGTTTTCAAGATAATGTTTTCCATGAGAGCCTGTAAGATGACCAACTATTATGCTATGTTGCAAAGGATCTTTTATCTTTTCAATTCTTTTCACAATCAAACAGAATACAAAATGAAGAAGGGTGATATCATGAAAGACCATATTTATTTATCTAAATTGCAAATGATTGGGTTTTTGTTGTTCAAATATAGAAAAGGTCTTGAAAAAGGGACTTTTTTCTTTTTAAACAGACCATCAATATCCTTGCCCATTTAAGCTTACAAAAAGGACAAATATGTCTACCAGTCATATATGGACATAAGAATAGTTCATGTCCCAATTCAGCTATTTTATCAGACTACCCTCATACTTACTTGAAAAGGATATTTAAGGATACTTAATGGTGAGAGAGCTGAATTACCTTTTGAAAAAGCCTTTCAAAGTCTTTGCATCCAATTACAGATAAGAGTTTGATCTTAAGAAAGTTAAGTTGAATACAGGTATATGGAGACGGATAAAAACTGTAACTTTGATGTCGAGAAATGTTTAAGATAAGGTGAAGCGCTGTCATGGAACCTCTGCAACATCCTATCTGATGCAATTTTTGTCAGCAAGTCGGCTGTGAATACGAGCGGTACGATTTTTTATACATCTGTTCAATTACTGGGCTCTGCTAATTATATTGACATCATTGGAAGAACGAGTGCTGTCCTCGAATGCAGAACATCATCACAGTAAACTTGGACAAAATGGCACGATGGGCAGATATAACTTATTATTGAAGAAGTCAAGGACTCTGTCTATATTATTTGGGTTCCACTTTAACCTCGCAGAACAACATCAGTGAAGAGATCAGTTGAAGAATCAATCTTGACAATCGCTGATTCTTCGGGCTTAAAAGGCATCTTAGCAGCAAGTATAAGACCGTAATTTTTCCAGTCCTGCTGTATGGGGCAGAAAAAGCGACTATGAAGCTTTGAGAGAAAGATATTAAGTATGATGGAGGTGAAGTTACCATGGCTATGCTGTCGAAAAGCAAAAAATACAGCGGCTTAAAAGGCTGGAACATGTGGAGCGTCTTTATGAATACGAACCAGGGCAGCCCATCGAGTCTTCAACTCCAACCCTTAAGGCCAACACAGTTTCTTAGGTGGCGCGATCAAGTGGAGGACGAACTCAACCAACTTGGATAGCTTTATTTGGATGCAACTGGCAAGGGACCGAACTAGCTTGGCTTACCATATAACGGGTGATTTTTTAGCTGGTTTGGTTTTGGCAACACTGGTTTTGACAGCTGACGTGTGTTTAGTACCTTGTGTCACTGTCAAACAGCTTCAGTTTGGTTTGCAATTTAACCATGGATCGTCTTACAAATGAACAACGCTTGCAAATTATTGAATTTTACTATCAAAATTCGTGCTCGGTTCGAAATGTTCATTTCCGCTTTTTTATCGAAAAATTGTATTCAGCGATGAGGCTCATTTTTGGTTGAATGGGTACGTAAATAAGCAAAATTGCCGCATTTGGAGTGAAGATCAGCCAGAAGCATTGCAACAGCTACCAATGCATCCCGAAAAAGCCACAGTTTGGTGCGGTTTATGGGCCGGCGGCATTATTGGGCCATATTTCTTCAAAGATGATGCGAATCGCAGCGTTACTGTCAATGGTGAACGCTACCGAGCGATGATAACAAACTTTTTTTTGCCCGAAATGGAAGTTCTTGACTTGCGTGACATGTGGTTTCAACAAGACGGTGCCACATGCCACACAGCACGCGAAACAATGGCGCAATTGCGAGGCGAGTTTGGTGAACAGTTAATTTCACGTTTCGGGCCGGTCAATTGGCCGCCTAGATCGTGCGATTTGACACCATTAGACTATTTTTTGTGGGGGTATGTCAAGGCTAATGCCTATAGGGACAAGCCCGCTTCGATTGACGCACTGGAAGCCAACATCCATGCATTCATTCGTGAGATACCGGCCGATATGTGTGAAAGAGTATGCCAAAATTGGACTCAGCGGATGGGCTACCTGAGACGCAGCCGCGGTCAACATTTGCATGAAATTATCTTTAAACATTAAATTGCAAGGTTCAAACTATCGAATCAAATAAATATTCCATTCATTTTTTTCGAATTTTTTGTGTTTTTTTTTTTTTTTTAAGTTCTAAACCTCTTAAAAAATCACCCGTTATTATATCCTTAATTTTTGAATAACTTTTAAAAAAATCGCGGATTAGCTACGGAGTAATTGTAATTGTCAATCACACTTAGTTACAAAAAAAGTGGCGCACATTGAAATTTTTTGAAAACAAGGAAAACATTAATCAGCAAAACACCGAAGAAACAAATAAAATATTAAAATTTCAAAAAAACTACGTCATGTTGCCATACTGATAAAAAATGAAGTAACAAAAAATGTGTACCCGATTTTTTTTAACATCACTTAAAAAAGAACTCGAATGATTCTAGAAACCAATCTTTCAAGCTTAATATTTAAATTAAATTTCAAACAATTATAAGGAAACTGAGGTATATTGACACATTTTTACTCATCACATATTAAAAAGAATCTAATAAATTTGTTAATTTATTAACCTTAATTAGAATCAAGTAGATAGCATTCCAATAAGACTCAAAAATCATCTTCTCACTACCCGCTTTCAATATTCCATCACCGTTTCCTTGACTACATTACATTTCTACTCCATAAGGATACACTTCAAGCATTTCTTATTCAGCTTATTCACGTCTGATTTAATTAAACCCAGACAGGAAGAACGAAGAAAGTTGGACAAGGTCATGTAGCCAAATTATAACGTAGATACCTACCTACCAACCTATACATATACCTACAAAAAGCACCCAACGAACGAACGACCTCATCACCATTCATTACCATCTTCATCATGTCTTGGGGAATCCCTTGCAAAAAAAAAATCACTAGACGTTTCAGTAGACAACATCTGCTGCTCTTCATTGCTATACTTCTAATTATGTATATGAATAATTATAAAATATACATATAAGCAAACCGTTATATTTAATAACACGAACGAAGAAGGAAGAAAGAAAATATAAATACATGGCTTTTGAATAAGGAGGCGAATAAGGAGACGAACGAAAAACCGACCCAAAAAAAAAAAAAGAACGAAAATTAGTTCAAGCGCCGCCACCAATACAACTACAAAAATAAAAATATATATTTTCCCACTCCCTTTTTCCCTGCGAAGAACAAACCAGAGAGGAGAAACTTCATCAAGCATCGACGAAGAGTCCTTATTTAACCTCCAACCCCCGCCTTTACGTAGAGCGAGCTTATTAACAAAGAATGTGAAAACGACACACAAAAACAAAACGGAAACGTCGTCGCTGTGTCTTCGTCTTGGCGCCATTAAAAGATTCTTCCTTAAAAAAAAAAAAAAAAATACCACGCCAATGAGGGTTTTACTTAATCCTCCTTTAAATAGAGGGGGAGGTGTTATCATTAGTAAAAAAAAAAAAAACTAGATACAGCTTTTTAACCGCGCAACAAGTCATCCAGGGTAGGAGAACCTACTTGAATAATTATTGCCAATAGATGAGAGCTTTCCTCAGTAATTTCCCAAAAAAAGGATGTGCAACACAAACAAACAAAAATAAACGAGGTCACAAAAGCTTTCACACACAACCTCATCATCATCAAGCGTTGCATGTTGGCGAAAGCTTTCGCTATGCACAACACTAATGAGAAAATTCCAAATGAGAAGACCCATGTAATCAAACTCACTCCTGCACACTTATACACACATATACATTGCCAAGCTCATTCACAAGGACAATGACGAACACTACGTTCATTCACCGGAATTCGTCTACCGGAAGTTTCGTCGTCTTCCGTTTTACTTCTTCATTTTTTTAATCATTTTGTTTCATGTCTGACACCCCCAAACTCCCCCGAAAACAGACGACACTTGGGTGAGATGGAGTCGAGGACGAGAGCAGGGGACAGGGGAAAGGTTAAAAGTACGGCAATACTAAAAAAGAGGATAATGAATATCTAATTTACATTTGTGGGTGTGTCTGAGAGCAATGCCGGAATGAAAATGAAATTAAAAACAAAAAATAAAAAATAAAGAATAGGTCGAGCCGGCACAAAACTTTGTCCTTGCAGAAGAGAGTCTTCCGGCTTTCGTCTTTCGTTTCGTCTGCTGTTGCTGCTGCTGGTGCTGGTGCTTCTGCTTACTTCTGTTGCAGGATGCCAATGCTAGCTCTATACCGCCAACCTTCGCCACTACCGTAGCCTTCGTCTTCTATACGTCTTTTGCATAGAATGAATCCATACTCTAGAGTTTTGGTGTATATGCCATGATGCTATGCTATGCTCCCTCGGCTTTTGTGTGTCCTACTTTGTGCACATCAGAGAGACTAATTTCTCCCTCGTTTCTCTAGATGATGGTGTAATGGCTGGATTTTAATTTTTCATTTTATTTCCTTTTATAGGTTTTCTCTTTGTTTATTTTATTTTCATTGCCATGATGGTTTTTTTTTTGTTGTATTTATTATCTAGGTCAGGAACTTGAGATTATTTTAATTTTGTAAGCTGTACGTAGCGTCGCGTCGTCGTCTTCATCTTCGTCGTTGTTATATAGAAAGTGAGAGTTCCTTTTTTGTTTTGCTCTTGGAAATATGAAGATGTATGTGTTGTAGATGCTTAATTGTTTTAGGCGAGGAGATTCAAAGGATTTATGAACTTGTTGATTATTCAGGGGAAAATGGTGTGGTGTAGGAGTCAGTATCTTCAAGGATTGGTATAGTCGTTCTTTTGAAACATTATTTATCTAAGTTTTAATTTAATTTAATTAGATTAAATTTAAAGGAATCAGGATTTCATTTGTCCAAGACCTAATAATGGAAAGAACGAACATTTAATATTTTAGACACGCCGGAGATGACCTGGTCCAGGAGCATTCATTTACTCATCTGCAAAATATTACCGGAGGAAAGTATGCCTGATGGTTGGAATTTCAGTACCATCTGTCTGATTCATTAAAAAGTTGACAGCCTACTCTGCGCCAATTAGAGAGGTAGGTATAGGCCTTTTAAACACCGCTTTTAGATACTTTCCAGCGTTTTATGCTAGCGAGAATTGAATTTGATCAGATTAAGAACATATTTGCGGCTTAATGTCTTGTCAACTAACTTGATCCCTACAATAGATCAATGTTTGCTCGACAAGATCGCAAGCCAGACTGTTTTTTTTTGTTTCTTTTTACTTATCTGTTCTTCCATTTTACTAATCTGTTCAATATCCTTCTAATCGAGTTTTACTTTCTTTGCTTTCTTCTGTTCACTTGCTCTTTGAGTGGCAACTGACAAGCTTTGAAAAGACAAAGAGAAGTGGGCTTTCCAGAGCTTCGCCTGGAAACCTTAACTTTCTATCATTTTCATTTCTTTTGATCTTTATTTTTTTACTTTTCCAAAATCGCTCAAAACAAATAGCCTACTGCTCCTTCTGATCGCCTAGTGAATCAAATACAAATTTGGTACGCTTTACTGCTGAAGATAGGTTATACAAAGGGGGAAGGCAAAAAAGCCCAGTCGAAATAGAAGGGAATTGTATTTCCAGAAATTTGACGCTAAACATGAAGGAACAATTGTCCCTCTTTCTCGCTTTTTCAAAGTAAAATTTAAACTTTCGGTACCTACTATTTGCTCACACTGTTATAATTTTTAGAAAAAGCAAGAAAATTGCAAATTGCTTCTTATTGGCTAAATTCACTGATTGAGCAGCCATTTAAAACTGTAAAGTTCTGATATGCCATGCCACGTAACGTACCTGATTAGCAGTTTTGGCACGCAACAGGGTGACTTTGTTCTGCTTATAGTATTTTTTAGTTTGCAGATTTTTTTCTCAACAAAAATGGAAGAGACAAAAGTAGGCTCGAAATGCTTAACTTTAGAAAACTATAACTTATACCGATGTTTTTTGACCGAAAACACATTTGAAAACACTTTTTGTTATAGTTAAATTCTCATTCTCACTGCCAAACTGAAAAAAAACGTGCCCATGAAGAGTGTCTTCTAATTCGATTAAAATAAATTCGATTAAAAAAAAAAAATTATATGTAGTTGCACTTTGAAAAAAAGAATCTCCTGCTGAAGTCTTCAGATATATTATTTCAAGGCTTATTTTGTTTTGTTATGTGGTATAACAATATTTGAATTCCAGGTCATAAATGACAATCCAAATTATTTTAGAGTTAGGAAACACCCTGTATTAGCAAGTGGATAAACATTCTGAGATTACGTTTTGTTTATAAGACGGCATTGATTATTATAAAAGACAGACAATCGAAATCGGAGCATAGAAGATTTTCCTCCCCCTGGTGCTTGTATGGCAAGATCTCGAGCCAGACTGATTCTGCTTTAATTCTGATTAACTCAAATTCAAAAACTCAACTAACTGCGTTCTACCTTCTTCTCTGTCTTTGGCTCTGGCTCAAACTTATTCATTTAGGTTTTGAGTGAGAAGCCAAAACTCGGTATTGAATTGGTTCGAACTTATGTCCCATAGTTTGAGCGGAGCTTTCAAAAAAATTTCAAAACAAACAGCGTCCTATGTTTCCTGGTCCCCTAGTGAACTAACAAAACATTTGATATGTTTTACAAAATAAGAGTATTTTTGTATTTTTCCTTGGTGAGAAAAAAAAAAATGGCAACCAAAGCGCAATTTCATTTTCTGAATGTTTCAATAGTTTTGCGCCATTTTTTTTTCTGTTTGTGAAGGAGAATTTACTAAAGATCAAAAGAGAGGATTCAAAGTTAAGTTTATAAGTTTCTCTTTCTCACTTTCTTGAGGTAAAAATTAAGCTTTCGCAACTATTTGTGATATTATATCGAAAATGATTCTTATTGGCTACCTACTGTCAATGTTTGAGCATGAGCAGCCATTAAAAATCGTAAAGTTCTGTTAGGATACGTAGTTGATAAGAAATATTGTTAGGCAACAGGGTGACTTTGTTCTGCATGCAATTGTTTTGACTTTGTTGTTATTCTTTCAACGTTATAGAAATCTACGACTTTAGAAATCTATAAACTATGTATTCGATATTTTTTGACAGAAAACCCATTTGAAAAATAAATTGGGTTTTAATTAATAATTCAAGATTTCAAAGACTTTTTGAAATAGCTAAATGGAAAATTCAATCAAATGGTTCTTTCATTTGTGATTGCTGTCTTTTTTACTTCAAACTTAGTAACTTAATATACATTTAATAAAGTCACTCCGATATTTTTTTTATTTCAATTCTAATTGCTAAACTCAAGGAACGTGCCCATTGATTGAGGGTGTTTTCTAATTCGTTTGCAATATGAAATTTGGAAAATGATTGATGGGAATGTTGAAAAAAATTGTTCTGCAGTAAGGGCTTCGTTTTTAGAAAACAAACCTAACCTTTGCAGTTGCACTTTTAAAAAAATTGATCTCTTGTTCAAGTCTTCAGATATTCAATTTCAAGGCTTCTTTTGTTTTGTGCTATAACAATTTTTCAATTCCAGGCCACTTTTTTTTAACGAAAAATGCAGATTGACTTTAGAACAATTTTATTCTTTAAATATTGTCATAAATTACATTGCAAATTATTGTAGAGTTAGGAAACACCCTGTATTAGCAAGTGGATATACGTTCTGGGATTACGTTTTGTTTATAAGACGGCATTGATCAGTATAAAAGATAATTAAAATAGGAGCATAGAAGATTTTTCTCCCCCTGGTGCTTGTTTGGCAAGACCTCGAGCCAGACTGATTCTGCTTTAATTCCGATTGACTCAAATTTCAACTTCTTAAACTCAACTAACTGCGTTCTTCCTTCTTCTCTGTTTTTGGCTCTAGCTCAAACTAGTGCAGAGTGCACTTAGTTTTTGAGTGACAAGCCAAAGCTCGGGATTGAATTGTTTCGAACTTAAACATGTTCGATAGTTTGAGCGGAGCTTTCCAAATATTTCCAAAATTTCGCAAAACAAATAGCCTTCTACGTTTCCTGGTCGCCTAGTGAACCAACAAAATATTTAATACACTTATTGCTGAAGCTTACACATAATAAGAGAGATTATTATTATACTTTTTCCTTGGCGAGAAAGAAAAAAAGGCAAGGGAAACAAATCGAAATTTCATTTTCTGAATGTTTCAATAGTTTTGCGCCATATTTGTTAAGGAGAATTTACTAAAGATCAAAAGAGAGGATTCAAATAAAGTTTCTATGTCTCTCTTTCTCACTTCCTCGAAGTAAAACTTAAGCTGTCGCAACTATTTGCGAAATTATATAGAAAACTCTTCTTATTGGCTACTGTCCATGGTTGAGCATGAGCAGCCATTAAAAATTGTAAAGTTCTGTTAGGCCATGCAGTTGATAAGCAAAATTTTGTTAGGCAACAGGGTGACTTTGTTCTACATTAAGTTGTTTTGATTTAATTGTTATTCTCTCAACAAACTAAGAATAGGAAGGTAGCAAATAGGCTCGGAAGAATGCTTTTTTTTTTTTTTCACAGCTAGTTGCTCCTGCGACGCACGCAGATTAATAATAGAAAATTTAAAGAAAATGTGCCTTCAATAAAGTTTTCTGATTTCATATACCTGGCTGGCTGATTTATTGAATCCCTTTTTTTCATCTATAAGCATTTTTTTGCGATTTATTGGAGCTTACTTAGGAGAATGGCAAATAAAGGTTCATACGAACAAATAAAACTGAGATTGCAATCAAGCGTGACGTTGCGAAAATTGGACCATTATTTTTCTTCTGGCGATAGATGGGCACTATTTTAAGAATTGGTCGATAATTTACGAGAGTTGATTTTGAGATGGAATAGTAAAAATAAATATTCATACGAAATAGCTTAATTACTTTTCAGAATATTCAACACGAAGACCAAGATCAAATCCATTTTATTTCGGAAAAGAAGATATTAAATATCTTGTCCAATGGCCTTTGTTGGGCGTTATAATGAAAACAATGTGAATTATACAAAATTTTAGCAACAATATAATGATTTAACATTCTTTGTAAGAATAGGGCACATTAACCACATCTGAAAGGATTCTTTAGAGTACTTGTCACTTTCTCGCAAGAGGCAAGTTGCCCAAGATAATTGCATAGGAATTTGAAACAAGATCTTCGGCATGGTAATCTGAATACCAAAAGCAATTACAATCGCAAGAAAAACAACAATTTCAAACTGAAAATTCTCAAAGAATATACATACCAATTATCTGTATAGGTAGATTTTTATGAGCTGAACAGGAATCAAAAATTGTAGGTACCTACACAAACCCCATGAGATTTTTTGTTTTCAACCCAAAGTCTACTCAAACTCCACACACTAAACAAATCTCAATTATCGTCGATATATTATTATTCCAATCGTTTGAAGGAGCTCAACAAAAAATTTAAAAATAATTTATTCGAGAATCAAAATCAAATTTCATTTATTCGCGTTATGTTAGTGCTTTCAAAATATTACTCTTTTATCCTCTGACAACAATTCTCCAAAGATCATCTCTCATTCCAATGTCCTACGATGTTGTCTCATCCACCACATCCTCCAAACAACTCCGCATATAATCTTCATCGATGCTGTTAACAAAAACATTACAAAAAAAAGGATATCGAGAAATTTTTTTTTATCCTTGCACATGTTGTTGTTGTTGTTAAACGATGAATAAAATAAAAAATAATCAAACAACATGGGAAAACGAAATGCCTGTCATTTCACTGTTGCGAATTATCCTAATGCTGTTTCCAGTGTCTACTTGGTATATTTTTTTTTTCAATACAAATCTACTTGAAATGTAAAAAAAAGAGAAATAAGCGAATTTGATTGAAAACTCTTCCAAGAAGGATGTCCTTTCGTTTCTTAAAAGCATATATATATATAGAAATGTATTTTTATATATCAAGATACATATATAAATAAACAAATACATTGAGCTTTTATCGTAATAACATTTTGTACTTTGGGAATTGAAAATATACATCATATCCTTTAAGAAGAACTGAAGCAGCAATGACATCAGCGTGCTTGAATATTGGATTTGACATTAGCATAATTTACTTCGATACGTGTCAATCTGCCTCTGCAATGAAGATGAGGATGACGATGACGATGAAGACGAGGATGATGATGTCCTCCTTTCACTCAAACTTATACTTCTCAAAAGACACAGTAATCATCTAAATATATACGAGTTCATACATATATGCAAAGTCCTTCACGTGTGTATATGTATATATATACGAGTATCATTTACAAATGACAAATCCATCGAATTTTTCAAATTTAAATTGACAACAAAGTGCCACATCAAAAAGGACCATCAAATTGATATCCGTAACGTGAAAAGGATCTCAAGTGTCCTTTACAAGAAAACCAAAAAAAAAAAAAAAAAAAAGTGTTCTTTGAGAAGAAACCAAGAATGTCTTTATATGCGCCACACTCAAAATAAACCTATGTATGTGCCTATTACATAGGCATATTCTTCACATACATATATGTATCATTAAATTATGCCATTTTATCGCACGGAAAAAAGAGTCGATCCGCAATCCCTACTTGTTATTTTTTTTCTTTTAAGATGAGATACTATAAAAATGTATCTTTTGCACATAAAAGTTCACAAAAAAAAAAAACATCCGAACCTCTCAAGAACGATATACAGAATCTTGAAATGGTATGCCATTAAAAGAAAGCAAACTAGAATGCTAAGGACTTTTCTATCTCTGCTGTGTCTCTCTCTTTCTATCTGGTACCGATATAGCAAGAAGCCATAACCATGCTTAGAGTGTATAGAGTTTGAGAACGATGTGTCGAATTATCGTGAAATGGTTTTGATATCTCGTATCCGCAGTTTTCTTGAGCCATCCAGGATAAAAGATACATAATATTAGACTTTGTTTATGTGAGTGTATTTTAAATGCGTCAAAAATCATCCCAGTGTAATGATGATGATGACATTTTGTGTCAACATATAGCTACGGATACCTACATACATACACATCCGTGAACACCAAAAAGTGCCATTTTCATCTCTGCCTCCTCCATTTTTCATCTGATGTACCTTCTGTGCTGTATGGAATCTCAATGAGCTCAAGTAAATGTGTTTTGCTTATCCTAATATGGATTCAAGATGTTAATGTTTTTCTTAGACAAACTATTGGATCTTATGGTGTATGGTTTGTTGTGTATCTGGTGGGAGAATCCAACCACTGGAGTTTGAAATCTTGTGAAGAAAATTTCAGTATCAACGTTAGAAAAACCATTTCTTTGCAAACGATTGTGTGCATCAAAGTCCGTCAAAATTTGGTTTCGAGGGATTTGGTATCTTGAAAATAATTAAAAATGTCTTCAAGTATATCCTGAAAATCAAAATAGATAAAAGCCTCACTTTGAGCGCCTTCATTGTGTTCCACGTTTCAACGGGGCAACAACTTTGTAGTTTAGCAGAAGAACATGGATCAATTATTAACCCATAGTTGATTCCTCTAGGAATTACTGACAACAATGGCGCCCAACGCGGGACCTTACTGACAATGGAATTATTATAAGATTAAGATGACATTTTTTAGAAGACTGCCACTGCAATGTGTTCCCATGTATACATCTGAGGATTGAAAATGACACGCAATCTGAGACTACTTAACGGTGTTGAAGTCTTATTTAACTTCAAGGAAAGAGGGATTCCTTCGGAAAACCGTAGCATGCCACCTTGAAAATCCTCACAAGAATGGCGCCCAACGTCGGGAATTTTTTGTTTCTAGGCCTTCTGAAACATAAAGGAAATGGTTTTATTTTTTAAGATAGTATCGTCTGCTTGGCCAAAACTGTTTTCCCGTCCAAACCTGGGAAGCTAGAGTGGTGCCCAACGTTGGGCCTAGAAATAACAAATATTTTCAGCCTCTAAAATCCTTTTTTATTACGCGTTTTCCGGCAAAAACTTTAAAGCAAAATCATCAGATCGTGTTCTATCGAATGCAATGTTCAGACCCAATAACATCCAATTAAAAGAAAAGGAACCGCGTTCAGCTGTTAAACAGATGAAGTTCATAAATATTTAGAGTTGATACGTACACTTAAAATAAAGAATGAGAAAATGCTTTCCGAAATGCTTTTCTTTGTCCACAGTGTTTTTGTTGCAATCCTACACCTTGTAAATATCCGCCGTTTAAAAATTTCTATTCAAAAACAAAACGGTATCATGATTAGTGTCATAAGAACATTTTATTTCCAACACCAAACAAAGTCCTTTTCCATTTTGGCAAAAGTCCCCTTTTTCAGCTTCCATAAGCATTTCGAAAACATTTATTTTCCTTTTTCAAGCTCGAGAACATACATTTTTTGGCAGATTTACTGCATATTGGTTTGGTGTCAAGTGCACGCGCGATAACCCAACGGCCCGAAAGTAAGTCCTTTTTATACCCGCACAAATAGAGGAAGAAAAAAAGAACGAATAAAAGAACGATGATTGCTTACCATCACACAAAATCCTACACCCCAGTATACACTTTGCTCCACCGCATCTCAGAGCAGAACCAGAAGAAAGGCCAATTCCATGGCCAAAACATGTTCGAAGATTTATTTCGTCATTTGTTTCTTCTGCTGTTCTGAGCTTGGAATCTCGCCTCTCTTTAGTTTCAGTTAGCAAAAGGATTTTCCCATCCAAATCTCTTGTAAATTTAGATAGAAATTTGAAATTATTTTTTTTTTCTTCTACAAATAATGGAAAAGGATTTCGTGTTGGGTATAATATACTTTTAGAGTTGTTGCAACTTTTTCTTTAACTCTACACCCTCCTTTCCTCTTATGTAAAGGACGACGAGAATTTGACAGCATTGTCATTTAAATTTATCAGCTCTCGTCTGTTTTTTTTCTATTTCATGTTGCTGTACCGCGGATGGTTTACAACAAACGAAAGAAAATAACTTTTGTATCCTGCCAAGGGGATAAACTAAAATCCATACCCGGTAACGAGCTGAACTCAGCAAGAAGCTAGATGTAAAAATGCCAAAGCTGCTAGTTAATTTGCATACGTTGCGCAAAAAGGATACCATTTTTGCAATAACATGCCATAAGTATATAACCCGCATGAGATCAAGCAAGGATCACAGAGGGGTGAAATTCTATCTGGTTAACTATGAAAAAAAAATATTCTTCAAACATAGAGAGTATAAGAGCGTTAGGCAACGCACAAATTAATCATCCTATCAGGTTTTTGGTAATTTGCATAAGCTGCAATTACTGAAATTCTATGTGTGTGTGTGTATTGGTAAAGGATTCTGTAGTACATTTTTTTTTTGTTCAATATTTTTGTCAGCCATGTGTCGTTACTCGTTTCCGATCAGTGTTGCTCCACATGAATATTTTTTTTTTCGGTAGCAAGACGATGAAGGCATCCATTCTAAGGATGAACCCTTTTAAGGACCAAACGACCCGTGTGATTGTATATTGTATATACTCGTCGTCGTACCTATTCGTATAATACTCTTCAATAGATATCCTATTTGTAGTCAATGATGGCGCTGGAACTAATACAAATGTCAATCGTGCACCACGCACCACATCAACTCACCCCGGCAGCAGCATTTATATATTCCTGTCCCGTTATTTGATTTGCAAAACTGAAGAAAAAAAAAAATATATATGTACGAGTACCATAACGTACACATATCCTTCGATTTATTGTATGCTTTGGATAGAAAGTCATCTGTGGCAGGAATCAGGACTCAGAACACCAAACCACACCACCATGTCATCGTCAGCTCTGGTATGGCAATTTCTGGGACATAATTTTCCAGGTTGAAGGATTTTCTTTGCAATTCAACTAGGTATTCCAGGGATTGAGTGTGTGTTATTTTCGATTTTTGTACACCGAGCGAGACTCTTGATGTAAGAAGGATTCGAATATTCCTCATTCCAGAATATTTGTGTGTAGGTTCTATAACTGGATTCGAGATTTACTCCTTTTTGTCCTTAACAAAAGCAGAAAAGGTTATATGTATGAAGGATTTTTGAACCATAGCACAGACATTTTGAATTTGAATTTTTCTTGTTTTTCTTTTGGTTTTTTTTGAAGAAGAAGGAACAAGGACTCTGGATTGGCTTTTTGGCTTATTCACAGAGATTTTATTCTTTAGTGTAGGTACCTACCTGTATGCTGTATCTACATATCTAACCAATAGCTAATATTGCTTTTGAGGTTCAGCTCCTTTGTAGGAGCATGAAAGGACATAATGTGAGTACCTTTAGTTAGAACATACCTATATTTATGTGTGTTTTCTTAGATTTGGTTTGGCAGTGGATGTTTGTATTTTTGGTGAGTCGTTTTTTTTTTTTTCTTGAGTGTTTTCTTTCAAATTTAAATAATATTGAATAGCTTTTTCCGGACTATTCAATTTTTTTTATTTGATCTTCCTAAAGGAAGTTTTGGACGAAAAACCTTTAAAGATTCAAAAATTTCAAGTTTAAAAACAATTTAAATTATTTTTTGATTTTAAAATAGGAGAGCGAATTTTTGCAACGAAACTTCAAAAGCCTAGTTTCAATCAACTGATTCTTGAAAGTTTTAATGCTCAACAAAGGTGATGCTCTTTTAGTTCTGATGTTTAATTTTGTGTCAAGAGACTTTAAAAACTTATAAATTATGGCTTATATCGACTTAGATATAAATAAATGGATCAAATTAAGGACCGTTTTAAATTTGGCATTGAACTTTAAAGAAATATTTGGAATGAACCGTGGTGTAAATAATGCGGTTAGAATTTTGGACTACTACTCTGAAGGTTCTAGGTTAAATTCTTAATTCCACCAAAGTTGTTTTCCGGAGTACCTACCTACTGCTTCTTGCGAGGAAGTGAGAAATCTTCCAAGGGTAAAATATTAAAAAAAAAAGTTCATTTCTACTGGCTGATCCGATTGCATGTTGTTGGACCTTCCATTCCTGCTGTGTAATAACACACACAGAGGAGCTGACTATACTACTATTATTCTTTTTCGTTATGCTAATATTATTAAAAATAATATTCAAAAGTTCATTTTTTTTTTAAATCTACTTTTGACTGTTTTTTTTAGATAAAGTTGACACATTTTTTTTTTGGAACAACGCAACATTCAAAAACACAAAATCCTGAACTAAAAAATTTCGAATCACTCAACAGCGTATTTAAAAAATATATAAATATCATAAAAAAAACAATTCTCGAATATTTGGATTGCTGCGGTGTTATTTCTGAAAATCCAGAAATCGCGAATTTGAATTTTTATTTTCATAGGAATTTTGAACTAAGCTACATAAAGATGTCAAACAGCTTCAACAAAAAATTAAAGTGTTTGAAAAAAAAAATCTGAGAAACTCGGAATTTATAAATTAAAGCTGAGCTAGTTATGCACTCTTCCAAAAATTGATCTTTAAATTGAATCAGAAAACTTCGTAAAATTGAAGATGGATTTTTTTCGAAGCAAAAATATTGTAATTGCAGTTTTACAAAAAAATTTGAAACCGAAATAAGAAATTAATTAAATCTGCTGTGACTTCATGAGTGGGACCCTTAAAATGTTGCATGGTTTTAGAAGTTTCATTTAATATTTTTTAATCACTTTTTAAAGATATTTATCAACCCAGTCAACTGTGTTTAATAATTTAAAAAATATGATTTGAAAAATTTACTTAACAAAATTAAAAAAAAATGATAGAAACTTTTGCTGCAAATTACAAATAACTTACGTTAAAAAGAGTGATTGATTCGTAAGTGAAAAGAAGCAGCAAAACAGAGCAAACAAATGAAGAATTCTGAGAAACAGTGCATTTCAGCACTTTTTTATGGAAAATAGAATTTTGAAAACAGAATTTTGTAGGAGGAATTCAACACAAATCTATTGAGCGAAAGGCTTTTGCATCGACAAACTTCTGTTACCAAAAACATGCTTTTTCAAAAATCCGCTTTGAAAAATTTTAAATTTTTGAAATCTCTGTTTTTCACTGATCTGTTAAAAATAATAGTCCTTATATGATTAGTTAAACAAAACTTAGTTTTGAAAAAAAATAAGTTTTTTTTGGCAGCATATTTAAGCATGCAACGGTGAGCGAAACTTCAGAAGTTTTTTTTTATTACTCAACTATAAATTGAACTCAAAATTTAAAAAAATATATATCAGAATTTTGTTCTGTATACAGAAATAGCAGAATTTTTAAATGTTCCAAGATAATTTAAAAAAAGAAAAGCAGATTTAAAAAAAAGCTTATTCTGAATAATAACATTTTGAAATCTTTTTTACTTCGAATTTCCCGCCATCATATCATTTCGGTATTTTGTTTCGATATAAAATATATAGAGATATTTAAGACTCACTTAAATAAAAATTGGTCAAACATATCCTTAACACTTTGCAATTGGCTTCGAATATTTAAATTTTGTTGTTTATTTCGACTAACAGATCTTCAGGTAATGGTTCTAATTTTTATTTTAATAAAATAAAAATATCTTGATTCCAACTATTCTTTTAATTCAATTATTAACGATGTATCTATAAGACAAGCATCCCAATTTTCTATAGCGAATTTCATTACAGCCTCTTACCAATCTCGAATTTTAAAAAAATGGTCCTTGAGCAACATATCGATGGTTCTTAAAATATTTGCAATAAGCCCTTAACAAGACCCTTAACAAGCTCTTCAATCACGCAACAAACCATCCGAATTCATCCACATACACTTACAGCCACTTTATTCGCAAAATTGCAAATGTTTGCAAAAAAAAAAAAAACTAATTTGAATAACAAAGAACGAAAAATGCATCCTGTCAACCCATTAAAAAACACACACACTTATTCATTAAAAGCAGATGAGCAAACGAAAGTATAGACATACCTTCATTTGCACAAAAAAAAAACCTCTGCTCACAAAAATTCGTTTAATCCTTAAATACAAATATGCAAATTCTTTCGAAAGCGACTAGGTAAAGTCGGCTGAAATTTAAATAATTTTTCACGACGCACAACTATCAACGACACGAAGAAAAAAAAAAATCCTGCCTACATGAACCAAACTATTGTTCCACACTGCACACCTTTCATATATAGCTACCTTTTTCGAAAGTTTAATTTGCATAAATCACAGGGACTCTCATTTTCATGTGTGATAGGGTTATTCTCATTAACATAAAGGACGAAAAATAAAAATAATAAATGTTATCCTAGAACCTCGTTGAGCATCTGCTTTTTTGGCAAACGATCAGAAATTATTTTTCTATACCCTTTCCCTCTCGCCAGGAGTTTTAATATGTTAATGAGTTAATTCTTATGAATGGCATGGAAATACTATGTCACGGCCAAGGACACGGCTACACAGTACACACAGATATGCATCACGCACACACTGCGCGATGAATCCCAATGAATTCTAATTAAAAGAAAAAAAAAAAATATTCAAGAAGTGTTTGAAGCGAAAATGAGTCCATGCTCAGCTCAGTGTTCAATTAGCCCGCTTAACGAAGAGATCGAATCGGTTGAGTACAATTTTTTTTTGAGGACACTCACCTGATCTTAATTTAAATTTTTTTTTTCAAAACTTTTATTTTTAAACACTAATATCACTGCAGTTTTTTTTTTACAAAATTTATAAAAGTATGTCAGTCCTTTTACAAGCAAACAAAATCACAAGGAATAAAATCACAAAGTCACAATGTCCTGTCCAATCGGTAACGCGTCAACTTAAGGAATGACGGGTTTCCTTAATCGCTCAAAGAAATTTCTGCAAATTTCTCTACTTTGCCAATAATTTTTTGGTTCCAAAAAAAAAAAAGGAACTCCAAGAGGATATATAATACACGACTGCGTATCACTCACGAAACCAAACCGAAAATTCAATAGACACCCGAATTTGTCTAAGTCCTTTATATTATGCTCGTTCGTTCGTTCGCTCGTCCTTCGATTGTCGTAACAAAATTATTTATGAACCAAAGAAAACGGAATATATTCTTGGTCTTAATCGAAATGGATACTTTTGAGCAAAGCTTGCAAGTCAAGCAATCGACTTCGACTGCTACTGCCACAAGGAAAATCGGTCGTCCTTAGTCCTTGTCGTTCGCAGTTCGCAGTGCCACCCAGAATGGTGGCATTTTCAGATGGTTTGAAATACAAATGTGTCATAACGCGTGGCAGGATGAGAACGAGGAGACTTTGGTATAGTTGATGTTGTCTTGTGCGCGTACTCAGTGGCGGCAAACGATAAACACGCAAAAAGGACGAAGGACGACACAGACGAAGTAGAAGAATAAAAAAATCGACAAAATAAATGGAAAAACACTTGAAAAGCATGACAAAAGTCTTTCCCAAAACGAAGCTCGTCCTTTTTCTAACCATTGCTTCTTCCACCCCACACACACCCATTCCACACACCCGCGCCCGTCGATATGCTATAAGCAAAGTTAGGAGCTTACGTTCGCCCTCTACCCGAAAAATATTCCAATACAACAGCAAAACGGCAGGCAGAGCAATAACAACCCTCAAAACACCATCACAGAAGCTCTGAAGTATCAGCAACAGCAACAGCAGGAGCAGCAGCAGCAGCAAGGACATCAAAGTAAGTATACGTAAAAGAGGCATAAACGCGTAAAAGAGGGGATAGTTTTTCACCCACACTGCCAGGAGTCCTTTTTTTGGGAGTGAGGGTGTTATTTTGTTCCTGTTTCCATTTTTTATTCATCATTCCCCGCTTTTTTCGGTTCGCTGACAAAAATTGTTACTGTTCCAAATGTTGAGAATTAATAGTCCTGCGCTTTTTTCCTTTTTTTCTTGTTTTTTGTCCTTTTTATGCTCCACCACTACACGGGTAAATTTTTTTGTTGAAGGAGAAACCTGGAAATGGAAAAAAAAATTTCAAAAAGGGGAATCCGGGTAGTCTAATGCAAATTCAAACTTTACCCCTCCAAAAGTGGATTTGGGAATTCTTTTTCGGCGGTTTCTTGTTTGCCTCTCTATTCTGGTTAGGTTAAGGATCTGCGAGGATTTTCAGGCGATCGGGCGAGGGTGTAGGAGGAATGAACGCGGCAGAGTAAAGTTTTGAGTTATGCGTGCGATATGCGAACATTTTAAACGATGGCGCTTTTTTATGGTGTTGTTTAGGGGGTGGCAAGTTAGTTACAGGGTATGGGGTGCTAGATATACTCTGGGGTGGTTTTGGAACCCTTTTTTGTTGTTGGTTGTTCCTGAGGCCTTATCACTAGTTCACATTCGTTTCATTTTTTTTTTTTTTTTTTTGCTAACATCATTTACTTTTGGCTTTGTTGTTGTTGGTTGGTGTTGTACTATTTGATTACTTATGCTTTCGGATGAAAAATGAGAAGGGGGTGTACTTCGTCGTATCTTTATACAAAAAAAAAGACAGGCGTATAAACGCTAAAATGACTGATGGATAAGAAGACTGTTTTTTTCGCTCAAACTCTAAAGGAAGGGGGTGTTATGTGTGGCACGTATCGTAACGTTTTTCTTTTTTTTTTTTCTTCCAAAATCCATATCCGGAACTAATTTGCGTGGAACAGCGGTGGAAGTTTGGTATCCAGTTTGATATCATGGGGTGCGGTGTTCGATTTTTTATTTTTATCCTGGGGATGACATTTTTGCTTGTGGAGTTAATTTGCATTGACATTTTGCTATAGCTTGGTTTTTTGATTCTCTTCTATTTTAGATCTTAGATGTTATGTTGAAATGAAATGGAAAACGATTTGCAATAATAAGGGTTGATGATTATATGGGGTCATGACAAGTTGATAATGGTTTATTTTAACATTCCTAATGACATGTTTGGATATTGGATCTACCTTTGGGTTAAAAGGATTAGTTGGTTGGTTTTGATATTAAATTTAAGGAAAGGGACAGTTTTGTTCTATTAAGGATATTCTTTTAGATTGGGATCAAAGAAAAGAAATGGTAAATGGTATTAAAGGAATTCAATTTCTTTTAAGCTTGAAAAGATTCTAATTGATATGAAGTTAAAACTTTAAGAAAAAATATGTGCACTTTATTTTCAATTCTAAGCCTTATTTAAACAAAAAAAAAGTCAACTCCAGATTAAAGCAAGGTTAAAGAATTCGTGCAGAAGAAAATAAAAACAATTGTCAGACGATGGTCGGCAAATTCCGCCTGTCTCCCAGTCTGCACCGCTACCTTACATTAAAATGGTTGGGCCTCTTTAAACTGTGTTTCTGTGTTCCTGCCTTTATTATCATTAATATCTGAAGGCTATTTTTGGTATTCTAGATTTATCATAATTCATAACCTTTTTCGAAAAGCTCGTTTTTTTTTTTCTTCTAAAATTGGCTTAAGCGATTTCGATGGAGTTTGCAGGATTGTATTTCTTGGAGGCTTTAGCCAATATTTTGAAAAATAGATAGAACCGTTATTTGTTTTAATCAGGCTTTATTTATAAATTTTGTTAAGCCATGGCGATTCTGTTACTTTTTCTATAATAACGGAGAACTTAAAAAAGTAATGAAAAACAGAAATATTGGTGGAATTAATTTTGTATTATTATAACCTGGTAGATTATGTCATCCAATTTATTTATTAAACAATATTTCTGGCATATGCCCGCCGCGACTGCGAGTTACATAGTCCAATTTTTCACTACTTTTTTAATAAATCTAGCAATAATGGCGTCAATGGTGGATGTTTGGATGATTAATTTTTGGAAACGAAAAATCAGTCAGTATGCTCAAAAGTGCTCGTCATATACCGCAACGGCAGGAACTTCCTCATTTCGAAAGAAATAAGTAGGTACCTACCGATGATGACCGATGGATGTAATGGTGATTCGATAATGGCTGGGATTGTCTTATATGATGTGTTAAACTGTTATCTAACAAATGGAATTTGTTTTCAATAAAAGTTTAATATGTATGTTTGTTCTTAGCAAAACAAATTATAGAAATTTTTATTTCTATGTATAAAATGACATTTTAAAAAACAACATTTAAAGCGGGCTAAAATCTTGTGTTTTTAAATCGCGCTTACAAAAATATTTATTAATTCAAGCGCGGGAATTAATAAGTACTTTTTCATGCGGGATTTAAGATTTGGTTCTGCGGGAATTGACAGAAATAGCTATATTTTATTCAAAGCGCGAGCTTTTGTTTTCCAGATTTCGATTGCGAGATTTTTAAGAAAAAAATTATAAAAATGCGAGATTTAATGATGCGGCGTACCTACTTTAAAAAAAGCGAGATTTTATTTATGAGTGATTTTAGTCTGTGTCCTGAAATTAGGAATTTGAATATGAAATATAATTTTCATAATTATTTCAATTACGAAATTTCAATAGAAATATGGCTGCAAAATTGCCAATTTTTGCCAAAAAATGGTAAAAAGACTAAAAGAATTATTTTGCTTTAAACTATTGCAAATAAATTTCATTTATAATAAATTTTATATTGTGTGTTCGTAATTCTTCTGCTCCTTCGGCTTACCGATTTTGATAACCAAAACGTGTTTATATACATATATGTTTATTTGATAGGTGGCGCTGAAGGCATGTTATTATAATATTCTTAGAGATCCATATTAATACCTTTCGTACAGGGTCTTAGGAATTAACAAATATATTTGATTGATTTAGGACAGAAAACGTGAACCGCTGCAACAGTTTCCTTCACACAAAAAAAATTTAAGATGAACAATTACAAAAAAAAAAAATCGCTTACAATAAGGGCCTATTTCAAATTTTGATAACGTTTTTTGGGGAAAAAGAAAAGGCTTTAACTTCAATTGTGCTGTTAGTATACCTACTAATGATAGAACATTTGTTAAGGATTTTATTTAAAAAAAAAAAAAAAAATATCCTTTGTAAATACGTTGAAATTAATTTGATGTCTTTTCTGAGTTTTAAGACAGCCAACTTCTAGCCTGTTCCATTTTTCCCATGCTATTTTTACTTGCGATTATAGGTACTATAAGGCAAGTTATGGATTCGTGCAGAAAAAAAAATTTGAGATAACAATCACACATGACATTACGATGATGGAGAAGTCGAAAAAAGTGGGTCTGGAAATTCCGTCCGTCTGTCTGTCTGTCTGTATGTCTGTTCGCGCCTCTGGAGGCTGAACGGGTGGGCCGATTTGCTTCAAATTTGGTATTTAGGATTTATTTGGCTGTCCCTCGGAACGAATTTTTTATTTTTGCTCTAGGTCCAAAAATAACGGCACCTGCCATACAATCTTGAAGATAAAAATTGATTTTCTCAAAAACGGCTCTAACGATTTTGATAAAACTTTCAGAATGCTATTTTTGCAAGACAATCTATCTTTTGGTTTGAAATTTTTTTTTTTCAAAATTTGTCTAATAACGGTACCTCTCATAGAACCAGTATTTTCAAATCAAATTTTCTCGTAAAGTATACATTCGATTTCAATAAAATTTTGGCCAAAGGAAGTCATTCATAATTTTATTAATATGGCATTTCAAAATTTTCAAAAACTTTTTTTTTTGATTTTTTATAATTTTTTCAAAAACAATTTTGGTTTTCGAAATATGTTGGAAACGGGTACATTGATTTTTTTTTAAATTATTTTTCAAATGTAAACTACAGATTGCCATATATTTGCATACTCAAATAAATTTCAAAATATTTTTTGAAAAAGTTTTTCAAAAATAACCTTTTAAAAAAAACTGGTCCAACGATTTTCATTTTTTTTTTTTCCTAGATTGACGTTTAGCTTTGAAATTTTATTGCATACTTAATTTTTCCGAGAAAACTCTTAAACTAATTTAAAAAATAAAAGAATTTTCGAAATTATTTAATTTTTTTTTTAATATCCATATATGCAGCCACTACGCAATTGCTTATCATAAGAGCAAGTTCGTGCGACCCAGTCGTGCATTTTATTTTTTATTTTTACTTTTGAGCCAATTTTTTCCAGGAAACAGACGCAACAATAATTGTTAAAATAAAAGAGTTTCCAGAAGAGATGGACAATATTGTCTCTCACTCTTCTACGTCCATTCAGGTTTTTCAAAAGTCGTTTTCGAGTACGCCAAGTCTCCCCGCGATTCTAACTATAATGACTTCTGATGTAATGAATCCTATAATGGGTATAATGTGCAGTATAATAATAAATATCAAAGTTTTAGAGCTTTTCAGATCCAGCTTTGTTGCTAGACATGGTTTCTCGCTAAGAGATGATCACCGGACGAAAGATGTTTTGGAGCAAGTGGAAAAGGAATCCAAGGATTTTAGTGCCAGCTTGGATTTCCGAGAAAATGATGATGTCCTTAGAGGGTATCATCATTTCTTCAAGCCATATTTCATAATTAATCCCCATTATGGACCAAACTATATCTTATTATTCACATGTTTCATATTTAATATTTTAAAAAATATATATACTCTTGTCCTCAAAAAACAAATATCGAAAATAAACTACAATACCAAATTCCTCCCCCTCCTTCTTCCCTAAATCGAAAATTCATGCAAGACTTAAGGCTGTGCGGATGCGAATGCGGATAAAGCCCCCCGGAAAATAAAATTTGATTTAAGTTGAAGGGTACCTTATTACGCGAACAGCAATTCAATCTATATATACGAGTATGGATAGATACATACATCCGAGCTTTGCGTATATCTTATTATTGATGAGGGGGAGATGGATGAATGAAAATAAAAAATGTATTTATGTGGAAGAAGATACACACATCTTTATCTATTTCCTACCTATATTGCGGGTACACAATATACCCGCTATATGCGACAGTTGCCACTAGCGGTTTTTGTTAAAAGTTATATCACAGAACTCACACACATGGAGTATCTCCCATGACAAATCCTTTTTTTACATTCAATTTTTTGCCAATAATAATATAAAGCTTCGTCCTGTTCCAAAGCTGAAGCTATAGTGCTCGTATATATTCAACATATCGTCTTCAGTTTGATTTGGTGAGGGAACATTCCAATTCCAATGTACATTTCAATTTTGAATTCAATGCGCCGCTGATCACATAGCTTCATCCAGTTCGTCGAATTTGTCATCGGCGGCGTCCTCCTTGCTATATTGGCAAAAGGATATATCATATCTATCTTTCTACACATCACACACAGACACACACGCAAGATACAAAATTCAAATCCTTCTAAAGTATATGAATTTCTTTTTCTTTAGCTTGGAAAAAAAATCAAAGTTTTGTATACGATTCCTCACAATATTGCTTGTTAGTTTGCTGATGATGATGATATCCTTTGACTGATAATGCGGGACATTCCAAACGACCGACATGCGAATAAAAAATTGAAGAAAATATTTCGGACAGGACATTGATATAGACAAAAAAAAAAAAACTGATAAAGAAAAATTGTTCTCAGCTCAGAGATTATTTTTATCATCTTCACGGACAGACAGGCAGATAGATGAACATAACGGCAATAGAGACATATATTCATATGCTGCCAATGGACATCCGCTGAAGCGGTCCATAAACATCGTCCACCATCAACGTGTTCTACTTGATATGGTGTTCTTGTTGCTGTTGTTGTTGTTGGCAATGGCTTTGCACTATTTGGCCGTCCGTCGTCTAACCAAATTTCCAATTTGCGAAAAATACGAGTATACAATAATATTTTCTTTCTCTATTTTCGTCCTTGTCGTTAAATTGTTGTTGCTTTTATAGTGTATAGTATGGTACCTACCGCTACCAAGCTGCTACTGGCTTGGTCTCGTGGTATTCTTAACAATTTTTTTTTTTCAGATTCCATCCTCTGGCAAAGAATAATATACAAAAGGCAAAAAAAAATCATCCATAGACTCGCAAAGTATTCCTTTTTATCCTGGTTTAGTGCTGCTGCTCCTGCTCCTGCTGGATGCTTGCTGATTCTATACTCCGAGTATAGAGTAGAAAATATTTCATTTTTATCCTGAAAGGATACTTCCATTTTTGAGAGATTTGTACAAACTGAAGGAAAGAATTGGTAATGAGGGACATAAGGGGAAGAAGGAGGGTTTGAGGATTTGTTATAAGGATGGGTGGGAAGTGGAAGGCTTGGAGGAAGAAAAAAAAATTGAAACTATTTTGAAAGGAATTTCCTTCTTTTTGTTGGAAATTTTTATTTTTGTATTTCTATATTATTAGAAATATTATTAAATTAGCCCGGTTTTGCCGTATGCGGTGGGTGGAAATATAGGGATGCGATGGAGGATTAAGCTTGATGTAGAGAGATTTGTTACTCCTTGCTGAAGAAGAAGCAGAGGGAACACAAACAAAAAGTGGATTGGTTTGCCTTCTAAACGTATATGACAAGGGAAGCTTATGCGTAATTACGATGATATGAGAGTGAATACACAAAAGGAATGTGCTCCATTTTATGGTAAAGTGGATTTGTTGAATATAAGGTCCTTGATCCTTGTTCTGGTTATTCAGATTGGCGTATACCTACAGTATAGTTTTTTTTCAATTTTTTTAGTTGTCTTGAATTTTGGTATTTTTATATGACGTGCGCGCACAATGTTGAATTAGGTGCGGTTTAGAAAGTCTCCCCTAGTAAACTTTGACGGAAGAAAACAATTTTTTCAACGTTATCCTAAAAAGACAAGAGGTCATTACACGAAAATCTTTTTCATTCGCAGCTTTGAAATTGATGTTAAATTGTTAAAGGTTCTCCAGGATCTGGCGAAGGGTGAAGACTTGGTTGGTTTTTAGACTTCCTAGGTCTGATTTGATCGTCAGCAAACGGCTTGAGACGTTCATTACCAAATCTTGACTCAGATTCCAATTACCGAGTAAAATTTCTTCAGACAACATTTTACAGAGTAGGCTGGTGTATCGCCATCGTCACTATCAGGTCATTTCCATCAGAGCGTTTGTAAGGTTTCGTTTGCAGCCCATTTTGATTCCAGCAGTTTCGTAAATTTTGTGTCTGCAGGGATCACTACCGGGATCTTTGCTGTCAGCACCATCACTGAATAACTGGTTAACCAACCTCCCCGAAATGACAATTATCGATATTTTCAACAGAGTGGATTTATTACAATCTTTGCGGAGCCTACTGAGGCTTGCGAATTTTTATGTTAACTGTTTCACACTTCTATAATAGATTGCTCATAGCGCAGAACTATTCTATAGTCTGAGCACAGAATTCTTTTTTCATAGAAAGATCCTATTTAATTTGAAGATTTCTCGGGTTTTTTTTTATGTTTATATCAAGCTTCTTGATTTATTTCGTTCCTTCAGTATACTTGCTTGAACACAGCATGCTTATCCATACAATGAACAGCAAAACCCTGTTATAGTAGGTCCTGATGACTGATACAAAAAAGATCCTACAAAACCTCATTGTCTGTATATACAAAGCCACTTCTATTGGAGCGTCGTCATCGTCGAAACCATCGCGGAAACACCATCAGCTAAACTTTTTGACGGAAGTCAACCCTTTTTTGTTGTTGCTGAGCAACCAAGACCTTGCCACACACATCACAAATGACATCCGAAATCACAATGCCTTCCACATGCTCGGGCACATCAGCAGGCCAAAGGGGGTGATTCAGGGAAAACTTCTTGGTGCTTGTTTTTGCTTCCAGCATCCTGCTTGATGGAGGTTTCTTGAGCTCTGTTCGGTGTTTTATTATTTTTTAACTTTTTTTTTTTGTGTACCAATTTTGCCCAGGGAAGATAATGTGTATGTACGAAGTTGTACTTGTACTCGAACATGTCGAAAAAGTCCTCACATCCTGCTGCTGGGATTCTTGTTTGTTGTTTTTTTTTTTTTTTTTTTTTTTTATTTGTTTTGCACGTTCTTTTATTATGAATTTGAATTTTTTTTTCTTTAAATTTGAATAATTTCGGCAGACCGACAACGTAGAAGGATTCAATTGAACAACACACATACACACGCTCGTGCTTTTGGAATGTGTGCGTGTGTCTTCCTTTTTTCTTGAAAAAAAAAACACAAACAACAACAACAAAGATGAACAGCGAAATATGAAAGAAAAAGAATCCTTTTATCCCTTTAGGCCGCACCCACCCTGCTTGTACTTGTGTTGCCACACTACAAATGTTTGCTAGGACACATATTTGCTTTAGAAACGTGTAGTCTCACATTGTTTGCCTGCGAGAGTCCTCTACACTCTTACAATGACATACATACAAATACAATCAACTTTTTTTTCCCGCATAAGGAGGGAGCCCACTATAAAATGGTAAAGAATTTCATTTTCCATTTCTCGGATTTGGCTTTATAGAGCCGGATTTCATATACCAACCCGAACCCGTACACACACTTATGTGTGTTATTTTTTTTTTTTTTTCTTCTGTGTTCAACCCTAAAAAATTCCGTTTGGTTCTTCCTTTACGGCTTTGCGGGTTCAGAGAAAGGACATGCACGAGGACGAGACGACACAGATAGAGAGGGCTGTTTAGTGGCGGGTTGGTTCCTTATGTGATCATCATAGCACACATGAAAAATTATGCGTATACGTGATTGATTGGTAGCTATGTTGTGCGTGTTTTTTTTTTGAATAAATATAGAAAAGAATATTTTTTAGGCAATTTTGTTTCGGAGTTATTTTAAAAATAAGGGATGTTATCGGTCAATGGAACGTTAGAATTTCGGAGTAAAATCAATCGAGGGGAGGGGATAGTTAATAATGCTTCTTAATCCAGGAGGAATTTTTTAATTTGCTTTGTGGAACCCTATAAATGCATGTGTCGGCAGTGTAGAGTGCGAAGGGCGCGATACTGGTGTTCCATTTAATAAAAACTATGTTTTAAAGTAAAAACATTAAGTTGAGTAAGTATTGAAGCTGAAACTACAGATTATGTCAGGACAGGAATTCAAATTTCGAGACCTTTTGAATGTGTCTGGACTTTCAAAACCTATTTTTGTTTTAATATAGGTATTTACTTTGAGAATAATAAATAGGCTCCGAAGAATTATATCAATAAGGTCCTTGCCAGAATATACGAGCAATGTCTTATGCGTGCAGCACTGCAGCATGATATCAAGGTTATCCTAGAAAACTTCAACGCCCGAAAACCGGAAAGGAAGAATTTAAATATATACAGGATAATCAACTTTGAAGCGCAAAAATTTAGAGAAAACGACCAGATGCTTTCAGAATTCTCATATTCCAGTAAACTTGGACGTCATCAGTACAGGATTAGAGCCTTTTCGTACACTTTGATTCCGACCACTGCACTGCCTAAATATATAACGAAGCTATATTATTGACGATCAACAATTTCGAAGTAAAAGATTTTAAGTGGGAAGACTTCAATTGGAAGTTACCACCGCAGCTTTGAAGTCAATGTCTGACGAGTAAGCTTGAAACGAAGTTGTTAAGTATTTAAAGCAAAATAAAGTATCGATAGTCCCCACATGTTCGTCGATTTCAAAACCATACCCGTAAAAACGGGAGCAGGAATTTTACATTGGTATGCTAGTAAAGTGAAACTCCGTGTTGATTACCTTCAGAGACTACCAAAGGAAACGTTTCGATACTTGGCGAAACAAGTGCATGTCAAAGGACATGACTTAGGTACGCAAATCACACAACAGTTCAATCAAAGTTTTTTTGCATAGTGTTCGAGAGAAAAGCGTGTGAAGGCCAAGAAGTCAAAACCCTTGTGAAAAAAAAAATAACTAATTCAACTTCAAGATCGCTGGGCCATGTAAATGTTAATCGAACAAGCACCTAACGGCTCATCGCTATCTAAGGGAATAAGAAGATAAGGCAGCAATTATCTTCTATAGCACCATCTAGAGCGGGTACAGGAAGTTAGCCCCCCATTTTTAGAATTTCAAGATTGTAAAAGTTGTTCTGAGTTGTTCTAGAATTGTTCTACAATGTTCCAAGAGGATAAATGTCCAAGATAATATTTGGCGCGGTAAGACGAAGAAAAAACTTTTTTTTCGCAGCCCCCCACTTTTTAAAAAAAAATTTTTTGGCGGTTTTTCTAGGTTGTTCTAGTTGTTCTAAACATTGTTCCCAATTTATATTTCCGAAATAAAATTTTTAGCGGTTAGGGGAAACAAAAAACTTTTTTTTCGCAGCCCCCCACTTTTAAAAAAAAAAATTTTTGGCGGTTTTTCTAGGTTGTTCTAGTTGTTCTAAACATTGTTCCCAATTTATATTTCCATAATAAAATTTTTAGCGGTTAGGGGAAACAAAAAACTTTTTTTTCGCAGCCCCCCACTTTTTTTAAAAAATTTTTTTGGCGGTTTTTCTAGGTTGTTCTAGTTGTTCTAAACATTGTTCCCAATTTATATTTCCGAAATAAAATTTTTAGCGGTTAGGGGAAACAAAAAACTTTTTTTTCGCAGCCCCCCACTTTAAAAAAAAAATTTTTGGCGGTTGTTTTAGGTTGTTCTAGTTGTTCTAAACATTGTTCCCAATTTATATTTCCGAAATAAAATTTTTAGCGGTTAGGGGAAACAAAAAACTTTTTTTTCGCAGCCCCCCACTTTTAAAAAAAAAAATTTTGGCGGTTTTTCTAGGTTGTTCTAGTTGTTCTAAACATTGTTCCCAATTTATATTTCCGAAATAAAATTTTTTGCGGTTAGGGGAAACAAAAAACTTTTTTTTCGCAGCCCCCCACTTTTAAAAAAAAAAATTTTGGCGGTTTTTCTAGGTTGTTCTAGTTGTTCTAAACATTGTTCCCAATTTATATTTCCGAAATAAAATTTTTAGCGGTTAGGGAAAAAAAAGTTGAAATTGTCACTACATGGCGAATAAGCCAACAAAAAACTCTCTCTATTTCATCCATATTTTTTCTGAAATTATTGTAAGGCACTCCTTGCCCTTTCCTGAATTACTCTACCCTTTTTATAAGAACCTCAAAACTGGTAAGACGTACTTCGCAGCTTATAAAACTTGTAAATACTTTGGAAACGAAATTGACTTGGTGTACTTCTTTTTTCCGGAACCATCTTTATATCTTGTTGGAATCTATCCCAATCAGTATGATATACATCGTTGACATTAGTTACGCACTAAAATCACTGCGCGCATGCAGGGAAGACCACGTGCAGGTTGTCAACAACCTCCCCTTTTTTTTTTTTTTTTTTTTTTTTTTTTTTTTTAATATATATTTTTTTTTTTTTTTTTTTTTTAATTTTTTTTTTTTATGTAATGAAAATTAATAAGAAAAGAAAAATATGAAGAAAATCAAACCGCAGCCATGCTGAGTATGTCAAGTTCACTCTTAAATATGTATTTACAGTCATGCTGCAAAAAAAATAAAAAAATAGGCATGGGAAAACGTCCTGTTTAAATCGCAACGTAAATGCAAAGAGTCGGATTGACTTTCACATCTTCACTCGCACGTGCAGATTTTGCGAGCAGGTCGTCAAAATGTACCCAGTTCTCGCCATATAAGGCATAGGCAGAGTAGTGCCCTGGCATTCGGACTGTTTGGCCTGGGCGGAAATGAACGATGCCTGCCACAATGTACGTGCATTTATTTAAAATTATTGTCTTTGGGAACGATTTCAGATCATAGGAGCCATTATCTGATCCAATGCACTCTATGAAAAGATGAGAACGGTAGTCAACATCAACGCGACGTTCTGTGTTACAATTTGCACAACGTTTTTTTGGTTGCCTACCGTTCTGCAGTTTTATTGCATCTTCGAGTTTGCTATACCCATGAGCCTCGATCGTTTCGAAATCCAATTGTACCAACGTACGGCTTGCAGCCGCAGTGTTTTTGCATATAATGCATTCTATGCGCCTGAAAAAACTTGGCTCATCCGAGAATAAGCATTCGCATAGGTGGCATACGTTTGAAAGGGCATTGATCCGGACTACTTCCGGCATCTCTTCGTCAACAAAGTCCTGACATTTGCCTAGCAGACGTGCTCGATATTTATTAACTAGTGCACATGGACCTTTAGCTCCGAACGTTTTCGTGAACTTGAAGACCTCCGACGAAGACCCTTCAATGATATCATTAAATTTGTCATGGATACATGCAGCGACCAGTAATTGCTGAATACTATCAAATCCACATGTATTCATCACAACAAATCTTTTTCGCTTATCCGTAAATGATGGACATAGGTTACCATTCGGTAGAAGGCTCATGGCAGCTTTTCGCTTCTTGCTCGACGTCGCTTCTCCCAACTCGGGACGCGGATCTAAATAAAGACGCCTTGTCACTTTTCTCAGCGCACCTGCTTCATTTTTATTGCGCCAATTATGCTCGAATAGGAGTTCGTGCAATTCTTCTATTGATGAGTCAGTGTCTCTGATTTCTTGTTCATCATTGTGTTTCGACATTTTCAATGATCCCACCAAATGTATACTATTAGATGATAAGCCTCTGAGCGGGGTTAAGAGTACAGCCTCACATGTTTCCGATTCTGTTTTGAAATCATGAATGTAACGCTCGGACGTATCATTATTTGTGGTGTCTGATATATCGGGATTCGTTGCCTCTCGTCGTTCCTCATTTACTGATCTTGTCATTACCAACTTTGTCGACTGTGATATGCCCACCTTGGCCGTGGCAGAAATCTTAGACTTATCAGGAGGTGCAATTTTTGCTGTTTTCACGACTGCCGCTCCCAGTGCGTCAGACTTGGCAAGTTTCATGCGGCCAGAGAAGGAATTGATGTGAGTGTCAACAAATTTGTCTATTCGGATTGGGCGAGGTTTTGCCCGAAGCAGACGATGCTTCAAATCGTTGAACTCCCCTTCTACTGCTGATGAGGTGGCTGTCTCTGTGCCGAATCCAAATATCGGTGCCATAATACGGGTGTAGAGAGGAAAATAGCACAGTAATAACTTAATTTTTTTTGCAACTGCCGGCGCATAATAAGGATTTGCATCCTCACCCTCTTCAGTTAAATTTCCTTTTGCATCTTCCTCGCACCTCGCAAAGAAGGTGGCTGCCCATTCTGATAGAGTTTCAGGTATGTCGTCATTGTTCTCCGCGTCGTCATCAATGAAAAAAATTGTCTGAGGTGCTTCAGATGCTTTAGTTTCTTCGCTCTTACCTGTTTGTATACCGTCTGACTTACTCGCTCCGGAAGCTTCCTTCTTACCTGCTTTAGTGCTTTTGGAATGCTTCTTGAGCCAAACAGGGTAAGCCATCGATATTGTTCCCATAGTGTTCGTTGTTGCCTAGTATGATGACGGATTTAACAATATCTTGAAACTCGTCGAAATCGGTGACCTTGGTGAGATGAGACATAACCATTATGTATAAAGTCCGCGCGAGAGGATGGATTTTTGATAGATCCCAACGGCAAAGTATCTGTACGTAATGTGATACATCCAAGCGCAGAAAACAAGATGGCAACTTATCCGATACTTCTGTAATACAGTTGAAACATTGCGACAGATAGTCTTTTAAATCTCTACATTGCCCGAATACTCTTGCAATACCACCCATCAGTGCTTTATCGAAATCGCAGACGACCTGTTTTGGCAACGGAAAGTTTGCCCTATGTTTCGTACCAATCCTTATGATTTCGTTGAGCCAGTAGCATATGGAATTGGTGTTTTGGGAAGCGCTTAGCATTTGAAAAACTGGTACTTTCGATTCCGCGGTTTCGGCAACGATCTGGTAAAGATAAATATGAGAACAAAGCTCGTCCGTTGGCTTCTTTAATTTTTTTATTAAGGAACCGGTTCCATCTATACAAATACGATCGTAGTTGTCAAGGTAGATAGCAATCTGATGTGGCGTCCAGTAATGCACATAAACAGGATCCAACCCAATTGAATGGATTATACCGGCATGACTGTCGTACTTCATGACACTTAGATTCTCCATGGGATCTTTTCCTTTTAAACCGAATTTGATATTTTCGCGTTCCTGTTTTGCTTTCCGTACAACAGAATTTTTCGGTAAATGAGCGGGTTCACGATCTCCGAAAGCCATCAATTTATCTGCTTCATTTCTGCGCCAGATGCATGGCAGAATATTGCTCTCTACTATTTTAGTGGAAATATCAATCCTCCGTTGGCCTTTTAGTTGACGTTTCTTGTGGTGAATAACGGATTCATCAAAGTTTTGTACGGAGCACTCCATTGTGACATCACGTTTAGGTGCAGGTTTGTTTCCAACCATCCCTGAGAAAGAGCTACCGCATTCGCCGCAAGATCCAGAAACTTTCAGGAATATTCCGGATTCTGTGATCTTACACCTTTTAAAAGAAAACGTACATGGTAAATCCGTTTGGTCGCAGAGGAGCTCGAATAATGTATCAGTCCAGACTTTTCTCGTAAGAACTGTGTAATTTCTTTCAGATAGTACTCTGTCAGCATATCGCAGTTCTTCTGGTGTCATGATGACCCAAGTCTTGAAAGGAATATGCAATTTAAATGATATTTCACCCTGCAAATTTGGATTTTTCAGATTTGAGTCTATTTCCGAATCATCAAGCTTCGATTCGTTTCGAACTTTGACATTGTGATACGCGAGAATCTTGTCCAAAGTCTCATATCGATTATTTTTTATGATCGTGTAAATATACTTGGGACCGATTTTGTACCCATCGGTACTGATTTTTTCGCTAATGTTTTCATAAAGTTGATCACTCGGTACAGCAGGTTGTCCCGATGAATCTATTAAATTACGGTAATCTGGAGACAACACCTCGTTTAAAATATTTGGTACGTGACGTGCCATTTTGAACGAAGTCTATGGTATGCGTTTAAACTATGTTAAACACGATGAGCAGAGAGAAATGTGCAAACTCCCACCTTTGCCGTCGTTATCGACGAGAAATGAGAATAGGGACTGGCGCGATTTTGAAAGTTGGAATGTATGTATCCCACCGATGAGTTTTCTTCTGCTTCGTTGGATATTTCTCGATAGAATGAGGAATATTATATGTACCCAAATGAAAATTGAAAACTTGAAAATAATATTTGTTTTCAAAAAAAAATGTTTTTTTTTGCCTTTCTCCTACCAAATTTATTTTGGAAATATTAATTGGGAACAATGTTTAGAACAACTAGAACAACCTAGAACAACCTAGAACAACCGCCAAAAATTTTTTTTTAAAAAAGTGGGGGGCTGCGAAAAAAAAGTTTTTTCTTTCCCCTAACCGCTAAAAATTTTATTTCGGAAATATTAATTGGGAACAATGTTTAGAACAACTAGAACAACCTAGAAGAACCTAGAACAACCGCCAAAAAATTTTTTTTAAAAAAGTGGGGGGCTGCGAAAAAAAAGTTTTTTCTTTCCCCTAACCGCTAAAAATTTTATTTCGGAAATATAAATTGGGAACAATGTTTAGAACAACTAGAACAACCTAGAAAAACCGCCAAAATTTTTTTTTTTTTTAAAAGTGGGGGGCTGCGAAAAAAAAGTTTTTTGTTTCCCCTAACCGCAAAAAATTTTATTTCGGAAATATAAATTGGGAACAATGTTTAGAACAACTAGAACAACCTAGAAAAACCGCCAAAAATTTTTTTTTTTAAAAGTGGGGGGCTGCGAAAAAAAAGTTTTTTGTTTCCCCTAACCGCTAAAAATTTTATTTCGGAAATATTAATTGGGAACAATGTTTAGAACAACTAGAACAACCTAGAAAAACCTCCAAAAATTATTTTTTTAAAAAGTGGGGGGCTGCGAAAAAAAAGTTTTTTGTTTCCCCTAACCGCTAAAAATTTTATTTCGGAAATATAAATTGGGAACAATGTTAAGAACAACTAGAACAATCTAGAACAACCGCCAAAAAAAATTTTCCCCAAAAGTGGGGGGCTGCGAAAAAAAAGTTTTTTCTTCGTCTTACCGCGCCAAATATTATCTTGGAAATTTATCCTCTTGGAACATTGTAGAACAATTCTAGAACAACTCAGAACAACTTTTACAATCTTGAAATTCTAAAAATGGGGGGCTAACTTCCTGTAACCATCTAGAGCAGACCTCTCAAATACATAACTTTGTTTACGAAATTGAAAAGGGCGGACCAGCGATGGAATTTTAATAAGGGCCCAGAAGCACCGCACTCTTTTATGTGCGAACAAAAAATGTTAAAGACAAATAATTTTTTCTTTTAATTTTCGCGAGACTTCGCGAGAAAAGAACAAGATAAAGTAGAAAAGGTATTTTCAAAATAAGCGAAAGGTGAATATCACAACAAAATGAACGAAACGCTTTTAGTTTCGATCGTCACGCAGCATTTCGATATGTCAAAATAATTATGTCAGTGCTCTTTTACATTTGGTGCAGGAAACTTTTGTTATGATCCTTATAAAGAGTGTTTTCTTTAGAGGTATAAGACATTAAGTTGGCAGCACTGTTTTCATTGACAGCCATTTTGTCATCTACCATTTGATTTGTCTTTAGGTTGGTTTGCCATTTAACTATGAATCGACTGACACCTGAACAACGCATTCAATTTTGGAAAACGAGGGCGAGAAGCGAGATTAATGCTGACTCCGATTTCCACAAGAACATTTTGTTTAGCGATAAAGCAAATTTTTGGTTGAATGGCTAACTGAATAAGCAAAACTACCTCATTTGGAGTGTAGATAATTTTCAAGCCATTGTTGAGACGCCCGCCGTTACATCCAGTATTTAGAAAAACTGACCGTTTGGTGTGCGTTGTGAGCTGGTGGAACATTTTTTCTATACCTCAAGGTTGGACTACATTCAAGCCAGCAGCATGGGTCATATACCATAAAATTTATCTTTGTTTTATATTATTTTATTCTAAAAAAACACCCTTTAGAAAATATGCTGCTCAGGCTGTGGATCGAACTCAACACTGTAGGTTAGCAACCAAGCACTATATCCACTTTTCCATTGCCCAGCGCTTTCGAGTAGCATTTTCCCTTCCTTTCTCAACAACCTAGAGAAACCGTGTTTGTGTAATGATATCTAACTCAACAGGGTGTTTCTTAATTTTATGACATTAATTTGGGAAAATAATTCATAGGCATATCTTAAGAAAAAAAAGAAGCTTTACAGTATCTAAGGATCTTTTTCCAGCTTAGACATCATTTATTAAAGATTTGACCTGCCCTGACTCAGTAATGGTAAAAATAAAAGCCTAAATCTTCATAGAAGAAACTCTAACTTTTGTAGAAGCTTAATTTTATGTCTTGTCAAGTCTTCAGAAATGAAACTTCTCGGTGTGTGTTTTTCTGTTTTTCTCTAGCCCATCCTTTTTTTTGGGTTGACTCTAAGTGTATAAGTGTTGTTATATGATTTAATACCCTTTATAAACTGAATTGCAAAAAAAAGTGGGGCATTTTGAAATTTTGCAATATTCTTAAATGATTTAAGAAAAATCATTTTTTTCTGTTTTGTTCTGTTTATTGACATTAAGAAGTGATTCATCTAAAAATAAAGTGCACGACTGGGTCGGACAAACTTTCTCTAATGTAAGGCAGTGGTCTTGGGGTTTAAGATTTTGGAAAAAAGCAACGAAAAATAATATGGAATTTTATTGATCACTTAAAAATCAATAGTTAAAACGTTTTTTGGAGAAAATGAAGTTGTTTATTGTTAAGAATTAATTTTTTTTTTTTCAAAATCGTTCGATTTTTTTATTACTTTTCCAAAATATATTCCAAATTTTGTTTGAGTATGCCAACTTCTAGCACTTTGTAGTTGTTATCAGAAAAATAAAATTTAAAAAAAATAGCTTAAACCGTTTTTGAAAAAAAAAAACAAAAATTAAAAAAAAAATATTAAAAAAAAAAAAACTCAAAAAAACTTTTTTTCAAAAATTTAAAAATGTGTATAACTTTGTCTCTTAAAGGGCTCCTACGTTAAAAATTCCATCGAAATCCGTCAAGTGGATTACGAGAAAATCTGATTTTAAAAAACCGGTCCTATATATGAAGTACCGTTATAAGACTTATCCTGAAAGATCTATTCCGACCAAAACATACAATTTGCACAGAAAACAATATTCAGAAAGTTTTATCAAAACCGTAGGAGCCGTTTTTGAGAGAAATTAATTTTTCACTAAAAATCGTATGGTTTTAGAGCTAGAATGCTAATTCCAAAAACTCCTCTGTATGACATCACCATTATACTATGTATCAAGTTTGAAGCAAATCGGTCCAGTCGTTTAGGCTGTAGGTAACTATACAGGCAGACAGACATACTGACAGACAGACAGACAGACATACAGAATTGTCGGACCCACTTTTTTCGACTTCTCTATCATCGTAATGTCATGTTTGATTGTTAAATTATGCCTTATACATAGTACCTATAATCGCAAGTAAAAAATTAAAGAATTTCGATATTAAAGAAAATGTACGAAACTTCATAAATTCACATATTTAACACTTTTATTATTAATTTTTTTTCCAAAGAGTTCTCATTCCTGTTATATTGGGTATTGCCTCCGCGAACATCAATCAATGCTTTAATTCGACAGGACATAACTTGGATTAGGCTTCTCATCACTCACCGTGTCGTCCGAATTATCCCACTCCTCGAGCAATGCAGATTTCGGTGCACTGAGTGTCTCTGGTAGGGACGACCAACTTCTTAAACTTTTTCCAAGTATGTTACCGCGATTTTCAACCAAACCATGGCCGAACCTCTCCAGAAGTTTTCCTTTTGGGCAATCGTCGAGGTAGAGTTTCTGTCACCTGTTCGTCTCCAGACTCTGTTACATCTATCTGGAGATCTCAGACAAAATCTGGACTCATCAGTAAAGATAACTTTGCTGCAGTGAACCTTGGTTCAATCTTGGTGAATGTGTGCAAACTCTAATCGGCATCGTTTGTGATCTAAGACTTGCAAATACCGGTCATCTCTCGCAAAACATCCTCTCGGCCGAAAAAAAACAAATAAAATATTAAACTTTCCAAAAAACAGCAGCATTTTGCCATAATGATAAAAAAATAGTTACAAAATATATTTTTTGTAACTCAGTCTATAACAAAAAGATTACGTCATAGTTTTGAAATACAATTTTCAAACGAAAATAAAAGAAATAAATTGTCTTTCCACAAAATAAAAATTATTAGTTTAATGAATGCAAATTTAAAACCATAATCAAGTTAAACGTTTTCGAACCCAAAATATAATATTATGCTTGTATAAGGAGATAGGAAGTAGGTTTACACACTTGTATAAGGCGCACCTAGGAATACCCTTACGTCAAAAAGTATCCTGATGTATAATATACATAGTAATTTCTTCAACTGAAAACATTTATGCATTCATGTTTGCACGAGTGGATTTTGGATTTAGCGATTCGCAATACAAATTCAAATTCATACCACAGAACGTTTAACATTTAAATAAAAAATAAAATATTCCTACAACATACCTACATCATTAACATAATATACAATAAATATGTATAGAAATGGATGTCCTTAGAATATGGAGACCCGATGCTAGAGCTAAACACACAACCATAAAAAAAAGTGGATATACGTTTCGAACAACTTTCCATATCGGCGAACAATAAAGTAAAATTACATATAACCAACTTTAGGTACCTATACTCCTTGCTCCTTGCTCCTCGCCCCTCGATCATCGCTAACGATATCCAAATTATTCGCTTCAATTCAAATTAATTCAAAATCGTATTGTTATGTTGCTTGCGGATAACATTATACGAGTTCAAGGATATCACTCCATAGTCCGTATATGAATACAGTTCCTCATCCTTCTATATGTCGTGTCTTGTGTGCCAAAAAAGATGGCGACGGAATCGGTTTCGATACAGACACACTAAAACACAATAATAATGCTTCTGCTGTCTCCTGATCCTGGGAAAAAAAAAGAAGAAAAATACGATAGCGATAGCGATAGCAATATACCGCACGTATTGACGTACTCCACTTATCGTATACGTTCCACAAACACTCAACGTGTATTCTCATATCAAAAGGATTCAATGACACAAAGGAATTATTGCAAAGAAATAAAAAAAAGCAAAAAAATAATCATAAAATGTATGAACAAAACAAACACCCTCAACCCCAACAACGACAACAAACACAACAATCAGAAAAAAAAAAAATAATCATAAAAATAATAAGCGAAGAAACAGGATGTGTGTAAGGAGCGAGTGGGAGACGACGACGACTTCATTTATTGTTTTGCATTGAGGTCCTGAAATTGAAAGTACATCATCTTCTGGGTGATTATGTGACAATGGCGTGACATTTCATCTGCTCCAGAATAGATTTGTACACCCAACATTATTCCTATATTATATAGAGGAGTCCTTTCTTCTTATTCCCGATCTTTTCGGTGTAGAGAGAGAGTGTGTGTGTTGTGAATATTATGAAATTGTGATGTATGAGACATGGGGAACGTGTCGTGTCGTTAGGATACCTTGCCAGAGGGAACCCATTGAGTGTTTTCGTCGTTTCATATATATTTTTGTCATCTTTGAATCCTTTCTTATTGTTCCCGCAATTTTATATATTTTTTTTTTTTTTCATCATCCTATGCCTTGTTTTGTTATGTTAATTTAAAAGTCCTGTATGCACATATGAAGGGAGTAAAGTATTCTTTTGAAAATCTGAAGGATTTCCTCACATATCTCAAGGATATTTTTTTTTTTAATGAGAAAGAAAATTGCTATGACATGTGGCGGTTGGAGTGTTTACAAGTAATTATGAAATGTTTTGAGGACCAGGTGTCTAGAATAGCTACTTGCTTTCCTGATCCCTTATACGACTACAATGCAGGAGTGCGAAAAAAAGATGAAAGTAGAAAAAAAAATTATCCGTGGATTTTTGAATTTGATTTGCATTGTAACTTCTTGTTGGAGAGATGAGATATGATGCATGATATGTGCATGTGAATTAGCTTCGTTATAAGCTGTCTACGTGCATGGTTCTTATTGGCTTTTGAAGAGGTAGGGTTTTTGAGTTTTTAATTAATCTCGTCTCATTAGGTTTTGCAAATTAATCCTTTTAAAATCCTTGAAGGGAACATTAATTCAGTCTGAAGCTTTAGAGAGCAAAAAACACATAAAAGGAAGCATTATAGGTATAGGTAGCTTTTCTACATATATAGTAAAAAATTCAACAAATGTAGAAATTACAAATTCATATTATGGCTTTAACTTTTATGAAATTTAATTTACTAACAAGAATTTTACAAGCAACTTCAAGACGAAGGATATTTTTGACTTCATATCTTTAAAATACAGCTACAGGAATTGGTTTCAAACAATTTTTAGGATTCGAACATCTTCAAAACTCAACAATCGGAATAATGAACATTTTTAAAATTCAAATCCATATTTTCGCTAAGGCAAAATGTATATTACTCGAAAATTATGTCTCTTTTTTCATACGGTACGGATTTGTAATATTCCGAGTGGTTAGTGTATCGAATGTATGGTGCAAATAGAGAGATTTCGCCCTATTTCACTTTGTTAAAGTGAACAAAACAAAATAAGGCCATGCCATTATTTTACACACATTGTATTAACATAAAAAGGAATGGTAGAGAGTGGAAGTCGCTTGGCCCCGGCCCTGACCCTACTTGGAGCTGTAGCATTAAAATTTTATGTATTTTGTTAGACTTTTTAAAAAAATTTTAATCGACCCAGATATGTAGGCATTTATCTCAATAAAAATTCTTGCCTATAAAACAATAAGGCTTTAAATACAAAACCCTTTAAAGACATCGTGGTAATTTAATTTAATTTTGTATAAAAGTGTTCATTATAAAGTTGTTAAGAAAAGCAAGTGATCCTTGAACTAGTTTGTTCTAGTTTTTTCAATATTTTCTAATATCGTGGAGTCTAATTTTCGGAAAAAAGCTTGCTCTGTTTGTCTATTACGTAATAGTTATATCAAATTCCAATCAACAATTCATTGCGTTTTTCAAAATATGATTTTGATCAAAAATATTTTTTGAAACCTTCTGGAAGTAAGTCCTTTTTCTCAAGATTGCTGAAACTTGAATCTTAAAGTTTTGTATACAACTCGGTTGTTTTAAAAATCTTTAGGCGAAATTTCTACAAATAAACACCTACAGTCTTTTTTATAAATAACGGTTTGAGTTGTTTCGGAGAAAAATAATCTTTTTTATTCTTTCTGAGCATCATATACCGGTGAATCAATTTAATATTAAGTTGACGTACACCGACACGGCACTTATCCTCAATTTTTGGTATTTTAAAGCGGCCGTCGTGAGTCAAACGGCGATTTCTTTTAATCCTAAAGCTGAAAGGACATATATAAGATTTTATTATTCAAATCAAAGTGCAATGGCTTCCAATATATACCTACCTACCTACTTAAAATTGTTAATTTTGTTTTTGTTAAACATGCAGTTTTAATGAAGCAAAGATGGAATCTGAACGAAATTTTCAAACAAAAAGATGATTGTAACCCAAATGACAAATTTAAACTGAAACTGAATAGGCAAAACATTATTGGACAAAAAAGATTTTGAAAATCATTTCATGCATTTTTTTCAAATCCTTGTTAACTAAAATCGACCATGAGCACTGAAATGAATCCAACAAAGTGTTAAGAATTAATTTTTTTTCTTAAAATAGTATTTACATGTATTTAATTTCGCTGATAGAAGAACAAAAAAATGAATAGTTCAACAAAATAAATAAAACCAATAAGTTTCGGTGAAAGCAAATAGATTTGTTTATCTGTTATAAATTAAGTCCCGCCTCCCGCAATCGGACATGATTCTCGATCAAAACCAGATTCTAAAAATCTTTGGGTAAGCATTTACAAAAATGGCAGACAAAACTGGTGTTAATAATATTTTTCCCAAGCCCATATTCCCAAAACAAATTCAAGTTCAAGTAGTGAATCAAGTGATTATGGCGCGATTTTATCGCAAGATTCACCACTTGAACACATTTGTTTTTGAGATATTTGGTTTAATTTATATTACATGAAATGAGCAAAATATAATAAAAACAATTTATAATTCAATGTTTGTCTACTAAAATAAAAATACATTTTCAAAATTAATAAGCAAACAAATGGTCATTAACTAATGCGTAAAGAAACAGTAAAGGAAGTGTCAAAAATATGGCACACTGCAATATTTTATGAATAAAAAATAGTATAGTCACTGAACTTACCCTTCAAATTAAACACATTCATTTTGGTTGAGTTTACTTAAGGATTGTTTTATTAAAATTTTTTGAAATTCAATCCGTTTTTTTTTCGTAATATCAAAGTGTTATATTTTATGTTATTAAATTCGAAATTAAAATTTTTATTGCAATTAATTGAGAGGTATGTTGAAAATTAAAAAAAAGTAAAATTGTCGATAATATGGCCGATTGCGAATGTTGATAGTATAAACCGTAGTAGGCCAAATTTGAAGCATAACTTAAACTGGATATTTTTTTTAAGGACTCATCATGGCTGGTAGTGAAAAGCAATCTTTTATATGTGAATTCTGAATGCCTTATTATTCAATATTTGGAAAACATTGATTCAAATGTGTACCACCCCAGTCCATATTTAAAACTAATGGGCCATATTACCAGCACTTTTTTTTAAAGTTCTGAAATGAAGTTAATTCGATTTGTTAATTTTAACTTTTTGTTACCTATGTTTGTTTTTTTAATAATACTTTGCCTCTACATGACTTAACTCAAATCAAACATTTATTCACTCCATATTTCAAATTAACAGACAATTAGCCTCATTGTCTACTCATTCTCGATGGCGGGCGCTGCAAACCATGCATTCAATGACTCAATCTCTATGCTGAACATGGCTCAGCTATCTCAACTGTTGAATACAAATTTTTATAACTGTATCTTTAACTCAAGATGTTTTTTTTTTCGTTCCCAAAAGTTTTTCTCCCGATTACAAAGGAATTTTGTGACTGGGAGAATATCCGGGTTTCTGCAACGTAAAGCAGGACCTCTCATATTGCTTGCGAAACTTCTATGACTCAAGACTTTTGTATTTGAAAACCGATGGATAGTCAAATTCGTTCAAAACACCGAACTGTCGATCATTTACTTATGCCCCCCCCCCTTCCCCCTTATACACAAGCAAATCGACAATTAAACATCATATTACAGACTATGTGATTTTAAAACTTGGGTCATTACATTCATCTTTTATTTCCTTTCTGCCGCTTTTTATATACCTCAATTGAAACATCTTTTGTAATGAAACCCAACTGGATTCATTAATTTTCCTACTGTATGTACAAAACATAACACTACACAAACATTTTTATAAAACAAGGATACCCAAACATTCCAAACACAACCAACAAAATTTAATGAAATCTTCTCACCTCACAATTTTCCACTTTGTGTCATTAACCTTGCCTATTACGCCAAAACCTCTAAAAAAAATTCCCAACAATCAAAGTCCCTTCCGCCTAACCTTGCCCTAATTTTCCAAATTAATTAAATTAGTCTCAAAAAAAATATGACTGCCACTCAACGTTTAAAAAAAATATAGGACAAGGACACAACAGCCATCAACATTATACCCTCTCCACACAAAGTCAAAAGCCAACTCAGAAAAGAAGACTTCATTCGTTAACATTCCTTATTAGCAGCTTGCGCCCTCCATGCCGTGCTCCGTGTCGCGCTCTCTAAGACACAGACAGAGTGGCACAAAAGTTCAATAACTCCGTCTGCCTCTAAGACATATCCTTACACACCTATCTACCATTTCAGTAGCACAAATTAATTTTCCTCCTCCTCCCCCGTCGCCATCCCCGCCGCCGCACCGCCACCGAAGCACCCAGAGTTGCAATGAAAAACGAGAGTAAAATAATAAAAAAAAAGAATAAAAAAAAGGAACCAGACATAACACTGACACGGATTTCCATCCCTAACCAACCCTAACAATATTTTAATTAATTGCAAATAAACGAACCACGAACATCCCGGAACATTTCTTACCACCTACCCACCCACCCCCGGCATATCACCTCATAGCAACCCCCTCCCCATCCTTCACGACAGCCAACTCATCTGTTAAAAAGAAAATGAGAAACAAAAACAAGATGAAAAAAAAAAAATTATAATAACGGTTTACTTTCGTTTTCTCTTCGTCTTAGTCGTAGTCGTCGTCATCGTCCTCGTTATCGTGTCGGTCGTGTAGTTTTTGTTGGCCCGGTTTCTCCGTACTCGGCGTTTGAATTACTCTATCCGGGGTCTCCTGCCCCCAAAAACACCCAAAACCCCCGCTCTGATGGTACTCATTATAAAATTTACTTTGGTATCGCTGGTTTCTATCGGGTACGGGCGCGGGACGGGTGTAACGATGGGACGGATGAAGGGAAGGCAATTTTATGAATGAAATTTGTATTTAATGAAAATGATTGTACGGTCGGGCCGGGGCGTAAGGGCGCGATGGAGAAGAAGACATTTTTGCAAAGAAAATGAAATGGAAAATTAAATTTCCTCTCTTCTTTGACGAGGATGATGTCAGCGACTTCGAGATGCCGGCAACGCGACGACGAGGGAAAAAGGCGAGAATCTTTCGTAATGAAAATGAAAAGTGAAAGTGTTGCTGCCGGAGGATGAGGAAGATATCGGGGAAAGAGGCAGTTGTTGGGCGATGTTGGATATGCAGGCAAGAATCTCGAGGTTTAACTTTTTTTTTTTGGTCTTCTTGTTCTTAATTTCCTGATGATGACATAAAAAAGTAAAAAAAAAAAGAAGAAGAGGGAATACGATCGTTAAGATTTGAGGGATTCCCAATCCTCGGCTTCATCGCATCGGCTTGGCATCCCAAACGATGATGTTACTCCTGGAATAGGTGGCACGTGATTGTATCAACATCCTTTCAATTCCTATAAGAAGCCCAAGATGATGAGTTTCGTTCTGGATCTTTGGTTTGATGGTAATTTAACGCAAATATAAGCAAATACATGAGACGTGGTGTGGGTGAGGCATCATCAGGCAAAAGATGTCCTTGCATGTGGAACCAGGAGTTGCTATCTTATACCGCACTATGCAGCACAGCACAGCACAGGCATGTAGCTGAATTTTTATAGATGATGAATATATAGGTACATCAGGATGTTTCTATACCTACCGTCACTGTGCCGTTAGCGGGAAGATGGCGGCAGAACACATAGCTATTGAGTTAAGGAAATTGATGTTCCAGCTTAAGGAAGTCGATAGATTGATGATAATAAACTTAATTTGAGCTAATCCTTCGGTATTAAGTCACGTCAAGGCGGTTTTGAGGAGCTTGTAGGTAAAATAAGTTACTTGAGCATTTGATGGGTTCTCTTCTTAAGGACGAGTATACATCGGGAATGTAGGTATAAGAGGAAGAGCGGGAGTGGTATTGTTGGGTATAAAGTCAGTGTGCGAACAAATGAAATGATTTTAATGATGGAATTGTTAAATCGTTTAATTCGACTCGATGATCTGCGTGCAAGGATTTGTAAAAATCAAAAAAAAAAAGGGAAAATAAGGGTGATATAAAAACAGAGTGTGATATATGAATTAGTAACAAAATGAAGAGATATCATTAAAAAGACTTTGATAATGTCAAGGGGAACCCAATGTACCCAAATTCTTTTTTTTACCTTACACGACCCCACAAAAAAAGAATCGGGAACAACACTGTTATTTCAACCATTTTTTTCGGAACAAATGTGCACGATTCGCATTCGTTGTTCAGGCGTCAGTCGATTCATGATAAAATGGCAAAACAAATTTAAGATAGATCAAATGACGCAGATGACAGAATGGCTGTCAATGAGAACAGTGCTGCCAACTTAAAGTTCTATATCTCTAAAAAAACTTTATAAAAATTAAAGGGTATTGGGGTTAACTCAGCTATCAGAGGTCATAGCTACAATGTTGCCAAAACACATGGATTAATTATTCTCATATTATCTTCATATATATTGATATTTCAATAGTGCCACTACCTAAAAAAAACCTATAATATAGTAATAAAATAAAAAATATAAGAAAATTATTGAGATTTGATATTTTCTCCAACCCCGAATTAAATACCCTATTTATGCAACTTTTTATTATAATTTTATTAATCATCAGAAATTTTCTTCTTCTTTTTAAATTAAACAAATCTTTAATTTGGCATAAAATCTCTCCAAAAACCGATTTAAACTCAACTGCATACACAAATAATATTCAAAGCACTTGAAGGGTGACACGGTTTTACGCTTCTAAATAGCCGCTGTTTGCTTTTAGATTCTTAAAATCATTTTTTTGTGTGTTTTATTATGATGCTTGAATAAGTATTTTTTTTAATAACATTGATCACCACCATCCTGTGTCAGGATAATAATTTATGCGCAAATTCATAAACGCACCAAAGCGAAGCATTTGTGTATATTTTTCTTTTTGCCAAAAAGGGTTGCTCATAGTTGTTTTCATAGTTTGCATATGAGAGCATACCCTATATAGAATTAACAACATGCAACAACACCACTCGACTTTTTTTGAATAGCATAATAAACATCCATGTTATTGGATGTGCCAGGACCAGGACGATACAACCGAAAAAACGACGAGACGCCTTGAAAAAACAATCGATTTGGGTAATTTATGTCCTACTTTTGATTATTATCCTGCGACATGCATTCAATATTTGAAAAATATGCATTAAATCGAGAGTATACCCTTTCACGCTTCTCTATATGATTTTGTGTGATATTTTTTTTTATTTGATTTGATTGTGTCGAGGATGAATGCATCCTTTTGGTTTCCCAGGTAAACAGATTCTCTTTTGTATACGTACACCAGGACATAAGTGTCTGTATAGATTGAAAATCGAACCGTGCGTTGTATAGATAGACGATGGCTTCTGTGGTTTTTTTTTTTTTTTTAGTTGGATTTTTTTGCGGGAGATTCAAAAATGATGATCCCGATGGTGTGTGACCCGACCCCTATACTAGATAAAGGAACAAGGATTCGGTGCGATTTTAATGGGCCTGGTTAGTTTGTGCATATTCAAATGTGTTTTTGTCAAATTAAATTTATATGCAACATAATTTCCGGTCGATTTACTTCGAGTTTTGAAATTATTTTAGACCAGCATAAGTGTGCGTTGGCTTAGAAAATAATGTTAGAATTTCATTTGAATGGTTTATGGTTTAATTTGACAAAGGCGATTTTTATTTCGAGAATTAAAAATAAATTTTTCGACGTATCTATGTCCTTGATGGAGAAAGTTGTTGGACGAAATATTTTAGGGAATGATCAAATATCTTTCTTTAAGCGATATTTATAGAAAGGATTATCATCTTGTATGTATACTTACAAAATTCCAAGAATTGCGCAAAGACGCATGTTTAGAAAAATCAATTCAGACACCAATAACTTTCGTGTTTAAAATAAATCGACAATAAAATGCTCATTAATTTTTATTTTGAATGAAAGTTACGCCTATTTTTTTCGAAGCCCCTGCTGTCACACGATCAGTAGCAAGTGCCAACATTCCGCCCATCTGTGACTATACCTATACCTACGTATTGTGCATTGTTTTCGTCCTTCCTACGAACTGCGATGCTAAATGCATACTTTCATTTCAAACACACCTCCAAAGCTGCGCTCATCAATATAATGACGCATAGCACAAGTAGTGCTACGCGCATCACGCAAATCAATCTTCTAAATTTACATCCTTTTATTGTTCCTTACAATTTTAAAAAAAAACTCTCCACCTCCCAGTTCCAGACTCCGGTCTCCGCTCCGGTGAGTATTTGTTTATTGAATTTTAAATATTTATCATCCTTAGAGAAGACAAAAAAAACATAGCTTAAGGGATAAAGGATATCATATCACAACGATCACAATGCCAACTGGGATACTTGGGATAGTGGCAAACAAAAGGATTTGAATTTTTAATTTATGCGCCCGGAAGAAGCTGCCTATTTATTATAATTTAGATTTTTTTTTTGGTAACCCAAAGACAGACGGATGTTGTTGGTGATACCTGTGCGCGGTATAGCAGAGAGCACCCCTTTTAGCGTATCCTTTCTCTAATATGGAATCAGGAAACTATCGGAGAGATATTATTCACTTTTTATGTTTTACAGACTGATATCTATGCTGTGGGGAAGGGATCAATGCCTGAGTGATCTTTTACAAGAGGCGAATCGTAATTTTTCACTTCGCATTAAATTATTTGAATTTTGATTGAGAGAGGGTATACACGGAGTTGTAGAATTTTCTCGTTTAACCAAACGTTAAGAGTCGTTTTTAGGAACCAGATGGCTTACTTAAAATTAAAAGTTTTTATTGTTGGATGTGAAATTGATAAAAGACGATCTAAATTTTCAAATTTGAAGCTAAAGTGAATACAAATATTATATAAGTGAAAAGTGAAGGAAAAGGAAGTGAAAGTGATATCGCATTTATGCTGCCATTTTGGAGTAGAGTGGTTGGTATACATACTATCGACTTGTTTTAAATCTAAATAAAAAAAATTAAAAATTAATAAAATACTGGTGACTTGATACTACTGGGAAAAGTGAATAACAGCTAATCGAAATCCTGCCTTGTATTTGCATCTGTATAAAAAGTTTGAATTTTCCGAGCTTAGTTTTTAAGCTTCTTTAGGTCAAACTTCAGCAGGATTTTTGAAAATGATTTTCTTAGTGTGTCTTAAAGTAACACATTTTACTAAATAAAAGTCAGTAACACCAATATTTAATTTGAAAGTTATGTTTCGAGTTCAAAATAAACCACAAAAGTTCAGCAAAAATATTTGAAAAGGTCTAAAGATATAGCATTAGAAATTCATCTTGCCCCACACATGGGACAAATTGTACCATGAGCTGGGGTAAGCTGTAACAAAAATTATAAAGTTTATTTTTTACTATGAAAAACAACAACTTTTAAAATAAAAAAGTTTATCAAAATTAAATGCGGTGTTTAAGGACTTGGTAAAAATAAATTTCGCTAGCCGTCCAAAATCCCGAAAAATTAAAATCAAATTCTTAGTGGCACCCAAAAGTACTACTAATTCAAAAATCTGTTGACAGAGGCGCCAGCCAGATGACTGGACGTATTTCAAATCACAAATTATTAAATTTTTTAGTATTTTGCTTTTTGGGATTTTTTTCCGGATTTTTTTTTTTTTTTTATTTTCTTGATTTTTAACGTTCTGGATTTTGATAATTCGGGATTCTGGAAAATGGACTGGAGCACAAATATTTGTTTCGTTTTCACCCCAATGAAGACCCTAAAATCTTTTACTTCACCTGGATATTTCATTTACCTCCACAAAAACTGATTACTCGTACTATAGCTTCCCTTAACTCCGCGAAATAATTTTCTTTCTCTGTTTTGCTTTTGGGTAAGGGGAATGGTCCCGTGATCAGCGCGAGGTCAAAAGAGTTTTAAACGGTGAGTTTAAGTATCAAACTAGTTTATACCGAGTTGAATTTAAATATGTTACAACTTAAATCGGGAAAATGTTTAACTAACCCCACCATGAAAAGTAATAGTGTAAGAAAATGCACGACTGGGTTGTACGAGATTGCTCTTATGCTTAGTGGCTGCATATGTAATATGTATATTAAAAAAAAATTAAAAATAATTTCGAAAATTCTTTTATTTTTTTAATTAGTTGAAGAGCTTTCTCGGGAAAACTAAGTATGCAATAAAATTACAAAACTAAATGCCCATCTAGAAAAAAAAAATATTGAAAATCGTTTGACCAGTTTTTTTAAAAAGGTTAGGTATTTTCGAAAAACTTTTCTAATCTGTAGTTTTTATCTGAAAAAAATGTAAAAAAAATCAATAAACCCGTTTCCAACATGTTTCGAAAACTCAAGTTTTTTTTGAAAAAATTATTAAAAATCAAAAAAAAAAAATTTGAGAATTTTGAAATGCCATAAGTTATGAATGACTTCCTGTGTACATTGAAATCCTGTGTGTTATTGAAATCGGATGTACAGTTCACTAGAATTTGATTTGATTTGAAAATACTGGTTCTAAGAGAGGTATACCGTTACAAGACAAATTTTGAAAAACCTTTTCTAACCAAAAGATGGACTGTCTTAAAAAAATAGAATTCTAAAAGTTGTATCAAAACTGTTTTTGAGAAAATCAATTTTTTTTTCTATACGATTGTATTACAGGTACCGTTATTTTACGACCTAGAGCAAAAATGAAAAATGACCCCCCTATGGAGTTCAAAATAATTGCTAAATACCAAGTATGAAGCAAATCGGCCAATCCGTTCAAGCTCTAGAGGTGCGAACGGACAGACAGACGGACGGAATTTCCAGGCCCACTTTTTTCGACTTTTCGTAGCTGAAAAATTGCCGTGGCTTTAAAAAAAGATTTGTCTGACTTGTTTTCAAAACCATAGTCCGTTTACCTCTTTTATTAAAAAAATTGTTACTTCCAGCCACAATCCCCATAACTGACACTCCTGTCGTTTATTAAAAAAAAAATGTCTGAAATAAGAATTAAAATTCAAGTTCCGGAAAAATAACCCTCAGAAAGTCAAAGGTTCTCCATGCCTGGTTTAAAGTTGTCAAAAATAGTGGGCTAATCTGGGTTTATGAAATTACATATATAAATTTCAATGGTGCCTAAAATGGAAAATAGAACGCCTTGTTTTGTTGTTGCTTTAGTAACGTTTAGGTGTCTTTTGTTTAATTTCTTTTCATAGTAAAGTATCTTCATCAATAACCTTCTCCAAGATTTCTCAACTGTTATCTGGGAAAAACTTTGAACAACCTCCGTAACCTACATAATTTGATTGGGACCACTTATTCCTTGTCATCGAAGTAACTACCACAAAATTTCTTTTGCTTCCTACACCGGACTTTTCCTAATTGAATCACTTGGCACAACATCACTCAAATATTTGCTTCAGCATCTTTCCTGCTACAAAACTAACTGTGTCGTCCTCAAATAATCACAAAACTACAAATGACCACCATTTGCAGATACAAATGACTAACAAATTAATCCAACCACTGGCATAGATATAGGACACTGACGGCGTAAACCTAGAAGGAGTTTTTGCAACAAATTAACGGAAGAGCAATTAGCCTCTTAAAATAATCGCCTTGAAAATATTTATTTCAGATAAAGAATACTAGCTTACAAATTAAATCAAACGTCCCTCCCATTTAATTAATCGATGCAATTAAGGAATTTAATTTTGAATCATTTTTCATGAGTCAGACAGCATACTAACCTTGCGGAGCAGCGGGAAGCTTCGAAAAAAATAGGTGAACACTCGAACCTGACTCTGCACATTTTGTTTGGGAACAGCGAACACAGAAACACTCGAACTTATAGAAGCAAAGTCTTTCTTTGATCCTTTTTTTTTGCCAAAACTTGAAACACACTCTATGTAGCCACTTTAGTATGATGCGGCAGCACACATGTGGAAAAGAAAGTCTTCAAGAAGCTGCAGCAAAACTTTTGGCCCCGGCTTGTTCGCGAACAATGTAAAAGTTTTCAAAATCGAACTCGCATTCACAATGTCGTCCTTTGTATTCTCAGATAAGAGTGCGCACCTTTATACAATTCAGCAAGGAAGCAAAAAAAAAAAAAGTTCAGGACCATTCGTCAGCATATAGTCTCGGTACTTATGTAAGGCAATGTGGGTGCAAGCTGACGCCAAAGTATCTGTTTTTTCGAAACCCAAAGTCTACGAATGAATTTGACATCATTTGGAGTTATTTTTTTTTTTACTCTTTTCTAAGGAAGTCCCTTTACTCCTTTATTCGTCTTTCAAAGGGGATCCAACAACAAGGAGAAAAAAAGGAATCCCTAAAGTTTTTCTTCATAACAAGAAATAAAGAGCTTTTGCTGCGTGATGGTGTTTTTCTCGTCTGTATATCTCAGCAGCAGCAGGAGCGGCAGCAGCAATATTGGGAAGATGGGAAGAATGGAGGGAGCCGAAAGGATTGAATCCTTTTCTCGCTCCTAGTGAATTTCTTTTTTATTTCACTCAGCGAATACACAAAAGAGAAGCGCAAAGAAAATTGGAAATACCATAGCAACAACAACATACAACGACAACAACAAGGACGACGACATCCCGATCCCAGCTCCTATACAGAGCACAAGCACATCGAGAAAGGATAATAAACTTTGCGAAGAAAATTGGACGAAATCTCATTCAAGTGCTGACTCGTGCACATCCATCCAGAAGCACATAGATAGACACTTATGTGCACATAAGAGTGAAGGAAATAAATTTAGTTTTTCGTATTATTTATTTGGATGAGTGCACACAAAGAGAAATGGAATTTGTAAGGAAAGGACGATGATGGGAAGAAAGGCGAATAAACTACGAGATGGGGCTTGGCTATACCTGAAGGAGTAGGGGGGCTGTCCATCGTCAATGGGGATTGGGGATAAGGAACGCGGCGGAACCTAAGAATTTTCCAATTTTGAAAGACGAGACAAGGCACCAATCCAAAAAGCAAAAGCAACCAAACTGAAGTAGTTTTCTTGATTTTTTTTTTTTGGTTCTAACAATGTGATCCTGGCCTGGGCTATACTGATGGCTATGGCAAAATTCCAATCCGTTGAAATGTTCTGTCTGGCAGGGGTATTTTTTAGAATGTATTGTTAAAAGCGAGGGGTGCTATTATAGGCATATATACGTAGGCCTAAACAAGTTTTGGCTCCTTGTCCATTGGATTTTAATAATGTGCTATATACAGACCCTTCTCTTTGATACGTTTTTAAACGAATATTGATTCTTAAATTAATAAATATGCGAAAGGCTAAAAAAGAATTTTTATAATATTTTAAAAAGCCAGTAGGTGCTTTGAAGGAGTCTATAACGAAATCTCAAAGACCATAGGTCAAAAAGACTAATTTTCAGAATACCCAGTCTCAAAAGACTCAGTTTCAACTGACATAGATAAACACGACAAAGTTTCAAACTCTGTATTTTATTTTTATAATCTGGTATGCCCCCGCTTTGAAGAACTGCCGTGACGGTATTATAGGATCTATCATAATTAGGAATAATTCGCGCGTTTCGTGTATCCTAAAACATATCGCAAGCCATCTACCATGCAATGAACTTTTTAAAAAAGTGTTCTTTTAGCAATGACTGCAAGTAAGGCTTAGAGCTTTACAAACCCAATTTCTAGTTAATTTTGTATTTTGTAAAAGAAAAAAATTAATCAAAATCTTTCGACTATGTAGCTCAGGAAATAAACTTTCATTTTAAAATAATTTTTGAAAAACTATTTTAAAATGGCTTACATATTTTCATTTAAAAAAATCTTTGGCTTCATGTTTTCTGTTTAGAAAAAAAAACTGAAATACTCTTCGAAAAAAGGTGTTTTATGGCTACCGTGGCTGACTGGGATGTTGTCCAATCTTGAGGTCCAATTCTCGACCACTATTTGCAGCATTTGTCTCTGGCTTATCAGTGAAGACTAGCGACATCACATACCCCACAAAAAAAAGTATAGCAGTGTAAAATCGCACGACCTTAGGACATGTTAAGCCGTCTTTTTGAAACCACAGATCACGCTAAACAAAATTTTCTTTTAAAAATCGAGATCAACAGCAATCTCGTTTTGAGACTATTCACCGAATGTTCAGGCGTCAGTCAATTCATGACGAAATGGCAAACCAAACTAAAGATAAATCACATGGCAGATGGCAAAATCATGGTCAATGAAATCAGTGCTGCCAACTTAAAGTTCTAAGCCTCTTAAAAAATACACAACCTATGTAAAGGGTGATTCAATTTTAGGATTGATTTTCAATTGGCTTTTTTTTTTGATAGATCACGCGTGGCTCCTATCAATTTGATTTGTCATTTTTGTTTTGGATCGTTTGGCAAGTCATCATGGAAAGACTCACATCAAAACAGCGTCTCCAAATTGTTCAGGTGTATTATTGGAAAAACTCAAGAAAATCCGGTGCTTTATCGTGAACTTTTGTTCAGTGATGAAGACCATTTCTGGCTCAATGGATACTTCAATAAACTAAAAACCGTATTCTCTTGTTAGCTCTGCTATCGGTACAACTATTTTGTTTTCATGTATCTAAGAAGTAGAAGCGTTCCCAAAATGTGTGCTAAAATCTTTTCTGGCAAATTTTTAGTTATGTAAGTGTTGGTGACTATTTCCCGAAGACATAATCCCCGAAGTGAAATCTCTAGATGCAAAACCCAAACAGAGATAATCCCTGGGGCACCAATCCCCAAGACAATATCTTTAATAAAAAAATATTTTTAAGTAGTGAATCATGCGATTAAATCGCGGGAATTTGTTTCGTTGGATTCCATGAATATTATGTCTATGAGATAAAAGCTAGTTGGCTTTAAGTTTTTGGTGATTATGTTTGATGGGAATTTGTTTGGGGATTTCGTTAGATACCCTTCAGGTAGATATAGTTTTGTTTTGCTTTCATTTTTTCGTTTTTGACCTATTAATGCGAATTGTTCGTTTTCCCACGATGTTAGTCTAATTATAACATCATGTTGTCAGGTAATTGGCTTATTAGATTACACTCTGCTGGTGTTTGCGATCTGGTTGAATCAGCAGACATCGCCAGAAGCAGAAGTAAACGGCTTAGTAGAATGTTGATGATTATAAATAGCTTGATATTTTCCCAGCTATTGTTATCAATTTGTCTTGCTTCAAAACAACAACCTCATCCAAATTCTTTTAAGCAAATTTTTCTCTCACAAAAAACACATCTTTTAGATTTTTGAAAGTTTTTCTACTTTTTATCTTGAAAAATGATTGCCTTTTCTATTCAAATTTTCAATCGGTTTTTGTTTCGATAAAGAAATGCGTCATTTTGTGAGTTTTTTTTTTGTTCTGCTCTTTTCCACTTGATGTAATTTGTTCATCCAGATATACATATATTGATGAAAAAATACAAAAAAACACAAAAAACGCGTAAACCCTTCAACATCAGTCAACGTTTTCTGATAAGAATCTGCAATTTATTGCCCTCGTTTTTATCATGCTGTGTGCAATCGGTATTTATTTTTTTTTCGTCCTTTTTGACTGCTAAGCTTTTGAGTTTAGATGAAAAATAAGAAGATGATGATGGAAAAAAAAATCCTTCAAATTTGCAATTCGATTCTCTTGCTATGTTCGTCGCTTATAAAAGCAAAAGGACGTGATCTGACTTTTGGGTTCGCATTCGCATGTCACCCACCCAACGGGTGTGTGATGTTTTCTTTCTTTTTCTCACTTCCACCTTTGATTGTGTGTAGAATATGTACCTACATAATAGAGACTTTGTTTGGCATTTCCTCAGCATCATACGGGATAAATATGTTCATGTTCTGTTGGGTATACATAATATCCACCAACAACCTATCCATCTCAACCCTCCTAAAAAAATAAAAAAAAAAAACAAGCAACCTCCTGTGACACCAACTGTGTGGCGAATATCCTTTTTATGAAAAATGTCAGTCAAAAGCGAAACAATTTCCTCTACGAATCCGTCTAACACCCCCTCCGCCACCATGCCGCTACTACTATACATATCTACCTATTTGTGTATGTACCACATGACATGGAAAATTCAAAGAGTTTTTTACGGAAATGGAAATGGTATACAAAACGGAGTGTGGGTATTCTTAGCCAACATACATACATATTATATATAAGTATGAATAAGACACCCCAACCCCATATACATACCTACTTGTATACCCGAACACACTTAGTTTGTGTTGCTGTCACTTTGGAGTGTGAGGCTGCCTTGCCAAAAGACAGGGAGCAGCAATCTTTTATAGAAGAGCGAAAAGGAAAAATTGCAAACGTGCGTATGTCACTTCAACCATTTTGAAACGAAATTTGACATATGGTGGGATCAGCATCATGTGTGTGCATCAATCATCCCCATCTTCGTCAACATCACACACATCACACCACAAAATCTTATACTTACTCACTTTCTTGAATTTTTCGTGATAAAAAATTTTCATCGCGCTTGGATAAAAAAGTATTTAATCGATAAAAAAAATAATCCCATCCATCTACATCCAGACATTAACCTCAACAATTAATCCATGGTTTTATCTTTTTTTTTCTTATTTCATTTCCAGTGATGAGATACGAGATACGAGACACCACATCAAAAAGGCAGACGGAGACGTATTGCGGCGCTTTCACCTTGACCTTGAAACACACATTTATCGTTAGCGCTATTATCTCATCATCATCAACGTCATTATCATTATATCCTTGCCATCGTCATCAGAAGCAGCGGCGGTGTCGGCGGCGGAAGGGAGGAGCATCTATACTCGTAAAGCAAGTGAAAGTGGGGTCGTCGATGTATAAAGTAATGAAAATGAGCAAAGAGACAAAAAAAAATACCTACACCAAGGAGCGACGACGACGTTCGTTGCTTAATCCTTATTTAAACATTCAACAGACAAAATGAAGCAGCAGCAGCAGCATCTTTCCTGTGCAAGGATATGCTCAAGTCACATTTTTGTTTTCCTCGTTTTTATTTTATCTTTTTTTTTCTCATTTTGTTTTTAGTCATGGAATAGAGATACTAATGTGAAGGGCAAGATGATGATGAGATGAGGCAAGGATACTCAATGCTATCAGCTTAGCACGTGGAAAATGAACTTTCGCCAAACTCATATTGAAAAAGTGAAGAAAGCGAGCTAAGCTTAAGGAGATGAGCATTTTGGCGGTAATGTATGTGAAAAGGATAATGATATAGTGGATGAATAAAATTGCAAAATCAAAAAATAGTTTTATTCAATCGTTATGCACAGACGTCATGGATAAATAATTAAAATAAAGGATTTAAATCAGATACGGACGTTTGTAAAAAATTATATTATTTTATTTTCAAAGAACTGAAGAATTTTTCAATAAAATTAATTGTGTTCGAAAATTACATGAGGAAGTTAATGCTTGATTATGATAGGGATCCTTTCCAAAAGATTTTACAATTCCGCATAGCGTCATATTATTCGTTTATGTTTGTTTCGCAACTAAATCATTTGGCATGGAATTGTTCCTCAACTTTTCCTTAGCAATTTTTTGTGTACAAAAGTTATCTATTCTCAAATATTAAATTCGCAAATTCCTATTCCGCCGTTTATTGAAGTGAAACTTTGTTTTTAGTATCGTTGTGATTTGAAACTCGATGAAACGGAAATGCGCCATGGCACTTTTAAGCAAATAATAATTATAGGTATAGGATAAGGCTGGCTGGAGAGAATGAGAAAGAATACATTACACAGTATTTTATTTTGTATCCAAGACCAACCAAGAAAAACTGAAATTGAATATGGTGGGCTGACACAAAGGAGTTGATATGGAAAAGTGTTCTATAACTTCTCAAAGCAGGGTTATATCTGCTACCTTTGAAATATTTTTTTTAAAGATTCAAAAAAAGAGCTTTATTTTAAAAATATTAAGAAGACACGAATGTTAACTGCGATGAAATTGTTTTATCATACATAATTTAGGAATCTTTTTTTTGTAGTCAAATTGTTAAAAATAAAATTGAAGAGGATATATGTAGCTGTGGCCGGTATGGTTCTATTCATAGATTATAAGATATGTAATTTAGTATTATGTGCAGTCAATGAGTCATTAAATTTTGACACAAGTAAATAGGTACGTTGAGATTGGCTTGAATAGAATAAAATGGGTAAATAGGAAAAGTCCAATTCATCTGTTGGAAGCGTACTTAATTACCTCTCTAAATCTAGTATTGATTTAAAGTTGGAAATAAGCACAGACGAAATTTCACCGTATTCTTTTGAATACAATTTTCTACAATAAAGTGCCCTGGGATGTGTTACTTAGAAATAAGAAAATCATATAGGTAAGAAAATTCATGACTTAACTCACCTAAAAATGACTAGTCGAAACTCTTTTTTTTTTTTGGGAAAAATGAACCAAGATTTATTTACGGTCTTGTGTTAAAAAAAAATTATTTAAAATATTGTTTAAACAGTTTCTTCGGCTCTTTTGAACTTCAGATGTTTGAAGTCTTCATCAGGAAATAAATTTAAAAAATGTATCAAAGCATGTTTAATTTTTTTTTATTTTTTTTATTTTCCAAACTCCAATTTTTTTTTAATTTTAAGAAACTAATTTGTTAAACACTTAAAACATTTAAAATTTTATCGAAATCCGAGAAAATCTGATTTAGAAAACCCGGGTTTATAAAAGGTACGTTAAAAGACTTTTCCTGAGATGTAGGTATCAATAACCAAAAAAAGTGTTTTAATCACTATATCTAGAAAAAAATCTAAAAAGGTAAATTTTAGAAAAAAAAGTACCGAATTAAAAAAAAAACTTGAAAAACCAAAGTCTAGAAAAAGAAATCTAGAATTAACAAACCTAGAAGTAGATGATATTAATTCCAGATTAAAAATGTCTCTACATTAGAATCAAGAAGAGTGTAGGAAAATATTTGCCATGTGTCTAAAATATTAACAGATAAGGCAGAGGTACAAATAATTTAGTTCAGTTAGGCAAGGCCTCTTAACACAATGTAAGCAGACAAATTTAAAACACAAACGAAGGTAAAAAAGACCTAAAATTTCTTTTTTTCTAGATTATTCTAGATGTCGGGTTTTCTAGATTTGTTTACATTCTAGATTTTTCCTTCTTCTAGATTTTATCTTTCTATATTTTTTTTTAGATATTGCCCTTCCTGTTACGCAGCTCTAGATAACGTCGTGATATAAAAGAATACAAATTTTAGGAGCCTTTTCTAATAAAAATGATTTTTTCATTAAAACTCAGGTATACCGATCAAATTCTGCAATTATGAATTTTGCTGTGCCATTATAAGTAAACCTGTATCAAAACCTCGAATTTGTATTAATTTTGAGTTTTTGTACAAAAAACCTAAAATAATTTATTGTGATAAAGTCAGTTTTTGTGATATAAAGCAGTAAAGCTGCACAAAATACATACTTTTCCTTACTGCACAACAAAAACATCCATATAGGTTATCTAATTGTAACACAATTGCGCTATAATTATAATTTTCCGAAATTGTATACCTACCTATACCTAGTACCTACATTTTAATAAAATAAAATAAAATGGTGAAGACCATTTTAATCTTTTAAAATTCTACGAAATCTTCTTCTAGACTTGTTTAGCATCGAACACATCTATATATGAACTGACAATAATTTTGCATGGGACCAAACCTACATTTTTCAAAAATTTTATTCAAAATGATTTCCATTTTATCTCAAAGCAACAGATGTATATCGATTGATAAAACCATTTTTAGAATTATCTTTGTAATTTAAAAAAAAATATTTTTTTTTTCACTTTGAAGTGATTCGATTTGTGCTTTTTAAGTTATGTCGATAATAATTCATGAATTATGTGTGTCAAAATGAATAAAAGCTCTATGTAGTATGTATGCAAGGTTCGATTCCCAAAAAAAATTAAATTAAATGAAGAAAAAAAGTGTATTATTATTTGACTATGTATTTTGTTAATTAAATTTGAAATACTAATTGTAAATCTGAGCAATAAACTAAGTTGAACGTATGTTGATAAAACTTTATTTTTTGTTTACCAAACGCTCTGAAAATTCTTCTTGAGGATAGGTTATGTTGATGGCATGACACATTTATACCTAAATCTTACAAACCTTTGTAAGGTCCTTGGTCATATTGACCATATTGACCTGATATTCAAATATCAGGATAAAAAAACCTTCGAACTATGAAGGAGCTTTAGCCTATATTATCTTAGAAGTTAGAAGTCAGAAAGTTATGCTTCTGAAATAGATGTTTGTTTATAAAAATACGGAACCAGTCTATAAAGTCTTTGTTCAATGTTCATCAAACGAAATAACCCTCTTCCTTATTCCCAATTCAAAAAAAAAAAAAAATTGGAAATAACTATAAGGAACTTCACCCAAAAAAGAACTTTAATAAAATCTTAACGAAACACTTTCGTAAAACTTTTGTTCGTTCATTGTACGAAATTTAGTAAATAGAACGAATATTTCGTAGCAAAAATAAAATGTAAAATACCACGTGTTACGAAGGCTTCGTAAAATAAACGTGCTTTCGTAAAATTTGTTTTACGAAATTTTAGTATTATGTATGAAAAAAACCGTTGATTCTACTTAATTAATATGATATTTTTCTAAACGCCTTATTTTCTTTCTGTTTCGTCTAATTACAAAAATTTTGTAAATTTACCAAAATAATCGTAAATTTGAATCTTTTCAAAATATACCTGCTGCAGTAAATGCATGTTATTATTTTTATGCAATTACCAATATTTTCGTAGTATTACAAATATTTTGCAATTATATCGAAAACAAGCGCCACGTTTAATTTGAAAGCAAGGACGCTAAGTCATTGTCGTTTGTATTTCAATTGTGAAAGTGTTTAAAAGTGAAAAAGTGTATACACAAGAAAGTTTTTTTGTTTCAATAAATCATAAACAATTAAATAATAATAATTAAATTTGAACAGTAGTGTGGTGTTAGTATTAATCTTGAAATCAAATAATAATTAAATAATAATAATAAAATACTGGTAGGTTTGAATTAATTTTCTTACATTTTATATATTTGTCTGATTAACTTTTTTAATTTAACATTGTAATATGTAAACAATTCCACGTAAAGTGTTCTTCATAATTATAATCAACACCTTTTTATCAAATTTCCAAAGCAGTATAAATGTGCTGTGAGTTTCAAAAATGGGTGAGTTTGAGTTTCATATAAGGTGTGACAAAAAGCTGGAGCGTGAAGGTTGAGTTGAGACAAGAACAAAATCGTACGGGAGGGGGTCTATTTCCCCTTCCCCCGTTACGAATGATTTCGTGCATTGTACAAAAGATTTTTTAAATAAAATACAAATTTTTTCGTACCATGTACGATTTTATTCGTACCATTTCTACGAATCATTTCGTGTATTGTACAGAAGCATTTCGTGAATGCACTAAAGCATTCGTAATTTTTATTTGGAAAAATTAGCTCAATAACGAATGCCTAGCCTATTCGTACAATGTACTAAAAGCATTCAATGTACAATGAACGAAAATTATAGTAATATATACTAATTATTTTTTTGGGTGTAGAAATATAATTCAAATTCATACGAAACAACGATTTGTCTCTTCTAAGATTATGTTTGTGTGTTCACAGTTAAACGGTTATTAGTTAGTTAGTTAAGATATATTTTCTACACTCAGTTGCCTATTGAATATCTACATATGCATAAATGCATATAAATAAAAAAAAATTGTAACAGGCCGATATCTGTTCACTGAAGATATTTAGAAAGAACCACTGAAGTCAAAACAACAGTTTTTATGTTTGTACAAGCATCACTCAAAAACTACCGATGGAGTTAAATGCAAGTTTTGGATTCCTAAAGGTCTTAATTGAAATATAGGCTACATTTTATGTCAGGAAAATATCTTGTTTCGAATTTTTAAAATTTAGTATAACCAGGATCTCACGTTATTTAATTGTTAATAATGTTAATCAGATTTCGTGCAGCATGTAAGACAGCTAGCAAAAGGATCACATCATGCTAAGGATAACTGCTTCATTTTGGGGGAACTCCTGTATAACACTGTACCCGTTATAGCCTGACACTTGAAGCTGACGGTATCGACCTCTGGATGACGAACTGTTTCTCACAGAAAACACTTTATGTTGCATGCTCATGGGTCATTAGCTCAGATTATTTATTTGTTTATAATGGCATAAAATGTTGTACCTAAAGTAATTCTTTAAATTTTGTTGTTTCATTTTGCAAACAATGCATTCTTTACTCCCCGTTAAAAGTTCATTATATTTCTCAACTGTCTTTACAAAAATAAAAATATTGATATATACTTGATTCTACATTTTACGTGTACCTAGGTAGTCGCGGGCAAAAGCTAGTTTAAAAAAAAAAACTATTTCCAATTCAAGTGTCAACCTGACTAACATTTGAATTTCCTCACAAAACTATAAAAAACAAAACCAAAGCTTTCTAAATGATTAGGTATATTTTATATGGGACCAATAAGATAAAAGAAAAATCAATTCAAACACGCCAACCCCAATTAAAACTGTAATCAAAACCCAACAACATTTTGTCTGCCAAAAAATATATACCCTTCATCAAAAATGTTGACCTATCTAATGAGAATGACTATTTCAACTAATTGTTGCACATTCCAATCTAGGGTTCATCAAAATTAGCCACCACTGTTATACGAAAGCTTATTAAAAATAACATTCGAATCACTCACCCGACCCGACCTCTCTTACACAAACATCTTCTTCACTATCACAAGCACAAAAATGAATCAAAACGGGAACGCGAACACACTCGAGATACAAAAATAAAAGAACACTCTCGCGAAATTATTCGAATAATTTCAATATGTGAAACAAAAGGCAATGGAATCTTGTTATCCTTCCATTTCCATACACCCATTCATTCTCCCTCTCTTCTCGTATTTCACATTCAGCTTCAGCCATTACAGTATTTTTCATCGTCATCATCATCATCATCATCATCCTTGTCGTCCTTGTGCACATGCTACACAAAATATTTTAGCCATGATTGTTGGGGAAAAACTATGTTTCTGCGCAAGTCCTGTATGCAAACGCGTTCGCTATCCTTATTCCTCCTACAAGGATGCGGTATGGAAAAATATTTTCAAATGATACATGCAAAAATAACAACACCCCGAAAGAGAGAGAGAGGGGTGGGTGCGGCAAGGTTGGTACTCACAACACAAATGAATGAAAATCCTCATCAACGTAAACTTTCGAAATAACAACAACAAAATTGTAGGGCATTTTTTTTTTGTTTCTTTGAATTTTTTTTTTTCGTCCTTCGTTATGTAGTGTTAATTGCAGTGATTCTCTCTGCTAAATACCAACATCCTGGTAATTTTGTTCCACACAGCACAGGCAGGAGAAGAACCCGGTTGATTTTCATTTTCATTCATTTGCAATTTGCTTTTGGTGAGTGGCGGCAGATTTTAACGATAGTTTTTTGTTTATTCTTAGAAAAATAAATTCTATGGTTGTGTGAATTGTGTAATTAATAGAAATAGAATGTCCTGAACCGAAAGAAAGGATTATATCTTAGAACAAGTTAGTGATGATGTAGTTACATAAAATTGTGATGTGTTTTGGAATTCTTTGACTCGATACAAAACATATACCTACCTAAAAGCGAGTAAAGGAGATATAATATTGGATTATAACAAACAAGGACATAAAGGATAAAGCTGCCATTTTGTGTGCTTCGTTTGTGAAAATAGAATGTTCCCATATAGGCAATAAGAAATGAAGAAGAAGAAGATGCAAAAAAAAAGAAACACAAAGAAATAGAAGTAATAAGGAAGCATCCATCAATTTGATGTATGCAAATTATAATGTGTATCCTTGCTTGTGCTCTCTATTACATACATACATACATCGTCGTTCGTCGTCCTTGTTGGCGTTCGTTGTCGCTTTTTGTCGTGTATGCAAATCCCTTTACACAGTGAGTACCCAAATCCAATATTGTATGGGTTTTGTGTGTACCTATAGATACTTTAAAATATATATATATGTTTGATGTGGTGGAGGAATTGAGAACTATATATCTGTACGTTTTGTGGAATTTCGTACTGCAAGAAAAGGAGCACCTACAACAGGACACCCAAAAGGATATTTTGCGACATACCCACCTTATATTATTTTTTTTTTACAATTTTTCTTTCCCAGTTTCTAAGGTTTTCTTCTTTGAGGACGAAAAAATGACGAAGAAGAAGTAACATCCCGAATATCCCACGCTTTTCCCCATACCCAACCCTCAATTCATATATCTTTTCAAATATTCGTTCGGTTGTTCCCAGGCGAATAATAAAACACACACACACAAATATTCACAGATTTTTCATTCGGAATTTTTACATTTAAAGTTTTTTTTTTTTTTTGCAAAAAATAATAACAATAAAACAGAAAATAAATAAATGAAAAATGAGAGCATCGGGCGACAGCAAGGACAACAAACAAGGAGAGCCCCCGGATTCGACTCTCTTACCCACCGCCCACCACCCATCACCAAACATCTATTACACCCGTGCACCACATCAATTTCGATCGATATTGAATGATTGATGGATTTGAAGTAGGATGTCATGATGAAGGGGTTCGAGTGGAGGTGGGGTTTTATAGATGGTTTGGCTTGGTTTGGCTGGTTTGGGAAGGAAGCAAGAAGAATACAGCATTTGAAGGAACATTTCGCTAAAGAAATTTATATTCAAATGAAAATTGAAAGACAATATATTATATTGCGGATGAAGGCAGCACAAACTACAGCCTGATCATCCCAAAGATGAGCTGCTGTTCTATTCAAGATACACCACTCCTCCTGGTATATACTGCTTGGAATTGGAAGCAAGAAGACGACAACGACAACGACGACGACGAAGACGACATCAACCAAGAAGAAGAAGGATTGTTTATCAATGTAATTTGATAAAAAAAAATATGAAATTGAAATTTTCTTTCTCACAGAAATAGCGCATAGAGTTTGGATACAATATCTTCGAGTTCTCTACCGTTCCGTTCGTTACGTTACTTACAGCTTCTTCTCGCGTGTGTTTGTATGCTTTTGATAAACGAGTCCCGATCGAAGAGATGTCATTCTGTACGTAGGAACCGTAGATACATATAAGAAGAGGTATATCGCTGCGATAGGAGTTCGACAGATATATACGGGATGTGGGTTAAAATATTGCCAAATATAGAATTTATTAGGCGAGCTCCTTTCGAGTTTGAAAAGTAAGTGTGAATTACTTATTCAAAAGAGCCTCCTCCAAGCTCCAACAACGCAGAACCAGCCGCAGTAGAAAGGTATAGAGATAAAGAAGTGAACGGTATTTGTTCGAATTTGATGGATGTTCTGAGTTCCAGTTTTTTTTTTTTTTTTTTTTTTTTTAGTGTGGTTGTTTTTATTGGTAGGTTTTGCGAGTGGATAGGTGTCGCTTTGCTTTTACTTCTGAGTGAGGGCGAAAAATAATTGTCACTTGGTAAAGTATCGAGTTCTTATGATAACACTTCAGGAGAGTCAACTACACCTATACTTCCTACTTCAAGCCGAATGACAAGAGCCTTCCTAGTTGAGGTTGATGACAAGATTTATTGTTTGAAAATTCTGTCACTTCCTGAACTCAATACATTGTGGACAAAACACAAATCAAGTAGTTGATTTGACAATTTTTGCTGTTATATTTCCGAGATAAGGCCACAAATCATATGAAGGCATAGTGTGCTTTTTTCTCATTGTTTTTTGGACAGTGATTTAAGTAGAGATAGTTTTTTTGTTTCCTGAACGATTTTTTTTAATACAAAAATTTAGAGAACATAAATAACTCAAATTTTGAGAGAGGTTGTCTCTTATATGTGATCTTTCTTTTTCATCTATCGGCTATATTTTTATCTTCATATCTTAAAATTCAGCTGGTTGCTTCAAATTTTAAATTTCATAGAACAAAGCCATCAAGATAAGACGACTTAAAAAAACGAGGGTGCTACGTAAGTCCTGCAGATATGGCAACACCAGTGCGAATTTGTCTAATTTCACATTGTCTTTGCAAAGTTTGACATTCTTAATGATAATCGTACTCAAAATGTCTTGTCTTTCGAGTGATATTTGTATTTGTATAGATGCATTTGAAAGATTCATCTTCATCTAATGATTTTCAATCGTGAACAGTTCCGTGCAATGATTTTCGATGTGATGGATATAATCAACAAGAGTGTGCTGATCAACTCGATTCGACTTCTTTAAAAAAGCACTATTTCGACCCGTTTCGCTGGTATTCGAATTCAATTTAAGTGGTCGGACTTCGCTGCGGGACGAATTTCAGGAGAGTTGCAGGATCTTCATGTGACGTAATGTGAGATTATGAGATTGTTTTGACAATAAGCATGATACAATTTTAACACGGAGTTCTGTGGAATTCTGCAGAGTTATGTTGTGAGTTTTGAGTATAGCTCCATTAAGTTCTTAGCAAAACTTAAATAAATATTGTTCGAACTGTATTGTCAAATTAATATGCTAAAACAACATTTAAAAAAAAAATACCTGGTAGGCCCGCTTCATGGAATCAAGGAATTTCGACTACGGTTTAGTCCAGTCGACAGGTACTTTGTGATTTTGTTCAGGGATAGTTAATAGCATTTTACTTAGTTTTTGAGCTGCAGGGCAATGTGGAAAAAAGAGGTGGGGGGGGGGACTGCAACCGCTCTGGTTTTCCCTCTATAATTTTTTTCTTACGTCCTACGGCAAAACTATTTTCCACTTTTCGGTAGAACGTAAAATTTCCAATAATTTTGTTGTTACAAACATTTTGGGATGTCAATTCGTAACCGAGATATGGCGCTTCAAAAAACTGGTAATTTTTCAAAATTAAGAATTCCACCTGTTTTTTTTCTGGATAGCTATACCCGAATAATCATGAAATGTTGTTGTAATTATTGTCCCTCGTTAAAATCACCAACTTTCGACTTTTCCCCTTTTATCCCCGCTTACCCACCAGATGTCAGGTCATACCCGTTACTATTGTCATCCTGCTGAAATGTGCATTTATTATTTTGTTCTTAGTCCAATCGGAAGGTATTTTCAATTAGAAAAAGGTCGGAAGTTAATGAAAATTTAGGATGTTCTTGAAGGATAGTTACCTAATTAGCATTTGACGAAGTTTTGGACCTCGAGGGCCCTGTGGAAAAAGAGGAGGAGGAGGAAGTGTAAACTTTTCTACCTACGGCAAAAGCGTAATTGATTTTTTTGTAGAGCGGTAACCGTTCTAGTTGTTAGGATCCAGTGTCAGGTCACACAATTACTGTCAACTATACAGCTCAGAAAATCAAAATTTGTTTTACTTTTTCGAAGATATGAATTTCGAAATTTTTTTGGAATTCTTTCCAAGATTTCTATGTTCACTTTGAATTTAGATTTTTATAAGATTTGTTGAAAATGATCTTGTATAGGGAAACTCTGAAAACCTGATTCTCTGTAGTAACTCCAACATATAAATAGAGGGAGTTAGCTCGGTTGATTTCCAAAAGCATTCATAAAACCCTTGCCCAAAAAATACACTTTTGAGACCACATGTTCTGAACAAATGTAGAGTTTGCGTTTAAGTCATTAACACATTTTTAAAGGGTTGGTAACGTTTGCCCCCAAAACACAAGCCCCAAACGGAAATCTAGACAGTAAAATCCCCATCCCAGAAATCCCCAAACCAATATCCCCAAAACAAATATGTTCAAGTAGTGAGTCGCGCGCGCGATTTGATCGCATGTTTCACTACTTGAACATATTTGTTTTGGTGATATTTGCTTTAATTCATATTGCAGGAAATGTAATCCAAAGAGTAAATATAAAATTCTTTTTAAAGCTTGTAATGTTTATTAAAATAAAAATACATTTTCGAAATTAGTAAGTAAATAAATATTTATAGAGTTTCAAATGAAACGAAAAGAAAAACTTAATCGTTATCACTTATTAGTTAGATTCACAATAAAATAATTTCATGTCATTTTCAGCTAGTTGGATTATAATTTTTGGGGATTTTAATCGATGGGGATTTTTTTGTAGAGCAGGCGTTGCATAGAAATGTTGGAAGTAATGAGGCCAGCATTTTTCGCATTTTTTTTTTCATAAAATTTGTGGAAAAAAACATAAAGCAAATAAAACAACACGCATGTATTTGTTGGCAGATCTTGTCCTGCAGCTTTGTTTGCGACTTCTGTTCCAAGCCAAAGCCGTTGACAGCATACATCTCCGAGGTGACAAGGCCTAGTGATATATACAATACACTCCTCAACATTTCTTCAAAAACGCAATTCACCACTGTATTGAAATTGAACTGAGAACCTTCAGTACAGTACCTTTAGTCATCAAGCACACTAACTACTAAGTCACGGTGCACTTCATTACCTGCATTGTTACATTGTATGACGTTATTGAAAAAGATATTCATTAAATTAAGAAACTTCAACCTGCCACAATTCTTCAATCCTAAATCAAATGTTTGGATATTGCTGATATCTTTTGCAATAACGTCCTTTTCATGCCGATATTTTCAACAATTATCGAGGAATAAAAAATACATTATTCCTCTCAGAAATGAAGTTCAAACCTTAACATATCCAATTAGCAATATTTCCCGATAAAGAGAGAAGAACATGATACTTTTCTGTTGTAATACCTTAAATTTTAATCCAAAACAATAAAACTTAATTATTAAAATATATTTTCATAAAACGACGTCATAAGTGCTATTTAACATCTGCTTTCACGTATTTTTTTTACATAATTTTTCTTTCGATTATAATTACAATCCTTTTTTTAGCCGATAATACCAGAGAGATCTTCCTCAACACGAACCTGGCACTGGCACTGTTAGTGGCTGGCAATAATCCTTAATCCATGTTATATCAACGGTATAACTCGCAATAATTACACCATTCGAAATGAATTTCATTTCACAAAAAACTTTATCGTAAAGGTGAAATATATCGTGCTCAGTGCAGTGCAGAATCAATTAAAACGCCCCAATGTTGCAATTAACATATGCATTTGACTGCAGAACGAGCTATTACACACAGCGCAGCGGGAGTCTGTATAGTAGTTGGCCGGGCCAACAACGAGTAACTAATTGATCATAAATCCAAAGATTGGCGCTGTGCTGCTGTGGAGGAAGAACTTCATGTCCAGGATATAATCAGTGCGCTCCTGTCTAATTGAAATTCCACACGATGCTGTTGATGTTGATGTTGGTGATGGTGGGCTCACCACGGTTTGGAAAAGACTATCTTCTGGCTGGAATTAGCAAAGTTTTTTTTGTTTGCAAATGATGCAACGATCGACGAATAGTTTAGTCCAGTCCGGTCCAGTCCCGTCCAATCCAAGCCCAGTCGAAAGGAGATGCTCAACTATTTATTGTTATCGCTGAAGTATTAAAAGGAAATTAATTAAATGACCACAGGAATAGCAAAAAGGAGGAGTTCATTCTCTCAGTCAGCACTACCACCAGCTACAGCATCATTGCCTAAGGCCTCAAGTCAGGGGAGAGCTAGAGCTCATCCGACTTTATAGCCTATTAAGACAAATGTATACCATAACTGCCAGCTTTGTCAGTACAAACATTAAATGGTTCCTTACAGCTGCTGTATACAGAATACTCTAGTATCTATACGAGTACCTATGCCGGCCGGCCGTGTCGCGTCTGTGTTCTGTGTCTAGCTTGTGTATAGTTGCTCTTGCTATTTTGCTGCCGAGGAAGTTATGTCCAGTTATTGGGATATTTGTCATTTAAGTTTCAAGTGTGCGACAGGTGCTGATGGCCTTTTAGTGACCAAGAGCTGCCAATGTGTCTCGTAGCGGTTGGTTTGATCTTTATGTTCCAACTATCGATAAGAGGCACTTAAGTTGGAAATAAACTTTGATGACTGCCAAAGCATTGGAACATAGGTAAGTGGCTGGCATATCAAGGAACATATTTCTCTTTTTCTGTTTTGAGATGCAGTATAATATGATGTACCCATATGTACCAATCTATACTGCGGATGTATATTTCGGAGCCTTGCAATCCGATAACGATAAAAATAATTATGCTTGTTGGAATGGGAAGTGATAGTTATGTAGACATTCTTTATTTGAGTAATTTCTTGGACGTAACCATTTGTAAAGTTTTTGAAGTTAGATGAACTCCATACAAGAGGATGACTGCAGGACTAAAATAAATATTAATCAAGCAGTCGCAACCTGTGAATATTGCATGGACATTGGACAAATGTAAGGGGCTAATCGCAAGCTTTCAAAAATGTCTAAAAGAACCATTCTTGGTTGCTTTCCCGATAGTTGAACTCACATCTCAGGTGTTCTTATGGAGTATTCCTTAATGCTGGCTATATAGCTATCCTATTTGTTGATATGTATTTATAAGAACTCTAAGCCAAAGCCTTGTGAAGTTCATTCTCAATGTTGTCTGTGCGGCAGGGATAAGACGGACCAATTAGATATTCACTTTTTCATGACAAGTCTTACTCTTGGAGGATTTTCTACTTCCATGCTATTGAAAGTAAGCCGCAGCAAAAACTTAGGTGGAATCAGGAACAAAACCTTAAACCTTTGCAGTGTTTTGTTTAAGCAAAAACAAACATGTGAACATTTTAAAATGCAATTTATAAGTTGGAGTAATAAAATAAATCGTACCAATTTTTAATATTTCATTGAAATTGGACGTGTCGTTACGAGAAAGTTCATGTAACAAAAAGCTCTGTTACTGCCCCGGAAAAGGCGTTTCAAAAAAAGAGAACCTTTAACATATTATCAAAACCATTATAGCCGTTTTCGAAAAGAAAAACTTTTTTAACCCGTTTTTAGCAGGTAGACAGCGTTGTTTTTAGAACCAAAATTACGAATTCTAAATACCTCTCGGGAGACTACCTAATAAAAACTAAGCACCAATTTGGAAGCAATCCTCTATCAGCTAAGGCTAAGGCCTCATAGCCGATTTCCTCTGATCAGCGATGCCAGATTGAGGGATTTTTCCCTTTTTTCCGGATTTTTCGACCCGAAAGGGAAAAAGGGAAAAAGGACGCCAAAAACGGGGATAATAGACAATTCAAAAACTTTCACATTTTGATACCAAAACCTCTTCGTTCAAGTTTGTAGAACCAGACTCATCATAACAAATTGAATTTGGTTTTGCCATGCGCTTCCAACTTAATTTTTTCTTTGAGTTTGACGTTTCTTAGATTTGCTTCTTATAAAAGAATCGAGTCTCGTTTTTGTTATTTTATTCTTCTTGTGCATGGTGCTAGATGACATTTCTTGTGGGTTCCAAATTCCGTTATTTTTCTTTATTATTGTTGGCGAAGTTTTTCAAGTTTTTCAGCTTTTCGAATTTATCAATCCAACAACTTTGAAAAATAAGAGTATTTCTTCCCTAATTCCGCTTTGCAGATATTTTCTTCATTTATTTAGTGAATCGGAGCTAAGTGATCTAGACATGGAATATAGGTCGCTAAGAAACATTCACATATCAGCTACACCTTCTGGAAACATCCAAGAATTTTGGAATGATATCCTTCAAACGAATTTGTATACAGATGGATTCCGAAACATTAAAAAATTGGTTTCGTATATTTTTTGTCTTCCACATAGTGGAGCAAGCGCTGAGAGGGCTTTTTCCACAATAAACTTAAATAAAACTAAATTAAGAAAAAAACTGGATAATCGAACACTTTGCGGAATTCTTCATACTTAATTGTTGTTGAAAGACCACAGTTGTATGGAATTGGAAAGAGACAAAGAATGTTTGCGTTTACAGTATGTACAGAGATGAGCTAGTCTTGAATTAGATACCTATGTCTATAACCTATCCGGTAATTATGATACAACTTTATTGAGGCTAGTCTTTTAATATAATAATGTATGTGATATACCTACCGTTGTAAGATATTTATTTTTGTTTTGTTTAAAATGTTGTTTTTTGTGTTTTTGTGAACAAAAAAAAAAGGGGAAAAAATAGGGAAAAACTGAAATTAAAAAGGGAAAAAAAATTATTTTGGATGAAAAAAAAAAGGAATCGACACGCCAAAAGTCTGGCAACGCTGCCTCTGATAATTGCCAAAATTTAATTTTATAAAATAGCTCAACAGTTTACGAAATCACTCTTTTGGTGTGGTGCTTAATAAAAGGAGTTTCTGGTAATACAGGGTGGTTTACAAAACACAAAATTGTGTGTTAAATGTAAAGGTATATGAAGCTTGTAAATTGGATCAAAACAAGAATGAAGAAAATCATAAGAGAACGTGTTATCTAGTTGGGTGATCAAAAATAAAGTGCACAACTGGGTCGCAAGAACTTGCTCTTACGTATGTTTGACAGTGGCCTTGGGGCTTTAGAATAAAAAAAATTAAAGGATCAAGTCCTATGAAATTTTATTAAACACTTAAAAATCACTAGTTGAAACGGTTTTGGGGAGAAATTAAGTAATCCATCTGATTTCTTGTATACTTGGTTTTTAAATTTTTAGAAACCAGTTTTTGCAAACAAAATCGCTTTTTTAAAACTTTTCAAAAACATATTCCAATTTTTTTTATAAAAAAAAAATGAAAAAAAATTGCACCAACCATAAAAAAAAAAACCAAAAATTAACTTTTTTTTTAAACTGAAAAAAGTTTTTCTGAAAAATTTAAGAATTAATGTTATTTCGCCTCCAAAAGGGCTTCTACATTAAAAATTTCGCCGAAATAAGTCAAGAATCTTATGAAGAAATCTGATTTAAAAAAAACCGGTTCTGTGGGAGGTACCGTTACAAAAATTTGCCTGAAAAATCTATTCCAAAAAAAAAAAAACATAAACTTAACACAAAAAACACTATTCACAAAGTTTTATCAAAATCGTAGGAGCCGTTGTTGAGAAAAATGAGTTTTTCATTAAAATCATATAGCAGGTAGCTATACCGTTAGTCTTAGAGCTAGAATGCAAATCCCAACACCCCTTTGCAGGTCGTCATAATAATACTGTGTACCAAGTTTGAAGTTAATTGGTCCAACCGTTACGGCCGCAGATGCCGATACATATACAGACGGACGGAAGGAATGGTCGGAGCCACTTTTTTCGACTTCCTTAGCATCGTAATGTTATTTTTGATTGTTAAATTTTTTTACCAATGCATTACTTGCTTTATGAAGGGTGTTTTTTTATAGACTTGTGGATTTCAAGAAGATTTAAAACGCATATAAATTTAATGTTATGGGATAAGGGTTTGTCATTATGTTTTAAAAATGATTTCGGGCAAGTGGCAGCCGTGGCTGGCTCGAATAAATTCCTGGGCTATTATTGGACGCCAGAGCCGTACCATTATGTTGGTAATACATTTTCATGATTTGATTGCCAGATTGAAAACCACACGTCTAAAAAAACACCCTTTATTATATTAACTCGAAAATATGTATACATTTGAAAAGAATGGACAACATTGATAGCAAACATATATAATTTGATGCTGCTGCTTAAATCAGAAATCTGTTCTTGTGTTTTATTCCTTGGCAAGTTGTTCTGGGCTCGATCACTGATTCTACCTTAGGAAGTGACAAATCCTCCAAGAGTAAATCATGTCATGGAATGTGTTCTCTGCTAGCCGTTTGGCGGTAAATTGCAGGTCCCTTCCATTCTTGCAGAATATCAACGCACACACAGAAATGGTTGCGCCAAGTAAGTATTATTTATTAATTTTAAAAAAATTATGAAAAATTAATCTCACTCTAGTTTTTGAAAAAGTTCAAAAATAAATGTTCATAGTTAAGAAATTAAAACAAACCACTGAATACATTAGTGCAGTGCGGCTTATTTTGTTTGTTAAAATAGGCACTCTTAATCGAGTGTTAGTTTTTGATGGATAAAATCGCATTGATGTGCGTCATAGCATAACGCCATGTTTTGAAGTACTTCAAAAAACGGCCTTATGTCATTGCACTAAACTTTTATTAGGCAACATGTTGCAAAAGTCCAGTTCCATGGTCAAATAGTAAAAGAAGTGTTTTACTGCCTTTCTAATTTCCCCGAAATAAATATCAACTCAGAGTAGGTCTGTTCGAAAAATTCAACTAAAAACTAAAAGAAAGATGCTTCGTTAACTATTCAGCTTACATCTTTAGTATTGGAATAGATCTAAAAAAAATAATCGATCCTTGTAACCTTTCACTTAATTTTACTATGCAGGTTATATTTTTTTCACATTCAACTATCTTCATTTCTTCTTCAGCAGAAAGTATCTTTAAAGCCTTGCAATCTATCTTTTATTAACATCTTTATATATAACTTAGTTTACAATTTGTTTAATAAATTTAATTTATTCAAAACAAGTTAACCGCATTCCAATCCGGATACTTGATTCAGCTCCTTGCATGCTACTAACATCAGTATACAAATGTATGTTTTCTTTTTTTTTTTTTGTAAAAATGTTTTTAATCAAAAAAATTATTTAAAACAAGAAGCTATTACCAAATGTATCACGTGTTTGACTTCAATTAACAGAAAATGTTCGATATCCTTACATTAGCAGTTTCTGTTTGCGAGACATCCTACTAGAGTCCCCCGGAGATGATGTTCCAACAACTTGCTCAAGTCAGCTGTACTATTTTCATATTTTTTTTTTTTTTTTTTTTTTTGCTTTCGTGATGATTCTTTGCAGGTTGTATCCCAGCAGTTGTATCAGGCAGCCTCATCGATCATTGAAGAGTTCTTACAGGACGAGTTTAAAAAAAAAACGCCTGACTTGCATCGCGAAGATGTCGAATACCTACGCTAAAGATGTAAACAACGGGATAAAGTGTGTGCAGAAAAAAACGGTAAATGTTATTAAACTTGTTGCTCCTGAATCTGTTTTTAATAAATAAAAATAAAAATTCGAGGAACGCGTGTTTAATTTTTTTTTTTATTAAATCACTGGGTTATCGCGTGAGGTGTGACTCACTTAGCAAGGTTAGTATTTAAAACACACCACATCAGGAGTAGAAATTGCAGAAGACGACAACAATAAAAGGCTAAGTATGTTTTTAATAGAAATAACTATGTTCAAGTTATTGAAAAATTGCCTTATCTAAACTAAGGATTACATTTGATCAAAGATTCCAGAAAAACTTCTTCACAAAGACCCAAGGTAGGAAAAATACGAAATGGAAACCGTGAGAAATTAAAGTAGGTACCATTCTTCAACAACAAAGCAACGAGTTTCTCCCGATCTTTCTTGCAATTTCCAACCCTTTAATTCGTTTAACTTTAAGATGAGTTCCTTTCTTCTTTTATTTTTTTTTTATTAACGTCTTTCTTGAAGATCTACTGATTGAATGAAAAGATTTTTCAACCCATAACCTCTAATTGTGTGACAAAAGGAAGCGTATATGCAAAAACGATTTTCTTCCCCTTACCCATTCAGGAGTCAACGAACTATGCGATGACAATGAAATATTTTTTTTCCTTGCACTGTAACGAATTTTTTTTTTTTTTTTCTAAAGGATCTTACAATATGTAAATTAGGATGAAATAGAAATCCTTTCACTATTTTGCATACCTTTGCGATGAAACTGGAACATGCAAATGTAGTTTCTTTTTGTCCTTTTGTTGCTCACCAAATTCAAAGGACATTTCGTAATGATTTATGGGAAATTGTTCGATGTGGAAGGAAAATCAATAGACGATCGGGTTTCGGATGAGTTTTCACATTGATCTGTCATGAATGTGTGCTGTGCATGTACAAAGATGCAATCATCTAAATTATATGGGTAAGAGTTAGGTGGTATGGGTACCCACAGAACACTTCTCTGGCTTCGAGCTGTGAAAATTAATATTTTCATTTTCAATCAAATGACTCCAGGTATGGAATTAACCCTCCAGGTTATGTCGGATTTTCAATTCGATTTTTTTTTTCTTTTTATATTTTTATTATTAATTGAATTATGCAAATTTGGGTGAAAGGCTTAAAGAATTCGCAACGCAGTGCAATGCAAGGCACCGTAGTGGTGCCTCGTCATGTTACGCATTTTGTGTAACATTCTGATGTCGGTTGGGATTGGGATTGGGACATAAAAAATGTGACTATGGGAAATGATTTATGTGCGCATTTTTAATTTTTTTGTGCATAATAATAAAAGGTATTTGCAATCTTTGCTTATTTTATGCGATTGCTTGGAGTCAAGAGGGGTGATGTATGTGGACAAACAAATCAATGGCATAACTTTGAAGGCATAAATTTACTATCAAAATGCACCTGTGTTTTATGATTCCATGGTGGAATTTTTGAAGAGTGAATTGCATTGAATTGGATTTACCTACAAACCCACACTCATCAGAAGACTGGAGTTGTAAGAGTGGAATTTGTTTTGAGGTAAGATTTTATATGCGACCGTACTCGTAGATGGGAAAGGTCGAACATTCAATGGCTTTTTGATAGATGGACAATTCTATTACATAAACTTTTTCATACACTTGAAAATATTTTGATAGCCTTGTTGATCATTGACCAAATTTAAATAAAGTATTCAATTGAAATTTTAAATTATGTCACATTCAATTTATTTAAGCTAACTCCTCATTGGTAATTTCAAATCTTAATCAATCTTTCAACTTCGTTTGACGGTTTAATAAAACTGTTTCGTAATTCAAATGAACTCAAATACTGGGCTTTAAAATTAACCACGTTTTGAGTATTGTTTTCAATAAAAGCTGTCCATACGCGAAACATGGAAACTCTAAGTTAATTCCTCAAACTTCCAACTATACCTTTACCTAGGTGTTTGAACTCGAATTAAATCATAGGGATGCGGGGAATGAAAACATCTAACTCCTTTTAATTGCAAAGTGTGAGGTGTTTATGCAGGCAACTCAATCAAGTTCAAGATTGTTAGATGGTTGGTATAAAGAATACTGCATTCTGGTGTGAACCGTTTGTAGGGAAACAGGTCCTCAAATCAAATTTTATATAGTCCTGTTGAGATCATCGACGTCTTTGTCTTGTAGCTTCTTCGCTTAGCCAATCATTTAGAAGATTTTTGAATTTTTGAACTAACTTACGTCAAAGAAATCACGTCGGATAAGTTATTTCTGCGATTCGACCAACTATTGCAGAAATCAATAGTCTGGTCAATGTGTTTCGATGAATTGTTCATTGGAAATTTTACTGTTCGTCTGAAAAGCTAATGCCGAAATATTCATGCAACAATGAATAGACGGCAAAAGCAATGAAATTAAAGCTTTTCCAGTTCCTTCGGGAGCAGCATCAAGGAAGTAAATGCATCAATGACAGCTTCATCAAAGTATCGTTCACAGTCTTATTTGTTGATTCAATTCGTGAATCAACAATTGTGTTGCTTTTGAAAAAACTCCGACCTATTCTGTTACTTTTGCTAGTGTAATCTTTTGTTAACTATCTTTTTTTCAAACCAGCAGAGTACAGAGTACAGAAAAGAAAAACATACAAAAAATGCATCTAAATAGGTAGATCCTTTCTAGAGTTTCAGTATAATTATTTTGTTTTAGTTTTGTGCTTAAAATATTCTCTAAAAGTACCTACATACTATTAAAAAAAAATTTTAATTTTTTCCTACAATAGTAAAATAGCATCTAACTTACACAAGTTTCATTTTTGGTCATTCTCTTTGTGAAAACATTTTAAAACAATTAATCTTAAGTTCTTTCAAAACATTGGATGCTCTGCTTAAGATGTGCCGCAAAACTTAAGTATTTTTCGGTAACTTTGAATATTTTTGATTCCAATATTTAACACTATCAACTTTTAGACAAACATCCAGAACCGGTTTGTACGAGTAGTTTTAAAAAATATTTTATTTAAAATATTTATTTAAATTAAACATTTTGCGATTTTATTTCAAGTATTAAAATATTTAGAATAAATAAAATTTAATTAATAATTGAGAATATTTTAAAAAGTATAGGTATCTTAAGACGTAACAAGATTCGATTAACCCTGTTATTATTCCCATCAAGTTCGTTACGGAAATTGGCAAAGTGGTGTCGGTTGTAGCAGAGGCTTTATTAGACAGATAGACACATAGAATAATTAGGGCAAATAAAATCCAAGTATTTGTATACGAAATAATTATATCTGTTTCAAAATCCCGAAAATTCAGGCTAAGGTAAATAAACATGCAGCAACCACCGGCTAGGAGACGAACGGTCCATTATTGTATTTTTTGAAACTGACTGACGAACTGAATTAACACCAGAGTCACCCTGTAGGTTAAGTTGCCCAACACATCAACAAAAAAGCAATTTTTAATTCCCCCTACTTAGTCAATGATCTTAGCCAATTAAAAAAGCTTTAAAAAAAGTAAACACATTTACTATGAGGATAAGTGAGAAAGATGTCTAAGCTAACTTTCTGTAATTTTTTTTGATCTTCAACTTGTGGGAGACACACACCATTTTTGGCGCGAATAGTCTTTTAATAAATCTCTCAAAATCAAAAAAAAACCACTCAAAACAAAGAATAATATGGACACGGAGTAATAGTTAAAAATTCCAGCTTTTTCTCTTTTGTTGTTCACAAAGAAATTGTAATATTTGTAGGAAGGAAATTCTTAAAGCTAAAATAGGACATACTTATGTTTCGATAGTTACGCATTCTCTTATCCCCACATTACAACTCAAAACTTTTTCTCAAACTTTTGGAAATATTAAGGCTCGAACCAATTTAGTTCGGACATTTCTATTTGTCACTGAAACACTGTGAAATGGTTTGAGTCACTTGACACAAATTAGTAGAAGAAAGAGGGAAAAAAGAAAACGGTTAGAAAGCTTTTCATTAAGAGAAAGTTAGTATAATGCCAGGTGTTTGGTGTAAGGTGTGTCTGTGTGATAAAAGAAGAGAAATAGACAGCTACAACTGGAAACATTAATTCCTTCTCCTTCTTTCGATCTTTCAACTTTTTGCCTCTTTTCTTTTGGAACGAAACCATTTCTTAAATTTCTCAAAAATGCAGTCTACTGCGATTTCTGAGCGCCTAATGAATACGAACATTTTATGCGCATTTATGTTAAAAATGTCACCTGAAAGAAAGTAAAAAAGAGAGAGAGGAGAGAGATGAAACGTGTGAACAATTCTCAGCCATGGTTCGGACTCCAAAAATCGAAGTGAATTTATATAAAAAAAAGTCGAATAAAACAAAATTTTGAAGTAATTTTTTAAATGTTTAGGTATTTTAACACATAGACATAGAATTATCGAAAAATGGCGGAACAAACAAAGAAAAAAAGCAAGCAAAATTATGATTTAGTCCAAACTTTAATTATTGATTAATTATTATTTATTGTTAATATTTTTATTTTATTTGTGATTCTTGCTACTTGCAATATAAGTATTAAATATATAAAAATTGATGGTTATTTCGAATGACATCCCTCTTATTTGTATTTATTATTAACCCCAATAAGGACCTCCTTAAAGTTAACTATCTATATCACGCTTTAAAAGTTTAGCAAACATTTCGAATTGCAATATAAGGTAATACTTGAGTAAACACAAGAAATCAAAAAGGATTTATAATTGACGAACAAAATTACTTAATGATGTTGGAGCCTTTTTCGGGAAGAAGAGGTTATTAACATGTCCCTCGAGGATTGTGGTGGAAGTAACATCATTTTTACTTATAAATCACAAAACAATTTTAAGTTAAATTTTAACCAAAGAGAGTGTTTCCTTGTTCGTAGACAACGAAGACCAATTTTTTTTTAACATTACCTATAGCAAGGGTCTTTCTTTTAATGAACGTAACAATAATAAAAATAAAAATTAATAACAAGTTTGTGGGCTTAATGATACTTGGGAAAACCCGAAGCAGGAAAAAATATTCTCATATATTTTTTTTAATTTTATTTAAAAAATAATTGGAAATAACTACTGTAGAACAACATTTTCTACGAGTTTGAAAACACCCTGTTTACCTGTAGCAAAAACAAAATTAATATAAGTAATGCAAATATGTATAAAATAAAATGCACGGCTGGATCGAACTATGTAGGTCTTATACTGAATAATTATTGCTTTTGTGAAATTTTAATTTTTTTGCTCGTATCTATAAAGTCTTCTAGTAAAGGCACATATAATCACAACCAAAAACCATAGGTACACTGAATCTCGTGAGTTTTTTTTAAACTTTAACTCCTGCAAATGATAAACTTAAACTAGCTAGCAAAACACGTTTTCACTATGTTTTAAGAAAAATATGCAATAAATTTTAATACGAGAATTAACCTTACTTGCTCTTTCCAAGCACGTTGAGAGTTTTTGTCAGAATTTCGGGTCAACGCCAATGACGCCACTTCTATACGAACATTGGCCCTTAGTTTCATAGTTATTGAACGCCTACATATATATCCTTTCGGTAGCCTAAAATTAGACAATTGCGTGCAGTTAATTCTAGCCAAGGCAAGGCATACGAATTAAATGTTTTTTTTTTTTTTTTTTACCACACCTAGTAATTAATCCTCATCACCAAAAACTGCATTTAAAGTTTTCTATTCTAATAATGAAGGTAACATTCTGATATTTAAAGCGAACAAATTTGTACTTTATTTGATAGACCAGGACCCCTGCAACAGATTTTCTAGCACGAGGAAAATCACGGACGGCATCTAGTTTCAGATAATAACCGAACAAATCTATTTCTAGGAATAAAATTGAACAATTTCCATTCCCAGTTCTGTGATGAGTTTATCAAAATGCTTCTATTAAAATTCTTTTTCAAATCACATGAATATTTGAATAAGTGGGAATAAGTAGGAATAGCAAGCTATTGTTAAGCTTATAATACCACTTCCTATACCTTCAATTTAATTCTAACGATTAATTTAAAGAGAATTACGAAAATCTTTCATACGAAATTAAAAATAAAATAACATCAACATCAGTATTTATTTTCCTCGCCAGCAATTTAGTATTTTCCTTTTCAAAGGCTGTGATTTAATAAATCATTTCACTACACTTTTATTGTGAAACCGCGCCACCTCTTGGCGAATAGACAGACTAGCCACACAATTGATTTATCTGCACAAAAAGGACGAATACAAACTAAAGTCGGTAGTGCAGTTCACAAAAAAGGAATACCATTTGAAAGCGGGAAATTTATAAATAGATACATTTATTCTATTTGAAAAATAATTTCCCCAATAAAAAAAATAAATTTCCAATTAGAACTCCGACAGTCCTTAATTTATTTGATTCCAATTGGATTCAGACACATTCTTTTTGATTTTGATAATAATCCAACGACTACAAGAAGTCTTACTTGGTATCCCAGCTAGGTATCCCAACTAGCTATTCATAGATACTTTATATTTTTTTTCTAACCGTTGACAGTTATTTATTTGGTCGTAATAAATGTTCGTAATTAATATGCAAATGTGCATGTGCGCGCATTCAATTGGCGATGGCCAGAACATGTGTGATTGTAAATTAATTGACAATGAGTGCTGTTGCTGGGATACATTTCTTTATTTTGCTTTTTATGTGTCTATCTGTATTTTTTTTTTCCATGGAACATGATGTATTGCTGGTAGATTTTCAATTTAAGAACGAACAGTTAATGAATGGTGTCGGCCATAAATTATAGGACCAGTTCAGAGAGAGAGCAGTGCAGCGCGCATGCAACGCCTTCGGTGTATCTTTCGGATAAATACCTTCTTTTGGACTTCCATTTGCGTTGTCACAATATTTTGGCATCTGGATGTAGTTAAAGTTATACTTCAACGTGTTGTACAATTGTGGTGCAGATGCTTAGCAGTTATCTTATAAAGCAAGCTGCAGCTTGGTACAGGTAAGTACTTGTCAGTAAGAATGGCAATAACATTTTTAAAAAGTTCTAAATGCTATACCTACATTGAAGTGGGCTCAATGCATCTGTTGACCTTCTTTTTTTCTCAAAAGTAACTTTGGCTAGATTTTTTTTAGTTTTCGAATGCTTTTGATGTTATCGTAAGTATGACTTGTAAATGTTTGTTGACCACAGTAAGCGGAAAAAGTGTTTGTTATAATTATCATGGAGTTGTAATTTCAATCGCTATTGCTGCATGCTAGGTGGCTCTGCTTCTTCTATGTATTATATTCAGCTATAAGAATCGAGTTCTAGTATACACCAGAGGGCAGATCAGACGAAATTATGAAAGTTTCTATAAACAATGAGAGTTTCCATTCTTTCTACTGTTTTCGATGCGCTTCTTTACAATCAGCCAGAAATTGATGAACATTTTTAAATGTTTATCCAAAACTAAATATTGTGGTTGGTTTAGAAAGATAAGAAAGGGAATACTATGGAACAAATATGTTTTTAAATTCATTAGTTCAGTGGGGATATACCATGGGGGAATATAAAATCATGATTCTATTACACCCGCTTACTTGATGGCTGACATCTCCAGGATCAGGACACCGAGGGACTTATAACTGGATGTCATCTCCAACAACAGAAATCATATATTTTGTCTAAAAAAGATTTTTAGAATTTAGAACAAAAGCTTTAAAATAAAAATCATTTTCAACTATTTTCTAACTTTAAAAAAAAAGTTAAAAAATAAAACTTCTTTAAGTTAGCCGGCATTTGCTGGTGTTGGAATATTTAAAAATCTCATTGAAATAGGTAGGAACACTTAAACATCAACATTGGTAATTACTGTACAACTACTAACAAAAAGTTAAAATCTCTTGAAACTGACTCCATCGATTTTGATTAAACTTTTTTTGAGGTGTTTAAGCCACTGCAAATGAAAATAAAAAAAAACAGTTTTTTACCTGCTGCAGGTTTTCTCAAAGTATCATAAAATGTATGGTTTTCCCTGTCTAAAAAATCGTTTTTTATTCATAACACTTTGTAGCTTAAAGCAATAAGACCCTTTTTTCCAATTTTTTCCTGTAGCAGATTTTCCCAAGTATTATAAAATCTGTGAGATTTTCTGCATTCTTGTCGTTGACTTTTATTTTAACAATTGTTACGTTCGTTCAAAAAAAAATTAAAAACTATGTTTTAACGCGTTTTTGGAGAATATCGACCCGAAAGTCAAAAAAATTAGCATGGACAGGAAAAATGGAATATTCTAGAAACTGGATATTCGAAAACTGAGACAAGATATCAAATTTATTGAAACACAATTACAAAGGTTATTTATTCTTAAAATCAAGAGTTTAACAAAGTTTCTATTGATAGTACTAACAGTAAAATTACCGTTGACGTGAGTCAGGGTACACCAAAGTTTGCCTTTTCTTAAATCCCAAAAAAATTATATCGAAATTATAGATAGGCCTTTACTGTAGAACGATTTTTTTCTTAAAATAAACCCAAGAATTATGATACAACTAATAAAGATATGGCATTGCGCATAATATAATGCAAAACGTCAAACTCCATTGCGCACCGATGACGAAGAGCACACAACACATTGACATACTATATTGATAGTATGTCAATGTTTAGAACATATAGAGCGTAAAACCAAAAAAAAATTAAAACGGGAAGGCGAAAACGAGAAGACGTAGATTACCATGGGAAGCAACAACAACAATTAAAATGATGGAAATTGTTGTTGTTGCTTCCCATGTTATTCTAGAGCTAAGTTTTTCGTCGATAGATGGCGCCCCTCAAGTGGGAATACTATAGTTTATATATGCAATGCAGTTTGATAAACTCCTGCACCGGCGCGGCGGCGTTGCTCTAGGATCTTGCTCCTACTATAATTTTCTTAAAATACCTATGTACCTATGACAGAAAAGTGTCACAAAGAATGTTGAAATTCGTAGCAACTAGTAACATGTCAAATTAGAAAGAGAATACAAAAAGACAACTGTTGGAGCTTTCTTATGCCGTCATAAAAAAACGCAAAGAAAGTAAAAGACTGAGCTAATCCATAGACAATGGTGTCAGAGCCGCAGAGGCAAGACCTGGCAAAACAGTGATTACAAATTTGACACTTTTCATAAAATAACAAATTCAACTCCATTTAAGTTCAAAATTAAATCAAAATCTTTAAATATTCTTTTAAAACTATTTATGAATAAATTCACTTACCCAAATATATACATATACTCGTAAATAATTTTCAAATTAAATATTCAAGCCGGAGCTCACCTGAAACATAAAACAGTAATTTTAATAAATATATTTTAATTTTTATTAATTAAGGTAAACTTAAAAGCAAAACAAAACATGAAGATGTACCATTAAACGAAATGATTTGCGCAGCCCTTATCTCAAGGCAAATAAAGGGAGCTCAATCCAGCAGGAGATTTCACCGACATATCCAGAAACACGAGATCTTATTGTT